>CM063300.1:11720395-13189145 GCA_032173965.1 Sitta carolinensis | reverse complement strand
TGCACTCGGGCTCTGGCTCTGCTGCTCTTTGGGCTCCAGGTCCTGCCCGCAGCAGATCAAAGCTGGGAAGGATTGTTCCCAAAGGAACGAGGTGGGCTGTCCCAGAGCAGTGCCCGGGAGGGACAGAGAGCCCCGGCCCTCCAAAGCATCCCCCGGGGAGGGACAGAGAGCCCCGGCCCTCCAAAGCATCCCCCGGGGAGGGACAGAGAGCCCCGGCCCTCCAAAGCATCCCCTGAGGAAGGACAGAGAGCCCCGGCCCTCCAAAGCATCCCCTGGGAGGGACAGAGAGCCCCGGCCCTCCAAAGCATCACCCAGGGAGGGACAGAGAGCCCCGACCCTCCAAAGCATCCCCTGGGAGGACAGAGAGCCCCGGCCCTCCAAGCATCCCTGGGGAGGGACAGAGAGCCCCGACCCTCCAAAGCATCCCCTGGGGAGGGACAGAGAGGCCCCGGCCCTCCAAAGCATCCCCTGGGGAGGGACAGAGAGCCCCGACCCTCCAAAGCAATTCCCTGGGAGGACAGAGACCCCGACCCTCCAAAGCATCACCCAGGGAGGGACAGAGAGCCCCGACCCTCCAAAGCATCACCCGGGGAGGGACAGAGAGCCCCGGCCCTCCAAAGCATCCCCCGGGGAGGGACAGAGAGCCCCGGCCCTCCAAAGCATCCCCTGGGGAGGGACAGAGAGCCCCGGCCCTCCAAAGCATCACCCAGAGAGGGACAGAGAGCCCCGACCCTCCAAAGCATCCCCTGAGGAAGGACAGAGAGCCCCGACCCTCCAAAGCATCCCCTGGGAGAGGACAGAGAGCCCCGACCCTCCAAAGCATCCCCTGGGGAGGGACAGAGAGCCCCGACCCTCCAAAGCATCCCCTGAGGAAGGACAGAGAGCCCCGACCCTCCAAAGCATCCCCTGGGGAGGGACAGAGAGCCCCGACCCTCCAAAGCATCCCCTGGGGAGGGACAGAGAGCCCCGACCCTCCAAAGCATCCCCTGGGGAGGACAGAGAGCCCCGACCCTCCAAAGCATCACCCACCCTGTGCTGGCAGTTATTCACCACGGCCTGGGAAAGGAGCACCCCCTCGGAATTATTCACATTGTTCCACACAGCTCCTATCTCACATCTCCTTTTTTTTTTTTTTTTTTTTTTTTTTTTTTTTTTTTTTAACCAAAAGCTGATGAAATTAATGAGAAGTGACAAAAGGAAAGGAACTCAGCTAACGATGTGGCTGAGGTCAGGCTGGAGAGTGAGCACAGTGGGTTAAAACACCAACACAGTAATGTAGGTGTGAGCAAATGAACCGTCTAATAAATAATTAACAATTAATTTTCTTCCCTCTTTTATCTTTACCTCTTTTTTTTTTTTCCCCTCTACTTTTCTACCCCACGCTTCTGTTTTGCATTTGCCATGTTCCTGCAATTAATTAACAAACAAAATCAAAGCGCGGGGTTACAAAGTTCCAGTGGTGAAATCCTGCTGGAATGAAAAGTTCTGCTTCTGCGATCCTATTAGTTTGTGCTGGTGTCGAGGGCTGGCTGTGCATATTTTATGGAGCAGTGGATCCCAGCACAGCCCCGCTGCTGCCGAGCCGGAAGCTTTGTTTTAGAAATCTCCAATGCGATGTAGCCGCAGTTTGTGTCATGTTATATTGTCATATGACAAGACATGAACCAATGTAAGCCAGCGGAATGCAGCACAATGCATTGTATGACTTACACCTTGTCAGGTTTTTTGGCTTCAGAAAGAGCTTTTTTCCCCAAGGTAGTAAGTGATGCTAGAAAAAAATCCCCGTGTTACCTAGGAACTGACAGGTGCCCCTATTTTCTGACTATCCAAATTAAATTTAATCTGGATGTGTTTCCACACAGCAAATCTAAGTGTTGCTTTACTTTTTGTCACTTCCCCATTGGAACATTAGTGGCCTGCTAATGTGATTAACTGTTTGCCTCAGGCAGCTCAGGCTGGGCTTTGTCCCACTGGACAACTGATGAGCTCAGCAAAGTTTAAATCTCCCTGGCTAAGAAGGGATCAGCGTCTCAAACCTGGCCAGGGGGGCTGGAGCCGGCCGGGGGACAGGAGATGTGCCTGTGCTGGGGAGAGGCACGGGGGATTGTCTGGGGCTCCCCATCACCCTCGGCCTTGCCACAAACACAGCACCTCAGCAGAGGTGTGCAGGTGGCCAGGTGTACAGGTGTCAGGTGTCCAGGTGGGTAGGTGTCTGTGTGTCCAGGTGTGCAGGTGTTCAGGTGTACAGGTGTCAGGTGTAGAGGGGAGTAGGTGTCTGTGTGTCCAGGTGTGCAGGTGTTCAGGTGTACAGGTGTCAGGTGTAGAGGGGGGTAGGTGTCTGTGTGTCCAGGTGTGTAGGTGTTCAGGTGTACAGGTTACAGGTGCTCAGGTGTGCAGGTGTGAAGATGTCCAGGTGTACAGGTGTCCATTTGTCCATGTTTCCATGTGTCCATGTGTCCGTTTGTCCATGTGCCCAGGTGTCAATGTATCCAGCTGTCCAGGTGTCCCTGTGTCCAGGTGTTCATGTGTCCAGGTGTCCAGGTGTCCATGTGTCCAGCTGTCCATGTGTCCAGCTGTCCATGTGTCCATTTGTCCATGTGTCCAGCTGTCCAACTGTCCCTGTGTCCAGGTGAACATCCCACTGCCACGACTGTTCATTTTTATGGGTACCTGCTTGTGGGGCTGTAGGGATTAAAAAGATAAATATTTCCTCTGTGTGTTTCTAGTCCTGGATGGTTGGTGCCAGCTCACCCTGCTCCTGGATTGCCCAAATGCTGCTAAAACCCCAACAATGGATCCTTTATTGCCCCAAACCCCAGACTCCAGCAGCACCATTGCAGAGCACTGCAGAGAGCTCCATATAGCATTGCCACTCCTGCCTGGGGGAGGAGGGGGTGGGAGGTATTATAAAACAAATTATAGCTGCTTCTTTGAGCAGTCACAGGGAAAAATGGCACCCTCAAGTTCAAAAGTTTCCTCCGAGTGATGCTTTCAGCATTGTTTCCCCTCAGGAGAACTCTTCCAACCCTTAGGAGCTGTTGTCCCCACAGGGTTTGGTAGTGCCAGAGCTAGTGCCAGAGATTCCATGGAACTGCTTCAGGAGTCCCAGGTTTGAAAGGGTTAATGCAGTGACCACGCACACTCGCTGTGCTCTCACTCTCACTGTGTTTTCTTAGGTAGCAGAAGTCCCACACTGTATTCTGCACCAAAAAACTCCTCCCTGGGTGGAATTTCCCCTGGCAGCAGGAATTCCTTGGTGTGTGTTAGCACTCAGACCCGATTCCTTCCTGGGGTCTCTGACACGGGGACAGCAGAGCAGATAACCTGGTGTATCACAAAGGGAGTTACAGCATTATTCACCCAGCACACTTCTGGTCAAGCTGGAATTACACCAGCATCATTTAGTTCATGGCAAGAGTTAGGATTTTTTTTTTTTTTCTTACCTGGTAAAAGTGAAAACTAAACAAATTCAATGAGAACATTTGGAGTTATTCATGTCTATGTCTGAACTAAGTCACATCCAGCCCTTCCTGGGACACCTCCAGGGATGGGATCCAAACCTCCCATGGCAGTTCAACCCCTGACCCCCCTTCCCATGGGGAAATTCCTGCTGTGTCCCCCCTGAGCCCCCTGGCCCAGCCTGGGGCCGTTCCCTCTGCTCCTGTCCCTGTGCTGGGAGCAGAGCCCGCCCTGGGCTGTGCCTGCTGGCAGGAGCTGTGCAGAGCCAGCGGGGCCCCCTGAGCCCCCTGCTCCCCCTGAGCCCCCTGCCCACCCCTGAGCCCCTGCCCAGCCCCCCTGAGCCCCCTGCCCAGCCCCCTGCCCCCCTGAGCCCCCTGCTCCCTGGCCCCTCCACCCTTGAGCCCCCTGAGCCCCCTGCCCAGCCCCCTGAGCCCCCTGAGCCCCCTGCTCCCCCTGAGCCCCCTGCCCAGCCCCCCTGAGCCCCCTGAGCCCCCTGCCCGCCCCAGCCCTGCCCCTGCCCAGCCCCCTGAGCCCCCTGCTCCCCCTGAGCCCCCTGCCCAGCCCCCTGAGCCCCCCCTGAGCCCCCCCCTGACCCCCGAGCCCGCCACCCCCTGAGCCCCCTGCTCCCTGAGCCCCCTGCCCCCCCTGCCAGCCCCCTGAGCCCCTGCTCCCCTGAGCCCCCTGCCCAGCCCCCCTGAGCCCCTGAGCCCTGCCCAGCCCCCTGCCAGCCTCTGACCCCCCTCCCTGAGCCCCCTGCCACCCCTGCCCTGAGCCCCTGCCCAGCCCCCCTGAGCCCTGACCCCCTGCCACCTGCCCCTGCCCCTGCTCCCCCTGGCCCTCCCACCCCCTGAGCCCAGCCCTGCCACCCTGCTCCCCCTGAGCCCCTGCCCACCTGCCTGCCAGCCCCCTGCCCCCTGGCCGCTCCCTGAGCCCTGCCCATTCCCTGCTGACCTTGCCTGCTGGACACTCAGCCCCTCTTGCAGTGAGGGGCAGAACTGGACCCAGCACTCCAGGGGCCCCTCAGCAGTGCCCGGGGATGAAAAAGATAAAGTGGAAGTTTGTGGAAAATGAAGAATTAGTGCCACTAAAGGCTAAAATCGTCAGTATTTATCAAAAAG
Source organism: Sitta carolinensis (assembly GCA_032173965.1). Lineage (NCBI taxonomy): Eukaryota > Metazoa > Chordata > Aves > Passeriformes > Sittidae > Sitta > Sitta carolinensis. Next base: position 13,184,568 of record CM063300.1, on the reverse strand, counting down.
CAGCAGTGCAGCAGCAGGCAAGCAGGGCTGTGCATATTGCTGGGAGGGGCTCTGGCCTGGGAGGTGACCAGCCCTGCCTGGCCAGCAAACACCAACCCAGCAGCCCCTTCTCCTGGTCATTGGCACCCCGCAAACACAGCGCCTCGCCAACTCTCCCCTGGCAAAGGCAATTTTAAAACAAAGCAGAACAAAGAAAAATGTGTTCCTGATATAATTATGCCTTCTGCAACTTAAATTCCAGGCACTCAGTTTCATCTCTTACTTAAATGTATCTGTGTATTTTAATAGGAACATTCAGCTATGCTTTTATTAATGCAAAAACATTAAAGCACCATCCCTGAATACTAAAGCCTTAAAGGGCCGTTTCAAACAGAACCTGTCATAAAATGTGCTCTCAAGCGTGTCCCCTTTAAGAGATTCAAGAATTAAATGTTCCCGTATGTGAATTTTATTTTGTACAGCACATTTGCTTTATGGCTACAATTAAGTTAGATGTGCCGATAACAATGTCTGCTTTCCATTTTAAATCGCACATTTCAGACACTCTGCATTGTTTTATTATCTAATCCACATGCTTTTAATTGCAATTATGGTCCCTTATGAGTCCCCTGGGAGGGTATGATTGCAATTAAAAATGTAATTTAAATGTTAATTAATTACATTCATTTTCTAAACTGGGAAAATTTCATTTATTATTTTCATGTGTTGTGCACTTATCCTAAATGCGTTACCTTCTAAATGTTTCTTTTTTTTTTTTTTCAAATTAAGTGTTATGTTTATAAAAGAGGGTGTTTAATACGCTTTAAAATTTTGTTAGGATGTTTATACAAATTATTACTTTAAATTAATTGTTTCCAAGCTCCATGATCAATTTATATTTGTCATGCAAGCCAGAATAGAGTTGGGGTTTATCTTCAGCTCAAATTATGTTAACGTGAGAACCAAAAAAGTTCATCAGCAGTCTGGACTGTTTTCGGTGGCGTGCTTAGGCACTGTTTTGGTGGAAGAGGATTTTTTGGGGTGATTTCTGCGCCTTTGCTGATTTTCTTGCTGTCAGGATCAGGGAAAGAGGCTGAGCTCTGCCGTCGGCAGGAGCAGCTCAAATCTCCGAGCAGGTTTTGCAACAAGTGCAGCAGGCAGGGACGAGGAGCTGCTAAAGAGAGAGGGCAGAGAGTCAGGAACCTGATTCCTTAGAAATGATGAAATTAAAAACATGCCGCTCCAAAAAAATAGCTATTTCTATCTCCTTCCATGTGAATACCAACCTGCATTCCCCGGGGCCAGGAAAATCAGCTCTTACACGTGAAACTGGGATTTGTAGGGAATCTCCTGACCTTAAGAGCCAAGGATTGATGAAAAATTATCAGATATATTCGGAATGCTGAGCAGCCAGTGCTGCTCTGTCAGAAACCATCAGCGTTCCAGGGTTTGGGAGGAGAAAACTCCTTGAAATCTTCCCTGCGTTGGTCACATCGGCACCTGCAGCCCTGAGCCTGGAGGAGGGGGCAGCAATCAGATCCAGGCAGGAACCAAGTCGAGTACTAAAGGTTTTGAGTCACTGGTTTCTGTAATTAAAAACTGATTAAAGATATCCTGAGCCGTCCTTTTAGCTTTGCAAAATATATTCTCATTACAAATCTGTGGTCAGTTCATTAAAAAAAGAAAATCGAAACTGTAATTTATTTTTTTCCGAGAGCATCACAGAACAAACTAATTAAGTCAGGAAAATTTGGAATTATGATGTCCTGATAGATGAGCAGCTCCTTGAAGAAGCAGATGAAGCTAAAGGATACAGCTGAAAGATTTTTATTTTAAATACTGCTGCCAATTGTGCCTGTACAGACACTCCTGTGACAGTTTTAAGCATTAAAAAAAACAACCAGCAACTTCAACTAAACCAAAAAATACCTATTTTTCCATGGTGCCACGCTGTTCACACAGCCTTTCGGATTGATTTGACTAATTGCTTAAGAATTAAAAGCGGCAAGTCTTTTCTGCCGGGTGCGTGCTGAGGGTTGCAGGTTTCTCCCGGAGTCCCTGGCCAGCAGGTACCTGGCCAGCCAGGGGCTCGCAGGAATCTCTCCCGGCCCGGAGCTCGGATCCCCGCAGTGCCCCCGGGCTCTTCCATCTGGGCCCTCTCCTGGCAGTGCAAAACGCTGGGAAAACAGGAAAAAACCCCAAACCAAATAAACAGAAAATTCCCCCCCCCCCCCCCGCTTTTTCATTTGTACCATTTGCATTTGTACCGTTAATAACAAGGAAATATTAATTGATTCATGACTAGTAGGGAGAGTCAGAGTCTGTTTTGTATCTTTGTAGAGAATTTATTTTTTTCCCTTCCCCTCCTCTTTTTCATTTGTGCCGTTATTAACAAGGAAATATTAATTGATTCATTAATTGATTTATAACTAGTAGGGAAAGTCTGAGTCTGTTTTGTATCTTTGTAGAGAATTTATTTCCACCCCCTTCGCCTCCTCTCCCGTCTCAAACACAAATATCTCTAAAGTGATGAAATCCTCTGTGTTTTTAATTTTTCATTGATCCCGGAATGCCCCACAGGCTCTGCTGTCCCGGTAATGCCGGTGCCATCCGGGCTGCCCGCAGTGCCACAGGAGCCCCTGCGAGGGTCCCTGCCCCACCGCAGCCAGCCCTGCCCGTGCCCGGGGGGATATTTAGAGCCGCACAGCTCTGGAAGTTGCTGCATCCATTCGGGGATGCTGCAGTTCATTTTGTGATGAGGAGATCAAAACAATTACCTGACTCCTGATAACCCTCATTGACTATCTATTGAGAGAATCAGCTCCTAAATAAATTACTATTGTACTTTTAAAGCTGTGCGTGACATGTCCTACTTACTGCGTGACCCAGATAATTTCCATAAATTAACCTCCTTTACCTTCCATTTCCTCTGCCATCCTGCTGTTACCTTCCCACAACTGCTCCATCACCAGCAACTCATCCACTGGATGGAGAAGACAGTGATGCTGTGCTGAGTCTTAAAGTGACATTAAGAACTTACCTGCCTAAGTGTTCATTTGCATCTTGCTCACTAGACTTGTCATAGAGCTGGGGAGATAATATATTATGAGATGTGTACTGAATTAGCTGTCAATTGTAGTGAAGCTCTCCCTTAACTGTGTGAGGAGAAAGCTCTTGAATGAGCCTCAATCTTGCCTTTTTTTCTTTTTTCTCTTTTTTTTTTTTTTTTTCAGCTGAGATGTTTCATTTTAGTCACCCAACCCCAGCCAATTTTATTAAGTCTGCTGTCAGCTGTGACCCCTGCTGAGGACTGGCAGGGCTGAAATAGTTATGCTGCCTGATGTCATTTTGGCAGCTCCGGGTCCCGCTCCTGCTTAGGCACCGAGGGCTCTGCTCCTGCGGCACCGCAGTGTCGGGGAAAAGGGAGAAAAGCCACTTTGCACCCTCAGTGCTCTGTGCTGGTGAACGAGCCAGGGAGGCTGGCTGAGGGTGGGCATGGACCTCCCTTGGAAAGGTCTGGATGGGCTGCGGGAGCCGCTGGAAGCACAGAGAACCTGAGTGCATTGGAAGCCTTGTCTGGGCGATGGGGAGTCAGGGCTTCTCCCACCCCCACGGAGCATCACCCGCCGGGGTTTCCAGGGATTATCGTCTGGGGAATTCCTCTGCTGCGCCTGACAAGCAAAAAGAGCTTGTTGTCTTCCTTGGGTGCAGCCCCTGCTCGTGCCTGGGAGGGGCTGGCACAGGACACAGCCCCAGGACAAAACTCACACCGGGTTTTGATGGAGATGTGCCCAGTGCCAGCCTCCGGACACCCTCTGCTGACGGGGATGTGGGGATGGGTGATCCACGTGCCTCAGGTGCATGGGATGCCTTCACATCCCGCAGAGCAGGGTGGTGTGGAAAGGCAGCAGGCAGACCTCAAACTCGGAAACCTCAGCCCTAGCCTGAGATCACAGTGTGTTATATTCTTTACACGCCAAAGAAAGTTTAAATCCTGCAAGAGTCATGCTTTATCGTCAAGGTAACCAGAATAGGTTCACCAACAATTTACGTGGCTCTTAAGTCTATTTACATGCTTGTTTACTTGGCTTTTCTCTCAAAGGAAGAAAGTAGTTACCTTAGCAACTGCCTCCTCGCAGGGTGCTCGGGCTGCCGTGCCGGGGAGGAGCCTCTGCCAGGAGCTCCCAGCCCCTGGGCACACCTGCCCACCCCAGTACTGCCCGCGGGTTCGGTCCCTGGGCGGCGTTCGCCATGCCACAGGAGCACGGAGATGTGTCTGTGCATCCCCGGCTTTGGCAGGGATGGGGAGCAGGAGGTGGCAGGGATGCGCTGGGCAGGGAGGAGAGGTCAGCCCTGCTGCATGCACCCCAGGGTGGCTGCTGGCCCATTCCACTGGCCAGGTGTCACAGAAAGGACCATTGCTCCAGGAACCAGCCCACCTCTCCCCTGGGATCCTGCCCGTCGTGGCAGGAAAAGGTTAAACACGGAGGAGAATCCTGGGATGGGATGTGGGGGCACACCGGGGTGAGGAGTCACTGTCGGGGTAAGGAGTCACTGCCGGCTTGTCAGGACTTTGCTGCTCCTGTCCCTCATCTCTTCCTGGGGTTCTGCTCCTCAGCAGCCTCTGCTCTGCCAGCAGCCCGTGCACAGAGCAGGGGCAAACGAGATGCCAGCCATCCTTTCTCCTTCCTTGCTTCTCTTGCCACAGAAGATTCTGACCTGAGCTGCTGCCCGGGCAAACTCCCAAAAGTTCAGCAAACTCAGCCACCACTCAGGCTGTGGTCGTGTCCCTGTTGGAACAGTGTTTGTGAGCCAGTTGCTTCATCAAATACCCTCATTTCATTTGCGTTCCATGCTCGTTTTATTTTAATTTGATAACTGCATAGAGACTTCAGTCTGACTGTAAGGCAATTCTTATTCTAGAAAATAATTCAATTTCCTTGAATAATCGGGGCCAGATTTTTTAGGGTAGTTACACATCTTGAGAAGAAATCCTAGTAGGATTTTCAGAAGAACATCAGCAGATTAAAGCCTTGATTCTTTTTTAACCTGCTTAAACACTTGTAAAATTGTTGCTAAGACTCTACCTACACTTCAGCCTTCCTACTTACCTTTGAAACCTTGCCCTTTTTTTAAAACAAATTCTCCTAACTCCCATTCAATTCCATTTCCATCCTTTCTCCCAAAATCCTGATGGGACATCCATCTCCACTCTTGCTGTGCTCTTTAGAGATTTTTAATAATGTGACTTGCATTATTTCCATCTCTTTTAATGTTTTTCTTCATTATATTACTGCTCCATACAAATCTAATTTATCTTGCTCTTCCTTTGGAGCAGAATCCCAACATGCTCTTGTAAGCCCAGTTCCTACAAAACAGGTCTGCTGCAGTATGCATCCTGCAATCTTGCAATAATTAGTGAGTAATATCGATAATAATTGCTTTTTACAGCTTTTTAGCACAGAGATATTTTCCTCCCCTTGAGCCTGAGTGTGAGGCAGACTAATGGCCTGCTTTCTACAGCAAAAGACTTATAGACCTGGAGTTTCCAAACGATTTTTCAGCCTCCTCCGGAGGGTGACAGGTATCCTTTAGTCCTGGGGAAAGCCTCCTGTCCAGCCTGGCACTGTCCTGACCCTCTCCATCAATTCCCTGGCTCTTGCTGGGGCTGGGAGCAGTGGGAAGAGGAGCTGCCTGCAGCAGTGCCACCGTGCAGGGAGCTCACCCCTCTCAAATATCCCTCCCCCAGCACAGGAGCTGGGTGTCCTGAGCAGAGTACTCCAGGAATTCTGCCCACTCCTCCACGTTTTGGGGTGAAGGGATTCCTCTGCTTTGGCCTAGTCCTTAGCAGTGCTGAAATCCACATTAATGTTGGCCCGTGCTGTGCCCAGCTCCGGCTGTGAGCACGCTCTCACACTGGCACTGGCAGCTGGTGCCTTTCCACGAGGAAACACCCGGAGCTGAGGGACATGTGCACAGCATCCTGTGCCTCCTACCCTGCTGTCAGCTCCTTCATCCAAGGCAAGTCACTCAGCCAAGCAGAAAGCAGCCTAATCCCAGCACAGACTGCAACCTTTCGGAGGGGATCCCTGCAGAACAGAACAGCCACCAGCACTGCATGCCAGAGTAAAACACTGGAGACAGCCCGGGTTGGTTCCTGAAATCCTGTAACAGGTTCTCTCTCCTGTTTCACGCTGCCTCCAGAACAGGAGTGGGCGTGTTTACTTACTCAGGCACTAATGACAACCAATAATAAAAACCATTTCCCACCCAAAATCTTCGAGGGCTTAGCCAAAGCTATCTAAAAAGTGACTCCCTCTTTTCAAGATGTCAGGGAAGTGAGTGGCCCCAGCTTTGGATTTGTTTCTGTGCCCAAATCCCATTAACTGCCAAGCCCCTGAGCCCCTCCTTCCCCACTCTTTTTAAGATCTTACTATAAAAAGGGTTTTCCCTTTAGTGTCCTACTCACTCAGCAATGAGTGGCACTTTTTAGGGTATCCTTCAGGACCATTTGGCTGATCTCCAGCTGCTCCTTTACCTTTGCTGCTTTGTTCACACTTTCTCTTCTCTGACTCATTTTCGGTTTGAAGTTTCCAAAGCACTTCTGAGCAAATCCAGCCCCTTTGCCAGCTCTTTCCCTTTGGAGGCTGGAGCAGTAATTCGGCACAGAGGGACCCAGCAAAGCTGCACATGGGCTGTGAGATGGGTGGCATTCCACCACTGGAGCCTCCCAGGGATTCCCAGCCCGCAGCTCTGCCGGGGGGTTACACCCTGCAGGTCTTGGGGTCGGGCTGGATATGGCCTGGGATGTGTTCGGGAGAGTTTGCTGGTAGACTTGCCATTGAAAAGCTGGTTTTTTAGTGCCTTGGATTCCCCTGTTGTAAGTTTTTCTCTGTCAGCCTTTCCCTCTTTATGATCATTTCCCAGGGGAGTGGCTCTTGCTGATTGAACTTCAGAGGATTGTTTATCCAGAGCCACTGAAAATGCACCCTGCACTGCAGGTGTGCACAATGCTGTGACCCATTGCTGTCGTTACAAAGGTCTGAATCCTTTTCATTCCAGTGATGAGCTCGGGCCAACTAGCAGCCACAAACCTTCTCATACATGTATTTGCTTGTTTCCTTTCTCTGAGGCTGTAAAGAAAGCCCAGGGATGGCCACTCATGCCTGGAAAGAGCTCACAAGTCATTATCCCCTTTCTAGTGCTGCAGGTGACCCTGTGGACAATTTTGTGTTTCCTTGGTGGCAATTCCAGCTTTTCTACTTCCTTGGTACATGGAGTCTGGAGATAACTCCTGTGTGACTTACTCCCTCCACGAGTCACCTTCATCTCATCACTCCTTGCTTTTCCTGGACAAATGGTGTGGAAGGGGAGGAGTGACTGGTGCTTCCAAGGATGGCTCAGGAGAAGTTTCCATGGCCAGCTGTTCCAGTGCCCTGCCTGACCTTCACCAGGGCATTTGCCTTGGCTCTGGCTCACTCTCCCATCTGTAAAGGGATAGGAACATTTGCAGAGCATTTTGGATTGTTATTAATTCTCCATGGAGTCTGGGCAATGTGGTGAACACTGAGACGCTATAAAAGTACAAAGTATCATTGCTATTATTAAACTCTGGAGGTGGAAGTAGCTGCCCTACAAGGTGCTTCCTCTATCAGTCCTTCAGTCTTTCTGACCCAACACTGAATTGCCATTCTGCTTTTGCAGAGGGTCAGTGCTGGGTTTGAAATAAACCCGAGAGCTGGAGGAGCCCCTTGAAAAGGAATGAATGAAGCTGATGACATCTTACATTTTTCTGATTTCTCCCAGTGTAAAGCAGAATTTCTCTGCACGGCGCTTCCCCAGCAGCTCTGCCCAAGTCACTTGCAATCGGCCCTGTCCTCTTACCCTCCAATAAACAGGAGACACAGGGCCACTATAATGGCTTGACAATACTTGCACACCCTGGGGTTTTGCTGCTCTCATGAAGGAAAAAAAAAAAAAAAAAAAAAGAATGTCATGGACAAATGAATGTTGACAGTGGCCATACCAAACAATTCAAGGAAAAATTGCAGTTTTATCCGTATTGCTGCTGCCTTTGTCAATACTTTAAAGATGGTTCTTATTTCAGAGCAGGTATTGATTGTGTATAGGTTGGGCCCCCGGTTCCATTTGTCATTTCTGATATTATGGCGTGTTATCGTTTAAAGCTGTAATGGGAGAGGTGGCTGAGCTCAAAGCAAGCTGGTTGTCTGAAGCTTTGATAAATGGCTAGATGGTCTTCGTTTCTGCAGCAGCGAGCAGTTGGCTGCTATTTGCTTTACCTTTTATCCAAGAATAACTGTGTGATGGGTTCTGGAAGTGAACAGTATCATTTTGTCAGATGTGGTTCAGAACTAGCCGGGTGGTCCTAGCAAAGCAGCTGAGGGATTTTTAACACCCGACAGGATGTGAGCAAAGGCCCTGGATAAATCTGAAACAATTCTGGCTCCACATGGCTGCTTTGGTCGGAAAGTTCTCAGGGCTGTTTTTTAAGGTGAGAGGACAGGAAATGCTGGGGGGCGGGGTGGGGAGGGGTGGTGCTCTTAAAAGCAGTTCTGTGCATAGGAAGGATCTCAGCAGAGAGATCAGAAGACAATAGGTGGATTAGATTTCTTTGATGAACTTACAAACTTGCAAATTTTTTGCAGATCTAAATGAAAGGTCTGCTTTTCAGATGCGGCAAAAGGCCCCACCCCAGGCTCCACAGAGCAGGAGCTTTGTCCCTGCACAATGCGCTGGGAGTCTGCAGCACTCTCGGCATTCTTTCCCTCTGCATCACGCACAGTTCCCGAGGTTTTGGTATTGCTTTTGTGAAATCGTATCTGTTTGTCAAACTCACAGCCAGGGTCGCTCTGGAGCTGGGTTCCACTTCACTGGAAAGTCTGGAAATGGCAAATGCTGCCTTTCCCAGCAGCAGACAGGGCTCTGTCCCAGCTCTGCAGAACCCCTTTAGCACGTTTTGGGTCACAAAACCAAGATGACACCTGTGGATGCTTCGTGTCCTGATTCTCTTGAGACAGGCAGGTGTAATCGATGATTTCACTTTAGCCTGGTGCAACACCAAGGTCTGCTTAAATTGCTAAACCTGTCCCAAGCCAATGTTTCTCAGCAAATGTAGGCAGGGGAATGCACTGAAATTCACACTCCGTGCTTTGACAACTCAGCTCTAACAGCTCCACACCCATTGCCAGCGTGGTTGGATGGGGGCAGTGTTCAGAGCAGTTTTGGAGCTCTCCTCCAGCGCTTCTGAATCAGCAGCAAAGAGTCTTTACAGGTTGGCTCTTGAGCCTTCCGTACCTACCCTTCATTAACCTGATAATCTATGAGACACTGCTCCCTGTTCCTGCCTGGAGTAGATTGAAATGGGAGCTCTTAATCCTGCCACTGCAGCTGAATTGCTGGGACAAGTAGCAGCAGATTGATTCCACCACTTCTTTCAGAGAGCTCACAAAAGGCTGTTCAACGCCCAGAATAGCTGCAGCTCCAGTTCAGCTCCCGGCGCTGAAGGAGCTCTGCGTCCGGAGGAGAGCAGCAGTTACCTTTTCTGGCGTGGAAATAGAAACAAACACCAGGGTTAGAAGCCCCTCCGACAATTCTTAGCCCTACAAGTAGCCCAAAGGTCCCCCAAGTCCCTGTTCTCTGCGAGGTTTCTGTTAGCTCTCAGTTTGTGATAAGCTGTATGATCTGCAGGAAAAGTTGACGTGCATTTGTAGGACTGACAAGATAACGAGGCAATGAGCAAGTAGAAAAGAAACCAGTAAGTTGTTAAACCTATGCAGCAGATCCTTGGTGTCTGTGAAGTAGGAACCACACTGAACAGCCCCCCTCCCTCCTGAGCCAAAGCCTGGCTTTGGGGGCTCCTTGGGAAGGCTTAGTCAGCTCTGGAGCCTCTTTGATCGTGCCTGGAGAAGAATTGCCAGAGGAAGATTTCAGAGTGTGCAATGCAGCCCAAAAATGGGCTGTGCTCATAGTCTGTCAGCATAACATCACCTCAGGAGCCCTGGCTTCCCTTTTCTAGCCCGAGCAGGAGCAGGTAATGGTCACTCGTGGTGTTTTGTGTAACACCTCACGCCTCCCGTTGGGCTGCGGGTGCTTTAAAGGTCACTTTGCACTCTGCACACAAACACGCTGGTTGTGTCCCTGGCCAAAACCTCCCTGCTCAAAAATCTATGCCTCTCTGGGCCCCAAAGACGACTGAATTTCAATGAGGCTTTATTCTTCAAAATGAAAGGTGCTGTCTAAGGGTAAAATATTGTTCTATTAAATTCAGCCCATGGCAGATCCACTACTGAGGGCTATTGAGGCAAATAAGAGCAGGGTGATGGCAGTGTGTGGTCATAAAGTTGCAATATTCAAAAATGTAGAAAAAGCAGGTTGTCAGATTTCAATAAAGCAGTGGAAATGAATAGATACATCTCAGAGCTGGTTGCTTCCTAGTGGGATGGAATTTGAATAATAATATCACACTTGAACCAAGCTGGGGCTGGATTAATGGCTGGCAGAGGCTGAGTCCTGGCGTGGTGGGGCTGCAGCAGCAGCAGCAGCACCTCTGGAGGTGTTCTGATGACACCCAGAGCACTTCTGCCTGCTTGCACACAGGGCAGCACAGCCAGGGCACGAGGAAAAGGGGAATTATTGCTTCAAGCTGCAATTTCCAACAAAGAAATCTCGCCATTGCAAACTGTCTAGACCTTTAAAAATAAAAGATGTGCAGTATTTACAATGCTCTTCAGTATTCATGAGGCTTTGCTGCTTGTTGTAAGGCGAGATGAAAACAATACTCAGTAGATTTTCATAAGTGACACGCAACTGTAAGATTGATAGATGATGTGGATTTAATGTATGTGGAGTTCAGAGCCAACATAAAAGCTGTGATGTACCCAAACACGGGGTTTATTAAATCCCTGTTTCCTTAAATGATCATCCAAAGCCTTTCACCACTTTCTTCTACCAGAAAATAAAGGAAGAAGGTAAGAAAAAGGAGAGGAGGTAGGTGATAAAAAAAACCCAACCGAGGGATTCCCCTTGGTTTTGGTAGAGAATTACAATATTGGAACTGAAAGAGACAAATATTTAGACACTCTCTCTGCATAGAGATTAATGTGAGAGTCAGAAATACATGGAATCCACTTAAATTGATGTGATTTAGTTATGAATGGTTAAACATAAGTATTCTCTGTCAAATGCCAAAACCTATTGTATTAACTCTTCCCTCTCCCCAGCCCTCCTGGGCAGCCTCTAAGCTTACCAAACTCTTCCTGGAGCCCAGGGCTCCTCTGTGCTTTGGGGACAGCACAGAATGCCTGGGATCAGTCTGGGTGGGTCCATGGCAGTTCCTGGGATGGACCAGAACAAAGGAGGGAGCCAGGGCACATCTGGGGCACAGCAGACTGCAGCCTGCCCTCCTAGGGCACATCTGGAGGATCCAGGGCTGGAGCTGTGCCTCTCCCAGGGCCAGGGCTCTCCTCACACACCCTGGTCCTGTCCAGGCCTGTGGCTCCCCTGCCATAACCTCAGGAGGTATTTCCCAGGCACCTCTGAAGCAGCATTTCACTCAGTCTGGCACCAAGGGAGTTCTTTCCCCTCCCATCCCAGCCTGGCCCTTCAGCCGCCTTCCTGGGAATCAGGAGTGACTCACACTGCATCCCAAATCCTCTGGAAGCTGATCCCTGAGAGAATTCCCACAGTCTCTGGGGGTGCAGCACACAACACACACACACACACACACACACACACACACACACTGTCCTTGAGAGCAGCCCTGAGTAACCTCCTCTCCATCCTCTGCAGCATTGGTAACAAAGGTGTGTTTGTGCATTTGCTTCTTAGTGCAACATCTCGCTTGGCTTTGGGGTCATTTCTGGGCCAGCTCCATGGAAGTCAGGCCATTTGAGCTCCCTTAAAGGAGCAAACTGAAATCAGGCTCTGCTCTGGCCCAAATGTGACTTTTTAGGGAGGGAAATACTGCTGCTGTGTTTAGCCCCCGTGTGAATCATTCCCTGTGGATTGCTCAGGGAGCACTGGGTTGGATTCTGATTTCCTGCAGGGCTCAGTGGTGTTAAAAGGTGGGATGTTGGTGCTGTGCCATGGGAATTGTGGCCAGGAAACCTAGCAGAGGCTGAACCTGGATACACCTGAGTTCAGGTGCCATCACCTCTTCTCCCTGTACTTCTAAACCTGCTACTTTCAGATACTCTTCTGTTTCCAAACAAAAAATCTGAATTTCACTTATTCTCTGCCTTACTTCTTCCTTAAAAGAAAAGATGTAGGGTAATTTTTCCAAGTTTGACAATTTCCTAGAATCAGGAATATCCTGAGCTGGAAGGGACCCACAAAGATCATCAAAGTCCAACCCTGGCCCTGCCCAGACACCCCAACACCCACCCTGTGCATCCCAGCCAAAAACTGAGGCTGGACAGGGGGCAGGAGTGGAAGGGAAGGAGGCAGTGAATATCCTTTTGAACTGAAAAGAAGTTCAAGTAAGTGACTGTGTTCTCTCCCCTCTGTTGGTAAATATCTGAGGAAATTGTTTGTAATAGAAATGTTTATTGGAAGAATAAACTTCAGCAGATACTTGAGGAAAACAAATGGCAGATCTAATCAATCCAATATGATAACACGTTTGCCTTAGAAATTCCAAACCAAGCTGTATTTCATGCAATACAGGGAAAAAAACCCTTCTGTCTGAATTCTGGTCTGAATGAACCTGCACCAAAATGCTGTTGGCATTAGGAATTATTTGCAGAAAAGATTTTGAATTACAAATACTGTGCTGAAGGAAACTTGCAAATTGTAAATAAGGAGCTGAAAATCATCAAATAATTTTTGCAATGTACTGTGCCTGCACAGGGATGCTCATGTTCATGAAGTCTTTAGTTTTTCTGCACAGATATGTGCACATAAAAATATTCATAATCACCTGAAGGACTGGGAAAGGAGCAGAGGAAAAGGGGAGCTAAGGCCAGGCAGAGGGAAGAGTGGGAAATCCTTTGTGCAAATAAATAAAGGGAGTTTATTATGATTGTTGTGCCTTTTCAATAGACCCTGTTGTGCCTCCTCAGCTGTTGATGGAGTTGTTCCCTCTGGTAGAAGCTGCTTTCCTTAACCAACAAAACCCTGCTTAGTGCTGCTCGTCCTCTTTTGTTTTGTTTTTATAATTGAGTTTCGCCAAGTGTGAAATCCCAATATTTTCTTGAAACCATGAGGATTAAATGCTTGACAAAACGGAAAGATTTGGGAAAGGCACAAGACTTGGAAAAGTTGGGAGTTCATTCCCTCGTGGTTTCTCTCACGTGAGCACATGAACTTTTTAGATCTGTGCCTTCCTTTGGAAAAGATTAAGCACAGTGAGGAATGAGCATCTCCAGGCCTTTCTCTTCTCTCCATATTCTTTCCTTTCGTGGTCCGTTTCTAGACATCTCCTCAGCCTCCTAGAAATGGCTTTTTGGGGGTTATCATCTCTCACTTCTGTGCAATATTGGCTGTATTGCCCTGTGCCAGCTCTGAAAGGGAAAGGTGATAGCTCGGCTTTTGGGAAGGAAATTATTCAGAAGGTCGAAGACGGGCAGGTCGGGCATCCCTTGGTGAGCGTGGGCACAGGAGGGGCCTCGAGCAATGATCCCTTCCTCAGGGAATTTGAGGAATTCTCACCCCTGCTGTAAATTCCGAAACCTTGGATGGATGTGCTTCCCAAAGAGCTCCAGCACCTTTGTGTCTCGGAGCTATCGCGACACACAAACGCGTTCTTTGGTGGAGCCATCAGCCCTGCTCGCCGGGAGCAATGCCCGTGTTCCTGCAGCCGCACAGACAATTACAGCCCTGCCTTTGTCTGGCCAGCGAGACTGGCATCTCTGCACCCACCGCTCTGCCCTTGCCTGGCTCTGCCAGCCAGCCCGAGTTAAAACAGGCTCAGGAAAGGAAAGCTGGGTGCAAAACCCGAGGAGGTTACGGCGGCGTTGAGCGGGTTTTGTTTCCCAAGAACGCTTTTCCCAGCCAGGTACTCTCTCCTGGATGCGGCTGAACTTTTATTTGTGATTTCCACGCGGCTCCCGCAGCCGTTGGTGCCTACTTGGAGTTCGCTTTTTTAATTAAGGCTCTGTATTGTAACTAGTCAATGTACATTATTGGGAGAATGAATGTCAATGCCAGTGCTTTTTCTTTCTCTCCTTTATCTTTGTCAATGATTCAAAGACATGATTTATGGTTAGTCTCCGTCTTTCAGGATCATCCATCAAGCGCTGGTTTCACTACAGGGCTCCAAGTTGTAAATCATGCAGAAAGGCTGTCACTCATCTCATTTAACCCTTTACACGCGGGGATGGAGGAGGCGGGCTCTGCCTCTCACAGCTGCAAGAAAGAGCAATAAAATGGCCATAAAATTGATGAAGTTAGACTAATCTACACCATTAATTGTTCCTTGTAATGCAATAATTATTATGAGGGACAATTAAAAAAAACAGGGCATGACTCCACCCTCCAAGTTCATCCTGAGAACCTGGAGGACTCCAGGGCTCCATAAAATGTGTCACATTTTTGTTTTCCCTTTCGAGCTCCTTTCAGATTTTTTAATGTCCATTACAGGCAAGAGCCGAGCTTCTCTTTAGAATCAATCACAGGCTACTTCTGACCATGACCTTGCAGCGACTAAAGGAGTGCAAAAGCCCATTAGCAGCTGCTATTTTCAGCTCGAAATTAACAGTTCTTTTTCTTCTCTCTCCTTTTCCCCACTCCACCCCTCCCCTTTTTTTTTTTTTCCTTCTTTTTTTTTTTTTTCCCTTTTCTTTCCTTTTTTTTTTTTTTTTTTTTTTTTTTTTTTTTGGACAGGAAGACAGCAAAAAAAATGAAATGTGTAAGTGGCATGGGAGCCTGCACACTTAGCCTTGTCTGGCAGGCTTGAGGGCTGGTGACAGCCTGGGCAGAGGAGTGGCTGATGGCTCCTGCGAGCTGAGCCCTGCCAGCCCCGGCCGCTGCTCCCAGGTCCCCACTTGAGACAACGCCTGCACCTGCCCCAGCACAAAGCCAGGCAGACTGGCATTAAATAATGACGTGTCTTTCTTTTTTATCTCGCCGCTTTATTTATTTATTTTTGGGGCTCCAAGTGTCGGAACTTGGTAATGGAGGGTTATTAATGAAAAATATACGTTTGGGGTCTATTTGTTTCGATTCTGCGGTGACTTGATGGCAATTTTAGCCCTGAATTATGTATGGCTCTGTTTTGCCTAGGCAAGCTGATACAAACAACAAATATAGTTAGAAAAAGATATATCAGTAAATAAACTGAAAGGTTGTAAAATATGAATGTTTATCATCCAGACGGTGCCGCTTCTCTTCTTTTTTACATGAACTCTACTTGAGATGGTATTTAGGAGCTTGGGACTTCTTCTATTGCAGCAATCTCTGCAGCTTGTCACGAAAACAAATGACACCAGAGGGAACCTTGTCTTCCACTGTATTCTTTTGCATGAACCTCCGTCTTCTTAAGGTGCTCATAATTTAAATTTATATCCTGATTTATTGGAAGATAAGATTCTCCCCTTGCTCCCTCCCAGAGCCGTGCTCCTCTCAGCCTCCCAGGTGGGCAGGGAGGGCAGGGCAGAGGGGGAGGAGGATGGATCCCATCCCAGCCCCTTCCTGCCCCTGGATTCACAAATCAGCCCTGGAGTTGTGAGCAGGGACCCCTCTGCCCCTCACACACCATGGGGCTGTGCACCTGGGGGGAAACAAAGGGGAATTCAATTGTCTGAGGGTGTCAAGAGAAAGTTTGCATCCCCCATCCAGGAGATCAAGTCTGTTTTTTTTTTTTAAATATCATCCCCTGCCAGCATCATGATAAATTAACACTTGTTTTATTCTGGACTAAAGTCTCATCCCACAGGGATCTCCAAGAATTTCTGCTGCTAAAATATAGCATAGAGGAAATTATAATTTTAGCATCTCTCTGCAGTCTTAATTAAGACTGTTCTTCTGATATAAAGCTGTGGTGTCTAATTACCAGAAAGCTGTCAGAAAGTAACTTTCAAAAAACCTGTGTCAAAAAAGAGTTGGGAGGACTGGAAATATTTATCGAGTTACAATTTTATGGTGTTGGTGGATTTTTTTTATATCTAACAGACAACATTACTACTAATTCCTGTCTCTCAGCATTCCAGATCACGGGATAAATGCCAGTTCCAGGCCCTGCTCACCAAACAGTTCCTTTTTGTCCAGGTGACATCCGATAGGCTTTGCCTGAACAAACAGGGGAATGTTTCCTACCATTTTTTATCTTGTACATTCACAAAGTACCTGAAGTTTTTATTTCAGTGTACTCCACACCACAAAGCCCAGTTCTGACACAAATGTGCATTTTTCCCTTCAGCAGCAGCAGAAACTCTGCAGCGCAAAGTGCCAGTTAACCTGGAACAGGGATCCTCCTGGAGCTGCATCCTGGCTCCTGGGGTTTTGTCCTGGAAAAGGCTCTTATTTAAGACAAAATCTTCTCTTTTGCTTGGCCAGAGGTGGCAGAGGCTGTGCTGGCTCAGGAGGCTCAGCCAGGGCTGGGGAGCTCTGCTCAGCCCAGGGACCAGCACCGAGCCCAGGGTTGGGTTTTGTTCCCAGCTGATCTTCCCTTTGCTGGGATTTGCATCAGGTAAAAAAAAAAAAAAAAAAAAAAAAAAAAAAAAAAAAAAAAAAAAAAAAAAAATAAGGCATCCTAGGAGAGGTAATATGATGAATGCTGACAGGTACATTTGCTCCAATTGATTAAACACTTTTGCCATCCTTAGGATTTTCTTTCCCCGCCTGGTGCCTTGCAGAGAGAGAGGTGTGAGTGACTTTGTCACTGACATTAAACACTTGTATGTACTTGGAGCTGCAAAATGTTATCCCCAGAGTTTGTTTACTCGATCTGTATTTCCAATCAGTGCAGAAGGTTTACTAAAGCAGTTCATTACTGATTTATTTATGATGTATTTAGATAGCAAATATGGTTCTGTCAGCAGTTGCTGGCTAAACAGTGTTGACAGACATTAATAGCATATGGTATAGGAATGGAATTATGATCTTTAAGAGTCTTTGTGTCTCAACATACATTTACAGTTTGCATCTTTTCTTAGGTAGAGACACAGAGAACTCCCAAACAAGAAAACACTGTTTCTTTTTCTTTTTGTAACCTTTGGGGTTTGCTGGTGGTGACATTAAAATCTTCTGTGCCTGTTTAGCTGTTCAATTTAATGGAAGACAAATTCTCCCAAAGGTTTAATTTATTCTCACAAACTGAAATCACTGCATTCTCACCATGGGAAATGGCCTTAATTTTCCCAGCCTTCAGTATACATCAAGCATATAATTCATTTCTCCCCCCTCAATACTTCGCTCATTAGAAAACAAAGTTTTTGATATTTAAATGTTACATGCTTTAAGTTGAGAAACAGATTTCAGCCCCGTAAAGTGCATTTGCAGACATGATTGCCTCCCTGACAGCAGTGGGTTTATGCAGGGTGGAACAGAAAAACACTTGAATTTTTGACCTTTAATTGTCTGCTTCCTCTAACACCAGCATTTTCGCCAGTGTCAAGGAGAAAAGGCAAAAAATGAGGCTGCTCACAGAGGGAGGAGGAAAAGGCACTGGTGAAACCACCTTGGGGCAGGGATGCTGCTGGGGGAGACTGAAAAGTGTTGGGAAAAAGATGAATTTCATATGAGAGGTTGTCTCTGAATCACATGAGGGCAAACAAATTAGGAAATAATATAGGAAATCATCTTATCTTTTTTTTTTCTTTTTTTTTTTAGATTCATGCGAACTGGGGAGGTGAAGGGGGAACTCATTCAATTTGTTTCATTTCCAAAGTGGTGGGCAACACTTTGCCTTCCACAAATTGGAATTAATGCCCCCAAAGCATTTTTGCTGGAATTAATGGTTGTGCCCAATGGCCATGGATGTTTTTTCCAGCCTAAACGATTCTCTGATTCTGTAGGTGCCCATCAGGCAAAAAAGAAACAGCACCAGGAGCAAGAGAGAGCCCAGAAAAACAAAACCCTGAGCCAATTCTTCCTCTCCCTAAATCCTTTTGCTTCAGAAGAGTTATACCAGTAAAAAATTCAGCTTCTTGTACGTGGCAAAGTTAATATATCCTTAACATCTGAAAAATTATTAGAAATTAAATTAAAGTCAGGCTTTTCTCCTCAGTGCTTGGAGCTCCACAGACCCCAAGAGTTGGTGGAATCAAGCTGCCCCTGACACTTTTGGCTGTTTTTCCTCCCAGTGAGTGTTTAAAGACTTGTTTGAAAGGGGCAGAGACTAAAACATGGTGAATTCTTAAATAATGGATTAAAAGCAGTTTCAGTCTTTCTGCAACCTCTTCCTTTAAACGTGTTTTTCTCTCTTTGTTTGTGCAACCCATTTCCAGTCGGTGTGAGGGAACTGACTGCACAGAAGGAGCAGTATAATAAAAATAAAATAAAATAAAATTCCAAAATTCAAATATGGTCAAATTCCAGCTGTGCATTGGTGGATTCAGCAATTGGCCCTTGCAGACAAGGAGAACTGGGACTTGTTCAAGACAAACCTTGTGCAGGTATTGGCTCGTTCTGTGGCAGGCTTTGCCTTCATTTAAATTTTAGATTGACAAACACATTAAAAATGCATTTTTAAGGTGTTATTGCTGGGAGAAAGAGAAAGAAAACCAGGCCCAAATGCTTTGAAAGGGAAGCATTGTTTGGATTTGAACCTAGTGGATAAACTGAAAGTGTTTAGACAGTCTGTAATGAAGTGTTGTTGGCCTCTGGTCTGTAATAAATGCTTCAATTTTATAGCTCCAAATCAACTTTACCCATAAAATCCTGAGGGACTTTCTCTACTTAGCAAATCAAGTAGGGCTTGGTGTCCACAGCCAGAGTATCCTGGTGTGTTGTCAAAAAGCTGTGCAGAGCTCCACTTCCACAGCTCCCACTATAAACCAGCAGAAATTACAGGTTTGGCTTTCACATTATCAGCACTCAGTACAAACCTGGGCTAGATCAGGTGCACGGGATTTTTTGGTCACAAATAATCAGATTCTTGGTAGCAAACAGATTTTCCTGCTTTGAATCCAAGGCTCAATAAAATTATTGGGTGAGTTTCTGTTCAGGAAGCCCAGTTAGTGTGTGAGTCTTTTATTATTACACTGTGCACTTCCCACTCCAGTTCTTATTTCAATTATTGCTCCAGGGCTCTGTTTAAAAAGGGAGATATCCTGTGCCACATTCCCAGAGAAATGCAACATCCAGAATTCCCTGCAATGTTCCTTGTGCCAACCTCTCCCTGCATCTCTCAGAGAGCAGGCTGGCCTTTCTCTCCAGTTCTCCCCAATAATCCTGCTCTGCTCATCCTCCTGATTCCCAGGGAATTTGGAGGGAAAACCTTTCAGCTCCCCGTGCTGCTGGGGAGGTTAAAGCCCTGCTCACGTTGAAGGGAACCCTCTCAGAGCCAGCTCTGCTCTGCTCTGCTCTGATTGATTTATCTCCTGCTGCTTCTACTTGCACTGATCACTTTCTTATTACTTTCCCACTTCCATCCATTTCAGCTTTTCCTCCTTTTCCAGCCATTCCCCTGCCACCTGCTCCCGCCTGATGGATTGGCTGCTCAAGGAGTTGATCCTGACCTGGCCTGGGCCCTTCCCCAGGAAATAAATGATGCCACACAGAGAGAAAATGATGCCCTAATAAACACCCAGGCCCCTTTGCTCCTCTGCCCAAGCACAGACCTCCAGGGATGGGGCCCCAGTTGAATGTTGATGAAATGGAGGAGGGAGAAATTATAACAAAAATGGAGAATTTTGCTTTTCATGTGGATTTAATCACTTGAAAATTCTGCATTTACCCTTGGGATTACTAGAACAATAATAACTGTACTTAAATTCTGTAAACATTTTTAAATAGCTCTTTTTTAATGGTTTGTTTTTTGGTTTGTTTTATTTTTTTAAATTTGGACTTGTCTGCAGCAGCAATTCATCTTTGAAAGTCAGTATTCTGAGTGATATGGTAGAGGTCAGATGCTCTCTGTTGTGTTTCCTTCCAAGTCTGAGAGGCCCAAGAAAAAAATGAAAGGGGTGCAATTCATAAAGTTTTGTATAAAGTTTTGTTATTCAGTTATAGAGCTGGGTAGTAGAGAGTTGGGTCGTAGTTAATCCATCCTTTCAGCTCTTTCAGGACTTCAGTCTGGATTTTTGATCACTGGAGTGTTTGGTGACCTCCTGCAGGCCCCAGAGCCATTCCTGCTGGAAATAATAAATGGCTTTTTGTCCCCTCGGAGGTGCCTCTCTTCAGCAGTGGTGACATCATGGTACCTGTGCTGGAGAGGCTGTTTCTGTCAGTAATGACCTCTCGGATTGCTGCAGGTTTTGCCCATAACTCAGAGTTGTTATTTCTTGCTGAGATTCAGGAAAAGCTGAGCCCGTGCAGCTGCAGCCTCCTGTTGTTGCTGCCTCTTTTTTTGTGCTCTGTCCCGTGTGATAAATGTCAGCTATCACTTAGGACAGGGCAGGAATGCAGACTGAGACTGGGGTGATTATGGTCTGTAAATGATCTGTGCACTGGCCCTGGCTCTCAACCCTTCCTTGGATCATTTGAGACCCAATTTAAAAGAACGCAGCTTCACATTCGGATTTCAATGATTTTTCTTTTTTTTTTTCTTCCCTTGAAATTTCCGTTATTTTATGAATCTTGATAGGTACTTGGACACTGTGTTTATTTTCCATATCAGTTGGAAGTTTTTCCTTTTGACATGGATTGATTTGTTTTGCACAAGTTTCCCTTGCAGAACAGCACCAACAGTTCTAATTTAACTACTGAAAATTATTAGAGTTCTTACTATTGAAAGGTCTATATCTACAAGGAAACTGCGGGGCAGCATTTCAGATTGGGTGGAAAGAGAGAGGAAAGTGCTGGTGTGAATCAAAGCAGGGAGATTTGTGGGGGAAGGAAGAATTTTATTTCACATTGGTAAAAGATTTTGGCAGGGCTGGTATTGGAGGCAGTAAATAACAAAAGAGCAAATAAATCAATCAAATCATCAAATAATGAAATAACAGAGGGAATAACAAACATGCAGTGTGTTTACATTGGTAATCAAGAGAGTGATAGGAGATGATTCCCCCTAATTTCAGACAAACCTGGCTGCAACTTCGTGCTCCCAGAGCCACCTGAGGTTGTGCCTCTCAGAGAGAATATTTCAGGCAGGACCTTAAAAGCTTTTCCATTTTGAAAGGGATTTCAAAGGCTCACAGGCTGATTCTTCTCCCAGCTGCTGCAGCCTTGGCTCTGTTGGCTGCAACGAGACAGGAAAAGCAGGATCGGCCCCTGCCCTGGCAGAGAAATCCCCGAATATTGGGGAGGTGAATGGAAGTTTTCCATATTTATGAGAAATGCTCCTTTGGATGGCCCGTTTAGGGATGCCTCCTGCAAAGGGAGGCAGGAGTGCTGGCGATCCCCCTGGGCCATGGCAGGGGCAGCCGAGGAGGAGCTGTGCTCCAGCAGAGCTCTGCCCGTACCTGGGCTCTGCTCCAGGCTACTGGGGCTCGTGTCTGCACAGCTGAAGGAGATGTTTTGACCTTTCTCATCTCTGACTGCCTTTGCAAAGATGGAGTGATGTAGAACAGAGATTTTGTGACAGAGTAATAACAAGAAAGAATCTGACTGCCAGTTGCTCATTACTGGATCTCTTTTAAATGCCAGAACCTTCTATGTTTGCCTTCAAACAACACTGAGCACCTAAATCACCATAGTAAACAGATATAGAAAGAGACAGAAAGGTTAAAAGTGTACTCATAATCTCTTGCTTTTCCTCCTAAACATGTTTGATAGCAATATTGTTTCTTAAAAACAATATGACCTCATTTGTAAAGCAATATTCATGCTAAACTAGTCAGCTGTTAAATATACCCAGCACTGTGCATTATGATGAAGCCAAACCAGAATTTCAATTATTTTCTGGACACATTTAAAATTATAATACTTTACTGGGTTAGTGTTATAGTTCATCCAAATTACTCACAAAGTATCATATCAATCTCTTGCAAGTGCTTACTGCTTACATCTCTGGGAAGTTGGTGGAAGAAGAGGCTGCCGGGGGTGATGACCTTCATGCTGCCTTAGTGCTCTGATGGTGATGTGGCTGTAAGTGCAGGCAAGCCTAATGGCCAAAAGTCAATGTTTGCTGGCCATCAGATTTGTCACCAAAGAAGCAGAGTATTCATTTGGACCACCACATGCAGCAGGATGTTCCTGGAAGGGAAATAAAGAGGGAAATCAGCCACTTGATGATCTGTGTATTCTGCCTTTAACGCCGCGATCCCGGCAAGGGAAAATTCACACTTCAGAATTATTTGCAGTTTTTTATTGCCTGGAATGCAAGATCAAAACAAAGCAGGCAGATGAGGAAGATAGATTTCATTATCCTCCCACTTTCTACTTATGTACCTTATCTAAAGAGCTGTTGAGAGAGAAATGATGCTGCAGCTCTGAGTAACCAGCACGGATTTATGAGTACTGTTGGCAAGTCTGGCTTAAAGCAGATCTTACTGGAGCTGCACTGGGCCTGAGTATCCAAAAGGAAAATCCAAAGGCCCACTGCTCTTTAGACAAGTGTTTCAGTAGTGCATTTTTAAAACCACATTAATGTTTTCTGAAATCAGCTCCGATAGAAGGTGCTGGGCAATGCTTGATGCCAGGGGCTTGTCTCCTATGCAGCACCTTCAGCTGGGCAGGAATTCTGAGCTTCAATAGAACATGGGGAAGGTGCTGCTGGCTTCATCTCTGACTGGCTCTCCACCTGGAGTCCTCAGGAAAGTGAGGATTTTCTGTTGTACTCACTGCTCTCACCTCAAAAGGGACAAACACTTAGGAGCTCTCTTGAATTGAGTCCTAACTCCTCCATGAGTCTGAGTGTTCTGCTGGGTTTAGCCAAGCTGGTCTGTTTGGAGTTGGACTGGCCAAGAAATAATCAGCCTTTCCACAACAGTAATCAAATAATTCATCTCTCCCATGGTGCTATTGATCAGTTATAAACAGAAACAGCAATTTCCCAACCTAAACCCCCAAACCCAAGGGCTGGCTCTGCACAGCAGGGGAAGGGAACTGAAATCTGGGGATGTGATTCTAGACCGAGCCTTGTGCTTGCAGGGCTGAATTCTCCTCCCTGCCCAAGAGCCTCCCCAGGGGAAGTGGTGGTTGATCTCTCAGGGTTTGTGCTGTGCCCTGGCCAAAGCCATGCATTCAATAGAAACAAACCAAAGATTTATCTTTTTTTTTTTTTTCTTTTTTTTCTTTTTTTTTTTTTTTTTTTTCTTTTAGGATAACAAGCAAGTGCCCATAAACATAATCCTCATCTTCTTTCTGTTTATAATTGTAGTTAATATAAATGTACTTCATTACTGGAGAGCAGTCTTCACGGCCATACAATAGCAAACAAATTCTTCAGAAGCATCTTTAATTATTCATTTGGTTGCACTATATTTTATGCTACTTTTCATAAATGTTAATCTTTATTATTGCCCTACCAGGAAAAAAAAAAAAAAAGAAAGGAGGAAAGAAATACCTGTTATTAAATGACCTATCAGGCTGACATGGATAAATGTTGGTAGCTATTTAATTGTTTCCCATCTGCAGTTTTATACAGTTTCTATCAAACTGAAGGGTAATTTTTTTAGTAGCTGCTTATTTTAAATGTACAAAACCCTTGTGTGTAATTCCATTAGCTGCCCTACAGCATTGCAATCTACAGTTTCCCTGAGGCTGTTGTGAAATATTGATGAAATCCTTGCTTTTGTGGCTTCCTCTGATACACTAAACATTTGTCTGATGTTAGTTGAACTTGAATGGATCTGTTCAGAGTTATATCAGTAGTGACTTCAAAGGCTGTAAGGCTGTTACAGTTTTTTTTACAAACTGAAGTTTCAAAGCCTTTCCATGTGGTACTTTAAAAAAACAAAGTTCATATCAAATGAACCAAAGTGTTAGCAATACACTGGTAAGACTCATTACAATTTCAATTTCTACAGATATATATGTTTTTTGTGATTCTGATTGGTGGCTCATGCCATTGAAAGAAATTTAGATTGGTACTTAGGGCAACCTAGGGTAATGAAAGAGGGAAAACACAATTTGAAACTTGGATTTTAAATGAAGCAATCTATAAATTTACAAAGCCACTCTGCTGTTTTCCACAACAATAAATAGGACAAGAGAAAACAGAAGAAAGGCAAAGAGAGACAAAAGTTTCAGACTTCTCTTTTCATCAGCAAAGTGATTTACACTGGTGCAATTAAAGTGACTAATGAGGAAGGAATATTTGCTGCTACTGCATCCCTTGGATTCTTCAGGCTGTGCTGCATCTTGGAGAGCAGCCCCAGGAACTGAGTGCAGCTCCCTGGGGATGGTGGGCTGGGATGTGCTGACACTGCCCAGAGCTTACCTGGGGGTGACACCTGCCCAGAGCTCACCTGGGGATGTGATAACACTGCCCAGAGCTCACCTGGGTGTGACACTGCCCAGAGCTCACCTGGGGATGTGCTGACACCTGCCCAGAGCTCACCTGGGTGTGACACTGCCCAGAGCTCACCTGGGGATGTGCTGACACTGCCCAGAGCTTACCTGGGGATGTGATAACACTGCCCAGAGCTCACCTGGGTGTGACACTGCCCAGAGCTCACCTGGGGATGTGCTGACAACTGCCCAGAGCTCACCTGGGGATGTGATAACACTGCCCAGAGCTCACCTGGGTCTGACACCTGCCCAGAGCTCACCTGGGTCTGACACCTGCCCAGAGCTCACCTGGGGATGTGCTGAACACTGCCCAGAGCTCACCTGGGGATGTGCTGACACTGCCCAGAGCTCACCTGGGGATGTGCTGACAACTGCCCAGAGCTCACCTGGGTCTGACACTGCCCAGAGCTCACCTGGGGATGTGATAACACTGCCCAGAGCTCACCTGGGTGTGACACTGCCCAGAGCTCACCTGGGATGTGCTGACACTGCCCAGAGCTCACCTGGGTGTGACACTGCCCAGAGCTCACCTGGGGATGTGATAACACTGCCCAGAGCTCACCTGGGGATGTGATAACACTGCCCAGAGCTCACCTGGGTCTGACACCTGCCCAGAGCTCACCTGGGTGTGACACTGCCCAGAGCTCACCTGGGTCTGACACTGCCCAGAGCTCACCTGGGGATGTGATAACACTGCCCAGAGCTCACCTGGGTCTGACACCTGCCCAGAGCTCACCTGGGTGTGACACCTGCCCAGAGCTCACCTGGGTCTGACACTGCCCAGAGCTCACCTGGGATTGATAACACTGCCCAGAGCTCACCTGGATGTCTGACACCTGCCCAGAGCTCACCTGGATGTGACACCTGCCCAGAGCTCACCTGGGATCTGACACTGCCCAGAGCTCACCTGGGGATGTGATAACACTGCCCAGAGCTCACCTGGGGATGTGATAACACTGCCCAGAGCTCACCTGGGGATGTGATAACACTGCCCAGAGCTCACCTGGGGATGTGCTAGACACTGCCCAGAGCTCACCTGGGGATGTGATAACACTGCCCAGAGCTCACCTGGGGATGTGATAACACTGCCCAGAGCTCACCTGGGGATGTGTAACACTGCCCAGAGCTCACCTGGGGATGTGCTGACACTGCCCAGAGCTCACCTGGGTGTGACACTGCCCAGTCCTCACCTGCTGAGGCCAGGAGGGGGGTGTGGTGTGAGGCAGGAGCTGGGGTGGTTGGGACAAGGGGCACGTTGAGCTCTTTGCAGTCACAACTTTCTTTGGGAGTGTTTCAGTTGGAAATACAATCTGGAGATCACCAAACACCATCAGCTGGTTGCAAAAATGGCATCGCCAGTTCCAGGAGTTTGTAGAAAAGACACAAATATTTTGAACAAGAGGCAAATGATTCAGTGACACTCAGAGCTCATGTGAGGAGCTGGAACTCCTGGCTCCAGCCCTGGTGGAATCCTTGCCTGCAGCAGCCAGGGCCTGGCGTGGAATGGATTCAACCTGACTGAATCCAGAGCATGGCAAGGATGGCTTGCTGCTTTTTATTCAATAACTGCCTGTGCAAACAATGCTATCCTTAAGGAAAATTATTCCAGAAAAGCCTCCACAATAATTCCTTCCCTCCTCTGCGCTCAGCTCACCTCTCTTCTTGCCTGTGCTGGGTTTTTTTTCCTGTTTTATTATTGTTTTGGAGTTTATGGGTCACTCACAAGCGGTTCCCTCCAGTCACTGATCATTTGGCTCATAACTGTGTGGGATGAAGTGCAAAGGACATCATCATCTGTTCTGCTTTTGCTGCTAAGGGCTCACTGAAACTCGGGGGTATTTTGCCTTCTTAACCAGTAGGAAATTGGATATTTAATAGCAAACTTTATAATACAACTCTAATTAAAGTACAACAAAATGAAAGCTCCAAATTGCTTCATTTCAGCATCGTATATAAATAATAGTTATGGCTTCCTGGAATTGCCTTTGTGTGTTAGAATCCAGGCAGGGTGGAAGCCACTGTTTTCCCTGCTCCTGCAGAAGCTGCTCCTGTGCTCCTTCAGGGGATGGTGGTGGGTGTTCCTTCTCCTACTCTGCAAGAGGCAGGAATTCATGCCTTGGTGTCAGCTGCTGTAGCTACTGGAAAAATAAATTTCTAGGGGAAAAATAAAATCTCAAAGAAATATTGGGAAAAATCCCTCCCTTGAGATGCCAGGTTGTTTGGACACAAAATTCATCACCGTGGTGGTGATCCACACCGAGCCACTGCAAAGAGAGTGTGGGTGTGATGGTAAATAGTGACAGCAGCAAAAGCTGCCAAAATGCCCCGTTGTCCAAATTCATGAAGTGGCCTCACATCATCTTCAGCCTTTTCTAAGCACATCCAAAGCCTTCCTCAGGCTTTGAACTAAAGCTCAGTGCCAGTGCTTTGGGGCCAGGTGACAGAGATGTCCCTGTGTCCCTTCCATCCATCAGTCACAGCCAGGTGCTCTCCAGGCCACATTCAGGAACCTTTCCCTGCATTTTCTTTGCACCTTGGAAAACTTAAAGGCAAGCTATTTCCATGGGACAGAAATTTTGAACATAGCCTTAAAAACTCTGAAATTCTACAGTTCAATCCTTTATGACAAATTTCACATTTTGACAGTTCTTTCCATGGAATTCCATTGCTTTTCTAGGGTGTTCTATTAGTTTTAACCCTGCTAAATTCCAAAATGTCTCTGATAAAGAGTTATGCAATGGAGTAGGGAACTATTTTCCCCCCAGTTCCAATTTCTCTCTTCAGCTGATTTCAAACTGGGATGAAACTGCAGCTCTGAACTCCTGCAAAGGGCCAGGTTAAGATTTGTCTGTGGGTGCTTAATGCAGTTCGACATGTTGGAGAAGGAGGAATGAGAAGTGGTCATTATCCATTATCTGCTAGGAGCCTTTCAGAGAAAGAAACAGCTTCTGCCAAACACAAAAAGATGTTTGAGCTGAAGCCAGACAAGGAGGAAACAAGATCACCTCCTAGCACTGTGAGATTGCTTTCCTGATGATGTTGTTTCAAGGAAAACTGGAATATGTAAGGCTGAAGAAGTGCAGGTGGTGCCAGGGGTTTTATACACGGATTAGCAGAGTTGTTCTGGACAATGATTCATTGTCTCTTCTCTTGGCAGAAAATAAATTTTCCAGGCTTGGAAAGAAACATGTATATGTATATGTATTTTAATAAATGTTTCTCTACATGGAAAAAGAGCAAATTTGAGTGAAAATTGTAACCGCTGGTGGAAAAGTTCAGTCAGAATGAACAAAAGCTGTGTGACACCCCCAGTTCAGGCCAGCAGGGATGGATCATGTGCTGGATAACTGGATAACTCCCCCAGTGCTGGATTCACCCCCTGGGAGCCTGGCCTGGGGCTGTCTGCAGGGAAAGCTCCCAGCTCCAAGGCCATGGGGTGGGTTTAGACCCAGGTTTTTGCAGGTGTCTTAACTGGACCTGGTTATTTTAGCTCCTCTGTGGATGTATTCCAAAAACAGCTGAGAAAATGTCCTCTTTGAAGAATAAAGAACCAGCTGCTTATTGCAGCTCTCATCCTACAGAAGCAGGTTTCTGAGGTTGCCATGAATCCAATCACAAAGACACAGAGGAGAATTAAGAAAACCAATAATTTGAAACTATATTTGTGATTATTGTCTATATAATAATATTATCTTTACTGATGCCATGATTTTGACACACCCTTTCTTGAGATCAATCAGCACAAAACCAGAGACTGTATTTCCATTCAGGAAGCCAAAAATTGCTTCCATTCAATGCTTTGAAGCCCCTGAGTTTTGTCAATTCTTAATGGTAGTGACATTTCAGTCTCTCACTTCTTCAGGACTGCACTTTTCCCATCTTACCTCTGCCTGGGCCTGTTTAATTTTAGTGGGAAAAATTCTCATCTAGAAAAGGGAGGAAGCATTCATCCATTACTGAGTTTGGATTTCTTTCATATTATTTTCTTCCCCGTAACACAGTGACACATGAGGATCTCAGAGGTTTGGAATGTCAGAATAAGCCTGGGGGAGAACTGGTGGGAAGAGAACAGGTCACTCAACAATTTATTACATGGACATCAGTGTGATGTGCAAAATTTATGCTGCTTATTACAGACTCTGCATTTAAAGCATGTGGGTGTACAGATATATAAGACACTCTTTACTTCTAAAATAAATAATGCAGAGTCCACTTAAATTAATGTTATTTCTGTTAACCAGCTACCTCCCTTCATGTCCAATGAAATCTTACTAAAAAGCTCTGTTGGAAGAACACGAGCATCTCTTGTACCCGAGGTTGTCTCATAG
The DNA here is from genome assembly GCA_032173965.1 of Sitta carolinensis. NCBI lineage: Eukaryota > Metazoa > Chordata > Aves > Passeriformes > Sittidae > Sitta > Sitta carolinensis. The sequence goes on along the minus strand of CM063300.1, from coordinate 13,155,745 downwards.
AACTGGTCTCCACTGTCCTTAAAATGCCCACAGCAATTTAAATCATTTACATAAACAGAAATGCTTTTACAGGGAGGATACTGAAATGTGGTTTTAAAGCTGCCCAAACCCCTAAACCATTAAAACAGATGTGACTGATGGTTTTGTGAAATTTTGATGGTGCTTTCTGTCAAGTTAGGATCACAGAGTCACAGAATCCAGTGCCACTCCTGCCATGGCAGGGACCCCTCCCACTGTGCCAGGGGCTCCCAGCCCTGTCCAGCCTGGCCTGGGGCACTGCCAGGGAGCCAGGGCAGCCCCAGCTGCTCTGGGAATTCCTGTGCCAGGGCCTGCCCACCCACCCAGGGCAGAATTTCTTCCATATATCTAATAAAAACCTCCTCTCTGTCAGTTTGAAGCCATTCCTCTTTGTCTGTCACTGCAGTTCCTGATGGAAAATCCCTCTCTGGCTTCCCTGCAGGCCCTCTGGAGATCCTGGAGCTGGTTACTTCTCCCATTAACATGAGATTGTTTCATTATCTTACACAGACACAAAAAACAAAGAGGATTCCTCAGCACAAGTTACTCTTCTGTAAAGGTTATAGTAAACATGTCAATGCCTAATTAGGCAGCAAATTTTATCCATATTGTGGGGGATGTGCAGCTGTCTGGTACTTCTGCTTTACCTAGAGAAGGACAAATCTTCTTGTGAGGAATAAACTGCTGTACATACCTGCCAAAGGAAAACCTAACTCCTTCTGAAAAATGGGTTAATGGCACTCAAAGAATTGGTGCTGAATGGAGAATCCACTCTGCAGTGACCCCAAGCCATGGGAATGCTCTTTGTTGTGTGTCTTGTCTGACTCCTTCCTTGGATCCCCTCCTTGTTCTTGCTGGGTGGTGTGCCTGGCACTGGCACTCACCCTGGAGAGGGGCTGAGTGTCACAGGGTCACTGCTCCTCACCTGGGCTCCTTTTGCCACCTGCACATCCCTGCCTTCTCCTTGGACCCCCGAGAACACAGCCAAGGGCAAGTGCTCTCTGGTTATACGGAGAAGTTTAGGGAGGACAAGAAACTCTTGAGGTCCCAGCATTGTCCTTGCTGCTGCTCCAGTCTGATCCCCTGGTGATGTTTGCTGTGACCCTGCACATGCTAAAGGGATTTGGGGTTAGTATTTAGCCCTTCACATTTAATATTTAGCTCCTTTGCTGAAAGCATCTGCTGCAGAGCCCAGCGTTCCTCCCACTGTGATGATTGTTATTTTATCAGGCTAAAGTGATGTGCAGGTGGTTTGTTCAGAGCCACTGCTGTGTCTTTGCATTGTGACACCTCCTGTACCACCCCTGGAGTAAGCCAAGCCCAGCTCCAAGCCTGTGTGACCTGTGCAGTTCCTAAACCCATGGCAAAGGTGTGGGAAAGATGCCCCATGGGTTTCTCATGGGTTTCACACAGAGAGCCATCATTCCTCTCTTGTGCTGCCCCTTCACCCAGGGAACGGCTCCTCTGGGTCTGGTTCTGCTCTTTGGCTGATGGCAAACCAGGGAAGGGGTCAGATCATGCAAAGAGATTGGAAAATGAAGAATTGGAAAATGTCCAGATGGTCCCCTGAAAGGTGGAAGGCTTTTCTCTGGATTTGCTAGGAGGATGTCTTTGGGTCCGAGGAGGGAGCAAAGTGAGCCAGATTCTTAAAGAGCCATAAAACCAATTTCAGATAATGGGAAACAATTGGATTCTAAATAAATTTACTCTTCCAGAATCAAGTTCATCTTAGCAATCAAAGAGTTAATTTGCCAAATAAAATCCTTCTGGATTTGTTCTACTTTTCCAGTTTTGCAATTAGCTTCGGTCTACCTCTGTCAGATCTTCTGTAACTTCCAGGGGTTCTTGCCCTGGAGTTTATGGACTTTACTGAAGCACAATTTGTTTTTGGGGTACACAGTACATTACTTTTATAAACAAAAAGCTTTCAATTATGCCTATTAACACTTTCAGATGTTGTATTTTGACATGCAAATTATTTGTGTACATCCTAAAATACATTTTTAGGTGATGAAGTGGCAAAAGGTTACTGTACCTAGATGATGCTCTGAACCAGGAAGGTTATGGCATTTATTTTTCTTCTCTTCCTTGCAAATTCAACCCTTTTTCTCACTGATGCTAAAAACAATTTCTTAGAATTGAAGCTTTTAGTATAAACTTTAAATTCTTACATATGAATTTTCCAACTGTCCCATTACAGGACAGTTAGAATTATACTCCCATGACAGGAAAATTATTAACTCGGGATCTCTGGCAGTTATAAAGAATTATGATCATCTGCCAACAAAATGCAGCAACCTTCACAAAAAAAAAGAGACATCATTTGGCTTTTTTTCCCTGCCAGAACTAACAGACAATATAGTCATAGATTAAAACAAAATCCAATGAAGAAAATACATGGTGAAAGTAGAACACTGGAACTGTAGCATTCCCCTTTAACAGGATATCTCATATATTGACATTACATTTCAGGTTATGTCCAAGAGGAAGATTTAAAGGAAGAGGAGGATATAAAGGAGGAGGAAGAGGATGACGATGACAACAACTCCACTGCTCAGCTGCAGGGCAGCAATGACACTGGCACGGACGAGGAGCACGAAGTGGGTCCTGAGCAGAAAGGGAACTTCAGTTTCCAGAACTCCCCTGTCAGTCACATATCCAACCAGGACGTGGAGAACGAATCGCTGCTGAGTGACGGCAGTGACCATGTGGCAGATCTCAAAACCGTCTGCTCCAGGGAGCCCCAGGAGCCCAAAAGCAGCGCCCACCCCAAAGCCCAGAGCGAAGCCCACGATTGCATGGATAAAATGACAGCAGTCTATGCCAACATCCTGTCGGACTCTTACTGGACGGGCTTGGGGCTGGGTTTCAAGTTGTCCAACTCCGAAAAGAGGAGTTGCGACAACAGGAACGGAGGGAACAAAGCCGATTTCGATTGGCACCAAGACGCTCTGTCCAAAAGCCTGCAGCAGAATTTACCTTCCAGGCCTGTCTCCAAGCCCAACCTGTTCAGCTCGGTGCAGCTCTACAGGCAGAGCAGCAAAATGTGCGGGACTGTGTTCACGGGCGCCAGCCGGTTCCGCTGCCGGCAGTGCAGCGCTGCCTACGACACGCTGGTGGAGCTCACGGTGCACATGAACGAGACGGGGCACTACCAGGATGACAACCACAAAAAGGACAAGCACAGACCCACCAGCTACTCCAAGCCCCGGAAAAGGGCGTTCCAGGACATGGACAAGGAAGATGCACAAAAAGTTCTGAAGTGTATGTTCTGTGGTGACTCTTTTGATTCCCTTCAAGATCTGAGTGTTCATATGATAAAAACAAAACATTACCAAAAAGTGCCTTTGAAGGAGCCGGTACCAACCATTTCTTCAAAAATGATCACTCCAGCCAAGAAACGTGTGTTTGATGTGAACAGGCCTTGCTCCCCCGACTCCACGACGGGGTCTTTCTCCGACACCTTCTCTCCTCAGAAGAACACGAACCTGCAGCTCTCCTCCAACAACCGCTACGGGTACCAGAACGGGGCCAGCTACACCTGGCAGTTCGAGGCCTGCAAATCCCAGATTTTGAAGTGTATGGAATGTGGAAGCTCCCATGATACCTTGCAGCAGCTCACGACCCACATGATGGTCACTGGCCATTTCTTGAAAGTCACGAGCTCAGCTTCAAAGAAGGGAAAGCAACTCGTTCTGGATCCTTTAGCTGTGGAAAAAATGCAGTCGCTGTCTGAAGCACCAGCCAGTGACAACCCTGTATCAAAATCAACCACTAAATCATCTGCAGAATGCATAGGCCCTGCCTCTGAAGTTAAAAAAGAAAGCAAAAAAGATAAAGCTGATGATGCAAACAAAGATGAGAAAGCAATGAAAACTGAGGAGTACGAAGACTCTCTTCAGAAACCCCTGGATCCCACAATGAAATACCAGTACCTCCGAGAAGAAGATTTAGAGGACGGTTCAAAGGGTGGCGGGGACATTTTGAAGTCCTTGGAGAACACTGTCACGACAGCCATCAATAAAGCTCAGAACGGAGCTCCCAGCTGGAGTGCCTATCCCAGCATCCACGCAGCTTACCAGCTCTCCGAGGGAGCCAAGCCCTCCTTGCCTGTGGGATCCCAGGTGCTCCAAATCAGACCAACCGTGACCAATAAATTGAGGCCCATAGCGCCCAAGTGGAAGGTGATGCCCCTGGTCCCTATCTCAGCCAACGTGAGCCAGTGCACCCCAGTGAAGAAGGAGTCTGAGGACAAGGAGGAGGTCCAGAAGGACTATGCCAAGGAGGGCGTCCAGGCTGAGCCGGCCTCGCTCAGCCAGAGTGAGAGGGAGCCTCTCCTCAAAGCTGAAGCCTCTGTGGAGCCAAAAAAGACAGAACCGTGTCCCTTGAAAGAAGAAGACAAAATTAAAGAGGACAGTGGAAAGGAAAAGCCAGTCCTCAAGGAGCCACCAGCAGCTTCTCTCAGTAATGGTTGTGCTGCTGCCAACCCTTCCTCGGAGCTGCCCTGTGTGAACCCCCTGAGCGCGCTGCAGTCAGTCCTGAACAACCACCTGGGCAAAGCCACTGAGCCCTTACAGCCCCAGGCCAACTGCAGCCCCAGCTCTAGCACAATCTCCATGTTCCACAAACCCAACCTAAATATGATGGAGAAGCCAGTTTTATCTCCTGCTCCAACCCCACCAAAGCCTGCAAGCGTATCCAGGCACTATTTGTTTGAAAACAACGATCAGCCTATTGACCTGACCAAATCCAAAGGCAAGAAAGCTGAGTCAGCTCAAGCACAATCTTGTACTTCTCCGCCTCAAAAGCACGCTCTGTCTGACATCGCTGACATGGTCAAAGTTCTTCCCAAAGCTACCACACCAAAACCTGCTGCATCCTCCAGGATCCCCTCCATGAAGTTGGAAATAGATGTCCGACGCTTCGAGGACGTCTCCACGGAAGTCTCCACTCTGCATAAGAGGAAGGGCAGGCAGTCAAACTGGAACCCTCAGCACCTGCTCATTTTGCAAGCTCAGTTTGCTTCCAGCCTCTTCCAGACGTCTGAAGGTAAATATTTATTATCAGATCTAGGCCCACAGGAGCGCATGCAGATTTCCAAATTCACTGGACTGTCGATGACCACCATCAGCCACTGGTTGGCAAACGTCAAGTATCAACTTAGGAAAACCGGAGGAACAAAGTTTTTGAAAAACATGGACAAAGGACATCCAGTCTTTTATTGCAGCGACTGTGCATCTCAGTTCCGAACCCCCTCTACTTACATTAGCCACTTAGAATCCCACCTAGGTTTCCAAATGAAAGACATGAACAGGCTGGCTGTGGAGCAGCAAACCAAGGTAGAGCAAGAAATCTCCAGAGTTTCAGTTCAAAGATCTCCTGAAACAATAGCTGGAGAAGAGGACACAGACTCTAAGTTCAAATGTAAGTTGTGCTGTCGGACATTTGCGAGCAAACATGCAGTAAAACTTCATCTAAGCAAAACACACAGCAAGTCACCAGAACACCATTCACAATTTGTAGCAGAAGTGGATGAAGAATAACTCTTAAGGTATGCATGCTCTATAGTGAGTTTTCCTTTCAGCATTTCCAGGAGGCTCTGTCAGGCTCCATGCTTGGGTAAAAATAGGAAAACAGTATAAAATGCATCGTGTCTGCTCTTCCCTCGCATGTACACATCCATTTTATAACGTTTTCAGCAGGACAGCTTGGTCCATGCAAACCCACACTGCCCTAGAGAGAAATGTTGCTGCTTATTATTTGCAAAATAGCTGTTTGCCCATTTCTCTTTTGTTCCTAAGAATAAATCATTTCACGTCCACTGCGCTTCCATGTGGAGTGCAAGAACTAAGTGCTACTCTTTGCAGTGAGAATGGAAAAAAAGCAGATAAAGAGCACTGAAACCCCAAAGGTTATTACCTCATTCAGTGCTAGCACACCAATAAATCTGATTTGGGTGGGGAAAAAGAAGAAAATTCAAAAGGCAAATTAGCAAAATCTCAATTATTCCAAGTTTCTCATAATCTCAAACACAGCCTCGAGAATCTACAAATAACTCTGAAAAGTTCCTGTCTAGAAGTTCAGTTATTCTTCTGTTGATATTTGGATGTTCAGTTTTGTAAAATATTTTAATATTTTACACTTACTTAAACACTTGCTACTGTGAGTGGCCTTTTTTGTCACATCCTTTTAACCTCTCTCTCCATCATTCCTTTTTTAATCTTTAAGATGTTTGATTATATTTTGCTTCGTGTTGGTGGAAGTCAATCCATAAACATCACTGACTTCAGTGCAAGTTCTCGTATAACCTGGGGGAGTTAATGCTTAATTGAGATTTTTTACAAGCTTAATATTTCCAAGACCTGTTAGTAGGATACTGCTGCGTTAGTGTTGCTATTTTTTTGCTGCAAGATACACCAGTTGCCACAACCAATGTTTATAACATGTAATGTAATATTCAGATGCCACACCATTTTTGCATTTTTAATTTTACTTGATTCACAAACTTGAATATTCTTGATTGAAATAAATATGCAGAACATCAACTAAAAGTCCAAATAGAAGTTTTTTGTTCTAACCAGTTTTTTTCCAGGAGGGCTCTGTTTAGCTGTTCCCAGCAATTCCTCCAGCAGACTCAGGCTCTGCCCGTGTTCACAGAACAATCACCTGCAGATCCAGGTTTTCTCCAAGGTGTTCCTCACTTGAATGACATTCAGAAAATGAATTTGTCAGGTGGTCAAAATGAGAGATGTGCTGTGAGTTGTCACTGATGCCACCTGGCTCTGTGGCCATGCTCTGGCTGATGGAGGGGATGGGGCTCAATCCCCATTTGGGGGAAGAATTCCCTTTGTTTGCTGCAAATATTCATGAAACACTTTCTGTGGCCAAAGCCAGCACGAGGGCTCTGCATCACTTAGGCTCCATTAAAAATGCTACTTTTGAATAATTTAGACCACTGATAAGGGGTTACTTTGGGCTGCTCCTGGAAGCAATTGCCATGGAGTGTAATGTCAGTGTTAGAGTGCAGTAAGATTTAAGTTTTGCATACATCTTGTACGTGCTCTCTGCATCGGAGGAGATTTATGCTTCCTGCATATTTTAGCCAGCAAAAATTCCATCTCTCTCCAAAGGAGATTGTTTTCTAAATAGGGCTAATACCCTAAAGTATCTATTTGGGCATTCTAACCCAACATTAGGATGTAACTTGTTTACCTGGCCACTCCAAATCACCACCCCGGAGAGACTGGGGAGGGATAAACATCCCCCACTTTGTTTCCTTCCCCACCAGCTAATGATTATTAAGACTCTGCCATTCACAGTTTTCACACAAGAGATATCAGAGCAAACCAATAATTTGGGGACTATCAAACAAAAGCTATCTGCCAGATATATTAATACAACAGTTATTTTGGCACATTCATGGCTTAATGTGTGACAAATGTTTCAGATTTGGTCTTAAAAGCACCGTGTTATTACTCAGAGGCAAACCAAACACCCACCTTTGTAAACACGTTACTGTTGCTGAGGACTGGAGGAACAAATACAAAGGGGGAGGGGAAAAAAAAAATCTGCAAGGAAAAAAAAAGTGGTTTCTGCATTGTAATAACCTGCACAGAGACATATTATTCAGGTGATGTGTAACTACATAAATAAGGGACTGTCCTTCCTGCCTGTGGATCCCAAGAAATTGCTGTCCTCGTAATACTCATCCATTTCTAATTTATATCAAGATGCAGGTTGTATCTTACCTTTGAAAAAATATATTTAAATTGCAATGACAGAGTGATAGCACTGTTATCTGGAGCTATAATTTCAGTTGGTATGCATGATAGCACAAATTGTCTGAAATGATGGGGTGTTTGGGATGGCATTGTAAAGATTTTATTACAGTTTCGGAGCCAAAAGCCTCTCTGAAGTTCTGACGAGGTTGGGAGTGGGGAGGCCAGAGTTTATTCGTATGGATTCCTCAGAAATCTGCAAGGAGACTAAATCAAATAACAGGGATTTTCAGAGTTTACTTACTCTTACCATGTTATTTTTAAGATCCAGTGTACATTTGAATAATAACAGAGGGGAGCAGAGTATTTAGAAAGGAGGAATATAAAGCTGAGATCCTTAAAACACACACATGCATTTGTGTTTCCTTCTTGCAGGCAATATTGCAGTGAAATAGGCATAAAAATAGAGAATATAGATTGAAATAAATGGAAATAAAACAGTGGAAAGGGTACTTGAAGTATAGAAATACATAAAGTACTTTATATTTCAATGGCATTTACTAGTAGAGATTATATTGTCAAATGTTAGCTATCATTAAAAATATAAATGAATAATCTGGGTTAGTACTGTAGAAAAATGTGTTATGGGTATGGATTTATTTTTAAGACCTCTGTGAGGCTGTTTATAAGAAATTTGCTATAAATTCTTCTTAAATGTAAAAAGAAATATATATCTCTTTTATAGTCATCTTTGGTGTTTTCCTGAATTCTTCTAAGTGATATGGGTTTAGTAATATAAAGTAAGATTATGTGTAATATACAACAATCAGACATCTCTATTCTCTTTCATTTAACCCACTTCAAATTTGTTTTTATTGCTATTCTTCATAGAAAACCCATGAACATTAGGAAACATGGCTTTAATTAGAAGTAATTTGCATGTTGACTTGTACCTTGAAGAACATTTGTTCGTTTCTTCGACAGAATTAGGATTTTTATGTTGTTCTGAGGAAAGAGGCAGGGCAGAATCGCATTTCTCACTTTAGAGCCAGGTGAGATTGGCTCAGACCTGGGCACTGAGGCTCTCTGTGGCCTTGGCTACAACTTTTGGTAGAAATAAATCTCCATAAAGTCAAATTACCCAACCTGACTGGGGAGATTTCTGTTTCAAAGGACCTCGATAAGCAAACAGGCAGCTACCTGAGATGAACTAATTTGAAAGTAAGGCTGCTGCAAAACAAAACAAAACAAAAAACAACAAAAAAAGAGTCATAATGATAAACAGTTTTTCTCTCTGTTTCCTCCTTTGTCTTTTTTTAACCATCAAGTTTAAAGCTTCTACAGAGCTTTTTTTTCTACTTCATAGGAGACAACTGACATTCTGTGGTAAATGGAAGAAAGAGCAGAGCAGAACTGAAAATCCTCTAATGCACTGACACTAACTTGCCCTCTATTGTTGAAAATGAGCAGGCAATCATGATTGTTCATCAAATGGCTCCTAATGCAGTTAAAGCATTCAGCTATAATTTCTCCTTGCATTTATAATTACTGTCATAGACTGCACACCTCAGTGAGCAGATTAAAGCTATAAACTATTTAGCCGTAGCTTTAAGATGAGGAACTTGATTTGTCTGGCAGCAGTTATTTGTTAGAGAGCTTGACACTTCACATAAAAATGACTCAACTTGATGAAGAACAATGCAGTTTAAGCAATGCAGTGATTTTAAATCAGTCATTATACCACGCCCTGTAAGAATTGCAAAGCAATTTGTTAAATGATATATAGGACATGTAGATAACTGTATGTGTTAAGTATACCAAAATAGAAGATTTTTTTTCTTCTCTGGATTTTATTTTCTCATCCCTCTGAAGCAGTAGGAGCTGCTCTGATCGTGCTGCACTCTTAGCCAAAATGGCTGTTACGTGGCCAAGGATAATTGTGTGAATCAGTGGGCCAAAAGTCCATTTTAGAGAATGTAGCTTGCTCTTCAACTTTCATTTCTTCTTAGCAACAAATATTAGAAGCTGAGAGATCCTTCCAGGAGAATCAGAGCTGCTGGGATGTAGCTGCCTGCAGTGGTGTCTCCACAATTTTGTAAGCAGAATCTACCAGCAAAACCAAGGCTTCTGCTCCCCACATCATCAGCCAGAAAAAGAGGGTTCATCCCATGGAAGGTTTGGTTATTCCATTCAAATGGGACTTTCCTGGCAATGTCTTTTTGGAAAATGATGGCTTCTCAATGGGAAGACAAACTCTGTGGGGAAGTTCCATTTTAAAATAGATTTTTTGTTGGGATAAACAGGGTAAAATTGAAGGAGAGGAGACAGAGCTGGGAAAAGAAACAGGTTGGTCTTTTTGCTGAAGCAAAATCCTGCTGAAGCAAGGAGCTACCTCCAAACCATCAGCCCTCCCTCAAAATAATCCTGTCCTGGTGAAGCCTCAGCTCTCATAATCCTTTGAAATTTATCGCTGTTTATCACTCATAATCACTTTGAAATTTATCAAGTGGTAGATACAGATTATTTTTTTTTTTTTAATTGATTGTTTTTGAATCTTCAAAATTTTCCTGGATAGCATTTTTTTCAATCTGGCCACCATCCTTGTAAACCCAATAAGAGTGAGTTCTTGGCTTCCCTGAGAGCAGGGTCAGGCCAGATGATCCATCAGACTGTGGCAGCACTGATGGATCTGTGCAGATTTCCTGGCTTTTTAGGAACACTGCAGGTTGCTGGTAAGATCAGGATTATTTAGCATTACATTTGAGCTTCCAGCCCGCTGGGTCAGCCCACATTGTTCCTGGGCTCTGTACAAACACATTGCATGTGGCAGTTCCAAGGCAGGAGCTCCTCTGCTCACAAAGAAACAGCAACTTTCAACCAGATTTTAACTGACCTTGAACAGTGCCAGCCTCCTCCAGCATTCACTATTCATAAGGACATCAAAATCCTGCCTTCTCCTTGCTGTGCCTGATATTATTAAATGCTACAGCCTTCATAATCTATAGCAGAACATTTTTACCCGGTGAGATTTCAAAGGAAGGGTACCTGAGTCTTATTTATACATTTTACACCTCAGCAATCGAATCACAAAGATCAATAACAAAAGGAAAAGACGTGAGCAGTATCCAGCGCTCCAAAGCACCTTTCAATAAAAATAATGTAATTTAGCAAGATGATCACTCAGTGCAAATATGATGGAGCACAGATGGAAAATGAGGAAAATTATAGGTACAGCTTTATGGGAGGAGGAAAGGAGGAAGAGATTTTTCACTATTTATTGGGATAATGAACAGATAATTCATGATTATTAAGCTGTAGTCTTCAGGCCTCATTCTTCCATCTCTTCCCACCTCAGTTTGGAGCTGGGTGTGTTTGTGCACCCGGGCAGGGTCTGGTTAGAGGAGGGCTCAGACCTTTGCACCGCATCCCACGGAAATCCCAGCAGGATTTGCCCCAGCGCAGCCCCAGCCTGGCCCCTCCCTGCCGGAGGGCTCGGAGCTCTCAGCATCTTCTCCCAGAGCATCTCACCCTGCGCGGGGCTCTCCAGCCGGGATAACACCAAACACAGCTGCAGGCAGCAAAATCCCAGCCCGGGGGCTGATCCCCGCCCTGCTGTCCCAGCAGCAGGAGCTGGCTCTCCCGGAGCCCTCGGAGCAGGACAGCTCGGTGCCCGAGGGATGCTGCTCGGGCAGCAGCCTGGGCTCTGCTCTGCCTCCCGGCACGGGCCGGCTGTGCCGAGGGCAGGTCCCAGGGGGAATCGCCCCGAGAACGGCTGCAGAGGAGGGAGGGAGGGACACACAGGGCCAGGAGGGACCGCGGCCATTGGAGAACATTTACACAATCCCGCTATTAAAAACAAACAGTTCCTCCTCCCCTCCCAAATCCCTCCCTGGCAGCACTCAGCTCTTCTGCCGGGGGTCAGCCCAAGCAGGAGGTGGGGAGGGAGCCATGGGGAGTGGAGGAGCTTGTCAGGTCTAATGAATACCCTGAATGTATCAAGATATATATTTTTTTCATTTCAGAAAAGGTTCCATTAAGAGGGAGACAGCCCTAACATGTGCTTTGGCCCCTCATCAGATTTATGAGTATTTGCTCTGCTCTTTAATAGGAAACTCTGCAGCAACTGCCACCTTGCCTGCTCTCCCTGAGATACACAGTGGCTTCTCGGGGAAATGCACTTCATTATTAATGTGAATTTGTACGTTTTTATGACACTGCTTGGGGGAAGGGGCAGGCAGAGATTTCCCGGTGATATATGCTCATTTCTAACCATTTATTGTCCCAGACAATCGAAGAACAATGATAAACATTGTTTCAGAAAGCGGAGGGTGCCGCAGTGACATTTTTGAACGGGAAGGAGATGTGGTTGAGGTGGCTTTGATGCTGTCGATGCCCTGCACTCCCCCTGTTGCAGAGCAAGCTCAGAGTGGTCAGTGCAGGGCAGCTCTGCCTCTCTCCACCAGCCCCTCCTGGACCAGCCAGGGCTGTTGGCTCGGTGCTGTTCCCCAGGAACACGAATCCCTCCTTTGGGCAGCCGGACCCGCCGCGGATCCCCGGCTCAGAGCACACGGATCTCCCTGCTCTGTGCACACAGTGGGTTTGTCCTCTCCTCTGGGAGCACTCTTCAAACTCCCAGGTGAAACTGCTGGTTCATTTAATGCCACTTCATGCCAACTCACCCACGCTGCCCTTTCTGACCCCCCAAGTTTGCACCATGGCCGGCACAGGTGACCCGGGGGTGCCCTGCTGTGGCTGCCATCCAAATCTCCATCCAGCCCAGCTCCGAGGCTGGGGGGCCCTTCCTGCCATGGCCTGGTGCCTTTGGCTCCCTGCACTGCCCCTGTGCTGGCCGTGCTCCCAGCACAGCAGGGGCTGTCCCTGTGCCCGTGGCACCGTGCCCATCCCCTGGCAGTAAAGGCACTGCCATCCCTCCCCTCAGCACATCCCAAGGCACACCAGGGAGGATTCCCTCTGGGATATGACCACGGTCTCTGTTCCTGGGAGGTGAACACCTGCTCTCCCACCAGAGAAGGGCAAACTCTGAACTTCCTTGGGGCTGGCTCAGCTCAGGATCAGCCTCCAGCAGAGCTCCCCCTGCACTGGCCAGGCACAGACAGGCTGTGGGTGGGCTCCCAGGCCAGCAACTCCCTAATTCCATGGAGCCCTAATCTGTTGGCCTTGCAGTTTTTATAATGCAAGACCCAGGTTTGTCATCCAAGGCAAAAACGATGAGGGAGGTAGTGTTTATTTGATCAGTTGTTTTTTAAAACCTTGTCTGTACTCCCAGGAATTATGTGGTGGCCTCCTGTAAATCACAAATGCACCAAAAAACCCCCAAAACTCTGGATATTTTTCCAAAGGGATTAAGGTGAAAGTTCCTACATTCATATTTCACGTCTGGAGAAAAATATCAACAGGAGTGATAAGTATAGCCAGCATGAGTGTAAAAGCACACCCTGTCATTTGTTTTCCATGTGCCATATGTTTTCTGAATCCTGCACCTCCCACATACAAATCTCATGCAATAATGTGGGGTGCACACATTACTCAGGATTATTTAGTTAAGCCCTGCCTGTATGGAGGGAATTCACTCAGAGAAAGTCAAGCCACTGTGCTTTGTTTTGCTTTTTTTTGCTTATTCTGGATTCATAGAGTAGAAAATTAAAGATCCCACTGTGCCAGGCGTCATGTCATTTGGTTTTAATTTAATTCATCTCTTCGATTCTCCCTGTTCTCCTTTTCTTTGAGTATCATCAGTAGGTGGTCCAAGCATCAACCAGAAGATTTACTGGCAAGACTAAATGTATGAATGCTATGAACACATTGTTTTTCTGATATGATTTAATGACCTTTTTGGCATTCCCATGGCTGTTGAAATCTTCCATAATAACTCCCTTTGGCAGTCAGAGCTCCTGTTGATCAGGTGAAAGCTGATGCAAATGTCAAATGTCAATAAATTTGTAATCCATAAATATAATATTTGATGCTGGAGTGAGACCATTAAGCAAAGTGCAGCAGAGATGAGCAGCACCTCCCTGGGAGCAGAAAGCGGGCAGGAAGGGGATGCCACCTCCCAAAGCTCTCCAGAGCCAAGCTCTCTTCCCTCCCCATGCTCCCTGGCTTTCCTGGGTCACTGAGCTTTGCCGAAAGAGGGGTTCAGGGTTGGGGCTGGAGTCGGGTGCTGCAGGCTCTGTCCCCTGTTCTGCTCCTGCCTCTTCGTGTGAGGCTGGGATTTAATGTCTCTGGGTTTAAGGAGCTCTTCAGAGCTCAGAGGTTTCTGAGGCCCCAGAGCTTGATCCTGGAAATGATTAGTTATATTCCAGTAAATTAGCAAGACCACTTACATAACTTAGGTGTTGCAGGAATGAGTCATGACTCATTTATAGCTTTAAGATGCTTGGAAAGGACGAGCCACGTATGAAGCCCGATTTTATACACAATAAAGACATGAGAGCAATCACATCATTTCCCAGGAGATTTCCTTAAGGACCCTCCACTTTGACCTTTGGCTCTGAGCAGCTCCAGTTTGTTTGACATTGAAAAAAAACAAATGTGTGAACACAGTGCCACGAGCATTTGCACTTTGAACATGCTGGGGCGGAACACAACTGAACTGGAAAAGGCTGCAACAGCTAATGTACTGGGAAAAGAGAACAGAGGCATTTACTTAATAACTCAACTAATTCCTTTAGCTCACCTTGTAGAGATTTAACCTTTGAATGAGAGAGTCCCTAGTTCAAAATCCCATGGCTCCTCTGTCCTCGTGTTAATTTTTAAATTATATATCATTGCTGAGAGGCCCTTGTGTTGAGCATTACAGGCTATTCTTCATGTCTAAAACAGGGAATTATAACTGAACATTAGCCACTGGCTATAAATCACACGGAACAAAGTGGCATCTGCATCTACTCAGTAACAAGAGTGGGAGAATTGTAACTTACTTAAATCGAGACAAGAGCGAGGACACAAATGCTGTAGCAGAGATAATTGTGACTCGAGAAAACGAGTGGTCCCTGCAGCTGTGTGACACTCTCACAGTGTCCTCTGCAGCTCCCCAGGGCCAGTGCTGGCAGTGCACGGGCACAGCACAGCCCTGAGGGACAGTTTGGGGCTGGAAAGTCCTGCAGAGCCCTGCCCAGAGTGCCAGCAGCACAGCAGGGCTGGGCTGGGCTGGGCTCGGCTGGGCTGAGCTGGGCTGAGCTGGGCTGAGCTGGGCTGAGCTGGGCTGGGCTGAGCTGGGCTGAGCTGGGCTGAGCTGGGCTGAGCTGGGCTGGGCTGAGCTGGGCTGGGCTGGGCTGGGCTGAGCTGGGCTGAGCTGGGCTGGGCTGAGCTGGGCTGGGCTGAGGGCTGAGCTGGGCTGAGCTGGGCTGAGCTGGCTGGGCTGAGCTGGGCTGAGCTGGGCTGAGCTGGGCTGGGCTGGGCTGGGCTGGGCTGGGCTGGGCTGAGCTGGGCTGGGCTGAGCTGGGCTGGGCTGAGCTGGGCTGAGCTGAGCTGGGCTGAGCTGGGCTGGGCTGGGCTGAGCTGGGCTGAGCTGGGCTGGGCTGGGCTGGGCTGGGCTGGGCTGGGCTGAGCTGGGCTGAGCTGGGCTGAGCTGGGCTGGCTGGGCTGAGCTGGGCTGGGCTGAGCTGGGCTGAGCTGGGCTGAGCTGGGCTGGGCTGGGCTGGGCTGAGCTGGGCTGAGCTGGGCTGGGCTGGGCTGAGCTGGGCTGAGCTGGGCTGAGCTGGGCTGGGCTGAGCTGGGCTGAGCTGGGCTGAGCTGGGCTGGCTGGGCTGGGCTGGCTGGGCTGAGCTGGGCTGAGCTGGGCTGGGCTGGCTGTGGCTGAGCTGGGCTGGGCTGAGCTGGGCTGAGCTGGGCTGAGCTGGGCTGGCTGGGCTGGCTGCAGCTGGTGCTCTCAGCTGGCTGAGCTGGGCTGGCTGGCGCTGAGCTGGGCTGAGCTGGGCTGAGCTGGGCTGGAGCTGGGCTGCTGGCTGGGCTGAGCTGGGCTGGGCTGGGCTGGGCTGGCTGGGCTGGGCTGAGCTGGGCTGAGCTGGGCTGAGCGGGCTGAGCTGGGCTGGGCTGGGCTGAGCTGGGCTGGCTGGGCTGGGCTGGCTGGGCTGAGCTGGGCTGGGCTGGCTGGGCTGGGCTGAGCTGGGCTGGCTGGTGAGCTGGGCTGGGCTGAGCTGGGCTGAGCTGGGCTGAGCTGGGCTGAGCTGGGCTGGGCTGAGCTGGGCTGGCTAGGCTGGGCTGGGCTGGCTGGGCTGGGCTGGGCTGGGCTGGCTGGGCTGAGCTGGGCTGAGCTGGGCTGGGCTGGGCTGGGCTGGGCTGAGCTGGGCTGGGCTGAGCTGGGCTGGGCTGGGCTGGGCTGGCTGGGCTGGGCTGGGCTGGGCTGAGCTGGGCTGGGCTGGGCTGGGCTGAGCTGGGCTGGGCTGAGCTGGGCTGGGCTGGGCTGAGCTGGGCTGGGCTGGGCTGGGCTGGGCTGGGCTGAGCTGGGCTGAGCTGGGCTGGAGCTGGGCTGGGCTGAGCTGGGCTGGGCTGGGCTGGCTGGGCTGGGCTGAGCTGGGCTGGGCTGGGCTGGGCTGGGCTGGCTGGCTGGCTGGGCTGGGCTGGGCTGGCTGGGCTGGCTGGGCTGGGCTGGCTGGCTGAGCTGGGCTGGGCTGGGCTGGGCTGGGCTGGGCTGGGCTGGGCTGGGCTGGGCTGGGCTGGGCTGGGCTGGGCTGGCTGGGCTGGGCTGGGCTGGCTGCTGGCTGGCTGGGCTGGGCTGAGCTGGGCTGGGCTGAGCTGGGCTGGGCTGAGCTGGGCTGGGCTGGGCTGGGCTCCGCTGGGCTGGGCTGGGCAGCCTCCCCACAGCCTCAGGAGCTCTTGTCCCTTTGGCTGTCCCATCACCAGCAGGGACAATGACCACAGCTCCTCTCCCGGGATGAGTTTTTATTCCCGGCTGGTTTATTCCCAGTTGAGCCCCAGCCCAGGTGAGGAGGAGGCAGCTCGAGGTGTTAACAGGCTGATTTTCCAGGCTGGGTAGGGGCTGACCAGCTCCTCCTCTGCTGCTCAGCTCCCAGGGCTCACCCTGCTGCTCCTGTGCCTCCCTGAGCCGCCCACTGATAATCTGGTGTCATCTGAAAAGACAACAAAATAAACTGAGCACGGCCTCATTCTTGCACTAGTCTCTGCTGGCCCTTTTTTTCCCTTTTCTTTTTTTGTTGTTGTTTTTTCCTAGCTCTTTCACTCTTTAGAAAGCTTCCAAGATCTCTTGTGTCCTCTCTAGGATGAGCACGATGTACCTGGTGCCCTGTGCCAGTGGAAATGATTTGGTGCCTTTCTGAGAGCTCCTCTTGCACTCAGTGCAGCTCCTCCCCAGCGCCGTGCCTGCCCTGGGGCTCCCACCCCAATGCACCCCCAGGTTCTCAAAGAGCCAGCCACACTCGTGCCAAGGGTCTCCAGCAAAATTATCTGTCTGCTCAGATATTGCTCTTTTGGGGGTCGGTACAGCCCCAGCCCCTGGAGCTGCCTGGCAGCCTCTGGAGCCCAGTGCCAGGAGTTGGGATCAGCTCTCCCCGCAGTGCAGCTCCCTGTACAGAGAGCACAGGCCTCCCCCAGAGGTTTTACTGCCAGGAAAGCCTCAGGTTTCTCTCACAGCAGCCAATAAAAGCAGCAGCTTTTCCAGCTAGACCAGGGCAGCATGCTGGCAGGAGGCATTTGCTCAGGAGCTGCCAGCAGGACAGGGGTACCAGGACCCCTCCTGCTGCTGCCTGGGGGAGGATGATGAGGGAACTGCTCCCTTGCTCAGTGTCCCACCCTGGCAAGTGCTTCCAGCATTAAATCCCATAATCAACACTTTGTGCTGATTACTTAATCACAGCTTCCTAATGACCCTGGCTTGTCCAGCACTCCATGGGGGTCCAAGCACTGCAGGATTCTGGTCCTGGAGTAATCTCTGAGTAACAGCAATTTTAAGAGTTGCTTTGCTGATTAGGGACAAACTTAAGAACATTCTTAAAAGCTCTGCAGAGCAGGGGCCTATGTGCTATATGTTTATTAGGCTAGTCAGCAGTAATTCAGGCAGCTGAGAATTGTTGAGGACCTGGTCCATCTAATTGTGTGTCTAAATCATGGTTTGCCCGTGTTTCAGAGGTGCTAATGTCACATCCTGCAGGAGTGGCTCAGCTTACACGGTCAGAATCCTGCAGATGGTCAGTCTGGAGCATAAAATTGAAAATTACAACGTGCACCATAAAGCTACTGCCTCAAATTTATTATATATTGCAGCACAACAAGCAAATTCATACTAGATGCAGTATATGCCCAGACATTAATGTGAGCAGAGGATGAAATATTCTCCTGGCAGCTCCCTGCTACGTGCTCTCTCTCCGAGCAGAAGTGAATTGCCCAGGATCACCGGGGCAGAGGCAGTCACCGGTGGCACGGCAAGGACACCCCACCCCTCACAGGGCTCTGAACTCGCACTTCTGCTCGTGCAGGAGCTGAGCTCTCAGCAAAATCTCTTCATTATTCCCCATACAGAATCCCAGCTGTGGCAAGGCAGCGCTGGGAGGAGATGGGGACGGGCTCAGCCTCGCCCGGAGTAAATCAGGAGCGATGCAGCGCCGAGTTCTGCTGCTGTGCCCGGCCATCAGCTCAGGATCAGCCCCTCACCTGCGAGGAGCAGTGAAATAGCCCCCAGCTCTGCGGCCAGGGGCCTGCTGAGCTGCTCGCAGAGCTGCTGTCAGCATGCCCAGGGCACGAGCATATTTTTCCCCTTGCTGTTGTACATAAGGGCTCTGCTGCAGCCGACAACATGAAATGTGTTAGTTCGGTTTGTTCAAAATGGAGTGTGTTTGTTAAGTGTTGCCTCTTTGATGTTGTGCTGCCATCTCCATCTTTGTCAGCATTGCCCATCTTTTTCAATCTAATGAACTCAAACCATCAGTGCAACTTAAGTTCGGCTGTCTGTTCTTGCATAGTTAATATTAAAAATGTACTAACAGTGTGGCTGCGAAATCAAATTTGCACATAAATATGCTGGCATAGCAGAGGAGGCGGCAGAAGCTGAAGTTAGCAACATTGATGCCAGTTCACATTTGCAAATCAACCGTCAATCTGTCATTAAACATGTTATCAAATGATGATAAGTGTATGCTTCTTGCTTGCATTGGCGCGCTTATTCCCGATGTTGATGTGCATTAATGGGATAATGTGCATTAACATAGTCTTGCTTGGATGAACACAAAACATTTTTTATCCGTCTCAGTTTGTTTCCCCCTGTGGCCCCCAAGTAAGTGTTTTGTGTTATCAAATTGCCAAAAAATGGGAAAACACATTACTTTTAATTAGCAAAAAATTTTGAGTCTTTTTTTTTTTTTAATTTATTTTTATAATTTTTTTTTTTTTTTTTTTTTTTTTTTTTTTTACCCAGACTATCTCCTGGGTGTTGTCACTTGAGGTGGGGAGGGAGGACGACAGAAAAAAAAAACCAACAAAAAAACGACCAAAACATTCCACTGGCTTCTTTAAGTAAAACGATTAATGTCAGAAACTCAGAGATGACAATTACGCTCTGTCTTAATGCACTGGCCTTTCCTCCCGGCCCCTGCTTGTGCCACGAGTGATGGGCTGAGCTCGGCGACAGCAAAAGCAGGAGGGGAAGCGGCTCGGGCACCGCCGGCCCTTTGTGTGCGGCTCTCGAGCGATTCTGTTCTCCCACTGGGATTGGGGATGCTCCAGGAGCGCCCGAAGAGCGCCCCGAGTGTCAGCCCCGCTCCCTCGGCGCTCAGGGCTCCCTCGGGGTGCGCACTGCTGGGAAAAGGCCAGAAGTTTTTAAAAAAAACCCTGTTTGGAAAGAATAAAGGCATTAAAGAAGTTGTTATCACCCAATGATGGACCGCTCCTGCTTCCCCCGGGACGGAGGGAGCGGCTCACTGCCCGGGGAATGACTTGAACAAGTGGGAAAAGAAGAAATAGCGGATTTGTGTTGGTTGCTTTTATTTAGAACTGAGCTGTTTCCCCAGGCTTTTTAGGAAAGTCGAGGTGGAACTCCAGCAGAGCAGGCAAAGCAGCTTTCACACCTGCAGGATTTGAAGGTTTGCAAGCTCCTGTTAAAAAGTCAGTGGAATAAAGTTCTCCCCACTCCCTGGAGAGCAGCCAGTCTGTTAAACCGTCAGATTTATGCAACAGGGGCAAAATTGTGATGATCTACCCAAGTTTTTACCTTAGAACAGGAATGAAAAGCAATATGAACAATATCTGGTCCTGTTCAAAATGCTGGGAATTCTTCCAGCAGTTTTACTAGGACTTGACCAGTGGTGTTATCAACTCAGGCTCCACAGTTGCCTTAAAGGAAAATCAATCATTTCAAGTGTTTTATTTTTAGTTTATAAGCTGGAAAATGAAACTTCTGAAACTTTTATGAAAGATATCAGATTATCTGTGTCTTTCCAAAATAGCAACTCTCTCTCACATAATAGAAATGTAATAGAAAATTGCTCTGAGTCTCTGCTTAAGACAACATCTAACCTCCAAACATGGTTTGAGAGTTATCTTGAATTTAAAAAAAATACCAACTGGTAGACTAGCAAGATTCTGCAGACTGTGAACTTTTTGGTAAACGGGTCAAACTTTTGATCACTCTTTCTTTTTTCTCTGTCTAATAATGCCATTAACTTTAGGCATCCTATTCAGGTCTCTGATTTCTATTATCTGGATGATTTAAAGGAAAAATAAAAGGGAATAATTATTGATTTTTTTTTTTCTCTATAAATCGTCTTGATTTTATAAAAGTCATCCGTAGCATTTCCTATTATTTCTAAATTGGGGATACAGGAGCACAAGTTTCATAATCACAAAACTGTAATAGCAGTAATTGCACTCCTGTTAACCCCAGCTGCAGCGAGCCCTCCCGATTCCTACTTGGAAACCAAAGAGCTTGTCTTCTAATACAAAGAGCTTGAATTTTAAGTGTATTTTCTGTAACACATCCATTACTGGCAGAATTTATCCAGCAACATTTCTCTTTTTTTACACTTGCGTAGCTCTCCGTTGCTTCTACTCCATGAGCTACCTTGAAATTAACTTGTCAAACGTTCGTCCCACTACTTAGGGAGGATTCCTCATCAGCCGAGTGGACTGGCTTGTCAGGGCTGAGGTGCTGGCAGTGAGGTGGCACTAAAAAGGCTCCTGGGGATCCTGGCAGGGACTGAAAACCAAACCACACTGGGAATTGTGTCTCAGTGACTCGCTCTCCACACCGACCCCTTCAACCCATCTCCCTCAAAGTGCTTCCTCCCCACGGCCCAGGGCTCTCCCTGCTGCTCTGGGGCACTTCCAGGATCCTGGAAAACTGGGAAACAGGCTCAAAGAGCTGGGTGCAGCCTCGTGGGGCTGCAGTGTGGAGCAGGCTGGGTGAGGTTCTGTCTCTGAACTTCAGGCAGTCTGTTTTCAGCAGCTGCACTAATCAGGTGCAGTAATTTCCCGGGTTTCATTAAGCAGTTTGGAGCAGGGAGATGTTGTTCCTCTGCACATTTCAAAGCAGATGTTGAATAAGGGATGAGCAGTCACGGAGTTGGGCTGCTCCCCCTCCCCGTTCTCCCAGTCCCTATTCTCCCTTCTCTATCTGATTATCCTGGGCCTGGCTTTGGAGTGGTTTCAGTTTTGAAAATGGCAAGTAATTAGTCAATATGTTTTCACCATATGTATCAGGCTCAGTAAAGAGGCAACCACGGCCTTTGCCATGGCACAGCGAGCGCTCGTTTTCTCGGCACGTCAAGTGACGCCGAGCGCGGCGAGCGCCAGGGAATTTAATCAGGGAGGGCCCGTTGGCCATCGTGGCTCCGGGGACACTGCAGGGCACAGATTTGGGCTGAGGCCCCTGGGAGGGTCACCCCTGTGTGTGCTCTTCACACCAGAGCTGCCTGGTGCCCTGCACGAGCAGGGGCAATTGCTGTGGCTCCGAGTGGGTCCATTTTACAGCTCCTTGGCACTGATGCTCTTGCAGCAAGGGAGAATTCTTGGAACCCTTTTTCTCCTTCCAGACTGGCTTTTTACATACCCCAAGCAAGTTACTGCATATTTTCCAGATAGAAATTTTTGCTGTAAGGCTTCCTCTCTTGCTGACTGTTAACAATATTTAAAAAGGTCAGAATGTGATCTTAACACTGCTGATATGAAGTGACATTTGCCCAAATTTTGCCATCTCCTGGGCAAAAATGTGTCCAGTGTTTTCCAGAAAGACATGGGATAGACAGCAGCTTGGCCTGGCTGTTTTCCCCTCTTGGGAATACTTTTGAATGAATTTCAGTTATCTGGGGAACAGGTTTCTGCATTGCCCACTGGCTTTCTTCAGATTTACAGATAAAAATTTGAGCTCAGCCTTGGTTCAGCGAGTTACAGGTTTGTGATTTTTTTAACATTTTGGAATATTTACAACAAATAATCTTCAGTAAGAACGATGACATTTTATTTTACTGCAGCCATGATTTAAATTAATGTGGCATTGCTATTGAAGTCAATAGGACTTTTTCCTGAGTACGTTTTGCAGGGTACAGTATCATTAAATTATGACAGTTAATAGTCTTGTTTATGTTATTACATTTAATGAATAAATATATCAGTCTGAACATCAGACTCAGCTTTGTTTATACTCTTTAATTGTAGTCTTATCTCCCCTAGAAGCACGTTATATCTTTTAATTTTATAATTATCCACTTTATTCATGTGTGACACTCCAGAACTGCTGCTTATATCCTAAGAGACATCCAAATACAAACAGATGGAAGACAGGCAACCACGAGGAAATTCAGATCTGGATCTGAATCCAGCTCCATCTTTTCAGACCACAACTTCAGCTCCAAGATCTTGGTTTGGGCTGTTGTATAAAGGAGTAAGAGCTGCAGAATTACTCTGATTTATGCAGCACCTCCAAACATGAATTTCCACATGGATTTCACATGATCCTTCAGCATCTAAATGTTCTCTGTCTCTAAAAAGAAACCTGAGCTTTAAAGGCAAGGAGAGAGTGCTGCTCACATGGCCCTTTCTGAAGCTTTTCAAAATGGAATTCAAGATCACTCAGAGGTTGCATCTAATTCCAAACTCTCTCGTTTGGGATCTTCTGCCATAACAGAGTTACAGTAAAAAACCCTAGACTAAATAAAGGCCTGATATTTCCACTGTAAAATCACATTATAATTATTTGTGCTCTAGCAAGAAGTTGAGTAAAACCCCGAGGTGTTACAGGTGCAGGTGGGAGCAGTGTTCACAGGATTCTCTGTGTTCTGCCTTCAAACCTTCACCTCCTCTCTGATGTAACACTACAAATATTTGCTGACTGCTGCTGCTTCCAAAGGCGATGCCTTCCTTTGGATCCAGTAGCCAGAGCAGGAGCAGGGAGAGGGGGAGCCCAGAGCCAGAAATGCTGCTGGCAAGAGGAGACCAGTGCAGCCAGGAAACAACAAAAAACACCAAAAAAAAGGGAGAGTTTCCCCAGCTTCTGAAAGCAGCATCTTTACATAGCATATTTTTTTCTTTCTTCCCACTCAGTTTATCTGTTCCTGGGCAATATTTTAACCTCTGAGATTTGGAAAACCTCCCTCACCTGTTTTGTGTTTGAACAGAACTTCCACTCAGTGGCCGCCCAAAAGTCACCTCTAAGGCAGTCGTGGAAGGAAGGGAAAATCTGCTTAGAGACTGACACAAAGTCAGTACTTCTCCCAGTTAGCACTTGAAGAGGAAAATATCATAATATTTAAACCAGTTTTGAAAACTTTCCATGAAAATAGGGGAAGGGAAAAAAAAAAAAACAAACCCAAAACATAAAACACTAGTTGCATACAGAGAGAGGCCAAAGAGAGTTCAGTTACCATAGAGATCATTACTGGCAATTGGTACTCAACAGCAGATTGGGATCTGTTACAATATTTTTATTAATATTTTCTCTTAATTGGTTATTTATGTCTTTTGGATCCATGTCTGTGCTGGGCCCAGATTTCCCTCTTTACCTGTCACTCTTGCTGACACGAAGCAGCAGTGCCTGTGCCAGGAGGAGGCATTTCCTCCGTGCCTGTGGCACAGCCAGCAGCCAGCAGAGCCTGCGCCCCAGCAGCAGCAGCAGCAGCAGCAGCAGCTCTGTCTGCATTACTGCCCCCAGGGCGGGCTGCTCTGGGGGAACAGCACAGAGCACACACTCACACACTCACACACTCACCCCGTCCCATCTCAGCTTTCCCTGGCACATTCCAGCCGGATATTTAGGAGAGATCCTGCGGTAAAGCCTTGCCCCCTTCCCCCTGGACCCATCCTGCAGCCCGTGTGAGGCAGCAGCTGAAAACTCACAGGGTTTAGAGCCCTTCCAGTGCCCCTCACTCCGGGGACAGTGCTAAGGGGCTTGGGCAATCACTGAGCTCCTACAAATCCCAGTCTTTGTTCTTTTAACTTCAATTTCGGTGTATACCCAACATTAAAGGCACTTCAAAGTGCTGCTATGCTTTTTTGGTTTTTCTCTTGCCACACCAATTGCCTTTAGGGAGAATTTTTTCAGGATGCTCGAGACCAGCTGGGCTCTCATCCCTTTCCCTCTCACCCCCAGCCTGTTGCTCCCTCCTGCACCTTGAGCAGTGCAGGGGACAGGGAGGGACAGGGAAGGACAGGGAAGGACAGGAGGGACAGGGAATTGTGGGTTTTCTGCTGCAGGGACAGTTCTCAGCTGCACAGTGTGAACCAAGCATATCTAAAAAAATAAAAAGGCAGAGAGGGAGAAACATGTTCTTTTCATCTCTAATCTCCTTTAGTTATCATGATCTCAAGGGTTATTTGTAATGATAGTAGGCACTGCATTTCAGATGGAAATGTGATTTTCCAAGCTGACGGTGTCACTTTAAGTAAACAAAGTTAATTCTGCTTCCTGCTATGCAAGGCCTAATCTCATTACCCAAACCACAAGTAGCATAACAGAAAATATTCCCATCTGTCAAAAGAACTTAAAATAAAGGTGGAAATGGTTTTTATGTTTTGTCCCTCCTCTTTCCCCAAATCCCTTGCTGGACATTAATTATCACATCAGATCTATTTAAACCTGCTCAGAGCCCTTGGCCTGGGCTTCCTTTATTTTTTTTGTTTGTTTGCAATCTGTGGAATGCTGAGGGGTTTTTGAGGTTCCCAGGGCAGCTCGGCCCTGGCAGCACCTGGGTGTTATAAATACATATTTTGGTGTTGGCTTTTCACAAATGCTGGAATGAATGTTATGATATTTTCTTTGCTGTAGTGTGGAATTTAGGTGCAGTGTGTTTCAGCTGCCTGAATAGATAACTTCTGAAAGAGGCCCAAGTGACTCTCAGCATTCACTGCCTGTGAAAACAAGAGACCAAAGCCCAAATCCAAAGATGATAAAAACCGAATAAAAGTGGAATAGCACTTGACAGACCCAAGGAGTGACCATGCAGAGCAGTTTCTGGATAAATTTGAATGTGCAAAAGTCCATGCATGAAGAGCAGGATAAAAAGGGGAGGTTCCAGAACACCAGCGTGCTCCTGGCAGCGTGCAAAGGCACCCCGTTTAACCTCTGCTCTATTCTATTTCTCTTACTGTCTCTATTACACATTTCTCAGTTTTACCGGGAAAGCGGCCCTGGTTTTTCACCTGGCCAGGCTGGCTGTCCGGGCAGTGCCCGGGGTCCCGAGGGAAGCAGGGACTCCAGCGGGGGCTGTGCCAGCCCCAAGCTCAGCCTGGCATCCCCGGAGAGCTCGGAGCAGAAAACAACCCGGGCACTCTGACAGATCATTGCTCCTTCCGAACCAGCCCAGCAGAAGGAGATCGTTCACAAAACTCTCCAACGAGGGTGTTTTTCAGCTCCTCTTCGTTTGAAATGACCTTTATGTGATAATAAACGTCTGCCTTGCTGAGCCTTAATTGCTTAATTAGAGAAGCAGCTTCTCTATTAGACAAACAGGTTTCAGAAAAGTGCATTTTTTCTTGCAAGGGTGATGTTTTCTTTCACTTTAAGCTCATCAGCAGTATTTTAAAAAGTTTAACAAGACAATTTCAAGTGGTTATAGGGTGTTAGTTTATTTAGGTATTGGTCATTTGAAGGCTTTGTTTTCCACCCTCTTCCTGAGAGGTATTTACAGAAGGAATCTCTCCCATTTGGAATTTCGATGCTTTTCCCTACCGCACTTACATAAACCCTTCACAAAAAACTGATTTTCACTGGGCAGCTGTTAAAGATTCCGGGTGTGTTTGGGAATTTATTTATCATTTTTTGATTTGGGTTTGGTTTTTTTACAGATGGAGAATGTTGATAGTAGCTTGGGCTTCTCTTAGAAGTTATCTTATTTATTCAGGCAGTTAAAACACACTATACTTAAATTTTCAAACTATAGCAAAAGTTATTATATATGTAACATTTATTTTAATATTTGTGAAAAGCCAGCATTACAATGTGCATTTATAACACACTGAAAACAGAGAATTTCACCCCAAAATCCAAAAGGTGAGCGATAAATGACTGTGATGGGGGGGAAAAAATAACCCAGAAGTGGCTCATTTTGAGAACTTTGGAATTATTTAAGGATTGGCTTTCACTTATTTCAAGCTCAGTGTTTTCCAGGCCATTCTACCCAAGTTCTCCATCTCGTTGCTAGAAAGAACTCTGAGCCAGGCAGGAATGAAGAGCAAAAAAGACTTTTTGGGTAGTTCTGCACTCTGAGCCAGGCAGGAGTTTAGTGCAAAAAGACTTTTTGGGCAGTTTTGCACTCTGAGCCAGGCAGGAAGTAAGTGCAAAAGGGATTTTTTGGGTAGTTCTGCACTCTGAGCCAGGCAGGAATGAAGAGCAAAAGGAGTTTTTGGGTAGTTCTGCACTCTGAGCCAGGCAGGAATGAAGAGCAAAAGGAGTTTTTGGGCAGTTCTGCACTCTGAGCCAGGCAGGAATGAAGAGCAAAAGGAGTTTTTGGGTAGTTCTGCACTCTAAGCCAGGCAGGAATGAAGAGCAAAAGGAGTTTTTGGGCAGTTCTGCACTCTGAGCCAGGCAGGAATGAAGAGCAAAAGGAGTTTTTGGGTAGTTCTGCACTCTGAGCCAGGCAGGAATGAAGAGCAAAAGGAGTTTTTGGGCAGTTCTGCACTCTGAGCCAGGCAGGAATGAAGAGCAAAAGGAGTTTTTGGGCAGTTCTGCACTCTGAGCCAGGCAGGAATGAAGTGCAAAAGGGATTTTTTGGGTAGTTCTGCACGGGGTTTGGGGCAGGGTTGCCCACAGGCCAGGTGGGCTGTGTTGGAGGGCAGGGTTTGTGAGCTTGGCTCTGCCCTCCCCGAGTTTCCAGGGCTTTGGAGCAGGGCTGGCTGCCATCCCACTGGCTCACACCCTGCCCTGGCTCTGGGTGCCCCGGGGAACTGCAGAGTGCAATCCTGAGCCTGCAGAACTCCCGTGCTCTCATACCTGAGCGTTGGCAATGTTGGGTTTTTCAAAAGTTGTGGCATTTGAGAATAAAGAAAGAAGCAAAAGGACGTTTTGGGGTGAGGGAGGAGGTTTGTGTGTGGTCAGAAAAAGTACTAGTAAACAGCAAAAATGGATGTTTCCCTAACAAAGACCAAAAACACTTAGAAATGATCTATGCCTAATATATTTGTTGTGCCCTAAGGTCATAGAGATATTTTTTTCTCCCAAGAAAAAAAATGGGTAAAACTTGCAGTTTTGAAAATATGTATTTGGCTTTAGGGCATTTTCGAAGGCTTTTTTATTGTGTCTACAAGCACTGGTTCACTTCTGCTTTTCAATTCCCTGATATTTTTCATGATGTCTATTTTAATAAGTTTTGGGTCAAGCCATTGTTCTCCATTAATAGTTTGCTACAAATGGCATTGCTTGGATCAGAGTTGGAGCCTCTCAGAAATGACACCCTGGGATTTTTGAGGTGCACTCCAAAGCATGGGCAGAGTGAAGTCTCTTCCTGAGCTTCAGAGTTGCTCTTTTTGTCCTAATTCCACTCAAAGTCACGTGGCTGCACCAGCCCAGCTCCTGGGGAGGAAGGCTCAGGAATGAGAGGAGAGTGCTGCAACACAGAGCTGCAGGAGCCAAAATCTCTGGGTTCAGCTTCTGCCCACGCTGTTGAGGCAAATATATAAAAATGAGGGAGAAGTGCATCTGCAAACACACACAGAGAGGCACATGCCACGTGTGGGAGGGAGCAGGACGGGGGCTGCACTGCCAGAAGGGAGCATTGTCTGCAACAGGTCTCCAGAAAAGCACTTGTGGGTTTTAGTTTTACTGTGGCCATAGAAAAGCAGGGCCCTGCATGATGTTTCAACACGTGGCTAGGATCTATCAGGTTTATTGAAAATGTTCATTTCCTTAAAATTAAGCAGAGTCTGGTTTCCTTTGTCAAATCTTTACCTTCCCTGGGCAATTTATAGCTCAAAAATCGCTTTTATTTCAAATGGAAGAGGAGCCTCTGCAGGGAGCTGTGTCTGACCTTGGTCTGGGCAGTGCTTTGCTAAGGCAGTGTGGCTTTATTCTTCTTTTTCTCCCTTCCATTTTGTTTTCAGACCCTGAAACAGATGTAGAAAACCCTACGCAATTCAGGCAACCTTTGTCATAAATTAATTTTTGAGAAAAGTCTGCATTACAAAGAAACTTGGTCTGTGCAACACATGAGCATTGCTGGATTATGTCCTTATCATCAACAGTCATTTGGGTGTTTAAACCAGAGGGGAAACGTTTTTCTGTGTCATAAGGAATATTTCTGGGGCCATAACATCCTGTTAAGGCAAAATAACACTGGTGACAAAATCTGTTTGATTGCCTCTGTGATCTGCCAAAATTCCCAATTAACGGGGGCAGAGAGGCCCAAAAAATGGAGTGGAAAATCCACCAGAATGATTTCATCTTTTGCTGCTGTTCTCTGGAGCTTCAGCCCTGAAATTCCTTCCTGGGGATGAGAACAGAGATTAGGTCAGGAGAGCTTTTTCACTCTGCAGCCCCTATTCCCTCCCTCCTCTCAGGTCTGAAGTTTTCTGGGATAAATTATCCCAATGGTTTGGGTGGCAGTGGGAACCAAAGGCAGCAGAAACATCCATTCTGCTGCCTACTTTACATACACACATTAAGAAATAATCTCTGCACAAGATGTCCATACAATTTTATTTCTCTCTGCTGTTTCTTTTTTCTTTTTTTCCGAGGACTATCTGGTTTATGGTTGCAGTTTTGAAAACTTTTTACCTCGTTGAGCAGTTTAGACTAAGCATGACTCAAAGACAGCCTCTTTTTTTATAACTCAATCTTCCAAAGTCTGCTATAAATGCAAATAGTGTGGAGATGCCCCAATGTTAAGATGCTGATATTCACATAGTATGGGAAGTGTCAGTGTAATATGTGTGAAATAACTTTAGCACAGACCATTTTGGAAGCTCTCTGCAGAAGAGAAAGTTTTCCTGCCTATAAATGTGTAAACTCTATGAGAAATGGAGACACTTAAAAGAAAAAAAAAAAAAAAAAAAAAAAGAACAAAACTAATTACAGTTGCAGTTCCTGCAGTTTTGTTCCTTGGCTGAACAAAGGAACCCCAGTGGAGTTTGTCTGGCTCTGCAAACCAAATCCAGGGCAGATTTTCCTGGGCTCTGCTGCTGCTCCTTTTTGGCAAATATTCGGTTTAGCTTTAAGCTCTGATTAAAGCCTTGCTCAGGACAGGGCCCTGCTCCTCTCCTCGTGTCTTTTCCCCAGGGAGGAGATTCTCTGACCTCAGCTGTTCTCCCTGGCTGGGCTGAGTAGGGCTGGGACACGGGGCACCCAATGGGAAGATCTGAGATCTCTCAATAAAACAAACACACCTTTTGAAGTCATCTGGCTGTTTCCAGAGCAAAGCAAGAACTTCAGAAAGTACTTTACTGGGCCAAAAGCAACCCTTTTTTCATTCTTTTTCCTGCCCCTCCCACCCTGTTTGCCTTTCTCTTTTCCCTACTTGACTTTTCTGGTAAAATTTTTCCAAAGGAACCCTTGAAGTCAGTAAAACCTTTTGTCAGCACAATAATTTTGGTTAGGGTTGTCATTCTTTTAATTTTTTTATAGCACTTCTATGTTGGTACAACCTTCAGAACAGGTTCAGCTGTACTAAACCAAAGTTATTTTGCTGATGGAGCTTATTTCATTTAGGGAATTAGTAAAATCTTCACTGCTAAAACCACTCTTTTGGCAGAACAAGCTTCATCTGTATTAGTGGGATTTGGTGGTGTAGCAGCAAAATGTGGGGTTGGCCAACAACTTAACCCTCAAAAGTGAAACCCTGCTGTTGAAATGTGCTTGCTTTGAACTTCTGTGGCCTCCATATGCTGAAGAAAGGCTGGTTGTAGCATTAGAAATTCACAGGACTAAAACAAGCCTTGGAGTGATTAAATCCAACTCCCTAAACACAACTTAGGCAGCTCCCCAGCCTGATTTATGGAACTTCATCTCATCTGGTAAAAAAGTTGAGTTGTGCTAAATGGAGCTGTGGCTCTGACCCTCTTCCCCTCCCTTTGATGGGAATATCATCATGGAGACATTATTCTAATGTGCCTCGACTTCCCCACGTGTGAAACAAATCTCCTGTAAAGCCTCAGTGCTGCAGAGGCTCAGGAGCTTGGCTCCAAGGCTTTTGCACATTTTGGTGGCTCAGGGGTTGTCACACCAGTCTGAGGGCTTGCTGGCCAGTTGGGACTCATGAAACTGCAGCACCACTCACTGGTTTTGCTGGAAAAATTCCTGCCAGCAAAGCCAGGCAATGTTGTTTATCTCCTGCTGTCATCATAAGTATTTCCTGAGAGCTGGAGAGATGTACTCCTTCCTTTGCCTGCTTGCTGCTGCCCAAAGGATCAAAGATAAGGATTATAATGGTTATGTTCAAGCAGAGGAGTTGTTGATTGGGATTTATCCTTTTAAATATGTGTAAGTCATACAAAGCTTTGCAGTCAGAAATATTGACTTCATTGATCCATGCCAAGAGCAGAAGAAACCCATGTGGGCTGAAGTGGGAAGGCTGTGCAAGATGCTTATAATAAAGATGTTATCTGGTAAATAAGATATTGCTTTATTCCTGACCAAGGAAAATTGGAAATCCAGACTTTAAGTACGCTGGTCAGGTCATGCCAAGTTAACTGTGGCAGCATCAGCCTTCCATGATCAATATTCAATATTAGGGCCCTGCATTCCTGTTTCTGGTCAAGTGAGATGGTTGCACAGCTCCTGGTTCTGCATTGTTTTTGGGTTTTGAAAGGAAAACATCTGAATGCATCAACTTCAGGAACATAATGGACTGTAAATGCAGAGAACATCAGCTTCACCACTTAGGATGAAGGGAACATGGTGTAGGTCAACATATCACCTTTGGAAAGAGCTAAAAACCCCTGGTGTGATGAGCTGGGATTGCAGGGCTGACAGGGGAGGTGAGTGGGGTTACAGGAGCCCAGTGTCACTGGAGGGGGACTGCCAGAGCAGGGCCATGCCTTGGGGTCTGCCAGAAGGGCTGGGTGGATCAGCTCATGTGCACAGACAGACACAGGAGGAATCCTCCAGGGACAGGGGAGCCACTGCTGTGCCAGCAGCACGGAGGGAGGGGATGCTGGAGGGGATTTGGAGGGGATGGTGGAGGGGATGATGGAGGGGATGCTGGAGAGGATGCTGGAGGGGATGATGGAGGGGATGCTGGAGGGGATGATGGAGGGGATGATGGAGGGGATGATGGAGGGGATGCTGGAGGGGATGATGGAGGGGATGATGGAGGGGATTTGGAGGGGATTTGGAGGGAATGATGGAGGGGATTTGGAGGGAGATTGGAGGGGATGCTGGAGGGGATGATGGAGGGGATGATGGAGGGGATGATGGAGGGGATGCTGGAGGGGATGCTGGAGGGGATGTGGAGGGGATTTGGGGATGGATGGAGGGATGATGGAGGGGATGATGGAGGGGATGATGGAGGGGATGATGGAGGGGATGATGGAGGGGATGATGGAGGGGATGCTGGAGGGGATGCTGGAGGGGATGCATGGAGGGATGGGGATGATGGAGGGGATTTGGAGGGAGATGGAGGGATGGAGGGGATGATGGAGGGGATGATGGAGGGGATGATGGAGGGGATGATGGAGGGGATGATGGAGGGGATGATGGAGGGGATGAGATGGAGGGGATGATGGAGGGGATTATGGAGGGGATGATGGAGGGGATGATGGAGGGGATGATGGAGGGGATGATGGAGGGGATGATGGAGGGGATGATGGAGGGGATGATGGAGGGGATGATGGAGGGGATGATGGAGGGATGATGGAGGGGGATGTGGAGGGATGATGGAGGGAATGATGGAGGGGATGATGGAGGGGATGATGGAGGGATGTGGAGGGGATGATGGAGGGGATGATGGAGGGGATGCTGGAGGGGCTGGGTTGGGGTCTGCTCTTTTACCCCATCTGGAGCAGTACCAGCCTGGCAGGCTGCACCTCAAGCAGCAGAAGGAGGGAATATCTCCAGCAGCCCTGCTGGTGCCAGGGGCTCGGGCAGGGCTCGGTGCAGCTCTGGCTGGCAGTGAGAGGAGCTGCTCTCCTTGCTGGGAGCCCCCAGCCCCGTGTCCCAGCCACCCTGTCCTGGCACCCCCAAAGCTGTGCCTGTGCCACAGCCCACCCGGGTCACCCCAGAGCCTCCTCCAGAACCCCAGCAGTGAAGGGCAGGGCACGGGGGAGCCGCACCCCACGGCAAAAGCTGCTCGGGAGAATCCTCCAGGGGACAATTGAGCACTATCAAACACAACTGCAGTAATACTTTACTGTCTGCTGCAGATATTGAGCCCTCATTGCAGTAATTGTCACGGTGACAGAGCTGGGAACACTTGCTGTAATTAGGACAGTTGTTTTGTCATGTGTAACGATCTGAAGAGAAGCAAGGAAAGAGGCAACGAGCACTAATCTGCTCTGGTGTAGTGAAGGGGAACCGTGCACACACCAAATACAGCTAATATATTGGAAATTCAGATGAGCAGGCATTTTGAGGAGGTGAGGAAATAAATGGTAAAACAATACATCTATTCAGGGAAATTTATGCTCTCCTGGGTGTCTGTATCTGGAATAGCAAGTGCAGATGTTTTGCTGTAGAGGGGTTTTCTTTTGAAGGTGATCCCGGTGATATCTCACTAAAATCCTCAGCCAAACCCATCTGTGTATGTAAGCATATAAATATGTGCTGATATGTGTTGATATAAATATATTTCAGCAAATTTCTATAGGTGAAATGTCTCTTACTCCAGTTGCTGCTCCAGCAGCTGGAGAACATTCAGTGCACACTTAACAAAACTAATGTGAGGAACATGTATCACTCAAACTATTTTAATTCCCCATAAATAACCACTCCAGCCTCTTTATTTTCTTTCTCTCCTCTTCCTTTCTCTCCTCTCCTTTCTCTCCTCTTCCTTTCTCTCCTCTCCTTTCTCTCCTCTCCTTTCTCTCCTCTCCTTTCTCTCCTCTTCCTTTCCTCTTCACACTTCTATATTGTGCTCCAAATTACCTTTTATTCTGATTCAGAGTCTGGAATTCCTGGTTGGGTTTTAGCTGATGACAAACATCCCTGTGGATCAAAAGCTCTTGGGAAATGGCCCCAGGGTGGGAGTTGTCACACCTAGAGCTGAAGGGCATCTCTTCTGTGTGAGGAACTGCAGACTCTTCAGGCAGGAATCGCACTGGAGTGGTCAGAGGCAGTAGTGGAAATTTTCCTCATTGAAAATTTCCCATGTAAAGCATTTTTCAATGAGAAATTGGATTTTCAACACTTTTTTTCTGGTTTCCACCAAAATTTTGACATTTTATTTCACAGCTGGAAGGATCTTGAGGCAAATAGCACTTGCCATTTTGTGTTCCTTTTTAGTGTTAAGCTAAATTTAGTGTTCATATTTTCAGTTATTTTTTTTAGCCTTACAGTTTTCAGTGAAATCTTTTCTTCACTACTGAGGCAAATTAGAGTTTTCCCATCTACTTCAGCAGCACCAAGATCTCACTTTTGATGTTTTACTACAGGAAATCATTCTTGTAAGGACCTTAAATGTTCCTTAGAGCTTATCAACATCTAACCTGTATTTTTAAAAAGTTCCAGAGAACAAGAGACCACTTAGTCTGACCCTGATTCCAAGTAAAACATCGTGATTAACCCCAAACCATATTAACAAAGAATCAGAGGGCAAAATACAATTAATGGCAGCCAGCAGGGAGGAATCTAAATCTTGTCATATAAACATTCGGTTCTTGCCAGGATTGCATTTCTACTCCAGAAAGGGAACTGGGACAATGCAACGCACCTGGATTTCTCCAGGGCATTTCACTTAGGCCAGCTGCTGTCTGGCCTCGTTAGGGGTTGAAACATTGCTGGGGTTTAAATCCTGACTCATCAGTGGCTCTCTGCGTGTCCTGCTCACATCAATGCAGCGTTTGTGCGGAGGATCCAAAGGTGTAAAACTGATGTGGGGAGGCCTCGAGGTGACCTGGGGCTTGGGGAGAGGTGAAAAACCAGGACAAAGGGGAGGAGCAGTAGGAATTTTCAGGTTAAGGAGCTCCAGCTGCAGATCATGCCTGAGCTCCAGCTGCAGATCAATGCCTGAGCTCCAGCTGCAGATCAATCCTGAGCTCCAGCTGCAGATCAATGCTGAGCTCCAGCTGCAGATCAAATGCTGAGCTCCAGCTGCAGATCAATCCTGAGCTCCAGCTGCAGATCAATCCCTGAGCTCCAGCTGCAGATCAATCCCTGAACTCCAGCTGCAGATCAATCCCTGAGCTCCAGCTGCAGATCAATCCCTGAGCTCCAGCTGCAGATCACTCCCTGAGCTCCAGCTGCAGATCAATCCCTGAGCTCCAGCTGCAGATCAATCCCTGAGCTCCAGCTGCAGATCACTCCCTGAGCTCCAGCTGCAGATCACTCCCTGAGCTCCAGCTGCAGATCAATGCTGAGCTCCAGCTGCAGATCATCCTGACTCAGCTGCAGATCACTCCTGAGCTCAGCTGCAGATCACTCCCTGAACTCCAGCTGCAGATCAAGCTGAGCTCCAGCTGCAGATCAATGCCTGAGCTCCAGCTGCAGATCACTCCCTGAGCTCCAGCTGCAGATCACTCCTGAGCTCCAGCTGCAGATCACTCCCTGAGCTCCAGCTGCAGATCAATCCCTGAGCTCCAGCTGCAGATCACTCCCTGAGCTCCAGCTGCAGATCACTCCCTGAGCTCCAGCTGCAGATCAATCCCTGAGCTCCAGCTGCAGATCAATGCTGAGCTCCAGCTGCAGATCACTCCCTGAGCTCCAGCTGCAGATCAATCCCTGAGCTCCAGCTGCAGATCAATCCCTGAGCTCCAGCTGCAGATCACTGCTGAGCTCCAGCTGCAGATCACTGCTGAGCTCCAGCTGCAGATCAATGCTGAGCTCCAGCTGCAGATCAATCCCTGAGCTCCAGCTGCAGATCAATGCTGAGCTCCAGCTGCAGATCACTCCCTGAGCTCCAGCTGCAGATCAATCCCTGAGCTCCAGCTGCAGATCAATCCCTGAGCTCCAGCTGCAGCTCCTGGGCTGCTCTGGTGCCAGGCACAGCAGCAGCTGCAGCCCTGGCAGGGACTCCAGCAATCAGTGTCCCAGCTCCTACCAGGATTTTCCTTAAACTCTGATTAACCAATTATGTTGGTCCTGATTTGAATTCTTCTGTCATCTCCCTCACCACAGGGCAGAGCAGTTTACTGATTTAAAGAGGACTGCCACAGTTGTGGAAATGAATGAGATGTTTTCTTAAAATAACTATTTATACATGGAAATCTCTGCCTGGGTCTTGGGAACCCTTCCCAGCTCCTGCACTGGCATCTGCCTTGTCTCAGGGGGCTGGAAAATCCCAGGAGCAGAGGCCACATCTCCCTTCCTTTCCTCCAACCCATGGGGTGGCTGCAAGGCTGGGGACAGGAGAATGTTTTTCTGCCAGGGACACAACAACTTCAAGAGGTTTTTTTCTCCTAGAAACTACATTTGAGGCACTCTGTTTGATTGGAGGCAGCCCAGTTGGTGTTTATCTGATATTTGGGTAGAAAATGGGGTATTTTTATTCTGTTTAAAAGTACATTTTCAGTCCAAACAAATATTATCATGTAATAATATTCCTGGAAATTCCTGGCACTCAATTGCTGTTTGGCATTATGGGTTCAGTGTAGTTGTGGAGGACAAAACCTTCCAGTTGTTAACATCCTAATGAAATAAAAACCTGTAGTACAACACGAAATGTTAAATTCATGACATTTCCTGTACACTTCTAAATGACCAAAACAAGTTTTCATTGATTACTTTTGCAGATTTTGAAAAAAAAAAAAAAATAAAGGAAAAAAATCTAATGACAACAATTAAATATTCCAGGTTAGTTCCTAAATTGCCTGGAAGAGACATGAACATTTGTAAAAGTACAGTGCTAAGAAGGGCTCATACCTTCCCATCCCTTTCACTTCTCTCCTTTCAGTATAAAAAGTATTTTATAAAAAGCATTTTCCCTGGCTTTTAAACTGATTTTCCCAACTTGGGAGTGGAGTAAATCAAAGTGTACAACACAGATGCTGTGGCAAAGTTTGCTGCTGCCTGGTTAAAGTCTGCATGGGAGGCCTCTGTGGACATATTTATATTTAATATTTTGCCTTTCATGAAATCATTAAATGGGCAAAATGGCCCAACTCCTCCTTCCAAAAAGAATCAGGGCAGGTGGCAACTTTGGTTAAATTCTAGATTTTCAGCAGCAAGGAATGTTGATTCCAACGTGCATTAAAGGTGGAAAGCTAATTTTTGAGGGTTCATGGTTGAAACTTATTTTAGCTTTTTATTTTTCCTCCCATCGTGATGGAAAGTAGAAATAAATGAGCTTGATTCACCATTCAATTATGTTAATTTATAGCCCTCTAACCCCAGCAGTGGTGCTGACATATAAATGATGAAGCAGAGCATATGATCAGATCCCTGGTACTACAAAGGAAGTGTAGAGCCAAGGGTGAGCAAAGATTTTGGAGCCCAGGAGTGTCCAGATGGGAAATGCAGTTTGCCCACAGACCACAGAAATTGTTCTGTCAAGGTACTTAATAATGAGGTTTTCTGGATTTAACACTGAATTCACATTTCGAAGAAAAGTTCTTAGGTGCTTAAAAAGCCAACCCACAAAAAAATCCCACTGTAAGGTAAAGCTAGACATTTAATTTTGGGGCAATTCTTACAAATCCAGGTGGAGACTGTTTCTTTTTTATTTTCAAGAGTTTATAATTTTTTTAAAATTTTTGAGCCAGATGATAACGCTAATAATTTAATAATTTAATAATTTGGACACTGAGTGGGACTCTGGGTTCAGGGCTGAACTTCTGGTTTTCTAAAGTTCTAACGTTCTGATGTTTTAGTTTTCTGAAATCCTTTTCCCAAGGGAAAACAAGATGAAACATTTTTGCAACAATATCTATGTTGTGCATTCCTTCTAGGAAGAAGGATTTCTCTTGCTGTCCCTCTGCTTTGACCAACGTGGGTGAAGGGGTTTGTCTTTCTCCCACTGATCACATTGGGCTGTAAAAAATTATATATAAGAGAAAATTATATATAAGAGAAAATATATAACTAAAAATATATTAAACTTAATAATTTAGACTCTGTGTCATGTGTTACCAGAAACAGGGACACCCCCGTGTCCTGGGCCACTGGTGTGGCACCGATTCAGCACCTGGAAGGCATTTCCCACTGGAATCTCACACCCGGAGACTTTTCTCCAGGAAATCTTTTTTTTTTTTCAGGAGAAAAAGGAGTTGCCAGGAGGTTGAGTGAGGCGGGGCTGCCCCACCCTGGGGAGCCCAGAGCCCTTGCCGGGGACCCTCAGTGCTGCTGAGCACAGCTAACAGCAGCTCAGAGCCTTGCTCGGGGACCAGAGCTGTGCTGGCCAATGATACAAACCTCTTTCTTCCAGCTCCGGTGGAAACAGAGATTTCAGAGAGCTGCAAGGCCAGCCAAGTGTGCTCAAGTGAGCTCTGGCTCCTCCTCACTCGCTGGCGTTTTCTGACTCTTGGAACCTGTGGTATTAAAATGAGTCCTGGGGGCTTTGGAAGCTCCAGTGTGTATCTTCGGGGAGGAGATTTGGCAACTTCCAATTCTCAGGGAGGATTTACAAAAGCTACAATAAACCCAAGAAAAGCTCATTAAAAACATGCCGAATTTCTTTTCTTGCTCCCTGTAACCCTTTTCTCAGCCCTCTGGTGTTTCAAATGCCAGCACGGAGCTGGAGTTGGTAGCCAGGGAGAGAAGCAGAGGGGTCACACCTGGAGATGTTCATGGACAGGGTGAGATGGCTTCAAAAGGACTCAGGTGGGCAGCCAGGTGCCTGTTGTGCCCCAAGAGATGGCAGAGTTTGTGTGTCCCTGTTCCTCAGGTGCCACAGCCCGGGGGCACGGGGTCTTGGTGCAGGTGAAGTTTCTCACAGCACACTTTGGAGCAGTGCTTTGGGCTGCACGTGGTGGCAGGCTCAGGGGGTCGCTCTGTAAGGACAAGGAGCAGGACAGGGCGATTTCCACCACATCCATGGACAGAACAAAAGGAAAGGTGGAGGTGCCACGAAGTCGATTTGTACTTTTAAAGCGAGGGGATTCTGTCATTTCTAAAGGGGCTTTGAAGCGAGCTCTTGGCAATGAGGCACAGTTTGTAGGATTCTCCCGTGCTGGGCAGCCCCTGTTTTGTCCCCGTTGTCCCCTGGCAATAGGACAGCACAAGGTCTGGGGTTGTGGAGATGAAGGACGAGGATGGGAACTCCTGGGCTGGGACAAGTGCCTGTGCTGGAGGGCTCTGCGAGCCACCGCCCCTTCCTTCCAGAGCAAACTGCAAACCTTTTATCTCTCCTCATTTAGGCAAGGAAACCCAAGTGAGGGGGTCTTTAGAAATCTTGGCTGTCTAACCCTCCCCCGGCCATGGGCCCGGGAGGACCCAGCCAAGCCACCAGAAGTTGACTGTTTTCTCATGTTTTAGGAAGTGTGCAGTTTCTCTTAATTCTCCACGAACCTGACATCTGATAGGACTTCTAATAAAGCCCATAAGTAGCGTTTTATGAAGCTCCATTTCCCTCCTAAGCTCACCAGGGATCATTCTTCTCTTTGAGAAACAGCTCATCATTAGGAATTAAAAAATGTTTGATATACAAAATAATTTCCCAAATTAGGGTTTGTCAAATATAGGTTTGCGAATCTCTGCTTTTTTCTTTCCCTTTTTTTTTTTTTTTTTTTTTTTTTTTTTTTTTTTTTTTTCCCTTTCCTTTCTCTCCCTCGCTCTCCCCTTTAGGTTGATTATGTCTCGGAACTAGAGACAAAATAAAATCCTTCCACCCTTTCCCCTCCTTCCATGCCTCCCTTCTGTCACCCCCTCCTCCCGCCGTGGCTCAGCCCCACCTGAGCGATGCCCGCAGGGCGCATCCCGCCGGGATTTATGGAATGCCAGCCGCCGCTGGCAGTGCCCAGGGGCACCCCGAGGTGCCCGGGGCTGCTGGCAGGGTGGGCAGGGTGGGCAGGGTGGGCAGGGGGCTGGAGCCCGGGAGAGGGGGCTGCGCCGGCTCTGCCTCCCGCAGTGCCAGCAAACAGTTAACGGTTTAATACTTTACAAAAAAGTCAAGACAGACTTGTGATTCTTGATGTTAATGAAGGTGTCACACATTGTCTAGAGAAAGTTGTGCCTGGCAATCTTCCTTTTTTCGGATGCCTACACCACTGACATTTCATCTCGCATTCAAAGAGCACTACCTTAATGAAATGCATAATTAACATATTCTAATTGTGCTGAGCGCTGTGATGATTTTGACAGAACTCACTTTCCATGTCTAATTTGATGCTAATTTAATCTGTTCCTCTCCCGCTGACATGACCTTTCTTGATTGAGTTTCACTGAGGAAATTTTTTGATGGATTGATTTATCAGCAGCGCGGAGACAACAAAGGCTGGGGGCGAGGGCAGAGCCGGGCTGGGACTGGCCCCCAGCGCCCGCACAGCCCGAGCCCTCCAGCTCCTCCTGGCACAGCCCGCCTGCCTCCTCCACTGATGGAATCCGAGAAATGTGACATCTGTGTGTGGGTTTGATCCCGCAGATAAATACAGTAAATATCTCATTGTGCTCGGGAGTCTCCTGGAAGGGAAACTTCTGCCGTGGCTGCTGCTGGAGCGGGGCAGTGCCAGGCAGGGCGGCTCTGCACCCG
Source organism: Sitta carolinensis (assembly GCA_032173965.1). Taxonomy (NCBI): domain Eukaryota; kingdom Metazoa; phylum Chordata; class Aves; order Passeriformes; family Sittidae; genus Sitta; species Sitta carolinensis. Next base: position 13,115,844 of record CM063300.1, on the reverse strand, counting down.
TTCGGATTTAACGCTGCTGGCCACCGCCAAAATGGGCTTGGAAGAGGTGTCCCAAAAGAGAGCCTGCCTTTGGGAGGTTCCTTCAGGCAGCCCTGTCTAAGGCTCCCTGGTGGCTGTGTGTGTTCAACATCCAGGGCGTGCGTTTATCACACACACGCCTTATCTCTGCACATAGAGATACATAATTTATGGCTTGTGTATATATGATTATAGCCTCATTCAAACACTGGAGAGGAGGTCTAATAATCCTCCCAATGTTGTGAGATATATTAACTATGTCTCCCAGCTCGGGAGGTGAGTGTGTGCCTCTGGGAACACACTGCTCTGAGGACATCTCGGGGGGAACGAGCAAATGTTTGGATTGCTCCACCAGAGAGGAAATTCAGGAAGAAATTCTTCCCTGTAAGGGCCGGGAGGCCCTGGCACAGGGTGCCCCATCCCTGGAAGTGTCCAAGACCAGGCTGGACAAGGCTTGGAGCAGCCTGGGATAGTGGGAGGTGTCCCTGCCCACGTGGATCTGGGTGGGCTTGAAGGCCTCTCCCAACCCAAACCATTTTCTGATTCTCTGGAATTTTCAGGCACCTATTGCTCTGCACTGACAGCCTCTGGCTCCCCTCACAGGGTTCCTGCCTTAGTATCCAGGGCTCTGCAGCACCAAAAAGGTCCATCCTGACCCTGCCAGAGATCTCCTCCATGCCCTGAAGCCCCACATTTGACTTTGCCTGTTCCACTCCAGCTGCTGCTGGTCATAAACTCTGAGTTCCTTGCACTGCCTCAGCATGTGTGTTTGTGCTGCTTTGGGAAAAGCAGAGATAGCATCTCTCTTTAGAGAGCATAATAATATTTAATTGACAGCATTGTTGAGATGAATTTTATAAACACCAGTGACATTAAAACAAAAAAAGGAAAATTAAGAATTTATGTTTCATCTTGCTACAGATTTAAGAAGTTAAGACACACATGTTCACTTTCTTGAGGAGCTGATGGAATAGTTTAGTTTTAAAAACGACTTCTTGATGTAAGTCCCAGATTTCCTCATCAGTGTTTAGCTGCACTGACGCCTGAGGAGAAGGGCAAAGGCAGTGCAGAGGGCACAGGGATTCTCCCAGCCGGGCTGGGAGCTGCTCCTGCCCTGCCCTGGACCCCAGGGAGTCCAGGAGCTCCTGGTCCCACTGCAGGTGCCCAGCACCGAGGAGCTCGAGGGGAGCCCAGCAGAGCAAGGCTGGGGGCTCAAAGAGCCGGGGGGCTCCCCTGCCCAGCCTGCAGCCCCTGCTGAGCACAGCCCTGGCACAGCCCACGGGCACATCCCTGCTCTGGTGGGCAAACTGGAGCCTGGACCTGCCCAGAGTGCCCCTGGATTTAGGGGTGCCAGGGAATCCCAGCCTCCTGCACCAGCCTGCGCTTGGGTCTCACGGGGATGGTTGGGTTGGGTCCTGTTTGGGGTGCTTTATGTGGGTAATTTCTTAATTTGGGGAAAAACCCCTCATTTTCCAACAGAGTCCTTCCTGTCTGATTTCAGCTCTTTGCCAGAGGACAGGCCAATACTGATAAATTCACAGATCCCCTGTTCTCAAAAAAAAAAAAAAAAAAAGGCACTTGTGTATCCATTCTGGCTAAGTCTGTTGGGCAGCTGCATCCCAAAATGTGTAAACCACGTTATAACTGTGAAACTATGAGTCATTCAGTGTTATTTACCATTGATACTGGCAGGCAGCCTGATCTGTTCCTGTAATTATGTCTCTGTCTCTACCAGGGAGATCAAAAGTACAGAAATTCCAAGTAATAGGAGTACAACTATATCAGTGGGGTGAAACTGAGCATCTGGATCAGAGAAAGAGATATTGAGTGCACAGTGTTGCAGGAGATCAAAGAGGGAGCTAAATCTAATAAAACAGTAATAATTGGTAAGCTCACTTCCAACATATGGAACATCAGAATTTGGTATTAAAATGTTATTTCTGAAGAACTTTAAAAAATTGGAACAGATAGTTTGAGGACATACAAGACTTGTGTGCATTCTGCTCTAGGCTCAGTATTTCTGAAAAGAAATCAGATGCCTTCATCCATATTTAGGAAACTAATTTAAGAACAATTAAAAAAAAAAAAAAAAAAAAAAAAAAAAAAAAAAAAAAAAAAAAAGAATCCTGAAGAAATCTTACCCAGATACTTTCATCTGTGGTCACCTGGGTGCTTCTGGTTATTTTCCTGATGAACCCAGTTGGAAAGAAGGGAGTGGAATTGAGTTTGCAGCCATGCCTGTTCATCAAATGCTCTTTTTCATTAGAACAGTTCACTTCAATAAAATCCTGGGCACGTTTGATAAGACAGTATTCAAGGAACAAAGCTGTTAGGAAATGACTTGCTCATAAGTTCCAGCAATAATTTTTGGCCTTAGAATATTACTTGGTGTTTTTCATTGTCAGTGGAAAATGAAAATGTAGCATTTCAATTGTGAGCCATTAGGAATGGAGCGAGGCCCCTGTTCTGTGCACTTCATCTACAAATTGCACCAGAATACTTGGGTGAACTTTTGATCTGCCAGCACTCAAGGGAGGGGGAAAAAAACAACAACATCCTCCAAAAATGCCCCTTAATTTGAATGATTGAATATTCAAGGAGAAGGTTTCTCCTTATCAAGGTTTCTACAGAAGGAAAGTGAGAATTAGTAAAATGTGGCTAATATAAATAGAACCTGACTGCTGTGTGAAGGGAAGCTTTTAGCACTCAATGCTTTGCAGATGGGTGCATCTTCTTGCAAAATGGCTGAGGACAGGAAAGTTTGGAGGATGGAGAGGGAAAATTTAAGGTATAGACAGAGATAGAGGCAGTGAGTCATCCTCGTTGAAACTGCATCTGTATTGCCGAATCTCCATTGTTCAGGTTTGCTTCTGATGGAGCTCTAACAGCCAGGATTTATATCTGGGGAAAGGTTAGTTAGCACGTAGGCTTTGCACAATATGGTTTGTGAGAGAACAAGTGTGGAAAGACATCCTGGGGGTTGGATAAAACACTGGCTGAAATAGAAACAGCCCCGTGCCGTGCTTGGCAAGGGACTCTGCTGTGCTGCTGTTTGCAGGGGATTTGGTATTGTCTATTTTCTGATCAGCTCTCTGACACCTGAGGAATGAGCGTTATGACTCACATACCCTCGATTCTTCTGCTAAGAGAACATCATAGGAAATATTTTCCCAGTAGCCTTAAGGGATCTCTGGTAAAGCAGAGTTTGTGGCTTCATCAGGTGATGGGCTCATCAAATATTAACGCACTTTGCATTCTTCTTTCCTCCAAAACTGAAAAGGCTTTTGGGAAAAGCAGTTTGGCCTCGGATCTGCTCAGGTCTGTCCTTTATTTGGGGCTGTTTTGAAGGATTAACTCACAGCTCTTCATTCATGGTGAAGAATGAACCCCAGTAAGACAGGACTGTGTGAGCAGCACATTGGGGCTTGAATTGAGGATCTGACCCCACAGCTATAAAAATGAGCTGTAAATGTACATTCTGCACAGCCCCTGGACTTCAAAAGCACAGGGAGCAGCTGACTGCCTCCACCATGGTGTCACCAGCCCCAAGAACTGCCACTTTTGTGAAACCCACCGCCACACATGTGTATTTACACACATATAACATACACTCAATTCCACTCCCAGCTCTGGAATCAGCAACAAAACAAACAAACGAAAACTTGCACTGCAGAAATATCTGCAGCAAGCCTTTTTTTTTTTCTGAGGAAATATTATTGAGGTGCTGAACAACATTTGATCACTTGCAACCCTTTCAACTGACGTTCTATTATTCACGTCTCTTTCATTATGCAACAGATGGTGAGTCCTGTCGCTGATTTTTTTCTTCAGATTCACAAAACTTCAATGGATAGTAATATGACCCTAAAAATGAGTAGAAAAAGAGAATGCTTGTTAAGGTTTTATCTTTGATAATAATCCATTGACAGAGAATAGCAGCTGACCTCCTATAAACCAAAAAAAGACACATTTGCCTTATTTTATGAAGAGCATTTGTCTAAAGCATTTGACTGAGCTGCAGAATGTGGCCTTCAGCTGAAATGAAAGATGGTCCTTCTGTTGCTACACAAAGCCATATTTGCTGCTGCAAAGTGCAAAAGGATAGGCTGACAAATTGATAGTATGTCAGGAGCAGACCCGTCCTCGTCTTCACAAACATCTGCATATTTGTGAAGCTTCTGACCGAGAAATATCTTATTTAGAGGCTTCATTTGGCAAATTTAAGATAGTCACCATGCTGAGGTCTGAACATTGTTAGAAATGTCTTTAAATACAATCCCTCTGTCTGCTTTCTGGCCACTTTATTAATAGACATTTCTCAGAGTTAAAGATGGGGGGGAGGCTTGGAGCAATTAAAAGCTATGCTCCATATGCCTTTGATGTTTTTTTATCTCATCCTAGACTGGCTAGATCCTGAATTATTATGCCATGAGTTATTAGATTGGAGAGTTTGCAGTAGTATGTTAAATAATAAAATGTTTGTATGTTCCTCCTCCTCCTCATAGACTGAAGTAATTTGCAAACACAGAGCTGAGCCTGGCAGAGCCCTGCATTCCTGAGGAGCCTAAAGCAGGCAAACATTCACCCTCCAGCTCATCTCCTCTCCATGCCATGGGATGTGAGGCTGAAAGCACTTTTGGGGTGGTTTGAGATGGGTCATTTGTGCTTCAGCCTCCCAGAACTTCATCCAGGTCCTTTAATGTGAGGCCAGGCTCTGTCTGCAACGCGGAGAGCAGAGAGCAAACCTTCAGTGGGGCATTCAGAGCCTCCCTCCTTCAGTTCCAGGGGAAACCTGAGCTGTTCAATTCATTGGAACACTGCTGGTACTTCAGCCTATAGGAAAAGCGTAATTAAGACGTCAGGACTTGGAGAGTTATTTTGTAGAATGGCATTAATATCAATAATACAAAATATTTTATCTGGGAACCATTTCTTCTTTTGCATCTTGTTTTGGCTGATGATCAGAGTTGCAGGAATTCAATAACTCTTCAAGTTTAGGTTCTTGTCCTGTAAAAAAGATGCATGGACATACTCAGACTGAGCTGTTTGTTTGCCTTTTAAATCAAATTCCTGGCTGAATCAAGCCAAGCCAAGATATGATTTTTTTTTTTTTAACTTTGTTTGCCTGCTCTAAGGCATAACCTAATTGATAACACAATATCATACTTCTGCAGTGAAGAAAAGCTGATAGACCAGCTCTGCTAAAAGCCAGCATCAAGCTTTTCCAATTTAACCAGCTAAGAATCTCCTTGAACACACATATTTTTGGCAGGCCTGGCTCTTTAGACACTATTATGAGTTGGTCTTTCACATTTTTGCAGAAAGTCTTTCAGGCTCTGCCTCCCTGAGTTAGGCAAGCACGAAGGAATCGACATGAGTGGAACTAAACAAAAAACTCAGCCCCAGTGCCTGCTTCTTGCCAAGAACAGTGCCCCAGAACTCGAGCACTGCTGTGTTTACTGGCCCTTTCATAACACTGTCAGTATCGAGGAGTTGGTAAATAGAGAACTCATCCAGGAGGCTGTCAAATCCTTCTGCACTGCTGCACACCCCACGATGATATGCTAACTCTCTCCCGTTTTGCCAGGCAGCCTGACTTTCCAGGCTGGGTCAAGAACGAATGACACTTTTGCAGTAGGCTGTCCTTCAGGGGAAATGATGTTACCCACTGATTTCTCCTCGGTGTGGACGTGCAAAGGGAGCTGTTTGAGGTCTGGGGTTCTGCACTCGTTAAGTATCCTGAAGTCTCCTCATAGCATCACCTCCTACTTGCTGCTAATTCTTGGTTGCACTTTAATATTCCTCATTCAAGCACTCGAAGCGCTCTGCAGACACTGCTGAGCCAAGCCCACGCTGTTGGTGTCACAGGCTCCTTGCAGGGAGCTCCTCAGCCCAACCAGCCCTGCCCCAGGAGCCCTGCTCTGCACGGTGGGGCAGGGCATGGGCAGAGGGGACTGGCAGGAACAGCCTGGGGCCAGCCAGGGATGAGGAGCAGCCCAGATCTGCAGCTCCGGGTGGGCACTGGCTCTGGGAACAGCCAGGGATGAGGAGCAGCCCAGATCTGCAGCTCCGGGTGGGCACTGGCTCTGGGATCAGCCAGGGATGAGGGGCAGCCCAGATCTGCAGCTGTGGGTGGGCACTGGCTCTGGGAACAGCCCTGGATTTGCTGCTCCAGGTGGGCGCTGGCTCTGGGATCAGCCAGGGATGAGGGGCAGCCCAGATCTGCAGCTGTGGGTGGGCACTGGCTCTGGGATCAGCCCTGGATTTGCTGCTCCAGGTGGGCGCTGGCTCTGGGATCAGCCAGGGATGAGGGGCAGCCCAGATCTGCAGCTCCGGGTGGGCACTGGCTCTGGGATCAGCCCTGGATTTGCTGCTCCAGGTGGACACTGGCTCTGGGATCAGCCTGGATTTGCTGCTCCAGGTGGGCACTGGCTCTGGGGTCAGCCCTGGATTTCCTGCTGCTCCCTCCTGCCCCAGGGTTTCCTTGGCAGCTGCTGCCCCTTGAGTTGGAGGTTGTTGTGGGACTGCAGCAATTTCCTTCCAGTGACCAAGCCCCCCAAAGCCAGGTTTCATTTTTGTCCTGTTGGTAAATTGGATCCAAATGACAAGCCAGGGTTTTGCTCGGGTGCTGGGTTGGTGCTTGCATACAATAAATGGCAATTTTTTTGTCATGCTACAAGAAAATCTATCATATCCTTTAATACAAGAGTATTAGACTCCTGGTAGGTGTTCTGCAGTGTTCAGGCAGTTATTTGATCCGTTGACAGATTTGGGGTGTGATGCCTCATGATGGGCACTGTCAGCCTGCTGGACAGTTCAACAGATTCTGAGGAGGATTCTGTGACAAAAAGTGCAGAAACCACAGTTTTAGTTCCCTGTTCCAAGTCTTCTCACTGATTCTCTCATCCTACATGTCAGGAGAAGTAGTGAGGTACAGCATGAGTGACTGTGAATCATTTCCACCATTCTGAAAAGGAAAAAAAAAGAAGAAATAGATGAAAAGAGGGACATGTATTGTGGCAGCCCAGGTGAATTTGACATTCCTGCAGATGTGCAATAACATAATCTGCTTCGTTTCCCCAGTTCCTCTCCTACAAGGCTTTGTTGGCATGATTAGCCTCCTTAGTAGCATCCTCCAGAGGGAATTCTGCAGAGATGAAATACAAAAACTGCTTTAAAATGATAAGTCACAAATAGGATCTGCCACAAGGCATTATAAACAAAACTAGACACAAGAGACTCATAAAAAAATTAAAGTCTAAAGTAACTGAGAAAAACCCCCAAATCTTCCTGCCTCCCATCTCATTTGCACACCTGAGTTGGTTGTGCAGCTTCCAGGCTCCAGAGGCACCCAGGAGGTGGAGGAGCAGTGGGATGACCCCACAGTGGGCACGGATTGCAGGCAGGAATTTCAGGCAGGAATTCTGCCCAGTGTTCACACCCACGAACGGGGGGTGTTCCCAGCTCTCTTTTCTGCAACGCTTGGAGTTTTTCTGCCGGGGTGTGTGGCTGAAAATTTGATCTTGTAACAAAAAGGGAGATGCTGAGGGGAGGGAGAATAATTGAACAGAGCTTTTTCTGAAGTTTTAAGGGTTGGAATTGCCTGACTACGGATATTATCTGGATAAAACTATCAATGTATTGAACGTGCTACCAATAGCCCCAAACTCTGAGGGTGATAAATTTCTCCCAACACATTAATTTCATGATACTGCAGATGTGAAATTCTGACCTAAAATCAGTAAAATGATACTTCAGCATATCTGAGCTCTTTTCAGGTATTTTTTTATTATATTTTTAGGCTTCTTTTTCAATCTTGGAATTTTTTTTTTTTATTGCTGTTTTTATCTTGGCCATCTTTTTGCCTTTCTCAGAGCAAACAGGTCTGAAGGGCATTAGAGACTTTACCTTCATATTCAAATTTTTGCTTCAAATGGAAACCTCTTGACAGGAGTTAAAGCTGATAAACTGCATTGTGAAGCTCTCCTTAGTAAATTTAAAATTCCAATTCTAGATGCCCAACCTTGTCTGGTTAAATGAGTTTCAAATGAGCGTCTCGGGTGCTGGTGAGCCTGGAATCCCTGCTTTTGCTGTGCTGAAGGAAAAGGCTGGACTGTAGAGCAGGTTAAACACCAGCAGGACTGGCCAGCAAACAACAGTTCCACTTTCTGGAAAACTTCAGAATTTTGCACATTCATAATTTGTTTCTCATCAGTGTGGGAAACCATGAAAAAAAAATATATATATATATAGTGGGGCACAGAATCCCAAGAACAAGTAAAATGTTCCACAGTGAAATCGGGGAGGGACATCCCAACACGTTCATTTTCTCCCGTGGTTTCAGCAGAGCTGAACCTCAGCCTGCTGTGGCTTTACCCGCTCTGTAATCAGCTCACTCCTGGTCTCTGGGCTGTGCTTTTGTCTGACCCCAAAGTCGCTAATTGCCCTGCAGAGTCCTCCGGCAGCCAGGACACGCTCCCAGCAGCCGGGGAAGCACGATGGCAGTGCTGGCTGTCAGAAATGAAGACGCTGCAGGTCAGAGGAAGGCTCCTTATGTTGGTAACCAATACCCGAGGGAAGCGTTGTCCACAAAAGAGCCTGGGGGAGATCCGGAGCCCACCGAGCAGGAACTGCTGCGTGAGGATGAAGATCAAAATGTTATTTGCTGTGCTTTGGAAAATTGTGCATTGGATGGATCAGACTCGTTCGGGGACCTAAATTTTAGGTTAGACAAGAAAATTGGAGGTGTTGGTGTTTAGGGAGTGCTCCACAGATCTGTCTGTTGCTGGCACTTGGGGAAATTCCAGTTTTAAGCGCCTGGGTGTGCAGGAATTGCATCATGGAGACACCACCATTGGCTCCTGACCTCACTGTGGGTTTTGGACCATGCACCAACCTCCACCTTCTACCCAGAGTCCAGGCAGCTGCACTGCCATCCCAAATTAAACCATCAGGGTGCTTTCTCTATTTTTTTTTTTTTCTGTGTCAGGCTGTTTTTCACACCCCAGTGTATTCACCAAAGCACCTTTCTTCTTATCAGTAAGGTATGACCAAGTTTGTCTTTTGGAATTATTCTGTAAGGATTGAGGCATCGATTGCCATCTTACACAGAGCAGCAGCAACAGCAAAATTCTCTCACCTCCTTCCTTAGGGGGAAAACATTAATTTCTCCATGGGCAGAGAAATCAGGTCATGCCAGGTAAGTCATTTAGGAGTGGAAAGCATCATGGAATATTACTTCCCAAATAACCCCAACGTTAAGAATATAATGTCAGGGCCAAGCATAAATGGCTTTTTCTTCCTGTGAGTCATTCTCAGCTCCAACAGATTGCTCCCTATGTACAATTACACAAAAAATTCTCAAGGATGCAGAGTCAGGCACCCCATCCCAGGGATTTCTGGGATGGTTTTCTAGCGTGCCATGTGGAGGACTGCAGTCTGCTTACAGAAAAAGAAAAGAGCATTCCACTTTATTACTTAGCATTGAGAAAAACAAGTTTAATTGGCTTCTGCTGTGCTTTAATAACTAAAGAACAACAAAGGCATTTAGTCATTCACATAATTTCCTGTTTTTAAAGGATTTTAAATGCAACTCAGTGATTAACATTAAAAAGTAGCTACTGTGCAGACATAAGAACTACTTCATTTTTTAATTATATTTTAACAGGTATAGATTCAATGTTCTTGACATTTATAAGAGGTCCTTCATTTCCAGCAAAGTACCATGATGAAATTTCCACTCCCATGGCTTGATCACCTCCCTGTGCCTTCCCAGAGCTGCTCTGGCAGGCCAGGCATAGATCCATAATATTGCACTATAGCAATCAATATATTGCAATAACTATTGCAATATATCCCAGTCTGTGGAGTGCAGCCATCAGAACAGAACCAAACCAAAATCCAACTACAATCCCTCAGCTTTGCCATTCACGGGGAGGAAAGAGAAGGTGATGATGCCCTGGGTTGTTGCTGTCTCTGGTGACCATAGTGTGAAAAGGCAGTGCTGTTAAAGGCAGGACATCCCTGCCCAGCTCCAAGGAGTCAGAGGGAGCACGAGCAGAGCTGGGGTGCAGAGGGGCCTGGTGGGCAGAGACCAGGGGGTTTCAGAGCACAGTGAGCAGCAAACCCTTGAGGACACAGCCCCCAGCCCCCTGTCAGGGCCTCCAGACGTGTCCCTGCTGCCTTCTGTGCCTCTGTGCCACTGCAGAGAGAGCACTGGGCACAGGGCGAGGAATCTGCCACTTTGTGTTAGAAACCCCCCGTGCAGAGGGTGTCTGTGGGGCTCAGCCACAACCAAACCTGCAGCAGCAGCTGCTGGCAGCAAACCACCTTCATTTTGTGCCACAGGAGCAGGGCTTGCGTGGGGTTTTTTTGCTCTCGTGAATCACAAGATTCACTTGGAGATTTCGCCGTGACTGATGCTCAAACGCGGGGTGAGACCCATTTGAAATTGCTGAGTATCATTCTGTTCCTTGAACTTGGCCATCAGGGAGGGGGGGAGCACAGCCTGCCCTTCTGTCACACTCGGTTTGTCTGGTGTGACACATCCCTGCAGGGCCCGGCGCCGCCAGCCCTGGTGCCCGCGGTAACACATACGCGCATTAGGCAGAATTCCTGATTTCCTAGGATTGCTGTTGTTTTTCATCCTTCCCCGCCACTGACCCCTGCAGATGTGGGCCTCCGAGAGGTATTTCATGACAGAAAGAGCTCACAAATGGTGTGAGATGTGTGTCATGGAAAGGCTGGCATCATATTTCTTGTGTGCGAAAAGGACAGCAAAAATCACCGAAATGGCCGATAATAACTGATTCCACAGAGCTCCCAACTCCCTCAAGGCTGAAACATCTTGGGCCTTTCTGAAGAGAGGCATATATTTTGAAGAGAAAGGGGGGAAAGGAAATAATAATAAAAAAAAAAAAAAAGCCCAATCTTCTGCTGATGTGGCCTTGGCAATCGACTGAACTGACAAGGCTGTGTATTTGTAAAACAAGCTGCGCTAAGTATTTTTTCGGCCTCGTGTTTAGAAACACGCGGGGAGGGGGGGGAGAAGAAGAAGGAAGGAAGAGAAAAAAAAAAAAAAAAAAAGAATAAATATGGAAATCAAATGTAAAAACTTCTTGCGCTCACAACTGGCTTCCCGGAGGGAATTCCTGCCTCTGTTCTCTGCTCTTCCTCCACTCAGCAAAACAACTGCCAGTCATTAACGGAGCCGCGCCGCGCTCGCTGTACAGTAATTGAACACCAATGGCCCACCCTCATTTGCATCCCCCCGCTCTTGATTGGCAGCTGTACATGAAATGCCAGATCAGTTGAAAGTATGTTGTGAGCTGGCACTAATGATCCAGTGGCTCCGGGGAAACCTGCCATATTGTAATTCGGCTATCAGGCATGAAAGAAATAATTCTAAGTGCCAGCAATGTGAAGGCGAATAAATGTTTCAGTGCTGCAGGTTGCCAAGGGTGACACTTCTGATTTAGTATAAACGAATGCCCCGTTGCCTTTGGGGTTGGGGGAGCTCGCAATGTATCTGAGATGTGTGTATAAAACATTAGTATTAGAAAATGGCTTCGGCACGGGATGGGAAACAGAGGCCTGGTCCCAGGCGGTGCGGGAATGTTTACAACTAATGACTGGATGAAAGGATTTTTCTACCTACTGTAATGACAGGCAAAATAGGATTTGCTTTCCCTGAGATGGAGAATAATGGCTATGTTAACTCTGCCTTTCCTTTTTCTTTCTCTCCCTAAATGAAATGCTCTTTTGTAAAGAAAATCACATCTATTTTCTTCTGCGTGGTGGAGGGAGCTTGCGGATTTAACTCCTTGGGAGCGTTGGGGTTTTGGAGGGAAGGAGGAGGATGAGGGTTTGTGGGTGGCCTCTCTGGCCAGCCCCTCATCACCTGTCACAGACTTCGTGCCAGGGAAGGATTTTTTTAGTAGCGCTTATGCTCTTGATTAATGTTAAAATCTGTTGAGAGATGGAAAAAAAAAAAAAAAGGAGCTCAACGCCTTAAAAACATAACACAGACAGTTTTTACTTTAATATTTCAGCTGCTGCACATTAGAATGTCACAAAAGGTGAGGGTGGAGGGACAGGTGTCTGCAGACACTCGAAAATGGGGAGGCAGCACGGAGGAAGGAGCTGCTGCTCCCCTGTTGTGACTGTACACACACAGCTGCAGGGATGGTAAATGGAGCTAATTAATTGCATCTGCACATGGGATGGTGTTGGCTCTGCAGTAGCTGCAGGTACAAAAACCTGCCAGGAATTTGTTATCTTTTCAAGAACAAAATCCTCTGATGCTTTGGAGAGCAGTGCACAAAGGTGTGGGGACAGTTTGAACCTCCTTCCTCTCCGTGTCAGTTCACAGATAAGATAAACTTTGTTATCCACACCCAGTCTGCCATGCAAATTGGCAATATCTCCAAACTTGGATCACTTTTATTAACCCCATCTTTAACTTCAGCAGGGTTATCTGAAAACCTGGCTGGCAGAGGAAAAAAGCAGAGTGCTGCAGGAAATTAATTCATTTCTTAAAGTTGCAGCTAACTAGAAAACAAAAACTATGAAAACAGCTAATTCAGCCTGGTAAGGGTTAAATTCTGCCTTGCTGAGACCTCAGCCTTTTCTGCTGTGTGTGTCATTTCCCTGATTTCATGTTTTCTTGTCCTGTCCCCTGTTTTATACTTTCATAGTTTGCTCTGTTGGCACTGAAGCCACCCCTGCTTTGTGCCCAGCACTGGGGCACCTTCCCCGTGCCTGGGGCTCCGAGGTGTTAGAGGGACACAGGTGCTGAGAACATTGGCCAGCATGGATTAACCCTCATGCAGAAAAGAGATCCTGGACCCCAAGATCCCCTGGCACCTTGGGAGGTGCTGCCTGTGGGATGTTGGGTGGTCTCAGCTCCCATGTGCACCCCTGAAAACTGAAGGCATCACTCAGGATCAGATCCTGACTGTTTTGTTGAGGCTTTTATTGTTGTCATGGAGCCCCATGATGAGACACCATCTGTAATTTGTGGTCAGTGGGGATGCAGGAAGAAAAATGACAAATTAGAAGCACAAGATGCTGCAAGATGAATGAACTACCTGAGAAGGAATGTGTGTCAGCCTGCAATTTATGAGGATAAAACATCAGAGCTGACAATCTATTATCAGACATCAGATGAAGCCTAAAATTTTGGATATGGATTTGAATAGCCCCAAACAGAGGCAGCAGATGGATTGGTAGGCTGATATTCAGGGATTTCATTTGGCCCCTCTTGAAAAAAAAAAAAAAAAAACAAAAAAAAAACCAAACAAATAGGGATTTCTTTCAAACCATGGCTCTTGATTTAGTTTCAGATGTCAATCACTTGGCATCTTCAAAACTGTTTGGAAAAAGTGTTTTGGTTCAGCTGCCTCTCAGCATAATAATCCTTTCAGAAGTGTCTGCTCAGACACTGGATATTATTGCTGCTATTTTTGTGACAAGGGCTGTCCTGCCTCCCCTGTACCCTGCACAGGGGTGAGGATTGTGTCCAGGTGGCAGCTCTGGAGGCTGAGCAGGATCTCCCTGCAGCATCTTTGTCACTGCACCTGCTCCAGGAGCTCCAGGTCCCTCTCAGCTTGAGGAACCCAAAAGTGACCCCAGCATTCCAAACTTCCCAGCCCTCTGCCTGGTTCAGCACACAGCAGGGTGGCACTGGCCCTCAGGAATTCCTGGGGGAGCTCCCAGTGTGTTTCCCCACAGCTGCTCTCCAGGGGATTTGCTGGAAAAGGTGAACCCTTTCTTTCAGCCGTGGTCTCACCAGATGCTGTCACTCAGGTGCAGCTGAATGGCCAACCCAACATTATTTTGTAAAGGAATGTCCTGTCTAGGAAGCAGAAGGAAATTCTATTGCTGTCTTTTATTTTCCTGCAATAAAAAACCCCCCAAACCAACCCAAAACACCTGTTCAAGTCTTGCTAGGAAGGTTTTTGGCACCTCTGAGTTCTGCTGCCCATATTCTGCCTCTGCATCCCCTGAGCATTCATCCGTGACTCAAAGATTTGCAAAATAACCAATGTGTAAAAGGTGAATTATTTTCATGAGGATAATGAATGATATATTTGTCTTTGCAACACACCAGCTCTGTTCCTGATTTTTGTAACAAGTCTCTTTCCTAATACAAATATCCCCGAAGCGAGCGAGATGATTTCAGTAATTTGAGAACGGAATGTATTCCATGAAAGTTAATAATATGGTGCTTCCCAGAAGTAAGACAAATATAAAGACCTACAAACCAGATGATAGCACTTTTATTTTTATAGATGAAAAATCCCGGGAAAAGCTTCTTTAAATTACCAAAGTGTAAAACCAAATCCTTTGTAATAAAGGCAATAATTTATGCCGTAATGAAATTTGTCACATAGTTTATTTTGAGTTATTTAAAAGGATTAATTTTGTAGATGCAGGCTGTTAGATTCACGGTGCCTCTCTGCAGGAATTGTGTTTTTTCCAGAAGTGGTTCAAACCCACAGTGGAAGTGGGAGCAAACCTGGCCTTACTCCAGCTGCCCCTGGTTGCAGTGGCAGTCACTCACAAGCCATGCAAAGTAGGTGGTCAAATGCATGCAAAATTCTGCTCGGGCAGTATCAGAAGTAATGAAAAGTGGTAAGGCAGAATAAATATGCAAAATATAGTACTTTAACCTAATAACATGACCACTTGCAAGCTTTAGCATAACACTGAAAATCACTAATGGAGCCCTGTGCAGATTTGCACGATACAAGCAGTCAAGAATCATGCATAATGGAACAGTGCAACAGCTAACAGCAGATTCACACAAGATAATTTAAACTTGTTTGTATGGAAATGAAGAACCGATCTTTGAAGTGGTCCTTAATGAGATTCTGCTTGATCCTCTCTGTATCCGGAGAAAGTCTTCCGTTCTCCTTCTGCATCCGGCTCGGGTTGCTGGGGTGCACAAAAAGGACTCCTGTAAATTATGGATGCCAATTTGCATCTGCGTTGTTAGGTGAGAACCCAGGGCAGCCACGTAGCCTGGAAAAATGTTATTAAAAGTTCTCTGTGCTGGTAGTGCTCCCCTGCACCATCGCAGCGCTCCTGCTCAGCGTGGTGGGGTCTTGACCATACTTTAGGCAAACAAATCCAAGGAGGTTGTAATCCAATTGTAATTTGGATTTAAACTACAGCAGGGGCTGTGGCAAGGTGGGGGTCTGGCTGTGCTCCCAGCACAGGGACAGGAGCAGAGGGAACGGCCCCAGGCTGGGCCAGGGGGCTCAGGGGGGACACAGCAGGAATTTCCCCATGGGAAGGAGGGCCAGGGGTTGGAACTGCCCAGGGAGGTTTGGATCCCATCCCTGGAGGTGTCCCAGGAAGGGCTGGATGTGACATTCAGTGCTCAGGTGAGGATCAGGAACAGCTTGGACCGGATGATCCTGGAGGTCTTTCCCAACCTCAATTTTTGCATGACTCTGCAATCTCGCTTACATGTTCTACAGCAGAACGAGTGCTAGGAATTTGGGTCTTTTTTGTCTTTTTTTTAATGGACATTTGGCTTCCCACTGCCACGCCTGGGCACTGCAGCATCCCGAAATAGCTGTGCAGTTTCTTGCCCGAGCTGTAAGTCCCCGCTCCGAGAGGCAGACCCCGCGCCCGAGCATCTTGGAGCATCTTAAAGCACCACGGAGCTTCTGAGCAAACTTCCCCATAGCCCGTGAGGAATCCCTGCTGAGTGATCAGCCTTCCCCAGCCCTCTGCAGCTCTGAAAGCGTCCATCTGGCAAACGAGCCTTTGTTTGTGCTTTTGAAAGGCAGAGGGAAAACATTCCGTTGGTTTTTTCCGATCTGTTTGTTTGTTTGCACAGCTCAGGAGATTAAGGACGACTTATTTAAAGTTAATGATTCTGTTCCCATGAGGGGAAAACACCTTTCTGTGAGCCACAGGTCCCCTCAGCTATTTTTGTCTCTGATGGGACATTTCTGCCTTCAAAGGAAGCAACCACTGTAAACACCTTCAGATGACTGAGGCTCCCAACCTGCTGCTTGCTGACTTCCAGACTTCCATTTGCAAAGGCAAATTCTCTGTGATGAACAGGGAGGAGGAGCAGGGTTTGCTGTGGTTCCATTGTGGGGGTTCACGTGAGGCCACGGTAAATGAAGATATTAAGTGATTCTAGAAAGAGCAGCATGGAAATCTCCCTGCTTTGGAGAGCTGCACAGTGCACAGGATTTGCTCAGAGGCACAGGAGCAGTTCTTGGACATTTTCCTGCTGGTGGGGCCATTCTTCAGCCAGGGTCACCCTGAAAGGCTCCAGCTGCTCCAGCCCTTCCTCAGCTCTCCCTTCTGGCTGCCCTTGAGGGCTGCTGTGGGGAGATTTAACAAATATCCCTCGACTTAAAAGAGGGGTTTGATGGCTAGATATTTGAACTCATAAAAAAACAGCTAGAAAGAATATTTGGCTCTCAGGAAGGCACATTATGAGATGTGGAGCACCTTTGGCAGGAGCAGTGGGGATGCAGCAGCCAGCAGGACCCTTTTCCATTTCCCACAGCATTCAGTTATCCCTGTGCTCCTGTGGGATTCACCCCTGATTTCCCCAGGTGCTGTCCCGTGCTGGGATGAGCTGCCTTGGAAAACCTGCTGAGGATTCTTGGCTGAAACCCTTTTGTCTCTTCCACAAGCAACAGGAACCAAAGTCTGGTGTCCCATGTTTGCCTCACGTGCTTGTGTTGGGCTGTCCCAAGATAAGCTTAGTCCCATTTTCCAACATCATGAGAGAAACTTTTTCTAGTGCTATTTAACTCCTTTTTTGGCTTTACATGTAGGGTTAAAAAAAATAAAAAAAAGGTGTTCTCATTTCTTGTAAGGCCAAATAAAAAAAAAAAATCATGCAGAAATTTTATTTTTCTTATATACATTTTAAATGTTTAATTATATTAATTGTATAATCCTTGCAAAGCCAGTCAAGACAGCAGAAATTTTTCAATCTGTTTAGGTTCTGGTGGGTTTATCTTCTTTCCATCCACTGTTTTCTCACTTCAGAAGCACTTTAGAAGGTCCTGGTTTTCATCTGCTATTTTTATGAGGCAGTTCCTTTTGGACCTGCCACCTTTGCACCTGGAATGGAGCTGGACCTCCCGTGTGCACAGCCCATGCCAGCCATGGCCAGGGCTCCAGGGCCCTTTGGTGCAACCCCAGCACCTCCTTGGGCAGCTCCAGGAGCTTCCAGGTGGGCAGGAATGTTGGAGGAAATGGTAGGGGGTCGTGCACATCCTCCAGTTGCTGTAAAGGCCACCCATATTCGCCTGGCTGCTCCCTTTAGGATCTCTCCTGCAGAATTGACACAGCCAGCTCTTCCTGTTGCCTGAGGGCATCCTCACGAGTTCTATAGAACCCATACAGATTGGACAACCTGCTGCCTCCGATTGTTCCTGGCTTTACTCCATGCCTTGAGCTCTGAGTGGACACCCAGGGCAGGTCCAGGCCTCAGAGAGAGATCTGGGGGCAGATTTGGCTTTTGGCTGCTGTCCTGAGCTAAATCACCCCATGGCCACTGCATTCCCCAGCCCCTCCTGGAGAGGAACCACAGCCCAGCCTTTCCTGTGCTCTGTTTGCCAAAGAAACCCACATCCAAAAAACTTCCCCTCTGTCACAGAGCCGCAGGCAAACTCTTGGTGTGTTCACCAGAAAGATTTATCCATTAATTCTTCTTCTGGATCTCCACATAAGCAGGAGGACCCAAAAGAAAATTGAGATGTCTGCTCGATCTTTTCTCAGGTTGAAGATGCTCATGGCTCCGTCTCATTAAGGCTGGGAGGTGTTAATGGGAGGTGTTAATATGTAAATCTGGTCCTAACAAGGCTGAGGAGCAGGCTGTACTTCCACGGGGTGGAATTCCAGCCTGGTCCCATGCCTGCACGAGTGCCATCCCTGGCAGGACAAAGAGGAGCCTGAGGAGGTCACACACCCACTCCAGAGGGGTGGGAAGGGGCAAATTAGGGGTTTAATTACTTCTTAAGCTTTCTCCTGGACTTGTAGAAAAGTGGGGTTTGTCCTGTCCTCTTCTTCCAGGCAACAGGGACAGAGGGAACAGCCTCGGGCTGTGCCAGGGGGGCAGCAGCAGGAATTCCCCCATGGGAAGGGTGCTCAGGGAGGGTCCCAGGAATCCCTGGAGGTGACACCCAGAGCTCTGGGCTGGGGACAGGGTGGGGATTGGGGACAGGGTGGGGATTGGGAACAGGTCAGACTCGGTGGGCCGGGATTTGGGATGGAAATCATTTTCCATCCTAAACGATTGTGTCATTCCTCTCTAGTGAATCATCCAAAATCATTTCCCATACCTGAAAACGCAGGACTGGTCATTTCTGTGATTGCTAAAACAAGTCTGAAATAACCTTTAGGCTCCAGCTTGCCAAATCCTATAAAATGGAGTCTGAAATCCACACTTGGGAAGTGCCCAGATGCCCCCAAGTGCCCCGGGGGCTGTGGGCAGCTGGGCAGTGCCAGGGCAGGGAGGGCTGGGCACTGCTCACCCCTCCACCAGCCCGGCTGGTTCAGGGCCTGCACCGCCTTCATTGGTGCCCTTACAACAAATAAAACATTTTAATATGAGCAGTCACTGAATGTTTACTGTATCATATTGCTGGGAGCTGAATGTGTGCCAAATGCTATAACAGAAGGGAGCATATGAACTCCAGAATGATGACACTAATAAGGAAATTACAAAAGGCCCAACAAATGGCATTTGTGTTAAATCAATAATGCTCTGTTTGTTATTTTTTTATTCTAATCTTTCTTCTAAAAAAAAAAAAAAAAATTATCTTTCCAAACAGTTGGCAATTCCCATTCTTGTTCTTCTTCCTGAACATAATTAAAAACATGTTGTGGCGTCTACTTAAGACATCAACTTTCCCAAGCCTGTCTTGTCCACTGCGTTTTAAACAAAGACACTTGTTTTGGCATTGTGCCCTTAATTAATCATTTGAGACTTTATTGCTGTATGAAAAATGTCTTTGTTTAATGATTCATCACAAGCCCAGTTTCTGCAGAACTTAATCAACTACAGAACCAACTTTCTAAACAGCTTAAAGTAAAAGGAAAAGAAAGGCCAGGATTGCCTTTGGTGTCTTGTTTTGATAAAGCACAGCAATATTCTGGGCTATCCATGGTTTAAAACTGCAGAGATCAGGTTGGTCACTTGAGCTGGGATTTCAGGAGAAACCTCGATTTATTGAAGAGCAGGAGCCTTGCAGTGCAGAGCCTGGCACGGGGCTCTCTTGTGGAGAGGCACTCAGGCTTTGAAGAGAAATTTGCAATGGAAAGTTTGGTGTGATAGGAAAGCCGACATGATCATGGCTGGATTTATGAAAAGTAAAGGCTATTTTTCCACTGGTTTTGTGTGGCTTTCTGCCTCTTTTTTTCTTTTTTTTTTTTTTTTTTTTTTTTTTTTTTGGGGGGGGGGTTATGTTTTTTGTTTTGTTTGCTTTGGTTTTGTTGCTTGGTTTATTTTCCTTTTATCACATAACATTCTCCCATTTAACTTTCACTTTAATTCTCAAATAGCTACAACGAAACTTTTGTTCTAGCAGCGGATTTGTGCAACAAATGAGTTTCCCCATAGGACAACACAGGAGAGTCTTAATTTTTCAGTGATTGTTTTGTTCTTCCTTTTGATTTGGAACAAAAAGCTCCCAGCTGAGGAGCTCACGTCCCCAAATGACACAGAAGAGCAGTTGTGCTTTAGTGCCCAGGAGCAGAGCCCAGCCCTCGCAGCACTTTGCAGGATCCACCCCTGCTCCAGGCCGGATTTCCCAGCTCAAGCACACACAGATTGGAGCTGATAGCCTTTGGCTCCTCCTGCAATCCTTCCCGTGCAGCTGAGGTGCATTACATGACTGACATCTGACAGACACACTTTTGATAGCTCAATTATTCCAGACACGGGAGCCAAAGCTCCTCTGAATTTTACTTCGAGTTGTCAGAATTGCACCAAAGTACCCCCAAGACCATCTCTTTTTTTTTTTTTTTCTTTCCTTTCCTCTTTTTTTTTTTTTTTTTTTTTTTTTTTAATTAAGTTTTTCGGTATATTGGTAAAAATATACAAGCCCCAATTCTCTAAGCAACTGCACACAGCTTGCACTGTGTCAAAACATGCCTATATTGAGTAAATATATTATTACTCTATGTTAATGTGTGTTATGTAATGGTCATCTATATTAATGTATTCTCCGTGTAAGATAATAGCATTCATTTGCTGGAGTTTGTAGCTTGTGCTGCTCTCTACACTTGGATTTTTACTGCAGAATTTCCTCTTTCAGGTCAGGCAAAAAGTCTTGGATTCAATAGGCAGTGCCAGTCTGCACTGCAATGAGTTGTGCCAGTCCATACTGCCCTGCCCAGAGGCGCTTTTGGGTTCTGGGCTCATTATCACATCTGTATCCAGAAGGTTTTAAGGTGTAAATGATCTGTGCAGGGTCCCTGGCACAGCCTGCCCAAGCAAGACAACAAAACAGCAGGAGCCTTGTCCTGGTGATCATCCCTGGGGCCCAGAGCCCCCGAGGCCAGCCCGTGGCACTCCGTGCTGCCAGCGAGGGCAGAGCAGCACTGCCTGCTCAGAGAGCACTGCTGAGCTCTGCTCCTCTGCCTCCTGCTGCCTTTGGGGTCTGCCTCTGCTGAGCTCTGCTCCTCTGCCTTGCTGCCTTGGGTCTGCCTCTGCTGAGCTCTGCTCCTCTGCCTCTGCTGCCTTTGGGGTCTGCCTCTGCTGAGCTCTGCTCCTCTGCTCTGCTGCTCTGCTCCTCTGCCTCTGCTCAGCTCTGCTCCTCTGCCTCTGCTGAGCTCTGCTCCTCTGCCTCTGCTCAGCTCTGCTCCTCTGCCTCTGCTCAGCTCTGCTCCTCTGCCTCTGCTCAGCTCTGCTCCTCTGCCTCTGCTAGCTCTTGCCTCCTCTTGCCTCTGCTGAGCTCTGCTCCTCTGCCTCTGCTCAGCTCTGCTCCTCTGCCTCTGCTGCCTTTGGGGTCTGCCTCTGCTGAGCTCTGCTCCTCTGCCTCTGCTCAGCTCTGCTCCTCTGCCTCTGCTGCCTTTGGGGTCTGCCTCTGCTGAGCTCTGCTCCTCTGCCTCTGCTGCCTTTGGGGTCTGCATTGGCTGGCTTTGGGGTCTGCCTTTGCCCAGTTTGCCTTTGCCCAGTTTGGTGTTTGCTGGGTTTGGTGTTAGATTTTGTTGGGTTTGGTGTTTGATTTTGCTGGCTTTGGTGTCTGCCTTTGCCCAGTTTGGTGTTTGCTGGGTTTGGTGTTTGATTTTGCTGGCTCTGGTGTCTGCCTTTGCCCAGTTTGGTGTTTGACTTTGCCCAGTTTGGTATTTGCTGGGTTTGGCGCCTGCCTTTGCCCAGTTTGGTGTTTGCCTTTGCCCAGTTTGGTGTCTGCCTTTGCCCAGTTTGGTGTTTGCTGGGTTTGGTGTTTGATTTTGCTGGCTTTGGTGTCTGCCTTTGCCCATTTTCCTTTGCCCACTTTGGTGGTGTTTGAAGGACTGAGGGCAGCCCAGGCTCAGACTGAGCTGCAGAGCTCTCAGCAGGGGCTGAGCCCCGATGGAAACAAGAGGCCCTGACAGTGCCAAGGCCTCGTTGCCCTTTGCACCATTCCTGGGGGTCTGGCTGGGCACAGTGAGCAGCCACGAGGTGCTCAGCACCCCCTGGGCTGGCTCCTGGCACAGGGGCTCGTGCCAGGGCAGCAGGCTGGGAGCACAGTCACTGGACACAGCCCCTGGCCAGATCACCAGGATTGCTTTTCTCTGCTACTTGGCAGCTGCAAAAACTAAACTCAGCTGTAAAAAGTAAGAGCCTCTTGTGTGTTTGGCAAGGCCTCTTGAATTTGGAGTGTGTGTGTGTGTGTGTGTGTGTGTGTGTGTGTGCAGGCAGGACAAAAGCAGGCCTGGTGAGCAGCGTGGCCAGGACATGTTTGACACCACGGATAATCTGGGATATTCCCAAGTGCTGCCTGCCTGGGAAGGAAGGGGAGGTGTGTGGCTGTGTCTAACAGGGTGCTGACAGCCAGGCTGTGCTCTCCACCCCAAAACAAGGCACGCTGGCATCGTGCTGCACTTGCTTTAAGTGCAGAGCAGGAGCAGAGCCCAGAGCCCCTGGCTGGGAGCGTTGTGCTCTGGTCACTTGGCAATGCCCAGCTTTCCAGCAGGCATTTCAAACAATTCTGTGTGCAAAAGTCACTTTTGGTAATTGTGAGGCCACAAAGAGATGGATTCTGATTTTCTTTTTTTCCTCCCCATTACGATGATTTAGGATTGTACAATAAGCATCACTGCATGGCTGCTGGATAATGCATGTTATTATTTAGGCAAATACAATTGCTCTATTTATGTAATATTTCATACATTTTGTAGAGTTTTATATTCAGAGAGCAACCATACAAATAACAGACACTCAGGTCTGCTCCTGCCACTTCATTTCTTCCTGAGCAGTGAACAGTAGCTCAAGGAACTCCTGAATCACAGGTTTCCTTGTCTTGTCTCCACAATCAGCTCTTCAGCTGGTCCCTACTAGTATGGGACAGCTAATAATTAAATCCTAACTCTTTGAAGCTAAACAAATGAGGACAAGTGATATAATTGAAGCAGAGTGGTGCCTGACTTTTCATCCTCCTTAGAAGTCACCAAGTGGCCTGCACAGGTCTCTCTTTTTGTGCCAGAATTTTTTATTTCAGCCACTTCACCATGCAGGAAGGGACCTACGTGTCTGTTTATCAGGGCCCAGGCACATTCTCCAGCTGACAGAAGTAGCTGTCAGGATCCACAGCATTAACTTGTGGAAGAAGCATTAGAGGTTGAGGACTTGCAAGTCTGGACCTTTTTATGAAAAATCCAGCATGTGAAGAGAGAGGAGAGTGAAAATCCTACAGGGAAGAAGTTGGGAAATTGAAGAGATTAAGAAAACAAGCAGAAGTTTATCTGAGAGTGAAACTGCAGACAGAAGAGTGACCCCACAGTGGAGTTCCCTTGGGAAACAAAGAGCTGAACTTTGGTTTCCTCCTCCCTGTGTCATCTGCTCTGCAGCAGCAGCAGCAGCAGATCAGTGCTGGCTGTCCAGCAGTCGATTCGGGAGCAGCCCCAGCCCGAGGACAGCGATGTGAGCCGTGTCCCAGACGCTCGGTGGCAGCTGAGGAGGAGCTGCTGGAGCTGCTCCTGCCCTCCTCCACCAGCCCAGCCCGGCTCTCGCTGCCTGTGCTTTGTGCAGCCTCTGCTATGCCCGTGGTGATGTGCAGTAGGAAAGGTTGTTGCTAAGTGACATGACAACTGCAAAGTGCTTTTCAATTCCTCTCTCTGTTTGCTACTCCCACCCTCCCCGCTCATCCTGCATGGAGAGTTTGCTGCTGGAACATCCCTGTCTGGCAGCGAGCGCTGCGTGACAAACTCCGCTCTCATCTCTCACTCAAGTGGTGCCCAAGCTTCTGCTGCTGCCCCAGTGCTTCTAGAAGTTGGAAACTCGGGTTTGGCCAAAGGTTATTCCATTTTAATTTGCCCACGTGTAAATGTGGGTGATCCAGAGTGCATCTGTGAGGGGTTTGGTGGCATCCTGCCCATCTGCTGTGTCACTCAGCCCTGCAAACACAAAACACAGCCCAGGACAGAGTTTTGACTTTGATAAAGCTGCTTTACCCTGCTGTGGGTAACTGCCACGGGCTGTGAGCGCCAGCTTGTGCTGTAGTGGAAGATCTCTATTTCCAAACCCAAGACTCTGTTGCTGAAGCCTTCCTCAGGTTAATTCATCTATTGGCTCCATGTAGGAATGAAGCTTAACAACAAAAAACCCCAACCAAACTTCAAACAAGCAGATTCTTTGAACTTTACTCTTAGAAGGATCTTTGTGCTGCTTACATCTCCCTGCCTTGAGTATCCTTGGCCAAACCATCATCTCCTTTTGTTCTGTGCCAGTGCAGTGACTCTGGGGTTTGATGGGCTCTGCCAGGACCCAGCACAGCAATCCAGGGAGAGGAGAAGAGCACACTGAATTACAGGGCTTGTGCCCCAGCCTGTCCTGGGCCCTTCTCTCTTCCACACCTAGGTGCAGTCACGATTTCTTGCTATGCAGTATTTGTGAGTGAAAGACTGGAATTATACCTGAGCTGTCTCCTCTTTACCACATTAAAAAGGTCATAAAAGGAGAGACAGTTTAAAAACCCTGCTGCAGAAGAAAGCCTTTGCACTGAAATAAATCCCAAGCATGATATTTCTTTTTTCAGTTTGGGAGGAGGGGAGCAGCTAGAAAAAAATGTGAGCTCAACTATTAGCTTTCCACTTGTAAAACTTCATATATCACTAAATATATTGCCCGTAGAGGACAGAAGTTGTTAAGACGGAGAAGAATTTTGAAGATGGATGAATGACAAAGACAAATGAAGATTTTTATTTTAGCAGAAGTTTCCAAGTGCTGTCTCTGGGTTGGGAGGGTACTGTTAATAAAGTACACTTGACATATAACTGTTCAAGTTCCTGAGAAACAGCTTTGCTTTAAAGTTCGGTGGAGGATCAAAAAGAGTGAATTCTCTGTTTTTCTCTATAAAAAAGAAAAAGAAAGCCCTGAAAAAGGATAGGTTTTTTTGGGAAACGGCATCTATGCCTTTTGTCTTTTCTTCTCTTTGTGGTCCAGAGACAGTGCGTTGACTGACTTCTTCAGAAAGGAGATCAGTGAAATTGTCAGTTGATTACTTCTCCTTGATTAGCATTTATAAGAGCCCTGTGATACATTATTTGCATTCCTATTTAGCCGTGATTTTTGTGGGGCAGCAATGATTAAACTTGTCACAGGGCCTGATTGACAGGGTCAGATCTTCACTTTCTACTCTTTTGAAATTAAAAACAAATGTGTCAGCTCCCTTCATGGGCCGCAGCGCTGTGAAGCTTGCTTGCCTTGTCATCGCAGATAGGTCAGGAATGTTTTAATTTTAGGGATGGATTCTGCTTGTCAAGCAGAGTGTGATGGCGTGTAGTTCTGGAGATGAGATGTGAAGGGTGTAAAACAAAGAATGGAAAGAACAAAGACAAAGACACTCACATTATTAGACAGATTTAATTAGTCTGAATGGATATTATGCTAGATGAAGCAGTGAGCTGTGAAATTAACCCTTGATTACGGATTGGCGGATCGTGCTCATAAAGGGAATCAAACCTTGGTGAATGGGGAAGAGGTGCTGTCCTACCCTCCAGCCTCCATCCCCATGACCCCTTCCCGAGCCCAGGAGGGGGTGGAAGGCTTTGAAGGAGAAGCTGTTGGTGGTGGCATTTGGCAAGTTGGAGCAGTGTCTCCTTTTGTCCCAACCTCGGAGGCTGGCCTGCCCAAAGAGCTGGAAAAGCAGCAGCTCCAGGGAGGATGGTGAGCAGTGAGTCCCACCGAGTGCAGCCCCTGCCCTGTGAGCAGCACTGAGCCCAGATCCCTTCCAGAGACGCAGCCCCTCCTCGTTCCTGCCTCCCTCCCCACCACTGCTATGCAGCTCTGATATTTCTGCTTGAAAACGGATTTTGTTATGATAATCTGTGAGCTAAGGTGGAGTTGCTCACCCCTAGGAGAGGATTCAGGCCTTAGAAAGGCTGGTGTGTCCTGACTCTAAAATCGAGTGTCCTGATGTCCCAGATTTGAGGCAGTGTGGGGCAGTGACAGCCCAGAGGGTGCTGGGTTTGATGATCAGGGCTCTGCAGAAGAGGTGCTCCAGCCTTTTGTGTGCTCCTCATCAGCATTCCCAGAGCTCTGTATCAAGAGCTCCTCTAATTAGCACCACTGCAAGGGAGGAAAACAAATAGCAAATACAGTGTTACCCTCTTGTTAGTTCCTTGTCATCTCTTCCAAGTTGTTCAGCTAATGGAGTAATCAGCCTTTCTGTTAGAAAAGAGGGGGGAAAAGCCAAGGGGCCTTAGGTGCACTCATCTGCCAAGAGGTGTGAGGCCCCTGCTTCCCTCTGGCACACTTGGAAGGCTCAGTTTCAGAGCAGATTTGCATGGCAGGGACTGTGAGATTGAAAAGGAGAGAGACATGAAAACAAGCTGGGTCAAAGACTGCCTGGAAATGGTGGCTGGATGCCTCCTGAGCAGCAGAGCCACCTCTGGTGTTGAGCCCCTGTGGGATGGGCACTGTGCTGCACTGGGCTGTCTCTCACACCAGTTTTGTGTATCTGATATCAAGAATTCTCATTTTTACTTAACATTTAGCAGCATTTAAGTAGTGTCTCTGCGTGGAGTGAAAAAGCCCTTTGATTAAAGAGGTACAGAAGATTAATGAAAGTCATTATCTTTATATGATAGCAGAGAGTTACTACCCACAGAATAAAAGGAATTTCTGCCTGCACATCTTTTCTGCCCTGGTTTCCCCATCTCTTTTCATACCCTGAAAGAGAAGAGGCAGCATGGGAAGGTGATGAGGGAATAGGACATGACACAAATCCCATTGAGAAGCCTACTGCTGAATCTCTGTTGGTGTTAGAACAAGTCACTGTGCCATTCTCCAGATGAAAATTATTATTTAAGGACAAAAGCCTAGTACTTATCATGAAACCTGAAGACACAGACTAGTTCTTAGGCAGAAAAGCCTTGTCATTGAACTGGTGTTTATGTGAGCAGTCACACATTAGTGTTGCTGCTTTCAGTGGCTTTTCATCAAGAGTCTTTATTATTACAGACCTATTGAGCTGTTCCTCACTTGCTGGGAAGCAGCAGAACTCTCCTGAAATTAATGGTGCTACAAAGTTTTACATCTGCTGAGGATCTGGCTCTTCATTTCTGGCTGTTGATAATTATTCTTCCAAACCAGGCCAAACCTTCCAGAAGGATCTGCCCTACAGGCCTAACACTGAACCCTTGGTCTGTGACTCCTCAGTCCCCACTCTGGAAGACCAAGTGGGTGACAGATTAATTTAATTGGACAGTTTTAAGGTAATGATTTGACTCAGCAGTGTTTGCAATCTCTGCTGGGTTACCTGTAGCAGGGCAGGGGGGCTGGCTCAGGGCTCTGGACAGGCTGCTGACCTGTGTTGTTAAAAGAGAACAAAACACACAAAATACTGGAAAATAAATGCCAGTGAGAGGGAAATGTCTGTATCCTCTGTCTGTGTGTTTACAGAGCGGCAGGTGAGGTTTGGGGTTCTTTGTTTTGCCCCAGCTGTGTCTCTGGGCTCACCCAGCCTCCCCACAGCTGAGAGAGTGCTGCTCCTCTCACTGTGCAGAGACAGACCTCTGAAAAACCATCAGCAGACAAAAGGGATCCGGAGGAGAGGCTTGGACAGAGGCTGTCAGTGCAGAGGCTGCTGAGTGAACGCTGCACACAGCCCTACAGCCCTGGAGGGCTCCTTCAGCCAGGGACAATGGGCACATTGCCTGCCATGCCCACTTTGCCATCCCCGTCCTGCTGCTCCGAGCAGAGCCCAGCGAGCAGGGCTGGCACCGCTGGCCCCATCCCCAGGGCTCTTCTGCCCCACTGCTGTGCCCTGAGAGGGGGGAACTCTGCTTAAACCGGGGAGTCAACCCTGCTGCAGAACAGGAGTCAGCAGGGCAGGCGCTTCCCCCAAAGGCGAGCACAAACTCACATCCGTGCCTCCCAAATACAGCAGATATTTCCTAATTATCCCCAGGGCTGCTGGCTCACCTGAGGCTCAGCTTTGCAGCCCTGTTTCCCCTCACTGCCTGGATGCAGAGAGCAGGAGCAGCCGTGTGCCCCCCGCCCTCCCTTTATTCCTCCCTCGGAATTGTTCCGGCGCTAGCTTGGTGTGTCAGCTTGTAAGTCTATAAAACAGTTTTCTACCAGCTGGAAATCCAACATGCTACATGAATACATAACAGTGCCTAACCAAGAAGGTTTGTAATTCAGTAATTAGCTGTAATTAATGAACACAAAGTGAAGACTCATTTACAGTTTAAATTATCACATTAGCTCCTGTCACCCTCTATGTACACAAAACAGCAGGAATTCAATTATTTTTATTCTTCAAAGCTAATTTAAAATTTAAGGAATGCCATTACATGAAATAATAGGTAGGAAATGTAATAGAAATCGCTGAGAACAGTTGGCCATCCTTAGAATGGGAGGAAAAAAATGCTATCAGTGATGATTTGGAAATGTTATTTCGTCTGTGAGCAGATGAAGGATTGAAATCTACACTCTTTTCAGTGTATTTAAAAAGAAAACGAGTTTGGTGGTTGCTAAGTCTTTGTGCAGGAAGAGCATAATTGTGCATTGTGCATAATTGTAGAAGCAGTTGATACTGATAATGCTGTTGATAGCAACACGATGACAGCCTGGAAATGCTCACACCATTATCTTTAATGGGGCTGAGCCGACTGCAGCAGCACCGAGCCCCTGGAATCCTCACCAATCTTACTTGGGAAACTTCAGCCTAGCAGGCCCTAAGTAATTGTCACTTTGCAATCTGCCTCCAGTTCGTGTGTGTAGGTAGGGCTGGGTAAAACACTTCCATTGTGCTTTTAAACCCACCACGATGCTGCTCTCTGCAGCTGCCACCCATTCTTTTTTTCCCTCAAACGGTTCAATAGCAGGAGAATTCCAAACCCATCTGATGCCACATATCTGCATTCCAGCCCTCCTTCTTCTTCTTTCTTTTCTTCTTTCTTTTCTTTTTGTTCTTTATTTCTTCTCCAGCTCCCTTTTCATTTTAAACAGGCCACTGGAAGCTCCGGGTCTAATTTTTCACAGGTGATCGACTGCTGAGTTGTGGGTTTATGTAGACAGAGGGAAGGCAGCGATAAGCCAAGAGAGAGGATTCTATTAGGGAAATGCAGCAGTAACTAATGAATCCTGCCAGTAATTGGGAAGGTGTAAGCCTCTGTAATATCCTAATGATAGTCATCCGTTGTGTGCATCCCGCGGCAGCGGCAGCGATCCCTCATCGGCGCCGGGATCTCAGACACTTAGCCATGCAAATCTTCCTGACAGGACTCTATGTCTTTGTCTCCCTAATTGGACAGTATAGAGTTGTTTATGGATATTGCAGACATTTAGACCTCGGTTGGAGGTTGTTCAAAAATCGTTAGCAAAGTTGCCTTAACAGCATTGTCAAATATTTATTCCCCTGTTTCAATATCTGTTTTTTAAGGCAGGCATGGTTGGAGAGAGAATTAACATTTGGAAGATAGAGCGTCTCCTTCCAACCTCTGGTTGAGATTTTTATTAAGCCATTTTCCTAAAGAAAAGAGAACAACAACAAATAGAAAGATCTACCAAAAAGTCCTCATTTCTTTAGGACAAAATGTGAAATTGTAGGGCAAATGTGCTGATTTTTAATACCATTTCCATGGGGAAATATTAGGAATGCTGACAAAGGCAGTTCCACTTCTCAAAATTACAGGAAGCTTATGGGGCAAAAATTCCAGTTTAGTGTAAGCCAAAATAAATGGAGAATATTCCCACTCCCTGCACCACTTCAAGTGAGTGCAGATTCAGGGCCTGGCTCAGATACTTTAGGAAAACCATGGTTTTTTCCTTGGTCGAGAGTTGAGGGGTTTAATTCTTGTCTCTAATCATCTCCTGGTAGTAGGTGAAAAGTAAGATCTAATGAATACCTCCAATGCTGTGCTTTACCAGAAGGAATATTATTTTCTTTTAAAAATTTGATAGTAGGGGGATTTCACATTTTTGTGCATAACCCATTTCTTGTAGAGGGTTTGGGGTTTTCTGAGCACAAGGCAAAGTCCTGCAGGCCCTTCCAGGGCCCTCGAACACACGGAGGAAATTGAGTTTAGGAGAGGCTGGGGATCAGAGGCAGAGGCCAGAGTAGCCACAAATATTGGGATTTGTGAGGAAGATCAGCTGGATCAGGCAGGAGAGTTTCCAATCCCTGGGTCATGTGCCATTTTACCCAGGTTGTCCCAAAAATCACAGGCATTATTTGCCTCGATGAAAGCAATCAAATCCCTCCTTTTTGTAACTTCTAAATTAATCCTACAAAGAGTTAATTCCATATGGACTTCCACTGCCATCTTGTCTCCCAAGGCTGCTTCTTCTAAACTGCATATTTTTTATAAATATTAGACAGAAATATATATAAAAGCAGAAAAAAATATATGCAAGAATTTGCCGAAAATAATCATTTGGCTTTTTTTTTTTTTTTTTTTTTTTTTTTTTTTTTTTTGAGCCAACTCTTTACACAAATAGAGGGTGTGAAAGCTTCTGTTCATGGGAATATTTCTAGGAACAATTTCTGAAAGTATTAATTTGCGCCTGTCTGGCAACTATCTTGAAAGCTGTTTGTAGTTTTGGAAATTATTCAGCCAGGGAGCAGTAGAAATGACACATTATATCGTTGATTAATGTAGTAAAAAGCAAATTACTGAAAGGGGAATAATCAAAGCCACAGTTGCAGCAAATAATTCCCTTATCTGATTTCTCTCGGGTCAGCCCAAAGTTTTAGGTACTTCCCACAATCAGACCCAAAAGAGAGAAAGAAATTAAAGGAGAACTATTTGTTAAACAAGGGAAGGAATAGGATTTTTTTTTTCTTTTTGTGAAGAATCTCTGAGTATTTGTTAATAGTTCTTTAAGTCCACTCCCGTTTTTAGGTGTTTTTATACAAAACTCCCTGTTCCCCTGAAGCACTGCTGACACCATCTGTAATCCCATCAGCTTTTCACCCCTCTCCCTCAACCGCTGAGGAAAAAAGTTGGGACTACAGAAAAATTTCCATCCCCTGCAAGTCAGAGGAAGCAGAGAACTGCCTGGATTGGAGGTGAACTCATGGAATCCTGGAATCATTTATTAAGGAGCTGAACTCATGGAATCCTGGAATCATTTGTGTTGGGAAAGGCCCCTCGGGGCTTGGAGTGCCACCACTCCCTGTCAGTGCCAAGGCCACCCTGCCCCAAGGGCCACAGGGCTGTTAAACCCCTGCAGGGTGGGGATTCCACCCTGCCAGGGCTGGGCAACCTTTTAGGGAAGGAATTTTTTCCCAATATCCAACTGAAATCTCCCCTGGTGCAGCATGAGGCCATTTCCCCCTGTCCCTGCTCCTTCCCCAATTCCTGCCCCATCCAAGCTCAGATTTTCCATCCCTGAGCTCACTGGGGAGACAAGAGCTGGAGCAAGGTTGTCCCAGCTCCCAGATATCCCTGTCTGTGAGGTGAATCCCTGTTTCCCACAGATCTGATGGGAACATCCCAGGCTCATCCCAGTTAGAGCCACTCCGAGGTCCCCAGGTTTCCACTCCCACTGGTCCCAGGTGGGCCAGCAGGGTCAGGATCAGCCTCTCTTCTCCCCGTGGAAGCCACCCCAAGGCAAACAGGCTCTGGGTGTGCTTTCTAGAACCTTCTTCTCCAGAAAACGAATGTATTGGCATTTAGGGTTTTTTTATAGACGCACACTCACGTATATATATTTAAAATCCCAGCTTTGCAAACTTATGTTGGTGCAGCAGCCCGTGACACTGAATACAAGCTGCTGTGCAAAGCAATTGCCAAATGTTTACATAAACACATAAATAAGACAAATAAATTCATTTTCATTATTCATATTTTCTGCTCTTTCTTCTCCTTTTTATTTATGCCTTAGACAATGGCTCCTGTAAATATTCTGATTAAAAAAACACCTGCAGTGGACAGAAAGATGATCAAAAAGCCCTGATAGAGAGCAATTCATGTTTCTTCTTTACAATCACTAACGAATCTTAACTTGAACCATGTTATGTTCCCATGTGAGTGATAAGCAATGATTTATTATGAAGTGTCAGGAAATCAGAATGCCATACAGTGAGACATGAGCTAGTGGAAAATGTGTTCCCTGTTTCCCAGCCTCATTACTCAAAGATGCAGCGTCCCTTTCTCCAAGTCTAATTTACCTGGCTTTCCAAGACACTCTGAGAGCACAGGGAAGGGCTCCGGGAGGGAAATACCTGATCCAGGCGGTGCCTTCCCCTTCCAGCACGGCCCAGTGCCCGGGGAAAAGGGGCTGGAAATGCAGAGCTGGGGCTGCATCAAACATTCCCAGCCCTAATGATGCTCCCCCCAAAAGCCATCGCTCAGGATTACAGCATCCTCTGCCTCATCAGCGCTGTCAGCGCCCGAAGAGGAAATAAAGCAGGCGGCGCTGAGGAGACAAACGGATAAGTTTTCTTTATGTGGTAGAGTTTCTTCTACTCTCTAATGATTCCCTTCTCCCCGTGATCCTAATTCAAGGAGCTGGCATGTGATATATCTTGTAGACAAATCAGCAGCACAAGAGCATGTGCAGCTCTGGCACCACCGAGCCCGTGATTTACTCGCGGCTCGCGCCCGGCCGGGTTTGAAGGTGGGGATTTGTGTTTCAAGAGCTTCCTCACAAAGAAAGGAGAAAGCAGCAGATCCCACACTGATGCACGTGAGCAGCCTCCACTCCTACCTGCTAATGCTCTCTGCAAAAAGGAGCCCAAAGGGCAGAGTCTGGAAAATTAAACATTTCTCTGGATGGCTCTTTGAAGGGCCCGATCCTGAAAGTGTCTGGGCTCGCTCAGGTGTGGATGGGGAAAAGGTGAATTTCCCTAGGGTTGGGAAAAGGTGGATCTCCTTAGGGATGGGAAAATGTGCATTTCCCTAGGGATGGGAAAAGGTGAATTTCCTTAGGGATGGGAAAATGTGCATTTCCCTAGGGATGGGAAAAGGTGAATTTCCTTAGGGATGGGAAAATGTGCATTTCCCTAGGGATGGGAAAAGGCGAATTTCCTTAGGGATGGGAAAAGGTGAATTTCCCTAGGGATGGGAAAAGGTGGATCT
This sequence comes from Sitta carolinensis, assembly GCA_032173965.1. Lineage (NCBI taxonomy): Eukaryota > Metazoa > Chordata > Aves > Passeriformes > Sittidae > Sitta > Sitta carolinensis. The sequence goes on along the minus strand of CM063300.1, from coordinate 13,083,102 downwards.
CCTTAGGGATGGGAAAAGGTGCAGTTCCTTAGGGATGGGAAAAGGTGAATTTCCTTAGGGATGGGAAAATGTGCATTTCCCTAGGGATGGGAAAAGGTGAATTTCCTTAGGGATGGGAAAAGGTGAATTTCCCTAGGGATGGGAAAAGGCGAATTTCCTTAGGGATGGGAAAAGGTGAATCTCCTTAGGGAAGGGCAGGGGGTGAGTATGGTTCTGTTCTGCAGCAGCAGGCATGGGAGTGGGAGCCTTCCCAAGGAGGTTTGGTTTGGATGGTCTAGGCACATCACGGAGCCATCAGAGGTACTGACACCTGAAATGATTTGTTGGAAAGGCAAAGCCTTTTTTAAAAAAATAATTTAAAACAATACTTAAAAATATTTAAATAATATTTTTAAAATACTTAAAATATGTTTTGAAATAATCTTCTTACCCAAAAGCATTGATTTAATCACAGCAGATTGGTTAAAAAGCTACCAACAGTAGAATTTGCTCTTTCAAAACATGATCCCCTCCTACTGTGATAAAATGGGAGAGAAGACCAACGACTTAAACTGAACAAATAAACTTAAGAACAAGAAATTTATGTCCAGCAAATTCTTTCATATGAAAAAAAGAATCTCATATCCAGGCATGTTACAACTAGTTCAGTCTGTCTTAAGGCAATGGTAGCTGTTGTTTTCCCTTGCAGAAAACGTGGAAATCATCAGAAAAAAAATTAACCAGAACTCATCCTTGTCTGAAAGGCTGAGAGACTCACGAATTTCAAAAATCCTTTTTTTTTTTTTTTTTCCCCTCTATAGAAATGCTTTATAGAGAATCTTTGTGAAGTACAAACCAGAGAGTGGTTGTCTCCCAGCCCTGACAATGTCTGCTGTTCCAGACGAGACGGTGTGTGATGTACCATCCTGAAATATTGTCAGCAAGCCTGCAAATATGAAGGCATTTTCATAGCAAGGCAGGGATGAAAGGGAAGAGCTTTGGGTTTGGCTTTTTTGTTTTGCTTTGTTTCTTAGTCCTAATAAAATCTACCAGTGTGCTCTTAACTTCTCCCCTCCCGTTTTGTTCCGAGGAGAAAGGGAACGTCATTCTCCTGTGAGAGTGTTCAGGTACAAATTCCCTCCTGGAGGGGTTTGCTGTAGCCAGGACGAGGTTTGTGTGATATTTTAGTAGCTCAGAGTGCAGCACAGATCAGCATCTCCCCACTGTCAAGTGGCCTTTGCTGCCTCACAGCGAATCGAGATATTTTAGTGTGCAGCTCAGAGGTGGGGTTGAGAAAAAAACCCACCCACGGCAGCCTCTGGTTTGGTGATCTAGAAATTCCCTTAAGACTTTAAAAAAGGTGGGGTTTAATCTCAGGGGGAATTACACCCCAAGGAAAACAAGGAGGCAATTGTGGATTATGCAAGAGTCGAGTGAACATTTGCGGGTAATTCAGCCTTTTTCACCCCCAGATGAATTGATGGCTCTACCTTCGAGTGACCCCCGAGTTCCTCCGGACCCGCAGCCCTGCGCACCTGGGTGTGGAACACACAGCCCCGGTCCAGATGGTTGGGCCATAATTGCTTTGTCTTATCTGCTGTAAATTCACGTTTTGCAAGGTGTGTTCCAAGAGCTGTTTCTCGGCTGGGCTCCTTACAGGTGGCACTTTAAAATGTAGCGAGCCCCCCATCCTACAGAACCTGCTTGTCACAGAAAATGGCACAGTTTGCATGTGACCTGTAATGACAGTTGCTAGTTGAAAAGAAACCAGAAATTCAGCTTTATCTTCCACACTTTGGTTGCAGCTGCCATCAACTAAATCTCTCTCCAAGGGCAGATGGTGCCCTGTACAATGAACAATTTAATCTTTAGGAAACTTTGCCAAAAAATCCACTTTTTTTTTTTTTTTTCCCCTCCAAGAATAGGCTGTCAATAACATGTGCTCCCAAATACGTTGTGATTTGATGGCTATACTTTATTTATAGGAAGAAATAAAAGTTAAATGCTCCCTGTAATTTATTATTTTTCTCTTTCCAAGTCTCTGATTCTCCCAGGCACCCCTGTCCTGGGCTTTGTGGGGGGACCAGTGAATGTCACACCTTTGTGCTCAGTGTCACTGGGTCACCTCCAGGCTCATGCTAAGCTCAGGGCTGAAATCCCAGCCTCTCTCAATACAAGTGGCACAAATCCCCCTCTCTGCAGCAGCCCAGGATTCCACTGGGTCTCTCTGGAACCACAGGGAGTTGCAGCCCCAGATTTTTGTCTGACTCATCCCCAGCTCCCTGGGTCACCTGTGGTAGCAGCTCCCCCCCCTCCCAGGGAAGAATATTTTCCCAGTATCCAATCTAAACCTCCTCTCTGTCAGTTTGGAGCCATGCCCCCTTGTCTTGTCACTCCAGGCCTTTGGAAATTGTCTCTTCCCATCTTTCTTTTTGGCTCCCTTCAGGACTGAGCTCCTTGTCCCTGCTGCACCATTGCTACCTCAGCCCCCTGCAAAGCTCTGGGTAGCCCAAAAAATGGGTGGAAAAAGAACCATCCCAGGCAAGGTCTCTGAATTCTTCCACCTGGGTGTCAGAGCAGTGAATTCTGCGTTCAGGGTGAGCACAAAGAGCTGAGCTAGAGCCACATTTCCTCATCTTGCCCCACGCTCTCCCAAGCTGAGATCAGAAATGTTTTCCACATTTCCCTCTCGGTGTGGCCGATGGCTGAGGGTGAATGTACAAAGCCTGGTGGCTTCTGCAGGGACACGAGAGGCTCAGGGACCAGCTGGTGATGTTGGTGGGCTCAGGGCCCCCTCACTGAGCAGGACACGAGGGATTGTCCCTGCTGGCATCACACGGAGCCTCTGCCTGCCTTTGGGTGGGCGCTGCCCCCTCAGCAAGGTGAGGACTGAAAGGTTTGGGTTCATGAGGGTTATTCCTACCTCTCCCAAAATGTTTTCCCATCCTATTAGAGCATGTTTGCTGATACGAATATGTTCTGTTTATTTATTTAATGTGCTGTTAAATGACCTTCTGGAAAGCTGTTGCTGCCACGAGGCTTTAAAATGGATGGGCAGGCAGAACTCCAGGGAGCATGCTCCTCCCAATCAGGATGAATCATTCCAGTAGTTACTGTTTAGATTGATATAATTTTAGTTATAATTATGGGTAACGAGAAGGCATTTAGAGCCTGTAACATTGTAATTCATGGTGAGAGGAGTCCTAAATGAAATAAAACATATCCAGGTTTGCTTTTTCCCCCTTTCTAGGTGCCATGCATGTGGCATGGTGCTTTAAGGTACAGATTTTGTGCTGCTGCAAAAAATCTAGCAAAAGTAGGTCAAAAATGACACCTAGAGATAACATGTTTGGTAACCACAAAGGGCCTGTCTGTGTCTTTCTATGTGGCCTTTAAAGAGTCCTGCAATTTATTGTGATAGGTACAGCTGCAGCCTGGAGAAGTTTTGATCCATAGGCTCCCATGGACCGGGGTGGGTGGATCACAGAGGAATATTGTCATTTTTGTTATCCCGTTGCATAAATAGGAGCTGGTAAAATGATATTAGCAAAGATATGGGAATACAGAGCATATTATAAATCCATGAAGCTGCAGTCACCTGCCTGGCTCTGGAGCTCCATCCCACCTCACACTGTGCATGGGTGCAGCCCTGGCTCCTGCACTGCCCGAGGTGCATCCTTTGAAGCCTTTTAGTAAATCCCTGCTTCTCCTTTAACCCTGTCCAGCCTCTGTTCCAGGGAGCCTCTGCAGGCCCCGAGGGAGCTCTGGGAGCCCCATGAGCCCAGCCCAGCCCAGCCCAGCCTGTCACCCCCGGGCCTGGCGTGCCAAGGCTGCTGACACACACTTGACAGTTGTCTGGGGTGCAGACGTGTTCGAGAGCTCCCACCTCAGAGGTTTCACAGCTGCGTTCTTCTGGCAGAGCTGGGATGAGCAGAGGGAAGCTGTGCCATGGACAAGCAGTGGGAAGGAGGCTGTTGGGAGGAATGCTGAGTCCTGACACGTCCCCGTTAAAATAGATCCGGTTTTTTGCATCTGTTGATGGCTCGATAATTAGTGTTAAATAAAAGCAAAGCTTCAGTATCTGCAACTGATACTTCACATGTGCCGTACAAGACATCAGTGTAATGATCACCCTCGGCCACGTTTCAGAACACGATTTAAATGATGGAGTTTTCTTTATGGCGCAGGGTGAGCCACATTGCAGCAAACGCCCAGGAAGCAGCAGACTCTGCCCATCGGGAGCTGTTGGAATGTGCAGGCTGCTCTGCCCTGACTGCAGGTGACAAGCTCTCCACAAACTCCCTGAATCTCTTACAGACTTGATAATGAAATACATAAACTATGACCCTTATTGATCAGGGCTCACACTAATTAATTTCCCAAAGTCCTGTCCCAGCCTGCAGTGGTATCAATAAAGAAAAAAAAAAAAAATAGAAAAAAGAGAAGAAAAGAAACCCAACAAAACCCACAAGGATGGAGACTTCACTTGGCCAAAAGACCTTAGGGGTGAAGTACTTATCCCATGGAAATCAATGCTGAGTCCCCATTGATTTGACTCGTGCATGCATGTTACCATCAGTCAAGTACACGGACACTGAGCCTCAGAAGTTTATTTGTTGCCAGAAGAGTTTCTCGTGGCCTTTCCCTCTGACCAATGTGCCTCTGAAGTGTCTGCCCAGGGCTCATGGTGTCCTCAATATTGCTCGTGACAGGGAAGTGTCCAGGAATATTGCTATGCTGATTAAAAACTCTCAGGGCCTTCCTCAGAATGGCACAAAAACAAAAGGAGGCAGGAGTTTGGCTTTTCATTTTTCCAACCCAAGCTTTTACAAGTATTTCCCACTGGCAGTGCTCTGCAGTAACTTCAAGCCTCTTTCCCAGATTTAGCACTTTTCAGTAATTTGGCTTAATTTTGCTAGGGATGGCTAGAGTCAGGCAGAGCTGGCCTGGGGAAGAGTCCCCACTCCTGCTCTCAGCTGGGTCACCACTGTCCCTTGTCACAGCCACGGTGCCTGTGCCCTCCCCATGAGCCAGGCAGGTGTGCAGGGCCAGGTGTGATCCCAGCAGGACTCAGGTGGGATCTCACTGGGAGTTTCCATCCTGGAAACCCCTTGGAAGGCAAAGCCCCTCTTCCATCCCCACAGTCTCACTTGGATCGTTTGCAGGGGTGATTCCACAGGGACAGTTTGGCCTCAGCCTTGCTGTGTGTCAGCTCCAGGCCCCACAATAGCAATGCCTCTGGATTTCTTAAAGGTTTGAGCAGGGTTTAAACTGGCACAGCTCTGCCCTTTTGCAGTGAAAAATAATAGCTTTGCAAAGTGAGAATTGCTCTGGAGTGTTACCTCTGAAACCTAAAGGCAACACCTCAAAGTGTCAACATGGATTGCTTTTAATATCTTTTAAGTGGGAATAATGATCCAAGGTATTTACCACAATTTCAAAGTGGCTTCCATGCATCCTCACTTGCCAGAAGTCTCTACGTTCAGCTGCCAAAACCTCCTCTTCCCTTCCAACAGTTTCTCCACAGCAGGTCTGGGTTGCCAATGCAAAACTCAGCATCACTGTGAAAACTGAAAAGGTGAAGATATTGTAAACCAAACCAAATTATAAACTAACTAGCATGAAGTCAATGGACTTTCTTGTTTTCATATGGAATTTTTGAAAAGCTGAGTTTATTTTACTTTAAATAAAGCTGCTACTGAATTTCCAGTTGATTTAGCCAGAACACAGAGAACACACTGCAGGATTTGAGTTGTGTTTCTGAAATATCCATGGCCTTGAACAGATGATATATTTTTCAGTAACATATTTCTCTTTGCCCACTGCAGCTCTTTTTTTCCTCTGTGCTCTCTCCAGATTGACTTTCACTCTACTTATTGCCTGCCTCATTTCTCACCCTATTTTTCCATTTGGTTTTTTTCCTACTGCTTTCCTCAGTGTCTTTCTCCCAGGTTATAAGCAAAGCAGAGACCAACTTAGGGCTGAACTTTTAAACTCACATCTTGAAATTCAATAAAACAAGCCCCTTCTGTCTCTGTGTAGCAGTAGCTTCACAACTTGAGTCACTTAGCACTTTTAGCAGCTGCAGGATGGAAAAGGTCCATTGGAGGATGGCTTTTAATGCTGGGGAGGTGCCACAACAAGTGGGATAACACTGGAGTAGTGGGGTAATTAGACACTGGGTGGGTGGAGATATCCAACCCTCCATGAGGATTTTAGAGCATGTTCTTGGCTGGCTGCAGGAAGGAACTCCAAGTTTAAGGAACATGGGGGAGAAGCAGAGTGGCCAGGCAGAGCCTCAGCACCCACTGATCCCTGCATGGCTGTGGAGCCAGGATTCCATCCACACTCGTGTGTCCTCACTGGCTGTGAGCCTCGGGCTGCCAGAGTGAAGCAGAGCTTGTTTGCAGATGTTCCCACAGCTGGCAGTGCCTGGCCAGGGGTGGCTGTGACCAGACCCTGTAACTGTGGCTGTGACTCTGTAACTGTGACCAGACCCTGTAACTGTGGCTGTGACCCTATTACTGTGGTCAGACCCTGTAACTGTGGTCAGAGCCTGTAACTCTGGTTGTGACCAGACCCTGTAACACTGGCTGTGACCCTGTAGCTGTGTCCAGCCCCTGTAACTCTGGTTGTGACCCTATAACTGTGGCTGTGCCCCTGTAACTCTGGTCAGACCCTGTAACTCTGGCTGTGCCCCTGTTACTGTGGTCAGACCCTGTAGCTGTGGTCAGACCCTTTAACTCTGGCTGTGACCAGACCCTGTAATTGTGGCTGTGCCTCTGGAGCTGTGGCCAGCCCTGGAGCTGTGGCCAGAGTCTGGAGCTGTGGCCAGCCCCTGGAGCTGTGGCCAGCCCCTGGAGCTGTGGTCAGAGCCTGTAACTCTGGTTGTGACCAGCCCCTATCACTCTGGCTGTGCCCTGGAGCTGTGGCCAGCCCCTATCACTCTGGCTGTGCCCCTGGAGCTGTGGCCAGCCCCTGGAGCTGTGGCCAGCCCCTGGAGCTGTGGTCAGAGCCTGTAACTCTGGTTGTGACCAGCCCTATCACTCTGGCTGTGCCTCTGTAGCTGTGGCCAGCCCTGTCACGCTGGCTGTGCCCTGGAGCTGTGGCCAGCCCTGAGCTGTGGCACCCTGTAACCGTGCTGTTGTTGTTGTTGTGCTTGCAGGACGATTGCCTTAGTCCAGCTGTCCAGCCCAGCTCCGCCGGCCCCGCTCGCACCGCGGCCCCGACATTGAACTCACGGCAACCCGGACCGAGGAGGCTGCCAAAAAACTCCTGCTATTCTTCTTCATCCTCACTAACAATTTGGTAATGAAGTATTGATTTCCACTCCCCTGCTTATGGACGATATTAGATTTTCATTGATAAACTGCACTGGGGCTGTCTGGTCTCCACTGTCCCTTTTTGCTGTCACTAAAACAAAGTGCCACTGAAGTAAGATAATGACTGAGAACATTGATGTACTTATTTTGTCAATTTGTAACACTTGACAGGAAAAAAAAAAATTCTTCATAGTTTAATGTCCAAGTGTGCTACACGAGATGCAGTCACATTGGAAGCTTTACTTTTCATGGTAATGTCCATTTCCTATTTATAACCCCTTTGGGATAGTTTGTCTAAAGGAAATGTTTCTATTCTGTGCAGCTATTACTGTTGCACCTGGGTTGCCCAATCCAGTCATTGCACTAGGGATCAATACATCACAGTAAGTACAAGAATTATTAAGTTAAAACAGATTCTGAGCCAAAAAACCTCTGAACAATGTTAATCTTCTGTGCAAGTTGTTCAAATAGTTATGCTTAACCATGTTGCTGCCAAAGATTTGTTTGAAATGGATTATTTTCCGTTTGTTTTATTCCTCAGATATATATATATATTTAAATCTCCATTACGGTTTATGAGGAGACATATGGGATGGAGGGATTTTTAAACAAAAGTACTATTGTTAGATTATTGAACATTATATAAATATAGATATATCTATATATAAATATCGCTGTATAAATATCTATATATAGATATAAAAGAATAAAAGTAGAATTCCCTTCTCAGTTAGGTGAGTGTAAATCTGACACTCTGTTGTGGTCAACAGGGTGGCTTTGGATTTGTGCCACCACAACTGGGATCAGAATTTGGTGTCCGAGCACCGCCGGCCGTGCCTTCAGCCCACCCCGACCTGGGAGAAGGGGGCCACCCAAAATGGCAATTTCAAATTGGTGCTTGGAACTTTTTTCATTAAAACTTCGAGGGCCCCAATTTTAATTTGTGGAATATTCACGTTAATAATGAGATCTAATTAAGACATCCATTAAAAGCCCGTTAAAGTTAATTTAACGTAAAAATTCCAATAGAACTGTATTAGATTTTCTCCATTAAATTAACGTTATGGATTTTTAACGGATGTCTTAATTATACATTATTATTAACGGGAATACTGTATTACACAGATTAAAATCGGGTCCCAAGTCAACTCCCAGAATCTTCCAGGCTATGCCAATGTCACGAGTCCCACTGTTCCTAGTGCACTGCTTGGAAATCCAGGCGCAGCCCTGTTTGCTCTCGCTCAGAGAAAACAACCTCCAGTAGACAAATCCATCTCTGCATTTAACGATGAACTTCCCCTATTCTCCAAGGAAAAATAAGTCTGGATCGAGTTGTAAATCGCTATTCCGTGGCAAATGAAATATTCAAAGTATGCGAGGCACAAGTGCAGAAGAGGCTCTTTCTCAAATCAGAAAGGGCTTTGGGGGGTCTTTGCCTGTTGTTTTATTTGCGATGTTCGAGGATTTGACTGAAGTGCAGCAGTCACAAAATCAGAATAACGTGTTCCCTGCGTCCCCTGTGGCCTGTGCAGGAGGGCCTGGTGTGGCACTGCTTGGGAAATTTTGACATGATCCCTAAACTCAACATGGAGGAGAAAAAAAGGCCCTTCTTATTTACCTCCTAGGGAAAGTGTTGCCCTTATGCCACATATAATAGCAAATTGCTTTTTTTATGGCATGCATAACCTAGATGGGAAAAAATATGGCGCTTGAGGGAAGGAGGGAAAAAGTAAATGAAGTTCCAGGAATGTCATTCTGAAGTAATGAGGCATGGACAGAAAATATACCCCTCACATCATCGGATTGAGATGGCAGTCGAAATAGCTTCATTGAAGTGTCAGCACTCATCCATCAATCAATCATCCACAAGGAAAAATAGCGACAGTACAACGGGGCGGCTTTTATGGGATTTACTCATGGGCATAGGGAATAGCAGCTCAAATGTAGTTCTGACATGAAAAGCAAGGTGCTGATATTATTTTTTATGATGGGAGGATCATAAAGTGAATTGAGAACAGTGAGGTCTGTCTTTGCTTAACCTATTCAACTGGAAATGAACGGAGCTCAACTGGAAACGAGCAGAGCCTTCAGATGGGTTAAGATTGAAGCCTGCACCGTGCTGAGCACCGGCCATTGACAACAAAATTCTATTAAAGCAAAATCAATGCATTAGCATCGAGCTCCTCAGAAGCTGTTAAATTGCACAGCCTGGGCTGGAGTTATGAGGTGGAGTTGCACGAGGTGGGGCCCGTGGTGCCGACCCAAAGGCCACGAGCACGGTGGAAAATCACCCTGGAGGAGCTGCCCGTGTTTGGTGCAGGGACAAAAACACTGGGCTGCTGGCAGATCTGGCAGTGAAGCTCCCAGCCCTGGTGCTGGCAGGGCAGGGATTTGGCTGTTTTCAGCAGGATTCTCCATGTGCCCCTCTGGCGAGGCCAAGCCGTGAGAATTCCCACACGGGAGCTCTTCCCACAAAAAGGGAGCCTGGAGAGCCCAGCCAGCCCCCAGAGCTGGAGCTTTTGGAGCTCAGTTTGGGCAGGAGAGAGGCTTTGCTGGTGCCCTGAGAGCTCAGGGTGACCGTGGGGCCCCACCCGGGACCCTGGAGATTTTTTTGGGGAGATTTTGGAGAGGCCAAACCCCCTGGGGGAGGTCAGGTTTTGCTCAGGAGGCTTCACTGCGTGGGAGCAGCTCCTCTGTTTGAAAATCTGGCCACAAACCTTCCTCACACGGTGCCAGAGCTCGATCCTTTTGCCTGCATCGCTGTCCTCGGGGAACATTTTAGGCACACATTTGAATTAAGTGATTTTTATTTTTTTTTTTTTTTACAATACGATATAAAAAACGGAAAATGTACATCTCTCCTCTCTTTTCTCTGTACGAAACTGGATGAGTTGATAGTTTTTCTGTCATATAAATCAGGTAACACAAAAAAATCATTGCAGCTTTTCTCTGTTGTCGCTACTCAATATCTACCGTTCTGACTTTTATTCTTATTGGAGATCATCAAAACATTAATTAAAAGCCTGGTGATCAAACAGCCGAATATTTATGATTCACGCCCTTGCTTATTAACAAGTGGCATATTGATACACCACATATCCAAGCTGTTTATGCTCTTGCACTGAAATAAAGCAGGAAGAATTGTTACCCTTACACACTGCTTTGAAAGATTTGTTCAGAAACCAGAGCTGCCTCCCCGCCACCATCCATGTCAAAATAAGCCATATCACTTGGAAAAAAAAATGTTCTATTTTAAAACAGGGAGATGTAATTAGCATCCCTTTGGGGCCTAATATATCAGAATTTCAGTGGTTCAGTCTCAGGTGTTTTTTCCAGGTTTTTGTTGCTTAAGCTGAGAGGGAGAAGGACACTTAACTTTAAAAATGGCTGTCATTAGTACAATAATAATTGTCGGGTTAAAAAAAAATCTTTGAGAATCTGCTAACAAACCTGCCCGGTAATTACTTGTCAATGCAAGTTATCATGGGTTTTATTACCTACTTGTAAAAGTATTTACAAGACTGACCTCCCTAGCTTTTTTTTAGAGATCAGGGAGGATATAAAAAGTCATTTTAAAAATCAATAATTATATATTAGCACGATAGGGGGTGAAGCCTTCCAAGCCAGCTTTACAGGCTATTGAGTCAAGTCTCATGCATTCAAATGGCAGGGATTGTTTCCCTAATTTTTGGCCTCTTTTTCTTTCCTTAATCATGTTTTGATAAAGTGCCATATTTATCGATTACTTCATCCCCACAGCTCAGCTCCTAAGCCAGAAGGGGATATTCCCACTGGGAAACCCCCCTGTGCAGGATTTGCATGGAGAACGAGCTGCCAGTGGAGGAAAAAAAAAGGAAAACTGGAGAAAAAAAAAAGGAATGTTGGAGTTTTGGGTGGGAGCTGCTGAGGGGACGCTGGCTCTGTGCTGGTTCCCCACACCCCAGACACTGTGTGGTGTGGTTTTGGGATTAACCCTGTGAAGGACACAAGGCAATGAGGAAGGCAGCCTGAGTTTTGGCAGAGATTGAAGAGGTGGCTCTGGCTGGGCTGTCCCCTGTCCCCTCTCCACATTCCACCCTCACTCCAGGGCTGGCCGAGGGGGATCTCCATCACACAGGGCTTTTGTCCTCACCTGCAGATATACGATGCAATTTATATTTAAAATTCTCTCTATAAAGACAGTATTGATCACAGATTCCAGATCAATACGTTGCAATTACAGCAGGCTTTAAAGGCCATCTGTCCCCAAGCAGGATGGAGCCACCTCCACAGGCTGTGAGCAAGTGAAACTGGTTTGTGCCCATCTTCTCCCAGCACAGCCTGACATGTCATCTCTGCTCCTAGGAGGCTGGGTTAGGAATTATGGAGCTGGAATTCCTGCCTGCTGACCACCCAAGAGCCCCCAGAGCAGCTTCTCCTTGGGCTTCACAGCAGGGTCTGAAATGCTGTGGTTTTTCTCACCTGGGTTTCCTGCTCCCCACCACAGTTTATCCCACAGGTCACAGCTTTTCTTGTCCTCAGCTGGAAATGGTCAGCGAGTTCTTGAATTTCTCTAGAACATTTCCATAATGGTGCTGAAGAGTTGGGCACTGTAGGTGCAAACAGAGCCTTTTTTATGTCACAGAATTATTTAAATTGGGAAAGAGCTCCAAGATCATCGAGTCCAGCCTTTGACCGTTTGTTTCAGCTTGGAGCCCAGCAAGTGTAATATTTTTAAACATATCAAAATAATAAAGGACATGAATCTAAAGGCAGATTTCAATAACATTTCATCAATGAGGGCTTGATTTATCAGCCTGTTGGTTGATGACACGGGTTGATATTCCAGAAATGTTTCCAGGGTTTTCTTTTTTCTCTTCATTATTTCCCGCAGTGGCAAACACTAAGATTTTAGAATTCTTATTCTCCGGGTTGTCTTCTGAGGGAAAGTGAAAGAATAAAATGATAAAAACAATGGGTTTGCAGTGGTGCTGGAAGCTGACCCCACACATCCTCCCTGCCACCTCCTCCCTCCCACTGCAGTCCAGTGTCTGAAAAGCAGCAGCCAGATCCTGGATGCATTTATTCCTGTGAGAATCCAGAGCCACCCTTTCAAATCCAGCACACTGACCCTCTGCCTACCCAGCTCCAAACTCCATCCTCGTGGTCCCAGCCTCAGATTCTGAATTTGTTTAGGCATTTTTGAAAACAGGTCCAGCAAACTTCAGGCAAATTAAACCTCCTGCACTTCAGAAGGTTTTTAGTTATGTCAGGGAGGTGACTGAAAACCTTTGATATCGACGTGACCATGCCTGTAAGAGTAACACCAGTTGTATCACTATAAAGCACTTTATACTGGTACAGCTCCTTTTGCTCTGCTGGACCACTTTTATACCAGTGCAAGCACATTTGTGCCATTATCCTTCAGTCTAGTGGTGGAATTTTTGCTCTCATTATGCCAGAGGAGATGTGAAGAGTAGATGAAGTTCCAGATGACATTATTTCTTGTACCAAAATGCCTGCACAATATTTTCTTGGAGAGTATTTTTTTAAAATGAGCTTGCTGTGCCACTGGACTTAACTGCAGAGTAATAAACTTCCAGTTCATCATCCCTCTCAGCTCATGAAATGTCTTTAGGCCTTTGTGCAAAGCCCTGTTTGAGACAACAGATTAAACACTAATCCTGGCGGATCGCACAGCTCCACTTCAGCTCACAGCATCGAGCTGAGCAAACTTTATTTCTTTTTTTTTTTCTCCCTTTCCTTTTTTGATCTAAGTAAAGGCAACAAATTCTTTCATTAGATTCCTTAGATGAGATAGCAGGGGGAAAAACGATCAGCGTTTCAGGAAGAAAAATAAAAAGAACATCCTGCAAAACCGCAGCTAGGTTAGAGGCAGGGAATGTTCCCCATGCCCACGGGGCATGGCACATCCTCCCAGCTGCCTGCCCCGGGGGGGAGAGACCTGTGGGCAACATTCCCACGAGGATCAGCTCCAGGTACCGCTTTGGGATGGCGTTTAGAACGCGGGTGTGTGTCCAGGAGGGCGCGCAGCTCACAGGCATTCACGGGGGGTGCGAGCATCCCTCGGGGGGCTGAGCAGCAGCCGGGCACTGCTGGCAGCAGGAATTGCGGGATGCCAGGGCAGGGCTCGGCTCTGCCCGCAGATGTGCACGACAGCCGCAGAAGCTCCGCAGTCCTTCCTCGGCTCAGCTTCCTCTCTCCCTGCTGCGTCTCCCACAACGCGCCCTTCGCCGGGCGCTCGGGCACCTCTCCTCAACCCTTCCCTGGTTTTTCACTCCGTGTGTTCGCTTTGGGTTCGATGCCCCGGGACGCGGATCGGGAGGCGCCCGCCCCCGGTTCAGGCTCGCAGCACAGCTGGCCGCATCTGCCACATCTGGACAGCCCCGCGCGCGTCGCACGCTGGTCGCTGGCAGCATCCTCAGGTGACGTCTGTGACCCGCGGTGTCAGGATTCTGTTTCGAGAACAATAAAGAAAATAAAGAATCAGAAGCTCATTTCTCTTGAAAAAAAAAAATGTTAAAAAAAATGTATATACTCCAAACTCAAAAAAAAGCGAGATTAAACCCATTTTTGTACGAACAACGCAAGCGGGACTCCCTGGCGAGAGGCTCGTGGTGACTTTGCCTGGCGAATGTCTCGGTGCTCCTGCACTCATTTTGTACCCAGTGCATGCTGTATAGAACATATTGCCTGCAACCGAGAGAGGAGGGGGCCAAGCTGCTCCTCCTCGGGCACCGCAGCTTGTTTGGATGAAAAGTTGCGCCTTTGATGCATTTTTATACTGTACATATTTGTATATATTAACTATATTGCCATGTTATGAACACAGATTTTGTTATATTTGCTTGTTTCGGTTTCCTACGAAGAAAAAAAAAAAAAAAAAAAAAAAAAGTGCTCCGTAAAGGGGATTTTATTTTATTTTTTTTATTTTTTTTTTTTACCCATAGAAAATACGCTTGTAATTTTCGTTGGTTTGTTTTCTTGGTCATCATCTTTTAACGGCTCGCGGAGGGGCTGGAGAGGAGTTTTTGGAGGAACTCGGAGCAGCAAGTCTGTGTTTGCATGAGATCTGCCCAATCGCTGGCTACAAAGGGGGGCGGGGGGGGGGAGAAGGGAAATTTAAGTCAAGTTTTGCTTTTCAAGCATGCTCAGTCCCACGGGAAACTCATCCACGTACAATTATTCTCTTTGTATTTTATCTAATAGTGCCTGAATTATTTTTTTTAATGTCTTCTTAGAGGAACAATTCATAATTGTCAAAATTTGAAACATTAGCTTAATTTTGTTTTCATGACCTCTCATTTCTTCTCCTTATTTATTTTGTTGCTGTTTATAATGGGCCCCAAGGCCATCTCTGACATTGCAGCGTTCCTCTTCCACATTAAGGATGTTTTTAAAATTACGGAGATTATTGAGCCAACAGGCTGCTTTAATCAAAACCATGTTTCACTTGGTTTCGATGATTATGAATGGTCCTGGCTGGAAAAAAACCCTTTCTGCTGGAGGACCCTTCCATCTAGCGGCCCCAAAGAGAAATTCACTTTCTCCAAATCTGCCTGGCAATTTGGCTTCCAATTATTTGCTTATTATAACTAACTTCAGCTAAACAAATTGATAATGTTAATGGATTTTTTTTTTTTTTTTTAAATCCACTCCCTCCCTTCGGTTGATTGCTAAATAAATTCATATAATTTATACCAGAGGAGATTATTGCTTTTATTGTTTCGGGTTTCCCCCAAACCAATTATTAACAATCAGGACTATGTATCTCATTAAATTTAAATCAGGTCAAACCTCTTTATCTAAGGCCTTTTCTGATTTACAGGAAGATGACTGCATTCCAGAGCATTTAAAATGTATTTCTGTGTATGATTTTGTAGCATTGAAGTCTTCTAAAGGTGTTTTCTTTTTTGTTGTTCTGTATTTTCACCACGTTTTAATACGTTGCATTAAAAAAAAAAATAATCCCTCAACTTTCCCACAGAAAACATTACTTTTTATGCCCAGGGATTTTTTTTTAATTTTTTTTTTTTTTTTTAATAAAATCACTGCAGTTTTAGAACTGTAATTAAAGCCCTGAATAATAGATCACACATCTTTATCTGTTGTGTTTAAAAAGAAAAAAAAAAAAAATAGCCCAAACTGTTCACATAATCCTGAATGCCTCATTTCCATAAAAAAGGTTCCTATACATATATTATTTACATTTTTAAACATGGTAATTCTTCCCTTTGTGGCATAAAATGTCTCTTTTTCCACCGCAGCTACTGGGAAGCGACTGCTCACATCTGAAATGTTATCTTAATTTGCATCAGGAAACCCAACTGCAGACATTAAGGACCTGGGTGTGTTCAATTCTGATTTTGCTGGAGGCTGTCCCTCATTTTAATGCTGCACTCATTGAACTCCCTCTCTGAAATCTCGCTGATACCACAGACACGCTTCACAACATCATTAGCTTTGCAAATGGCTTCAGTGCAGGCAAAGCAGACTTCAGCCTTGGTTGGTTTTTTGTTTTGGGGTTTTTTTTGGGGTTTTTTTTTGGGTTTTTTTGTTGTCGGCGGCCAATTGTAAAATGGAAATTTGAAAAGGGAAAAAAAAAAAAAAGTAAAAAAAAAAAAAAAAAAGAGATGCACTTAAAACATGAAAAGAATTATTTATATGATAAAAATATATTTAGATTTTCAAAGCACAAGACTGAACAGAAGTGCTCTTTTTATGCTTTCTGAAGATGTTACTGTTAAAAGTCTTTCTACATCAGGCTTAATAAATCTGTAATGACATTTGATGGATTGATTTTCGTGTGGGTTTTTCTTTTCTTTCTTTTTTTTTTTTTTTTTTTGCCTTTCTTTCTCTGCAGAGAAAGAAAAAGACTGACCTGGAGAGGTTGTGGGAGTGAAAAAAAACCACAGGAATGTGCCTGGTTCAGGAAAACTCAGGCAGGATTTCTCACAGGCTCCTTGCCCTTCAATAATAATCACTGAAATAAGAAAAAAAAAGGGGGAAAAAAAGAAAAAACCAACTCAGCACCCTGTGCTGGTTTCTCTGATGGTTCCCTCTCCCCTCTCTGGGGTTATTTCTGGGGTGGGGGACCCACCCATCCATCCCCCTGGGGACACCCTCTGTGCCTCCCATCCTGCAGCACCCACCTCTGCTCTTCGGCATTTGAAAGGGACTTTTTTATTTAAAAAAAAAAAATAAAATAAAATATATTGTGCACATTTCAAGAACCCCCTCTAGGGTAAAATAAAAAATATATATAGAGACGGCTAAAATAACAAATGAATCATAAAACTTGGAGATGGAAAAGGACTATTAGCTCATCCAATTTCTCTTGCTGGCTGCCAATACAGGTTTGGGGTTTGCTGTTTGCCCCCTGGCTGCAGAGGGGCCGGGGGGATTGGGGGATTGGGGGGATTGGGGGATTGGGGGGTTCGGGGGGGCTGGAGGGATTGGGGGGATGGGGGATTGGGGGGTTTGGGGGGGCTGGAGGGATTGGGGGGATGGGGGGATTGGGGGGTTTGGGGGGGCTGGAGGGATTGGGGGGATGGGGGGTTCGGGGGGGCTGGGGGGATTGGGGGATTGGGGGGATTGGGGGGATTGAGGGATTGGGGGGATTGAGGGGGATTGGGGGGGGATTGGGGGATTGGGGGGATTGAGGGGATTGGGGGGTTCTGGGGGGATTGGGGGGTTCTGGGGGGATTGGGGGATTGGGGGGATTGGGGGGATTGAGGGGGATTGGGGGATTGGGGGTTCTGGGGGGTTTTGGGAGGGTTGGGGGGAATTGGGAGTTCTGGGGGGTGTTCTATGGGGTGTTTTGTGGGGTGTTCTATGGGGTGTTATGGGGTGTTCTATGGGGTTCTGGGGGGTCCTGGGGCGTGTTCTATGGGGTGTTTTGTGGGGTTTTCTGTAGGGTGCTCTGGGCTGTTCTCTGGGGTTCCATGGGCTGTTCTCTGGGGTTCCATGGGCTGTTCTCTGGGGTTCTGGGCTGTTTCTGGGTCTGTTCTCTGGGGTTTCTGGGTCGCTGTTCTCTGGGGTTCTGGGCTGTTCTGGGCTGTTTTTCTGGGCTGTTCTGGGCTGTTCTCTGGGGTTCCATGGGCTGTTTCTGGTTGGGCTGTTCTGGGCTGTTTCTTTCCTGGGCTGTTCTCTGGGCTGTTCTTGGGCTGTTCTGGGCGTGTTCTGGGCTGTTCTGGGGTTCCTGGGCTGTTCTGGGCTTGTTCTGGGTTTCGGCTGTTCTGGGCTGTTCTCTGTAGGCTGTTTCTCTGGGCTGTTCTGGGCTGTTCTCTCTGGGGTTCTGGGCGCTGTTCTGGGCTGTTCTGGGCTGTTTTCTGGGGTTCTGCTGTTTGGGCTGGGTTCTGGCTGTTTGGCTGTCTCTGGTCCATGGCCGCGTCGGCTGTTCTGGGCTGTTCTCTGCCCGCGTTGCGGCTGGCCCGTCTGGCTGGCTGTCTGGGCTGTCGTGCCTGGGGTCATGGGTGTGGCTGGGCTGCTCTGGTCTGGCCTGGCTGTTCGCTCCCCATTCCCGTGTTTTGGGGCTGGGATTGGGTATTTTCCGACGGCCCGATCCCACTGAGCATCAGCATGGGATCTGCAGTGCCCCCCACCATGGGATCAGCAGGGATCCACTGAGATCAGCAGGGATCAGAAGAGACCCACAGGGATCAGCAGGGATCCACTGAGATCAGCAGAGATCCACCAATATCAGCAGAGATCAGCAGGGATCCCCAGACATCCCCAGGGATCCCCAAAGATTAACAGGGATCCACAGAAGTCACCAGGGATCCCCAAAGCTTCCCAGAGACCCCCAGAGATCCCCAGGGACCCCAGTCCCCCATGCCAAGCCCCCCTGCCCCAGCCCAGCATTCCCAAATCCTGGGCTCCCAAAGCAGCCCCAGGGCCTGCCCTGGTTTATTCCAAGGGTTCCAGCTCACTCCTTTTCCTTTTTTTTTTTTTTGTTTTTTTAATTATTGGTGATACACTCCAGCAGAAGAACAAACAAACAAACAACAAAATAAAATCAACCCTTCAGCTCCTCACATGGATGTTTTGGCTACAGGGCAACTTTGAAAGCTGGTTCAGTTGTTTTTTGCTTTCTTTTTTTCCTTTTCACTGCTCCTCAAAACTGTCTTGATTTAATAAAAGTTAAATGTTTTCCTAGGAAAATCAGGCTGGGTGGTTTGTGATTCTTTTATGTACAACACGAATATTACATTATTCAACAATTCAGGAATAAATTTAATTCTGCCTTCCTTTGCTGAGTGTCTGACAATTGGAAGGGTCTGAGGGGACCCACGGGCTCCGGGAGGGCACTGGGGGCACAGCACGAGGGTTTGGGGGGACAGGGCAGGGAGAGAGCAGAGCCTGGCACAGGGAGGGGACAGAGCCCAGGGGATGAGGTGACACCTTCCTGAGAGCCACGGGACGGGCAGGGCAGCCAGAGGATCCCACTGAGCATGGGAGCAGAGCCCAGCAGAGCCAAAGGATAAAGCAGGGATTTATTAGAAACCTCCCTGGGCACACCTGGGCAGCACCAGAGCCCCACAGCCAAGGGGACCCCAGAATGGGCACAGGATGGACACCTGGGCACGAGGGTCACCCTGGGATCAGTTCTGCTCCACAGCACATTGGAGTTCATGGTGCAATTCCAGCTCCAGGCCATGCAGCTCCATCCTCCTTGGGTTTCCTTCTCCCTTCACCCTTGGCTTTGTTCTTGGGCCTGCAAGTTGTCCTTGGTGCCAAGCTGGAGAGGGAATTGTTTTATCTCCCTGCTCTGTGCAGAGAACTCAATAACACTGAATATAAAACCCCAAACTACCCACTGAAACAGTTCACAGTCTAAAAATATAAAAGCTAAAAGTGAAGGCGTCCCATCAATCCACAGAAATCTCTCCAGGAGTGCCAGGAGGGTGGTGCCAGCCTCTTCCCTGCAGTGCCCAGGGTCGGGATGGGGAGCAGTGACCACAAACTCAACACAAGCTCCACCTCAACATCAGGACAAACCTTCTGTGGAGGGTGGCAGAGCCCTGGGGCAGCTGCTGGATCTCCCTCTGTGCAGACATCCCAGTAGCTGGCTGATCCCTGTGCCACCTGCCCCAGGTGGGCTGGGTGAGCCCATCCAGCCCCGTCCTGGGGTCACCAGGGCTGGCTGGGCCATCCCCAACACCCTGGGGCTGGTGGCCCTGCACACACAGCCCTGGTCCTGCCCTGGCCCCTCTGTGGGGAGGCTGTGCCCAGCCCAGGAGGGCTCTGGCTGCTGCCAGCCTCTGGTTGGGCTCCCTGGGGGCTGCAGCCCCTCGCTCCCACCACCCCTGGCACAGGGGCTCTGCCACTCAGGGAAGTTCCTTGGGAAGATTTCTGCCTGGGAAGATGAAGGTTTAGAGGAAGAAACCCCTCAGCATCTGTTGCCAGCTCACAGGGACTGCTCAGCCCTGCTCAGAGGCAGCTCTGGAGCAAACCAAGCTGTTCACTGGGCTCCAGACCTCGGGCTGCCCTCGGGCAGACAGCAGCAACAAACAGCACAAAAAACCAACCCAGAATTCAGATTACACACCAGGCTGCAGCCAGCTCCTCCCTACGACTGGGAAGGTCTCAGGAGCCCTGAGGATGATGATGAAGGGGATTCTCCTGGGCTGCAGCACACACAGAGCACTGGGCTGGGACTCATCCCCTCCATTCACAGATCCAGGGACAAACAGCCAGACAGGAACACCCCAAATTTCATCTGCAGGCTCTGCCTGCTCGAGTGCCCTGGTTCTGGTGATCACAGCACGCCTGGCACCATAAAGGAGCATGAGAAGGGATGTGCTCCTGCAGGATTCCATCCTTAGGGGGATAAAAACCTCTCGGGAGGTCCCCACCTCCCCACAGCCCCAGAGCCTTAACCCCAGCCCTGGAGCAGTTTAACCAAGCTGTGCTTGGGGCAAACACCCTTCAAATCTGCCCTTAATTTTTTCTCAGCACTCCAGACCACGCCAGGCTCATGGAGCAAGGTCCAGACCTTGTCATTTTGTAAGATTTAGGGGTTTGGCAGAGTTTTCTGCAGCCTGAGTGGTAATATTCCCCTTTAACTGACAAAAGCTGAACAGTGTCACAAGCGTTAAAGAATTTTGTTTGCTTGTTTTTCCAAACTAATAAAGCCCCAATAGCTCTGGCTAAACTCATCCAGAATGTACTGAGGTTAAATTAACAAAAGGAGAAGCCCCTGAGCTCAGGCAAACAGCAATAATGCCTGGTTGGAGAAGGGGGAAATCACATTTTTATATGAAAAGTCCATCTGTAAGCAATTGTGCTAATGCTTTAAAGATGATCAGCTCAGGCTTTTGGAGTCAAATGGGAAAACAACCCAAAATCTTATCAGGAAAGAGATTTTTCAACCTGAACACAGATTCTGTCAAAATGTCAAAGGCCCAGATTTAGGTTCTGCCAAAAGAGACTTTAACAAGAGCCACTTTGAAGAGAAATGCTGAGATCAATTACCTCTGAACCTCACCTAAGAGCTGGAGGGAGACCAGAAACCCAACCCCAAAGGCAGCCCTGAGGGGAACCGAAAGGAAACTGAAATGAAATAATGCCAGCTCTCCTCTCACACGGGGGGAGCCCAACACCAGCAGGTGTTCCACTAAAGGTGGAAAAATCCCAAAAACCGAGCCTGGAAATGCTCCCTGGACAATCCAGAGCTGCCAGCTGGGAGCAGGAACCATCCCAGAGGTAGGAAATATCCTGAAAATCTGGGAGGTTTCAGGAGGTTTCGGTGGGAGGAGGCTGTAAAGGAACAGAAGGCAAAAAAAAAGTTTGGTGAAAATGTATTTCAGCGTTAATTATCATTTCACTCAGTTCTGATCTTCTCTTTTCCCAAACTATTTATGCTCAACTTTGACATTAAAATTTCATTGGGTTTGCTCAGATCTACTTTATTTAGCAATGTTTAATTAGACTTTTGAGAGCATACATACATATATATTAAAAATTCAGAACTACCCTAAACTGAAATAATAATTCATGACAAAATGTGATTTTTAATTTTTTTTTTTTTTTTTTTTTTGCTTTAAGTGCAAGCTCTTTCCTGATTTTCCAGAATTATCAGTAAACCAAGAAGCCTGTGGTTTCTTCTTCCATGGATAACTCAGGCTCTGCCCGTTCACTCTTTCCCATTTGTTCCACTGAAGGGATGAAATCACAGGAAAGTTCTTTGCAATTATTCAACAAGACAAAAAAAAAAAAAAAAATCAGTAATTAGGTCATGACTTTCAGAGAGGATTAATGAAAACATTTTACATGTGCAAAATGAGTTTTAAATGCCAGCGTGCCCCACAATTATTTATCTGGCTGAATTTGCTCGTGCCAAAGGTCCTGTCCTGGGGAGCTCATCCCTTCCCTGGGGTGGAATCTTCACCAGGAACATTTACCAGCGGCTCAATGCGCTCGGTGAACACATTCCAGGAAATATCGATGGGGAGGAGGGAAAAGCAGGGATAACCTTTCGGGATGCTCTGTCCATCCCCTGCTCCCGGCCCCTGGCGGGCAGCGCCGGGATCGGCGGCTGCTTTCCCGTGATTTGGGATTTTTGGGAATTCACCCGCCCCTGGCGCTCGGGATGCGCCGCGCTCCGGCCCCGCTGCTTGGCCGACACCGCCACCTAATGCTGGCTGCTCCCGGGAATAATCGGGAATGGGGAGAATCGGGAGAATCGGGAGAATCGGGAGAATCGGGAGAATCGGGAGAATCGGGAATTGGGCATCGGGAATGGGGAGAATCGGGAATGGAGCATCGGGAACGGGGCATCGGGAATGGGGAGAATCGGGAATGGGGCATCGGGAACGGGGCATCGGGAATGGGGAGAATCGGGAGAATCGGGAGAATCGGGAGAATCGGGAGAATCGGGAATGGGGAGAATCGGGAATGGAGCATCGGGAATGGAGCATCGGGAACGGAGCTCCCGGGAATGGCCAGCCGGGAACGGAGCTCCAGAGCTTTGGCTGCAGGAATAGTGATCCAGAGCCCTGCCCTGGCACAGGGAATGCTGTCTCAAAGCCCCAGCACCAGGAATGCTGTCCCAGAGCCTGGCACCGGGAATGCTGTCCCAGAGCCTGGCACGGGAATGCTGTCCCAGAGCCTGGCACGGGAATGCTGTCCCAGATCCCTGGCACCGGGAATGCTGTCCCAGAGCCTGGCACCGGGAATGCTGTCCCAGAGCCTGGCACCGGGAATGCTGTCCCAGAGCCTGGCACCGGGAATGCTGTCCCAGAGCCTGGCACGGGAATGCTGTCCCAGAGCCTGGCACGGGAATGCTGTCCCAGATCCCTGGCACCGGGAATGCTGTCCCAGAGCCTGGCACGGGAATGCTGTCCCAGATCCCTGGCACCGGGAATGTTGTCCCAGAGCCTGGCACGGGAATGCTGTCCCAGAGCCTGGCACCGGGAATGCTGTCCCAGAGCCTGGCACCGGGAATGCTGTCCCAGAGCCTGGCACGGGAATGCTGTCCCAGATCCCTGGCACCGGGAATGCTGTCCCAGAGCCTGGCACGGGAATGCTGTCCCAGAGCCTGGCACGGGAATGCTGTCCCAGAGCCTGGCACGGGAATGCTGTCCCAGAGCCTGGCACGGGAATGCTGTCCCAGAGCCTGGCACGGGAATGCTGTCCCAGAGCCCTTCCCCGCCCCTGGAGCTCCCGGAGCTCCCGGGATGCCCCGGGATGCGGCGCCCAGGGAAGCTCGGGGATTTCGGGAGGGTTTAAAACTCCCAGGGGAGCTGGAGGCGGCAGGGTGGAGTTCTGGGTGCTGGGAAAAGGTAGAAACGGAGGGGAAGCAAAGCGGGGGAAACTTCTGGAGAGGGACCGCTATTCCCAAAATCGCGATTTCCCGCCCTGCAGGAAGGGCTGGCTGGATCGGGGGGCTTTGGTTCCACACGCGCAGGGGATGCAGAGCTGCAGTGGGCAGGACCTGCTGGACTCTGCTGGAGCCTGCAGAGCCCGGGGCAGAAGCTGAAACCAGAGCCGCTCGTGCTCTGCAATGCCACGCTCATCCCAGCAGCCTCCTCCCGGGAATTCTGCTCCCCCCGCTCCCGATTTTTGCCGTTATTCCACACCTGACCCAATCCTGGACTCGGTGTC
This sequence comes from Sitta carolinensis, assembly GCA_032173965.1. Taxonomy (NCBI): domain Eukaryota; kingdom Metazoa; phylum Chordata; class Aves; order Passeriformes; family Sittidae; genus Sitta; species Sitta carolinensis. The sequence continues at coordinate 13,059,694 of CM063300.1, read as the reverse complement.
CACCGACAAAGAACTCCAAACTAAATAGAACTTATCACACAGCTGAGCCCGGCTCCAGGTAACTCTTATCAGGACGGGCATCCAGCCTTGCAATTAGCACGTGATTACTCAATCTGCATAATTACACGTGCTAATCATGCTGCTGCATGTTTGGAACTGCCAGATCTCCTTTTCCCCAGAAATCCTGGCTCACATGAATATCTTCAGTAGGAACTACTACTTTAGATGTTATGAATTAATATTAAGATGAAATTGAATTAAATGTACTGATTTTAATGTCATGAATGCACTCATAACTATTTTTTTCCCCTGAGAACCATCTGCAATTTAGAGACTTGCTAATCCTAATTAAATGCACTTTTCTCAAGTGCGTGCAAATGAACAGAGAAATCTGCTCGGGAAAGCACTCGCATATTTTCCTCTCACAAAGGGGGAGAAGAAACTGGGGGTTTAATATTAGCTCTTCCTCCTAAGCGAGAGCGAGTTGCTTCCTTGCAATTTCAGGACACAGCAGTCAGAGATGGAGCTAAAGGGGTAATTTGCTAAAAGCAGAGGAGGAGGAGCCCTCAGATTAGTGTTGGTGATGCTGCTCTGAGAATTCAGAGTTTAGCTGGGCCCTCCTGCCTTTTGGGCAGCGCCTGAAATCCCAATGTTCTGCTGAGAGCCTGGCAGTGACAGGTACCAAGCACTCAGAATATTCAGTATTCAATATATATTGAATATATATTCAATATTCTGTCCTGGCTCTTCCCTTCAGCACCTCCTCCTCAGGCTCTTGGAGTTTGAACCCATGCAGAGCTCACAGAACACACTTGGTTTAAAAATATTTAATACAAATTATGAAGTCTCACCAAAAAAACCCCACAATTAACGTTACTATCACAAAAAATGCATTTAATAACTCAAGTTTCCTTTCTTGAAGGAAAATAACTTCAAGAGAAAGAAAGCAAAAGTTTCTTCCTTATTTCAAGACAGATTTTCTGGGGAGTGACTCAGTATTTTCATGTAACTGAACATGAATTTGGATTTGGTTATTGGCAGCTTCTCCCTCTCCCTCAGCAATGCGAGGATGGTGAAAGGTCAAGTGAACATGAAATTCCAGGCAACTCCTTTTAAGCCTTAAAAAGCAAGACACAGAAACCAGTTTTGCAAAACACCAAGTCTATATTTACAACCACATGTAATAATATACTCAACTAAAGTGAAATACATCATAAATTAAATGAGTAATGTGTGCCTGTTGCTTGCCGACTTCTGGTTCCAACAATTAAAATAGAACAAAATGGAATGAAATAAATACATTTAAAAATGAAAAAAAAAAAAAAAAAAAAAAAAAAGGAAAAAAAAAAATCAACGATTTGTACCTCAATATATGCACTGTTATTTCCAAAGGAACATACAAAACCAGTAGTATCCCAATAGTTAATACTGATGGGCAAAGTGTGGTGGTGCTGCCATGGAATGGAGTCTTCAGGTCCATTTTTCCATTCCAAACCCCCCAAAAAAAGAAAAAAAATAAAAATAAAAGCCTTGAGGGGAACTGTACCAGCATGAAAGGAGATTAAAAACAAACAAGCCTTGGGTCTGTTTGCTGCAACACGTTAAAAAAGCAGCCCTGCCCTGGGGCACAGGCACCCCGGGCCAGGGAGAGATCACACACAAAAATAGATTAACCCTTTGCCAAGTGAATTCATCTTCAAAAAATAGGCTATAAAAGTGCAAAACTAGGAAAACAAAAATCTAGATTATGTACATATGGCTCAGCTTATGAACAGGAAAACAGGTCAATAGTGTACAATTTCCTGATACACAGCACTTCATTCCATTGCCAGTTTACAGAGACATTAAAAACCAGTCCCATTTACAGGAACTAAAGACAACTGGAACATCTGAAGTTGCATAATGAAAAAACAAAGAGTTTCTAGGGTTTGCTATTTTACATTTGCTGTAAGAAGGGAAGAGAGAAAAATGAACAGTGCAAAATATTTAATTGTTTTGTTTTACTAAAATATATGGAAGTCAAAGCCAGGTACAGAAGGAATTTAACTCTTAACTACAACTTCATGAGAAGAAAAGAGGAAGGCAAGACAAAAATATGCAACAGTTCTGCTTTACTGGCTGGTAACTGGCCATCTTCCCTTTACAAAAATTAAACTGCATGTGCATTAGAAAAAACTCTTGTTGTCTTCACAAAAAAATAAAAGGAGATCTCCTCCCATTTTACAGGTTATTTCTCACTCATTTTAAACACGCAGCAGATGCTAAAACTCGACACCAAGAAGCTTCCAGGCACAGTCAAGGAGGCTCCATCACAGCCACGTCCCTTGTGGAGTCTGCAGAACCCAAATTCAGATTTCAAGGCCGCTGGTTGAGACTTTCCAGCTCTGGACAAAGGTGCAAAGGAGGTTTTCCCTCTGACTGTGGCTGTGTGGAGCTTTGTACAGAACCAAACCCTGGAGACACGGAGGTGATTCTTGTTTCTTGAGAAATCCCAGGGATTTTCTGTCTGGATGGTGGCAGAGGTGTTTTTTTAAAGCAGCTTCTCTGGAGAAGTGCGACCAATGCCAAGAGAAGAATCCAAGCACACTTCAGGAAATGCAAAATGTCAAGTATTGCCTCGTGCTTGCGTTTCAAAGCAGGCTGGAGGGAACCCCAGAGCAGCAGAGCCCTCCAGCACGTGCTGGGCCTCACCCAGCCAAGGCAGAGCAGTGTCAGCACCGTTGCTTTAATGTTCACAACATTTAGAAACCCCACAGTTTCAGACAGTTTATTTGGAAACTTGTTTAAAAAAAAAAACAAAAAACTAACAGAGTTCAACGGGGGGGAGGAAAAAAAAAAACAAAAAAAAAACAACCCAACAGATGAGAAACTTTCACTTTTATGAAAAAAGAGCATCATGCCAACAGGCTTTTCAACTTCAGTATTTACAGTTTACCTGAGGTGCAATGATATATATTCTTTCCAAGAGAAAACTCTCCAGCAGCGCTCAAGTATGTAAAAATAGAACTCCTACCTAATATTTGGTCAATTAATTCTAATGAAAAATACTCAAAAGTCAAGATATACATTCTCCACACACCTTCATAACCCAACTGTTTAGACTACTTTGTATGGCTATTTGGTACAAAATGTTAAAAGAACCAATAGTATAAAACTGTAGTGTTTCTATATACAGTACAATCACAGCTTAGTTCAGTAGCTTTCACCATCTTCTCCTCCTCATGGGATGAACTGCAGGTAGAACTCCATGGAATATGCACTTAGACCTGGGGGGAAAGAAGAAGAGGAATAAAAATTAAGTTGGTGGTACACAGCTCTAAAAATAGCACAGTTTCTGTTGTGAGGAGTGTCTTTATAACAAAGGGAATTCCTTCCACCTCCCTGCTAAAGAATGAAGTCTGGACTGCCAGCTTTTATCTGGCAAATCAAGTCTACTTTGGAAGATGCTCAGCCCCAAGGAGAATTTCAGGCATGAAATCAAGTTACCAACACAACCAGACACCTCTGTGCTGAGCAGGGGGACAGTAAGAGCAAGAAGATTGGAAGAATATAAAAAAATCCAAGTGCTTGAAAAGCTGGCAACTCCATGTCAGACAGCTCTGCTCCCAAAACCTTTCCATAAAACCACGTGTGCTGCAGCACCCCAGAAACATTCCTGAAATTTGCAGGAGGGAAATCCTCTTCCCTGGAGGGCAGCCCCTAACAGAGGGAAAATTGCCTGCAGTAACCTCTGCATGGCAAAGGGGAGGTGCCCAGGAGCTGCTTCCCACCAGAATTATAACTAATTAACACATTTATTAATTGTATATTATATACTATATTTATATAATTGTATTTTATATAATATATATCATTATATATAATTAACATATCCATTATTATGACATATATTTATCATTTTCTCTTCCAAAAGGAGCATCCTGCACCTATCAACCAAACCATTACCAATCCCCTCCCAGCAAGCAGGGCTGCCAGGCCAGCAGTTGGTGATTTTTATAAGCAGGAGGCAATTTTTATCTTTTCAGGTTCCAACTTCCCAAGCTCTGCCTCCTGCTGTGCAGAACCCTTGGTGCCACCAGCGCCTCATGCAAGATTTAAGCACCAATTAGTTGAGAGAAAGTTTGTTTACCATTCTGGAGTGATTCAGTTCTTCTTGTCACTGGGTCTGAAGGGTGTGTTCCCCACGAAGGGCTCAAAATTTCTCTTCTGCAGCAGATTGCTGGGCAAGTGTTGGTATGACACTGATCTCTTTGCTGGGAAAAAAAAAAAAAGTCATTTCAAGGAGTTAGCATGATTTCCTGCTCCTCTCAGGCCCACATCAGCATCCAGAATTCAAAATAGCTCGACAAATTATCTCACCAACAGCCCTCAAAAATACAGATATTATCATATGAAAGTCAGGATCCAGAATACATACGTGGAAAATGAAAAGATAGCTTAACATCTTTGTGCTAAGTGTTATCCAAGTGATGTCCAGCTCTAAATTTTACTCATTTTATTTGCAAGAAAGAAATGTCTTTGCTTAACTCATCCCACAGCAGAGGCCTCACCTAAGGAGGTGTAAATGCTGCACCCTTAATGCCTAACTCAGCCCCTGTATTTGTCTGAAAACTGAATTTTTCAGTGAGTATTTGAGAGGGAAGCTGGGGATCCTTCACTGCTGCCATCATGGATTACATGGAACTCGTGACACTTTAAAGAGTGTTAATACACATTTACTTGCAGACCTTTGTTAAGCAATTTTCAGCCTAGTATACATGTAGCTTCGTGTTTATCTGAGACCATTAATTCAGATTTATATATGTGAAATCAATGCCTGTTCCACATTAAGCCTTACTAGCTTAGGCAAGCAGTCAAAAACACTTCATAAAATTAAGGCAAAAAGTCCAGAATCATTACTCCCACAGGCTCCAAAAAGCCCAAGTGCCATCCATATTCCATGAAAGCTTCCAGTGCAGCATTGAAAAAAAAAAAAAAAAAACCCAAAACCTTCACGATCTTTAATTAAATTAAAACAGCACAGCTAAATTAATATTTCAACAGAATCCACGGAGCCATTGGAGTGTGTCACGAGCAATTGTCTTTAATTTGCTGCCTCTGCCAAATCAATCAGCCAACAGGTTATCCTTGATAACATGTTGCCATTGCAAAGGGAAATAATTTGAGAATAACACAAACTGAGCGGTTTCAGAATGTTTCTGTCTCTTCAGGGCAACACGGGATGGCAAAGCTTACAAGCAATAAGGGAAGGCATCATGCTTTAATCAAGTTTGCCAAGTGGAACATATTCTCCTGACAACTTGATCCAGCATTTAACATGCGACAGAACACGGTCGGGGCACCTCAAGGATGTTGCCACGAGGCACCCGGGCTCTTCAAAAAAGATTTATTAATTTTTTTTTTGGAAAATCAGCAGGGTTTGAGAGAAGAGAGGGCAGAGGGCTGCAGGTCTGGGATCACAACACGGCTCCTAGGAGCTCAACTCTAGAGAAGCTGTTGTGTTTTGGATTTTTAATGATAAAAAAATGAATTTAAAGAAATTTTTCTCTTTGCTTTCCACCCACAATAAAATTTGAACACTGAGAGGTTGCTCAACTCTTACCCTGTACCCTTCTCAATAACTATCAAGGTCTGGGTACTTCTAAGAAAATTGGTTGGAAAGCCAAAAAAAAAAAATTAACCTTACAAAGCTACATCTTCCTGCCCAGGGTTTTTAGGGAAATTACTGGAAAACCCAGTGCAGGGGGTTTGCTTCATGGGCCTTCCCAATGCAGGTAACAGCCACAAAAAGTTGCTTTTGTCACCAGGGCCAGCAGCGGGTAATGAACAATGAAATGCTCATTTCCATGACAACAATGCTGCCAAATCAGCTGCGGCCAGAGCTGGGAGAGCTGTAAATCCAAAATCCACGGGGAGGAGCTCCTGGCTGCAGGGCAGTGTCCCCAGGCAGGGCAAGCCAAGCCCAGCACATTTCTCAGGCACAGGTGGAGCCTCCAAAAGGAGAGCCAGGTGGATTCCAGCGCAGTCAATTTTTAATAATAATAATAAAAGAGAGAGCAGGCTCTGAGTGCAGACCCTGCAGCTCAGGCTGGCGCTGTGCAGAGCCCACTGTGCAGCTGTGCCAGGGTACAGGGGCAGCAAGCCCTGCACACAGCACTGGCCCCAGAGCCCTGCAGGGACCAGGCTGTGCTGCTCCTGCTCTCCACTCCCTGCCCAGCCTGCACACAAACTGGGACACTCGCCCTCACCTTTCCCTGGAACCCACGAGGCAAGCCTGCATATTCATAGATAAATATAAATTACTTAGATGCGAGATATTTTTGAAGCCCACAACCTTAAAACAAGCAAACATAAACCAGCAGAGAGGGAGCAAATACATTTTTTTTTGCCTCATCACTAAACGTGGGTTTGGTTTTTGCAGTTTGCTCTGACCTGAGGGAACACATCCCTGCCTGTCACCATCCCAGGCTACTCCAGAGGAGCAACTCCACTGCTTCCAGAGAATGGGAGCATTCAGAGTTCAGGAACTTCACAGACTTTAAGACTACACAGCCCACACAGGCTATTCATTTTTATAATGGGATCTTCGTCTCAAAATTCAAAGTCCTGTATTTGTAGCTAAGTCCATGCTGACCTCAGCTACAAGTCATAAATACCACCTTCTACAAATAGTCAGATAACTGCTTAAATATCACCCAGCACCTTCTCATCTTAACCTCCCCTGCTTACTTTCTGAAAATGTTGACCAAGAACAAAACATGTATTTTGTAGAAGTACCAGAGTTCTCCCAATGCATCACAAATCATTTATCTCTGCTAGGCCCAGAAGTTTCCACAGAGCATTACTACACTATAATTAGAATAGCAGAAATCTGTTGTCTTGATTTAACAAAGTATTCTGTTCCTACTAGAAGTTAAACATTAAAAGAAAAAATCATTGAAGAGCAGAAGTCTAAGATTTAAATCAGTTTTATGATCTGCAATACATCCTTTTCTGCTCTTGAAGGGAACAATTGTAGATGGCAGATTTTTTTTGTTGGTTTGTTTTTTTGTTTTTGGGGGTTTTTTTTGTAAGAAGTTTTATTAATATTCCAGATGGCCCAAGACTTCTGGCACGTTAAGCAGAAAGGCTCATTCCATATCCTGGATTAGTCAACATGTCTGGAGTGGTCTGATGAGCAAACAATGCATGTTTGCCATCAGAAACCCAATGCAGAGGGAAAGGGGGAATTTGAGCAACTTCAGATCCCTTTTTCAGATCTGATCTGAGATCAGAACTCAGCCCTTCCACGCCTCATTCCCCAAGCCAGGAGAGTTTGCTGAACCTGGATTTTAAGTTCAAAATCCAAGCAGTGACTGGACTTGGTGAAATGCTAAGCACAGCTGTATCTCCAAGGTTTCAAGGTGGGCACACACTCATTTCCCCCCTGCTGCCCTCCCTGTGCAGTGGTGTAAGAGGAGCAAGGAGGGACTGTACCTTCTGCTGTCGAGCTGGTGACCTGGCCATTGCTGGGCGCACACGAGCCATAGAGTGACCCAGAGCTGTATGGCTCGTAGGGTTTGAGAGCAGTCAGTCCACTGGGAGCATCCCCATCCTCTGCACCCAGGAGCCCCTGTTTGGGGGGCAGGGCAGACGAGGAGGGCTTGGGGCGAGGGTATTCCTGAGGTAGCAGATTTGCATATCTGTTTGCCACACGAAATCTGCTCATTTCGTATCTCCTGTAATTGGCCAGCGGAGAGTCCAGGGGCTCCACGGCCACCAGAGAGGGTTTCATCCGTTTGGAGGAGGATTCTCCATAGTCCAGAGCTGCATTGCTGCCAGCTTTACTGCAGAGATAGTCTCGCCCTCGCTGGCAAGCCCAGCCAGGTTCGCTGAGGTGAGACTCCAGAACCCCATTCATGCTGCTGCTGATCAGACCAGACTGAGTCACTGGGGCACCCAGAGCCTTGATTTTATATTCAGATCTTTTTACTCTGTCCAGCACTGGAGAGATACTGAAACTGGAGTGCACTTCTTCTTGCTGAGGTTGTCTGTAGTTGTTTGCCTGAGCTCCAACGTTACTTTGCTGTTTATGAAACTTGAGGTTACTCGGGGCTGTGCTGCTCGCCTCGCTCCCCGAGAAGAGAGGGGCTTTGTTCTGTGCAGGGGCACATTGCTTGGCTTTCCCTGCCTGCAGTGGTTTTTGCTGTGGATTTGTGGCAGCCTTGTTTTTGTTGGGCTGGAGAGGCAGAGGAGGCACGTCCTTGCCCAGCAGGGCTGGGGGGCAGCCCGTGCGCCGGGCTTTGGCCACCGGCTTGCTGCGGTAGCCGTTCTTGCTCACCGTGTCGGGGTTGTACTTGTGCATCAGCCTCTGGTGCATCAGGAGGACCTCGGGGTACAAAGTCCTGTAGGTACAGAAGGGGCAGGTGCTGTAAGCCAGCAGGCCTCTGCTTGTGACCACTGAACACTCCTGGGAAGGCTTACAGGATAAGTCCAAGGGCTGCTCCTGACAGTCCACGACAGGTCTGCGTTTGTACTTCTCAGTGCATTCTTGCATATTGTTCACAGTTTTCCCACCAACAAAAGCACAGATGTACTGGACATCATCTTCCTCTGATGCCACGGAAGCCTTTCTCTCTCTTTTAGGCTGAGCTTCCTTGGTTTCCCTCTCAGCCTTTAGTTTTTCATGGTAAGGAGCAGGCACGTTCTCAGGTATTTGATTCAAACTGCTACAAACAGAACCTTTGTTCGATTCCCTGGAATTGTTCTTTATTTTTAAAAAGACTGTGCTGCCTATTGCATTGCTCAAGGACAGAACTTCCTTTTGCTGCTTGGCAGGTGGGCAGCTCTCAGCATCTTTGGCACCATCAAAAAGCCTCTTCAGATTTTTGGTTTCTGGAGCAGCCTCAGCAGCCAGCGACAGCGCCGTGTCCTGACCCCGCAGGGAACCTTTGCTGTCGCCCTTCCCTTCAGCTGCGCCCTCACCGTGCCTGTCCTTGTGGTGTCTCTCTAAATGATACCTCAGGGAAGTTTTCTGGGCTGCTGCATACTCACAGAATTCACATTTGTACGGCTTTTCACCTGCAACACAGATGGAGCAGTAAGTAACTCTGCGGTTTGAAGTCTCCATCACAAACACGAGGGAATATTGTGGGCTCTAAAACGCTCAAACTCATTTTCCTCTCCCCTTCCATGCACTCCTAAATCCCAGCCTCCTCTAAACCATTTAACCAGCAGCATCTTAATGCTTTTGCTACCTACAGTGGCACCTTCTGGCTGTGCTGGATGCTCCCACACGAAAGGAGAAGCCAGGAGTGAACTCTGGGCCAAGCCCGAGGAGCTCCAGCCTTGCTCACCCCACAGGTGCCCCATTCCCAACACAAACCGAGCTGCCTCCCAAGAACACACCAGCAGGAGCAGGAAGGCTTTGTCTGGCTATGCAAAACAAGGAGCTGAGTTAAAAAGAGACTCTGCTTTTCCCCAGGTCGCAGCAGCTGGCAGACAACCAACTTAACACTTGAGAAACTGGCTGGTTTTTAAATTAAAACCAAACCCTAAACTATTGCTACGCTGCTAAAAGTTGAAAAAAACCCCTAAAACTTTACAATAGATGGTTTTAACAATACTTAATGTAATTAGCATTACTCAAAACCATTTATACTTCTGTAAATAATTCAAATACATTTTAATTGCAATTATATAATTTGTTTAGAATTGGGGAAAACTTTTGTTCTTAACATCAGTAATTTTGAAGGCAGTTTCTGTTTTTTCTATCCAAGAGGATTCAGATTTCCCTCCCTGAAAGGTGTAGCCCCCATTTACCTGTATGAGTTCTGAGATGAATATTGAGGTAATAATTGGAGCGAAAATACTTTCCACAGTAGCTGCATTCTCTGGAGGTTCCAAGGGTTTTAACTTTTGTTCTTTCCAAACTGTCTTCAGTTTTTTCTTTGGGAAAAAATACAGGCACATTATTATTAAGAGCAAATATGAATTTGCAGCCTTGTTTAAAGCAGTAACTCTTTTTTAATTATAAACATAAAATTATGAACTGCTTCAAATTCTACACTCTGCAAGTAACTTTTGCTCTGTTTTCCTGAGTACCAAGAGCACAGGAGTTAAAAAGGTTTCTATCCAGAACACTGTGGTTTGTGACAGTGACCAAGGAGCCCAGAGAACAAACAAGATGCAAAACAAGATGCTGAGAAGAAGAAAAAAGTTCTCTTTATTGACCTACAGGACCTTGATGGAGAATGGCCCAGCTCAAATACTCCCACAGGTGATAAACTGAAGTATTTTATTAAAGAGGACGCTTGAATTAGTGTGAGGGGCGTGATTCAGGCTAAAATCGTGCTCTGTGCACAACAGCCAAACAGAGAGCTGAGGAAGGCAGGCAAAGATGCCTTTGCTTTAGAACCAATCCTAATAATGGTATTATTTATGTGCTAATCAGTGGGATGGCTGTGCAGAGACACTCCTGAGATTTGATGTACTTCCTACGAGCTCCCTGGATGTGATGAGGAGCATTTCCCTGTATGAATATGGAGTCTGGAGTGCCAGGGTGCCCTGCTGGGTGTGCCGGCATCCCAGGAACAAACCCCGGCTGCATGGCCAGGCATCTCCCGGCAGTGCAGAAGCAGCAGGAGCCACAGGAGGGCGGCAGGGACGGTGGAATGGCAGAGAATTCCCCCAAACTCCAGCAGCAGCAGCGCTGAGCTCCCTCTGCATTCCCAGACAGCGCCACTCAGCACCCAGGGCAAGGCTGGCTGCAACCCTGGAAGGAAGGAGACCTCTGGCGTGACTAAGAAGTCGGATATATCACCGACTTAAAAGAGTTCTTTGAGGTTCCTGCCTGCTGGAAAGTTTCTCTGCTGGAAATGCTGAGCATGGCTCAGCCCCGGTGAGTTAAACAAACAGCTGGTGTCTCCAGAGGGGTGACTCAGCAGCTCACACCAAAATCTGCTCTGCTTAAGGACAAGGCGCTGAGAAACAAAATAAGCGACCTCACGTTAGGTAATCATCATTCCTTTGTTGCTGCAGGCACAAGAAAGGGCTGCACATTACCAGAAATGGCCAAGTCATGTCTGTGTGGGTGCCAGGACATTCTGTACGTCGTGTCTTGCCCCGAGATTATGCAAGGGTCTGTTCTTTACAGCACGGCACATCAGCTGCCAGACTTGCTGCCAGGCCTTGTGTCCCCTGACATGCCATCTTTTTCAATTAAGGAATCATTCAGTATCACTTGCTTTTCTAAAGACACTGTGACATGCAGAATTAATCCTGGGTAATGTACAGATGGAGCCCATCCACGCTGTCAGCAATCCTTGCAGGCAGAGGAGCGGAATGTACACCTCTCTTACAAACAGTCCACATATTAACAGCCTGTGCCTTTACACAAATGATTCAAACCATGCTGGTTCTGACATTTAGGCTTTCAAATTACTGTTCTAAACAAACACTGAACTTGCAGTTCGACAGAAAAAAAAAGTTTTAAATTATTTTTTACTTCCCAGCCTTAAAAACTGCTGGTGTTGAGAACTGCACATTCTTTGTCCTTTCAAGATAAAGGGAGGAAGAAAGTGAAAATGCAATTATTTCCTATAAAATACTCCTTGTAAAAACATGTGCTGGATGAGAAGGGATATGGGAACACTCCAAAGCACCCAGTAAAGTTAGAGATAAGGGGTAAGTAAACAGCCATTTTTTTCTGCTTGTTAAACTCATTGGTATGAAACCTACTTCAATGACTCCAGTAACTGCAAGAAGCCCCAACACAACTTCAAAGACCTCAAAATGGCAGCACCCGAACCTTCCTTACCCTCTCATTTTTCTCTGTTCCCCTTCCCCCACCTATCCAGTGTTTTTAACATTTCCCATCACCTTCTGAGAAGATAACAGAAAAGCACTAAGCATTCTTTGCCCCGGAGGAGTTCCTAAACAACGCTCACTCGCAGCCACTTCAAACTGAAGTGCTCCCCGTGCTACTCACCTAAATGAATTGTTTCTGGAAGCCCATCCTCAGAGCCATCCTCAGAGCCTCCCTCCATCCTCTCTGCTGCCCCGTTCTCCTCCAGGTTGGCCATGATATCTGCACAGTAGGTCCTGGCAGCAGTGGAGCTCTCCCCATCACCCCGCCGGTCCCTCTTGTGCACTCGGGAGTGAAGGACCAGCTGGTGGTATGTCCTGAAGGCTTTCCCACACTCAGAGCAGTGGGTTGGCTTCTCTTTGTTCTGGGATGATTTAGAATCCATCTCCATAGAAGGCACTTCACCAGGGGGATGTTTCAGTTTGTCCTGGGTTAAGTTACCATTCCCTGTGAAACTGCTGTTTTTATTTACCTTTGACTTCCCTGTAGTTTCAGCCTGGCTACCTTTATTTGCATTCCAAATTTCACAGAGTTCTTCTTTATCTGAAGATGATTCATCGTTGTCTGTACTTCCTTCTTGTCCTGGTTCTTTAATCTGCCCGTGGCCAACTGCAATTTTCCCTTTGGTAGCCAGCTGCCATGCTTGATAGGTGGTGAAAGGATCCAGCTCAGCAATCCACTTTGCCAGTTTCTGCAGTTTGTCCTTTTCTGGAACTGAATTTGGTCTTAAGTTCAAGAACTGGAAAAACTCCTGGTTTGAGATGTTTCTTCTGCATTGACTTCAGCAGTAACTTGGGGGCTTTCACCGTTGGGAACTGATTCTTTGGTGTGCACTTTACTGTGCTCAATTAGAGTCTCTTTACTGTGAAATAGGAAACCACAAACCATACAGATTTTGTAAGGTGACGTTACATTTTCACTTACGTGCTCCTGCACCACCTCATTGATTGTTACGGGCCCTTCAGCACCTTGCTGGTGCTTGTTTCTCGACCCAGGCTTTCCAGTGTGCGTTCTCATGTGATTCTTGAGGAACCAGGGCTCTTTAAACCTTCGCCCACAAACGTTACACCAATAGGTGAAGGAATCCTTGTGCTTTTTCATGTGCGCCTCCATGTCAAAGGCCTGATCGAACGTTTGCCCGCACACTTTGCAGCTGAGCTCCTCGCTGTCCTGCTGGTTGCTGGGGGAAGGGGAGCTGCTCCTCACCTGACATTTATCCAGAGGGCTCAGGTACTCAGCCTCCACCCTGAGCACGGCAGGCTCGCACAGCGTGGGTCTGTGCTGGCTCAGCACGTGCTTGCCCAGCTCCTCGGGCTGCTTGAAGCTCTCGTCGCAGAACATGCAGTCCAGGGGCATGCAGCCCTCGGCCTGCAGCAGGAATTTCTCCTGCAGGCCTTTGCAGGAGATGGTGTTGGTGCCCTTGATGGCCATGGAGGCCTCGCTGCTCTCCACCTGGGCTCCCACGGCGCTGGCCAGTCCCTCGGGTCCCTCCATGTATGCCAGCAGAGGCTGCGTGGGCATCTTTCCTCCCTTCTGCTGCCTTTTACATCTCTGACTGGCAGCCTGCACTTCTCTGGGGGTGCTCCCTGATCACCCTAAGGACACTTGGAGAGTTTTCCAACATGTGCTTGCAAGGCTGCTCAGCTGGAAAACCACTGCCAGGAAAAGGATTTTAAAATTTTTTTTTTAGGTGTTTTTTTTTTTTTTTTTTTTTTTTTTTTTTCCCCACCAGTAAAAAGTTATTTCTTCTTCAGCTTTATGTGCTTTCACACATCCCAGGAAATGTATCCAAAGGTTCGCTCAGTGACGTGATGAGGTTTTTCTAAAATTATTTCTTCAGATTTTTCAAGTCTACAGATACAGTCAGTTGCACTTAGTTTTGTTGCACAAGCACTTCAAATAGTTGCATTGGGTAAAATATACACAAGGCCAAGTTCAGTGCCACAAAGAAACTCCAGCACCTGGGAAAGAGAGGAAAGAGTTAGTCAGACCTTTCAAAAGAGCAGTATTGTCTCCCAAATAATGAAAATATTAGGGCTGAGAACCATCGGGTGCCTCAGAACAAAGTGTATTTCTAAGAGGCAACGAGGAGGGACAGGTAGAAGGCACCTGGGTCACTCTTCTACCTGCCACAGCTGAAACAGTCTGGGTTTGAACATCCCTCTGTTCACAAGTGTTAATTCTTTGCAAGTCTCCATCTGTCCCTTCTCAGCCTGCTCTTACCCAGTCACACAAAGCTGAAATTTCAGGGCACTCCTGAATTCAGAACAAATGCAGGAGCCCGAGTAACCTTTCCTTGAACCTGTAAAACCACGGCAGAGCTTCACTTCTGTGTCCCCTAAAAAGGCTTTTGTGGTTTTTTGTTTTTTGCTTTTTTTTTTTAAGACCAGACAGCTTGGAATCAGCTTTTATAGTTCTGGTACACGGTCAGCACAAATCTTTGTATTAAACCCATTCACCAGTCCCACTACTCAAAGCTTTCCCTATCACCCACAAATTTACAATGTGTGTGACAATTCTGAGCTGGTACCATCAGAACATCTCCAACTTTTGTAGGAACTAATGATACTGTTTCTTGAACAGGGGTTTAGTTTTTAGATCATCCAAGAGGCCAACTATTACATTATAAAACCAAAATTCTTCTATTTTCAAAGTGGCACAAAACAAAAGGTGATTTATTGGTTAGACTCATGATGGAAGGTTTAAGATTCCACAGGATTAAAAAGGGGTATAATATAGTTAATCACAACTCCAATTTAAATCTCTACTGAGTTATGATGCCTGCTAGCAGCAACTCATGGGCCACCACTTTGGGCTGACAAATTATAGTTCTGTGGAGTTCAGGACTCCAGTTGATGAAATTTATGGGTAAAGGAAAAGTCCAGCAAATATAAACTGCAGAAGAATCATTCTGAGACATTTCCAAATAAAGTAATAACTAATGAAAAGAATTCATTCAAAATCTGACTCAAACTTTGGCAAATTATTTCCTAAGAGCCAGCTGGCCAGTGACCACATGACTTGAATTAATATGCCCCAAAACACATTATTCTTTATAACTCTTAGAGCAGAAAACAGCATGGACACAGTTGGGAGTTTAAAATTCACCTCAATTTCCACCTCTGCCTTGCTTTTATATGGAAAAGACAAAGCATTTTGTTTTATTGGACCCAAAGAAAGAACAACAATTCAAGCACAGCCCTGCAATAGTTCAGGCTGTCAGGTTTCCATGATAAAGATGATTATCAGCTGACTCTCAGCTATTTCTGATCAGAGCTGGCTGGACAGAAAAAGGGGTCTTGAGCCATTAAATCTGAACCCATTCCAGCAGAAATCAGCCCAGGCAAGAGCAGCAGCTGGGGAAGGAAAGTTCAGCTCAGAGAGGCAGGAGTCAGGGACCCAGCAGCTCAAACACTGCACCCACTTCCTGCAGCCTGGCCCTGAGAACTCTCCTGGCTTTTCATTTGAAAAGTCAGCACCTCCTTTCCCATCACACAGACCACAAGATCCTGGGCCTAATGAATATGGGCAAAAATAGAAAATAAAATAGAAAATAAAACACCACCAAAGCAGAATGCCAGTAACAGGAGAAAATTATCATTGCCAGCTGCTTGTCCTTCCTTTTTTTTTTTCCTGTTTCTCCAAAGTTTCAACCCTGGTTTACACAACCAGCACTACTGATATCAAGATTTTCAAGGGTTTTTTTCATCCCAAGTTGTTTCAGGCCTGGGCCAAAGAGTTATCCCAAGTCAACGCCAAAAGCAGGATCTTGCAGGGTAAGGTGGAGTGTCAGAGGGCACAAATCACTGCTGGTGGCGACAGAAGCTGCAGTTTCTGCAGCTGAAGTCTCTCTTCTAACTACGCCCTTCATCCCCATTTTCAGTTTCATCACTGCCATGATTAACACTTCCTCTGTGCAGAAAGAATCAAAAATCTCCTGAGCAGGCAGGTCCAGGCTGTGGGTGACACTTCTGCTTCCACTGCAGCCTGTGCCTTTCTCCCTTCCCCACTCAGCCCAGATTCCCTATGGGCAGGTGAAGAAGGAGCCAGAACCAAAGTCTGAAGCTCAACTATTCAGAAAACTTCTTCCCTTTTGTACAACATCAGGAAAAAACATATCAAAGGCAGCTGGTTAGCATGTTTTATACTTCATGTTTCAACATGCCTTTTTGTTGTATTCCTACTGGAGTTTTAAGAGGTAGTTTTTACCCAACATGCTACAGCAAAGATCAGTGAGTATCTGCCTGAAAATAACTTAAGTTACAAATTAAAAAAAAAAAAAAAAAAAAAGATTTAAAAAAAAAAAAAAAAAAAAAAAAAAGATTAAAAAAGTGGAACAAACTCGAGAGTTGAGTGCATTTGCTTCATAGGGAAGTGCTGTGCAGGAAGAAGGGGAAAAAAATCATGGTACAGAGAGGCCAGAGGCATTTCTAGGGCATGAAGGCAGATCCAAAGGGCAGTGCCCGAAGTCCCACAAAGGGAACTGCTGGGATTCATCAGCCACTACTTCCTTGCTCGTGTCTACAAACAGAAAAAGCCAATTAAGGTTTGTTACACTCCCACTTTGTGGCACTACAACAAACACACAATAGAGCAATGAGAATGAAGTCAGTGGAGAAAGGAAACAGCTGAGGAGCAGCAAGATCCCCCCCCTCAGTGCCCTTGGTGGCATTCTGGGGTGAGGTGAGGGAGAAGAGAGCTCCTTCCAACATGGGCCACCACACCTACCCAAAGCCAGCCCAGGAGAAAACCAGCACTGGGACAGCCACAGCTCCAGGATTTTACAGAATTTAAGTGACAGGCAAAGATCACATCTAGGGAAGGCCCCGGGTTGGTCACTGATGGGTGAAAACCCCACCTCAATCAATCAATCAATGACATTTCTTCTGGCAAGTCTTTGGAAACAGGGCTGCTTCAATCCCACCTCAGCTGTCTGACAAACAAAATCTGTCCTCACAGCCACACAATCCGAGTGTAGAACCAAGCCCTGAGCCATGAGAGGAGTCCAACAGGAGCACAGGCTCAGTTCTGGGGGCTATCAACACCTCTGAAGTCTTTGGAGACCTCAGAGACTCCGCAGCCTCCTCCAAGCACTGCTGGCTGCTCAGTGCTCCCTGCTCTGCACTCAGCAGCTCTAAGAACCAGCCACGGCTCCTGCTCTAGGCAGCACTGCAAACAGAGCAAGATATTCCTGTTTCAGGAATCTGGGATGCCTCTGCAGCTCCTGCTCTTGGATACACAGGAGAGAGCACCTACAGACGGGCAGAACTGCAGGTGGCACCTCTGAAGGGAAGTGCAGATGCAACCAAAAGAATAAACTGAGAAGAACAAAGAACACAAGTACTGGAGTCGGGAGGTGAGCTGGAAAGCTCGAGTCTTATTCTGTATCTGGTGATTACACACTTCACTCTGATTAGATCCATGGCTTTTACAAGTAGGCAGGATTTTATGCTCTCTCTGTTCAGACAAGCCAACACATGCCAGAACTACAACCCAAACATCCTCACCAGGATTTCATCCATTAGTAACAAACCTTTCTTCCTACTGAAGATAATATGCCTTAGATTTGAGGTCCAAAAAAGCTGATTAATTACATTCCTGTTATTCAAAACTCTGAAGGCAGCAGGAAAACTGTCCAGAGCTGCCTCAGTTCTGCTGCTTCCTTGGAAAAGTGGACAACCTGCAACTCTGTGACTGTAGCTGAAGGTCTGTGCAGGAGCTCAACAAATAAAATACAGCACCTGCGTTTCTTGTGCCTTCTTTCACTTTCAGAAGACAAAAGGACACACCAGTCTGAGAGATACTGAGTAAAGGAACAGAACAAAACAGGAAATCCTTCCTTCCAACAGCTGAAAAGCCATAAACTCGCTACAGAAGAACTCAAGGCTGAAAATAAAGAATGACTTATCCCCCTCACAAAGCCAGTCAAGAAATGCCACTTGTGACTTCCCTGCCCATCTGTAAACGCCTCCTGGGCAGCCCAGGGGTCCAGCAGGGCAGGAGGAGCCTGCTCAGCTCCCCTGGGCTCCTCCTCAGCATCCAGGGCACCACCGACTGCACTCGGGGCAACCAGAAATGTATTTCAGCTGGAAAGAAAGAATAAAACTGCTGGAGAAGAATTATCCTGAGCATTCAGCAAAGTGCAGCTCATAGTGAGTCACCCCTGGCTGAGTATTTCAGCAGGTTCACAGCGATACCCATTATATTTATGAACACCACAGAACACCCATAAAGATTCCACTGGACAGATGGGAACATCTTGTTTTCATTGCACTTGCCACACAACCTAAGAACCACACCAAAACCCTGCTGCATATAAATGGATTATTAAAGCAGAGAAAAGTTTAATTAAGTGCCTTTAGAGAAAATTTAATTTATTTTGATTAAATTACACAACCCAAGACAACATATTACAGTCTTGACGATTTCTTTGGGAAATGACCTATCGGGAGTAATTTTATTGCATTTCTACTTCCTGCATTTCAAAATTTCCATGAATATGTAATAAAAACTCTGGACACACCTTTCAGAGAATAGCAAAGTCTACCCATTGAATTTCCCATTTTAAACACATTACTGAGGCACTGGAATAAAAGTTGCATGGCAAGTCTCAGGACAAAACAACTATTCTTTGCTAATTCTGTGCTGCAAAACTATTGTTGAACTGTTAAAAGCAACCTGAAACAATTACTAAAGTCAAAGGAGTTGCTGCAATACTTTCTGAAAAAGAGAAGTGAGAAAACTCAAGAGTTACAGCCAAAGCCAGGACACTAAAGTTACTTTTCTTCTCTGGCAGATAAAAACTCAGACACAACTACCTCAACAAACTCAGATTCTCAAATTCAAGGCCAGCAGCAAAATTATCAGTGCTTAGCTGCCCAGCTTCTTCCAGCTGCTGCAAATCAACCACCTCCATTTTTCCTGGGTCTACTGGAACTTCGATGCACCTCTCCTTTCCACTTAACAAAACTCTACAGTTTTCCTCATGTTTCAAGAAGTTTCAGGATATTAAGAGTCATTTTACACGAACCAGTCTTTCCTCTTGGTGTGTTTATGCCCCAGAACAGATTGCTGCTAAATAGATTTTACACAGCTGATTGCTCATTGGAAATTACAAGTTTAACACCTTCTTTTTCACTTCTAATTTCCAAGATTTACTAATTTACTTATTAACTAATTTCAAAGATTTACTGTAGCTGTTCCAGTCCTACCTAAGGACCAGAGATAAAACAAACCAGTTAACATCACACTTTTAACAACACCTCCCTGGGACCACAAATAAAAACTACCTCATGTATGTTATCTATTTTATCTGGGCACAGCTGTACTCAGGTGTAACACTGATCACAGGCAGAACAGCTCACACACAAATAAAACCAACTTCAAATCCTCAAATAAAACCCGAGCTGAGGCTGAACTTAAACTTATTTAGAACATTTTTTAATATACTGCATCAAGCTCAGGCAGCTGCACCACACCTACAAAGTTAATTTTTTTTTTTTTATTTGTGTTACAAATAGCACCCTAAAATAGTTCATAAAATAGCTGCAGATTTTGGGATGCCCTGGCTGGCTGTGGTGTCTGCACAAGGCACCAGTGACCCTGGGAGAAGCTCTGGTGTCCCCAGCATCCCTCAGCTCCGAAGGGGAAGCTGAGTGAGGCGAGGTTCTCACTCCCCAAGAGTCCCAGGAGCTGGGTTGGATCCCCCAGAGCCCCAGGAGTGTGTCTGCAGGGAGCAGGGGGGCACAAAGGTGCTCATGCCACCCCTGGGGCCAGCAGGGGCTCTGGAGGAGAAGCTGCCTCTGCCAGCCAGGGACGGGCAGCTTTAGGGAAGATGCTGCTGCTGCACTCTTTGCTGCACCTTCTCTCTCCAGGAATACAAGTGTGCACTGCCCACGACTCCAGGGACACCACTGGGAGTCACAGAAGTCAGCCCAAAAAAGCTGATTTTGCAGACCAGCACAGGAGGCAAGAACTCCTCCTGGTTACTGGGCATCCTGCTGCTGTCTAGGGAAGCCAAGGGCTGCTCCCTCCTGGATTTCACACAGCTTCCTAGAGAATTCTCTGCTAGTGGAGCACGGGAGTGATCCCAGGGCTGCTCCTCGTGCTCACGGAGCCTTTCATAGGCTGGGCAAGCACCAAACTGTTTTTAATACTTTGTTAACAGTTCAGCCTGATAAAGAACTAACACGAGCACTTGTAAAGGAAATGGAGATTCAGGGGGAGGAAGGGAGGAAGAGAGTTGTTTGTTTCAGTTGCAGGAAAGATCAAAACGAAGATGTTCAGGTTGAAAAGAGAACATAAAAGATGACCCTAAACTGGAATTTCCACTCCCTCCATCTGCAAATTTAAGTCCCCCTCGTTAGTCTGCATCCTTCAGGCTTGAAGGTTTCGAAGTTATCCTAAACTTAAACTCTTAGGAGGGTTTTCATAGCTTCTTCTTTTTATCCTCTCTAAGAAAGACTCTCTTAGAGTTACAGTCCCCTCTAACAAGCCCACGGAGATTTCCAACACAAGGATCCTAAAACAATTCACAAAAACACCACCGGAATGAGACATCCCCAGAATCCGAGGCTGTTATCACCCCAGCATTTCTGCACACACACTTCACAACGATTCTGAGTTGAAAGCCCTTTTGTAGTCAGATAAAACAGACACACATGCGAGTCGTTTTCCCCCCTGAAGTCTTGCAAACAGGATTTTAATCAACAGTGGAAAATAACTCATAGTTAATAATGAACAATATTAGGAAAACTCCCTCCCCCCATCTCAGACATCTATACTAATAAAAACAAAGGATATCCTCTTTCTCTAAAAAACCTTTTCCTGTGGAGTCCCTTTTTCTTGAAGGCTATATGTCTACCAGGGTTTTGGCAGAGGATGGATGAGCTGAGTGTGTCTCCTCAGAGAACTGAATGCCTCTTCTATCAAAAGATGTAATTAGGCCTTTTAAAGCAGGGAACATATAAGCTCGCAGCATTTTGCACATGTTTTTCCTCCACTGAGCAAGAGCAAATATAAAAGAGACTAATTCTTGGCATTAAAGGAGGAAGCACTACAAGTAAGTATTGACTTTTAAAGTTCAGAAGGACTGCTCAAACTGCCAGGTTTTTTTTTTCGGTTTTTTTTTCCCTCTGATTAGGCGAGAATTTCTCAGGACCCACAAAACCCAAGTGTACCTTAGACAACAAAGTGGCCAATACCTCTTGTAGAAAAGCTGAAAGACATAAGAATGATCCTATTTTAAATAAGTCTACGACACATTTCACCACTGCTGCAGGATGATGCAACTTCATTAAATCAAGAAGTTACATGCACTTAAACTGGCAATGACCCCTTACCTTACAAAACAGTTTATTGTTCTCTCCACAGCAGGTAAAGGCTCTCGGTGGAATGAGTGATGCATTTTTATTGTTGAGTCAGTCTCACCTTACACAGACTGCCTTGTATGTTTAGTCTTGGTTTTCATTTAAAATAAAGTATTTTTAGAGACCTTAAAAGCAAATTTGACTTTTTTACTCCTTGGCAGAGGGATGCAAGATCTCCCTAACAGCCACAACTACAAAGAAGTGGTAAATTCAGTTTACCAAATTAGACACTTAATTCCTTATTACCCAAGAAAGAGCCAGGAGTTCCTCTGTAGCAATTACAGGCAAGTTGCATCCCTTTGGGCAGCATAGGTGAAATGAGAGGAAAAGAGATTATTTTCCTACACCTGAATTTGAGAGAAGTGGTCACTTCCAAGGAGTTCCCTTTGTTAAGGCCATTAATGTGTCCCAGTGCTCTCACCTGGCTTCAAGTCTGAATCCAGCCCTCACCCAGCACAGCTCACACTGCTGCCCCTTGGAAGGAGCAGAGCAAGAGCTGATCCCTGTCCTCTGCAGGAAGCTGTCACTCTCAACCAACCACAATTAGGGGCTGGCAAAAGTCAGCCTGGACAGGTGGAGGAAGATACAGAGTCCAGGGAAAAGACATTTACGGGAAATTCAGTCAGCTCCTGGAACAGCATCCGAAGGTACTAAAATAGAAAAGTGACAGACACTTGCAAAAGCTGCCTGCTTTCTCCCAGGCAGGTGGGAGATCTCCCAGAGACTGATGGAGACTTTTGCAGTGCCCAGGCTCACGTTATCCCTCCCCAGTGGGCTGCAGGGATGTGTGGGATGTGTCCAACAGCCTGGGCTGCTCAGGGCCGAGCTGGCCTGCAAAGCAGAGGCAGCATCTGCATGAACCTCAGCTTTCCAACAGGCTATTTCAGCCCCCAATGGCACCAGGATAGGAACCAAAAAATAGCTGGAAACAAACAGCAAAGGTGAACAGAAATGCAGGCCTCTCTGGGCCACCTTCACATCCATTTTGCTCACGCCGTTCCAAACACCAGTCCTTGGGGAAAATCTAAGCAAATCTGATTTGCTTCCTCCTGAGCTCCAGGAGAAGGCTGAGAAGGGTTTCACTGGGCAGCTCTCTGCTAGCAGCACACAAAGGACTCAGTTTCCCCGAGCTCAGAGGCGAACTGCACTGCCTTTATTACAGAGAGAAACCCGAGTGTACCTATTGCGAATAAACAAACGCAGACTTTGATACTTTTAGTTACATAAAATCCGCAGCACATAGAAAAGCACCAGCCAGTCAATTATTCACTTCTGCTTGGATGGTTTTCTGCTCCAATCTTGAAGTCACCCTGATCTACAGAGATTTCCCTGCATATTCTACCCACATTTCCTCTTGTGCTTTCTTTGGAAATCCTCAAGGCAGCCTGATAAGCAATTCCACCTCATTGTGTTTCCAAACACGTATGTCACCTATATTTTTAATTTCAAACTCATTTTTCCCAGCGTGTACACTGCTCTACTTTGAAACTGCAAAGTCTGCTCTTATCACACCGCTTAAAAAAATATGAGGAAGAATCAAGAGTGCTAGATTTCTGATAAGCTATAAACCATGCTCTGACCAAAGTCATATGATTATAACAGCAGAAGTTTTAGTATTTTTTTTCCCATTGACATACACCCACGTTTGGCATAAAAAAGCTTCATCAGCACCAAAAGACTATTTGACAACTTCACTGAAGAAAATAAATTTCTAAAAGCAGATAATTTCAAGAGAGCAACTTTCTGTTTGGACGCACTTAAAACCCCAAGTTTAAAAAGTTTAAACCGAAAAAGGCGTTTTTAATCCTAAAACACAACACGTGTTGAGAATCTTACATAGCTTGGTCATATCCTTTTCCTCACTTTTGTATTCAGTTGCAAATCTCTTGTGGAATGAGTCACATCTCTCTCAAAGCACGCATACAGTAGTCAGCAGAATCCCCTCAGCGCATTCATACACCAGCAAGAAAAACTTTTTGTTCCTAAAGTCACCTTAAGAAAGGCAGGAGGGGGGGTGGGTTTCATCAGAAATGCCCCCTCCCCAGTCGGTTAAAAGTTAAAAGCCATTTGCAAATAATGCAGCCCTGGGATGTGGGAAAGGCAGAGTGTCCTGGGGAGAGAGCTGAGCAGGCACATGGCAGCCCCTGGGCAAGCCCAAGGCTCCCTCCTGCTATATTTAAAGACAATACCTCAACAGTTAAGTATTACAACATTAGAAGCGAGATAAATAAGCGTAAGACACAGGCAAATATCCTCGGTTATTTAATCATCCCGAAAAGCAGCGTGGAAGTGTGAGGCTGAGTTCAAAGGTCAAACTCTTCTTTCAGCTTCTTGCAAAGAAAAGAAAGCTCAGCCCCTTTTACCTTGGGGAAAGGGGGGCTGCTCTTTCCATATGCCAGCATTTCATAACACAGGAAAGAGGGAGTGTATTTACATATACACTGGATGGAATCTTTGCCTAGGACAATGCATTCCAAACCCAGACTCAGGTTAGAAAGAGCTGGGACAACAAAAACTCCCAAAGAACAAAGGGAAGTTAAAGCATAACGTTTTCCCCAGAGCTTCTTAAGTGCAAACTCTCAGATTTTTTTTTTTTTTTTTTGTAACTTAAAAAGTTTACTGTAATCACTGTTTTGAAAGTCTAAGTGAAAGCCACGGTTCCCTTTTAAAATAATTTCCCCCTGATCACAGCAGTAACTTAGCACGTTGTATTAAATATGGTATTAATCTATCAGCAGAGTTCTAAATGAAAATAACAGTGCTAAGAGGAGGTACTGCTGAAGGTTAGAAATAAGTGCTCAAAAAGGAGTTTTTGGAGTGTGATCTAATGAAAGGGGAAACCAGAATCAAGTAGCCTTTTGTGTAAGACAGTCTGATAAAAAGGTGCTAAAGTTTATTATCTTCCTCTCTTTCCAGCCCCTACCCTAAATCCTGCTCTCCCCACCCCTCCACCAAAACAAAGCAAAACCAAAAAAACATTATTCACTTAAAGAGGAAAAGAAAGAAATCCTCTAATGCAAAGCCTGGAAGCCATTCCTAAAGACTACTTAATATGAAACTTTGTTTACAAGACACCAATATAGCCTCCTTACCACACTCAAAACCAGAAAACATCCACTTATTTAAAGAAATGCTTTTTCTATTTTGATCAACAAGGACGTCGGTATTCATTTTAATTTTAAATTCGGCCCCAACAGTGCCATAAGAATGTTTTAAACCCATCTATGATATGCACTGTTTGAGAATGTTTAAACAAAGGAAGTAGGAAAAGCCTTAAAATACACAGCAAAACTTAATGGCTTCAATTTTTTAAATACAGCCTGATTGCAGCGTGGCAAAATTATTCTCTTATGCTCACAGTCAGCCTTCAGAAAGAGTAAGTGCAGTCAGTGGAGTAATTTGTCCCACTGGAAATTCTGTATAAAACATCTACCTAAAATAAACAAGGCTTCGCAGCAAGAATCGTCAGTTGCCATTAAGGACACACCTTAAAGTTCTTACCACACAGTAACTAAACAAGTACAAACTAGTGGGGACTGTTCGCTACTTTTGTCTTAAAAGTTAATGAGATCAATTCCCCCGCCAGTATCAGAGGCTCAGATCATTTTCTGCAAAAGGCAGCAGACAAACAACCCCCCCAAAAAAACACACGACCCCTCCAGGCTCCGGGCGGCTGCTGTGTTATCAGCCAGCCGGAGCTTCTTGCAAAGGCGGCTAGAAATATTCACATTTAAACCTGACACCGTGCAACAGTAAAAGGTAAAACGCTGAAGTGCTCAGAATGCGCAGCTCGGGTACTGGAAGGCAGCTGTTGTTCCCCTGCCTTTTCTTTTGTTGTGCTTAATCTCATGTCAAGTCATTCAACCAACTCCAAAGCGATGAAGACATAATTGAACAACCTTAACTAAAAACTGATCTACTGTTCCTCCAACTGCCATATATGCTGTTTAAAGATTTAAAAAAAAAAAAAAAAAAAAAAAAAAAAAAAGGGCTAACTTATGAAAAAGAATCCACAGAATTTAAATCAGCAACTCTGGTGCATGCAGAAGAGTTGCTTGGCTGCAGGCCAAGCCAATCAATAACCACTGTAATAACCGTGGTTCTAAAGTTATTTGTTTTTCATATTCCCCACCCTGAAAAACTTAAAAGGCAAAACTTGAAAACTCAGATGCTGATTTCAGGAAAGAGCTGCGAGACCGAAAAGCCGAGTATTTTGCTCAGCATGACGAGATTGCTCATTAAAAAAAAAACCACGTTGCAGAAAGATCAGTGATCACAAAGCCACATTCCTGCTGCAGATCTTAAAATATTGACTCAGTTACAGAACTAGTAAAGGGGAAGGAAAAAAAAAAACCCTCCTCCACCCTCTCCCTCTTCCCTCCCCCTCTGCCAAAGAATGCAGTTTATCCCACTTATTTGCAACTGTCCTTTTCTATTATCCAAGGAAAGGCTGAAACCTCAGTGTGGACATCCCAAATTAAAGTCTTAGGCGTATTCCCAAACCTCCAGTTAAGAAGAGCTCCAAAGAGCAATAAAACATGGCGTTAAAGCATTTGCAAGCCATTGTCACAGCCCTGTGCTCTGCTACCTTTGCAGCCACACCACCAGCCCCCACCAAGCATGGAAGCGTTGGTCAGCAAGTCAATGCCTGCTATTCAACTTGTAGTTAGGCGTTTTATTTCGGTGTCTTCCAGATCATATCACTCCTGCATTTCACGGCCTAATAAAATGTGAAGAATGATATGCTTGCCTTCTCTCTGCCCCCCCCCCTTTCCTTGCATCTGAAACTGCGTTATTTCCCTCTCTTCTTTTTCACACATTCTTACAAAAACTTCCCTTTTCACATACTTCTATAAGAAAATATTTCACTGCAGCTATACTTCAGTTCCCATTTCTATTTTCGATTTTCACTAGATTCTTCTGCTCCTGCCTCCCCCTCAAACCCACTGGTAGAAACTGATGTAGTTTTAAAGCTCTCAAGGTCATTTCAAAAATGAAAAAAAGAAAAAAAAATGCTGCCTTTAAAAAAAAAGAAAAAAAGAAACCCTTAAACACACAACCCCCCTAAACTAAACCCTTTTCACATTCAAACGCCTTTCATCAGCAGATCAATAACCCAACAGAAAGATTTTTGTTCCCCACCACTTCAAAACTATTACACTTCAATTCAAATACTTACTGGGAGTCACACAGCACATTTTATGGGATGGCTCATTAGAGAACATACAGACCTTACTTTGGGTGCAGGTTTTCTGCGTGGGAGACAACAAACAAAAAAAGCCTCACACCCCAAAACACAAAGTCCAGGGGGCATCACGGAACAGGAATGAAATCCAATCTCTGGATATTCTAGAATTTTATTGTCCTCGCCTGGCAACCTCTTTTGTTGCTTAAGAAGTCAGTTGAGGCTTATTTATTTATTTTCTAAACTTCCTATTCCCCTTTAAAAAAAAAAATATATATAATATATATAAAAAAAAAAGAGAAACACGATGCTAAAGAAATGCTCGGGACCGCTTTGCTCTTTGAAAGACAAAGGTAAATGAAACAAAAAACGGGCAAAACGGATCAATAAACTTTTCATTAACAACACACACCACCATCCCCCCCCCCCGCCCTCCGCCCCATGAGCCACTTACTACAAATCCTTCTTCCAGGAACATCTCTGACTCACAAAGAAACAGCCTCCGGTCGCCGCACACCCCCACCCCGGCCCCGAGCGGCCCCCGAGCGGCGCTGGGGGGGTCCCGCCACCCCCAGGTGTGGGCCGGGCACTGCCCAGGGGGCCGCAACAACTTTGCTGGGGGAGGCGGCTCGGGGAGAGCTCGGGAGGGCTCCGGGAGGGCTCCGGGCTCCTCCGGGCTCCGCTCCGCCCGCCCCGCCCGGCCCGGCCAGGGGGCGGCGGCAGGGGCCGCTACCTGCGGCCGCACACACCTGGCCCTTCCTCCGCCCCCCCGGCCCCGCGCTGCCCTTCCTCCTCCTCCTCCTCCTCCTCCTCCTCCTCCTCTCTCCTCCTGCTGCCGCTCCTGCCGTGCCCCGCGGGGCTCGCAGCGCCGCTCCCACCCGCTCCCACCCGCCCGCTCGGCCATGCCCCCCGCGCTCGCTCGCACAACCGGCCCCGCGCGGCAGAGGCCGCCCGAGCGGCGGGGCTGCGCCGGCCGCAGGTGCCCCGGGGGGAGGTGAGGAGGGGGATGAGGAGGGTGAGGAGGGGGGCGCGGAGCCCCCGGCAGGTGCCCCCCAGCCCTGCCTCACCTGAGCCGAGGCCCGCGGGGCAGCGGCCGCGCCGCGCTCGGGGCACACTGTTTGTAAACGGCTCCGCGGCAGCTGTTGCTCGGGCAGCCCCGGGACACGCCCCTCATCGCGAGACACGCCCACCGAGGGGCGGGGCCTCCGCTGGCCACGCGCCCGCCGCGTGTCAATCACCCTTTGGTCACGCCCCTCAGGCCACGCCCGCTGTGTGGCCACGCCCCCGTGCCCTCAGGAGGGGAAGGGGCCATGGAGGCGATGGAGGCGATGCGGGCACAGCGCGGGCCGCGCACGAACGCAATGGCAGCCAGCACACGGACATGTGCCCTCATAAACACCGATCTGAGGCATGCATGGCGCACTGGGGAAGAGGCGACCCCGACCCTTTTTGGGGTGTGTGGCTGCAGCCCCGGGGATCCCGAGTGCTCAGGGATGGGCTGGCACGCATCACGGCCGCCCGAGGAGGAGGGGACAGAACACACCGATTTACTGTGGAAAATGCCCCGAAAAGCCCAAAGGTTCATCTATTTTTCATTTATTCGAACACCCAGCCGCTCTGGGTGTAATAGATAAATAAAGCGTCTTTCCGAACACCCAGCTCTCTCATCCAGAGGGATGCACAGTACAGCGGAATCCACTGCAGCAGGCAAAGACTTTAAAACCTTCCCGAGTGTCCCACTTGGCACCGAGCAGGTTTTGAGGAGTTAAATGCAATGTGTAATGCTGTTAGCGAAGTGCTTCATCTGTGCTGGACTCTGCGGTTGGCACCTCCCGCCAGGAAACGGGATAAGGAGGAAGGAGGGGAGCGGGCTCTGCTTTTCCCCAAAGACACCCCGAGACCCGCTAAAGTCACTCCGGCTCACATCACCACCTTTACATCGCACCCAGGGGCTGCTTCCCTCCGCTATCAAAATCATCCTGCCTCAATAGAGGACAGCGCTGAAAGAATCGCGGCTAAAAATCATGCGTTCGGCGTTGGGGTTTAATGTGTGGGGGGTTTTTTTAAAGTTCTTCTCAAAATGTTCTCCCAGTCTAAAACGAGCGACCTTACCCAGGCTGAAATTTAGGTCGTTTAAGGGGCAAATAAAGATTAATCAAGACCATTACAGAATGTGTAATATATACAAGGTAATAGACTTACCGGGTAATTCGGGAAGGTGAAATATCTGTATTGGCAAACTGGAGTGTTGCCCCACGCCGACTTGAAGCAGGTTTATTTTCACGAAGCGCTCAAACCTGATAAGACCAAAATATTAAAATACAGATATTTAAGTCCTGGCCCTTCAAATAGTCACACGGGTTGATGGGCAACCTCATTTATTTCCCGAAGGTTAAAAAATCTCTCTGTCCATCAGCTGTGCGAACCACGAGCAAAAGAGATTTATTTACCTTGTGCTCCTTCGCAGATTTCCAGGTGATAAATCCTGGCCTTCCCGCTGCCTTGGATGGAGTTTCGGATTGGCACAGGAGAGTTTATTGCACAATCCCTGCTAGTTTAAGGTGATTTTTTTTTTTTTTTTTTTTTGCAGTAGGATGTGTCGGAGCCGGGCGTTTATCCGCTCATGCAAAATATTCCTTTGTCTTGCAAGAGCTCCGCGTTTCTCTGGAAGTGCTGCACAGCACCTTGCACTATGTGACCAAACCTGATCCCACAAACACTCCCAAGGCTGAAGCACAGGAGCGGTTTAAGGATTGATTATCTCCAAATGGCAGCCCGGCCAGGAGAACAAAGCAGAATTTTGCTGGAAATGGGGGTGGGAGTGACCAGTTTTTGCTACACTAAATGACTCTTAACAGCCTGTTAAAAATGTATTCTTTTTGTTAAGCTCTGTGATCATTTCGAAAGACCTTGTATTGAAGAGCTAAAAACAAACTCAAGGCCCACAAACTTAATAAAAATACTATATTTGTATTTCTGCTCTTAACTCGGTGTCCTTAAAGACTCCCTGAGCCAGGTGTTGTGGTATTTCTTGCTCTCATGACACACCAAAACCCATTATTTTCCCTTTTCCCCTTTCATTTTTAAAAAATTTTACTTTTCCCTGTGAAATCCACTGACCTCCTTGATCACAAGGGCTGTTCCCTTGAGCCAGGGCTCTGGATAACTGTAAACATGACTTAGCAGAGAACACAGGAGCCGCATGGTTTTTATCCACTGAGATATGGGACCTCTGTGGAAAATATAAAAAAAAAAAAATAATAAGGAGACTGCTTCAGCAAAAAAAGGAGAGGCTCCGAATATATTAAAACTTTTCTTCTTTTGCTCAAAGTGGATCATATAATATCACATTACAGGAGTGAAAACATCCAATTTATTTTTACAGATTAGCCACGGTGACCTCTGTGATTTATGCTCATGGCGCTGGAAATGTTTGATATGAGGCAAGGGCCAACTCGAAAAAATAAATCCTAACTTTTCTTCTCCCTCTGTTTTGCCCTGTGTTGAGGACATTCGCTGCCTCTCTGGAGAGGTTTCCCCAGTCGATATTTTATGTATGAGGCAAAACCTTCTCCACCAAATGCCCTGACAGCCCCGTGTTTACTGCTTTGCACTATATGTTACTCCACAGTCTTGCAATATTAAACCTAGCCCCAAACTAGACTTTGGAACCAGGCAGCACGCCCAAAATTGTGATAATCTCCTCCAGAACAACAGAAAGAAGTAAAATAACACTGCTGAAAGCTGGAAAGTTTCATTGCCGTCCCCAGACTCCTTAAACGTCTGAGTTCTTTTAAATTACATTATGCACAATTACATTATGCAAAAATCCAGGCTGGAAGTTTTGTGATCTGGCTCAAGTCCTGCTCTTCTCAGAGCACACAGAGGGAAACCCTCGCTGTCAGGGAGAATGAAAACAGAGCTGAGCAGGCAGCAGGAAGCCTTCACCTAAATTTAAAATCTTTCCAGGGTTGCTGGGGGTGCTTGTCTCAAACAGCTGACCTGAGCAGCAAAACGCCCGGGCTGTCCCTGGCAGCAGGAGATCAGCCAAGTTTCATTCTTCTGCACAGGGGCTCTCTCATTTGACATTCATATTTAGGCAGCTATTAAATCTGGCCTGTCGTGTGGTTAAGGCACAGATGGGATTTTGGGGAGCTGGGCTCAGTCCCAGCTCTGCCACAGACTTCCTGCGTGATCTTGGGCAAGCCTTCTTTCTCCCAGGGCTCCCGAAATTTGGATGTTTGGGGTTTGTTTTTTTATTAAGCCCCTGCTCCAGCAGTCATTACATGGAATTCTCTGTTTGCTGGCATGAATAGATAAATAAAGTAAATACACAGTGTTTAGGCTTTCAAGGAGATAAGCTTGAAGCACACGATCAGAGTGTGACCTAATGGCTCGAGAAGGCCTTTTTGGAACTGTTGGGGCTGTTGGACCCAAGCTGCAATACAAAATTCTACACCCTCCGTTTCTGCACAACAACATCCCTTTGCAAAATCAGGATCACGCCGCTCCTTCGCTTACAAAATAAATTGTTTATGCAACACTCTGACGAGAGGGAGGCCAGAAAATGGAATCGCTTGTGAGCAGCTTCACCGGCGTTTTGTGGCTGCGTTTGTCGCGGCGTTCCCTGGCCCGAATCGACGCTTTCAGCGCGATCGGAGCGCAGATCCCGCGCCGGGAGCGTGTTTACAGGAAACGCTGGGCAGGGGCTGCGCCGGCAGGCTCGGCTCCCTCTTGGCTACCATAGCAGCACGGAGGAGCCACGAGGGCGACCGAGCGGCTGCCGAGACACGGCAGCAGGCAGGGCTGGCCCTCCGCCGGGAACGCGCCCGGGGCGGCGGGAGCGCGCACCGCCGACCCCAGCCCGCGATGGGCACAGGGCTCTGCCCACCCTCGGCACAGGGCTCTGCCCACCCTCGGCACAGGGCTCTGCCCAGGGCTCTGCCCTTCTGCCCACCCTCGACACTGGGCTCTGCCCCTCTGCCCAGGACTCTGCCCCTCTGCCCACCCTCGACACTGGGCTCTGCCCTCTGCCCAGGACTCTGCCCCTGCCACCCTCGACACTGGCTCTGCCCTCTGCCACCTCGGCACAGGGCTCTGCCCCTCTGCCCAGCGCTCTGCCCCTCTGCCCACCCTCGACACTGGGCTCTGCCTCTGCCCTCTGCCCCTCTGCCCCTCTGCCCCTCTGCCCTCCAGCCCAGCGCTCTGCCCCTCTGCCCACCCTTTGCCCAGGGCTCTGCCCTTCTGCCCACCCTCTGCCTAGGGCTCTGCCCCTCTGCCCACTCTCTGCACAACACTCTGCCCTCTGCCCTCCCTCTGTTCTGCCCCTCTGCCCTCCAGCCCAAGGGGCCGCTCTCTCCAGTGATGCCCTCCCTGTGTCTCGGTGCCCCTCGGAGGTGTTTTGATGCCCCGCTAAAATGTGCTGTGTGAGCAGCACGCTGAACGCAGAGCAGTTTGTTTTTGTAGTGAGCAAGGAGTCGCAGGGGGGTTCTGTCCCTGTTTTATACATCCTGGCTGGGAAACTCATAGATTTCCAATCCTGCGAGGCGCATTGACAGAACAGCTAGGAAAGATTTTCTGTTTGACCTTGATTTTGTTTTGCTTTCGCCACATATGAACTTTAACAGACTTCGAGCATGACGTCCTTTCTTTTTCCTTATCACAATGCACTAGCATAGGAAAATACAAGTAAACAGAAGCGTCTTCAACAGCACAGATTTCTCAAAGAAAGCATCTCACTTTTTTTTCCTCTTTTTACTCAACCTGCAGTTCTGTTCCTGTACTTTGTTCTGCAAATGGATCCTTTTCAAAATGACTGCACAGCACCCTATGAATGTTCTCTTTTCTTGTAACTCCTGGGGTGAAAGATCTCTGGGATCTTCCTGGTATTTATTCAAGCCCAGGGTTGTTGTCTGATGGGCTCTATCTAACAGCAGTAACGGCAGCATTGTTGCTACTCGGTGATAGAGAATAAAGATTTGCATGGGGAATTAATTTTTTTTCTGAGATGTGGCTGGAGGAGAGAGAAGAGAAGAGCTCTTCGGCATGCAACCCTTCTGCTGAAAGGGCTGAAAACAGAAAAGAGCTTCACATGCATCCGTGCAGGGCAGCCAGCGAAGGGAAATACATTGGAGAAACACAAATTCGATGAAAAAGGCTGCTCAGGAAGATAAACAGCCCGGGATGATGAAGTCATACCCTCTGCCAGACTGGCTCAGTTATCAGCACCACAGGCCTGAAACTTTTGTTGTAACTTTCCAAATTGTCCTTCCCAGTATCACATGGCTTTTACTCTGAATATCAAGAGTTACATCTAGAGTCTGGCTGTTAATCCTCTCCCTTCCTTGGTTAGTTTGAGCTTCCAGCCTTCCCACTCTCAGGGTATAAACTGCTTCTTTCTATGGCTTGGATATGGCAAAATAAAGGCACATTCACTCATGCTAATTAGCACCTGACACCATTCTTCAATTAAAAACAAGTCTAATATTAAAAGCCCAACCCTGTGCTGACTATTCACATACAGAGGTAGGTGTGCACTGAACTGGTTCT
Organism: Sitta carolinensis; assembly: GCA_032173965.1. Lineage (NCBI taxonomy): Eukaryota > Metazoa > Chordata > Aves > Passeriformes > Sittidae > Sitta > Sitta carolinensis. The sequence goes on along the minus strand of CM063300.1, from coordinate 13,026,747 downwards.
AAAACTGAAACCTAAATATATTGTTTGGATAGGATGACATGCTTAAATTCTCTATTTGTTAATATAATTTTCCTCACTCCATTAGAGAGCTCAGGGTAAGCTTGTCACAAAGTAAGTTGGAAAACTTTTTTTTTACAGACTTGTGAACTCTGTAATATGTTGGATTCTTGGTGCAGACAAAGCAGAATTTTACAGACATTTTCCAGTTCTGACATTTGTGCTGTATGTGTAATTCAAATGTCACCTTTTTTTCCACTTCTCCTTTTTGGGGCCATTTTCTATTCTGCCTTCAGTTATAGAAGTTTTTCTCCCCTTTGTCTTGATCTTAAATCAAAATTTCAAGCACACCAATAGTACTTGTTGCAGGGTCTATCCTCAAAATAATGGAAGTAAATTCTAATAATGGAAATGGAACCTCACAAAATGCTTCCTAACTGAAGAAGACATTTCTAGATTCATTTCTTTACTTCCTATGGCATATTCCAAATATATTCAGAGACCAAAACTGTCTTTAAGGAGGGCAGTTACTGCTCCTTGTAATTGTGATGTGGAGGCAAATCCTTAAGAACTTCTCATGGGCAAGGAAGCAAAATTATCTGCCTTGAGATAAGAGAGAGACTGAGGCATTGCTGCACAGGAACTCAGAGTTAAGGAAGTGTTCATTTTGTAAAGTTTTAACGTGAAATTACCCAGCCTCTGTCAGGTGTAACCCCGCAGAAAAACGTGACAGTTCAGTTAATTTTTGAGCCATACTTTTGCAAAGGTATTTACCTCAGAGTGTGTCCTCACTGAGTACTGTAGTTCTACTGCAGCATTTAATTCCCCAAATTATAAAGGAGAGAGAAGAGGACACAAAATTTGCTTTGTGATTCTTTTCACGACTTTCATGCTGTTAAAAATGATAATTACCTCTCATAAACTGAAAGTGCTGATAACATTAATAATGGATGGTGGGATTCTTGCACGTGTGTTTATTAATTTATAAACACCACAGAGCCTCAGAACGAAAGGTGTTCTATAAATAGAAAGCTAATATTGATCAATCCTGACATGGAATTACCATTCTTGGAGGGCTGCAACAGTTATTTTTTTTTCCCCTCCATCCCAATCTGCTACCAGAAAGAATTCCCTGAGCTCGTGCCTTTGTTATCATCGTTTGTTTCTTCCCATTGTACTCGCAGCAGCACTTCCTCCTTGTATCAGAAATGCAGGAAGAAAAACCTGAGGCTTCTGGGTTCTGAATGCGGCAGAGCTGGTATGGCACAAAATGTGCATTTGAAAGGTGCTAAAGGAGAGCAGGAATTGTTTGCAGCCAGGAATTAGCATGACAGTGGACAAAGGCCGGGGTGTTTCCAGTTCGTGGGGACGCTATTCCCAGACCTGCGGGACAGAGCTGCCTCCTGCTCACACACAGGGCGTTCAGAGCCGCTCTGCAGCACAGCAGAGAACATCATTTACTTCCAAACACATCCTCCTCTTCCCCTTTCACCACGGACAAGTCACCCGACCCCTGTCCTTGCATTTCTGGTGTTTGAGTTATGTTTTTCTGCTTCCCTCTTCTGCGAAATGAGGTTTACAACGGCAGGCGTGCTGGGCAGAAGGTGAGGAACATCGCAGGGCTGGGTGGAACCGGGAGAAACACAACCCCCCAAAGTTCCCAGACTCCTGAGGGATCACAAACCCCCCAAAGTTCCCAGATCTCCTGAGGGATCACAAACCCCCCAAAGTTCCCAGATCTCCTGAGGGATCACAAACCCCCCAAAGTTCCCAGATCTCCTGAGGGATCACAAACTCCCCAAAGTTCCCAGATCTCCTGAGGGATCACAAACCCCCCAAAGTTCCCAGATCTCTTAAGGGATCACAAACCCCCCAGATCCCAGATCTAAGAAGCTTTCAAGTAACTTTCAGTACTGAGCCCAAAGTGCAGCCACTGTACCACTCATGCCTAAACTTCCCAAACAATCCCAGCAGGGAATTCTGATCAATACACTGCCAATATCACACACAGCAGCTCCTGAGAGCCAGAAAATACCAGCAAAGCTGCCAGATTATAATTCATGTATGAAATGCTGAGCTCCTGCTTCCTCTGCAGGCCTTCCCTCCCCATCCTGGCACTGCTGGGATGCAGGAGGATGAGGATGGGGATGAGGATGGGAAGGGGAAGGCTGGGGCTAGAGCAGAGCTTCAGCTGGTACATATCAATATCACACTCCTGCCTTTAATGCAGCCCCGATAATTTCCAGCAGCTGGGATTTGAGCATTTTAGTGGCTTAAGGGGAGTTTTGACTCTAAACCTGCTGTTCTGCTGGGGCACGGGGCTGCAGGGACATTGCAGCCCCCTGAAACCTGTCCAGGGTTCCATTCACACGTGGAAATTCAAAATCCATTGGTGCTCTGCACAATGCAAGTATTGTGTATGGGACACAGGAATATCTTCCTGCAGGCTGCTTGGGGCAGGATATTATTCAAAGTAAAGAATCACATTTTTGCTTCATTTTTGCCATTGTTACATTATTTCCTGTATGGCTATTTTTTCCCTCTCGAAAGAAATTAGCCCTTACTTCGTAATGAAGTTTCTGAGAGCATTTCTTTTTAAATTAACATAATGAATTTTTTGTCCAGTTAAAAGGGATGTTTTCAGACAGGACAGTAACATACCCAACTGAGGACACTCCAAGCTTGAACTACTGACAGGAGACAAAGAGGAAGGTGATTTGTTCTGTGGAAGCAAAAGCAGAAATTAAACGATCAAACATGAAATGACAAATGTAAAACACTTTCAGTTTATCCATCTGAGATGGTGTCACTGCAGGTTAAAGAGGAGAAAAATTGGATATGGGGCTTTTTAATAGGAGTGTTCTCCCAGAATTATAGGATATTCCAGTTTTATAATAATGAAGTTTCTATGACAATTTGGACAAAGACAGCTGGTTCCTGTGGTTAACAAAGGAGAATATTTGGGATAGACTGTGGAGAGCTGTGGGATTGTCCCCCAGGCCTCTCACAACAGCTTTTGGTGCTGACAAAATCCTTGCCCAACAGATGCAACCGTGGCTTTATCAAGGACTGCTGGTGCCCCTCCAAACCCTGTGTGTGAAAAAGCCCTCCCTGCTGCACTTCTGCTGCTGGGGGCACTTTGCTCAGGGCTTGTATCTTTGTCAGGCTGAGAGGTGAATTAAAGCCCTTAATGAGTCCAGAAGAATGTGTAACCTGCTAGTGCTGTGTCCTCTGGTGCTGTGTGTGTAGGTTTAGATAAATCCCTCCAGCTGACATTGGAAGGTGATGGTGAATGTGATTGTTTCATACAGAAAAGCTCCATAATTGTGCTGGTGAAGAGACCAAGAGGCGGATTTTCAAGAGAAATTAGGAACTTGACTATTGCAAATGTATGTGGAGCTGGATGGCTGCTTTAGGCATGTAATTATTCTAATTCGGGTATGTAAACCAGCTAATTGTACATGGAAGCAGCTAATTGAGCAAATTTTAATTTGCTTTTACCTGTGCAGACACTCAGGAGAGATGGGAAGAGCTCGCTAGGAGAACAAAAATGCCCTGAGCATTCTACTGCAGGCAGATCTTCTGTCTCCTGCTGTGGATCCCAGACAGAACTGCCCCTGGATCCCACAGAGAACTGCCTCTGGATCCCACAGAGAACTGCCCCTGGATCCCAGAAAAGAACTGACCCTGGATCCCAGACAGAACTGGCCCCTGGATCCCAGAGAGAACTGCCCCTGGATCCCAGACAGAACTGCCCTGGATCCCAGACAGAACTGCCCTGGATCCCACGAAGAACTCCCCTGGATCCCTCCAGACTGTCCCTTCCCTCCTTCCTCTTCCCTTCCCTTCCCTTCCCTTCCTTCCCTTTCCTTCCTCCCTCCCTTCCTTCCTTCCCTTCCCTTCCCTTCCCTTCCCTTCCCTTCCCTTCCCTTCCCTCCCTTCCCTTCCCTTCCCTTCCCTTCCCTTCCCTTCCCTTCCCTTCCCTTCCCTTCCCTTCCCTTCCCTTCCCTTCCCTTCCCTTCCCTTCCCTTCCCTTCCCTTCCCTTCCCTTCCCTTCCCTTCCCTTCCCTTCCCTTCCCTTCCCTTCCCTTCCCTTCCCTTCCCTTCCCTTCCCTTCCCTTCCCTTCCCTTCCCTTCCCTTCCCTTCCCTTTCCCTTCCCTTCCCTTCCCTTCCCTTCCCTTCCTTCCCTTCCCTTCCCTTCCTTCCCTCCCCGGTGTACAAAGGCAGACAGAATTTCGGCTGGGCAGGATGTGCTTTCTGCCTTCCTCAGGAGGATTTGTTTTCCTTTCTGGAAGTGGTAGCCCGTGTGGAGACAGGGATGGAGCCGAGCAGGGAGATCCCAGAATATCTCTGCAGCGCTCTGCTCCGCTCTCAGATTCCCATCCCATAGCAACATGCTGACAAATCAAGAGCTGCCATCCTCTATCCAGTGCTCCAGCTGTCAGCCTGGAGCAGTGCAGCTCCTTGCTGGAGCACAGCCTTCCCTTTGTTTCAGCTTCGGAAATAAAATCGTAGATTTGTAAAATAAAAGGGGGAAGAATCCTTTTCTAAGGCAATAAAATCACTAATCCTTTTTTACAGGTTCGTAAGTGCATTAGCTGCTTTGAACGAGGAGGCACGCGGTGAATGTTAATGGGTTTGTAGTAACAGTACACTTTGTATTTTATATAATAACCAGTTACATAAAATCAGCAGGCTCACTAAACTCACCTATACTTAATTTTGTAAATATTTTCATTGATTTAATTTGCTCTCAGTAAGCAACATTTGTCACCACAACAACCTTTGTTTCTCTCATTTTTCAAGAGAGGGAAAAGTCTTTCTTCCAGCTAGTTCTGAACAGATCCCATTTTCGATGCAGGCTCAGAGAGGGTGGAGCACGGCATTAATGTCCTGGACTTTCATGTCTGACACAGGTCCAAGGCAAAGTGACTTTATGGGACTTTAAAAATGCACATTTTGTAGGAGTGAGTGTCTTATAGAAGCTGTATTGGTAGCACCAGTCTCACTGAACGCTGTTCATAATTTAATTAAAAGTCAGAGACAGCCACAGAAACATCGATGTGTCCACACCTCACCTTACAAACAGAGCAAGGCATCACCACACCCGTTTCACAGAGGGAGAAAGGGCTTGGAAAGGCACAGGATCTTCCCCAAGACACGAGTGTGGGACACAACCACCAAAACCAGGGAGGAAAACCTTTAAAGGAAACCCTACAATGGCCAAGTGACAGCCAAGGAGCCAAAGCCATGGATCTGGCAGTAATTAGCCCAAGGGGAGGGAGAATGGGAAGATGCAAAATCCTGGGATTAGCAGGGCTGCTCCGAGCCTGGGCAGTTGCACACACCTCCCTTTTTATTCACCAAAATGGAGAAAGTAATTTTTTATCCTTTCTTTCCTCACTCAAGAAAGCTCCAAGGGCTGGATTTTCCCCTCAGCTGGGATTTGTGGCTGAAGGAGCAGCACAATTAGAATTTGTGTGCAGTGGTGTTGGGTGAATCCCCACACCCCCCCGAATTCCCTGATCTGTAGGGGATATGGAGACCTTGTGCCACTTTCTGGGGAATGCTGGATGGTTTCTGAGCACACGGTGCAGGGTGCAAGGCTGCTGCAGCCTGGGTCCCACGGGTCCATCGTGGAGTTTGTGCCCTGTCCATCCCACGGCACACCTGCAAGAGTTTCTGCCCAGGGGATCCCCAAAATCAGCTCCTCGTAGCCAAGGAGGGGCTGAGAGGATTGGGGAGCTGCTGGCTGGCAGGAATTATTGACTCCTGTCATCCCCAATGCCAAATCCCCCAGGGAAATATCAGAAATTTCCATTAACCACTCTGCTCCATTTCCCCCCATTCATTGTCCTGGTTTCTTCAGACTCAACGTGTCCAAACCCCTTCATCCAGCAATATCCAGGAAACCCCAGCCAGGCTTTTCCCACGGGATTCCTGAGGGCACAATTTGGGCCATGGCACTCAGATGCAGACAACTTAAATCCAGATATTTTATCAAAATGAAACAAAGGAATCCTAATGCCAGTTAAATCCTAGACCCTTATCTGTGATTCTCTCATTGTTTGCAAGCCGAAGGTGCTCAAGGAAATTCCATTATTAAAAAAAAAAATTCCTAGAACTGTTACTTAAATTTGCAGGAGCTGCTCATGTACAACACAACAAAAATTGTCTGTAGCATTCCCAAAGTCTGCTCTAAGGATGTGTCTGGAACTGAAATATTTGTTAATACAAGAGTTCAGCCAGTCTGCACATGAAACGAATCCCAGTGAAAATGTAAACCCAAGTATTATTAATATAACATCATGCCAAGCAATAGGAAATAGTAAGTGCAGAGAAAGCAAGAGATCGCTCAGGAAAATATCTGTTGTTTCAAGACTGAAGCAGCAATGAATTCCTGGAATCTTAAACTTTATCTTCTCAATAGGCCAGGGGTGAGCAGCACTAAAGCAGGTGTTAAAAGCAGTCTCAGGAATTAAGGGCAGTTCACTCAGGAGCTGAGAACAATTCAGATGTACTTTGTATTCCTCTGGCTCGCTTGGGCTCACTTGGAGAATTTTCTTCCCCTGTATCTTAATTTGCTAAATGATTCACGAGAGTCCAACACATCCACGTTTAATTAGCTTTATAAATCAAAGGTGGCAATTCTTTAGTAACCTGAGTTATTCCCCGGCGTGGCAAGCTAGAAAAACGCTGACAAACTTCTTTATTGACCTGTTGTGCTTTGCAAAGACAGCCAACGCTGTATTGATCCGGCCATCCCAAATCCTGGAGCAATAACATCCCCGAGCCTGCACATCCTCACTATTCCCTGCTCCCCCTGCACGAGTGAAATCCCCCACCCCTGAAAGTGCAAATGTTCACATCCCCCTCCTCTGGTTTGGGGAAGGATCTTTATTGTCGGGAATTAAAGGAGGGGAGAGCAGGAACCTTCCTTCGAGTTTCCCTGGCGGAGTTCGCCTCTTTCATCAGCAGTGCTCGTTTGGAACTTCGCTAGCAACTTTAATTATTTCCTCCCGGAGCTCCCCCACCCCCAGCACTGCCCAAATTCCCTTTGTGTCACCCAGGAACCCGATCCTGCCTGGGAAAACCTCGGCTGGAGTCAGCGGGCTTGGCTTCACATTCCCCGGGGTCCCCCTCCTGGAACACGGGCACTTAGGGCAGATTTAAAAAAAAAAAAAATCCGGGTGCGCAAAAGTCTTGGGGAGATCAGCGTTTCTATTTGTAGCTCATGGCAAAATGAAACAAATAAATGAAGACTTCAGCGTTTGTCCTACTGGGATCCCTCACTTGACAATCTCTCCTGAGTCAGGGTGACAAGGTCACGTTCCTTATTCTTTATTCATTTAACCGTTTGATAATTATAAGTAGCGATGGAAAGCAGGCAATCCTCGCAGTTAATAATCTTCCCAGACCCCAGGGTACGGGGCTGGGAAATGGAGGGAACAATGGGGAAAAGTTAAAAATTGTTTCCATTATCTATTACCATCAGGTAAAGGGGAAAAAGGCGTTATCCTTGGAAATAAACGTTCATTTACATTTCTAGCAAAACCCACCCTGAACATATCAGGCAGCTAAAAAAAATAGGGAACACACTGAGAATAGTTTGGAATATTATTATGATCTAGCCGATGTTCTCATTTCCCCATGTGCATTTTTATGCAAATGCTGTTGGTTTCACCACCTCCAACCATCCTGAATTCCCACTGAACCGTGGCAGAGCTGAAGATCTTCAGCAGGACATAATAAAATTACGTATATACGCAATTATTTTAGATATTAAAGCACCCAGGCCAGGAGGTGACAAAGGCCACCAGACAGAAACCACTTGCCCTCCCCAAGACCACACTGAAGTGTGTGACCAACTTGAGGCATTCCCAAAGTGTGGGCTCCACCAGGGATGCATTCCTGAATCCAAATCAATCTCTCCAAAATAGCTGCAGGTGAAAATTCTTCATCCGTGCTTGCTGTGCACGCAGGGAAAAATGCCTGTCATACAAGCACAGGCCTGTGCTGCTGTTTATTTCAGGCCAAAAATGGAAGTATTTTGGGGTTTTTAATGTGTTCTGCAGTTTCACAGCTGCCTCTGGAAAAGAAGGATATTTTCCTGACTCTTATATGGGCTGGATAAGTGATGCTTGGAAAGGCTGGCAATTAAGAAAAAATTTAAAAAAACTAACAAAAAACCAAACCCACCCTTTCAAAGCTAAATATATTTTTTGTATTTTAGACAGATATTTTTTTTCTGGGCCATTTCCTCCTGAAGCCTGTCTCAGACTAATATGCAAATTTTCAAAAAGAAGAATGTTTGGATAACCCCGTGGTTTGAAAACAACCAAAGCCAGGCGAGATCCACGGCGGGCACCCACAGATGGATAATATTTTGTTTTTCGTTGTGAACGTCTTTTGTCTTGAAGCTGGTGTGAAAATCTAGACGAGGGCCCCACATGATTGATCACCACAAGCATCAGAAGGAAGTGATTCACCACAACACTGTAACTGAAACTGCTTCTCGACACCTGATTGCAAACTTCACACTGGGGGACTAATTAACTGCTGTACCTGCTGGAGATTGCAGGAGCCTCAGGACACCTCAAAATTCCAGCTGGGACACCCACAGGAAAGGTGCATGCCATCAGAATTTAATAAAGAAGGTAAAAACGCAGATTTTTTTTTTTTTTATATGATATTAAATTATAATATCATTAAGGTGTTGTTTAAAAAAAGTGTAACCTCACTGTCTACCTAAAGTTAAACGTACACAATTTTTTCTTTCTATTTTCAGCTTCAGGTTTTTCCTGCTTCTGCCCTGACCTTCATTTGAGGTGCGCTGTGAACATTTGTGAAGCATTTTCACTATTAGGAACATAAGGGTCATATTGTCTGAATTTAGCTATAAACCAGTACATGAAATATCATCCAGCTCCTCATGCATCGTGCTCAGGGCTGAGCCAACATCTCAGCAGATTTATCAGCAGAAGCACAGTCTGCAAAGACAGTGATGTACTCCTAGCAAAGCACTTAGAGAGTGAGGAGGAAGAATGGGAGAATAGCTGGCTGTGAGATTTTTTTTTTAGGGAAAACAAATTATTAAATAATTGTTTTAACTTGTAGTGATATAGCTGCAAATGAATCTACTAAAATAGGGGGTTGATATCCAGTGTCCAGCAATGTGTTGTTGTTTTTCCACTGCATTTGACAAATTAAAGAATTCTTCCCTTTTGCCTCCTGTTTCCACCACTCGGTTTAAATTGAAAACTATTTTTGAATAAACTTTCAAGCATTAAAAAAATTGAAGTCTCGCAGTTTGTCAAGAGTGTGGAATGGTGTGGCAATAGCCAAGAGCCTCCTTTGTTCTCATTTTCTAAAGGATTGTGAGTTGGCCCTGATGAGATGAAGAAATTGGTGAACTCTTCAGGAAAAGGAACATAAATCCCACAAATGCAGTGTCACAGTGACATCGGTTTGGGGCTGCACCCCTCTCCAGTCCTGGCAGCAGAAGCTGTGAAGCACCTGGAAAACAACATCCATGTTATTTCCCCTCCTAATCCCCGTGATCCATCCCTTGGGATCCTCGGAGGGAAGATTTGGGTATTTTTGGAGGTGCCCAGTGAAGGCTCATGGCTGGAAATCAAGATTCAAACCCCCGTGGCCACTCCTCTGCCAGCCCCCGGCATAAATTGCAGCTTGCATTGCAAATTTGCCCCAAACTGCTGAAATCTGGAGATGTTTCCCGACAGGCATTCAGCTGCATATTTTCCATGTAAATGAGGCTTGGACCACACCAGGTTCTCTGTATTTTACCTTCTGAATTCGCAGCCACCCCGAGCTCAGCAGCAACTGCTCAGTTCCGAGTGGGGAATTCTTGTTACGTGTGTAGGCAGTTGGTAATTTCATCTCTGTGTTCCCAATATTAATCAGGAATTTACTCCCTATTCCCAGTGCTTCCTCAGGATACAAAAAAAAAATTAAAAAATAAAAAGTGCCCATCTGAGGTAGTTCTCCTCCAGAGTGCTCTGGTCTCACAATTCTGGGTCACACTTCCCAGCTATCTGTAATCAGATATTAAATTTCTGCTTGAGTTAACACTCATCCTCTGGGAAGAAAAGAGCTAAAATAATCTAATACTTATTAAAACATCACAACCCTAAGAAATAAAGTTCTTCCTCTAAAAATAGAGCAAGGAGGAAATGCCTCCTGACACTGAACACGTTCAGCTGCAAACAGCAGCTCGGGAGAGATGGAATCCTGGTGTGTTCCTGGATCTCCTCTCCCAGATTCCTTCACCAGGTTCAAAGTTGGCCACAGGATTCCTGCAGGCACCAAATGAAGAGAGCAATTCCATCAATAGGTGCCAATTTTTAATCAGAATTCCTCTGGGTTGGATTCACATGCAGTTCTTTTTCCCCAGTAGGCTCTGCTGCTATTGTTGGTAAATGTTACATGACTCAGATGAAATGAAAAAGAAAATCAATCAAACACAAAGCCAGTAGCTTAGTAGTCAATAAAAGTAAGGAAAAAAAAAAAAAAAAAAGGGTGCTTGGACAAAAGTTTTCTGAAATAAACTATCATTTCTCAGGATGCATTTTTTTTTTTTTTTTTTTTTTTTTTTTAATCTCCACTCTTTTAAATAGGCCTGTATCTACTGAAAGAAAAATGAGTGAAGATATCCACAAAATTACTAAGTGTTACTCTTCCTTTGTGTGGAGAAATAAAAAATACAACAACTTCTCCCTGCTCTGCTTTGACCCGAAGAGATCAAAGGACACAGGTTAAACACAGCGTCAATATCAAGAGGAGGTTTCAGTGCCCGAACACGGGCAGGTCATAATGGAGTTTTTCAAAATCAGTGTATGAAACCCACGGCTTCTGATGGCAGAGGAACCTGGAATCTGTGCGGGGCACAGAACAGGGAGGGTTCGAGCCGGGAAACAGCAACCTCAGGAGCTGTCGGAGGAGCCAGAGCCCCGCTCCGAGCCCAGGATCCTCCTGGGATGGACCAGGGCCAGCGGGGCAGAGCCAGCCCGGCCCTGGGCAGGGCTCCTGGAGCTGCCGAGCCCGGGCAGCCAGGGAACAGCGACCCAGCCCAAAGGCAGGGCCGGGGGCACAGCTGGCAGCAGACAGCAGAGCTGAGCGGGGGAACGTGGCACCCGGCTCTGCAAAGTGTCCCTGCAGGCTGTCACGGGGGGAACGTGGCACCCGGCTCTGCAAAGTGTCCCTGCAGGCTGTCACGGGGGGAACGTGGCACCCGGCTCTGCAAAGTGTCCCTGCAGGGTGTCACCAGCATCCTCCTGCCCTCCACTCTGCTCTGGGTCCCTGCAGGCTGTCACCAGCATCCTCCTGCCCTCCACTCTGCTCTGGGTCCCTGCAGGCTGTCACCAGCGTCCTCCTGCCCTCCACTCTGCTCTGGGTCCCTGCAGGCTGTCACCAGCATCCTCCTGCCCTCCACTCTGCTCTGGGTCCCTGCAGGCTGTCACCAGCATCCTCCTGCCCGCCCAGTCTTCTCCCCATCCCTGCAGGGTGTCACCAGCCCCTCCTGCCCTCCTAATCTTCTCTTTGTCCCTGTAGGGATGCCACCAGCTCCTCCTGCCCTGTACTCTTCTCTCCATCCCTGAAAGGTGTCACCAGCTTCCTCCTGCCTTCTCAATCTTCTCTTTTTCCCTTCAGGGATGCCACCAACCTCCTCCTGATCTCCCAATCTCCTCTCCACCCCTGCAGGGATGCCACCAACCTCCTCCTGTCCTCCCAATCTCCTCTCCATCCCTGCAGGGATGCCACCAACCTCCTCCTGATCTCCCAATCTCCTCTCCACCCCTGCAGGGATGCCACCAACCTCCTCCTGTCCTCCCAATCTCCTCTCCATCCCTGCAGGGATGCCACCAACCTCCTCCTGTCCTCCCAGTCTCCTCTCCATCCCTGCAGGGATGCCACCAACCTCCTCCTGTCCTCCCAATCTCCTCTCCACCCCTGCAGGGATGCCACCAGTCCCTCCTGCCCTCCCAATCTTGTCTTTATCCCTTCAGGGATGCCACCAGCCCCTCCTGCCCAGCACCACCAGCTTTGTTCATTCCTGTCCCTCTCATCCCCCAGCCCCTCTCCAGGGGATTTGACATGGACTAACACCACACAGAGCCCAGTATTAATCAGGAATTTATTTATTCATTCATTTATTTATAATTAATTTATTTATCCTGATTAATACTGGTTTGGGGAAGCACCTTTCTGCCAAACCCCCCTGCAGGTCCCAGGCCAGCTCCAGCTCCTCACTCCTGTTTTACACCCAGCCCAACCCCGAGCAGAGACCAAATAAACAGGACCCCACCACCTGAGCTTTTCAAATCTGCACAGGGAATTCTCCACTGAGGGAAGTGCAGCCACTTCTGGAGTCGAGTGCAACAGCTCATAAATAACAGGCAAAAAAATTCCGTGCAATAGCAGAGGAAATTCTGGGTGACTGCAATGTGATTTGTCACTTGTGGGCTAATGGAGATTGGGTTGTGACACACTCCTGCTTTCCTGCCCCTGTGTGAATGAGCATCTTTGTTTGCCACGCACCCTCTCACTCAAAACTGGTGTTCTCTGTAACAAAGGGTGACCACAGGAAAATACAGAAGATAAAATACTGAAAAGGAAACCTCAAAAGGACGCTGCTGCGTCTCAAAACGTTCTAAACATACACAGGCAAAATGCAGAAAAATCAAAGGAAATTGCCAAGAGCAGGTGGAGCAATGTCAAATTATTTGTGCTGCTCAGCTGAGAGGTGTGCCAGGGTCCATAATTTATGAATAAGTGACTAAAGAATTGTTTTATCTGTCCATTTCTCATACGAGCATTTTCTTGCTACTAACGTTTAACTGTGGCTCCTGGGACTTGAACACTCAACATTTCCCAAAATCAGAAGAAAAACATCTCCAGAAAGGACAGGAGAAATTGGATATTTTCTGTATACTTGCATTGCAGAACTGTTTGTACATCTCTTTATTTTATAAATAATATTTCAAAGGCAACAGAAGTGATGTTTTGCATAGTTGTCAACTCCAGGAAAATCTCACCAAGCCTTATAATATTGGGGTTTTTTTTAAGAATCAGTTCTGGGAGGCAGAAATGTTCTCATGTGTTTCCATGAGAACTGCAAGTACTTTCTTGAAGTTAATTCTTTCTTTCTCTTGGTCTTTCTGAATGAAAACAAAAGCTTGAAAATACGAACCGAGAATACCCAAAGTCTCAAAAATCCCCAGCAGATAAGATGGAGGCAGTATTTTTAAACCCCAAGGCTTTGGGAAGTCACTCCCCTGACTGTTTCCATCACCGTTGTCTGGCAACACAGCCCTGGCAGTGTGACACAAATAATGCAGAGAGGCAGCAAGGGCTGCAAATTCTGCACGAGGAGTGTGAAATCCTGGCAGCTCCAGTGGCTGCAGGTGGGATCTGAGCAGAGGAGGAACTCCCCTCCTGGAAACCCAGCCTTGGGTGGGAGAGCAAAGGCAGAGCCCTTCCCTCAGCACAGCACACACAGCTGCAGGGGGCTTTGATTTCAGATATTAAGGTGGTTTATATATTTATATATATAATTTTTAATTATTTTTTTTTTACTTTCCAAATATAATTATTCACTGGAAAACGGAATGTAACAAAACAGTTTATGCAGACAGGCTTGCAGTGCATCTGTTCTTTTTTTTTTTTTTTTTTTGGTCTAAATAAAACACAGCAAAAATCTCACTCAGTATCTCGACAAAAAACATCTTTGTGTGTGTGAGAGCTTTCCTCCTATAAAGAAACCTGTTCTTGCCTCCTTCATTCTCTTCTGGTATCATCTAGACATCAGCACATTCCTATTATCTACTTTTGAATTTTCTTTCCCCCTCTGCAATAGATTTTCTTCTTTCTCATGGATTTTCTTGTTCCCCTCTGCAAACTGCCCCGCTGACATCACATCAAAATGAACTAAAATCTTTTAGGTGACAGAGGAGTGGCAACTGAGGCTGGCTTAGATTATCCATAACAACAGTTTTTATGGAGCTGTGTAGGTGAGTGGATAGGGGTGTATTTGTGGATGCATTCTGCAATTTGATTTAACAAAATCGTGATTGATCAAGGCCTACGAGTCGATTATAAAATCCTAGTTGACTCCAGCGGGGTTGTTCCCATAATAATCAAGTTATGAAACGGCCCAGGAGCGAGGTCAAAGATAAAGCTGCTGCCCACCCGCAGTGCAAGAAGGGTGAAGGCATCCAGGAGCAGAGGGCATTGAGCAGGAGTTTCCCTAAGCACAGAGCCCTTGTGAGGACTGCTGGGGATCAGGTGGGGGTGATGGGCATGGTCCAGGAGAAACACAGGAGGCTGGAGCCTTTGGGACCCACAGGAGACCCTTGTGAGGGAAGCTGGGAGGGGCTTCACCCCAGCACGTGCCTGAGGATGTGGAGTGGTCACAGTGCCCTGCTGCTGCCCTCCATATCCATCCATCCATCCCAATCTCATCCCTAATCCCATCCCAAATCCCATTCCATCCTATCCCTCATCCCACAGGAACCAGCCTTGGCCCTGTGTCCTTCCTGGTCTAGGGCAAACCAGCCTTGTCCTTCTATCCAACCTTTCTGCAGCTTGAGGACAAAGGCCTGATATCGGGGCTTTCATCCCTGCTGTTTCCAAACTGACAGAGGAGGTTTAGGTGGGATTGGGGCGGAATGTTCCCTGGAGGTGTGGCAGGCCCTGGAGGGGAGGGGAGGGGGGGGGGGTGAGTGAGGGAGGGGGGGGGAGGAAGGATGGATGAGCATGGATGGAGGATGGATGGATGATGGATGATGGATGCAAGGAGGTGATGGATGGATGGGATGGATGGATGGAGGAGGGATGGATGGATGGATGGGATGGATGATGGATGGATGTGGATGGATGGATGAGGATGATGGATGGATGATGGATGGATGGATGGAGGGATGGGATGGATGGATGATGGATGGATGGATGGATGGATGGATGGATTGGATGGTATGGATGGATGGATGGATGGATGGATGGATGGATGGATGGATGGATGGATGGATGGATGGATGGATGGATGGATGGATGGATGGATGGATGTGGATGGATGGATGGATGGATGGATGGATGATGGATGGATGGATGGACCAGCCCTCCCTGCATGCCCCCAGCTCCCTGCCACCCTACCAGAGACTTTCACTTCCACCCAGCCAAGCTCCTCTTACAGCGAGGTTTCCTCCACTGTAATTAGATTCCCCGGATTTAATCCCCTGGGAATGCAGCAATTACCATATACCTGACAAGTGCTAAATGCTGCATTCCGGGGGGATTATCACCTCCGGCTGAACAGAGAGAAAAGGCGAGGGCAGGAGAAATTTCCCCTTCCCCGTGGGCTGGGGAGAGCCTGATGTGCCGCAGCTGCCGGGGAGAGGGGACACCGGGGGAGGCGTTCCTGAGAGGCACCAGACAAAAATGTTTATCTCTCCTAAAAAGAGCACGGGTAATGCTGCACATCTGGGTCACCCCGCTCGGCTCCTGCGGGGCTCGCTCCAGCTGCTCCGTGTTTACAGAGGGATTTTTATTAATGCTGCTGCTACACGGAGCAAATACGCTGCAGAATAAGGGAGATTAAGACAATTGGTTTAATAGACTTCAGGAATAAGTGACATTAAATCGAAGTCGTATGCACCGGGAGGAGGCAAAGGAGAAGCGTTTGTGCGGAGTTTATTCACCTCGTGATGCACGATTTGTTACAGCTTGTTTAAAAAGCACGGGGTTGTTATAAAGCTCTTTCTGTTCTTTTGTGTTATCTCAGTTATTTACAAGAGGCACGGTGATGCTGTGAGGGCATCCTTCAGCGCTGATGAACTCCTTGGGATGAGCGGATAAAAGGCAGAATTTAACAGCAGGATAACGGCAGTGTTTACACGTACATCCGCGCCGTTGCCATGAAGCGTTTTGCAGGTTTAGCAAATTGGGATTAAGGGAGAGTTCTCTATGGTCATATACATTTGATTGGAATGAAAGGTTATCAGAGTAAAAGCGGTTGATTTTGCAATGAACACCCTGCTATGGCAAAAATGAGTCGGATCGCCTCTGTGTTCCATGGCAATGCCAACGTTGGGTCCGCAAGAGCCGCAGGCATTCCCTGCACTTGGGAGGGAGGCACAGCATGGAATGGTTGGGCTGGGAAGGACCCTAAAGCCCCCCCAGTGCCCCCCCTGCCATGCAGGGACCCCTCCCACCGTCCCAGGGGATCCCAGCACATCCAGCCTGGCCTTGGGCACTGCCAGGGATCCAGGGCAGCCCCAGCTGCTCTGGGCACCCTGTGCCAGGGAAGAATATTTTCCTAATATCCCATCTAAACCTTCTGTGTGTCGGTTTGGAGCCATTCCTCCTTGTCCTATCATTACAGGAGCTCTTATAAAAATTCCCTTTCTGTGTCACTTCCATCGGTGTCACCAATCCACATCTGTGGCATCCTCTATAATATTTTTATGTTATGTGGGAGAAAATCCTGCCCTCTATATACAGTTGCTTGTATTCCAAGGGCATATATGGTGCCAAAGTGGCACTTTTAAGATCTCAGGATATTAAAGCCAAGGTTTTTGTTGTTTTTTCCTGAAATCCAAGGTCACAACTATATCCATTTAACACAGGCTATGTCCATAAAGGATTGGTCATGTGACACCATCTGCGTTCTTCATCACATCCCAACCCATTGTATGACTGAAATAAAGCAGGAGCAGGGTGTGGTGTTTCTGCATTTCCTAACTCGTTAGCAAGTCGTTTAAGATGACTCCTGCCTTTCAGTAGCACGGTAAACCAGTCTAAACAGAAAGAAAATAATTATTAATTGGCCAACAGCAATAATAAGCCGCTCGGATTTCTTGAAAATCTCGCTCCAGGACAAATCCCTGGACAGCAGCAGCAGCTCTTCTGCAAATTGCATTTAGAGGAGCTGGTAGGACTCCTGTGCTGCCAGGGCCATCTCGCTGTTCCTCTGCTCGGGGCAGAGCTGCTCCTCCTGCTCCCTGTGACACCCACTCCTGCTGCTGGAGCTGCTGGGGGCACTGGAGAGATGGGGGAGATGGGAGAGATGGGGGAGATGGGAGAGATGGGGGAAGATGGAGGAGATGGGAGAGATGGGATGGGAGGAGTGGGAGAGATGGGGGAGGGAGAGATGGTGGGGAGATGGGGGAGATGGGAGTGGGGGAGATGGGGGAGATGGGAGAGATGGGAGAGGGAGAGATGGGGGAGATGGAGGATGGGGGAGATGGGGGATGGGGAGATGGGGAGGAATGGAGAGGAGATGGGGGAGATGGGGGATGGGGGAGATGGGGGAGATGGGGGAGATGGGAGGAGATGGGGAGATGGGGAGATGGGGAGAGATGGGGGAGATGGGGGAGATGGGGAGATGGGGAGATGGGGGAGATGGGGAGATGGGGGAGATGGGGAGATGGGGGATGGGGGAGATGGGGGAGATGGGGGAGATGGGGAGATGGGGGAGATGGGGAGATGGGAGATGGGAGATGGGGGAGATGGGGAGATGGGGGAGATGGGGAGAGGATGGGGGAGATGGGAGAGATGGGGGAGATGGGGAGTGGGAGATGGGAGAGATGGGGGAGATGGGGAGATGGGAGGAGAATGGGGGAGATGGGGAGATGGGGGAGATGGGAGAGATGGGGGAGATGGGGAGATGGGAGATGGGAGAGATGGGGGAGATGGGGGAGATGGGGGAGATGGGGAGATGGGGGAGAGAGTGGGGGAGATGGGGGAGATGGGGGAGATGGGGGAGATGGGGAGATGGGGGAGATGGGGGAGATGGGGGAGATGGGGGAGATGGGGGAGATGGGAGAGATGGAGGAGATGGGGAGATGGGGGAGATGGGAGAGATGGGGAGATGGGGAGATGAGTGGAGATGGGAGAGATGGGGAGATGGGGAGATGGGGAGAGATGGGGAGATGGAGTGGGGAGATGGGAGAGATGGGGGAGATGGGAGAGATGGGGGAGATGGGAGAGATGGAGGAGATGGGGGAGATGGGAGAGATGGGGGAGATGGAGGAGATGGGGAGATGGGGAGATGGAGGAGATGGGGGAGAGGGGAGGAGATGGGGGATGGGAGGATGGGGGAGAGATGGGGGAGATGGGGGAGATGGGGGAGATGGGGGAGATGGGGGAGATGGGGAGATGGGGGAGATGGGAGAGATGGAGGAGATGGGGGAGATGGAGGAGATGGGGGAGATGGAGGAGATGGGGAGATGGGGAGATGGGGAGATGGGAGGGTGGGGGAGATGGGGGAGATGGGGGAGATGGGAGAGATGGGGGAGATGGGGAGATGGGAGAGATGGGGGAGATGGGAGAGATGGGGGAGATGGGAGAGATGGGGGAGATGGGAGAGATGGAGGAGATGGGGGAGATGGGAGAGATGGGGGAGATGGGAGAGATGGGGGAGATGGGAGAGATGGGGGAGATGGGGGAGATGGGGGAGGTGGAGGAGATGGGGGATATGGGGGAGATGGGGGAGATGGGGGAGATGGGGGATATGGGGGAGATAGGGGAGATGGGGGAGATGGGGGAGATGGGGGAGATGGAGGAGATGGGGGAGATGGGAGAGATGGGGGAGATGGGGGAGATGGGGGAGATGGAGGAGATGGGGGAGATGGGAGAGATGGGGGAGATGGGGGAGATGGGGGAGATGGAGGAGATGGGGGATATGGGGGAGATAGGGGAGATGGGGGAGATGGGGGAGATGGGGGAGATGCTCCTCAGGGAGATGGTCTGGGTGCTCCTGCTGGCTCAGGGGGCTCTCCCTGCTTTAGGCACCCCCAAATCCCAGCCCAGCCACAGCTCTGCTCTGCTCTCCTCAGTCCATTTCCACCCTCGGTGGTGACAAACTGAGCCTGGCCTTGGCCAAACCCTGGTCCTTTATTCCTGCAGCAACGAATTCCAGGGTAGCCCATGCTGGTGAACAGCTTCGCTGTAATTTTGGGGGGTTTTTTTGGGTTATCCTGGAGCAGAAGGCTGGCAGTCCTGGGGCTCCTGCGCTCCCCATCACCTCCTGCAGTCAGCAGGGCACTCGCACCCATCTGCTGCTCTGGAGCCCCAGCTCTCCCTCTCCCCACACCCACAATTCCTGCCTGGTGAAATCAGCCTGGACCCTTTCACTGGCTTCACCAAAATGAGGATTCACTCAGTGGCTAAGGAGAGAATTTTTAAAAATAAAAGGTAGGAAGAGCCCACTGACAATTTAATCCTCTCAGTGGCTCTGGGCTGACATTAAAACTGTTGCAACCAAACCCGAGTGGTTAATGACACTTAAAAACCTGTTCCTGTCTCTGCAAGCTGTCACAGGGCTTTGTCTTCCAACGGGGGAAGAAACTCAATGCTCAGGCAGTGAATGAGACACATGCATGTGATCAGGGTGATCAGAGCATGCAAAACACATCGGAACAAAACACACACTGAGGTCAAAGCAGCAGAAAAATGAAAGCGTTTTGTGTTCCTCATTTGCCTGACTCACTGAATCCCTGGCCAGGGACGTGCCTGAACCAGACTTGGCTGCTCTGCTTTACAAACTCCGAGGTTGCATGTTCCACTCGGCACCTGTTCTGCAGTAATTCGGAATTAATGTCCCAGCCAAAGCCTCAAAGGGATGAACAAGAATGCGAGCTGAAAACTAGTTGCTTCTAATTGTCATGAAAACAAATGTCAAAAGAACATGTGTTTCTACTTAGCCGACTCTGCTTACTAAGTTTGAAGCTGTTTTGTGTTAGTTTCTACCATTTAAATTAAATGTTTTGTCTTTGACATACTTGATGTGGCTTTAAGAAGCTGTGCTCTCCCCCCCCCATCCCCCTTATGAATCTTAATGTTTGCCTGGATTTGTTTGTAACATCAGACAAAAGACTGGCAGGCTGTGCCAGAGCGACTTAGAGTTTATGTGGAAACAAAGCAAAGCCAAAAATAAAAAAAAAAAAAATTAAAAAAAAATTAAAAAAAAAAAAAAAGAGAGAGAGGAAAAAAATCAATTAGGGGGGTCATTAAAACCCAAAGTTTTCAATGAAAGAAATACTGTAATGGACTAGCAATACTTCGGGAGTTAGGAGTTCTTTTAATTCCTGAAAGAGCTATTTTGCACTGCCCCTCCTCCACCTCGTGGCTGTGAATCTGCTGTGTTGCAGAATGAGTCAGCTCTGGAGCATCCCAACTGCACAGCTGTGCATTAGCATTTGGGGAGAGGATCACTGCGAGTTCATCCCGGACATGTGGCAGCAGCGAGCACAGCTCCTTCCCAGCCGGGCAGAGAGGGAATGGCTCACAGCACAGCACAGCACACGCTGCGGATGCAGCACTTGCTCTCCAGCAGCTCCCCAATGGGTGTTTTCCAAGGATTTCCTTGGGGAAACAGCGTGGCCCATCATGGAGGTGGAATAACCATAGCAGGGGCTGGTAAAAAATTACAGTTTAGCGTTTGATGTCGTGAAATGTGGATGGCTGATGGTTTTTTTTTTTTTTTTGCTTTTTCTTCCCCTATTCCCCGTTCCTGGAGGCCATCTCCTCACAAAAGGAACACTGCAGCTTTGTTTCCTAAGGAATGGAAGTTCAACTTCACTTCTTTCCATAGCAAGTGCATTGTGAGAAAGGAAAAAAAAATAAATCCTGCTAATCACAGCTCTTCCCTGGAGCAGGGCACCGGGGTCCTGTGGACGAGTTAAATCAGCATTTCCCAAGGAGGAGCCTGAGACCCGGCTGGGTTCACGACCTGGAAGTGCAGGAGGAAATGGGAGCACGAGGCTGGAACAGGAATCACAACCTGAGAGCCTGGGAAGTGCTGGTTTGGAGAAACCCACAGAGTGACAGTCCCACTGTGTGTTTGCAGGTGTGTAAACTCCATAGGAAAGACAGTCCCACTGTGTGTTTGCAGGTGTGTAAACCCACAGAGTGTCAGTCACTCTGTATTTCCAGGTGTATAAACCCACAGTGTCAGTCACTCTGTATTTCCAGGTGTATAAACCCACAGGAGTTACAGTCACTCTGTATTTCCAGGTGTATAAACCCACAGGAGTTACAGTCAGTCTGTATTTCCAGGTGTATAAACCCACAGAGTGTCAGTCACACTGTGTTTCCAGGTGTATAAACCCACAGAGTGTCAGTCACTCTGTATTTCCAGGTGTATAAACCCACAGAGTGTCAGTCACTCTGTATTTCCAGGTGTATAAACCCACAGAGTGTCAGTCACTCTGTTTTCCAGGTGTATAAACCCACAGAGTGTCAGTCACTCTGTATTTCCAGGTATATAAACCCACAGAGTTACAGTCACTCTGTATTTCCAGGTATATAAACCCACAAGTACAGTCATCTGTTTTCAGGTTTAACCACAGGAGTTACAGTCATCTGTATTTCCAGGTGTATAATCCCACAGTGTCAGTCACACTGTGTGTTTCCAGTGTATAAACCACAGAGTGTAGTCACTCTGTATTTCCAGGTGTATAACCCACAGAGTGTCAGTCACTCTGTATTCAGGTGATAAACCCACAGAGTGTCAGTCACTCTGTATTTCCAGGTGTATAAACCCACAGAGTGTCAGTCACCTGTATTTCCAGGTATATAAACCCACAGGAGTTACAGTCACTCTGTATTTCCAGGTGTATAAACCCCACAGTGTCAGTCACACTGTGTGTTTCCAGGTGTATAAACCCACAGGAGTTACAGTCACTCTGTATTTCCAGGTGTATAAACCCACAAGTGTCAGTCACACTGTGTTTCCAGGTGTATAAACCCACAGGAGTTACAGTCACTCTGTATTTCCAGGTGTATAAACCCACAGAGTGTCAGTCACACTGTGTTTCCAGGTGTATAAACCCACAGGAGTTACAGTCACTCTGTATTTCCAGGTGTATAAACCACAGGTCAGTCATCTGTATTCCAGGTGTATAAACCCACAGGGGTACAGTCACTCTGTTTTCCAGGTGTATAAACCCACAGGAGTTACAGTCACTCTGTATTTCCAGGTGTATAAACCCCACAGTGTCAGTCACACTGTGTGTTTCCAGGTGTATAAACCCACAGGAGTTACAGTCACTCTGTGTTTCCAGGTGTATAAACCCACAGGAGTTACAGTCACTCTGTATTTCCAGGTGTATAAACCCCACAGTGTCAGTCACACTGTGTGTTTCCAGGTGTATAAACCCCACACCCAGTTTGCATTTGGGAGGGAGGAACCTGCTCCAGGCTGGGCTGGGAGCTCCCAAAACACTCATAGCAAACAAAATTCTCACCTCAGTTTGCTCAATAAATATATTTGTGTAAAATCCCCCCAAGGAACCCCAGGAAGAGTGGGAAGATCCCATTTTGAATGTGAGGGGACAGAACAACTTCAGTACCAGCTACAATTGTTAATAATTAATAGAATTAAGTCTCAAAGCCTGGCTTATGCCAGCTCCCTTTAAGGACCAACACCAGCCTGTTCTGCACTGGAGATTTTTAGTTCAGCAGGAATTTCATAACCTTAATTTGCAATTTATTAAGTGCTCAGGAGTGGGTGCAAAACTGAGCACAAGCCCCTGTTTACTGGAGAACCACACTGAAATTATTTTGTCTGGCTGGTGATGGAGGATCAGACCTACCCACTGTAGTCTGGTTTCAAACTTGAAGTTTCTGATTTTCTAAAGTTCTAGTTTCTAATATTTTAGTTTTCTAAATTTCCTTTCCCAGGGAAAATACAAAAACATCCTGGCTGTTTTTGTAACAATAGCTATGTTCCTCATTCCTTCTAAGAAGAAAAATTCTCTCTTAATGTCCCTCTGGTTTGACCAAAGTGGGCGAAGAAATTTGTCTTTCACCAATCACACTGGTCTGTAAAAAGCAGTATATATAGAAAAAAAAAATAATTGTTAAAGTTTTAATCAACATAAAATAAAACTAAAATTTTTAATAAAATCAATCTTCACACTCTCCTCTTAAATGGCACAGGTGAGAACAGCAATTTCCTGTGTCCCTTGCATGGCATGAGTAACGGTGCAGATGTCAGGTGGATTTATTGGGATGTGCAGGGGATGGATTTGTCTCACAAAGGCAAGAGGGTTTTACTCACCCATCTCACTTGTCATGAGGGCTTGGGAGCCATTTTCAAAGTGGAACAAGTGCCTCTGTGGTCTTTTTGCAGTGTCTTCTTTTTCTGCTCCTTGAATCTGGCACTTCTCCTAAAACGCACACCACATTCAGGAGAGGGAAAACACTAACCCTGTATGATTTGAATAAATGAGCTCTACATATATTGCCACTTACAGTTCAAATTATGCAGAAAATCCAAGATAAATGAGGCTGAGCATAAAAGGCCCTTAGTGTGTAATTATAAATACTAAAATGGTGTATTTTTTTCCAAAACAAGAACTTTTTTTCTTTTCATTTGCATACTCTGTCGACTTTTGACCCGCAGTAAAAATGTAGCACGATGTTGGTAAGCCTGAGTCAGAACAGGACCTTCTGTTTGCATCGTTCCTGCTGCCTCTGGAGTTCCAGTCCTCAGCAATTTGCTCACATTTACAGTCCTGGACCGAGCAGCTCTGCTGGGTGACCAAAAGCCCTCGTCTCAAAACTGTTAGATTAAAATTCCTGGGCTTTGGGGTGTATGCAGAAATGCCATGGGTGAAATTACAGATCCTGAGGATCAAACCTTGGCTTGGCTGTTTTGTGAGCCCAGCACAGGAGGAGGCTGGCCCTGGCTCCCAGGGGTGCCACAGCCCTGAGGAGAGAGGGAACAGCCTGGGGGAAGCCAGGGCTCTGCTTTTTCCCGAGCCTTTACTCAGCTCATCTCTGCTCCCCTCCGTGCCTGTGTGTAGCCCAGGCTCCAGGCTGGAGGGGCTGCAGGTAGAGCAGTGGGTGCTCTTGTGTTCCAGGCAAGTGGGTGCAGACTTGCCCAGAAACGCTGAGCCCTGCAGGATTGCAAATCATCCCAGTACAGTTCACAGCTTTTACTAGAAAACACCCAGATGATCAAATCCCAGCTCCTTCTGCCTCCATTCACAGAATCCCTGAGGGGTTTGGGTTGGAAGGGACCTGAAAGCTCATCTTGTTACAACCCCCTGCCATGCAGGGACCCCTCCCACTGTCCCAGGGTGTCCAAACCCCATCCAGCCTGGCCTTGGGCACTGCCAGGGATCCAGGGGCACCCACAGCTGCTCTGGGCACCCTGTGCCAGGGCTGCCCACCCTCACAGGGAGGGATTTCATCCCAATAATGAAAATAATGCACATCCAGAGCTCGGAGCAGACGGGAGGAGTTGAGGTGTGACAGCACCTGCAGACAGCTGCACTTTACCTGTTCAGAGAAGCAGAGCTGGGGATGGAGCTGTTGCAGGACTGGCTCCCAGCTCCCTGCTCTGCAATCACCCAACTCGTTTCACCACATTAATAACACCAAAATAAGAAGTGTGCAGGTGAGATAAAAATGCAACTCTGCTCTGCCCTGTTTCAGTAAACCCTGCTGACCTCGGTGGGACCTTTTCTCCAGCACAGGTCCCTGTGGGCTCACCAGCAGCACCACCAGACCTGCTTCCAGTTTATGTTTAAACAGAAAAAAACAGAGATGTCTTCTTCAAGCCGAGCCTGAGAACCCCAGAGATGAAAGGGAAGGGGAAATGCTGCAGCAGCAGCAGCAGCTGAGCAGATTTTCAGCCCAACCACCCAGTCAGGACTGGGTCAGCCCTAGAAGCCCATTCTGCTTGCCCAGGATGAATGTGGCTTCTAGGTCAGAGAGCTGCCCAAGGTTTTCCTCTGAGCAGCAGGAGAGGCCAGAAATGCCACCCTCTCCTCCCCCTGAGCATAATCCCAGGAGCACAGGAGGGAGCAGAAGCAGCTCCTGCCCCAGCTCTGCTGCACATTCCCTGATCAGGCAAATTTAGTGGGGAGCCACCCCTGGAGTTACCAATAATCATATTTCTGCTCCTTTCCACATGTACAGAAGAGGCCAAGTGGATCCTTCACTTCAATAAGGTCCCTAAAATCTGGCAGCTTGTTGTTATTAAGTTGATAATTAGTAAGTGGTGTGTGGTTTAGGTCTCACCTTCCTCCCCCTTTGAATGGTTATAAACCATCACCTTTCTGTGCAAACGCTGCCTCTTTTGACATGTTGGTTAATTTAACTTCTATTTATTATTATGCATTGTGTATTATGTATTATATCTCTGCCTGGACACTGGTTTCATTCTCTGTGTTCTCATTTTAACTGATTACAACTGAGTGGGAAAGTGCAAGACCTCTGGTTGAAATTCAAAAGGAAATAAATGGATTTTTTTATGGCCTGAAGAATCTATTCATTACTAAATCATTTATCTTTGCAGAAGGAGCACCTATATTCAATATGCCTTCCTATTTCCCTAATTTTATTTCTCCCTGAGTACACTCTGTGCTTGAAAATAAATCTCCACCAAACTTCCACGGAGAGGCTTTGCTGGTGAAAAGTCCCAACAAGAGCCTAATTAACAAAATTAAACACATCTCAGAGGCTGTGTAGGAATGGGCATTGCTGGGTCTTCCCTAGAACTGAAACTTGGATGAAAATGTGATTTTCATCCGTGGGATTCCTGCAGCACATGGAGGAGGAGCAGAGCACCCCCGACCTTTACACACACTGCTCGTGCTTTTTGGCTCCCTCCGAAGATTTCTTAAGGGCACGAGAGTCATTGAGCAGGAAGGGAGGGAGGAGAGGCCTTAAGAGTGTTTCAATTGCTTTTTCTTAATTCCAAATTGTCTTCCTCTGGTGAATCCTAACTTTATTGCTGCTCTTGCATCTCCGGGCAGTGCAATTACATTCTTACCTTGAACAAAGGCTGAACTTTGGACAGTGTTTGGAAGGGTTTACAAATAAAGTAAACAGTTCTGCTGCATAAAACATATGTATGTGAGCAGGACTTCCTCCTTCCCAGATGAGCCACGGTCATGTAATTTCATTTGTAAGCTTCCTCAGCTGCTCTTTGAAAATGTTTCCTTTCTGTTTGCAAGAAACAGAAGGTTAAAATTCACCATTTTGAAAATGTTTCCTTGCTGTTTGCAAGAAACAGAAGGTTAAAATTCACCATTTTGAAAATGTTTCCTTGCTGTTTGCAAGAAACAGAAGGTTAAAATTCACAAATTTCCCCCCTCCCTCCAATTGTTAAACTTTGGGGATTCTGTTAAAGTTCCACCAAATGCTGCCTTTAGCAGCTCAGATATTAAATATTGGCTTTCAGTTTCAACTTGAACTGCCGCCTTTGTTCAGGCTGGATGAAGCCCAAATAGGTTATCTAGTTTAGTTATTACTGGATGGTTCTAGTGGGGCTTAACTGGGTGTTTTTAGATTTGAGTGTAGAAACCAGGGGGGGTGGTGTGTGGATTTGCTAATTTTACATCTCCGCTTCAAAAAAGAAAAAAGAAAAAATCAGAATGTTTTTCCATACCCAGGTTAAAAATTAACAAATCAGAATGTTGGACTTTTAACTCCCCAGTCAGACAATGCAAAGTTGGGGCAGATTTTAGCTGCAGGATTGAGAAGGTAGCTGGAAATGTGCCACCTGCAGGTGTGACACTTCAGAGGTGCCACATTTATTGGAGGTGGTTTCTGTCCTGGCATCTGTCACCTCCCTGCCCTGCACAGGGGATCTTCCCGAGCACAGGGGAATATTTACAAACATTTACAAAGCATTTTTCCCTCTCTGCACCCAGCCCTGTGCCCGTTTCAGTGCTGCCTGTGGGCATCACTGAGGGACTGTTGGAGGGTGGTTGTGTCTGCAAGGAAAACTTGGTATTTACTGTTTATTATCCCTTCACACTCTAATCATCCAGGCCCAAAAAAGAGCCTTGTATCCGAGCTGAGCCCGTGGGGACTGATTGTACATCCCCAAGAATGAAGAGTGCAGCGCCAAAGCCCGGGAACAATTAGCTGGTTGAATTTGATTTGAATAAATAGTGAACTGGGAGCTGCTGATTTGGATTCTGCATCTGCATGTGAGCAGAGGCAAGCAGCAAGAACAGCCCTGCTCTGTGTGCAGCCCAACAAGCCCCTGCCTTATGGTGGATTGTGCTGGGTTAGCCCAAACAACTGGGAATGCCATTCCCAAGTGTTCCCAAGCAGGGCACTCTTCACCCTCACCCCCCTCCAGCTGGCCCAGGAATCATAAAGCTCTCGGAAAATACAATTATTCGTTTGTTTTTGGGCTCTTTGGCTGCTTAGAAATGTCACTTTTAATTTTACCTTCCCTGTGACACCTGCAGAAACACCTTCTGTATGTAAGGGATAGAAGATTTTTAGGCTGAGCCGTGGAGCACTGATAAACAGGGATTGGAAAAGAAGATTTAATCTGGGAATTTTCAAGCATTAAAAACTGGAGAGGTGGAGGGAGAGCATGTCCTGCAGCCTGAGAATAGAATAGAATAGAATATAGAATAGAATAGAATAGAATAGAATAGAATAGAATAGATAGAATAGAATAGAATAGAATAGAATAGAATAGAATAGAATAGAATAGAATATTATTATTACCAGCCCTGGAGAAGAAGGGCAAAGGAGGCACTGGGAGAAGATCAGAACTCAGGATTTTGGGCTTCCTGCTCTCTCTGCCCTGCCCTGGGCTCTCTCTGCTCTCTAGAACCACAGGGATGAGCTACAGGAGGCTTTGGCACCAACCAAACCCTTTCCTGGGTGTGAATTCTGCCCCAAGCTGAAGGAAACTCCAGAGTTTGTGCAAGCCCTGAAATCCTGAGCTCCAGGATTGCCCAGGAGGGGCAGAGCCTCTGGCAGAAGGTCCCTGTGGCTGTCACAGGGACAGGAGCTCCAGCAAAACCCCAAAAGCAGAGGAGGCCAAAGCTGCAGGCTGTTCACCTGCATAAATCACATTTGCATACATCCCTGGATAAACACAGAGACCTGGAGATTTACAGTAATTTTTTTTTAATTTTTTTTTTTTTTGATGACCTTGTTTTCTGTAAAACAGCTGCCGTGCACAATCATTAAAAAAAAAATAATAGGGAGGTCTTCAGAGAACTTTCTTTAGTCTACTCCAGTAATACATTTGGATTTTTATTTGCCAGGGAATGTCCATTTCTTTCCTTCTCACCGAAGGATAAAACCATGCAGAGAAGAGCCTGTGCTGCTGAGAGCACGGCTTTATTTCAGACTGGAGCACTCCGGAGAAGAGAGCAGATGGATCTATTGCTCCTATCTCCTTTTTTCATGGCAGGAAAGCACCCAGGTTTGTGGCCCAGGCTGCTAAACCCTGCCACGGACACAACCCCTGCATCTTGCCGGGCGCTGCCTCCCCTGGTACTGCATGGGGCTGAGAGCCAAAGCAGCCCGGGGAGCCCCGGGGCAGCAGCAGCAGCGGCAGGATGCGATTCTGGGCACGTTCAAAGCCATCGGTGGCCACCAAGATCAGAGGAGCCCAGTGCCCCCGAGCCAGGAGACCGAAACGGCACTGGGTTTGGGTTTGGGTTTGGGTTTGGGTTTGGGTTTGGGTTTGGGGTCACCCTTCCTCCTCCCCAGCCCTCTGTGGGTCTCCCCCTGTCTCCCTCCTCCCCCTGTGCTTGTTCCCAATTTTGCTGACCTCATGTAATTCCTAATTTGACGAGCTGCCTCCTTTTATTTTTAATTTTTTTTTAATTATTTTTATTTTTTCTTTTGCTGTTTTTGTCGCAACCAGTAGCAAACCCAGCAGCCTGCCTTTAGCAGCCTCCATTCACAGGAATTTTGGGATGTTTGGGGCAGCAGAGGAAACCCAGCTTTGTCTGCCTGCAAAGACAGCAAAACAACGGGAGGGCAAGTTGCTTTCTTTTTGTTCCAAACAATTTTGCCAATAGCACACACACACACACTCTCAAGGGGAAAAAAAAAAAATTAAAAAAGGCACCTTGAGGAGACAAAAGATGAACTTGTTAATAAGAGAGAAGTTATTGGCCTTGCATTTCAGAGGAAAACAAAGATTCTTGGATGCCTTTTATTTGCACAGCTCAGATATTTCCTGCCGGAGTAGTGCTGGGTGAGAGGCAATGGCAGGAATTACTCGAGTGCTGATGCCTTGCTCTGGATTTTCTGAGTGAAAAGTGATGTTTGTTTTGGAGTTTGTTTTGAAGTGATTTTTTTTTTTTTTATTTTTAATTCCTGGAACAACCAGAACTCTGCTTTTGCTTCACTCATATCTGTGTTTTCCTGCTAGCACTCATCCCTTTTCCCCACGACAGTTGCTTGGTGACTGGTAATAATCTCCACATCCAACAGCATTTTTACAACAGCCCTGAAACAGAAACAAAATCAGTCAGGAAATATCCGGGAGGCTTTTTTTTCTTTACTTCTTTCTTTCTTTTTTTCTCCCCTACTGTATAAAAATGAATCAGCCAACAAACTCTGTGGCAGGAGAGCCAGGCCTGCCTGGGCCAGTGAAATATTCAGTTTATTTTGCTAAAATTTACTGGGGGGAAAAAAAAAATTAAAAAAAGCAACTCAATAAATAAATGC
This sequence comes from Sitta carolinensis, assembly GCA_032173965.1. Classification (NCBI taxonomy): domain Eukaryota; kingdom Metazoa; phylum Chordata; class Aves; order Passeriformes; family Sittidae; genus Sitta; species Sitta carolinensis. Next base: position 12,997,277 of record CM063300.1, on the reverse strand, counting down.
TAATTTTAAAAATAATTGAAATTTTTTTTTTTTCAGGATTCTGGGAAGCAATCTTTGAACCTAGCAGGGTTTTTGCAGCTAATATTCTGTTATCAGCTCTTTCAGTTGTGCATCCAGCCAGTCCTCCAGGAGAGGAGCAGCTGCCACTCCGTGGAGAAATGCAACCAAAATTTGGATGGTTTTCCATGCCTGAGGTGGTGGAGCCCAGGATTTCCCGCAGTTCTTGTCACTGGCCTGCCACAGAGCTTGGATGGCACGACAGGAACCCCGAGCAGAAACCTCCGCATTTCCCTGTAACAAACAGAGCTGGAGCGCCCTGGAGTTTCCATGGGAATTTTGCTGGAATGAGATCGGATGATTTCTGTGGAGAAAAATGCAATTTTCTCTCTCTGCCCCAATGTCCCTTTCCCTGCAGAGCAGACCTGGCTGAGCACTGGCAAGGCAGCTCCCTTGGACCTTGTAATCACTCATGTCCTGCCTTGATTCTGCCCCTTATCGGCTTGTCCAGGAGATAAGAACAATGAGCAGAAAAAGGAGGAATGCCGATCCCATCCTGCCCCCCGGGCACTGCTGATTTAATGATGGGGAGCAAATGACAACTGCCTGCATCCCTGCAAACCCAAATACAGCCTGGGCTGCGCTCTGCCTTTGAACCCTTGCCCAGTTTCTCTTTGAATTCTTCTGCTAAAAGCAGCAGATTTTTGTATTGCTTCCAATCTGCTTCGATTTATTGGTGAAAATGGCTTTTTAATTCCTAAATGTAAGCACGCTGTATTTTACAGCCTCGTGAGTCTGCAAATTGCAAATAATGCAATTTTGTGGCTGTAGAGCCACAAAAAAAGAAACACTAAATCCTAAATAGAGCCTGAGAATGCTGCAGAAGTCCTGAGCTGGACCAAGCTCCTCGCAGCTTTGCTCCTGACATCATCCCAGAACCTGCTAGAACTCAGACCTCAAAGGCCAGGACAGCTCTGAAACTCAGGGAGATCGTGGCACGGGGTTTGTTGGCTTGGTTTGGTTTCTTCCTGCTCCTGAGGAAAACTTTTCATTGATGTTTTTAACGAATAGAATAACTCAATGGTTTTAAGTGGTTTTAAATCAACACAGTCGGAGCTTCTTGGAGCACAGAAGTGGAGATTTGGCTTTGACACACCTAAAACTCTGAGCCTGGTTTATCCCAAGTAAAAGTGGATAAAGAGAGGTGATGCTGCTCTGCTGGCCAGTCTGTACAAAGCCCAGGTTTTCCCTTTATTTTAATTATTTTTTATTTTAAATATTCCTCCCTGTGAATTTGGGGAGGCCCTGGCAGGGGTTGCCCAGAGCTGTGGCTGCCCCATCCCTGGAAGAGTCCAAGCTGGGAGAGATCCTGTGATTCCCAAAGCTAAAGGGGTGTAAAATCCAGATAAATCAGGATAAAATCCAGAGCATGCACCGGGCTGCCTGTTTATCACCTACTCAGGGGTTTTCACATCACACCTCCAGCTGCAGCTAGGGAATACTCTGAAATATAAACACAAATTCATATTAAACTCTTTGTTTCCTGGCAAAATGTCCATTTAAAGTCAAGTTTTCCTGCAGTGTTTTGATTTGCTCGTTCGACAGGATTTACTAAAGTGTTTTGGAAAACTGGCTTCAAAAAAATTAAGATTTTTGCCAGCTGATCATAATCTGCAGCATTTGATATTTGAAGTGCAGTTGGCAGCTGGCTCACTAAATCACCAACATAGCAGGGCAGCTGGGAAATATGATCCACACAGGTTCAAGAGACAAAACAGCCAAAGAGACAAAATTTATAATTTTACATATAATTTTGCCACAATTCTGCAGGTCCTGACTTCAAAATTTTTGAATCCTTGAGTTTGCAAGGAGCAAAGTCACATAAAACAGTTTGCTGTCTCCAAAGTCCTTTAGAATCCAAAGGGACAGATTGCATTGACTCTTCTGGATTGGGGAAAGGATTAAAACCCCACAAATGCACCACAAAAGTCAAAAAGAGAAGATTTTCCCCATCCAACCCCCCTGGCTCTGGTGCAGGCAGGGATTTACCTGGGGTGCCTGAGCAGGAATCCTGAGCTGGGGTTAAAGTGCACAAATCTCTGACACAAATACAAATGTGGGCCAGTTTTAGAAACTTTGAACTTCTTCTCCAAACATTTGGTCTCCAACTCAGTCACACATATGTTCCCAGAAAGCAGAAGAGAGCCGGGATCCAAGCAGAGCCAAAGGGAATGTGTTCAAAAATTTCAGCAAATATTAACAGAACGCATTTATTTATTTGCAGTTCCTGTCTGTCTCGAGCATTAGCAGCAATAATCAAGAGAAATTTCAAGCACAGCCAGCTCCTGATATCATATCTGCTTATCCTAATGTTTATTTTTTCCCATCCTTTCCAGCTTAGATTAATCACTCCCATATAGAAATGCAAGATGGACTTGAAATTATGCTCTGCCAACAAAGAAACTATTTAAGGCACTTCTGTTACCTGTGCTTCACTTTGTTCTGGCTTGAGTGAAAACAAAACCAGGAGAATAAGCCAAGCTTTTAAAACTCACCTTGTGTAGGAATGAGAAGGGGGAGTTCCCCAGCAGTGGCAGCACGCTGCTTTCATAACTGGGTGCTTTGCATACTGCCAGCATTTCCAACCTGGGTTCAAGTAGGAAGAGTTTTGCTTTTTTTTTTTAATCTCCCTGCCATGTTTGGTGCATAATCTCCTGCTAAACACAGCTTTATATTGATTGGTCATAGTGCTGCTTGCAAACTTGCTGCTGGCTCACATCTGGTATTTTTCATTAATCCTCGTAATTAACTCCTGGCAGCCCTGATTTTCACAGATTTTCCCAGATTTTCGGGTTTTCCAGGGGCTCTTCCCTCTCTCCCCAGAGGTGCTCAGCATCCTGAGAGAGGTTCCCTGAGTTCAAGGGGGTTTTAGGAGCTCTGGGATGCTGTAATTTGGTTTGGATCTGATCTGGGATTGAACATTCCCAGATGGGATTAACCCCCCCTGATTCCCCACGTGTGCAGGGTCCGAGCCTGGAGATCCCAGACAAATAACTGGGTATTGATGCCTGGGGAGAGGCTTCCCTCCCTCAGCCCGTGCCCAGCAGCCCGTTCTGTGTGGCAAGGATCAGAACCCATGGACCAGGGCTGTCCCTCAGCACCACTGACACCTTAAAACACAGCTGTGTCTGAGGGGCTTCCTCCGGAGGCTTTTCCACTGAGCTGCCCTGAAGAATTCCTCCTGGCGTGGCTGTCCTCTCACTAATCCCCACGGAATTTGGCTCTGCCAGAGCCCCAAACCCTGGAGGAGTTGGGGTGTCCGGGGCTCTGGGCTGCCCCAGCCCTGTGTGATCACCCGGGCGATCTCTGCCGGTTCCTGCGGAGCCCACCCTGCTGCTCCCGGGGCTGATCATTCCTGTCTGAGCACAGCAAGCAGGGATTTTTGTGCCCCAGAGTGTGCCAGGGGGTGAACCCTCACCCAGCCCTGGCTCTGAGGCTGGACCTTGGCACCCTTGGCCAGGTTTGCTGACAGCTAATGGCCATTATTCGTGTAGCTGGGTTTAAAAAGAGTGGAGGGGATGCTCTGCAGCCGTAAATATTCGTGGTTCCCGGAGTACCCACCAGTTCCACCCCTTTGCAGCAGCACAAGGAATGCGAGGAAATAATTCCTACAGAATAGAGGGGGGACAGGGGGACAGAGAGACAGACAGGGGGAGAGAGGGACAGAGGGACAGAGGGACAGAGGGACAGGGGGACAGAGGGGGACAGACAGGGGGACAGACAGGGGGACAGACAGGGGGACAGAGGAACAGGGGGACAGAGGGACAGAGGGAGAGAGGGACAGAGGGACAGAGGGACGGGGACAGAGGGAGAGAGGGAGAGAGGGACAGAGGGACAGGGGGATAGAGGGACAGAGGGGACAGAGGGACAGGGGGAGAGAGGGACAGAGGGAGAGAGGGACAGAGGGACAGAGGGACGGGGACAGAGGGAGAGAGGGACAGAGGGAGAGAGGGACAGGGGGAGAGAGGGACAGGGGGACAGAGGGACAGGGGGACAGAGGGACAGACAGGGAGTCAGACAGGGGAACAGAGGGACAGAGGGACAGAGGGACGGGGGACAGGGCGACAGAGGGACAGAGGGATAGGGGGACAGGGGGATGGAAGGACAGAGGGACAGAGGGACAGAGGGACAGAGGGACAGAGGGACAGAGGGATAGGGGGACAGGGGGATGGAAGGACAGAGGGACAGAGGGACAGAGGGACAGAGGGACAGAGGGACAGAGGGATAGGGGGACAGGGGGATGGAAGGACAGAGGGACAGAGGGACAGAGGGGTGAAAGGACAGGGGGACAGAGGGACAGAGGGATGGAAGGACAGAGGGACAGGGGGACGGTGGCTCCTTCTCCCAGTGCCACAAGCAGGAACATCTCTCCCTCGTGGCAGCTGAGGGACCCCAGGCGTTCCCCGGTCCCTCCCGAGCCCCCCAGTGCTGCAGGAGGCTGTGCCCTGGCCAATGCCAGCACGGCTTTGCTCTAATGATGGAGCCTCAAGTTTCCTCACATCTGTGAGGAATGCTTAGACATTCAAGTTTAAAAATAAAAATATCACTCTGGGCAGGATTTGAACATTTTTTTGAGGGAGTGTGGGATGATGGGTGGGTGGATTAGATAGTAATCAGTCGAATAAACTCAGCTGAGCTTTGAAAGTTAAACTTCAAGCTCGACAGGAAGATTTGCATGGTGGGACATAAAAAAGAGTTTAATTGTGCCTGGCATGGTCTGGGTTTATTAAGGTGCACCAGTATAAGTGCACTTTGGTGCAATCATTTTTATGAGATATCCAAGTGCTTTAAAAACACATAAATGCCTTAATAACATGCCGGAGAATTCAATTGATAGACAGGAAACCACGGAGCAGGAGGGTTGGGTGAAGTGGGACTGTGAGGGAACAAATTCCACTTAGGGGAACAGAATGAATGAAATTTGTCCCGCTGGTTATTGCCAGAGGAGGAGGCAGAATTTCCTTCCCAGCAGAAATGTCATTAGAGAACACAAATACCTGCTAATAAAAAGTAATATTTTGATGTGCTAAGGCATGTTTGCCTTTGTTACCCGTTTTGCAGACAAGTTCTGCATTTGTGCATTCAGATGCTGCTGCTATTTTTAGCTCTCTTTTATCCTCCACCCTTTTCTGCCTCTTGCCACACATAAAGATTCAAAGGAACATCTTTCCAGAGCATGTAAAGCAACTAATGATATGCTATCGAGGAAGAAGTGTTCTCCTAGAGGAGACAGTTTCCTTTCAGAGGCACTAAAACAAAACCTCTATTCAATTCTTGCTCATCGCTTCATATCATTGATTTTTTTTTTTTTTTAATTTTATTTTAATTTTAACCACGCTGAAAACTGCACATTCTGACACCAGACTGCACAACGTGCTCCAGTATTTCCACATCCAGCCTGGCATTTATCCCTGAATCATGGGAAGAGATCCTTCCTAACCCAAGTGTTCAGAGCACAATTCCCTGGGTCACTCCTTGGGAGGAATTTCTTTGTTCCAAAGGTTTTTTTGGTCTTGGAACTCCACAGATGCTCCACAGTTCATTTCCCCCCATGAATATGAATCTATTGCTGAGGATGCATCCCTGCCACTGAGGCATAATCAGGCTGGTTAAATCTTCTGGTGAAGACAAAATATTCCAGGAATCTCAAACATTCCCTAGAAAGACGGGCTAAAAGAGCTTTTCTAAGCCCGGGAAAGAGCGGGGCGCACTAATTTATAGAAAAATCAAAAATCTGTTCGTGCTGCCGGCAAACGCTGCCCTTCCCCTCTGGCACAGCCGTGCAAAGGCAGGCGATGTTTGCAGCTGGCCAGATGTGGCAGGGCTGCACTAAATGTTGCACGGCTCTGTTACAAGCCCTGGCTTGTGCGAACTTGTTGGGGTTTGAAAGCGAATTTGCAAGCAAGTGGAGCTCGTCTCCCGATCTGTCAATAATTCCTCATCGCACTCCACAAAAAGTCGTGGCTTCCCTCTTCCCCACCCCCTGAATGCGAAATCGCAGTAAATCAGTCAACAGCGCTGTTTAGCATATAAAGCAGAAAACTTCAAAGGCAGGCAGCCTTTTCTCGGCACCTATGAAATTCCAGACCACGCTCCGAAATCCAGGGAAATCTGGTCCTTTCTCCTCGCCGTTCCGAGAGCCTCGGCCATGCATATTAAAGGGCTGCTGTCAGCTCGTATTGTTTCAAAAGCGACTGATTAAAAAAGCATTTGGGGGAAGCACCCTTTACTAAACCCTGCGAGAATCGCTCCCTGCAGCTCCAGCCCAGCCCGAGCGGAGAATCCCTCCCCTCCCTTTTATTTTCTGACTCCTATTTCAATATTACCCCCCCTTTTGTGAGCATTTTCCTTAGGGCTGCTGAAAGGAAGCGTTCCCACATGTGTTCACTCCCTCTTTTTTTTTTCTGTCTTTCCCTGGACTTGCCTCTTACCAAATCTTCAGCTTTGGACATGTGGAGTCCCCAGTGAAGTTATTTTTTCCTCCAAAGTGCAGAGGAAAAGTTGCCCCTGTTCTTAGATTATAATATGCTAATATTCATCTAATATAACACAATAATATATAATAATAAATTAATAGTATGATGATAATATAATAGATACTATTCTCCATCTGTCAAAATAAACGAAGTAATAATCATTTATCCCAAATAAACAAAACCCCAACGACTTTTCCAGGTTAAATGGTGCCTTCTTATCAAGTATATTTGGCGTGGAGGGCTTTCTGAATGTTTTCTTCGACTGGAGCATTCACAAGACATTCCATCCCCTCCCCTCTCTCCTGCCAGGGCCAGGCTTCACCCCACCCCTCTAATTTCTACAGATCCAAATGTCCGTGAGATCCATAAGGTTGTGTTGTAACCCAGATCATCCAAACCACCCTTTAAAGCGAATTTCTGCCCCGAAGCAAACCCATCACTGGGCTGTGCCCCGCATCCCCCAGCGCTGCCAGAGCCCTCCCTGAGCAGGAGCAGCTCCATCCTGCGCTGGAGAGGGGCTTCTTCTGCAGCTGAAATTAATTTCTTGACACGGAATCAGCGTGAGCTCTGTGCACTACCCAGTGCCTGCTGAACCCTGATGATATTAGATTTCTTCACTCTTATTTTAACCACTTCATTATCATAACGATTTCCCTCCCGCTTCACTGCAAGAGGCGCAGGAAGTGGAGGGAGCAAGAATTCCTGCAGTGACCCCCGGGCTGCTGGGAGCTGCTCCAGCCTGGGCTTTGTGTCTCCATCACATGGACCAGCCTCTCGTTTGGGGGTCCTGCCCTTCCCCGGGATCACCCGGGAATATCTCGGGATCCCAAAGGAAAATTCCCGCTGGCCCCCGTGATTTTGAGGCTGTGCCCTGTGTGGAAAAGATGGACTCATCGTTACAGGAATATGCTGCAATGCCTCTTCTTTTGATACAAATGTTCATTTAATTAAAAGCAACAGCCACAAAAAGCAGATGTTTAACAGGACCTGAGCTCTTTCACTAACAAATAAGCTCAGCCTGGTTCGGCCTTCACACAGAGGGAAGAGTGAGAAGTTAATTGTGGTTATCACTGTAAACAATTCCTCCTTCTTACTCACAAACTGCTTCCTGAACAGGCTCTGAACTGGCTGCTCAGAGCAGTTTCAAAAGAATTGTTGCTTTTATTCAGAAGTACTGTCAGTATGAGCAGAGCCCGCTCTAGACCAAGGTGTCCCTGCCCAGGGGAGCTGGAGTGAGGTGATTTTTAAGGCCCCTTCCAGCCCAAAGCTTTCGGCGATGCTTTTGTCCCCTGAGCAGTGCAGCGTGTTTGCACATTAGTGTGTGAAAGAGGATTCACACCTGCAAACCGTGCTGGGTTTACCAAACCGGGGTATTTAAAGGTGCGGTCTGATGCAGCAATCAGAGCAGTCAGTCCAGCCTTTCTCAGCCCCTTGGCCTTAGGCTGGACTAAGCGCAGCTTAAACTGCACTTGACCGGCTGCAAATTGGAGTGGAGCAGCACAAAGGGCCGTGGAGAGGGCGACAGCAGCAGCACCCCCTGCACCTCGAGCCCGGGCAGCAGAGCTCTCACATCTTTACAGTTATCTGAACCCCCATTGCCCAATTTCAGCGCGGCTTAGATGTGCCAACACGGGCTGCGTTGCGTTGTGCTGCAGCGAAACCCGGGGCTGCGCTGGGCTCGCCCAGCTGGAGCTGCAGCGGGGCAGAAGTTCCTGCCCAGTTTGCTCCTGTGCCAGTGCCCCCCCAGTTGCCCTGCCCTGTCCCCTGCCCAGTTTGCTCCTGTGCCCAGTGCCCCCCCTGCCCAGTTTGCTCCTGTGCCCAGTGCCCCCCTGCCCAGTTTGCTCCTGTGCCCAGTGTCCCCCTGCCCAGTTTGCTCCTGTGCCCAGTGCCCCCTGCCCAGTTTGCTCCTGTCCCAGTGCCCTGCCCATTTGCCCTGTGCCCATCCCCTGCCCAGTTTGCTCCTGTGCCCAGTGTCCCCCTGCCCAGTTTGCTCCTGTGCCCAGTGTTCCCCCATTGCCCAGTTTGCTCCTGTGCCCAGTGTCCCCCTGGGCAGCAGCAGGGACCTGTGTCCCCCCCGGTGTGCCCAGGGTGACACAGAGCAGAGCCTTGGCTCCAAGGTGAGCTTGGGAAAGGTGTGATGACCTGGAGAGAGCCCAGCAGAGCCAAAGGATAAAGCAGGGATTTATTAAAAACCTCCCTGGGCACACCTGGGCAGCACCAGAGCCCCACAGCCAAGGGGACCCCAGAATGGGCACAGGATGGACACCTGGGCACGAGGGTCACCCTGGGATCAGTTCTGCTCCACAGCACATTGGAGTTCATGGTGCAATTCCAGCTCCAGGCCATGCAGCTCCATCCTCCTTGGGTTTCCTTCTCCCTTCACCCTTGGCTTTGTTCTTGGGCCTGCAAGTTGTCCTTGGTGCCAAGCTGGAGAGGGAATTGTTTTATCTCCCTGCTCTGTGCAGAGAACTTAATAGCACTGAATATGAAACCCAGACCTACATGCTAAAACACAGGATTTAAAAAATACAAAAGCTAAAACTGAAAGCATCATGTGCTCCAGCCCAGTGCACCCATCCCAGCTGCAGGAGAATCCCTGAGTGCTTGCAGCAATATTTGTTAGGGACTGCCCAGCACCAGCACAGACTGAGGGTTCCTGTATTGATTTGGCTCTGCAGGAGTTGTGCTGGCAGCTCCAAAATGTGCATTTCCCAAAGGCACCACACAGACTCGGGGTGGGAAGGCCCAGGATGAGGCTGTGCTGGAAGCAGGCTGGCCAGTGATTCACTCGGGGTGTCCCTGCCCAGAGCTGCTGTCTGTACTCGCAGGGGGAAGGCACCAGCTGTGACTCACGGGGTCTGTGGGGACAGCTCATGTCTGTCTGTCTGTCTGTCTGTCTGTCTGGGTCTGAACAGGGACACAGCTTCAGCAGCACTCACTGGCAGAGGCAGCAGAGCCAAAACACAGAATTTCAATCCACTGCATCCTGCTGCCTACCAAGTTTTATCATTTCATCAGGAGCCAACATCTGTTTGTCACCCATCCATCTTCTTCCTCAGCTACTCTTGGATTTGCTTTAAAAGAACTCTGAATAAAAAACTCAGGGTTTTTCTTTTTGCTGTTCACCAACTTAAGCATGATGAAGATTTTATTCTCTATCCCACTGTCTTGATGGGTGAGTTTTAAGTTATAAATGGATGGATGATGGATGGATGGATGGATGGATGGATGATGGTGATGGATGGATGGATTGATGGATGATGGATGGATGGATTGATGGATGGATGATGGATGGATGGAATGGATGGATGATGGATGGATGGATGGATGGATGGATGGGATGGATGGATGGATGGATGGATGGATGGATGGATGGATGGATGGATGGATGGATGGATGGATGATGGATGGATGGATGGATGGATGGATGGATGGATGGATGGATGGATGGATGATGGATGGATGGATGGATGGATGGATGATGGATGGATGGATGGATGGATGGATGGATGATGGATGGATGGATGTGATGGATGGATGGATGGATGGATGGATGGATGGATGGATGGATGGATGGATGGATGGATGGATGGATGGATGGATGGATGGATGGATGGGATGGATGGATGGATGGATGGATGGATGGATGATGGATGGATGGATGGATGGATGGATGGATGGGATGGATGGATGGATGGATGGATGATGGATGGATGGATGGATGGATGATGGATGGATGGATGGATGGATGGATGGATGATGGATGGATGGATGGATGGATGGATGGATGGATGGATGGATGGATTGGATGGATGATGGATGGATGATGGATGGATGTGGATGGATGGATGATGGATGGATGGTTTGGATGGATGGATGGATGGATTGGGATGATGGATGGATGGATGAAGATGGGTGGATGGATGATGGATGGATGGATGGATGGATGGATGGATGGATGGATGGATGGATGGATGGATGGATGGATGGATGGATGGATGATGGATGGATTGATGGATGGATGATGGATGGATGAAAGATGGGTGGATGGATGATGGATGGATGGATGGATTGATGGATGGATGATGGATGGATGAAAGATGGGTGGATGGATGATGGATGATGGATGGATGGATGGATGGATGGATGGATGGATGGATGGATGGATGATTGATGGATGGATGGATGGATGATGGATGGATGGATGATGGATGGATGGATGTGGATCAGCCCCAGTGCCCACTGCCCATCCCATGGGGGCACATTCCTGATCCAGGGGCTCTCCTGGCTCTGCCAGCAGCCGAGGCTGGCAGGGCTTTAAGAGCTGAGGGCCTGAGAGAAGGAAGCTCCTCTCAAAGCCCAAGATGAGTGGTGGGTGAAGCCGTGGTGATGGCTGAAAACCCACAGAGAAGGGATCCCAGCAGATCCTGAGGGAGAAGCCTGGTAAGTGGGGAGGAGGTGCAGCAGGTGGAGGAAAGGGTCACCCCTGGGAGCTGCTGCTGGCTGGGGAGCTCAGGACACAATAGCAGGGGCAATAAAGGTTTGAGTTTCTGCACGGAGGGACATTAATGCCAAGGAAGGATGTGAGGATGGGTGCCAGTGTTTTATTGGGAGCTCTGGCCTTTACAGCAGAACACCTTCCAAACACTTTGTTCTGAGCCAGCCCTCTGGAAGAGGGGCAAATGTAAATAAAACCTCCTCAGAAATGGAAGTGTCTATTTGTGTAGTATTTGTAGCTGGTTAAAACACTTTTTATGTCGGTGTTTATTTGATTTGACTGGAGGTGGGTTACTAAGAGGAGCATTTAAATGACTAAAACATTTGCAAAACAACTGCACAGTTTTTGGAAATGCTGCAACATCTAAGCTTGAATTTCTACCCTAAAATATCCGATTATTTTCCACTAAATTGTAAAAAGATTTTCTAAGGAAAGGATCTCAAATAACACAAAGCTCCACAGCTCTTGGAGCAGCTGGTTACTCACACTCTCAGACAGGTTGTGCAGCTCTAGGGGCTCCCACATTTGAATATTCTCTGCCCATGGTTGATATTTCTCTGCCTTCCAAGTGTTGCAGTGCTGCATTCTTTCGAGATCACTCAGCGCTGAATCATGCACTCCATCACTCCAGCAAAAGAACAACCTCATTAAAAAGTAAAAGGTGGCTTTGCCATTTCATTCTAGACAAACAACTGCAATGGAAGGATGGGAAGTTCTGAACAGTAAGACAATGAAAAATGAAAAAAAAAGAAAAAAATATATTTAAGAATGAATAAAGTATTGAAAAAAATATAATTAAGAAGCCATATTTACCCCTCTATACCATATTTCACAAAGGAAAATAACCTATTGTCTCTCCAAAGACAATGGCCCTGACTGTACATGTCCTGTGCCACAGAAAGAACAGAAATCCTGGAATTATTCTAAATGTTTCTCATGCCTCTCGAATCCTTCAAGTTACAAGAGCTAAACAAAGACAGAGAATCACACTCTGACCCCTCTAAAAACATCAAAGTGCCCCACTATCAGCCCAGGGTCTTCCTCCCAGCCCAGCCCTTGGTGATCGTGTTACAGTGCCACTGACGATTCACGATCCCGCCCGAAACTACAAATTATTTATTGATTTTGCTCTAATATTATCAAGTTCTAAAGAATAATTACTGGTGTAATAGTTAGCCAAGTTGTTATGAGAATTGTAAGCCCTTTTGGTTAATGCATGGCATATGTCTGAGGCATTCAGCTAATTCACATATCTGTCTGCACTATTAATAGAGAAGGTTACATGCCAATTATCCAGGGTTCAATCAGCCTGTTAGGATACAATAGCTGCAGTGTTCACACACTTGATGTGCCACATTCCTCACAGACATTATAAGCAGCTGGTCCAGATAAGACCACTGGGGCTTTAATATTTAGGAATTATTCCTTCGCCCAACCTGGATTGCGTTTTTTTTATTTTTAATTGTTACTGTGGTTCTTTTGTTACATCCAATATCTGTTTGTGAATTATTTTTAGATTCAGCCGCGTTGAAGTCGACTGACATTTTCGGAGGGAAAGCAGAGCGTTGGAAATGGCTGGAGCAAACCCGGGACACAAGGGGTTCAGGAGTTCTCCAAATTCCCCCCGAGCTGCAGCATTCCCGTGTCCTGAGGAGGCATCTCCACCTCCCCATCACCCAGACCCGCAAGAGGCAGCACCCTGGAAAGACTGGCCCCTGCTAAATGCTTAATCTCAATTAATTATTCTGCCTGCTTTGCCTAAAAAAAAAAAAAAAAAAAAAAAAAATTAAAAATACACCAACAGGACAAAACGCATTAATCCGTGCTGTGGTTGGCTCTGTATTTTTATCTCACTCTTAGATTTTGGGAGAGAGAACTTCGGCAGAAGTATTCTGATTTCCTTTGGCCAAAGGTGGGAAGCAGCATGCAAAGAGCCAATTTAGAGTGGCACGTTAGTGAAGGCACTGTGAGCTCGATTGGGGATTTCACCACATGAAAACCAGACATTCATCTGTTCCCATGGAGATATTCCTTCTCCCAGTCAATCAGGGAGCTGTTCAGGTCAAACAATAGGCAGTGGTTCCTTTTCTCATCTTACAAACAGATACCCCCTCCCTCCTCCTCCTTCTATTTACGGGGAGTCGTGATAACATTTAAACACCTACAAACCAGGCAATAATATTTCCAATTATGAACAAAAAGTGTTGGCTGACTTTTTTTGGTTTTGGGGTTTTTTTTTTTTTTTTCATGCTTAAAAAAAAATGAATTAAATAAAAATGAGGCTGTCCTGGACTCACCCGCGTGCACCCTGAACTTTTTTCACACGATATTTACAACATTTAAGCGGAGATAAAGTTATTTTCACAGGGCTTGAGCATCCTTTGTTGCCAGGCCACTCTAAAAGTGAGTGGGATAATTGCATGCAACTTTTTAATTACCAGAGCAGAGCTAACAGGAAAGCACCACAGGATGATGCTGGGGAAGATGCAAAGTGTGATTTCTAACAGAGCCATTAACTAAATCCTAAAAATAAAGCAGCACGTGGAAAGCAGTAGTACAGCAGAGAACAGGAGATGGAAATGATGTTTATTTTTCAGGTGCTCAGAGCATGATCGACACCAGGCCAGGGCACGTGGGTGGGAGGTTTTAGAACCTTATTTTATACAATTTAGAATCGGTTTGTTTTGTTGTTTTTTTTTTCTCTGACTGGCCTAAAATTCCGTGTATTTAAGCATATTGTTATATAACTGTATTTGTACAGCGTTATCTTTTTATATGTGTAACTTGGGAAACTATAGGTAAGAAAAAATTCTTACTTTACACGTGGTCTGGTGCTGCCTTTTCCTCTCCCTAAATGCCTCTGTGTGCTTAAACTTTGCAAATGCCCCAGCACTTGAGGGGCAAACTCCTCCAGCTCATGGAACCAAACTGTTTAACACCTTCCCATCCCTTACTGGCACTTTCAGAAGCCCCAGCTCGTTTTTGGCAGAGCTGCTGAAATCTCTTCGTCAATTTTTGATTCATCACAGCGATGATTAATCCTTTTAGGGGGTTTTATGTAAAATGGGTGAGTCGGAAGAGGGCAGAGAGCACCCAAACCAAGGGAAAAGCAAGGGGAAAACCATCTTTATTTAAGCATTAATCAGCACACTCCTGCCCACAGCCTCCTGCAGGTTCTGCCCCCATGGCAGAAGGACAGACACCAAAGGAGGGATTGCAGTGGGTTATTCCAGGGTGGGAATTGGAATCCTGTCTGGTGGTAAGCTGGCAGAATAGGAGAATAAAAGTGTTTTTTATATAAAGCTGAGGTTCGTTAATTCTCCTCGTTAAACAAATTCCTTAAAGGAGGGTTTGCACTGGAGCTTGTGCCTGAAAAGCAAGGTCTGAGCTCATCGTGTCCCTGTGTAACAGTCAAATATCCGACACCAACACCCTGATTTCTGCCTGTGTCACTGTGTAACAGTCAAATATCCGACACCAACCCCCTGATTTCTGCCTGTGCCCCTGTGTAACAGTCAAATATCTGACACCAACACCCTGATTTCTGCCTGTGTCCCTGTGTAACAGTCAAATATCCGACACCAACACCCTGATTTCTGCCTGTGTCACTGTGTAACAGTCAAATATCTGACACCAACACCCTGATTTCTGCCTGTGCCCGTGTGTAACAGTCAAATATCCAACACCAACACCCTGATTTTTGCCTGTGCCCGTGTGTAACAGTCAAATATCCAACACCAACACCCTGATTTCTGCCTGTGCCCCTGTGTAACAGTCAAATATCCGACACCAACACCCTGATTTCTGCCTGTGTCCCTGTGTAACAGTCAAATATCTGACACCAACACCCTGATTTCTGCCTGTGTCCCTGTGTAACAGTCAAATATCCGACACCAACACCCTGATTTCTGCCCGTGTCCCTGTGTAACAGTCAAATATCCGACACCAACACCCTGATTTCTGCCTGTGTCCCTGTGTAACAGTCAAATATCCAACACCAACACCCTGATTTCTGCCTGTGCCCCTGTGTAACAGTCAAATATCCAACACCAACACCCTGATTTCTGCCTGTGCCCGTGTGTAACAGTCAAATATCCAACACCAACACCCTGATTTCTGCCTGTGTCCCTGTGTAACAGTCAAATATCCGACACCAACACCCTGATTTCTGCCTGTGTCCCTGTGTAACAGTCAAATATCCAACACCAACACCCTGATTTCTGCCTGTGTCCCTGTGTAACAGTCAAATATCCGACACCAACACCCTGATTTCTGCCTGTGTCCCTGTGTAACAGTCAAATATCCGACACCAACACCCTGATTTCTGCCTGTGTCCCTGTGTAACAGTCAAATATCTGACACCAACACCCTGATTTCTGCCTGTGTCCCTGTGTAACAGTCAAATATCCGACACCAACACCCTGATTTCTGCCTGTGTCCCTGTGTAACAGTCAAATATCTGACACCAACACCCTGATTTCTGCCTGTGCCCCTGTGTAACAGTCAAATATCTGACACCAACACCCTGATTTCTGCCCGTGCCCGGGTAATGCCAGGAGCAGCATTTTACCACTGAGCAAACACTGATGTGTTAATGAACTCCCCAGATAAAAAACGAGAAAAGAACCAGCCCAGATGCTCCAAGATCCTTCTAAAATTCCTCCTCTACTGCGAGGCGCCGGCATCCTTTCCAGGCATCCTTTCCAGGGCAGGCACAGCAGCCTAAAACTCTGTGTGCTGCGCTTCCCTTTGCTTTAATCACTCAAGGTCTCCTGCACCGGGAGCCTGGGCACACAAAGGCAGCTTTTAGGAGGAGTTTTGGATGGTCTGGAGTGTTAGTGCCAGGTTAGTGCCAGGGCTGTGCCCCGCACAGATCCCAAAGCGGCACCAAGCACTCCAGAACCCATTCACACCCAAACACGAAGCGTCTTTTTTTTTTTTTTTTTTTTTTTTTTTTTTTTTTTTTTCTTTTTCTTTTTTTTTTTTTTTTTTTTTTCCCCACAAAACATCTCCTTTCCAGCGTGGTCTCTCGAGAAAGGGATGGGAAGGAGATCTCGCCAGGATGAGAAGAAGATTTTGGTCCAGATGAAAACTCCAGAGGTGGAAAGGAGAATCAGCGCTCAGCTCGCTGAGGAGGAATAGAACAGGAAACTGCACATGACACCAGCGGGTGGATTGTGCGATTAAGTAACTGCCCTCCTTTTTAATGAAGTCACTCAAGTACAACTAAACAGCAAAGCAAAGCAGGAAAGTCAATAGAGTTAAACTCTCCTGGTTTTAAACTAGCCTGGCCAGTTTTGCGGCTTCTCCGAAAATTACATTACTGCAGATTTCGTTCCTCTGAACGACTGGAACAAAGAAACGCGAGCTCAGAACCGGCTCGGTAAACAGCCGGGGGGGTGGAAATGATAAAGTCTGAGGTGGTTAATAAACAAACAAAATAAACGGAATTTCTCGGCGAAAGGAGCCCGGCTTTGGGCGCCCTTTGTGCCGCTCGGGCCGAGCCCAGCGAGCACCTATTCTAGTCGGGGATTTCTCACCTATTCAAAGCGACATTTGCAAGTGACTTACCCTTTGAAACCCTCAGCTGCTGGAAGGGGACTGATGGGCTGGCACCTGTCCTTAAACCGCTTTTATCTATTCACTCGGGCCGGGCTGAATGAGCCGGTTTAAAGGCGAATTTTCGCACACTGCAGTTAACCCATTAAGGGAACAAAAACCCCCTCATGGCTCGCTCTCCCCGAGGCTTGGGTGCATTTCGGATCTTTCTGCCTCTCTGCCAGACCCGAGGCTGTGCAAAACCCCAGCGCTTCCCCGCGGATCTCCCGCAGCAGTTTAGCTCAAAGGCAGCGCTGGGCACTGAGTAATTCGCAATTCTCGCCCGCATATTCCTCTTGTGCCTGGTGCAAAGAAATCAGATCGTGACCTTTCGTCTCGGCAGCGTGGTGAGCAGATCGTGTGTCTGCTCTCACTGTCTGCAGAGCGAGGGGCGGCGGGGAAAACTCAGATAAAAACATTATTTATGTGTATATCCAAGGAGATTCCATGATAAGGGCAACGGAAAATACGGGCGTGGATTTTATTTCTTCTTTTCTTTTACTTCTTCCGCGGGAGGATTTCAAATTACCCGACGGTTTTACAGACAGCAGAAAGTCTTGAAGTTGTTATGGCAAAGCAGGAGGAGCCGGCAGCCATAAAAAGGAAGTTGCATGTCATATTAAAAGTGAGCTAGAAGTGTCTGGGGTATTAATAGACAAATAGAACAAGGGAAAACAGCAAACAAAACATCATCCGGAAAAAAAAAAAAGAACAAAGGAAAAGCGTTCTCAAACCAAAAGCAGAACTTTTGAAGAGTTACATCCTCAATTTGTGGCCGTACCTAAGAAAAGGCAAAGCAAAGCAGTGAATGAATTGATCCTAGAAGCAAACTGGACCCTTTTAGGGACTCCAATCCTGCAAAAGAGGGTGGAGGGAAGTCAGGCATGAAGAAGGAGTAGGAAGAAACTCAGAAAATCTCTCATCCGGTCTGAGGTGGAAATCATAAAAGAAACCCTGCTTCCACTTCAGGAAATAGAAACATGATTTCTTTCACTGAGATTAAGATCTGGACTCATTTCTGTCGGTACTGAGGCTTTACTGCCCCTAACAGAGAAAAAAAAATAAATGAGTCTGCTACAAGTTAAACTGATGTAATTCTTAACACTCAAGAGAAAAATATCTATTTGCTGGAAGGAAACAGGAGAGGCACCAAGCTGGGGTTTACAGGTGCAGCATCTCAAATTGTCAGTGACGTTCTGCTCTAAAGTTACAACTGCACAGAAGTGCAAATTCCCAGCCTGGGAATGTGCTGGGGGCACCCAGACCACACCAGGCAGAGCAGCGATGGAGCCACAGCCAGCAGAACACATGGATCACTCACAAATAAAATTTGCATTTTTATCTTGCCCCAAGTGCAGCAGAACAGGGGCAGGAGAGTGGGATTCAAACGGGAGTAAAATGGGCTGTGAACTGCAGGGGCTCCAAACCACACTCCAGGGATTCACACCAGTGAATTCCTGATTTCAGATTTCCTGATTTTTACTATTTTCTATGGGAAATTCCAGGGAAATCCTGACTCCTTTGACATCAGTGGCAAAACTCATTCATTTCAAGAGGATATTCACACAAAGACCAGTCCCCACAGTTGCCAGGTTCCATCCTCAGGGCTGTATTTCCAGGATGATGAAATTTTGGCTGAATTCAGACACGTGTGATATTTATTCAAACCAGATGCATCAAGTTCCTTACAAAAGCTTCCAGTAACTATTTATCAAATATTGGTACTGTACCCTGTAATCAAGTGCTCAGAGCTGCACTCTGCCTCACATATTGAGGAACAGGGATTTTTTTAAAATTTCCTTCACCAAAAAGAGACCAAAGAAATGGATGGTCAATGACATGGAGCTCCCATGAGCCATCCCACAGAATCGGCCTGGAAAATACCCACATGAAACAAAATATTGGTGGTGATATCTTACATGGTGTGGGTGGTGCAGAGGAATCCCAGTGGTGAATTACAGATGGGTTTGGGTTGGGAGGGACATTTAAAATCACCCTGTTCCACCCCTGCCCTGCAGGGACACCTCCCACTGTCCCAGGGGCTCCAGCCTGGCCTTGGGCACTGCCAGGGATCCACTGGGAGCTGCTCTGGGAATTCCATTCCAGGGCCTCCCCACCCTCACAGGGAAGGATTTCTTCCTGACATCCAACCTAAATTTCCCTTTGTCGCTGTGATGTAGAGAGGAACACACAGTAACACACACAACAGGTGCTCAGGTAAAAAAAATAAAAACAAAAAACCCCAACAAAACTCTTTCGTTTATTGTTAACTTTATATATAAATTTCTAGACGGTGACTAGAGATTAAATAGAGAAGTTACCAATTGTCCATCTCTACTAGTCACTTGAAAAGTCTACTAAGTAATATCTTTTTACAAAAGAAGACAAACATGATCTTTATTTATCTTCCAATTCATAAAAACTGATTCTATTATACTAAAACAAGTCAAACCCCTTATTTTCAAAAACAGCATCCCTTTTCCCATTTGACAGTCAGGACCTTGTGAGAATCCTAACCCAGATTAAAGAGCTCCTGGCCAAGAAGCACCACAATTTACAAGGCTCTAAATATAAAAGTGCTTATTTGGGCTGTGCTTTCTTTAGGAGACAGATAAGAAAACAATTCCTGCAGGCCAAAGCACGTGTTGTCCCTGCCCCACAGCTCACAGGCAGTGCTGGAGGAAGCTGTGATGCTGAGGAGCTCAGCTGAGCAGTGTAAATACACCCGGCCAGGATAATCGGGGCTGACACATCCCTTACTCACAGCCTGCTGCAGGGTGAACTTGGCAAACTGCAAACAACAGCCCTGGCCGAGGGGAGAGCCCTGCAGAGCCACCACCAGAGCTGGTTCAGAGGGATTTGCCACCAAAATGCCATAAACCCCGAGGTCAGTGTGCCCCGGATCTGCCGAGGGTCCCTGTGGGGTCCCACAAGGTTTGGGACCCCAATTTGTTGTTTGAGATCTCTGCTGCAGCCCGTGCGTTCAAAGGATGAGACAAAGCTTCTCAGTTTTCTGTCTCAAGGTTGTTTATTATTTCTTATCTATAAAATTTTCTCCCTGCCCAGCCTAGGCACAGCCAGAGGCACTCTGCCTGCCCCCAGGGTGGTGTTATCTTTATATACTAAAAACTACGTGTGACATATTTACAATTATTCCCCAGTACCCATCACCTAGGTTAGACAGTGAGCTTCTACTCCAAACCAACCCAAAAGTGCCAGCATCATCAGAGAAGATGGAGGAACAGAAGAAGAAGAAGAAAGGCTAGACACACCCAAATTCCTCCATCTTGTCCCCAAAAACCCCTATACAAAAAATCCTAAAATCTACACTTACACCCTGTGATTCACTAATTATTTCACTATTTAAATTGCTGTGGCTTTCATCTCCTCATGTCCAGGTGGCAATTTGCTCCAGGGTTGGTAATGGAGCCCACTGGTGTTCTGGGCTGTGTGCCAGGGTCTCGGAGCCCCTGGCAGGGATCTGGGCAGCTCCAGACCCCAAAGGGATGTCCTGAGCTCCGACAGCTCCCCTGCTGCCTGCGACCAGAGCCTGCAGGAAATTTGGGGTTTTGAACAGGATGTCATCAGGAGGAAATAAAAGAACTCCTTTTGTAGCTCTGCACGCTGGTAGCTGCTCTGAATTTTCCTGAATACAGCCCAGGAAGGTTTCAACATCTCCCTCTAAGGATGCTCTGACACACTCCCTGATTTGCTTTCAGGCCAAACAGGTAGTGAGTCTGTTATGGGATAATTAGTGAGCTTAATTGTAAAGCAAGCTGTTTACATAAGGAGAAATTCACCCTAAAGTATAATGAGTAATTGTGAATGAGATCCACCAAATCTTTAAAGTCAGATAAAAGCCTAAAGAAATAAACTAAAGAAATATACCTTTCAAAGTCTAAGCCTGCTTTTAGGAAATTTCAAATTGGTGAACCAAAACCACTGCACTGAGGATACTGAAAAAAACCTCTTATTTCCTTGGCCTTCTGTGTGGAACTGTGGAAAACCGAATTTCTAAATGAATGTTACTGCAGCTGCTGGTGTGATTTTAGTGGTACACAAGCACAGGAGCAGAAAGAGGAGGTGCCAGTGTGGGCTGGTTTCATCACATGTGTGAAAGTAATTCTTGGAATATAGCTTTGCATGAAGAAATTAAAATATTGCAGTGCAGATATGCCATTGATCAGTTCCTATCTGAATCCAAATCGTTACACCAAGGGACTTCTTTATTCTAATTAAGTAGTTGCCTCATCGTTACTGCTTTTTATTTTTGTACTGAAACCAGAATAAAAAATCTTGTTCTGCTGAGTTTTCTCTAGGTGACTCTTTGCCCTCTGGGAGGTGATTTGGTGACTTCTATTCACCAAATCTATTCTACTCAGTGGCTTTGTTTTTCTTTATTTTTTGGGGGTTTGTTTTCTTTCTTTTTGTTCTAATTTGCACAACTGAAACTGAGTGCATGGGCTGGTGCAGCCTGACTCAGCTGCCAGGTATGCCAGGGTACCTTGGGTGTGACTGCTCTGGAGTCAACCTGGCAGAAAATTACAAATGAAAACCAAAGTGAGAGTGAAGGGCACACTGGGGGCCTGGTGCAGAACCAGCCCATCCCCAAGGGTCTCACCCCTGAGTTTACAGCAGTTATTCAGCCTGGCAGAAGAACCCAAGGTGCTGTGAGGAGCCAGAGGGTTTCACCAAAAAATAACCACCTGCACTAGGAGAAAGGAGCAGAGAGAATAAACCCAGAGGATTTCACAAAAAAATAACCACCTGCACTAGGAGAAAGGAGCAGAGAGAATAAACCCAGAGGGTTTCACAAAAAAATAACTACCTGCACTAAAAGGAGCAGAGAGAACAAACCATGAGGATTTTACCAAAAAATAACCACCTGCACTAAGAGAAAGGAGCAGAGAGAACAATCCATGAGGATTTTACCAAAAAATAACCACCTGCACTAGGAGAAAGGAGCAGAGAGAACAAACCCAGAGGGTTTCACCAAAAAATAACCACCTGCACTAAGAGAAAGGAGCAGAGAGAACAATCCATGAGGGTTTCACCAAAAAATAACCACCTGCACTAGGAGAAAGGAGCAGAGAGAACAAACCCAGAGGGTTTCACCAAAAAATAACCACCTACACTAAAAGGAGCAGAGAGAACAAACCATGAGGATTTTACCAAAAAATAACCACCTGCACTAGGAGAAAGGAGCAGAGAGAACAAACCCAGAGGATTTCACCAAAAAATAACCACTTGCACTAAAAGGAGCAGAGAGAACAAGACCTGCTCAGGTAAAAGGGGATAACGTGCAGAAGCTGCAGCACCAGGCCCACATTCTGGGCTTTGGGGTCATTTTTAACCTTTCCTGCCCCCTCCCCAGCAGTGCCCCCTCCCCTGAGCTCTGCTCTGCTCATTCCCACCCAGGGAAGAGGGATCAGCTAAGGTGGGGCCCAGCCCTTCCCTGGGAGAGGCAGTGACACCGTGCAGCTCTTGCAAAATTATTAAGGAAACTGTTCTTCCTCTGAGGTTCGCTGCTGGCTGTCAGAAGAGAATTTAAAAGTTCATTTAACAGCACAGAAAACCGACTCTGAAGTTATTTTAACTCAGACCCGCTTCGAAGGGCATAAAACCCAAACGGGATCCCAACTTTTCATTACGTTTGTTGCTGAAATTGTTCCTGATTTCTGGGCTGTCATTGCTTGGGCCCCCTGAAAATTTGGCAGCAGGAAGAACTCTCCAGGATATAAATTTTCTCTTCTAGCAGGGCTGTGTGTGCTCCCCACAGAGAGCCCAGCCCGGAGCTGGGAGCACGCTCTGGATTGTCATTACACTGTCATCAGGGCTTGCTCTGGGAACTGCAGAGGGGAGGCTGTGCCAATTATCCTTTTTTTTTTTTTTTTTTTTGTTATTATTCTATTTAATAAAACCCAGTGAACCATGTGCTTAAAGTTAAACACGTGTTTCAAGTGCTCGAGGAAATAGGCCTGGCTTTGGAGGGGCAGAGCTGGTAAGACAGATTGCAGTGTTACCACAGAGCTGACACAGAAATGGACTGAAAACTTCAAAAAAGTTTCTAAACTCAAACCAGCTACAATACAATCTTTGTCTACGCCAAAGACTTCTGGCTTTGCAACATGAAAACTGGATTTTCATGACATAAATTTCCCCCAGAATGCTAACCGTGCCCTCGTGCCATTTTTGTTTGCTCTTCTGAAAATAAACCAAATCATAACATTTCATTTATATGGTTGTGACATCCTTGGTACAGAGCAAGTGGTGGCTTTAAGCCACTCCAGTTATATCAATATTGAAGAGTCATTGATGACTCTTCACTTTGGAAAACAGTCAGCTCAGGCCAGTTGTGTAATAAAATTCAGTAAAGCAGAAAAACTGCCTGTGTAGGCAAATCCAAGTGTTTTTCAGCCTGGCCTGTCATCCCCCAGTGCTGGCAAACAGCTTCTTGGGGAAAGGACTTGTCCTCTCCTTTTGGCATTTGCAGTGTCTAACTCAAGAGCTCCTGATCTGTGATGTGTGGATTAATTAATATCAATAATTCTGTCGTTAAGAGCATTATTAACTGGGAAGCTGCAGCCAGTCCCAGCTTATTTTCTCCACCACAGCCCAGAGCTTCGTGCTGGCACATTCCTGTGGGGAGTGGGGAAGAATGCACAAAATGAGGGACAAGGACCATTAAAGTTGGAAAAGACCTCCAAGATCATCAAATCCAACCTTTAAAAGAGGTTCCCCCAAAAGAGCAGCACAAGGAGGAGCCACTGATCCAGACCAAGCTGCTCTGCCTCCCTAATTTTTTTTTCACAAAGCAAAAGTGAGACCTTACAGCCTGTCCTGGGGTTCCCTGCTGTGGTGCCTGAGCTCTGCAGGGCATTTTGGGAAGGGTCTTCAAATTCCCTCCCCCAATATCCCAAACTGACCCCACCTGAGGAGGGAACAAGGCTGGCAGTGGCCACAGGAGCTCGGTGTGGCCACAAGAGAGGGGCTGCCAGCCCCTGGCCAGGACCCCCCAGCACAGCCCCACTCCTCCCTCCCCTCCTGCCAGCCCAAAATCAGTAACAAAATCAGAGGCTGTTAGGCAACCTAGCTGAATTTCTCTCCATGCCCAGCTCTGCTGCTTCCTTCAGGGAGGGCTGGTGGTGCCCATCCATCATTGCCTACCAGGACCAACAGCTGCTCAGGGAGCAGCTGAGCTGTGCAGCTGCAGCCAGCAGCTGGAAATGGGGATGCAAACCATTCCCAAGAGAGGGAAAAGGGTGCCAGAGCCTCTGGTGGCATTTCAGCTCTGCCCAGCTCTGCCAAGCCTGGCTTTGCTGAGCTGGGGCTGGGTGTGTGCTCCTCACCAGGTTTAAGATCTGGAACAGCTTGCTGCTGTGGTTAAAGGCTGGAGTGATCCTGAGAGCAGCTCCTGCACCCTGGCTCCTGCCCCAGCCCAATCTGACCCACAGATTTGGAGTTGCAATGGTAGAAAATCAGTGGCAGGAGGAGGAGCGTTGGAACCCTGGGCACAGAGGAGTTCTGTGCTGACAGGGACTGCTTTGAACCCAAAAACATGGAAAAATCTTCCTAAACTGGGATAGCACTGAAATTGTGAGGGTGTATTGGATAGAAGTGTGTTACATATCACAGCGTGAAAAATTTAGAATTTAAGGTTATGTGATGTAGTAATATATATGTAACAAGATGGAGACTTTAAAGTGGAAGTTAATCCTTCTTATTCTCCTTCTTCTTCAAAAGTTGGAGTGATTTTGTGTAATTAGTTGAAAAAATCCACAGTGCAGAACATGAGTAGTTAGTTAGTAAGATAAAAGTAAAAATGAAGTAGTTAGCATCTCATAATGGAGTAATTTCAGCTTTAAAAACCCTTGAAAACATTACTCTAAAGCTCTCCCAAATCCCTGGTGTGGCACATGGAATTTTTGAGCTCTCCAAATCTCTGGGTGCACATGATGAGTTTTCCCAAATCCCTGCTGTAGCACATGGAATTGAGTTTTCCCAAATCTCCTGGTGTGGCACATGGAATAATTGAGTTTCCCAAATCCCTGGTGTGGCACATGGAATTATTGAGTTTTCCCCAATCCCTGGTGTGGCACATGGAATATTGAGTTTCCCAAATCCCTGTGTAGCACATGGAATAGATTTTCCCAAATCCCTGGTTAGGCACATGGAATTGAGTTTTCCCAATCTCCTGGTTGGCACATAGAACTGAGCTTTCCAAATCCCGTGTAGCACATGGGATTTTGAGCTCTCCCAAATCTCCTGGTGTGGCACATGGAACTGAGTTTCCCAAATCCCTGGTGTGCACATGGAATTGATTTTTCCCAAATCCCTGCTGTGACTCATGGAATCCAGTCTCCCAAATTCCCCTGGTGTGGCACATGGAATCAGCTCTCCCAAATCCTGTGTGGCTATGAATCACTCTCCCAAATTCCCCTGCTGTGGGCTCATGGAATCCAGCTCTCCCAAATTCCCCTGGTGTGGCACATGGAATCCAGCTCTCCCAATCCCTGCTGTGGCTCCTTTGGGGGTTCCCTGCTGCTGCTGCTCCCAGGGCAGGGACCCCAGGGCAGGGCTGGGCTGGGCTGGGGTCCCCTCCTGCCCTCCTGGCACTGGACACTGCCCCCCAAATGTCACCTCCTGCCCCCCAAATGTCACTCCTGCCCCCCCAGATGTCACCTCCTGCCCCCCCAATGTCACCTCCTGCCCCCCCAGATGTCACCTCCTGCCCCCCCAAATGTCACCTCCTGCCCCCCCAGATGTCACCTCCTGCCCCAGTCCTTGGAAACACCAACTGCAAATTCCCTGAGCTCATCTCCATCTCAAGGTTGTGTGCCTGCATCTTTCACTGCCCAGATCGAATATTTATGAGCAGGGATTTTATTATTGCATTATCTATTTTTATAAGGTCTAATTTGAAGAAAGCAACCCATAAAATAGGAAATTGCATTTTTCAGCACGCTGCTGCTGTTAAAAACCTTGAGAATTTTACCTTTTAACCGATGATACATTATCTCTGACAACACGAAGCCATGTAAAACATAATTACCGCTCGCCACAATTTTTTTACACTAAATATTGTTAATTTAAACCCCGGTTAATTAATTTAATGTCATAAAATTCATGCTCTAAATAACTGTGTTGTCTAACATCTTTAAGCTGCGTGTCTTCTTTCTTCCTGGCTCCCTCTTCCTCCCACTCCAGCAGTGTCAAATTGCATCGGAGTCAATTAAGAACTGCTCATTTATTATACACACCTTGTTAAAGCCAGCAGGATAATTGAATGCTGAGCCTCCCTTTCCTTGCCATGATTTAAAGTAACACGAGAGGCAATGAGGATTTTTGAGATTAGGTGCTTTAGGAATAGGTGCAGAGGAGGTTTTTTTAAAAGGCCCCATTGTCCCAAAGCCCTGTTCCTTTGATTTGAATTATTGAAGTGTGCCTGAACCTGGGGCTGATGTTGCAGGGACAGGAGGATTAAGGACTTTTTATTTTTTAATTTTTTGTTTTTTCTGGGTTTCTCAGAGTGAAAGCTTTTATGGGTGGGGAGAACAAGGAGGGTGGCAGAGGCAAAAAGGCAGCTGGGGCTGGGTGAGGAGCTGAGCCCATCTCTTGTGGCACCATTTGGTTGGAGCTGTGAAACGGTGGCAGCAGGAAAATCCCCCAGCCGGGCTCCCCAGGGAAGGGGGCGAGAGGGAATTGCCAAAGCAGCGCCCGAAAATCCCTTTTTGCAGCAGGAGAATTCCAAATAATCCTCTGCCTTGCCCTGGGCCAGCCCTGCTGTGCCAGGGAGGAGCCCGGGCAAATCTCAGCTCAGCCCTCAAGAATTCCAGGATGATTATTGGAAAGGGACATTATTGGAAAATGATATTATTGGAAAAGGGCATTATTGGAAAATGATACTATTGGAAAAGGACATTATTGGAAAAAACATTAATTGGAAAATGATATTATTGGAAAGTGATATTATTGGAAAATGATATTATTGGAAAAGGGCATTATTGGAAAATGATACTATTGGAAAAGGACATTATTGGAAAAAACATTATTGGAAAAGGATATTATTGGAAAAGGACATTATTGGAAAATGATATTATTGGAAAACAACATTATTGGAAAACAACATTATTGGAAAATGATATTATAGGAAAAGGACATTATTGGAAAATGATATTATTGGAAAAGGATATTATTGGAAAAGGATATTATTGGAAAAGGATATTATTGGAAAATGATATTATTGGAAAACGATATTATTGGAAAATGATATTATTGGAAAAGGATATTATTGGAAAATGATATTATTGGAAAATGATATTATTGGAAAGTGATATTATTGGAAAAGGAGATTATTGGAAAAGGACATTATTGGAAAAGGACATAGGAATAATAAAAAATAATAAAAATTTAAAAATAAAAATAAAATAAAATAAAATAAAAATAAAAATAAAAATAAAAATAAAAATAAAAAATAAAAATTAATGTTAAAATAAAAATAAAAATAAAAATAAAAATAAAAATAAAAATAAAAATAAAAATAAAAATAAAAAATAAAAATAAAAATAAAAATTAAAATTAAATTAAAATAAAATAATTTCCCTATGACGCTCATCCCCTCCAGGGCAGCAGGATGTATTAAAGGTTTCCAGTGCTGATATTTCAATGTTTCCAAGGAAAATGTTAATGGCACTGGACAGGGCTGGGGCACTGCTGGAGCAGCAGCCTGAACATCGTGTATTTAGCAGATCCTATAAGGTGATGACAGCTCACAAGGAGTTGATAAACGCCATTCCTCAGGCAGATAAATGTAAACCAAACCCTCAAACCTCGGGCAATTTAGCCACAAATCCAATTATTTTACACCGGCGGTTTACATTTCAAGGAGGGGGAATTTTGTAAAGAGCAGCAAGGATTTGGGCTCGGCTTTCATTTCGAAGCACCGAGGAAGGAGCGTATAAAATGAGACAAAAGGAGGTTGGGGGAAGGCGTCAATATTCCCTCCTTGCGTGGGCCCTGCCTCCTGCTCGCGGCTGGAATACCCACATCCAAGAAAATCCCGATTTTTCCCCTCGGTGGCTTTAGAAGGTGTGCAGGACAGGAGGGGATCCCGAGCTGGTGGAGCTCCTGCCACACTCCCAGATTTGGGAGCCCGGGGCTCCCACTTTGTTGGGAGATTATTTTGATTATTTTGTCACGAGTTTGGGAAGAGCAAACAGTTATTTTCAGGAATACTTTCCCTAGAGGAAAAGCCCACTCCGTAAATAAAGCGGATTTGAGAAGGGTATTTTTAATTATAAGCAGGATAACTGTGTTTTGGGATACACAGCTTGGGAGCTGGGATCTCAGGAATGGAACTGGGGATGATCAAGGCATGCAATAAAGACTCGAGATAACCACGACAACACTTGATGAAACCAAAGAAATGACAGCACAGGGAAACCTGGCTCACTGGGAGGGCCCATGAAAACTCCCACTGGGGCTGAAATATTGGGAAGTTCTACTTGGATACACAACCCAGCATCCTCAGATTTGTCCAGGGCTGGATTTTACCGTTTACAAATAAATCCCTGGAGCTACACCTGTCCACCAGAGCCTGCTGGGAAAGCTCTCAGGTGCTTTGGTGCTACCCTAGCACAGAAAATCCATAACCCAGGGAGGAAAAAAACCCCAGGATTCCTGCTAACCCAACCAGCAGCTCCGGCTCAGCTAAAACACACTTTATACTCACTCCCCAAACGGGCGATTTTCTATAACTGCTGGCAGAAATACAGAAATTCCCAGGCAGGCACCACGTGAGGCTCAGCCCGTGCAAAGTGTGGAAATTGATAAACTCGGGGATGAGCTCTGTGGCCCAAAGCAGAACCACATCTGAGGCAGGAACGGCTCCCTGTGATCTGGAGAAGCAGCATGTGACCCGCAGCCAGCGGCTCTGCATAGCTGGAAATTCTGGGAATTCTCTCACACCAAAGTCTCCGCTCTTTGGGCTCTTGTGGAGGCTGAAATAGGTGAGCGCTCCTGGTTTGATCTCGGCCAAGCATTGTCTGGAACCTCTGAGACCTTCAAAACCCTTTTATTTTAATTTTTTAAAAATTTTATTTCGCCCCCCCTCCATGAGCATCCTAATGACTCATTCACACAAAACCCCCCGGAGCCACGGCTTACGGTAAAAAATGTTTGGAGGATGTGTCAACGACTGCAAAATGGGCGCATTCTAATTCGTGACGAGAGTCTGGGCAAGATTTCTCACTGAAGAAATTCTGGTTACTATCTGAAATATTTTGGGGTATTTTCACTGGGAAAATTCGCCGCGCGTTATCGTGCCCTGCATCTGCCCAGGAAGGGAAATTTCGTCATTCCCAGCGATGTCCAGATTCGTTCAGCTGCGAGAATGAAAAGTGGGAGTTTTGTTTGGCCAGGGCTCTGCTGAATTTCAGCGTTTTTACTCCACGTCAGCCGCTCTGACCGCAGCAGTTCCCCAAAAGGTGAATTCTCCTTCCCCTCTTTTCGCTTGGGAAGCTTTCGTGTCCTACAAACAAGGTAGAAAAAGCGATTTTCCCACCACGCCACTGAATTCAGTGTCCCAAAGTAGGGTAAGGTCTTCTTGACTCTGATTACAAACCCTGTGGAGCAGCGTATTCCGAATTATTTTTAATTTGGTGTGTTCCAAGTGCGGCTTTTATGTTCTGAATAGGGTGTTCCCCCGAATTCCAGCTGAATATTTGGTCACACTCAGGGCGCATTTTCCTAAAATCCACATTTCTGCTCTGCAGGGGTCTGTTTTCTAAATATCCACCCTATTTCTTTATTATAACACCCAAATTCTCTGCAGAGGGAACCACCCTATTTTCCGACTAATTATTTCCCCCCCCCCCAAAATATTAACACTTCAAACTAACGGGACTTGTAGCAAAAATTACCATTTATGCCCTGATTTATATCATACCTATTTTATAAGGATGGAAATAGAGAAATAACCACGCGACAGCTGCAAATTTTACATTTCATTGCAGAAAAGCTTTATTTCTGATGGCCCAAAAACCGCCACACTCGAAAATATTTCTCAGCCCAACCGCGCCTCCATAAAATATTTACGGAAAAAAGTTCAGTTCTAACTCGGAATGATGCATGACTTTTGTTTCCTGCTAGTACTGTATCTAATACCGGGGCTGTTTAGACCTTAGGTCATGGAAAGGAGAGAAAAGGAGATATTTCCATATCAATGGAGCGCTCTCCTCAGGAGTCAGGCACCGGGGACAATATTTGCATCTACAGTTTGTTAACAGCACGGGCAAAACCGCCGGCGAAAATTCTTAAATTAGGGTTTAATGTGATGGTCTGTGTTGGCAAAAGAGAAACAAAAAAGCCACCACAGCCCCCATGTGCTCAGGCGTGGCTGGGTCTGTGTAAATATCCCCGTAAATCACCGCGGAAGACCCCAACCCCTTTTGGCTGGGCAGAGAAGAAATTCCCGGGATAAAATCGCAGCCAGAGCTGCGCCCTGCAGCCCTGCCGGGCTCCCGGGGGAGCAGATCGCCCCAAGTGCCCCAAATTCCTTATTCTGTTGAAGAAATCTCAATTTGATGGAGGTGCAGAGGGCAACATCCCCAATAAGATAAACTCTCCCTAACCCTCCAGATCTCCTAAAATATCCCGAGGTTTTTTTCCTGGCCCACAGCTGCTCAGAGTGGCTGAGAAGCTGTAATTCCCTTTTTTTTTTTTTTTTTTCCCATGGTTGTTTCTGATACTCATCGAACTTGTTCTCTCTGGCTTCCAGAATATCTTGTGATAAAGGGTCCCGTGGAATATTTGTGTTGTGCTACAAACCCAAATTCCTTTTAGCCGTTTTCAGCATGCCACTCCTCTCAGCCACCCTTCTTTATGAAGTATTTCTTGCTGAAATAGGGCTGAACCCAGCACTCCAGCTGCCATCACAGCATCACCATTTTATATTTTATTTTCCAGCACAGCTCTTAGTACACAGCCTAACATTTACAGAAAAAATTGAAATCCTGACTGCTGAACCCAGTGAACTGCCCTTAATAATGCTCGCATATTTTTTCACACTGAAAAAAAAAAAAAAATAAAAGAGACCTTTTCTGTGGAACCACATGTCAATGGAATTGTTAACATATTTGCTATCTCTAGTTCTGTTTAAAGATGTTGTTAGAAGGAAAACAAAAATCGGGGTTTTTCACAAAAGGGAACTGAGTTCTGTAGCACCTTTGCCTTCCAAATCGTGATCCCCTCCTTGGGATCAAAAAACTACAGTGGCTGAAGGAAATTCAGTATTGCTGAAGTTATGGCCACAAATTCAGAAAAATAAATATAGAATTAAGGGACCGTGCATTGCCAGTGGTTTCTGAAATCCCTTAATTGGGTGATTTTATGCAGTGCCAAGAGCACAGCTAAAATCTTAACTTTCAAAGCAGGAGTCCAGGGCCCAGTTCTCAGAGTGATGAGCACACTTAGGTTCTACAAAAGCCACTGTGGACTATAGCACTTAATAAAAATCAGGCCCCATGTTGTTTATTTAATTTATTTTTAAAAGATTTTCTTTGCTTCAGTCCACTAACAACTAATTAAGCTGCCTCCAGATTAAGAGGCCGAGCAAGAATTACAGGATATACCACATGCTTTCTCAAGGCAAATATTTACAGTTGTTTGTTGGGTTGATGTCTTTGACATCCATCTTCTACACATAGGCCACGAGGGGAAAAAAAAAAAATAAAAAAAAGCAACATCACAAAAATCACCACATGACACGACGTGAAAGATTTGCTTTTTTTTTTTTTTTTTTGAACAGCAAGATGTATTCAACGCCAGCTTTGCAAATTGTTGTGCAGATGCTATTTCTATAATGCTGGCATGGCTCCTCCGAGCCAGGGGGGCCGGGGTGGGGGGAGAGCGACATGAAAGGCTCAGATCAAAGATTCTTTTTTGGTAGGCAAAGGCTTCTGGCTTCTTTTTCCTAATAGGAAAAGTTTGTGATAGGCGAGCAGCCCGCCCCTGGCGCGGGGCCGGCTCTGGCAGCGCCTCCATCCCTGCTCTGCCTCCGGGATGCTGCTGCCGGCACGGCGCTGCACACACCCGGCTCTGGGGCACTGCTGCAGCACACACCCGGGGCTGCCTGGCCTGAGCCGCTCCCAGGCCGCTGGGAATCTCGCGGTTGTGTCCTGGAGGCAGTCCCGAGTGGCAGAGGCACGGCCGGAGCATCCCGAGCCCGGCTCCGGGTGCAGCAGAGCTCGGTGGGCACGGCTCCTGCGGCAGGAATTGGGGGGGCAGGTGCAGAGGGAGCCTGCCCTGAGCATCCCTCCGGGCCGGTGCTGCAGCCCCTCCAGTTTGGGAGAAATCTCCCAGATTTTCCAGTTTTTCCCAGGGGCAGTGCCCAGTGTCCGTGTGCTGGCTGGGAAGAGCTGAGAGCTTTCCCAGCAGGCTGCAGACCTGCAGCGTGGCTGGATGGGGCACTTCCCAATCCCATCCCATCCTAATTCCATCCCAATTCTAGTTCCAATTCCATCCCAATCCCATCCCAATTCCAATTTCAATTCTAATTCCAATTCCATCCCAATCCCATCCCAATCCCATCCCAATCCCATCCCAGTTCCAATTCCAATTCCCATTCCCATTCCAATTCCATCCCAATCCCATCCCAATCCCATCCCAATTCCAATTCCCATCCCAGTCCCCTGGGCTGCAGCCAGCCTGTGCCTCCCCAGACATTCCAGCACAGGGAATCTGGCAAATTCAACGTGCCAACTCCAAAATCCCCGAAGGGAAGGAAGGACACCGAGCAAACACCAGCTGACAATGCAGACCTGCTAAAAACCTGGACGAAGCATAGAGAAGATTTTTCTCTCACTCAACCCCATGGTTTTCCAGAGAAGGTCTTTGAACTTCTTTATCTGAGCACTTTTATTTTTATTACAGGAAATTAAGAGGCTGAATGATGTGTGATTCAACTGTGGATCCCTGGACATGAAATGAAGCCATAATAAAACATTTTCATACAAAATCAAAGCCAGAAACTGCACTCTCTCCTTCTTCTGACCTCTGCTCTACGGCCATGGCAGGAGCCAACAACTGCTCCTTGTATTCTTGTTGCATTAATAAGTCTTTAGATGGGTTAAGTGCTACTTTAAATGATATTATTGACATGGAATCCCTAAGACCAGACCCCTGAAGGCCTCCCAGGGATCCCTGGCCATGACAAGGCAGGACAGGGCTCTGCTTTAGCACCTTTATGCCTGGCTGGACTTCAAACCCAAGGCTGTGAGTCCCACTCTGTTTATTTACTTTGCCTCCTCCTGCCTCACTGAGGTACAGATTTGGGTCTAGCCTTTAGGAGGATAAAGCCAAGGAATGGGGCTAGGCAAGAGAAGGTTGCTTCAGAGGAGGTTTTTCTTTGAAAATTGCTACTCAGGAAGAACAAATGCAGCCACTCAGTGTCCTGGGGCTGCTGGCTGAGCTGGCAGAGGAAAACGTGTGAGAGCTGGAAGCATCAGGCAAAGAAACCAAACTGATGCTCTAATCAAGTACAGCTCAAATCTGTAAAGCCCAATAAAAGACAATCAGCTCAGCTGGAACTGTGCCAAACAACCCAACAACACAAATTCAGTTTTCCAGGGTGGGCCTCTCATATTAAACTACAAAAATTAACAAACACTGCAGTTACAGCTAACCCAGTGCAGGGATCCCTCCCCTGCTCCAGCATCTCCAGCTGAACCAGCCAAACCCAAACCATCTTCTTGGACACTCAGCCTCCAAGAAATGACCAATGGTCAGGGATAATTGAGTCTGGGGGAAAGGAAAAAGCAAGGATTTCCTTCAGATGCCTCTTGCCAGTGAAACAGGACACATCTTCCTGCTCCTCACCCTTTGGGCATCCCTCATCCTGCTTTCCATGCCAGGTTTCTGCTCTGATCTGCTCCACATCCAGGTACCAGATCTTTAGGGCAGCCCTCTCCTTATTTTGTTATTAAAATGGAAATGAGGGGGAGCAGGGACACCAGGGTGAAACCAGCTTTATGCCACCTGTGCTGAAGAGTCAGAAAATAATGGCTGCACACCCTCAGGACAGAAGCCACGGTGTCACTCTGAAAAGGAGCAGTCCCAGGAGGGAGGACTGTAAATACAGGTGCTGTGTGAGGGGCTGAGGGACAATGATCCCCCAGAGAGCTCCCTGCTCCAGGAGTGTACACTGCCAACACTGCTCAGAGCAGCCACAACAGCAGCTGTGCCACACCTGGCTGCCAAAGGGGCACGAGGGGCACAGGGAGAGGGGGATCAGCCCTGGAGAGTGATCCCCAAACCAGGCACAAGCAGCACACGGGGAGTGAAGCCATGCAGAAACAGAGGAAATCAAAAATAAAACAAACAAACAAACAAAAAAAGCAAACCCTGAAGGTTCTTTGTCTGCTACTCAAACCTGAAGTGAACCTGTTCTGGCTCTGTGTGGTGATCACAGTGTGTGGAACACTCGAGTTTACAGAAGTGAGAGATGGCAGGGCTGGGGTTGGAACCCAGGCTGTGTCTGACAGCCCTGGATGATCCCAGCTCCAGCCAGGGGGGCACAGACCCTGGCAGGGGGCACAGACCCTGGCAGGGGGCACAGACCCTGGCAGGGGGGGACACAGACCCTGGCAGGGGGGCACAGACCCTGGCAGGGGGGCACAGACCCTGGCAGGGGGCACAGACCCTGGCATGGGGGCACAGACCCTGGCAGGGGGGCACAGACCCTGGCATTGGGGTCACAGACCCTGGCAGGGGGGCACAGACCCTGGCATTGGGGTCACAGACCCTGGCAGGGGGGTCACAGACCCTGCATTGGGTCACAGACCCTGGCAGGGGGGTCACAGACCCTGGATGCAGCCAGGGACTCCTGGGCTTTGAGTTTGATCCATGGAACAAATTAAACCTTTGAATGAAGAATTAAAGGGCACAAAAGTTGATCTAGCATGCTAGTAGGAGTTGTAGAGTGAAAAGGGAAATTTTGGGGATTTTTACCCTGGGGGCTCAGGGGTGAGATGAGGGACTTGGGCATTGTCCTGTGCTCCTTCCTTCTTCTTCCCAACCCCATCTCCTTGGGGATGGTGGCACTTGGGGATGGGATTGGAGCAGAATGGAACTGTCTGACACAGGTGAGGGGCATTGGATCATCCCTGTCAATAACTCCCAGGGAATTTGGAGTGTAAAATCAGTGCCTGCCCCAGGGGAGGGCAGAGAGTGTGCCTGGGGCTGAGCTCGGCAGCCCAGACAGAAAATATCTGAGAGAAGGAACAATAAAACAACCTTGAGAGCATCAGCTGGAGAGTTCAGACTCATTCCTGGACAGCTGGGTTGGGAGACAGCAGATTTTTATACATCTCTGGCTCATCTGGACCAAAGCAACCCCAAGGAGATGAGGCAGCACCTCGAGCATGGTTTGGCTGTTTGTGAGCATCGGTTCAAGCAGGAGAATGCAAGAGCTGCTCTCCCTTCTCTGCCACTGCTCCAGAGCCAGCCTCACCTGCAGCCTTCAGCTTCTCCCTCCCATCCAGGAAGGTGTGAAACACACAGCAACAAAACAGCGTTAGAGCAAGTAAGCACAAGCAGGAAACCAGAAGGGGAAGTGAAAGGCTTAAAAAAAAATAATAAAAATCATTCATAGCGTTGCTCTGTGCCAGTGCTTGCTGAGAGTCCCCTGGAAATGGGGCAGTTCCAGTGGTGGCTACGGAGAGTGTGGGCAGCATGTGCAGGAGCCAGCAGGGTGCAGGATTTCCTGGGAGCAGCACTTGGAAAAGCCTTGGCCATGCCCTGGTCAGAAGCTCAGAGCTCGGCTCCCAGCTCCTGTGACAGCCCCCAGGAACCCTGAGCTCAGCCTCAGAGAATCCCAAATCTTTCCCATTCCTGGTAAATGAAAGATCCCAAATGTTTGGGGAATTCCTCTCAGTTCATCAGCAAAATCTCCCCAATCCAGCCTGAGTTATTTGGGTTGCCAGACCCCTGATTTTTATAAACACCTCCCAGTCAGCCAACCTCAAGAAGGAAACAATGAGCATTGTGACTGTGGAAATAAACAAGTTGTTTTTCCTGAATTTTCATGGATTCATGCAAGAGACACGGAGTTTTATCAAAAAGTTACAGTCACATAAATATTTATATTTATATTTATATTTATATTTATATTTATATTTATATTTATATTTATATTTATATTTATATTTATATATTTATATTTATATTTATATTTATATTTATATTTATATTTATATCAAGGGGTCCCCTAATTTTGTTTACAAATGCAGCTCCCAAATACAAACACTGATAGACTCAGTGAAATAACCAAATAATAACCAATAACCAAAAGTTGAAGTCAAGAAGGGATTTCCCCCTAAGCAACAAACAACAAATGGTGCTTTTTTTGGTTAAACATTTTAAAAAAATACATCATTAACTCCTGTGTGGGGCATTCTGGCACTTTCCTGAAGTCCAAACTTTCCTCCTCTTGGAGTGATGCAAGAAATTACAGGGAAAGTTTTCACACTTCTTCAGAGAGGATAAAATTCCTGTTGCTTCAAAGGCAAATCAAAATAAAAACACAAAGGGAAACAATTAAAGACAAAACGCTTCTTAGAAATGCCTGTTTCTCAAGAGACACAAACTAAAGCTCAGCAACTCTCTTTTTGCCGCTTCAAAAAAATTATTCTTTCTAATTATAAAATTACAACCTTTGCTGATCT
This sequence comes from Sitta carolinensis, assembly GCA_032173965.1. Classification (NCBI taxonomy): domain Eukaryota; kingdom Metazoa; phylum Chordata; class Aves; order Passeriformes; family Sittidae; genus Sitta; species Sitta carolinensis. Next base: position 12,960,927 of record CM063300.1, on the reverse strand, counting down.
TCTCAGTTATGCTGTGTAAATCTCCTGAACAAACCTCCTCCTTACGCACCATTTTTACTTAGGAAGCATTTCTGAGGTTATTTCTAGGAAAAAGAAACTAGGAAATTACAATATTTGCTGTTTTTTCAGTACTGGTTTGGGTTTTTTTTTTTTTGTTTCCTCCTTCTCCTCATGTGGTCATCCTGAGATGACTGGAATGTACAGGAACACCCCAATACTCAGAAGAATAAAGTTCAAAAATAATTTTATTACAGAACTCTGGGGGGAAAAAAAAAATTAAAATTGCAAGGCTGGTAATTTTTCCTAATTCCTCCTGCCACGAAATAGAAATGCTTTCTGGTTCATTGAGCAAATTGGTGGGTCTGAATTCCAGAAATTCAGATATCCTCACAAAGGCAGCATTATGACCAAACAGGTTCTGTGCTGGGAATTCTGGCCGGGTGCCACTTTGTTAATAAATACAAGTGTTGAATTCAGCTGCATTTAAAGATTGTGTTCTTTGCTCCAGCAAGTCCAAAAGTGCCAGAGTTGTAAAATTATTGTTGGGCTGGAGCTTTGAAACCCAGAGACAGCAGAGGAGATAAAAAATGTCTGATGGTGCAGGGTGAGGGAGATGGGCAGGGCCAGCAGTGACCAAACTCTGCAAACACAGAGACTGCACCCCTGGAATAAAGGAATTGCATTTGATTTGGCTTTTCATGGCTTTAATTCAGATTTTTTTGTTTGGAACTGGAGCAGGATTAGAGATCAGGGCTGAAATTGTTCCTTTTGGGGGTTTTCTGTGCTCTTCTTCATTGCAAATAATTTAATTTTCTTCAATGAAACGGGTAGTATTCCATTATCAACGATGGCAGCCAACTAGAAATACAACAAAAATGGCCCAACAGTAGGGGGTTTGTTTTGTTGCTTTTTGTTTTAGCTACAGTTGATTGATTGCTTAAAATAAGTTGTCTTAATCACCCAGGATAACATTTATATTTTATAGATACAATGGCAATTATCAGAACCAGACAACTCCAGGCACAGGATTTATCTTCCTACCTGCTCCAGTTCCAAACAAAAAAAATCTGAATTACTCCAAATAAATTTGTTCTTCCCAATTAGGTAGTAAGCACCTTTTTCAATCAGTGGTTCATGACCAGAAAGTTGTGTTTTTTCCTGTGTTTTCAGATTAAAACCTGGGGCACAGGGAGGCACCAGCAGCAATTCCCCAACTCCTGGGGAGCCCTGGAGCCACAGGTGAGGAGGGCAGGGTCTCTGCAGGTGCCTGGCACAGGAATTTAAGGACAGCACAAACACCCCTGTGTCTGTGCCAGCACTCAGGGTTTATCAAATTCTCCAAAAAACCGGTTCCCAGCTCAAATTGGGGTTTATTTCTTGTTTTTGTACAAAGAGCTGCCTGCGCTGCAGCAATTCCCCCTTCAATGTGCAGGTGAGTTGCTCCAGCTGCTTTGAGCTCCTTTTCCTCCACATTTCAGGCTGTGCTGGTTTTAGCAAGAAAGAGAAACTTTTCTTCTTGTTATTAGCAAAGAGAGTTAATGATAAAAAAATTCAAACCCAACCATAACCATCCGACTGTGTGTGTCTGCAAGAGGCGCCTGGCACTCCCCTCTGAACACTGGGGAGAGAGAGAGGCGACCCTGCAAGGGGGGACTGGATGGGCTGGAGGCTCCTTCCCCCCGGGACCCGGGATCCACCCTGGGAACCACCCTGGGAACCCATCCTGGGACACCCTGATCCACCGGGATCATCCTACCCCTGGGATCCACCCTGGGAATCCATCCTGGGAACCCATCCTGGGATCCACCCTGGGATCCACCCTGATTCACCTGGGATCCACCTGGGAATTCATCCTGGGATCCACCCTGGGAATTCATCCTGGATCACCCTGGGATCCACCCTGGGAATTCATCCTGGGATCCTCTGGGATCCACCCTGGGATCCACCCTGGGAATTCACCCTGGGATCCACCCTGGGAACCCATCCTGGGAACCCATCCTGGGATCACCCTGGGAATTCATCCTGGGATCCACCCTGGGAATTCATCCTGGGATCCACCCTGGGATCACCTGGATTCATCCTGGGAACCCACCTGGGATCCACCCTGGGAATTCATCCTGGGATCCACTGGATCCCTGGGATTCATCCTGGGATCCACCCTGGGATCCACCCTGGGTGGGTTTCCATTCCTGGGATCCATCCTGGGATCCATCCTGGGATCATCCTGGCATTTCTCTGGGATCCACCCTGGATCACTTCTCTTGGGATCCATCCACCACCTGGGATCCATCTTGGGAATCCATCCTAGGATCCATTCTGGGAATCCATCCTGGCATTCATTCTGGGATCCACCCTGGATCTTTCCTGGGAATCCATCCCGGATCCATTCTGGGATCCCTCCTGGGATCCACCGCGGGATCCATTTCCCTCAGGTGCTGTCACCTCGGCGCTGGAGGGAGCTGCCTGCGATCTGTGCCCCCTGCACTGCAAGATGCACACCGGCCCTGAGGGCGATATTTAGACATTCCCGATTTTTCCACACCCTTGGAACTCTTCAATATTACAAGGAGAGATCCTGAGCCTCTCCTGGGAGAAGAATGAGGTGAGACCTTTGGTGTGGAATGGGCCCAGTAATAAGGATCCTGCTTTAACTGCTTTAATCCTATTTTTATTTATTTTTTCCTCTCTGAAAGCGTTGGAGGGGTTTAATTGCAGCAGCCTAGAGAAGCTCTGCCCCCTTGCTTCTTCCCAGGGCTGGGACACGGGGAGGAGGAGGGAAAAGCAGGAAAACAACCCTTGGCTGTGTGCTTTTCATGACATCGTGCCAGCTAATCTAGTCAAAATAACCCAGAACCTCCCGTGAAAGAGATGAGTGACTGCACGAGGAAACCTTGCGAGACATTTACTCTCCTTTCAGAGCCACCCACGACCCCGTTTGAAGATTTCCCCTCTTCTCCCCCAGCTGAGCACCTTCAAAGTCACAGCTCCTCCAGCTGCACCACTGCTCCACGCAATCCACACCCCCCCGTGAGTGTGGATTTTTCCTTTATTTGTAAATAAAAGTGCATAGAGCACCCCTGTGCCCGTATTTCCACCCCCCGAGCTGCAGCGTTTGCAGAAGTGCAGGCACGTGTTTCCCAAGCTGTTCTTTTACTTCTGTATTTGTGCAGCTTTCAAAAACAAAGGAACCAGTGCAGCTCTCCGGGGGTCGTTTATGGTTTTGATTGAAACACTCGGGAGGTGTGTGTGTGGTACAGCAGACACCTCGTGCCAGCATTTTTATCCATTAAAACGTGAGAGCCCCAAAAGGTTCTGTGCTCCTCCAGCGAGAGCAGTCACAAATAATAACTTTGCTTTGATATTATTTAATTTTAAAATTTATTATTATTTAATATTTATATTATTAATCACTATCCAGATGCCACAGGGTGCCCGTGCCTGTCCACATCAGGGATGTAACGCATCTATTCCCGCGTTCAAAATAAATGGAGGAGCTTCCCTGCTCTGAGCTAGAGCAAAAAGCTTTTAATCGCTTTACAGGCGACTTCGGTGCACGCCACATCTGCGGGCAGCAAACCCTGCTGCTCTGACACTCTGGGCGTGTTTCTGTGCCGAGACACACCTGGAGCCACAGGGCAAAGTTCTGGGCTCTGCTTTTCACCTCTCCAGGCTCTGCTGCAGGGTCCCTGCAGCAGCGGGGTGTCAGGTGCTGCACACAGCCTGGGCTGGAGCGTTTGGCTCTGTTATGTTTTTATGGGTAACCTTCAAAAAGCCGTCACTTTCTCCCCCGGTTCTTATCCTAAATATCATTTTCAGTCTGAGCACCGCTGCATTTCGTAGCTGTAGTCAAAACAGAACCACAGAGATCTTAACAGGGAGCCAAAAGAATGGTCCTTGTTCCTCCTCTTACCTCAGCGTCTGAGGCAGAAAACGTCCTTAAACTAATCAAAGAGCGTTTCTAGGGACGCCAAAATGTCCCGAGGCAAAAATACCTTTTGAATGGAGGAGGTTTGGATCAAATTGTTTCGATTCATTGTGAGAAAAAAGAAGTTTTGCAATGATTACACAGGAGCCAGACCTGCACCCTTTCCCCAAAGAGCTCCTCTCACATCAGAGCAATCTTCCACCTCAAGCTGCTGCTGACAATTTCTTCTATTTACTTTTTACTCTTTCCCTCCACCTTTTTTTTTTTTTTTTTTTTTTTTTTAATTTTGCTGAAGTTTGAACCCACACAAAAGGAATGAAATTATTTAACTTTTGAGAGTTTCACCAAATAGAATGTGAGATTAACCTGCCAAATACCCACCCCCTTCCCCGGCTGAGCACCGAGCTCATTTTCTGCTGCTTTTTCTTCAGGAAGTGCAGGTTTTAAGCTCTGGCAGATAATAATACCCAGAGCCAGGGTTGTTTTCTTTAACCCAGAGATACAAAGGAAGTGGTTTATGCTGCTAGCAGGTACCTTGCTCGGGATATTAAGATAATGAAAGTTCATCACTCCAGACAAATTGTAACTGCTGCCCATCCAACCTGACCTCAAGCCTGAGTGACTGAATGAGAGAATTGCATTTATAACAGCCCTAAGCCTCCAATAAATCAACTTCACCTCCCCTGAGCTGTTAGAACTTCGAGAGACACAGATTTAGAGCAGGAAACACACACCAAAAAAAAAAAAAAAAAAAATATCTGTAAGAAAGAGAGCTTTCAATGGTGCTATCTGCATGCAAATCAAAGGCCCGTTCAACCTTTAATCGCATTTAGCTTTTCTTTCTTCCAGCGATTGCTCCCTGATTTTAGCAATCACACTCTGGGAAAGAATGCACGGGGAGGGATAGCAGGAGGCGAATTTACTCCAGGAGATAGGAAAGATCACACACTAACCCCTAATTCTGCGAGGCTGACCTTTCCCCACGAGAAATGCAGATTTTAAACCGGTGTAGGGAAAATACAGAAACATCAGCGTGTGTTTTAATCATAGCAACTGAATAACTGGGCTGGATAAATACCCATAAAGGCTCTTGCTAGGAGGTTTTTGGGACATCAGCATCTCCCTTTTTTCACCTTCTTCACACGTTTTAATTATGAGATCTCTAAGACAGGAGATTTCTCACAGTGTGGTTGAATATCCCGCTCAGTAACGGGATCAGCAGTGTTGGGGACACCACTGAGTCCAACAGTTTTACCCTAAGGAGTGTCATCATCATTCAGGTTTCTGAATCCCGTTTTGGGAGCACTGACATTGAGCCACAGTGCAGTTCACACATGGTTTTCTTTGCTCCCTGCAGGTAACGGCAAGCTCAGTGCTTGCAGGCACATCCAGCAGAGGTTTTCTCTCCAGGCAGCGTTTTTGGGGTTATTTTCCCGTGTTTGGTGCCTGGCTGATGGGGGTGTTACCAACACTCGCCCTGCAGCACAACAGGGTCACCCTCTACACTTTCCCTCCGAGCTGAAATAGTCACTTTTCCTGATTAAAAAAAAAATTAAAAAAAAAAAAAAAAATATGTTGGTGGTTAGAGATTAAATAGTCTGCAATACTTCAAAAGCCTGTTTACCTGTGATTTAAACCCAGGATCTTGTGATCAAAGAGATAAGCTGTCTCCACGCTGTCTGCTGATCACCCCTCTCTCAGCCCTTTCCCCCTCGAGTTAAATTGGAGTTTTCCTGGCGTTGGAAAGGGTGCGAGTTTCAGATTTGTCCCTGTACGGTCACACGTGGCTCTGCCGGGCTCTCCCCTCCTGCACGGGAGATAAAGTTTCAGCAATTTAAGATTTAACAGCTGCTGCAGGAACTGCAATGGGATAATCTGGGGCTGCTGCTACTTTGAAGTTGCCAAGTCCCAATAAACCCCACAGCTCTGAGTGCTGCGTTTGGGATTATTAGCAGGGAATTGGGAGATCTCTTGGGAATATTGGAAACACTAAGATGCTTTGGGATAGATTTCTGCTAAAACCAGCAGAGCAGAACTTTTATTTTTGCTTTTATTCTCTATTTAAGGCCAGCCAGGCAGAGATGAGAGTTTGACCTGACATCTTCTGGCGTTTGTTGCTACTATTGGAGCAGAAAGAAGCTCAGGGGCTGGCAGCCACTTCCTGAGACAGAAAAAAATAACCTACATTTAGTGCAGGCTGTGCTGAGATCGGGGAGCTCTGATACCACCACTCATTCATCTGGGCAAGTGCTAAAAAACGAGATGTGAGACAAATTCCAGCAAGGAGACAACAGCTCTGGAGCTGGGGAAGGATGGAGAGGAATATTCCCTCCCTGAGAGAAATGCCTATCTCTGATAGCAGCAAAGAATTTGTTAAATATAAAATGAAATAGAAAGCTACTGGGAGGAGGGGGGGGGGCATCAACACTGATAAATATTTACTTGAAAATATCGGCAGAGTCGAAAGTTAATTGAAATGCTGAGGCTTTGTTTGCTTCCCCCTTCAGCACAGCTGAAACAACAAAACCAGTTGGACAACTTTTTTCTTCTTTCTTTTTTTTTTTTTTTTTTTTTTCTTTTTTTGGTCAGGTATGTGCTGAATTACTGACAAAAAGCTTCGGGGTTCTCAGAAGAGCTGCAACACCCCAGGGATTTCTGCAGAGTGACTTCAGGAAATATCCTGGGTGCAGCTGGTTTGTGGTCAGAGAGAATTCAGTGTGGAAACACGGCCGGGGCAGCCTTTCCAAAACCTTCAGAGCTTCAAAAAATGAGAGTTTAAGGTTCTCATCTGTGAGGGTGAAGGGTTTGTTTTTGCTGCACGCCTCCCCCCGACAGAAATGAGCAGCGTGCAGATAATAATTGTGTTCTTTTTGCTCCACTCCCTCCTCTGTTTGTTTTCTGGACAAAATGAAATTTCTGAAATTCCACGGTGGGTTGTAACATTTTGCACGACGCTCAGGTTTAGTAACCTCGGGTTTTTATGTATCTAAAACTTTTTTTTTTTTTTTTTAAGTGCTTTTTACAGAGTAGCTGTAATTGCATAATTCCATGAGGTGCTTTCACACCTCTCCTGCACAGGGGTCGTGTTAAATCAGGGCCACTGCCTTCATTTTACAGCTGCAAAACCCCACCACGGACTCCTGCAAGGATATTTCTCATTTATTATTATTTATTATTTATTATTTATCCCAGGCTGTGTGCTGGGAGTGGGCAGGAAACCCTGCCTGAGCTCATCCCCTCCTCCTGGCTCTTCCCTGGAAGCAGAATTCCGAGGACACAGGTGAAACAAGAGGTGTAAAGGAGAGGGAACAACACCTTAGAATATCCAGAACACAGAGGATTTTCCCCCTGGAGACTCCTCACATTAATTTCATTTTACCTGTGTTACCTGAACTAAACCCAGCAGCAGCTTATTTATATTATTATATATTAGAATATTATATTATTTTATATTATTAGACTATTATATTATTTCCCCCTCATTCTGCAGAGTAAATTTATAGCAAAAATCCTGCTTATCTTGACCCAAAGTAATCCAAGCAGGATTACAGGAAGAAAAATGAATGAGCTGTTCCTGTTTGCAGGGGGTTGTGGTGACAGGAGAAGGGGTTCAGACTAGGGGGGAGGAGTTCAGGTGGGATATTGGGAAGGGATTCCTGCCTGGCATGGAATTCCCAGAGCAGCTGTGGCTCTTCTGCATCCCAGGCCAGGCTGGAGCAGTGGGAGGGGTCCTGGAGGGGCTCTGAGCTCCCTCCAATAGTCCCAATATTCCCAATATTCCAAATATTCCCAAACTGTTCTTCTAACAGAGGACACCAACCCTGCTGAGAAAGGCAGTTTTTTAAAAAAGAATTTGATCTGAACAGCCCCCTCCCCACGTTAAATATTTATTTTTAAAATAGCTATTTTAAAAAAATATATTTTAAAACTATATAAAACTATTTTAAATAGTTTGTTTTGGGTTTTTATAAATATTTTTTTTTTTAAAAAAATGTTTTTAAAGAAGAATTCATCTGAAGAGCCCCCCCACACACACACACACTAAATGATTGAGGAACATCCCATGTGCCACAGACAGGTTTTTTTCAGAGAAGTTTTGTGTAGGATTTTTCCAGGACAGGTCTCTCCACCCCCTCTTTTCAGTGGAAAAAAAAGGAAGAAAATAGAAATTCCTGGCCTGTGTGTTTCTGATAATCAGTGAAGATCCTCTGGTGTTTCATGCACCGAGTGGTGATGCATACCAGGATGTGGCTGACACAAAGGTCAGTGCTAATAGTCCAAAAATACCTGCAAACAATGAGCAAAGTAAAATTGACTGAAAAGACACACACACACACAAAAAATTCCTGGAGCTTTCAGTAGAAATCCTCACCCACACAAAACCAGACAAATATTCCTGGGTTTTTTGGCCTATTTTTCAATAAGATTTTTTTTTCTTTTCTCTGGAAAGAGCTGTTTAAAGGAGAATAAACCCAGGGGTGTCCACGAGTGCCCAGGTGAGGTTTCCTGCCCAGGTGAGTTTTTCCCAGTGCAGCACAAAGGAGCCATTCAGGAAACTTTGACCCCACAGCACAAAATCATAAATTGATCCCATTTTAGGGACAAATGCAGCAGCTTAGCCCACATTTATTGCCAGCAACAGCAATAAAATGAAATGAAGATACACGGGGGGGATGAAAGGCTGCTGGTGGAGCTGCTGCCATCAACACCTGAGTGTTGGATGGAGCCCAAAGCAAGCAGAGCCCGAGCAAAGCTCAGCCCAGGGATGGGGAGATGTCATCTGCCTTCTAGACAGAGCTTGGCATGTATTAAAACCACTTAATATTAAAAAACCCACCCTTTCTTTCTCCTTCTGAGGCTTCCTGTTAAGGCATCCTGGTTCTGCACATCCTACAGCGCTGGAAAATGAAACTATGAGGTTGGTGCTATTTTTGGGGCTGTTTTTCAAGAACTCACAGGTTGTTCTGGGACACAGCAGAATCTCGAGGCCAACTCTGCAGAGCTCTGAGTTTCCCAAGCCGTGTTCACAGGAGCCTGTGGTGCCTTCAGAAAGTGGAACAAGTGTCTTGGCATTTTGGAGAGCGGCTGCAGAAACCTCCTGGCATTTTGGTTTGCATAAATGTGTTTGTTCTCTGGCTTGGAGGGCTCCAGGGTTTTTGAAAGGGTGGAAGTGGCAGATTTGTGATGCCTTTTTGGCCAGAGCACACCTCCTGTCCCCACCCTCCCAGTCTGCTCTGGGGAGCACAGGGGGAGATTCTCCACCTGCAGGTTAAAAGCTCAAGGGAATGAGGGGTGAAAAAATTCCGTGTAAGCACCAAACTGCAGAGAGCCCATCTTGATAATAAATGCAAATCCAAAGGCTCCATTCCAGAGGGATAAACTGTGCAATCAAGGAAAAACTGTGTCGTAACAACTGTGATTTTAATGTCATGAAGACATCAAGAACAGAGGATGAGGGGGGCACCTAATGTTTATTTTCCTAATTTTAAAATGTCCCTTGTACCTTCTTTTTTCCCCGGTGAGAATCCATTATTAATATTTACAAGCAATTCTCCAGTAAGCAGGTAAAGGCTCATAATCAAATCAAATTACTGTGCTCCTGATGGCACTTCAGGAGATGAGCACTTTATTAGGGAACAAAAGCTTCCAGAGAGATTATTTAATGAGGAGTACATCAGTTTCTTTAATACTTTAGTGGTAATTGCTAGTGAGACAATTATTTTCCTTGCCCAATGATTCTTCCTCCCCTAGTGAGCACTGTGGTACTCAATGCTTAGAGCATGATATAATTATTCAGAGTTCCTTAACAGACAATATTTCTTGTCCTTTCATGAAACCAGATCAGTGCCTCTGTTTGAATAAGAATATATAAATCAGCAGCCATGCAGCACGAAGTTTATATTATTTTTTAACTGTTAGGGAAAGAACAATACGAGCCTGGCACTCTCCAATAAATGGAGGAAACCTGACTCTGGTGGCTTGAGCAAACCTCTATCTCCCAGCACATCTGCTCCACTTCACTTTCCCACAAGCCAGGCAAGGACAATTATTCCCCAGCCTTGTAGGGAGCTCTGAGGATTGAGAGCTGAGCAATGATAAATTACTAATACTCTTTCCTGACCTCTGCCAGGCAGCACTGAGCAGTGATAAGACACGAAGATAAGGCCACAGGGAGGGTGCCTGTGGTCCCAGTGGGTCCCAGCAGGGGATGAGCTGTGGCATTGCCCATCACTTGGGGTGTCTTGGGCCCATGGCTCCCCTCTCCACCCCGGGATGACTTTGAGAAGCCTTTGCTGCTGGCAGCCAGCAGCTGCTGCAGGGTTTGAGGTGCTGGAAGCAGCAGTGAGGTGTTTCAGGGTGCTGTGAGCGTTGGGCAGGGCTGAGGAGAGCCCTGTCCAAACTCAGGGGTGCTCCAGGGGTGACAGAGACACAGCCTCAGCTGCAGAGGGATGCTGAGGCACCTGAGACCCCAAACCAGCCTTGCCCCCCGTCTGAGCCCTGCAGATCAGCAGCAGCTTCACCCTAGGGTCAGGGACAGTGTGCACCACTCTTTCTAAAAACCTTATAACTCCACCTAACACAAATTTACAGTTCTGAACCCTTCGAGCCTGCCTGCCCCACGAAGCCCCAGAACTTTTTTCAATTTGAGAAGCCAGACTGGTGGGGAGAGCAGTGCTGCTGCCGAGCAGGAAAACAGGGGAACTTCCAGTGAGCGTTCCAGGATTTACTGCCAGGAAGAAGAGAAAGCAAGGTGCCACCTCCCTCTGCAGCTGATCCCTGCACAGAACACTCTGTGTTTCCCCTCGATGGTTTTGCATGTGAGGGGCTGATAAAGATCTTCTCCTCCAGTTTCATGTTTGCGTGGTGTTCTTGTGTAATGGCCAAACCTGTTTGGTTACAGATTCCTCTGTCTGGCCTGATTAATGTCCTCCTCTCTGGACCCCACGAGGGAATCTGGGAAGCTTTTGGTGCTTTTTAGGCCATTTGTTGCATTATCTGGGCTGTCATTCTCTATTTCAGCTCTGCATTGCTCAAAACCCAGTGGTCTATGCATTGCTTAAGGTTTTACTCAGCTTCTCTGTTCTCCAGAGCAGCTTTTCTTTGAATTGCTACAGAAACCAATTTCAGGAATAATCAGCTGTTACAAGACTTTAATGGAGACATCCCAAAGTCTCTCCAGCCAAGGATTTCAAGCCCTGTGTGTGCAGGGAACCAAGAAAAGCACAGCTGTTACAGACTCCACATAATTCAGGCTTGTGAATTCCCTGTCAATCTCCCAGCAGTGAACAGGAAAACTGGGATGTTTGTCCAGTTTTAAAAGGAGGAGACAGCACCCTGTGCCCAGCTCTGAAAAGTGCCAGCACCCCAGCCCCAGTGTGAGGCTCCAAAGTCTCTCCTGGGGGACAAAGCCACTCCCAGAGTGGTTATAAAGTCACTAATTCCCACAAACCTGGAGAAAATGAGCTCAGCACGGAGTTACACCTGTCCTGTGGAACACTGCTGCTGGAGCCTGGAGAACCTGGGCACACAAGGCATGGAAAGGTGATTAAATAAAGTCACTTGGATGTGACATCCCCATAGAGACTGTTGCTGCAGCAACAAGACCTTCAGTTCCTCGAGTCACTTAAAGATAAATAATACAGGGAAAAAATGAGATTCTGCTTCCCAAGCCCTTGTGAAATGTTCAAACAAGCACATTCCACCTGAGAAGAACTCGGGTTGCTGTACACATCCAGCAGGTGTACAGCACTGCAGGGCTGTAATCACCACCTTCTTCCTGATCCTTGTTCTGGGGCAGCTCATCGCCCTCTCCACTGCCAACCACCCCCTAAAAAACACACAAGAGGAAAAGAAACCAGAGCATTTGGCTACAATGAACTATTGGGAATGGCTAATAGAGAAATGGGGAAAATGAAAAGTGTATTTATTGCTGATTCTCACTATGAGATCTGACAGATAGCATTTGCCTCCAACCTTTCAAGCCAGAAGTGGAACAGATGTTCATGAAAAGCCAGTTAATTTCCTGCCATTTGTGAACTGATTAGAAACTGAAACATTAGCACACTGACACTTCTTTATTTTTAATCTTGCCCGTGTTTTGAAAGGAAAAGAACCACCGGGAGCTAAGGTCTGGTTTTCAGATAGGAATAGCTGCACATTTTTATTTCCTCTTTTAACCCCAAACCTTGCTGTTAAGGAAATGGGAAAAAAGCCCCAAACCTGAGGCTGCACAGGCAGTAAGAGCTCGGTGCTGCCATGGGTGTCCTGGTGCAGCTTTGCAGGGAATGAGGAAGAGGAGGCTGAGCTTCCACACCCCCCAGCTCTTGTTACAGCTGCTAAATCCACCTACAAAGGCTCTACAACCGGTTCCCAACAGCTAGTAAACAGGCTGGTATGCTTGCTCAGGTCATTGTCAAGACCAAAGTGTTCTGCCCTGCAGGGAGGAGCAAGGAACGAGGAACCCTCCTGGTTTTAGTTTTCAGCAGTGAGCCTCTGCTTTGAGAGCTCCCAGAGCTCCCAGAACAGAAGTTCAGGCCCAAATACAAATATGGCAGGAACAGGTTTGATTCCATTCAAAACTGAATGATGGCCCCAGATCTAATGCAAGGAAACAACATTTCTGGATTACTACTAATCCCAGAGGGAGAATTTGGGTGTGCACTGTTATTCACATGCTCCTGCCCCAAGAAAGGGGATTTTACTCTCTTGGGGCAGATGGAGCACGTTACTCAAAAGTCAAGCTGGGCTGAAAGCTTCTGACAAAGCAAGGTTTTGTTGGGCAATCACAACTTGCCAAGCTTGGGATGTGTTATTTCAAACATGCTGGGGTTGATGAGCAGGCACCGAGGCTGGGGCTGGTCCAGCCCAGGGCTGGGGCAGCTGCTGGGCCACTGCAGCTCCTGCCTCTCCCTGCTGGCCTTGTCAATATTCCTGGAGGGCTGGGGAGCTGCTTCTCGGGCAGTTCAAAAACTCCATCTTCCCAAGACCCAAAGCGAGCTGGAAATGAGCGAGCAAACAAAAAAAGGGAAAGGAACCCTTGCGAATTGCAAACGCCTCTTTGCAAGGAGCTGCACTCAGGAGTGATCACATCCGAAAGAAACAAGAGCTCTGTGTTTGTTTAAAACCAGGATTTTAGAGGAAAATCTGTCAGGAGAGATTCTGGCCCAGGTCAGCACACAGGTCAATATTATATATATTTTTCCTAAGCTGCTCGTACATGACTTCAGGCATGGAACACAAACTTTGCTTCTCAACAGCACAAATGTGCTCAGAGGATTCGGGGAGCGGGGTCTGAGCCCGAGTGTGTGTGCCCGTGTCCTCACACGTGTGTGTGCCAAGGCAGGGCACAGAAATCACAGGAACGCACATCTGGCAGCTGGGGACAGCGGTGGAAACGTTTCACGCTGAGAAACAGAAGTTTTATTCCCTTACAAAACCTTTTCTCCATCCTCCCGCCCAGTCTCGCCCCGGCGGTGCCTCCGGACAGGTACGGGCTGCCCGAGTTTCGTGTTTTAGTGACATTTGGCTGGGTTAATCCGCAAAACCAGCCAGCAGCACACACAGCCAGGCTGATTCGCCATCCCGAACGCTGCCCTTGCCGCTCGCAATCGGCACACAGCCAGCTGAAAGGCTGGAAACCCCCGCGGCGGAGCAGAGCCGCCTCTGCCCGGCCAGTGGGCAGGGGACGTGACACAACCATCCTTCCTGAGTCACCTGAACCCCGGGAATGGGACAAACCATCCTTCCTGAGTCACCTGAACCTCGGGGATGGGACAAACCATCCTTCCTGAGTCACCTGAACCTCGGGGATGGGACAAACCATCCTTCCTGAGTCACCTGAACCTCGGGGATGGGACAAACCATCCTTCCTGAGTCACCTGAACCTCGGGATGCGGCAAAAAATCCCTGCTGCTTCACCTGAACCCCCGGGGATGTGACAGAAAATCCCTGCTGCATCCCTGGACCTCGGGGATGGGACAAAAAAATCCCTGCTGCTTCACCTGAACCTTGGGGATGGGACAAACCATCCTTCCTGATTCACCTGAACCTCGAGGATGTGACAAAAAACCATCCCTGCTGCATCCTGACCTCGGGGATGGCACACACCCCATCCCTGGATCTCGGGGATGGCACACACCTCATCCCTCCCATCCCTGGATCTCGGGGATGGCACACACCCCATCCCTGGATCTCGGGGATGGCACACACCTCATCCCTCCCATCCCTGGATCTCGGGATGGCACACACCCATCCCTGGATCTCGGGGATGGCACACACCCCATCCCTCCCATCCCTGGATCTCGGGGATGGCACACACCCCATCCTGGATCTCGGGGATGGCACACACCCCATCCCTGGATCTCGGGGATGGCACACACCCCATCCCTCCCATCCCTGGATCTCGGGGATGGCACACACCCCATCCCTCCTATCCCTGGATCTCGGGGATGGCACACACCCCATCCCTGGATCTCGGGGATGGCACACACCCCATCCCTCCTATCCCTGGATCTCGGGGATGGCACACACCCCATCCCTCCTATCCCTGGATCTCGGGGATGGCACACACCCCATCCCTCCTATCCCTGGATCTCGGGGATGGCACACACCCCATCTCTCCTATCCCTGGATCTCGGGGATGGCACACACCCCATCCCTCCTATCCCTGGATCTCGGGGATGGCACACACCCCATCCCTCCTATCCCTGGATCTCGGGGATGGCACACACCCCATCCCTGGATCTCGGGGATGGCACACACCCCATCCCTGCTGCATCCCTGGACCCCCGGCCACACCTTGGAGCCAGTGGCGGGAGCCGCGCTGCCATCAGCCGCACATGGCACAGAAAATCAAAGCCAATAAACCCCCGATAACCGGCTGGCCAAGCGCAGGGCTGCCGTTATCCCCCGCATTCAGCCCTCTTGCTGAAATCGAGCGGTTCCCCTTTAAATTCCTTTCCTTACGCCGCTTTCAAGTTTTCTTTACTTTTTTAAATTCCTTTCTTCTTCCTACTTCTACCACCACTCCTCTGCTTCCTCCCTCTCCTGGGGAGGGGAAAGGGAAGAATAAGTGCTTTGTTGTTGCTCCCTTCCCCCAGCCTGCAAAGTTCGCTGCTCGCATCCCCCTGGCAAAGAGCATTGCCCCGACCGCCGGGAGAAACGCGATTTTTATTGACAGCTGGATGCGCCAAAAAAAAAAAAAAAAAAAAAAAAAAAAAAAAAAAAAAGACGGGAGCGCGCAGATTTGATGGGAGAAAGGATGAATCAGGGTTTGGTTTTTTTTTTTTTTTTTCGTTGCCGGACATGTGATGGGCAGAGGGACCCGCCCAGCCTCCCCAAATCCCGGCACGCACAGAATCCCCCGCAGCTCCCTCGCTCGGAGGCCTCCGGGCGTTTGGCTGCAGGCAGGAATTTCCTATTCCCGGCTATTTCTGGAGCGGTCAGCTGCCAAACAATTCCCAGGGACAGGAAAGCCCCGGGCTGCAGGCGGACACTGCCTGCCCAGGAGCCATCCCCAAAAATCAGCTGGGAATTCCGGGCAGCATCTCCCGGGGCAGCCGCAGCCCCTCTCCCAAAGCCGCTGCTCCAAAGGGACAATTCACGGTCTCACATAAACCATAGGTGTGCTAGGATTAAATCACCGGGGAAAAAAAAAAAATTAACATAAATCGCTGCCTAATTTTAGAACCGTTCAGGAGCTCCGAATTGGAAGGGAGAGGATTGTTTAAAAAACCTCCAAAATCTTATAAACCTCCTCCCCACCCCCGGATTAATTTGGACAATTGTTGCAATCTTTAGACAGATTTAAAAATCCCCCCAATCTTAATATTTTCCATTAAAAATACATCTAATATTTCTAGCCAAACTCCATTTGATTTTTAAAATTCCCCTTTCCCCCTCTCTTAATGCCCATCCATTTATAGAGTTCTGTTGCTAATTCGGGAATAGAAAGTAAATTAAGTGAATTAACCTATTAACAAGCAAATAAAAAAAAGAAGACAACAAGAGAAAGGTTGAATGAGTGTGATTTTGGACCAAATTATGACTCAGGGAGGGTATGACAACAACCTAAAACACTTGATGTGAGTGAGCTCTAGAGACTGGCACAAAATGCCATGAGGAGAGGCTTTAACAGGAGATGAGGGAGATGCTGCCAGCTCCTCCTGCTCCCCAAGAGCTCAGCCCAGAGGGGCAGAGAGCAGAGAAATCAGCACCGAGGCAGCTCTGAGCCCTCTGCCCAGAAACACAGAGCTCATCCCAGCACAGCTCTGACCCCCAAATGCAGAAAGGAGCCAAGGCTGACACCCAGGGCAGGCTCTGCACGCCAACCCTCACCCAAGCCAGAGGCTATTCCAGCAGAATGAGGAAATAAATCTGCTCCAGGAGTTGGTTTGCACATACAGAGAATGTCACAGGTTCAGGGCACAGAAGAATTCTGAAGGGACAGGGGACTAAGTGGATCATTTTCCTAACTCACATTATTTTTAATTTAAAAAGAGAGTTTACAAATTGTGCCTACAGTCTATTTAATATCTATTTAAAAAATTGCACCTACAGTCTATTTAATATCTATTTAAAAAGAGGGTTTAAAAATTGTATCTACAGTTTATTTAATATATATTTAAAAATTGTACCTACAGTCTATTTAATATCTGTTTAAAAAGAGAGTTTACAAATTGTACCTACAGTCTATTTAATATCTATTTTAAAAGAGAGTTTAAAAATTGTACCTACAGTCTATTTAATATCTATTTAAAAAATTGCACCTACAGTCTATTTAATATCTATTTAAAAAGAGAGTTTAAAAATTGTACCTACAGTCTATTTAATATCTATTTAAAAAGAGAGTTTAAAAATTGTATCTACAGTTTATTCAATATATATTTAAAAATTGTACCTACAGTCTATTTAATATCTATTTAAAAAATTGCACCTACAGTCTATTTAATAACTATTTAAAAAGAGAGTTTACAAATTGTAGCTACAGTCTATTTAAAATCAGGGTATTGAATGAACATGAACTGAGGCATTTACTGGTTTACACCAAGTCTGTGTTTATGCACAGAATCAAAATTTGCTGGCATTGTTTTGTTGTATTTGTGTCACATAAATCCAGCCTAGTCAGATATATTCATTTTAGGCACTGCAGTTTTAAGGGGTTGTATTTTGTTCTAACTGAATTTCAACGAAACTCAATTTGTTCTTTCCCCCCTTCCCAGATGCACCTAAACCACAAAAATAAAACTACACTTCTGCAGAAACTCTGACTTTGGACTAAGAAACTGAATTGCTGGATCTGTTCCAAATGTTAAAAAAGTCTCACACATCTAGCCTTGAAAACTCTCTTTTTCTTTTCAGAATTGATAGTCGAAATTAGATATCAATTTAGTCTATTTTATATAGAAAAAAATTGATATTTTATTATTTTATATATATTTTTATATATTTTATATATATTTTATATATATTTTATATATAGTTTATTAATTTAGAATTTTGCGGTCTAAACTATAAAATAAACAGACAAACCCAACTACCATTGCTAAAATTCACTTCAATAGAACCTCGTGGGCAGAATTCTGGTTACAGTGGTGGGATTTCATAAAGAATTCCAGCTCTGAGGATGCTGCAGGTGAGCAGCTCCTGCTTTCCTCTGCTGGGGTGCCCAGTTTGGGGTGACAGGCTCTGCCACCCGTGCTCCCTGTGCCTCACAGGGATAAAGCAGCAATGGGAGGGTTTGCATTCTCCCCAGCATCCCTTCTCCATGCTGGGCTTCCCTTTGGGTCTCCCACCCCTCGAATTTCCAGAGGTCTCGGGTTTGCTTTGGTCCAGGTGACTCTGAGATGTGTAAAAGTCTCTGTCTCCCAACCCAGCTGTCCAGGAATGAGTCTGAACTCTCCAGCTGATGCTCTCAAGGTTGTTTTATTGTTCCTTATCTCAGATATTTTCTGTCTGGGCTGCCGAGCTCAGCCCCAGGCACACTCTCTGCCCTCCCCTGGGGCAGGCACTGATTTTACACTCCAAATTCCCTGGGAGTTATTGACAGGGATGATCCAATGCCCCTCACCTGTGTCAGACAGTTCCATTCTACTCCAATCCCATCCCCAAGTGCCACCATCCCCAAGGAGATGGGGTTGGGAAGAAGAAGGAAGGAGCACAGGACAATGCCCAAGTCCCTCCATCTCACCCCCTGAGCCCCCAGGGTAAAAATCCCCAAAATTTCCCTTTTCACTCTACAACTCCTACTAGCATGCTAGATAAAACTTTTGTGCCCTTTAATTCTCATTCAAAGGTTTAATTTGTTCCATGGATCAAACTCAAAGCCCAGGAGTCCCTGGCTGCATCCAGGGTCTGTGACCCCCCTGCCAGGGTCTGTGCCCCCATGCCAGGGTCTGTGACCCCCAATGCCAGGGTCTGTGACCCCCAATGCCAGGGTCTGTGACCCCAATGCCAGGGTCTGTGCCCCCCCTGCCAGGGTCTGTGACCCCCCATGCCAGGGTCTGTGACCCCACTGCCAGGGTCTGTGCCCCCCCTGCCAGGGTCTGTGACCCCAATGCCAGGGTCTGTGCCCCCTGCCAGGGTCTGTGACCCCCCTGCCAGGGTCTGTGCCCCCCCTGCCAGGGTCTGTGCCCCCCTGCCAGGGTCTGTGCCCCCCTGCCAGGGTCTGTGACCCCATGCCAGGTCTGTGACCCCATGCCAGGGTCTGTGCCCCCCTGCCAGGGTCTGTGCCCCCCTGCCAGGGTCTGTGACCCCAATGCCAGGGTCTGTGACCCCAATGCCAGGGTCTGTGCCCCCAATGCCAGGGTCTGTGCCCCCCTGCCAGGGTCTGTGACCCCAATGCCAGGGTCTGTGCCCCCCTGCCAGGGTCTGTGCCCCAATGCCAGGGTCTGTGCCCCCCAATGCCAGGGTCTGTGCCCCCCTGCCAGGGTCTGTGACCCCAATGCCAGGGTCTGTGCCCCCCTGCCAGGGTCTGTGCCCCCCTGCCAGGGTCTGTGCCCCCCCTGCCAGGGCTCTGGAGCCCCTGGCTGGAGCTGGGATCATCCAGGGCTGTCAGACACAGCCTGGGTTCTGACACAGAGGTACCTGAGAGCGGCCAACAACCAGGCAGGCCAGTTTGGCCAAATGCCAGACGCTGCTTGAACATTTGCTTTTTTGCTAAACACCCTTTATAAAAGTGCCTTTTGTGAGCTGGCACCGTGTGAGTTGGGTGTCCTTCCATTTTAATTCCAGGTGATGGCAAGCACCGTGCCTGAGCCCATTCAAACCAGGGCTCTGTGAGCCCCGGGGGATGAATCTCTCCCTCTAGAATCACCCCTTTGTGCTGTGGGGCTGTGATTTTAGCTCTCCCAGTGCTGGACAGCAGTGCCAGGGGCTGTTTTGGTGTGAGGTGCTCTCCTGCTGAGGTTGCCCCCCCTGGGCTCCCTCATCCAGCTCGGGGGTCCCAGGTGGAGCTGCTGGGACCTGGAATGTGAGGGTGGGGAGGGGCTGGGCTGGAATTCCCAGAGAGGCTCTTCTGGGTGCCTGGCAGTGCCCAAGGCTGGGCTGGGGGGAGTTGGAGCAGCCTGGGATAATGGGAGTGTCCCTGCCATGGCTGGGGGGATGAGAAGATCTCTGAGGTCCCTTCCAACCCAAGCCAGGCCATGAATTTAGTGGCAAACCCCCCCAAATATACAGGGAGCTGCTTTCCATGGGACCCCCAAGCTGCTGTTGCTCAGAGAGCCAAAAGCAACTGGCCCACAATGCATGAAACGAAGGTGATAAATCAAATAAACTGCTCAGGTGGAGCTTTAAACCAAAGAATAAAGATTTTGTTGGGTTTTTTTTTAATCCAAAGCAGAAAGATTGGTGCACTGCTGTTCTCCAGGACACTGAGGAAAAGCAGCTCCAGCAGGAGTTCCTGGAGCCAAACCAGTTTTGGGTGGCAGGGAAAGTGTTCTTGGGTCAGTTCTCAGAAGCTGAGCTTTATTTGCATAATAGATCAGATAATATGCAAGACCTGCAAATCTCTTACTTCTGTCATCAAACAGGAAACAGAAATAACAGAACGTGACTTGTGGCCGATCATGTGACAAAAAACTGAACAATGTGAAGCTGCTGCTGGAGCAGCTAGGGAAAAATCACAGGACAGGGCTTGTTTGCACAAATTATTTACAAATCTTGGTGAAAAATCAATTTGAACCCGGTGATTTTACAGGAAAAAGGGGTTGAAATTAGATTATTCATGACGACTGCGGTCGATTCTACGTGCTGTATTTTGTCTTATTCCACAAAATTTTATTTTTCATCTAAACTACCCAGTGCCGAAGCCCAACTCGTTTAAGCATTAAATGGTAAAGCGAGACACACCGAGTGAGATTTTAAGTGGAGAAAACCAAGTTTTGAGCCTCTTATCACCAGAGGATCTCAGGGCAGTGATGTTCGTGTCAGAACCAGTCACGAAGCTGCAGATTGGCCTCACTGCAGAGAGCTTGCTCAGGGTCCCTGACTCCTGGGTGCCTGAAGCGGGATGCTGACAGTGGGGGCCAGGAACTGCAGCCACCCCTCTGCTCTCTGCTCTGCAGGGCCATTTCCAACCCCAGGAGCAGGCAGGGCACAGCCAGGGCACTCTGGAGGTGCTGGCACAAGCCCTGGCTTGGCTGAGGCTGCACAGTTTATTTACCCAGAGCTGGGCAGAAAGGGCTGCGGAAACATCTCGGCGGAGCTTTTCGCTCTCCTGCCTCCAGGATGGGAGAGATCCTCCTGCAGAAAACGCAGGCGCTGGGATTCAGGCAGCCCAGCTCCTGCCCGGGCTCCCGAGGGGATCCCGCATCCTGAATCGGGAGAGCACCGGCTGGGATTGGGCTCTGGGTTTTCTCTACAGGTTCCTGTGAATGGCACGACAGGAAAAAAAAAAAACAAAAAACCAACAAAACCAAAACAAAAAAAACCAACCAACCAACCAACCAAAAAAAACCCCAAACAAAAAACAAACAAACAAACAAACAAACAAAACAAAACAAACACACAAAACAAAACAAGCCAAACAAACAAACA
This sequence comes from Sitta carolinensis, assembly GCA_032173965.1. NCBI lineage: Eukaryota > Metazoa > Chordata > Aves > Passeriformes > Sittidae > Sitta > Sitta carolinensis. Next base: position 12,939,968 of record CM063300.1, on the reverse strand, counting down.
AAAACTCCCAAAAACCTGCTGGAATAGTTTTAGAGCCTGAACCGTGCAAGAAATTAAATCCAAGTGCCCTCTACTGGCTTTGGAGAGAGAGAGAGATGGGGCTGAGAAGGGGAGGAGGAGCAGGGAGGGGAGGGCAGTGATGGGAGGCAAGATCCAGAGGGAGCTGTGTCACTGAAAAGGGGATGGCTGAAACCCTGAGCAGGCTGGGCTGCTGCTGGGGTGCGCAGGACATGTCAAAGACAGAGTGAAAACAGGATAAATAACAGAGTAAAGGACAGAGTAAAGGACAGAGTAAAGAACAGGTATAAATAACAGGATAAATAACAGAGTAAAAGGACAGAGTAAAGAACAGAGTAAAGAACAGAGTAAAGAACAAAGTAAAGAACAGATAAAGAACAAAGTAAAGAACAGATAAAGAACAGAGTAAAGAACAGAGTAAAGACAGAATAAAAAACAGAGTAAAGAACAGAGTAAAGGACAGAATAAAGAACAGGAATAAATAACAGAATAAATAACAGATGAAGAACAGAATAAAGAACAGAGTAAAGAACAGAATAAATAATAGAATAAAGAACAGAGTAAAGAACAGATAAATAACAGAATAAATAACAGAGTAAAGAACAGAATAAAGAACAGAGTAAAGACAGAGTGAAGAACAGAATAAAGAACAGAGTAAAGAACAGATGAAGAACAGAATAAAGAACAGAGTAAAGAACAGAGTGAAGAACAGAATAAAGAACAGAGTAAAGAACAGAGTGAAGAACAGAATAAAGAACAGAGTAAAGAACAGAGTGAAGAACAGAATAAAGAACAGAGTAAAGAACAAAGTAAAGAACAGAATAAAAACAGAGTAAAAAACAGAGTAAAGGACAGAATAAAGAACAGAATAAAAACAGAGAACAATAAACAGAGTAAAGAACAGAGTAAAGAACAGGATAAATAACAGAATAAGAACAGAGTAAAGAACAGATAAAAAACAGAGTAAGACAGATAAGAACAGAATAAAAACAGAGTAAAGAACAGAGTAATGAACAGAATGAAACAGAGTAAAGGAATATTGCTGTGTGAGAGCAGGAAAAAAGGGATATAATAAAATTCTTTTTGGTGTAATGCCTGTGTTAGGACAGAACATCACTCCATTTTTTTGTGGGTTTTTTTTTTTTTGTTTTTTTTTTAATATTTTGGCCTTTTCAATTTCTCATCAGAAAAATTAGTGGTGGAGGCAAGGAAGAAGAAAGCTTTTTGATTATTTAGCGTTCATGTTGTTATTTTAAAGCTGAGTTGTGTAACAATGACATTAGCACATGAATCTGGCCCTGGAAGAAATTATATCATCTATGCTTATGGGAACTTAATCCCTGAGGTCCCAGGAATGCTGGGATGCTGAGAGTGTGACAAAACACTGCCAGAAAATCTGTTTCAGGCAGACATTTCTGCCTAGAACTCATTCCTGCCCTGTTAGGAAAGCAGCATCTGTGATTTTATTGCTGACATTGAGTTTGCAGGATGAAGAAATTGAGATTTCATTGAGCTCAGTAATCCACAGGATCCTCTCAACTGCATTCATGAAACTTAAACCAAGCTAACATTATTATAGATTGACAGCAGGGGAGTGGTATAAAAAAAAAAATTAAAAAGCAGCAAAATTTGCTAAACTGGGGGTTAAAAAGCAAGGAGCCTGCACAGCCTGGGGTCACCCAGTGCAGACCTGGGGCTCTGTCCTGCTCCACAACTGCTCCACAATGGTCACATCCCAATTAATTCAGGATATTGATCACCAGGGATTTGCAGCAGAGCTTCTGTTCTGCGCTCTGGGATCCTGCTGAGATCAGGGAATTCTGCTGTACACCCATTTAATGACAGTAAGAGCAAGGCACTTTTTGGCATCTAAATTATCCCTGCACCTCTTGAAACCTGCCTGGAAGAGTGACAAGACTTCGTGTGAGCCCAGGGTCACACGTTAGACTTCTTCATGAAAAAATAAACAAACAAACAAACAAACCACCAAAAAAAAACCCAAAAACCACCAAAAACAAACAAAAACCCAAAAAACAAAAAAAAACCAAAAACAAACGAAAACAAAACAAAAACAAAAAAAAAAACAAAAAACAAAAAAAACCAAAAAAAAAAAAAAAAAAAAAAACCTGTATTTTGCATTTTTTAGACTGGAATTTGTGAGAATCACACAGAATTCCAGGTCACCAGCTCAGAATCAGCCCCAAAACAACCTCAAATCTTGCTCCCTTTTCTGATATAAAAATAAACCCAGAGCAAGGAGCCCAGGGCTCTCCCTGCCTGGAGCTCCTGTTGGTGTTTGCCTTTAGCAGGAATCTGATTTTCAATAGCCAGGATTGATTCCTTGGCTTAATCTTTTCTGTTTCTCTGGTGCCCAGGGGTCCTGCAGCAGTTTGGGGGCAGAGCTGGGGCTCACCTCCCTTTGGCACCCTCCCTCTCCCACCTGAGCTTTTCTGCTTTTCCACACTGCTCATCCCTGGCCCAACCTGACCCTCCTCCTGGGATGGATATTAAGTGCATGAATATTTAATTTACTATAAATATAGTATTAAATATATGAATATTTAATATAAATATATACAAATATAAATATATAAATATGAGAAACAGCTCAGGACTGATGCTGAGGATGAAAGCTGCATGTTCTACAAGAAAAAAAAGCAAAGAAAAAGCAAAAAAAAGGAAAAACTTGTCTTGCCAAAGTGTGGCTCAGGGCTCTGGCACAAAACCTGGCTGGTGGAGAAGCAGCTCAGGTGAAGTAAACACTGGGAAAAGGGGAATTAAACAGTGGATGGAGCTGTCTTATTGTGTGGTCTCTCTATCTCTGCCTTGAATGTAAAAAAAAACACCCAAGACATCCAAGAAGGGTAAATAAATGTAGGAAGAATAAAGCATTGCAAAACTACCAATTAATTTTATTTTAATTTATTATTTTTTAAAAAAAAATTTTTTATAGACAGTTAACAGCAAAATCTAAATTCGGGCTAACTGGGATATAAAAATCTCACTGTAAATACCTGCTGGGGATAACAGCGAGGCTGCCACGTTAGTTTTAACTCTCTCAGATTGCAGCCTGAGATCCCTCAGGAGTACTTTGTGTTCTCCTGCCTGCAGGGCAGAGATCAACTGAGCCCATCAAAAGTCACTTATAAAAAAGGACTTAGATAAATGTGGACGATAAGTGGAGTCCAGCAATAAATTAAAAACAGGCAAATCACCAAGACAGTGATTTATCCCCAGACTTCCAGCTCCAAACTAACACCGTGTTTTTCACCTTTTATAGGAACTAACAGCACAATCTCCCGAAGAGTCAGTCAGGAGGAAATTCCAGGTGAAGGAGGAGTTGAGAACGAGCTCCCAATGTCAGTTTGGGGTGACCTCCCCAGACACCTCCCCGCCAGAGAATCAGCATTTAGAAAATACTCCCTCCTTGGAGAAATCACAAGCAGAACCCCCCAAATCTGAAGCTGCATAATCAGGAGTTGCTTGGGAAATTCTTGGCAGCCGCGTGCCCGTGAGAACAAAGCTACATCTGTGAACAACGAGCCCGAGGAACACGTTCTGCAAACCCCCAAATTCTATTTCCAGCCTCGGCTGCAGACATTTACAGGCAATTCTGCCAGGAGCCAGCAGTAATTTTAGTGCAATGTTTGTTTCCAAGTTCTTGAAAGCCCCTACTCTGTGCAAGGCACTGGGAATAGCAGCGAGCATCTTTACCCCGTCTACAGCAAGGACATTTTTTCCACCCCACTTGAAGCTCAGAAAAAAAAAGAGGCACAGACTGAATAGAAATTGAGGAGATTTCTCTGAATTCTCCCCCTTTCAGCACATGGTTTAGTTGCAGGTTTTTTTTTTTTTTTTTCCAAGCTAGAACAATGTGCTGTACAGGAGACGAGATGAGGGATGCTTGATTTGGGGCTCACTTCAAACAAACAGCTTTCTGTAAAAGTGACAAAGTTTGGTAAAAGCCCCGGTGTGTTACATCACTGCAGGGTAGCTCTGTGACTGACACAGGACCAGGGGGAAAAAAAGGAGATTTCCCTTCACCCTCACCTTGCCACAGCCCCTGAGTGCACAGAATTCAGGTTCCTTTCACACCATTTTTAATCTCTTTATACTAATCGAGTCATTTAAAAACTTCAAACATACTGCTAATTCTGTTTGTTGAGAATTAATAAAATAATTTCCCACCAAGACTAACCCAAGAAAGAGTATTGCACAATTTCCTTTACCAAGAAAACTTCTGAGCACAGAATTCAGATTCCTTCTACACCATTTTTAATCTCTTTGCACCAATCAAGGCAGTTACAAACTTAAGAGATGCTGAGAATTTTGTTGAGAATTAATAAAACAATCCCCGACCAAGATAAACCCAAGAAAGAATATTTCACAAATTCCTTTACCAAGAAAGCTTTTCTGATGTTGATGTAACAAAATCCATTTTTTCACATCAAAATTCTCAATACCAGCCCTGTTTGGGTCTCTCAGAGCCTTTAGTGTCTCATCCTCTCCTTCCCAGCACATTTGACCAGAAAGGCAACTTTAAAAACTTGTTATTTCTGTGATAAATGTTCTTCCAGGCTCCACTAAATTCACATTTTTGCATTGCTGTTCACCTTTAAATAGATATTTAAGGAGGTCAGGGGTTATTTTTGCTCTCAGGGTTGAATCAGGTGGCCAAGGCCACACTTGGGGTTCCAGCAGAAAGGTGGGAGAGCAGAGGGGTGTGCTGGGCACAGGGGGGGAGCACTTCCCAAAGGAGGAGGGGATGGAGCCCAGGGACTGCACAGCACTGCCAGGGGAACCACCCCAAAACCAGGGATTCATCCCAAAAAATCACAGGATTCATCCCGAAAAACACAGGGGATTCATCCCAAAAAACACAGGGCAACCACCCCAAAAACACAGGGGATTCATCCCAAAAAAATCACAGGGGATTCATCCCAAAAAACACAGGGCAACCACCCCAAAAACACAGGGGAATCACCCAAAACCACAGGGGAACCACCCCAAAACCACAGGGGAACCACCCCAAAAAACACAGGGGATTCATCCCAAAAAACCATGGGATATAATCATCCCAAAAACCACAGGGGATTCACCCCAAAAACCAAGGGATTCACCCCAAAAACCACAGGGGATTCACCCCAAAAACCAAAGGGGATTCACCCCAAAACCACAGGGGATTCACCCCAAAAACTCCAGACGAGACACCCCACAAACAATGGGAGAACCATCCCACAAACCACAGGAGATTCACCCCACAATCATGGGAGAACCACACCCCAAAACACAGGGGATTCACCCCAAAAACTCCAGGGGAATCACCCCCCAAACTCCAGAGGAGACACTGCACAAATGCCAGGGGATTCACCCCCCAAACCATGGGAGAACCACCCCCTAAATCACAGGGGAATCACCCCAAAACCTCCAGAGGAGACACCCCCCAAACCACAGGGGAATAAAAGCCTTTGCATGGGTTTAGTCCCGCTGGAATGAAATCTGTGTGGCTGTGTGTCTGGCAGGGCTGCTCCACTCACTGCTGGAAGCACCAAAATCCTGCTGCTGTGGCCCAGTCCTGGGTTCTTGGGATAAAGAGAATTTTTTCTATAACCTCTAGAACTGGTTCTGCTCCGTGGCTGGGAATATTGATACAGCATTTTGTGGCAATAAACAGGGAGTAATAAAGTCATCTAGCCCTGATTACTGAATTTGATGAAGGGTTCCTGAACAGGGCATTTGATAATTATGTGCTTTTTCAATATGTGAAGCAGTGGTTAAAAAAAAATAGAAAAAAAAAAAGATTGCTTCAGCTCAATTTTACAAGCACATTTTTCACAAGGAATTCTTCTCCCTCACGCACGGCAGCCACTGGCAGGGCTCAAAAGCTGCAGAGAAACCTTCCTGTGATGACAGAGCCCCAGAAATCTGGGTTACTTCAGGTTCATTTACTGAAACAATAAAATTTCAACCTATACCAGCTCAGAATCTATTTCTCCAACAGACTCGAAACTGCTGATAGCAAAAAAAAAAAAAAAAAAAAAAAGTGAAAACTCTGCAGCTTAATCCCCACTTCTCTTCTGTTTTCCAAACAGCTCCAATGAAGTAATCACAAAAACACCCCTGAAACTGGTGAACAAAGATGAGTCTGCAAAATTCCAATTGTGCTTTAAATGCCATTGTGTTCAGGGTCTGTGCTTATCCTCCCTGTGCCCTGTGATAAGAGCAAAGGCCCTTGCTGTGTGGAAAGGTAGGGGAGGGGCAGTGCTGGATTCTGCATCACCTGGGAGGTGATAAAGAAGGAATTTGGACTTTGTCCCTTTCCGGTTTAAAGTCAAATCTCTGGTGCTTCCTGTGCAGGAGGTTCTTTCCTCTGCCCTTCATGACAGATTTAATAGGAAATGATTAAGTAAAAGCAAAGAGTGGTGATAAGAGGTTTATTCTTCTTCGAGGCTTTTGATAATTTGTTTTCAGAAAGTGACACTTCTTTAAGGAATTCGTGTGCATCTTCAGCCTCCGTCAGGGCTGCTGCAGAATTTCCTGTTTTTGTGTTCTCAGAACTGCTGAGCTGCTGAAGCTGCCAGTAAAGCCCAGGGTGTGTTATCCAGAAGAGGTGGAGTCTAAACCAAATCCAGACCGTTCTCTGATGTTCTCAGTGCAGAATTCAGCCTCGGCAGGGGCTCAGCCCCACAGCCACCAGCCCTCTGGGATTATCTCCTGTCACTCCATCCTGCCAGGCAGGAAACCAGGCACTTTGGGGCACGGCTTCAAAGCCAGCTGTAAACATCCAAATCCATCTACAAAGGCATTCAGGTGCTCTTCAACCTGCTGTGGTGCTGAAACACAAACCCTGGAGCTCAGGTCGTGGCTCGGTGGGAGCAGCCCCAGCTCCTGAGGGGAAGGATCTTCACATTCCAAGGATAAGCTCCTGCTCAGACTCCCTGCCCTGGTCAGCAGGGAGAGCTGGAGCTTTCCAGGCACTCCCAGAGCAGCTCACGGCTCTGCAGCCCTCCCTGGGCAGCGGATCAGGCTGCAAGCCTGTGGGCAATCTCCATGGAATGCCTTGATTCCAGGCAGGGAGCAGCGAGTGCCGTTATCAGCAGGAACCTTTGCTCTGTGCTCTCTCTCTGTGCACAGAAGCAGCAGCAGGTTTGGACAGGCCACCCCAAACCTGCAGCTTTGCAGAACCCACAGCAAAAATCCCACTGAACTGCAGGGGCTTTTCACCTCTGGCCTCGCTGATTAGTCAGAAACACAATTCTGCAGAATTTACAGATTTGTCCCTTGCTTTCCAGGTGTAATCGTCACTCAAATAAAGAGAAAACAACAATTATTCCCTCCACGGCCAGGTTTGTCTGTGCTGACTTAGGCTTTAATGTCACATCAATCATCAGGCCACAGAGATGTAAATAACAAACTTTGTATGAAAATTGAAGCAGCAACTGAGTTCTTGTTTCAAAGGGTAAGTATTAGTTTATTTAAAGATAAGGATGTCAAAATATACAGTATTGTATCATTAAGATCAGAGTGGATTAAAATGTCAGGCCCCTGGTTCCCTGTACAGGCTAGGACAGAACGAACAGAAATCTTAATTTTCTGTAAAATTTATTAACTACAGTTATTACAGGAGGCTTGTGAAGTAGAGAGCTGCCTGGGCAGCTTTGATTTTGGTTTTTATTAGGATTAATTACAAGTATGGATACAAACAAATATCAGGATGAACAACTAAGTTTTCCTATGGTCTAAGGAACATTAATTCCTGGCTGGCAGGCACAGCCCGGCGTTAGGGGATGTGGGTGCCCTCTTGTGTCCTAGTAGAACCTTAAATAGCTTTTAATTTGTTATCCCACCTCACCCGGCCAAGAGAGGAGCTGCCTCAATCAACGTCAAGCCTTTGCATTTTAGCGTTTTAATTTCCATTAATAACCCACGGGGAGCAGGACTCGATCACCACGGATTCCGTGTGACTGAAGGGCTCGGCTCCCATTTCAGCTCTCTGGAAACCCCCCCAGGAGTGACTCGGCTGCTGTTCCCTTGGAGCAGAACGTTAATCCCGCAGGATTTGTGCTTTCCCTGGCTGCTTTCAAGCTCCCAGAAGCGGAGGATTCGCTGCCCGTGCCTCGCTGCCCTCCTCCATCACCTGCTTGGGTTTTTCTGCCATTTATTGAATTCTCTGCCACCCTCGTACCCCACTTGCTGTCCCCTCTCTGCACACTTCAAGCCATCCACAGCACTTTCCGTTAAACACATTCCTTGGGGATCCTTCGAGCTGCTTTCCGCAGCTCAGGAACAAACGCTGCCGGTGCCAACCTGCAATGAGACCCGGGGTTTGCTCCAGCCTCGGGCGTTTGCTGACAGCCTTGGGAAGGGAAAGGAGTCAGTTCTGCTGCCAGGAGCTCCCAGAGAGCTGCTGAGCCTCCCTCCAGCAGCCACGGCTGGGCACTACTTGGATTTCCCAGCAGGGAGGATGGACACGGGATCCGTCTGCACTTCTGCGTCCGACATCCTTTTGGAGCCCTGTGGAACAGGAGAGACACCTTTAGAAACGCTCCCAAGTATTTCAGAGTGCTCAGGTCTGGAATTGTGTCCTAGACTTTTGCTGCCAGATATTTCCCACTGGTTTAATCTCCCTGCTTCTCCTCCTTTGCCCTTTATTTCAAATACACCAATATACGAGCACCCTCTGCATGGTGAGAACCACACCAAGTTCCTGCCTGTGACCCTGCCTAAAAGTGGGGGTTATTTTAATAGAATTGTCTCAATTAGCATGGAAACAATTGTTCTCAGGAACTGGGCTCAGGTACCCGAGCCAGGCTGCTGTGTGCCTGTAGTATTGGAGCTTTGGCATAACTTTCTCTAAGATTTCCCTGCCCTAAACGCTTCGCTGCAAGCCTGCTAAGAGTCCTTCAAGCATGATGAATGGTGTATTATAACCAGCTCTGCTCTGCTCTGGGTTAAAGGAACATTAAATACTTTTATGCATGACAGGTATTCGACAATGTTCGAGTGATAAAGCTTTTTTAACACTGCAAACCTAATTCTGGGTTTGGAACCGCTCCAAGGCACTAATCCAGCTTAGATGAAGGAAATGTATAGCTCTAACTATACCAACTACATTTTTCACTAACTGATAAAAACTTGGCTCTGGTTTAAGGTGCTTGACCTAATTTTGCTGGCCTTGAAGCTGCCAAAACTTCAGCAAAAAGGAACGCACAGACGGTGTTTGAGGTCACTGTTACCGCCGTGGGGTGTCAGTGCTGTTTGCAACCCAAATCGTGCCTTGCTAAGCAGAAAATCCAGCATGACAAAGCTAAAGGTGACCCTGTGCTTTCCCTGCCATAGGAACCGGGCAGAATAATGTGTGAATTGTCCTCTCCTGGAAACCTGAGTCACCACTTCAGGACCGTTCTGTGTTACTCGTGGGGAGTGAAAGGTCTCCACTTCCTCATCCCCTTCAGGGAAGTAAAAACAGCAAGGTTTTTACACTGAAAAGGCTCCACCTCACTGATCTTCTTTTAATGTTTCACCTTGGAGGATCTAAGCATGAAAAAGAACAGCCAAAATCACAACGGACTGAAAAACCCCATCTAAAACTGAGTAACCCCATTTAAAACTGAAAAATCCCATCTAAAACTGAAAAATTTCATCTAAAACTGAAAAATCCCGTCTAAGACTGATGGTAACCTTGTGCAGCTCAGCTGGCTGCAGGGGTTTTGCTTCTGCTTCCCCTGATGTTGAGTTTGGAGGATGCTCTAGAGCAGAATAGAAGGGTTTGGCCATTTACAGGTGGCAGCAAATCCATCATTTCTCCATCGACCAATACGAAGTGAGCTGTTCATTCCAAATTTACTCAGAAACCCTGAAAACCTCCGCATCGGATAAAGATTTCCCACATCTCAGGAGGATGGGGTCTGTCAGCTGCAGCTCCTGCCTGAGCAGGATGAATCACCTCTAAACTGATCTAGGGAATAAAATGATCCGATTTGTTTTTCTCCCGATAAAAGGGTGGAGGCAGAACCGGAGGCTCATTGCAGGTAATCCCCATTTCGCCTCATTTAGCACTCATTTCACAGAGGTTATTTGCTCACTGCAGTCTCCTGCTGCACCCATTCTCAAGGTGGTTGCTGATTAAAGCAGGAAGATCAGACTGGCTGATGATTCTCGTTGAAGTGGAATTTCCAAACCCTTTTTTTTCCTTGTGAAAGGAAGAACTTTGTTCTGCCTTTTTTTAAACGGACAAATTCCAGCTCTGCCCCGGGATTCAGGAGCTCAGGTAGCACCAGCTCCGTGACAATGAAGCTGGAACGTGCTGGTTTGGGCAGAGCCTTTTAAAGTGCACTCAGCAAAATCGTGGGGCTGGAGAGTTTTTTTTTTCCCCCCAGCTTTTGCTCAGGAGAAGCCTGGGTCAGTGCAGCACATACTCTGATCAGAATAAATCTGAATACTTTCCATGTGCTGAGCACTCCCAGCTCCTGACAACTGGGCTATGAGTTATTCCAGCACAGGAAACAATGTTATTAATCTTTCCCCACCACCACCTTTCTTTTTCTAATCTAATCTTTCAAAGACTCCTTAAATACATTTGCTACAGCTTATAAATTAATCTCTTTTACCATAGAACAGCCTTATCTGTGCTCAAACCCTGCAGCAGGGCAGTGATGCTGTTTGCTTGCATAAACGGCTCCAGCTGGAGCCAAAATTTCAGCATTTGTAGCCAAAATTCCAGCATTTTTAGCCCAGCAGGAGCTGCAGTGTTCATCCCTGCACTGTGACACCCTCCTGCTCCGAGCTATTCCCAGGGGAATCAGGATCCAGGTGTTGCTAAAGAGCAGGACAGGAGCTGTTCAGTGAGCACGGGCTGGGTGAGCTGCTGCATCCCCTCTTCAACAGCTCCTGCTCCCATTTTATCAGCAAAAAAAGCTGAAATTTCCTGCTGAGTTGTTCCCACACAGCTGAGCTCTTGGGCTGGCAGTGCTGGCATTGGTTGGTGTGTGTGATCTAAGAGTTTTAGATCAATGATTACACCTTCTGATCACCCAGCAGATGAGGAGATAATTTTTTTTAGCATTGCAGAATGAGCTTCTTAGCTCTTGGTAATCTTGGGGATATCTTTTTACACAACCTTAAAAAAAGCACAAAAAGAGCCCGTGTGGTGTGTTATCCCCCAGTGACATCCTTCCTTCAAGGAAAATTCCCAAAATTCCTTCCTTAAAACCTTGCTGCTCTTTAGCCCAAGTCCTGCTGGTGAAGTTGAGGCACGAACCCCTCCTGGCTCTGATCTGAGTGCTTAAACCAGCTGGGAAACGGCACAAAAAATAGAAGAGAAAGGAACATACAAGGCCTTTAAAAAATCCCCCGAGGGATTGCCTCTTCTCTGTCCTCCTGGAGGGTTCCTTGGCGTCGCTGCCGTTGTGGCAGGGGTCTGGCTGGGCTGCTGGCTGCTCCCGGGGCTCTGCCTGCTCCCTGCCCCTCTGCCTGCCAGGCTCTTCTGTGCCCCTCTTGTCCTTGGAGCCCTCCTTGCTCCTCTGGCCCCCGGGGTCGCTGGCTGATGGAGCAAGAGGCTTCTCCGTGGCGTTTAAAGTCTGCAGCGGTTTCAAACAGCGTTAGTTTTAGTGGGGCAGAGTTCAGAATTCACAGGGTTCACACAGGTTGGGAAAGACCTCCAGGATCATCGAGTTGGACCCAGCCCCAACCCCTCACCCAGCCCCTGCCACAGCCAGGGATGGTGTTATTGAAAAATAATAATTCTTGCTGCATTTCCCACCAAACTCGGCAATCCCGTTGCTCTGTTGCAAGAAGAAATCCCCGCAGCTGAAAGGTGTAAGATCATTACGTGAGCAATTTTAAACTCACATCCCAACACCCTGCTCGTCTGCCTCAGCTCCCCTCTGAAATGAGTCTTGGGTGAAATTGCGAATGTTCACCTTTGCTGCAGCCACAGGCACAGCTCTGGGGCTGGGCCGAGTTCAAAGGGGCCAGGAGAGCCTGGAACCCTCAGAAACACTCTGTGAAATCTGTGGCTTTGCTCTGTGGGTGTAAAATTAGAGTTTTCCTCCCCACACGTGCCTGAGACAGCGCTGCAGCCAAAGCAGAACGGTCCCCATGGCCCAGAGCAGGTGGGGCCTTTGATGTCAGGCAGACAAAACACTTTTTAAAAATATTCATAATACATTTTCCAGGCCAAAAAAAAAAAAAACCAAAACAACCCAAACAACTCAAACCCTATCAGATAATCTCTTTGAGGTGTTTCATATTAACCTTGAAAGGCAGGAAATTGGCAGATTTGATATTGATGGGAGCAGCTCAGGAAATGTGGAGCGAGGGCTAGGAATAATGAAAGATATTTAATTCTCCTTGTGGAAGGGGAGCTGCTCTGGGCAGTTTGCTTTGCCTCCCTCGACGTCAGCAGTGCCACTGAAATAAAAATGGGAAAATGGACAGCATTTCCCCCGTTATCCTACAGGAGACCTTGGCCCAAGGCTGGTTTTTAAGGCCAGGATTTCTGGTGCAATGTCTGGAGGGAGCAGAGTGGCAGGGGTGGGATGGGGAGAGGGTCCCAGCATTCCAGAGACACCGCGGCAGAATTCAGGAAATCCCTACAGAGAATCCCCCAAAAAGGAAGAAGTCAGCAGCAGATCCAGTTTCCCTTGGGCTCCTCTGTGGAATAAAGCTGTTCTACTTTATACCAGGGCAAGGGAGAGGAGGAGGAAGAACAATAAAGTGATTTAGAAACCTGGAAGGAAGCTGGCTGCTCATTAAAATAATAAAATAGATCCAGGGCTGAAACTTTTGGTGTCTTACCCAGATCACTTCACAAAACTCTTGTATGAAATAAGGATTGAGTGTGACAAGACAAGGCCCTTCTATATTTAGAATGCTTTTAGAGACATAATTCATAAAAAATAACCTTGGTGTCATCAGACATTGTGAAAATAGGAAGAGAGAGAGATAATATTGCAGTTAGTTAAAAAAGGAAATTCTGAAATGTCAGTTTTGAATGCAACTTCAGTTTTCCTCTTAAAGGAAACTGTAGACAGAACCTTGTTTTATCTCTCATTACTAAGAAATGAATTCTTCTGGATAACAAAATCAGTATTTCTGATGAAAATATGATTTTTTTTCTGAAGCACTTTGAAAGCCACAAAGAACAGAATGCAAATACCACCCCCAAAGGTTGGATTTAGATTTTATGAACACAGAAAGAAAAACACAAAACCAGAACAAGAAACAAATATTTTCATGGCTTTTGTCACGTTGCAGAGAACAGTTTTCATTCTCACTTTCATTTCCCTTTTGCAGAGTTTCCACCTAAATGATTCTTTCCTCAGAAGACAAGTAAATCAACAAAGTAAAGATAATTCTGTGTGTATTTAGTTCCACTGCCTGAGCCGAGGTACTTGCAGAAAATCAAAAAGCAGCAAGAGAGAGGAAGAAGACTGAATATAAACCCACTAATTCTTTTAAGAAAAGGAGCACACCTGGGAAAAGCTTTTTTTTTTTTTTTTTTTAAATGCTGACTTGCTTAATATTAAGAATAGATAAAAGAAACAGATAAGTTATTATATGAAGCTCAGTGAGTGAGGCACTTTTCTCTCAGTGACTTTCACATTCCAAGAGGTTGAGCTGTGTGGAAGGGGTGAGGAGAACCCATCACCAGAGGATGAGAGAACCCAGGCCAAAAATGAGAAATCCACTTACAGGGTGGTGTCTGGGGCTGGGACCATCTCCCTCTTCTGACCTGGGGGTGCCTCCATCACCCTTGACTGACTAAAATGACAAAGGGTCCTCTTTGAGACACTCAGGCAGCATGAAACCCCCCAGGAATTAAGGTTTGAAGGCACTTCAGCAACTGCACCTCGGGAAAATCCCCATCTCCAGGGTGCATTTGGCTGGTTCTGCTCTTGCCAGGCAGGTTTCCAAGAAAGCAAGGGGCATTTCAGCCACGAAACAAGAACCTGCTGCTGGAATTTTGAATTGGGAAGAATTAAAGCTCACTCAGCTTTAGAGGGATGTTTTCATATTTTGTCATCAGCATCCATTTAATGCTGATTTTTGCTTTCCAGTTTATTCCTGCAGTCCTGAAATCTCTAAATAATAATCCTCCTTGCTTCTCATACTTCCCAGCCAGGAAAATCTGAGCAGAGCCTGAGGCTGCAGCACTGGAAGGTCACTCAGAGCAAACCTTGACTCTGAAATAATTTTTTAAGGTAAAAATCCCCTGTTTCTGTCTAGATTTTTAAAAACCCCAAACTGAGTAAATAGTACAAGCTTTGTGAGAATTAGGTGAAGCTTAAGTTACAATTAGTGCTACTAAAGAGACAACAGGAATGAGCATTTGTGTTTAAAAATGTGTTGGAAAGTTCAGCGTGCTCTTCTGGGTGCCACAGAATCCACAGAGCTCAGCAGCAAAGCATAAAATAAACTCCAGGATTTCAGAGTGCCCGAATTTAAATGTCATTTTTCATTGCAGAAGTTCAATGAAAACAATGAAAGGATGTGACTTTTGTTCTAAATTTATCTGGGGCGGAATTGTGGTTTGCTGCAACTCTGCACAACAGCACCAGCCTGATCTCACAGTGGGGGTTACTGCCCCCCCAGACCCTGATTTCCCTATAAAACCACAAAAAATCCACACATGGCAGCAGCAGGAGGGACAATTCAACCACTCCATGACGATTCATGGGTTTTGTGGGGAAAATCTGGCAGGTGTTGGTGCTTCCTCTGAGCAGGAGGCTGCAGAGGTGCAGGGGAGGAAGCACAGAGTGGTCTGTGCTGGGGACAAACCCTGTGCAGAGAGCACCAAGAGGGGTTGTGATAGAGATGGGTTGTGATAGAGATGGGTTGTGATAGAGATGGGTTGTGATAAGAGATGGGTTGTGATAAGATCTACTCTGCCTTTGTGTTTTAGCAAGTCATCAAATGCCTTTAGAAAAAAAAAAAAATAATAATTCTGCTCTTCCAGCAATGGGTGTTAGCTTTTCCCCTATAAACACCCCAAACAGATAAAAATAGCCCTGCTTCAGCCAACCTCTGTAATCCACCCCGTATTTTTATTATTATTATTATTTTTAACCAAAAATAGCAGAGTAAAGACCTTGAGGTCTAGACAAAGCTGCCTCTTGCTGCCAGTGAGACGAGGATGAAACAATCCCAAGGATTTCTCTCCAGAGCACTGCTGACCTCTTGTCCTTGCCTCTGGTCACTTGGGCTTGCTGCTGGCCAAGGCTTCCCAAAAAGATTTCTGCCGTGAGCAGGGTGGATTGGGATTTTAAAAAAGTTTTTAAATGGAGGAGGGTGAGGACAGCCAAGACCCTGCTACATTTTCATGAAGACTTGTGACAACATACAACATTATTCTCAATTCTAAATGCTATTTATTGCCTAAAAGTTTGATTATGTGAGGAAGCAGTGCAGCACAGGGTGTGCAGATGATTTGGGAACAATTCTCCTCTGGGAAGCAGGATTAGATTCTACTTTCTGCCTTTCCTTTGTCCCACCTGATGGACCTTTGCAGGACTTTATATATGATTTATATACGACTGCCTGCTTTCCTTCCACGTGCCAGTTCACCTAACCTACATAAACTGCCAGAAAAAGCTGTGCCACTAAAAATACAACTCCCCGGAGCCAGTGCAGGGCAGGACCCAGCACAGGGAGGCCAGCGGAGATGGGTTCGGAGGAGGCTCTGGAGCGGGGCTCCTCCGGGAGCATCCCCTCGGGGAATGCGCTTTGTGCAGCGGCGCATCCTGGGCGTGGCGACCCCTGGAGCTCCCTGGGCCACCTCGGCGGGGAAAGGGCCACCGGAGCCCTCGGGACGTTCCGGGAGGAGCCGCGAGAGGGAGATGCAGGACGGGGAATGCGCGGGGAGATGCAGAAGTCCCAGGCGCGCATCCCTGAGCACCGCGCACCCTGAGCATCCCTGAGCATTCCCGAGCATCCCCGAACATCCCTGAGAATCCCTGAGCATTCCTGAACATCCCTGAGCATCCCCGAGCATTCCTGAGCATTCCCGAGCATTCCTGAGCATCCCCGAGCATCCCCGAGCATCCCCGAGCATCCCTAAGCGCCGCTCCTCCCTGAACATCGCTCATCCCTGCTCCCTCCCAGACAAAGGCAAAGCGCTTTCCAAGCCTCGCCCTCCAGCCCTCTGAGCTTCCCAAGGGAAAAGGAAAAAGCCGCTCTCACCAGCTTAAAAAACTTGCGCAGGTTTGCCTTGGGCGTTTTGCTCTCGGCCCCTCGCGGTTTCACCTCGGCGCTTTCTGCGCTCTTGCTCTCGTCCCTGTCGGGAGCCGCCGCCTCGGGAGCCGCCTCTGCCTTCTCGCTGCTCACGGCCTCTGCTTCTTCCGAGGAGTTCTGGGGTTGGGAAAGAAAGGGGAAAAAGCATTCGGACTCAATCCGTGAGCAGTTGGATGTTTTTTAAAAATTTTACAATCAAACGGGGCGTAAAAGCGTCCTCAGCTTCACCGTTCACTTCGTGCTGCTTCAGGAGTTTGGGTAATGCCAATTGAAAAGAAAGAAATAAGTGCTAAAATCCCATCAGTTTATATAAGTGAGGGAAATAACCTTTCTGGAGTTGCTGGTTCCCAATCACAGGAATCTAGCTTTGATTACAATGTAAAAAGAATTAAATTGGAATTCCACGCAGTAATGCTTGTCCTGAGGAGATGAGGCTCAAGTAAATCCCATTAATATGAGAAAAATCAGACTCGGGAATTGGCACTTAGAAGCAGAATTAAGATGATGTAAACCCCACTAAGGACACTAATAATTGCTGGAACCTGGCCTTGGACACTTCTGGAGATGGGGCAGGCACAGCTTCCCTGGGAATCTGTGCCAGGGCTCGCCTGGAAGAACTCCTTCCCCAAATCCCACCTCAACCTCCTCTGTGCCAGTTTGCAGCCATTCCCCCTGTCCTGTCACTTGTTTATTCTTATCTGTCACCACAGTCTTTTCTCTGGACTGTGCCACTTTTCTTGTGAACAATGAGATTTCCTGTTCCTCTCACAGCAGTTTTTCTGTGTGCTGTTGTCATCTCCCTTTCTGAGCAAATAAAATCCCAATTTTTTTAGTCCTTCATAGAGAAACCATCCAGTATATTGGGATATATTGGATTACACCTTTTAGTTCTGTCATTTTTTTAAGTTGCAGGGAACTCCACGTTCAGGAAGGGGACTCACCACAGAATCCTACAGGAGCAGGAGAGATTTTGCTTTGTTCCTGACTCCTCTTTTGTGGAAGAAAAAGCATTTTGGGGGTGGGGCAGTGGGGAGAAGAATGATCAGGGAATAAATATTCCTTATCCCCTGCTGCCTCAGATGGCTGCAGCACGTCCCACTTCCCCATGGAATTGTAGATTTAATTTCTATTTATGAACAGCTTTGTGATAATCAATCTATAATAATTTTACTCTGGATCTCTGCCTATTCACACATCCATATCCTCAATTCCCGTCTATTTGCTGGGAGGAATTGATTCAGAGCAGAGTGGAAGCAGTGGCTCAGTAAAGCCAAGCTCAGCTGCTGGGATCTCATCTCCCTGAGGGGCAGGTTGGGCTCACACTGCTGCACCCCAAAGCACTTCTGTCTCTGAACAGAATTTGGGAGGCACAGCCAACAAAAGCACCCTGGGACCAAGTGCCAACCTCCAAAAATCCCTGTCCAGTTACACTAGGGTCAGTCAGCTCTTCAGAGGTTGACTTGTTTGAAGTATCAGGGATCTTCTGCACATTTCTTCAGGGAACTCTTCTGCAGGACAAGGGGAATCTTCACACTGGAAGAGGGGAGAGAGGAAATTGCTCCCTGGGAGGGTGCTGAGGGCACAGATTCCCAGAGCAGCTGGGGCTGCCCTGGCTCCCAAGGCCAGGCTGGCCACTGGAGCTGGGAACACCCTGGGGCACTGGGAGGGGTCCCTGCCTGGCAGGGGGGCTCTGGGGGGGCTTTAGGGTCCCTCCAACCCAAACCCTGCCCTGATTCCATGTTCTGCTTCACCCAGTAATCAACCAGTTTGCTCTTTCACACCAGCAAAAAGAAGGGGATTTTCCTGCAGTTGCATGACAAGAGTTGCTTAAAATGCAAGTTTTTAAAGCAAACACATCTGCTTTTAAAGACAGATCCCAGAGCAGTCTAAATAATGCTGCCTTGATCACCTTCCACCCTGGCCTGGCCTGCTTTGATCAGATAAATGTGAAGCATCATGTTTCTGTGCCCTGATCAGATAGCCACGAGGCCTTGAAAGCAGCTTTCCAACACAAATATTGGAAATTGGCCACTGTAATTCCCTATTAGTATTCCTTCTGGAGAAAAAAAAAAAATGTAAAAAAAAAGCAAGTTGCTGGCACAGCAAATATTTGAGTAACAGTTCTGAAAATTCTCATGAAGACTGATCAGGAAATGGGGCAAATACAAAGTGGCTCCCAGCTGAGAAGCTGAATAAGGAATTTTTCGTTTTCCCTTTCCATATTTATTCCTCTGCAGGCAGCATTAACTGCCACGTGTTGACAGGCACTTCATTAGCTGCACTTTGAAGTGAAAGCTCATCAGAGCATGGATATTGAAGAGACTGCCTGGAAAAGGAGCTGGATCCTGGATCTATCGAGTGTTGTGCTTGCTGTTTGTAAGTTCAAAAGCAAAGCTACTCCTGGCTCTGAGTTCTCCACCTATTTGAGCTTGGATTCTCTGTCCTAGCAAAAGGACAGGGCGTTAAATGTGCCAGAAAAAGAGAAACTCACTGCAGAACACCCCACAGAATCTTCAAACCAAGCTGAGTGTGAGGCCCACCTGTTCCTTTTGGGGTTTTTTGTACATCTCTCCTCTTTTTATTTAGTTTTGAGCTGACTGGATCAGCAGGCTCTTTCACCAAAGGAAATATAAAGTATTATTCTCTGCCAGGAAAACTCACTAAGGCCACAACAGCTTTTTACAGGTAAAGGATTCAATGCTCAAGCAGGCAGATTAAAAAAAATAATAAATTCTTAGGACCAAGTCCAGTTCTCTAGTGCAGTTTTCTGGAGGGAATTTCTGCAAAAAAAACATTTGGTCTCAGCATGATCCCAGACCCAAGAAGTTCTAACCAGGCAGCAAGGAGCTCATTTGACAAAGCTCAGATTTCACAGGCTATTGTAATTCAGTGCTTTTGTGTAAATGCTTTAACCAGCCCTTAAGGTTTTTGGGTGCAACGAAATCTGCTTGGAGTGGTAGAGAATTCCCTACAAAACTTTTCTGTCCGGATATAAAGAGCTGAGGGTGGTGCAGGAGAAAAGGAGAAATTAAACCCAGCATTATCAATTACCAGAAATTAAACCCAGCATTATCAACTACCAGAAATTAAACCCAGCATTATCAATTAACAGCAGTCAAAGGCAATTTTGGTGCAAGGTTTATATCCTGAGGTGTTTGAGACCCCAGAACTGAAGAGTTTTACAGGGTTAGAGGTGCTCAGGGCAGGTGCCAAGCCCAATTTTAGGTCTGAGATTTGGGGAGCTGCTGTAGGCAGAGCTTACATTATACAGGAGTGAAAACATCTATAATGAATTTGGGTTAAAATGTCAAAATCAGATTTTGAAATCTTACCAAAACCTTATCAGACTGATATTTTAAACCAGCCACCACCACAGATTTCTCCCCCACAGGAGTGATTTTTCCACTATTTTTCTGCAAGAAAATTTTCCATTCTTACATGTTTTTTCTTTTTTTTTTTTTTTTTTTTTTTTTAAGACCTTGATACTTCATTATGAAATTACTGAATTTATTGCTGTTTTTGCATTGAAGCTCCACACAGCAGCCTGCCAGGAGGCCTCTTCTTTCCCTTATTTCATCCTGATGTTCAGCACACATCCTGCTTCCCAGCTCTGCTTTCAAATAAGCTGGGCTATTCAGAGGAAGAGGTTTCTGGACAATAACAACTCCAGATAAAACCTCCCTCTCCCTCTTCTTCCCAACTTTCTTCTCATTCCAAGCACCTGATTCACTCAGCTCCCCAGGAAATTCAGTCCTAAGTGGCAAATGTTTGAAGCTTTGATTATTTCCAAGCATGTTTACTCTGTAAATACCTAAACACCTTAATGTTTTAACATAAATTAAATATCCAAATATTTGATCTATGTTAAATATTGGATATTGGAATTATCCAGTATTCCCACTGCATCTCCAGTGGGAAAACACAGCTCAAGAAGCTGCAGGAGCAGCAGCCACTCAGGGGCATCTGGGTGTTTGGAGCAGTGAATTTCTGGGATTTGAGCTTGAGCAGAAACCCAGAGAAGCAGTTATTCGACAGCCAGTGACTCAGTAAAATTTCATACAGCCCTTCTATGAAATGAAATTAAGAATGAAGAAACTGCAGCTAATAAACCACAAGGATGGTGGAAACAGGAACTGTGGGTTTAGAGTTAACTCTAAATTTAGTTCAAATCATTATTTAACCTGAGGAACAAGGTGTCTGCCTAAGCAACTGAGACCCCAGCCTTAAAACTGACCTGCTCTGTCACAGAGTAAGAATAGACCCACCTGATCCCAGCTTTTCAGACATTTAAAGCAAAGAAATTAAATGAGGTTTTAGAGCTTTCTCTCTATTAACAATAATTTTAGTAAAGAATTCTGTGATCTCTGAGGGATATTTGACAGAAGCCTTGAATTGAGAGAGAACACCATCCCTGATTCCATAAAACCAAGAGAAACACCCCAGATAAATTCATGCTGCTGATGTTTAGCTGTGGGAGCTGCTGCCTGGACTCTGGGTTCAGCCCTGATGTTTTGCTTTTCTGATGTTCTTTTCCCAGGGAAGTGTGATAAACACGATGGGATGTTTTTGTGATAATATTTATGTTATCCATTCCTTCTGACAGTAGGGATTTCTCTTGCTGTCCCTCTGGTTTGGCCAGTGTGAGTGAACAGGTTTGCCTTTGTTTCACCAATCACTGAGCTGTGTAAAATTGGATATAAGGCAGTACCATCCCTAATAAAAACTCACTTTTAGCCTTCTGCTCACAGAAATAACAACAGGGGAATGCCTCATCCCACTGGAACCTCTGCTCTGACACAGGCTCATCCCTAAGGAAATTCCTGGCACTCAGGGATGGGAACAGACACGTGGACGGGCGAGGCAAGGGGATGCGGGGGAGAAGTAAAAACCCCAACGCTGGTTTGCTGCTCCTCGGAACGAGCCCGCAGGCCTGCCGGGAGCAGCCCCAGCTGCAGTACCTTTTTCCAGAAGAGCTTGCTCAGGGGCAGAGGGGTGGCCGGGCCCTTGTCCCTGGGCCCCTCCCGGGCCGGTTCGGGGCTCGCTCCCGCCGGAGGCGCCGCCGGCTCCGCCGCTTTCGGGTTCGGCTTGGCTGGAGGCTCTTGGGGGGAGGGACATTTCTGTCTGGCTTCACACAGGCGGCAGGAGGCTGCTCGGGGCTCTGGGGACAGAGAGGACACGGATGGTGTGGGTGACAAAGCCGGCACGCTCAGGCATCACCTGGGGCAGGTGAGCACCACCTCTCCCCGCTCACTGCATCCCTGCCGTCCATCCCTGCTCGAGGAGGATAAAGAAGTTTCACCCTTGAGCAGAGGAAGGAGAAGACACAGCAAACCCAGAATGCAGGTAGAGAAATTAAAACCCTCAGAGGCTGAACCTGCCAGCGAGAATTCCCCTTTTCCTGCGTTGCACGGATAATTCAACCCCTCCTACTCACTTTGGTGTTGGTTGTCTGCTGGGTTTCTTTCACGGCCTGAAGGGAAACAAAACACAAAGATGAGTCTGTGTGAGGGGACAGCAGCACTGCAGCTCCACAGGCCAGGAATTGTCTGTGGCACCAATTATTTTATTGGAAGTGAATGTGTGTGCAAGTCCTGGCTCCTGCACCATGGAAACTGATCCCTGGAAGAGTGGAGGCTGCTGGAGGGCATGCCAGGTCCCATCCTCGTACCTGCACCAGCCTGGTGCTGCATTCTTTGTGCTTGTAGTCCTCAACTTATTTAAAAATAAGTATATTTCTATATGGTCTCCCATATTCGCATTCCCGTTCAGCTCAGGTAAATCTCTACAGAGAATTTAAAGGTATTAACAGATCGTTCTGTGTCTGCAGCTTCCAGTGCTCACGGACACCAGAGCTGGGTGTTTTCCATGGGAATCCTGTGGAAATCATCAGGGATGTGCTGCCGCCGCCTTCCAGCAGGAGGCTTGGATTTCGGGGATGCAGAACATAAAATCCTGCAAAACCCAGGGCACGGAACTGTGGAATTGGGGCAGGAGCTGCAGCTCTACAAAGAGCAGCTCTACGGGTGCTGGACTTTGGTTCCACCCATCCTCTCATCCTGGGCACGAGGCGGGATTTCCTTTTGTGCAAACATTCAGTGATGGGGCTCCTGATTTCATCAGAATACACGAACCCAGGGAGACCCCGTTCAATTCCTCCTTGGCCAGGGATGTTACCCTTCATCTCTCACCCCCAACCATGAAGAATTAGCTGAGCTGTGCCAAAAACCATGCAGCCACAGCCTGAGGCCAGGCTCCAGCAGCCTGGCAGGGACTTTGGGAAGCTCTCGACAGGACAGGTGAGACATTTTGCAGGACATTCTGCAGGGCAGTTATTGTGCAGGAGCCAAGAAGTGTTTTTTGTGGCCAGCTCTGACAAACCACCCCCAGATGGGAGGAGAAGACGAGGGTGAGGATGCCCCTCCGAGGGTGAGGATGCCCCCCGAGGGTGAGGATGCCCCCGAGGGTGAGGATGCCCCCCGAGGGTGAGGATGCCCCCCGAGGGTGAGGATGCCCCCGAGGGTGAGGATGCCCCCCGAGGGTGAGGATGCCCCCCGAGGGTGAGGGTGCAGTGAGGTGCCCCCCGAGGGTGAGGATGCCCCCCGAGGGTGAGGATGCTCCCCCGAGGGTGAGGATGCCCCCCGAGGGTGAGGATGCTCCCCCGAGGGTGAGGATGCCCCCGAGGTGAGGATCCAGGTGAGGATGCTCCCCCGAGGGTGAGGATGCCCCCCGAGGGTGAGGAGCTGGGTGAGATGCTCCCCGAGGGTGAGGATGCCCGGGTCGGCCCCGAGGGTGAGGATGCTCCCCCGAGGTGAGGATGCTCCCCCGAGGGTGAGGATGCCCCCGAGGGTGAGGATGCTCCCCCGAGGTGAGGATGCCCAGGCTGCTTCCAGCGTTAGTGCTGCAAGTGAGGGATTTCCTCCTAAGGGGAAATTCCAAAAATGAGCAGAGTTATACTGCAAAATGAGCCTGGGATGAAGGGTAAATATGCACGGATGGGAAGAGCATCACAAGCTGCGTTAAAGTTAGGATTTTGCAACACAGGAGCCTGAAAAACAATGTTTGTGTTAACTCACAGCCAATCCAAGCTGGGTTTAGGTAGAGAAATGTATTTTGGACATGTAGGGAAAGCACTGTCAGAGGAGACTGAAGTGTTTTAAACACAAATATATCGATTAAAATGATCGTTTCAAGTCAAAGAATTGCTTATCTAGCCATCCAATTCATACAGCATGGAAAGCATGCAAATTTAAAGATATAAACTATATTTTAGTTTTTTTTTTTTTTTTTTTTTTTTTTTTTACTAGAAATAACTCCAAGGTCTGCCTGTTGCCTCTCTGAGTTGAATTCCCACTTTTAATCAGCCTCACAAGGAAATTGTTGGCATCATTTTAATCCCTCTCCTTGATTCCTAATAGGTCACAAATGATATCTCAGTTCCTGCTTCTGTATTTTGGATGTGGAATGAAAACTGAAAATAAATGTAGGAACAAGGAAAAGGTATTTTAAAAGTGTTATTTTCTAAGAAGGATTTTACTGATGTAAAAACTTACTGCTCTTGCATTCCTTCAAGTGTTGCCATTCCAGACAAAAAACCTCTTTAAGCTTCCATTAAACATTCCAGGGAATTTTCTTACTATAACTTACTGCAAGATTAATTGTTGGAACTGAATCTTAAAAAATGCCAGCCAGGTTTGGTTCTTACCAGGAAGCTTTAAGTCATTATGAACAAGTAACTGATATTTTAATTTTATTAAGAAATTAAGCTGAGATTTCAAATTTAAGATTTTTGGCAAGAACTGCACATTTTAATGTATTTGGAACATTACTATTCCTTCAGTAATATGCAGATTATTTCTTTTTCTCAAAAATGAGATAATAGAAAGAACATTTTTGGGTTTAAAATGTGTTAAAGGATGGCCTATGCCCTGGATTATAAAGCCCCCTACTCACCAGAAATTCCACGTGGGTGTCTGGAGGGAGAATTAAATATTAATTATGCTCCTCTCCCACTGCAAGGGTCTCTGCTCCTGCATTCTCTGGGCTGAAAAGCTGCAATTCTCTGCTTCCCTGCCATGATTATCTTCAGAGAGTGCAGAAATCCCCAAATATAGAGCTTGAGACCAGAAGTTTGGGGTGAATTTTGGGTTTTAAAAGCTCACATCCTCTGAACCAGCCATTTGCTTGACTGTGCATTTTGAGCACTTTAAAGCACCCATCAAACCCAGATTTTTTTCGATTTCAACCTAAAGTAGAGCTAAAACAAATTAATTTTCCTTTTGCAGGGAGAAATCCCTATTTCAGCAGGAAATTCCACGTTGCAGCCTCCTCTGTGCTGTACCAGACGCCCCAAAATGCCAATTTTTGCCAAGTTCTGATTTATATTAATGCCACAAACCCTGACCTGGGGCTGGCCTTAGCTCCCAAACCTGCCCGGTTCCTCCCTGCTCACCTCTGCTCCATCACTGTGTGCCAGCACCTCTGATTTAATTCGGTTTTTAGTGCGGGTTAGTAACGGGGGCGTTGGTGTTAAGCGGCTCCCGGACTCGCTGCGGAACCCTGAGCTCACAGAGGGCCCCGAGAGAGGAACGCTGCAGCTCGGCGTGGGCTCCGCACAGCTGGCCAGATGTTAGGAGCGCCGCTCTCCCCCTCTCCGCACAGCTGGCCAGCTGCCGGCAGCGCCGCTCTCCGCACAGCTGGCCAGCTGCCGGCAGCGCCGCTCCCTCTCCGCACAGCTGGCCAGCTGCCGGCAGCGCCGCTCTCCCCCTCTCCGCACAGCTGGCCAGCTGTCGGCAGCGCCGCTCTCCCCCTCTCCGCACAGCTGGCCAGCTGCAGGCAGCGCCGCTCTCCCCCTCTCCGCACAGCTGGCCAGCTGTGGGTGCCCAGGGTTCCGCTCCTCCTGCAGCCCCATACCCACCTTGTGCCTAAAGAGTTTGCTGAAGGTGCCCAGCCGGGGGCTCTCCGCCGCCTTTTTCTTGGCTCCTTTGGAGGGCGATGCCGGCGCTGCCCCGGGGCCGGGCTGCCCCCCCGGGCCCCTCTCCGCCTTGGAGCCCTTGGGCACAACGGCGGCAGCAGTGAGCCTTTGGTGCAGATATTTGCTTTGGCACAGACATTGAGCATCACTCACACGCGTGGCATGAATGGAAAATATTCCCTCTTAGCCCTGGGCAAGCGGTGGGGTTTTATTCCTTAGCTCTCCTCAGTTTCTTTCATGTGAGCAGCAAAATAAAATCCACCTGATTGCAAATGAAAGCACAACTTTCCCTCTGAAATCTTCTCTAAACTGAAACCTAAATCCCACAAACTTCTGTCTTTTCAAGTCATGTAGAAGCAATTTAGGATTGTTCTTTCAGTTTCTTTCACAGGAGCAGCAAAATAAAATCCACCTGATTGCAAATTAAAGCACAACTTTCCCTCTAAAATCTCTCTAAACTGAAATTTAAATCCCACGAACTTCTGTCTTTTCAAGTCATGTAGAAGCAATTTAGGATTGTTCTTTCAGTTTCTTTCAAGGAGCAGCAAAATAAAATCCACCTGATTGCAAATTAAAGCACAACTTTCCCTCTAGAATCTCCACTAAAACTGAAATTTAAATCCCACAAACTTCTGTCTTTCAAAGTCATGTAGAAGCGATTTAGGATTGTTCTTTCAGTTTCTTTCACAGGAGCAGCAAAATAAAATCCACCTGATTGCAAATTAAAGCACAACTTTCCCTCTAAAATCTTCTCTAAACTAAAACCTAAATCCCACAAACTTCCGTCTTTTCAAGTCATGAAGAAGCAATTTAGGATTTATCATTTTAAAACTGGTAAATTATACAAATCTTTGGAGGAATCTTTGGTCCTTTTATTGCAGCATAATAGGGACTTTAAAATGTTCTATATAATGCATTATTTAGGAAAAGGGCAGTGTGAATATTCATGATATACACTGCCTAAAATATTCCAAGCTTGCATTAATGTCCTCGAAATTAATAAATTAATTGTTCAAGGTCTTTTTAAAGCTTTAAAGCAGGAAGATGCCTTTGGTTACCTGGCACGGAGGAGGATGAAGGATTATTCCTTACAGAGTCTCACAACAAAACTGACCTTTTTTCCTGCAAAATTCCCCCAATTCCCAAAGGCAGAGTGACAGAGGCTCAGCTCAGGGTCTGCCACGGGAGGGTCAGGGCAGAGGTTTGGGGCAGACCTCGTGCACAGGAGCTCTTGGTTTGGAGGAACTGCCTGAGGAAGGGGCAACCTCAGGCTCCCAGAGCTCCTCCTGCTCCACAGCTCCCAGGGCTCTGGCTGGGATTGTCTCTGCAGGGGTTGGATGATCCCCTGGATCCCTTGCAGCTCCAGGATTTTCCATCATTCTGTGATTTGAAGGCACAGCAGCCCCTCAACAGCCCTGCAGCACTTGGGAAAACTTCACCTGGCAAAGCTTTACCTTAACACACTTACACTGGGAAACACACTTTTTTATGGGAATAAAAAACCCCCCTGATCATTATTTCCTATCAGCCAAAAAATCTGCAGCTTTTCTCCCAGGAATAAATGAACCTCCTAAACATATTTCCCCTTTCTTAAAATACAAATGCCATATCACATAAAGGAATTCCCAGCAAAACCTCCTGTAAGGAGTTTGCACATCCTGCAAGTCACCTGGGTTTGTTTGCCCTGCCAGGTGTGCCAGCAAACCAAATATTCGTGCCCAAATTTACAGCAGCACCAGCAATCACCTGGCACAGGGGCAGGTGACAGAGTCAGGGATGGAAATGGGATTGTTCCCATCCAAACTGGATTGTTCCCATCCAAACTGGATCGTTCCCCTCCTCTGGGAAGGGCTGCAAGGCTCCCTGAGCCAGCATGCTTTAATAACTTCATTTTCTAGCTTGGAAAACCTTTACCCTATCTGATTATTTTCTGAGTTATTTAGAATTACTGAGAATAATTTTGAGTTATCCAGAATTAAATCCCCAATGGACTCATTAAGCTGGCTGCAAAGGCTGATTGTTGAATAGGACAAAACAATAAAAAAAATAGGAGAAACCCCAAAAATCTGATTTTGGCTCATATCTGCATGGAAAAAACACTTCCTTTTTTAGGGTTTATTCCTTGTTTCTTAATGAAGTTTTTTCAAGGCACAAGGAAAACTGCTCTATGAGCAAACGGAATTTTTTTGCAGACTGAAATTTTAGATCAAGGACAAGACAGAGAAATAACCGAAATGTCACCAATCATCACCAAGCTTGCAGAAAACACTACAGATTTTGATTGTAACCAATGATATTAAGAATTGCACTGTTTAGTCTCTTCCTTTTTAATTTATCCAGGGGAAAAATATTTGAAATTACTTCAAATGATGACATCAGCTGGGGAAAAAAACCCAAGAAAATAAAGAGGAATTCCCTGTGTGAAAAGGAACTGCTTACCTTATCCTCAGAATCACTTTTGGCTTCAGATTTGCTTGGGGAGACCTTAAAAGAATTTAAGAAAAAACAAGTCACTCAACCCAGCCTTTCAAAGGATCAGAAAGATAAGTTTGTAATCAGCAAGTTTTATCTGCACAAAGGGAAAATACAAATATTGCTTCCCTCCAGTGGGAAAATATAAAATGCAAATATTTCTTGAGAACAACATAATGGCTAAAATGAAAAACGCCTGGATGGAATATTTACCATTCAACTTATAATTGATTAATAAAAATTAAATTTTAGAGGAGGTACAAAAGGAATATCAAGCAGAAAGTCTTTGAGGCAGTTCAAGATCTGCAGCAGTGAAGTTTGCAGAGCAGGTGGCACTCACTTGATCATTTATTTCACTGTCCCCACACTCATCCCTCCAAGTACCCAGGACAGAGAACATTGCACATTTCTCTACACACTTTTCCATTATTTATCCAATTTTTTCAATCCCACAGGGGATTTCTGGCAGCAACTGCCACACAAAGAGATGGAAATGCAGAACTCACCAGTGTTTTGAGGAAGCTCATGACTGAGCCCTGTCCTGCAGCTGCCTGGGCACTGTCCTGCTCCACCTGTGCCCTGCCAGCAGCCTGCTCACCTGCACAGTCCTGCCCAGGCTCCTGGGGGGTGCACTCATCGAGCTCCTAAAAAACAAAAAGGGGCAGAGATTGCTCAGTGCCAGCTTGCCTGATTGCCAGTGGAATGCCAAAGTGACTTTTGTGACTCGCTGGGAGTCACAACAGCCATTCCAACCATTCCTGCCCAGCCCACGGCTCCGAACAATCCGGCTTTTATCCCTCTCCTTCCCCAGAGATCCAGCACTTGCTGCTGCTTGGGGAATGTTGTGCTCAGCCACAACAAGCTCAGGGCCAGCCCCAAACTCTGCTTTTCTCTTTTGCAAGGCTGAGCTTGTGAGAAATGGGAGCAAATGCTGAGATTTTGGCCATGCAAAGGTTGCTCCTGATTCTCCAGCTTGCCACGGCAGGAATCGTTTTTATCCATCAAACACAAACGTGACACACATTAAAAGAAGGAAAAAGGCAACAAATGCAAGTAATTCCCCTTAGCCAGATGGAGCTGCCTCTTCTCTTCATGGAATTACACTTCCCAGAGCCCCAAAAATTTTCCCGGTGCTCAAGCACTCACAAGCAAGGAGTGAGTTAACTCACCCTTAACTCACAATGTTAAGGGACTTGTTTTCTGCTTGGACACCTGGACAAGGGTCTGGTACTAAAAAAAAACCAATTCTTGAACCAGTTTTGGAGCGTTTGGCACCTGTCACACTGAATTTACCTCCCATTTTGGCCACTTCTGCCTTGTGCCTGCACAGGAAAACTCAACAGAAGTGTTGGGCAGGAGAGGGGGACAGCAAAGGGTGTCTAAGTGACATCAAAGGTTTTTTCCCTAACCAGCCCATTCTAGCTCAGTGCTTTTTTTGGAGGGAAAAATTAGAATAAAAGCATTCTACAGCACCTATCCCTCGTGATGAATGATTACAATAGCACAATAATTGTATAATTATTGCCCAGCTGTCCTGATCCCTCCGAAGTTTTAAAGCATTTATAGACAATTCCTTCCACTGGCAACATAAAGAAATCCATATTGTACAATCATTGTGCTGCTTTAACCACCCAGTCCAGGGAAAGGTTCTGCAGAATGATTTTATTCTAATTTTTCCCACTAAAAATGACCCTGCCCTGCCCGAGGATCCCTGTCTGTGATTCTCTTGGCTGCAGAGAATCACTCAGATCTGGCCTTGGAGAGGGGCTGGGATCCATCCTGAGCTCCCAGGGGAATATTCCTGCAGGAAGAGCACGGGCTGGGGCCAGCAGCACAGAAATCAGGCACAGAAAATGAAATCGCTACAGGATCACGTTTGCAGAGCCACAAAATCACCACAAAAGCCTCAGTGGCAGCTCCCAGCTCAAAGCCCTGGGGGTAAATAAAGAAAGAAACCCAGGAGTAACAGAAGATCAGTATTAGGAGTTAATAGACGCTATGTAAATGTTCAATTCATGTCTTTGAGAAGCTAAATTTGGGGGTAATAAACACCTTAAATATACTGTAGTTTCAGTTCAGTCACCAGGAAAAAAAAACACCCAAACATATCAAAAGAATGTATTCCTGCCAGCACTTTTGTTTGCATGAATCATGGCTCAGTGAAACATTTCAGGCATATAATTTATCTTTTCTTTGGCTTACATAGTAAATGCTTCATGAATTCATGAATTCTGCCCTTGTTTTAATTATGCTGCGCTCTGAATGTAGTTTTGTAGACCACAAAAATAAAGAGTGGCTCAGCAAACACAGAATGTTTGTGCAGCTCTTAAGCTACAACTGTGGAGCCTCTCTCTTACTCACCAGCAGCGCTGTTTGTTTTGTCTTGGCACTCAGTGCAGGGAAACTTTGCTTTTGCCATTTACAGATACTACAAGTCATAATCCACAAAGGGAAAAAGAGGGAGAGAGGGAGAGAAAAGGAGCTGTTGGCAGCCATATCTTGATTTTTTAGTATGATTATTCGCTAACAGTTTGTAGTTACCACAGTAACAGTAATTAAATTAGGCCTGGTCATTCTCCCATCCAACAGCAGAATTGCAACTTCAGAGGGAACAGAAGGCAACTGTGCTGCAAGGCAGAGCTCCAGCCTTTGTTTTAGGGATTGAGTTAAATTTGGCAACACATCGCAGTGTTTAGCTGATGTATTTTCCCCAGAAAAGGTGCTTAACTCCTCTCTGTCCCCACCACATTTTCCTTTTCATGCCTGAAGAACCAAAGACAAAATTAGAGCCCACAAATCCAAGCAGGAGGTTAAAATTCCTCTCCCTGCAATCCAGATCTGTCGTTTATTAACGGTGATTTTGTGAGTCCTCAAAGATTCACAGGGTGCAGCTTTGAGCACACACCTAAGGGATGCAGAGGCATTTTTGATGGATTTCCAGCCCATCAGGAATGGTCCTGAGTTCCAAAAAGCTGCTGGGGTCCTGCAGACACTCCCAGACAGACCCAACACCACCCACAGCTCCAGGATTTCCAGGTTATTCCCACCAGGGACCTCCAGGACGTGGATGGGTGCATGGGGACTGGAGCAGAACTGCAGATCAGCAGGAATTAATAAGAAATCCAGGTGTTATTGATAAAATAAAGCCTGATCTGGATGAGCAGTGCTCCCCTGTTTGAACTGGGAGAATGATTTAGATTCCCTCCTGTCCCTGATCGTGCCTCACCTGAGCTTTCAACAGAGCTCTTTGCTGCCAGCAATGTTTAACTCTGAATTTTAGATAAAACTGCTCCAAACTGTTCTCTCCTTAGACTTTCACACCATTCCTTCAGCAGCACCAGCTGTGACTTTCCCCACTCTGTAAATGAAAGCAGTGTCACTGCAGTGACAGCAAAATAGGAAATGAGAATTTGGTGGGAAAAGAGGCAATTCCTGCAAGCCACGGGGAAGATTTGTGTGTGGCAATCAAAAATATCTGCAGGAATTCGGGGTGTTGAAAAGCTTCATTCTAAGGGGCTGAACACAGATGTGCCAGTGTGCCCTGAACAGAGGATTTATTTCAAATTATCCTCCCTGTTCTGCTTAGGTGCTGAATGCCTTTATGGATTCTTTAAATGTGCCTGAAATACCAGTGATGGGAGCACTCCTGAAGGGCTGGGCTGAAAAATGCCTCTGTTTCAAAAATAAACTCTCTGAAAAATATTACAGTGGGTAAATTTATACAAGAAATGTAATCATCAAATTTGAGAAGGTCTAAGATAGAGAAGATGTTGTATTACACCACAAAGATTAAAAATAAAAGAATTTTGGGGCAACTTGCATTGCAAGCAGTGAGTATCTCATGAGTTAAGTTCAACACTACCCAAGGTATCAGTGATCACAATCTTATTTGTAAGCCTGAATTGGGCAATAAAAGCAGCTATTAAAATGGTATTTACACGCTGGGTTTTCCTCCTTCCCCTGACATTAGACAGGGTTTCAATTTGATCGCCAGTTCCGGTTTTCCACCTCTGCAGCAGAACTCAGAGTTACACCATTATTCACTTTCAGAGGATGGGATTTTCCTGCCGTTAATTCCCTAAAAATTAATTTTAGAATACCCTTGCTGACATCAGACTCGGCAGGCAGTGCAAAACCTAAATTCATATTAACTTTCAGCTCCTTTGAACAGAATGTTTTTTGGTTATGATCCTTAGTTTCTTATATCACATTCCCATCCTGAAAAATCATTTCTAGTGAGCCACTTTTCCTTGACTAAAACATCACAATAAGCTGGAGTACAAAAATCGTTGCTGCGTGATATTCCTTATTTTAATGAATAGGGCATCCAGCATTTATTGCCTGAGAAGTAGGATTATTGCAAAAATGCCACAAAGAACACACCAAAGAACTTTTAGAAAACCATCCAGTTTCATCCAAAGACCTAAAGCACAAGAAACTGTTTTAATTTCAGGCATTTTTTGCTTTCATTTGCAGCTGGCAGCTGTTCCTCCTGGCAGCTGGAGCTGTGTTGCCCGAACCTTTCAGGGAATTATAAATGAAATTAAAGTGGAGGTCAGGGCTGAGTCAGGAGACAGAGCATCACTCCTTGGCCACAGGCTCGTCTTCCACCCCTCCGTGCAGCCAATGACCCCGTGGTCATTTTTAGGGCAACACCGCCCCATTCCCACCCCACACGGAGCCACCCTCCTCTGCCACCGCTCCCGAGAGGTTCCATTCACCAGCGAAGATGAAATGATATTCCCTGGAACGGAACTGGAAAGGAAAGGAGCAGCTATCTCCTGGAAGCACTTGCCTTGCCCAGCGGGACCCGGTCGGGCGCGATGCCCCCGTTGGGAACGGCCGAGCCCTCCTGGGGGTCACCTCGTGTGCTCCCCTTGCCCTTCTCCAGCCCGAAGATCCTGTCCAAGAGCGTCACGGGCTTGGCCAGCGGGCTGGCCACGTGCTGCCGCTCAGGTGGCCCGGCGAGCTCGACGGCGCAGCCCGGGCCGGGATGGTGGCCGTGCTGCGAGCCCTCAGCCGGGGCTCTGCCCGGCCCGGGGGCACCACGGGCGGGCTCTGCGGCAGCCGGCTCCTCGCAGCGCCCTGGCACTGCCCAGGGGATGGCGAGCAGGGAGCGGGGCCTGGCAGCTGGCAGCGCCCGGCTGGCAGAGCGCCCACCGCCCGCCCCGGCTGCGCCCGGCTGCGCTGGCACGGCCACGGCCACGGGGACACGGCGGGCACCTGCCAGGGAGCCTGCGGGGACAGGGAGACGAGGATTAACCCCAATATCCACCGAGGAGCCTGCGGGGACAGGGAGACGAGGATTAACCCCAATATCCACCGAGGAGCCTGCGGGGACAGGGAGACGAGGATTAACCCAAATCCACGAGGAGCTGTGGACAGGGAGATGAGGATTAACCCCAATATCCACCGAGGAGCCTGCGGGACAGGGAGACAATGGTTACCCATATCCACGAGGAGCCTGCTGGGAGAGAGACAATGGTTACCCCAATATCCACCGAGGAGCCTGCAGGGAGAGAGACAATGGTTACCCCAATATCCACGGGGAGCCTGCTGGGAGAGAGACAATGGTTACCCCAATATCCACCGAGGAGCCTGTGGGGACAGGAGACAATGGTTACCCCAATATCCACCGAGGAGCCTGCTGGGAGAGAGACAATGGTTACCCCAATATCCACCGGGGAGCCTGCTGGGAGAGAGACAATGGTTACCCCAATATCCACCGGGGAGCCTGCTGGGAGAGAGACAATGGTTACCCCAATATCCACCGGGGAGCCTGCTGGAGAGAGACAATGGTTACCCCAATATCCACCGGGGAGCCTGTGGGACAGGGAAGACAATGGTTACCCAAATCCAGGGGAGCCTGCTGGACAGGAGACAATGGTTACCCCAATATCCACCGGGGAGCCTGCAGGACAGGGAGAGACAATGGTTACCCCAATATCCACCGAGGAGCCTGCAGGGACAGGGAGAGACAATGGTTACCCCAATATCCACCGGGGAGCCTGTGGGGACAGGGATAGACAAGGATTAACCCCAGCACCCGCCTGGGCATCACTGGAACAGAGAGAGGCAGTGATTACCCCCCAGCACCCACAGGCACGGCAGCTTCAGAGCAGGGAACAGCGTGCTTGGGCTCCTGCTCATCCCCCAGAGTTGAATTCTGCTCCCCTGCCAGCCCTGCACCCTGAAATCAGGGTAAATTTTAACCCTGCTCATCCCTCAGAGGTGATGTTTGCTCCCCTGCCATCCCTCACTGAAATCAGTGCAAATTTTACTCCCTGCTCATCTCCTGGGGTTGATTTTTGCTTCCCTGCCCCCCCTGCACCCTGAACTAAGAGCAAGTTTTACCCCCAGCTCATCCCCTCACAATATCAGTCAGCTGCCAGCCCCATTTGGCACTACTCACCACAGTGGACAGCAAATTAAAATTAGAGATACATAAAAAAATCCCGACCCCAGTTAAACTCTAGACAGTTATGTATCAATAACTCGAGATATATATCAATATCTCACAGTCTCCTCTGTCAAAGCTAAAGCAACAAAAAGAATGGAAAGCCCCAGGACTGATCCCATTTCCTGGCTAGCCAAACTCCCAGCACGGTTCTGCAGTCACAACTGATTTCATTCATTTTTCCTCACTCCTCCCTGCAGCTCCTCCCTGCACTTCTCCTTTGCCTGCAGGTTATTTTAAGACTGATTTGAATACTGATAAATCACATGCGAGCCAGGTTTCTTATCTTTACATTTCTCTTTACGTTTTCCATTTCTTCTCTTTACCCACAAACTGTGGCTCAGAATCACATTTCCTCCTCCAAAATTCACAGAAATCATTCCACGTGGCCATCACACCTTAGATGCAACCCCCCCTTTTGATTTCAGAGTATATATTTTATAAAACAATGGTGCTTTGGTAACACAGCTGAGGTGAAAATCCCTGGTAAGGGATTCACAGAGAGGAAAAGGCAGCTCCTGCTTTACAGGAGACAAAAGAAACAAGAGACAAAAGAAAAATAATCGTGCTTGGATCTGGTTTGTGGCTGGGAGAAGAAGCACAGATGCTGTTGGTGTGAAACCCCAATAAAACGGGTCTTGTTGAGAGGGAAATCCTCCTGAGCTTCAGCTTCCCTTCCCTGCTTGGACTGGAATATGGATCTGATTTCCCTGTCAGTCATCCCCATGTTTCGAGGATGAATTTAGATTTATTTAATTATAACTGGGGAAAACTGACAGGCTCAAACCGACTTGCTGAATTAGAATGGGGAAATTGCCAGTTTCGATTCAGAATTGAAATTATTTCAAATTATAATTGTAACAGTCTAGTCAACATTATGCATTTCACATTTCCCTTTAAGAAAACCCTAGATACCAAAATCCCTGACTGAAACCCATCTTCCACACAGCACAAACCTCCAGTCTGAAATTCTCTGAGATTAGGAAAACAGAATAGTTTTAGATCCCAGCTTTCAGAGCTACCCCTTGGCTTTAACAGCAAAATTCCCCTGGCTTCCCCCCTGCCCAGGGATTCTGGATAACCCCACAGAAGAGCAGCAGCTGCTGTGTCTGTCCCCAGCAGACTCTGTCCTGCCCTGGGCACATCCCTGGGAGCAGCAGAGCAGAGCCCAGCCAGGAGATTCCTCTTCCCACAGCCTTAATCCCCTGGCTGAGCATCCCCACTGCACCTCAGCTGGTCCTGAGGAGCTGGAAGGGGCATTTTCCAGAAAGCCCAGGATCATGGAATGGGTTGAGTTGGGCAGGGACCCCTCCCACTGTGCCAGGGGCTCCCAGCCCCATCCAGCCTGGCTTGGGCACTGCCAGGGATCCAGGGCAGCCCCAGCTGCTCTGGGAATCCTAGTGCAGGGCCTGCCCACCCTCAGAGGGAAGGATTTCTTCCCAATATCCCATCTACCCCTGTTCTCTGCCAGCCTGCAGCATTCCCTGTGTCCTGTCCCTGCAGCCCTGTAAATCCTCTCTCCCAAGGCCCCCCTGAGCTCAGCCCAAAGCTTCTCCTGGGCACTGAACAAGCCCAGCTGTGCCAGCAGAGCTGCTCCAGCCTCTGCCCACCCTGGTGCCTCCTCTGGGATCTCCCCAGCAGCTCCAGGTCCCTCCCATGCTGGGGCTGCAGTGGGGCAGTGCTGGAATCACCTCCAGGGACTTCACCCAAACATCTGCCAGCAGCAGAGACACAGCTGACACTGTCAGGGCTGTGGGGACAACTGCCCCCAGAACCCCACAGCTCCCCCAGCACCCCACAGGTGCACCCAGCACCCCCACAGGTGCCAGGACCTGGCTCCCAACTCTCCCCTTGCACAGCCTGTTCTGGCAGGCAGAGATTTCCAGTTTCTGGGCACACATGAAAATTTTGCTTCCTGGATTCTTCTGCTGCTGTTCCTGTAAGGGAGCAAGTCCACTGGTAGAAATCCTTGACCAGCAATATCCTCCTGTGATCTTTCATTTCAATTTCATTGAAATGGAATCTTTCAGTTTCAATTTCAAGGTCCTGACAGGCACAGCAAAAGTACAAATTACAGCCACTCCAGCACCTATTTAGATCCTCAGCTGGGGCCACTAAGGAGCAGTGGTAGTTTCCTGAGCCTCCTGTAGTAATGTTTGAAAAAGAACTTCTAATTATAGTTGGAAACTTGGGAAGGAAGCAAAAAACAAACAAAAAAATCTTCCCCAGCTGAAGAAAGGAGAAACAATATCCATCGGAAAATAATTGTAAGAGATGCTGAACTTCTGCTTTATGTAACAGATAACAAATGAACCACAGGAGAACTGGCTGCAGCACAAAAATGAGGATATAAGCTGAGCACTAAGAAAACCAGCTAGACAAGTAGCAGCTCAGGAACCTGTGGAGCTCCTTTTATCTCTGATTATCAGGGGAGGAATGGAAGCCCTGGAAAATGTCACTGCCATGGGCTCTGCTGTGTGTGCTGTGTCAGGACAGCTGCTCTGCCCAGGCAGAGGCAGAGCAGATCCCACCACCAGTGCTGGGCTGCACAGGCACAGCAAACTGAGGGGGAAAAGCCTTGACAGTCCAGTATTTGGGTGAAAAGTGTGTGATATTTTTGTTTTTTAGAGTGCCATTTTTTTTTCCAGATTTATTCCTCAATCCGGCGGCAGAATTGCAAAGATAAGCAAAACCCAAATTCTAGGCCAGGTCTGGGAGCAGATCAAAACTGCTCGTTGTGACTGAGATTAAAAGCTGCTCTGAGATGAAAATCAATACACAATTTACAGGCTGCATTTCAGACTACTCCTGCTCGGGCATTTGCCTTTCAGCTCTTTAACAAAAGGCAGTCACACTCCAGAAGATTCGTCTCTCTTTCCCCTTCCCTTCATCAGGGTGTGCTAAAAAGGAAATTTTGTGGCTACACAAAGTCCCTCTCCTATAAGAGAATGCTCAAGGAGGTTTTTTTTTTTTTCTGGAATTTGGCAAATTACACCAACATTTTTTCCTTGACTTAAGAAAAAAAAACAGAGAAGTTCACCGGTTAATGCAATATCACAGAACCATGGAATGCTTTGGGTGGAAGGGACCATAAAGCTCATCTCACTCCTCTATTTTGAGTACAAGCCAGCCACAAACAAATATTTTGCTCAGCCATAGAATTAGCACTTTTTTTCTGCCCTGGTGTTCAGATAATTGTGGAGAAAATATTTGAATAATGAATGAACATTAAGGGCTACAAGGCAGCATTTGGCACCAGGAATTCCAGCAGCACAGGCCAGCGCAGTGGGGACAAGTGCCCGGAATTAATTTCTGCAGCAAATACTAATCCAAAATAAAACATTGCCCCTGCCTTTGAAAAAAATAAAGAACACACTAATATCCTTTTGCTATCTTGCTCGACTATTCCATGCAAATATTTTTTTTTTTTTTGCCCCAAGAATCACCTTGTTTCACTTATTTAACTTGTGTTGTTATTTACCGACAGATTTCCAGAAATTAATGGCAATAAGGGGAGAGGCGCCAGCAGCAAGAATCTCAGCGATCGTTCTCTAAAATCCTCCCTGAAATCCTTCCCATTTCCTTAGAGGCCTTGGAGCTGCTGCAATCAGGATTTCTGTTGGGTTCAGGCTGCCGGCAGCATTTGCTGAATGGGATTTATCCTCCGGGACAAAGGCGCTGCATCTCCACTCAACTTTTCTCCTTTGTAATCTTTTCAACTCCTTTGTAATTCTTTTTGGGAGCAGGTCGTCGTTCCGATCTGCACGGAATCACCACCCAAAGCCCGCAGGGATTGTTCCTGTTTTGTCCTGCTGCTGCATTTCTGCTCTGTGTTGTGCAAATCAGAGACACAAAACTCCAGCTCCGACCTTTCCCCCTTCACCTGCTGCTCACCAAGTGCTTTGATTACTGAAATTACAAAAAAGTTCCCTTTTTTTCTGCTCTGGATCCCCCCAAATCCTCACTTTACACCCCCCAAAAAAGCTATTTATTGCAGTATTTCGTTTTAGAAATTCTACCAACTATGTTTTTCGTAGTAATAACTTCTATCACTTTTATTTCTCCAAACCCTTGATTACATTGCACAAGCATGGAGATTTCAATTGCATCTCAGAGATTTAAACTGCTTTCCAAACAGGAAAAAAAAGTTAAAGTACAAGAAACATCAAGACAGAAACGTCTAATCTTTCAACTTGCTACTTAAATAATGTAATTTAGCAATTACATTAATTAGGTAATCCATTTCAGTAAAGCAGTCCCATATGCTTCATTTCACATATGAGGAATAAAGTGTACATGGATTTTCTAGGTTTTCAGGCAGTGTAAATCATCTGGCTTTTATTTCCTCCTCAGAACTCTGCTGATTTACACCAGAAAAAAAAAAAAAAAAACAAAAAACACAGAGAGAGAGGGAACTGCTGAATGTGACTTATGGTGGGATGGCGCTGGGAAATTTGGGCCATGGAACAGAGATTCTGAGCTGGTAGCAGAGCCATCTGCATATCCCAGCCTTTGATTACTTTAACCTAAATTTAGATTTTTCAAGTGCCTGTGCCAGACTGCGAGAGCTCTCGTAACAACAAAGTGTAAGGCATTTTTCTCAGCATTGAATTATAAAGTATTTTCATTCCTTATGAGATGGCAGAGGAATTGTTGGGGTTTATTTATCCTGCAAATAAAAGGAGCTGCAGTGCCAGGGAGCGTGGCTGAATTTCGGAGCTGTGGGCAGGGCTCTGCCCTGAAAGGGTGGAGGGAGGAATTAATGAGGTGCTGAAAAAAAGAGCCACGTGGCTGGGGATGAGAGTCATCGCCCTCGAATATGTGCAGAGAACTTCTCAGAACTCCTTGGAAATGGCTTTTGACTGCTCAGGCCCTGTGGCTGGCATATTTTGGCATATTTGCAAAATCCTCAGTGGGATTTTGAGGTGGCAGCACTGGAGGGGTCCAGCTGCAGGCTGGGGTGGTCTCCAGCAAACCCAGTGCCCTCTGCCCCCACCCAAACTGGGCTGAACTGGGATTCACTCAGGGATCGATGCTAAACTCACCCCCATCCACTGCTCTGCACTCACAGTGTACCCATAAAAGGGACAGAATTTATTTAATTAGTGTGCAGGGAAAGAATAAATTACTGTGCTTGACTCTAAATGCTCTAGGACTCAAGCTCAGGAGCTGAGTTTTGTTAAATTTTGTTAAACAGCTAAATTTGGGGGTGAAGCTCTCGCTGGAGGTGTCAGATGGACCCTGCTCTCTTCAGGAAGGGCTGCAACCTCCAAAATGAGAGCAAGGATGGGTTCTGTACATTAAATGCTCACTAAGGGCCTGCTCAGCATCAGAAAGGGCCACACCTAATTCTGATTTAACAGCTTCACTGCACCTTTAGTGCCTGCCTCTTTCGGGTGCTTTTCCCAGGCAATCGCTATTTTTAAATTAAAAACACGACAGAAACATTTCCCTGTATATATTTAATTGTTAATAAATAACTGCTCGGTATCTTTCAAGTCAAAGCAACACCCCTGCTCAAGAACACAGGATCAGAAAAAAGAGAATAAGAAGGAAATGTTTAAATGGATGAGGATTCTATCATGAATAAAGCATTTCTGCAATTTCAGATGTTGGAAATTACTGCTGAAAATATCAGAAATATGGGTTCCTATATAAAAAATGCAGAGGTGGATTCTAAGATTTTACCATCCTGTGGATGAGAACACA
Organism: Sitta carolinensis; assembly: GCA_032173965.1. Classification (NCBI taxonomy): domain Eukaryota; kingdom Metazoa; phylum Chordata; class Aves; order Passeriformes; family Sittidae; genus Sitta; species Sitta carolinensis. The sequence continues at coordinate 12,900,108 of CM063300.1, read as the reverse complement.
CAGCCAGGACAGGGATTTTTTAGCCCTTTCCAACACATGACCTGTTCTTTTTTTTTAAAACATTTCCTGGTGTCCCCCACACCCCCCAAATCTCCCTGAGAGTCCCTGATCCCCCTGCACTGGTGCCACTGCTGCATTTTATCCTTTCCAAGAGCCTAAATTCGGGCTCCTTGCAGCATCAATTCCCCCAAGGCTCGTTGGAGACACAAATTCCCCCAGGAATTCCCCAGAGCCCGGGCAGAGCTTGCCACAAACCCAGCAGGGACCAGCACCAAACCACCCCTGCCTGGCGATGCTCCACAAACCCCTTCCCTCTGTAAATCCACTTTTTGGGGGCCAGGGAGAACTAAATCCCCAGAACTCTTATCCAGCATCCAGAGAACTTTGGGAAGGATTCCTGACTTTTCTCTTCGTTGTATTCAGACTTTCCAGCTTCTGTAGATCCACATTTACAAGTCAGAGCTGAACCACGGGTTCAACCCCTAGTTCAAAGCCCTGAATTAATATTTAGTGTTCCTTCAGGACAAACCTCCCCCAGGGCACTCCCACCCCCCTTCCAGTCCATACCTTCACCATTCCCTGCCGGGGGAGGGTTCTGAGCAAACACCACAGATCCATTTTTGATGCTGTCAGGAGGCTCGGAGAGAGGCTGAAATAAGGAAGAGCAGAGTTTTGAGGACATGCAGGGGTGAGAATTGCCCTGGCAGCAGCCAGGGGAGGCAGGAGTGGCGTTGCTCACCTGGTAACTCTTCACTGTGCAGGTGTTGTCATCCTCAGCTTCCTCTGGCACACTCGGGGTATTCCCCTTTGCTCCTGGGAGGTGGAGGAGAGAAAACCCCCAAATCACCCTTTCTCTGGCATAAATACGAATTGGCTGCCTGGTTCTAGTTGAGAACAGCCAATGGGGGCAGGCTGTTAAAATCCCTAAAATCCAAGCTGCTTTCCCAGGGCACCTGCCCCATCCCCAGCCTGCCCCAACCAGTCTGCCCCAAACCCTCTGTGCTCCCAGCAGCTCCCCAAAAACGGCACAAACCAACAAACTTTTCTGGTCTGTGGAGGCAAACTGGCTGCAGTCACACCTGCAGGGGCTCAGAAGAGAGCAGCGTGGAGGCAGCAGCACAACAAGGCTCAAATCTGTGCACAAATTAAACAGCTGGTGTGCTCTTGTTTTCTTAATCCCCCTGCACTGGTGCCACTGCTGCATTTTGTCCTTTCCAAGGATCCCTTTTGTCCTTTCCAAGGTCCCTTTCACCCCAAACCACTCCACGATACAGCAAATACCCGTGTGTGCCGTTTCAGCCCTATTTTAAAGAAAACCGATGGGTCGCTGCCACCTATAGACCGAGCCAGCAGCAGCAGCGATGTGCACACCCAGCCCAGGGCTCAGCGGGGTTCTGGCTGCCAGGCAGGAGATGTCACAGCCCTGCTGTGCCAGCACAGCTCCTGCAGGGCTGCTGGTCCCCGGGTGTGCCCCAGAGCTGTGCCAACCCACAGCCCCAGCAGCCCAGGGAATCGTTCTGCTCTCCCCAGACTGCTCTGTCTGTGCTCACATCGTTTTCCTCTCGTTTTCTATACCATGTTTTGGAGCTGAAGTTAGTCAGTGTGAAGGCTGCAGTCTGGTTTCAGGACTGGTTTTCTAAACTTGTGGTTTCTGGTTTTCTAAAGTTCAGGTATTCTGATGTTTTGGGTTTTCTGAAACTTGTTCCCAGAGACAGAACATAAACACCAGGACATTGTTTTTGTTACAATATCTATGTTGTACATTCCTCCTGGGAGGAGGGGTCTCTCTTGATGTCCCTCTGGTGGGTGAAGAGGTTTTGTTGCTGTCACGAGTAACACAACACAGATTCTCTTCAAAACATGATCTCACTCCTATTCATTCCAACCCCTCTTTATATCCTTTTGGCCAGGCCACTCTAATTGGTGGGAGAGTGACAGAACTCTTCACCCACATTGGCCAAAGCAGAAGGACATCCAAGAAAGTCCATCCCACAGAAAGAATCCAAACCAAAGATTTCAATCCATAAACACAGACCTGATGTTTGTGTTCGAGCTGTGAGAACAAGCTTCAAAAGCCAAAACATCACAAAGAAACAGAACTTAGAAACTGCAGGCCTGGAAAACCCCAGAATACAAGGTTTGTCTTTCTCTCACCAATGCCATTGGTCTGTGGAAAATGGCATATAAGGATTTCTAATAAAGGATTCTTCACAGCCTTGAGAGAAAATCACAAAAGGATTCTGTCATGTGTTGTCCTACAGTGACAGAAGGCACAGAGGTTTACTGGAAAATGTGTTTGTGAATGAGATAATGAGGGAATTGCAGAAGAACTTGGTTGGCAGGGTCCTCTGGAGATGCCCCAGTCCAACCCTGCCCAGGCAGGGCCACCTGGAGCAGGTGACACAGGAATTCTTCCAGGTGGGGTCGGGTGTCTGCAGAGAGGGAGAGCCACACCCTCCCTGGAGCTGCTCCAGGGCTCTGTGCAAAGAAATTCTTCAAGAATTTTCTTTCAAGAGAAAACTTGACAACTTTTATAGGAAAACACAAATTTTGAGGACTGAGAGGGGAAAAGAGATGATTTTGACACAACATTCTTCAAAATGAGAGGGAAGCCCTTAAAAGTCAGGAGGAGCTGGAATAATTCCTATCCTTGGCCTTCCTTTCTAGGTACAGGTTTTTCCCTAAGTTCCAAGGATGTTGTCCTCTGTCCTCATAGGGGGTTCCCTCAGGTCAGCTGGAATCCAGCTCGACTGGTTCCAAAAGGAACATGAACTGCCAGCTTCTACAGCTCTGAAACAATCCCTTTCCCAAATAATGCTTCCCCGCTTCCATTGTAATGCAGAAAATAATTTAAAAAGAAAATAAATGTATTTTTAATTGGTTTTAATGTTGTGTGAACCGCAGCGTGCCAAGTTCAGGGCTTGGGAAAATCCTCCTTTTTCACTCTCTCTCTCAAAAATCATTGGTTTGGTCCAGGTAGAATGGGAAAAGCTTTGAAAACATGAGAGCAAATGTCAGCAAAATCTGCTAAAAGGCAGCAATGCTGATGTATTGACCAGCCTGGAATATCACAATCACTCACGCCTATTAATGCCCAAAGTCCACAATCAATTCCTCACTAAACCCTACCATATGCTGCATTTAACCACCACAGCAAACAGCCCATTTTCCTGCCCTTGGAACCCAGGTGAGCTTGAGGACGTGGCCACATCCAGGAGGAACCCCAGAACTTTCAGCTCTGCTCGATGCGGAGCGAGGAAAGGGCTGAGAACAGGACAGAGCAGCGAAATTCTGCTTACCTTGAGCGCAGCTCTGCCGGTCCTGCAGGCAGAGAGAGGCACCTGGCTGGGCACAGCAGGGCAGGTGGCTCCGAGCCCTGGCACGGAGAGCAGTGGGCACCCGAGGGACAGCAGAGGGACAGGAGCAGGAAGGCTCGGGGTGAGTCACCTACAGCAAACAAGGAACACCCAGGAGCACCTCGACTGCAGCCTGGCAGGGGCTGGGCACGCTGATTATACAGCCCTTCAGCCTCTCGGGCCAGTCTCAGACAATTCTTGCAGCCACTCCACGCTGGAGCCAAAGTGGGAAAAGCAAAATAGTTCAAACATTCACGCCCTGGGCTCTCAGGGAGGGGACAGCTCCACAATGGCACCAGGTGAACAATCAGCCCCAGTGTGGCCGGGAAAGGCTCTGCCCCAAAGCTGTGCTGCCCATCCTGCTGCCCTCCCGCAGGAAAGGCAGGGCACGGCGGGGGGAAAGGCAGGGCAGGGGCTGCAAAGCCCAAAGCAAGAGAATGGGACTGGCAGGAGCTCCCAAGGGCCTTGAGCAGGAGAGCAGGGGCAGGACTGCTGGAGCAGAGCAGCAAAAGGCAAAAAATGCTTTTGCAAAAGCAAAACCCAGGAAAAGGCAAAGCAGCAGCAGCACAGCTGCACATTAGGGAAGGAAGGATAGGAAGGGAAGGAAGGATAGGAAGGAATAGAAGGATAGGAAGGAGTTACCTGGGGAGAGGGCTGGGACAGCCTCTGAGAGCTGGACTGGTCCAGGAGAGGTGCTGCTCACCCACCCTGACAGCTCTGCCGCCCTGCCCTGGTCCCTGCCCTGTCCTGTCCTGTCCCTGTCCTGTCTGTCCTAGTCCACCTGTCCCTGTCCTGTCCCTGTGTCCCGCTATCTGTCATCCGTCCTGTCCCTGTCTCTATCCCTGTCCTATCCCTGTCCTGTCCTATCCCTGTCCCTATCCCTGTCTCATCCCTGTCCCTGGTCCTGTCTCTTCCCTGTCCTATCCTGTCCCTGTCCTGTCCCTGTCCTGTCCCTGTCTATCCCTGTCCTGTCCTGTCCCCTGTCCTATCCCTGTCCTATCCTGTCCCTGTCCTGTCCCTGTCCTTCCCTGTCCTATCCTGTCCCTGTCCTGTCCCTGTCCTATCCCTGTCCTATCCCTGTCCCTGTCCTGTCCCTGTCTCTATCCCTGTCCTATCCCTGTCCCTGTCCTGTCCCTGTCTCTATCCCTGTCCTATCCCTGTCCCTGTCCTGTCCCTGTCTGTCCCTTCCCCTGTCCTATCCCTGTCCCTGTCCTGTCCCTGTCTCTATCCCTGTCCTATCCCTGTCCCTGTCCTGTCCCTGTCCTATCCCTGTCCTATCCCTGTCCTGTCCTGTCTCTATCCCTGTCCTATCCCTGTCCTATCCCTGTCCCTGTCCTGTCCCTGTCTCTATCCCTGTCCTATCCCCCCCTGTCCCTGTCCTGTCCCTGTCCTATCCCTGTCCCTGTCCTGCTCTGCCCCGCAGTCAGCCCGGGCAGTGCTCACAAACACCGGCTGTGAACACGGCCAGGCTGGAGCAGCCCCGTGCCCCTCCCCAGCCCTCTCCAGGAGGTTTCTGTTCTCAGCTCTCTGGCCACCCAAAGCTGCTCCAAGGCCCTTCAGGTTCCCAGGCTCCGGGGCAGCCCCTCACCCACCACTTTGGGATTGGTGACTTTGTGCTGGACACCCCTTCCCAAGGCAGACTTGCCCCAAAATGCAGAAAACCCCAAAGTTCTTTCCCTGGCCCGCCTGTTTGCTGAGGTGGGGTGGTTCCTAATCCCCCTGCAGAGGGTGCAGGCTGACTAAGTGCTGATATTTCAAAGGCTCTGTCACGATGTGCTGCTCCCCAGGTGAGTCACGGAGCCCACGCTCACTCTGGGGGTGTCTGCAGCAGGGAGAGCTTTTTGTTCTCAGTTTTCACAGCCCCTCAGTCAATAAAACCTGCCTTTGGAAAGCGAGGGCTGCACAGGCAGTCAAAACACCAGGAGAAAATTCCCAGGGTTGCAGTTTGGAAGGAACACCATCTCAATCCTCGGGATCTCTTTCCCCTTGCCTCGCCTGCATCATCCAGCTGGCACTTTTATTTCGGAGCTGCTTTATGGGTTGGGGTATAATTCTGATATTAATCATGACAAAGAAAGGAGAGCAGACCTGTCACGAGGGCTGTGCAGGGTCAGGGGTTTCAGGGCTGATGAGGAACCTGCAGGGGTGGCCAGAGCAGGAATCCTCACCCAGCCCCTCAGCAGGGAGGGGGGGATCCTGAGTCCCACATTTCTTCCAGCACTGGCTCAAGCACCTTTCTCATTTTCTCCTTGGTGTAAATCCCTGTCTGCAACAAGCTCAGGTGATATCCCACGAGTTCAGCCCCAAAATTCCATCCAGAGCCAGAATATGATTTAGGAATGGTCTCTGGATTGTTCATGGGGTGCTGGGAACAGAACTTATCCCTGGGCTGAGGCACAAAATCCCAGCCTGGCTGGGAAAGCACTCACCCAGGCAATAATGCTGGACTAATTGTCTTTTGTACTCCTACTTTTTGGCCTTTCTGCCCTGGTTAAAATATTATCGTGAAGTGATTTTGAAATACAAGATGTAAATATTTAATTTCAAAATGTTTCATTTCTGTCAGAGAAGGTCATTAAATTCACAATAAGTTTGCACCGTATTTTGCCTTCTCATGGATCTATTTGCTCCTAAAATGTCTTCAAATTCAGCCTTAAAACCTTAATCATGAAGGAAATAATTTGCATTATCATGCCCTTCACCTGTGAATATCAGGATAACAGTGCTCCTTTTCCTCAAAAAAAAAAAGACTTTTCCTTGAACTGAGCCATCACAGCGAGCTTTATCCTGCTTAATTTTTCCCAGTTGTGTGGACAATGAACCATCCATTCTTTGAGGATGTTTTAACTCTTTAATATCCTTTTCCAGTCATTTCAAAGCCATCCCATGTTTTCATCAAGGACAGACCAGAGTGGCACACAGTGAGTTTTGGTTTGCCAAATTGGGAATTATTTATCTGGGTGGCAGCCACAGAAAATCATCTCCAAAGCACAGGAAGCTGTGCTGCTTTCATGATTTTTCAGCCCTCAAAATGCTATTTTTTCTTTCTGAAAATCTCCAATGAAGCTGTCACCAAATAAATCTTCCTCCCCTGCAGGAAATGCTCAGCTCGTGCATCTGACAGCTGCATAAAACTTCCTGTTCATTAATAGCACAGAGCTCCCAACAATTACAAATGATTAACCAGCTCCTTTTATTACTGTCCAGAACGAGAGCCAAGAGCATTCAAATATTGACAGTGGAGGAGCAGATGACTCCTGGTCTATATTTGCATCTGCTTTTGCCACACGTGGTGTGGGGCTGTGTGGGTTGGAGGTGAGGATTTCCATCTGGCTGCTGCTGTCCAGGTTCACTCAGCAGAGCTCGAGGGATCAGCAGCAAAACCCCCCTGGCAGAAAGGGAGGACAGAAGGAACCTGCAGGAGAGCAGCTGAGCAAAAAAAGCAAAATTAGGCATAACTCCAGTGGAATTCTGAGAGTTTGGAATAAAATGTAAATGAGGTTTTGAGTCAGCTCTGATGCTGCACTCCGAGGAGGATGGATGGAGTGAATCGTGGATTGTTTCGGATGAGAGAGCCCAGCATTTGCAGGGATTGATGGATTCTGAATCCCAGAGCCAGCCCAGCCCCTGGGCCTCTGAGATCACAGGGGTTGGTTCTTCACGTGGAGCCTGCATTCCTAAAACTCTCAGAGTGACCCCTCTGAGGGTCAGGTGTCAGTTCACCCTATTTGAGCAGGTTCCCAAAAATCCGAGGCAGTGCAGTGACCGCTGCTGTTCCACACCTGGGGCTCCTGCAGCTGCCAGACCCCAAAGAAGGTGCTGGCCCTCCTGAATTCCTGATGTATCCATGACAAAATCCATGGAGCAGACATGTCTTGGGACAGACACCAGCTGGAAAAGTGGTGCAGAGGCAAAGTCATCCCCAGCCCCACAAACCTCCTCCTCTCTGGGGAGCAGGTGCCACTTTGGACCGAGAAAGGAAATCACATCTGAGCTCAGGTTCCTGCAAACCTGAACGGCCTGGCTCGGAGCTCCAGGGAGAACTGGTGCTGCTGAACTTCTGCTGCAGTTCTGAGTTTTATTGGGGCTGGCTCCTCTCCAGCTGGTGGCCCTGGGGATTGCCCCAGGCTTGTTTTCAGCACCTCCCCGCTGCCTCTTCCGGAGCTCCCGGTGCTGCCGGCTCTGCCTGGGTTTCACCGGGGTGGTCTGAGTGTAATGAAAAGGAGAGAGCGATTCCTGCAGCGCAGGAGCCCCATCCTAATATCCCTAATTGTTCCCATGCTGCCCGTGCCTCTCCTGCGGGCTGGCTCTGCTGCAGCTCCTGCAATCCCAGAGGAATCCCTGCACACCCACTCGGGGGTGGCAGCAGCCTCTGGCTCACACACTCCAGCCGGAGCTCAACGGGAAACCTTCCCTCATTCTGCTTCCCAGAGATGCCTGAGCTGTGTTTTTAAATGATATTTCAGCCTCGAGTTTCTGCAGACTGTGACTCACAGTGTTGATGGAAGGAGGGAGCTGCTGATCTGGTTGTCTCTTCTTCCCCCATCACAAAAATCCCCCAGGTTCCTGCTGGCACCATTCTTTTATTTTTAAACAGGGAGAATTACAGACTCTACACCAGCTATTTCTCCATGTGGGAGCTTCTAGAACAGATAAAAGGTTCCTGTGTCAGGATTGAGACAGAGAGTTATTGTAGACGTGGTGCCTCAGTGGGTGGAACAGGCATTTGAACCACAATTATTCTCCTGTAAGAGCAGTTGAAGTCTCTATCAAATATGCAGTGATGATAACAATACTATGTCAAATATTCACTTCCTTCATGCAGCTTCTGCACAGCCTGGGTCACGACTTTCCCCAGCTGGCTCTGCTTTGAACCCCCTGGCTCTGCTTTCCCCTGCCTCTGCTTCACCCTTCCCCTTCCCAAGCCTGAAAAATGGAAAATTTGAGGAGCTGCAACTCCTAAAAAGAAAAAGAAGTGAAAAAAGACTTCTTGTAAACTCTGTATTTAATTCTCCTGCAGCAGGGGAAGAGAAGTGATGATTTCTGTGGGAGTTTGATCCATGTGGGTCAGGTCCAGGATGTTCTCCTGTCCTGAGGAGGAGCCAGGCACGAGGCTGAGCCTGCTCTGGTGGGATGTGCAGGGCTGGGAGCAGCAGATCCCACAGCCAGGTTTGTCCTGGCAGGCTCCTGAAGCCATGTGCACACCCCTGCCCTTCTGTTTCCACACCCTCGTGGCTTTGGGTTGAGGGAAGGGTCCAAATTTTCTTCTATTTTCTTTGGACTTCTCCCAAGAAAAAGAAAAGGCATCGATGGCCTCGGGCACCTTGTCCTGATGCTCCCTGCTCACCGAGGAGGAGTCTCCCTGCAATTCCAGCTGTGGATTCCTGCAGCTGCCCAGGGCACGGGGTTAAAGCTGCTCTTCAGAGCAGCAGAGGCCCCTCAGGTCACTGCAGGATTAGGGCAGCTGGAGCCAGTTTTACTCCCTGGAAAAACACGATTTGCTAAACTTCTTCTGAGTGGAAACACAAGGATGGGAATCCCTGACCCAGCCCACTGAAGGGATAAAAGCTTTTTTAAAGAAATGTTAATCCTAGTGAAAGGCTGTGAGGGGTAAGAATTTGATATAATTTTACTGCTGCCACTGGAATACCAGACAGGAGCTGTGCCAGCCCCTGGGCTTTCCCTTTCCCATTCCTTTTCTCTTTTTCTCTTTCCCTTTCCCTTTCCCTTTCTCTTTTCTCTTCCCCTTCCCCTTTCCCTTTCCCTTCCCTTTCCCTTTTTCTCCCTTTCCCTTTTTCCCTTCCCCTTTCCCTTTCCTTTTTTCCTTTCCCTTTCCCTTTCCTTTCCCTTTCCCTTTCCCTTTCCCTTTCCCTTTCCCTTTCCCTTTCCCTTTCCCTTTCCCTTTCCCTTTCCCTTTCCTATTCTCTTTCCCTTTTCCCCTTCCCCTCTCCCTTTCCCTTTTTTCCTTTCCCGTTCCCTTTCCCCTCTCCCCATCGGAGCTCGCTGACCTCTCCTCATTACTCAGCAAGTTCCTCAGTGCTGAGAGCCAAGGTTTTTATTCCAGGAGAATTCCAGGGTTTCCCAGCAGCCCTGTCCTTCAGCACAGCTCCCTGGCGAGCAGCGACATTGCAGCTGCACAGGGAACACCGGGGAGACACAAAACGGGAATTTCAGGCAGCACAGGGACACTTGGGAATCCTCCTGGTGGTGAAACCACTTATTTAATTTAAAAATAAACTTATGCACCTGGGGATTTTGTTGTTTTGTTGATTCCGTGGTGCCTGGCTTTGAATGCGTTTAGAAGCGTTTTGATAGGTTTGGGTTTAAAACAAATAATTATCAGGGTGAGAAAATTGTTAATATTGCAACAAGAGGCAAAGAGGGGTTATCAGATATTCAGAATTCATAGTGCAGTTTGAGGACCTGCAGCCTAACCTAACTCACTGGCAGTAAAATCAGTGACACCCAAATCCAGCAATACTCCACAGCTTTGCAGGGGACAATATTGCCAGGTAGGTATTAAGATTTTAAATTTAATTAATTAAGATTTAAAAGTGTAAATCCTCAAAACCAGGAATGGGAGCTGTGCTTACAAAGGTGAGTAGCTTAAAAAACTCGTTTTACCTCATCACATCTGAACTCAAAATTGTTAAAAAAATTAAAATATTAGAAGATTTTTAGTGCTGATGCAGTTTGGCGTTGTTGCTCCCGAATTCAACCCCAAATATCACATTTTGAGCTTTAAATGGAGAAGATTCACCTCATTTGAGTGCAGCTCTCCAGCTGTGACTCTCCTGAGCTGGACCTGACCCGTCCTCTATGGCCAAGGTTTGGGAATTACCCTTCCCACATAACAGTTAATTTTTTTCCCTTTATTTTCCCCTCTTGTAAAAAGCAATTACAGCTTTAAATCTGACCCCATTCTCAGTATCAGCTGACGAAGATGGCCAGGGATGCTGGGGGAAATTCGGGGATGCTGGGGAAATTCGGGGATGCTCAAAGGAATTCGGGGATGCTCAGAGTAATTCAGGGATGCTGGGGGAAATTCGGGGATGCTCCGGGAATTCGGGGATGCTCCAGGAATTCCGGGATGCTCCGGGAAATTCGGGGATGCTCAGAGGAATTCGAGGATGCTCAGAGGAAATTTCGGGGATGCTCAGAGAAATTCGGGGATGCTCAAAGGAATTCGGGGATGCTCCGGGAAATTCGGGGATGCTCAGAGGAATTCGGGGATGCTCAGAGAAATTCGGGGATGCTCCGGGAAATTCGGGGATGCTCAGAGAAATTCGAGGATGCTCCGGGAAATTCGGGGATGCTCAGAGAAATTCGGGGATGCTCCGGAATCGGATGCTCGAAATTCGAGGATGCTCCGGGAAATTCGGGGATGCTCAGAGAAATTCGGGGATGCTCCGGGAAATTCGGGGATGCTCAGAGGAATTCGGGGATGCTCCGAGAAATTCGGGGATGCTCAGAGAAATTCGGGGATGCTCCGGGAAATTCGGGGATGCTCCGAGAAATTCGGGGATGCTCCGGGAAATTCGGGGATGCTCCGAGAAATTCGAGGATGCTCAGAGAAATTCGGGGATGCTCCGGGAATTCGGATCTCGGATTCGGGATGCTCCGGGAATTCGGATGTCAGGAATCGGATGCTCCGGGAAATTCGGGGATGATCAGAGAAATTCGGGATGCTCCGGAAATTCGGGGATGATCAGAGAAATTCGGGGATGCTCCAGAAATCGGGGATGCTCCGAGAAATTCGGGGATGCTCAGAGAGTCGGGATGCTCCGGAAATTCGGGGATGCTCCGGGATGCTCAGGAAACCTTCGGGATGCTCCGGGACGTTCCGGGATGCTCTGGAATTCCCGCGGAAGCCCCGGGATGCCCGGCAGGCTGTCAGCAGGTGGCGGCGTTCACCGCGCTCCGCGAGGAGACGCTCGGTGCGCTCAGCTGAGCCCGCGTTTCAACCAAAACGCGCCGTGAATTTCCAGGGTTGGAAAACACCTCCTGCCTTGCCTTTTCCTCTCTGGGAGAGGGTGCCACACGAGAATCAACCTCGGTTCTGAGTTTCTGACCCTTGTCCTCTCTGGAAGAGGGTGCCACAAGATAATCAACCTCAGTTTTAAATTTCTGACCCTTTTCCCCCCTGGGAGAAGGTCCCACAAGATAATGAAGCTAGTTTTTAAGTTTCTGAGCATTTGGGACTCAAAAGGAGGTGCTCTCAAGAAGCCTTGTGCCTTCCAACCCTTTCCAGGTACTTCCAGCCACTTCAACCCTCCTGCAAAGGAATTTTCTCTCTGTTTTCTGCCTCCATCCCAGCCTGGCTGATGAGCTGCACCGGTCTGTGCACGTTTGTGCAGCTCACCCTGGAAGTGGCATTTCTACTCTTTAATTGCCTTTACTTTGGGGAAAAGAATCTTTTCAAGCCCTCTGGGTTTCCTCCCTGCCGCTGCCCTGGTGTTGTTAAACACACAGACTGTGGTGGCTGAGGGGAGAGTCTGGCTGCACAAGAGCTGTTCTTGTCGTGACAGACTCATGGGCACGTTCGTTTTTAGCACCTCGAGTAAAATCCTAAGTCCCAGTTGTGAAAATAACACGTGGGTGTCAACAGGTCAAGAACATACTCACACACCCGTTAGAGAGTTAGGTTGTTATTGTGATTGTCTTTTAAATAAAGAAATACAACCAAGAGAAGTTGATTTGAATATTGGTATTTGGGTAATTAAGAGCAACTTAAATGTTTCTTTAACTGTGAAATTTCTCTCTGTAGCATTAATGAACCAGCTGTTATGATCGACTCCTGCTCCAGCTTTGTCCCTTTGTTCCCATTTTGAACAAAAATCCCAATTTAGGCGTGAAAATCCTTCTGCAGATGCCTCTCCTGCAGGCAGAGGTGCAGGGGGAGGCGAATGCCAAGGCATGACTCAGGCTGTGTCTCAAACCTCACAACTGCAGTTTGCTCTGAACCAGACTCATTCTAAAGTTAGCTCGATTTTTTTTTTTTCTCTCTGATGAAGTTTTTGTGTTGTTAAATTTGTTCCCTGGGGTCAGAGAGTCCGTGCTGGTGTTTTCAGGTGCGGTTAATGATTTAAGGTGACTCATATGTCAGGGCTCACTCACTCACAACAAACCCAGCAGTGACTCAGGAGAGTTTTTTATCGTTGTGTTGAGATGATGTGTGCTCACAGAATTCTACCAGAAAGACCAGCAATAGATATTTGAGCAGGTTTTTTTTTCTGTGTTCTCCTATCTGTTTGTAACTCTGTGAGGGGATTAGATAGCCCTTATCAGGGATAGCCCACATTCCCAGGAAACAGCAGGACCTGGGCTCCTGAGCTGCTGCAGGGCTGGGTGGACAGAGGACACCGTGGTTAATGTTTTTGCAGCTGGCATGTGACTTCCAGAGGGGACACACGGGGGACAGGGCACCTCTGCACCCTGTGGCATCCTGGGGGTTGCTGAGTGCAGGAGGCAGAGCCATCCCGGGCTGTAGCCTGGTTTCAGGACTGAAGCTCTGATTCTCTAAAGCTCTGGTCTTCTGATGGTCCAGTTTTCTGGGAAAGGAATTTCAGAAAACTGGACCATCAGAAAACCTGAGCTTTAGAAAATCAGAGGGCTGAAACCAGACTGCATTGGGTCTCAGCTGAGCACATCCAAACCCAGGGAAAGGAACCCACACATCTTAGTCAGCTCTGGGAAGCACCTTTAGTGTGCACAGGGATTGAATGGGCACAGGGATAGGATATAAACAGGGATTGAATGTGCACAGGGATTGAATGGGCACAGGGATTGAATATAAACAGGGATTGAATGTGCACAGGGATTGAATGGGCACAGGGATTGAATGTGCACAGGGATAGGATATAAACAGGGATTGAATGGGCACAGGGATAGAATGTGCACAGGGATTGAATGTGCACAGGGAAAGAATATAAACAGGGATTGAATGTGCACAGGGATTGAATGTGCACAGGGATTGAATGGGCACAGGGATTGAATATAAACAGGGATTGAATGTGCACAGGGATTGAATGGGCACAGGGATTGAATATAAACAGGGATTGAATGTGCACAGGGATTGAATGTGCACAGGGAAAGAATATAAACAGGGATTGAATGTGCACAGGGAAAGAATATAAACAGGGATTGAATGTGCACAGGGATTGAATGTGCACAGGGATTGAATGTGCACAGGGATTGGATATAAACAGGGATTGGATGTGAACAGGGATTGAATGGGCACAGGGATTGAATGTGCACAGGGATTGAATGTGCATGTAGATTTAATGTGCACAGACATTTAATGTGCACAGGGTTTTAAAGTGCACAGAGATTGAATGTACAAGGAGAACGTGCTGCAGAGTCACAGAACCAGGGCTGGGCTGGGCTGGGAGGGACACTGAAGCTCATCCATGCACCCCTGCCCTGCACAGGGACACCTCCCACTGCCCAGGCTGCTCCAGCCTGGCCCGGGCCATTTCCAGGGCTGGGGCAGCCCAGCTGCCCTGGGAATCCCAGCCCCTGCCACCCTGGTTCCTTCCCAACGGTGCTGAGCAGGGATGGCAGAGGGAACGATTCCCATCTCTCTCTGTCCCCTGCTAGAGGCAGACACAGCATCCCCAGAAGTTGAGGTTTGGGTCAAAAATAAAGAATGAGCTTGAAGTGTTGAGTCAGAGCAGAAATCCCATAGGAAAATTGTGGGTGCATTCTGTAAAGTGAGACTTCTTCAGCGAGTATTAGTGACAGCTTAAATATTCCCTGCCATAAATGTCATTTTTTGTAATGCTGATGAGAGATAGGAACTATTTATTTTTTTTTTCCCCCGGGAAAAAACTGGTTGGGAATTTTAAAAGCATCTTTATTGTATTTGTGTGTCCTGCAAATTTTCACATGAAAACACTTCCGAAGGGCCACCCTGGAGCTTCCCCAACTCCAGATTTGGAGTTATAAATAACTGCTAGGAAGTACTACATGTCCCACTAGTTTGGGCAATCTTTGATGGAGGTCAGTGTGCAATGAACTCCCCAGGTAACGGAGTCCAGTGGACAATTATTGCCTGACACTTCAGTTTTCTATTTGGCTAATTTGACCTTTTAATTGAGCACTTAACCTGCGAGTTTGCACAGCTTGAGGCCGCTCTTGGGGAGAAAACCCCCCCATTATTATATATATTCCCCTCCAAATTCCCAGTGGAAGGGAGAACGTGAGCAGTGCCGTTTTCCTGGAGTTGCTGGCTGGGGCTGGGGCTGGCAGGGTTTGTCCCTGTGGGTCAGGCACTGCCCTGGCATGGGCTGCCCTCGTTGGCCTCTCCCTTATCTCTGCAGGGATTCCTGCTGCAGCTCTGCTCTGCCTGCCCAGCCTGAGCTGCCTTTGCTCTGCACACACAGCACCGTGCAATTCCCTGGGTTTTTTCCCCGTGTTTTCCCCAAAGCTGCAGGGTTCATTCACTCAGCAAATCCTTCAGGGCTGGGAGCCAGGGCTGGGCTGTGCTGCAGGGTCCAGCCTGTCTGCCTGGCTCCCTGGGCATTCCCAGCCTGCTCCTGATGCTCCAGGTACTGCCTGGTTGCATTCCTCAGGGCTCAGCCTGGTCCCAAAGGGAATTCTGCTGAAAACTGTGTTTGGAGGGGCCACACCATGATAAAACATATGTATTTATGCCTCCTTGTGGACTTTCTGCATCTCTGGTGGATCACCCAGCTGCTAAAATGGGTTGTGACACTATCAAGGAAGTAGCTCAGAGATTCAGAGACCTCGAATTCCAGCGTTGTTTTTTTTTTTCCACCCTTAATAACGTCCAATAAAAGATAAAAGATGGGAACTGTTTTCCTTCAGATCAGCGATTGCTGAAAGCCAGGGCAGTGCTCTTACTCATGGGCAAGCCTGATAATCCCAGCAAACTCACTCATCCATTCTCCAAGGGGAATTATTCCAGCCCAGATCACGCAGTTCATTGCTGGTAAAAAGGAGGAACGACCTTTTGCAATATTTTCCTCCCAGCCAATGGCTACTGGCTTTTTCCTACCAGGTTGCCCAAGGATATTAAAGAGAATTCAAGGAGACTTTTTCACACCACTGACTACCCAACGTTTGTGTTGGTAGCAACAAACCCAGGCTTGAAGGTTTGTGCAATGTGGAGATGGGATGGGTGGGTGGGGGAATAACTGAGAATGCAAAAGCAAACTCAGGGTTTAGGGCGTGGGATTTAGGATGCTTGTGCTTTGGGTGAGACAGAGAGGGAGAGAAAAAGAGAAAGAAATTCAACACAAAAGCAGTTCAAGCTGAAAATTGTTAGTGAAACTGCAAAGAAGAAATGGGAGATATTTCTCTAAACATTTTCATGGCAAGGAAGAACAGTGGCTTCAAAGACTGTTGCATCTCTGAGTATTTTTGGTTGGTATCCTCTGGGCAAACAAAGTGGTGTTGACTCAAACCCTGCTGGACAAAATGTCCACCATTTCCCTTATTGACAGTTCTGGCTGAAAAAACCCCCAGCAATTAACACAGAAAATGAATGAAAGCTTCTCTGCTAGAACAAACCCCTCGAGGTAAAGGCTAATGGAGCTTTAAGATCTCTCTGGGAAATGGAAATGGTCATTTCCAGCACAGCCAGCCATCACTCTACCACTTCAACCACCACTGCCAAACCAGGAAATATTGCTGTGCTCTGAACTGCAAGAGCTGGTGGAAATCTTGCTCTGAGTGTGCCCATGACAAAGAATATTTAACTTGTGACAGCAGGGAAGAGCAACCAGTCATTCTGCTTGGCTTTATTATTTGCCTCAATCCTGTCCAGTTTACAGAATGTAAAAACAAAGAACACTTTATTTCTCAAGTTACCATAAATATGGATTAATCCTTCAAACCTCCCAGGAAAGCTGAGGGTGCTGTGAGATCAAGAAGAGAGGAATTCCACACGAGCTTAGAAAAATGCTGGTGTTTTCACCCATAAACCTGATGTGTGCAGTGAGATGATCAAAGCTGCTGCATTCATTCAAACACGACCACTCTGTTCTGCCTCTTCACCTTCCAGTCCAAGCCCCATCCCTCCTGAGGGGTCACACTCTGCTGTTGTCCCTGAACATCAGCCTTCTGATTTGTTTTAGTAGAGTGGAGTCAGTTCTCATGAATTGTAAGATAAACAAGAATCATGTTTGCATTCCTTTGTAAAAGAGATCACCTGATGGACTTCTCAAGTGACCAGTGAAGATGGAGAAAGGTGGTAACCTTTCTATCCAATCTCTGATCACTGTCCAAAAACTTATATATACAAAGTCAACAATAAACTAGAATCTTCTTCTTCCTTTCTTCCTTTCTTCCTCTCTACCTAAACACCTATTATACGTGTCACTGTGTGTTTCTACCTACATCACAGTAACACTCTGCTCTGCAGCTCTCCTGCTGCTTTTGCTGCCCTCTCCCGAGGTCTCACAGCTCCAAGGTGCTGGTTACCCCTGCTCTGGCACTGGCTCCCACCTCCCGTGCCATGGTGGTGTTTTTGGGTCCCATCCTGACCCTCGTTATCTTTGCCAAGCTCCTCAAAAGGAGCTGGATCTTTCACTCCTGCTGACAGCACCATTCTGCCCTGCTCTGCAGACTCACAGCAGGCCCACGGGGGAATCTGGGGGAAATCTGGGAAAATGAGCAGCTGGGAGCTGAGCCTGCATCCCCCTGAGCTGGTCCCCACCCCAGAGCTGCCCCAGCTCAGCCTGTGCTGCCCCTGTCCTGCATCCCTGGGGGATTCAGGCAGGAATCCCGGGGCAGTTCATCCCAGAATGGTTTGGGATGAAGGAACATTAAAGCTGATCCCATCCCACCCCCGGCAGGGACCCCTCCCACTGTGCCAGGGGCTCCCAGCCCCATCAGCCTGGCCTGGGGCACTGCCAGGGATCCAGGGAAGCCCCAGCTGCTCTGGGAATCCCTGCCCACCCTCCAGGGAACAATTCCTGCCCAAATCCCACCTAACCCTCCTCTCCTTTAGCCTGCAGCCATTCCCTGTGTCCTGTCCCTATAAATCCTCTCTCTCCATCTTCCCTGCAGCTCCTTCAGCCACCCTGAGCTCACCCCAAAGCTTCTCCAAGCTGCACAATCCCAATTTTTCCAGCCTTCCCTCGCAGCTGGGGGGCTGCCAGTGCCAGCAGCAGTCCTGCCCCTGGGGCTGGCAGGGCCATTCCCCTGCAGCTGTGTCCCCCTGCCCAGCCATCCCGGGCTGCTTTTTGGGTGGCTCTGGTTGGGAAGGTCTCTGCTCCAAGGTTCCCCCGTGCCCTGGTTGCTCATTAACCCCCTGCTATTAATAGCAGAGCCCAGGGTGGGAGTGCAGGTTCAGCCAGTGCGTTCTCTACCGAGGCAGGCCAAAAATAGACACACAAAAGTCCAACCCTGATGAAACTTTAACTATTTTTAGTCAAAAACACCCCACATACTATACTAACTAACTGATCCCTGACCCTCACGTCCGAATTCCTCAGAAGCCATGGAATAAATGTGTTAAAACCCCCATTTGTTATATTTACAATATCTCTTTTGGCTCTATCTCCAAATTAATACGTATCTTTTTTATTCCTACTTTTCAGCTGAGGAGGTGAAATGAAGCTCAAGGAGGTTTCCGTGTATTTTATTGAATATTTTTTAATATTTATTTTCACAATCAGGGATGGGCTGGTGATGGGCACGAGCTGAAGGTGTTACCAAACCAAGATTTGGGGCAGGCTGAGCCAACAGGGAATGGCAGAGCTTGGGTGCCTGGGGGATTCCAGGAAGGATTCAGACAGAGACAAATCCTGAGGGGGAGAATCCACGGCTCTCAATTCCTCACCAATGGCAAATCTGTTTTACCAGGTAAATCTGGAAAGGTTCAGCCCAAAATGAGAGGAGAGAACTCTGAGAGGAAGCAGAGGAGATGGAGCTCATCTGCTTTTGATAATTCACCTTGAGTTACATGCCTGTTGTGGTTTCAGTTGGAAACCGACTGGAAATATTAATTAGTGCAGTGGGTTTGTTTTGCTAATTTGAAATTTTTAATTAAGAGTAAAGTAGGTTTAAATTTAAAAGTATTAACAACTTTATTAATATTAAAAGGAAAAAAAAAGAACAAGAATGAGAAATCTTTAATTATCCCACTGTGAAAATATAAAAAGAGAAATCTGAGATTTTTAGTTAGTTTATTATAAAACTACTAAATTAAATTAAGGCAATGCTCTTAGCTGAGCATTTTACTATTAAGGTCGTATTTCTGATTTCAGTGCAAGCTGAGGAGATGATAAAATCCTGCCAGCCTGCTGGAATTTCCCCAGCACTGACTCTGCCCAGTCACAGCCTGGCTCTCGTAAGCCAAGCTCCATCTCTGCATCACCGACTGGAAATAAATCCCTCTGCACAGACAGGAGCAGCAAGGCAGAAATGGCTGCATATTTCTGAAAACTCAAGTGCTATCCACGCACCAAAAAGGTCCAGCTTCTGGCAGAAGTAAAGTTTTCCTGTCCCACCCGTGCTGTGCCTGGAGGGGTTTGGGTGGAGCTGCTCTCTAAAAACCAAAGCACCCCAGGAGACTGAGGTGGTTTGCATGCAATGCCCTTTCAGAGCGAAAATTAAGAGTTGTTGACATAATAGCGTTGAAAACTGCGGGTCTGGAGCTTGGCTGGATGAAAAATCTTTGTCCTGGAGGAAGCTCTTGTAAGAGCCCTGCTAATCTTAAAAACACCTCCAAGTTTTCCAGAAGATCCCTTCCCATAAGATCTGCATCCAGCTGATGTGTTTTCTCTCTCCCAAACTTTTGCTGAACAAACACCTTGGCTTCGATCAGGTTTTCAAGCACAGAAGAATTTTGAATTTCAGGATTTTCTAGAAAAATAGCAAAGCTGAGTCGCACTGTCCTTCAGCATGGCTGCTGTGGGCACTGCCTCGGTGCTTTAACCCTCCTCAGGAAAACGACATTCCCACATCTCTCTTTGCCATGGGGCTCTGATTTGCCCCAGAAATTCCAGTTCCTTCTGCTATTGTTTGGGGTTTTTTCCCCTGAATGCCATTGACTTCTATAAATAGAAACATCACAAATCTTTTTTTTTTTTTTTTTGACAAAACCCAAACTTTTTTCCAGTCTGGCACCGCTTTGGGTGCCAAGCACAACCCCAGAGGGGCTCAGAGGAAGCAGCAGCTTTCCTGGGGGATGTTGAATATGCAAAAAAACCCCTCTGTGCTCTGTTTCTGAGGGCACCTGCCAGAGCCCTGCTGCTGGATCAAAGCACAGCTCAAACATTTGGCACCAGCCTGAACAACTCCTCCTGCAGGCAGCATAATGTGCTATTTTTAAACCTTTATTCCATTCATTTCTATCCACACACAAATAAAACTTCCCCACTGCAGTGGTTACCTGTTGGCTCACAGCTCTGATTCTTTAAGCAATGAGTTTCCCTTTCAATTCTGCCTTTGGGCAAGAAGAGCTTTGCAAGAGTTATGAATCAACTGCATTTGGAGCTTCTGTGCTGTCTGGAAAATGTCTTGGGGCACACCTCCCCTTGCCTTCCTTGCCAGGCTTCCCTCAGAGCCTGGCCCTGTGCTGGGAAGTTGTTTTGCCCCTGTTCAGCAACAAAAATGCCTTTTGCAATCAGTTCTTTCATCCTCCCGACCAGAAGGGAAGTCCAGAGAGGTTCTTGCGTTTCCAAAGCGAAATTTTAAAGTTTGGAACAAAAAAAAAAAAACTAAAATCCTGCTGGTTGTAGGTGGCTGGATTTCACTTTGATATTTAAGAACCTGAGGGATTGCATCTCAAACTGAATGATTCAGCAGCTGAAGTTGTCTCAAGAGAGACTTTGGGGGTCGTCCTGGTTCCTTTGGCTGCACACGGGGGTGGCCGTGCCCTTCCCAGCCCCAGGCTCTCATGGCCAGGTAGGACCTGGTGCCAATTCCTGCTGGTGACTGCAGCAGCTCTGCAGCCAGGAGGTGAATCAGAGCCTGCTAAAAACAGCCCTGCACAAAAAGGTTTTTGTCTGGATCAAAGTCCCAGGATCCCTGCTCACGAAAGGGGGGGAAGGACAAGGGCTCATGATCAGCCTGTGAGCCACAGAGGTGCTGGGGGTGCAGGGGTTTTATTGCAGGTGAGCAAACCACACCTGAAAAATTCCCCGGGCCACCCTCTCCTCTGGGATGGGTGTGAGCAGCTCCCAGGGAGCAGTTCTCTCCATTTCAGGGGAATTTAACTCCCATTAACTGCTGCCCGTGGTGTCTAAATGAAAGCATCGTCTATAAAGAGGTCAATGAATAAAATATCCTTACAATTACGGGTTTGAATTCTTCTTGTGACTCTGTGGGTCTTTTTATCCCCCAAAATCCTTTTCAATCTGCACACAAATAGGTATTTAACAGGCAGGTAGGATGCACCACTCATTCTGGAACTAGTGAATCTGATAAAATGATATTTCACTAGCCTGCAAATGTTTCCCTCAGCCTGCATTTCTTATCAGCCCTTCCAGGAGCGAGCACTTAGAGGTGAACTTTGAAATATTACATTTTCGTAGGGAAACCAAATGCCTGATCTCTTATGGAGCCAGCTTCCCTTTGCATGCCTTGAATTCCAGAATCACAGAGGAATTTAGGTCAGACAAGACTCCCAAGGGTCCAGCCTCTGCCCAGTCTCCACCCTGGCACCCACACCAAGCCCTGAGTGCCACCCTCAGTGGCAGTGGGAGCCCCCAGTAGGAATGCCCAGGCTGTCCAATTACTTGAGAACTTTATATCATCCACTGCACAGGAAATATCTCCTGTTTTCTGCTGTTTATTTCATTTAGTGGAGTGTGCTTTGAAGCTTTCCACTTGTGTTGGAGTTGCAAGTGAAGTGTTGAGTGTTACAAGGAGCATTAAAAGCTTTTCCTCCCATTTGCTCAACCACAGCCAGAGGGGAGACAGGATTCTTCCAGAGCCCCAAAACTTGGCACCTCCTGAAAAGGTGGGGATGATCCCAGTTTTCCTGTTACCCTGCCCAGAATCTTGCTCCCAAACTCCTCCTGGTTCTGCTTCTGCTGCCTTTAAGATGTCCAGAACTCGAGCCCCTGTTGCTGTGGGATAACACATGCACAGACTCCTTATTTATCAAAAGCAACATCACTTTGAATTCATATAATATTAAATTCCAGTCAAAACAATGTCCTGGTGTTCGTTTTCTTTTCTTGGGAACAAATTTCAGAAAATTCAACCATCAGAAAACCAGAGTTTTAGAAACTCACACACTTCAGGCCTGAAACCCAGACTACCCTCTCCCAGCTGCAGTTTCTCCATGGAGCAGAGCTCAGCAGCACCAGGAGGCAGAGCAGGCTCTGATTCCCATTCCACTGCAGCTGACAGTGGAGGCTCAAGTGCCATGGATGTGCAGATTCCAATTTGGGGTCAGTTTTGTCCTCCTGGCTCCCCTTTAGTGCCCTGCTGCTGTCCCTGGCAGCAGTTGGCTCCAGAGCCTTCCTTCTCCCTTCCCACTGCCTGGAGTTCACTCAACACAGGGAGAATTAGAGGCAAAGAGTTGGAACTTGTTGAGAGGAACATGCCCAAGAAAGCACAGGATAATTTTCCCTGATTATTAAACACATTCCATTCCACACTTGTTTTGACATTGTCCCTTGGAGAAAAATATTTTGTTTTATAGAGAGGCCTCATTGTTGCTTTTCCTGTCAGGAATTATTGCTCCATCCAAAGTGTTCAGCTCCATCCAAACCCTACAATGTAAAATTCTCTAAAATTCCTTCTGGATCCAAATCCTCCAGCTGTAGTTTAACTTGTTAGGTTGTTCCAAAGCCTCAAAGATCACAGAGCTCAGATAAAAGCTGTTGACAAGAGCTGAAATTTGATGTAGTCCATCCTCTTCTAGCAAAGACTTTGGGAATATAGGAGATAAAATCCATACAGGAATTGTATGAGGCATTCATGAAGTTCTAGGTGAGTGGACAGACAAGAAAGAAAAACTCTGATTTTCACTCTCTTCAACTCTGATACTCAAAAATACCTGAGAATAAATAAAAGTGAATAAGAACAATGCTCAATTTCATAATACAGTATTTGCACTTTTCTCCAAGCCTTGCCTGAAATGGAACATTAAAAAAATTTCTCAGATTTCTCAGAGATATTCACTCATCCAGGGAAGGGATTAAAGAGCTGATGGTAGCTTCAACCCCAATAAACTTCTTGTTTCAATTACCTGAAGCCAAAACCAGCTAAAGCTACAAGTCTTCCATGAATTTTCAAGGTATGTGCCACAAAGGACTGAAAATTGTCCAACTTTCTCCTTTTCTGAGGAGTGCTGGTGCATTAAAAACCCACCCAGCCACGTGCACTGCCATTGAATCAAAAATGAAGTTTCACATCTTTAAAATGAGGCATGGGCTGAATTTTCTGAACGCTTGTCCTGAAATGACCTTTAGCTGTGAACAATTCACAGAATTAATTTTGGAGATTTTGGGCTATTTTGCCCAAATTTGCCGGTTAATTAAAGTGTCGACAGAGATGTGAATTCTGCCTCTGGCTGTTGGGCACAAAGGTTCTTCTAGGGGCTGGGGAGGGGACAAACCTGAGATGTCACTGAGGAGCAGGGAAAGGAGCCCAAAGACAGGGAAAGGAGCCCAAGACAGGGAAAGGAGTCCATAGAGAGGGAAAGGAGCCCATAGACAGGGAAAAGAGTCCATAGACAGGGAAAAGAGTCCATAGACGGGGAAAGGAGCCCATAGACAGGGAAAGGAGCCCATAGACAGGGAAAGGAGCCCATAGACAGGGAAAGGAGCCCAAGACAGGGAAAGGAGCCCAAAGACAGGGAAAGGAGCCCAAGACAGGGAAAGGAGCCCAAGACAGGGAAAGGAGCCCAAAGACAGGGAAAGGAGCCCAATAGACAGGGAAAGGAGCCCAAAGACAGGGAAAGGAGTTCAAAACAGGGAAAGGAGTGCCAAAAACAGGGAAAGGAGCCCATAGACAGGGAAAGGAGCCCATAGACAGGGAAAGGAGCCCATAGACAGGGAAAGGAGTCCAAAGACAGGGAAAGGAGTCCAAAAACAGGGAAAGGAGCCCAAACACAGGGAAAGGAGCCCAAAAACAGGGAAAGGAGCCCAAACCCCATTTCAGGGACTGACTCAGGGCTGGGAGCATCAGCCTGGCAGGAGTGGAGCACAGATCACAAATTCCAGCTCGTCAGGCCTGAAGAAATGATAAAGCATGGATCACTGGGTCCAGCTTTGCCTTTTCAATTCCAACATGCCCAAAGGCTGAGCAGAATTCACTTCCTTTTGGACAGGTAAGCCTCTCTCCCTTCCCTGCTGAGACAGGGAAGGTGGAGGCCAATTAATTTAATTAAAGTTCTGATCCAGCTGCCTTCCTCCGAGGAGCAGTGCAGAAATGATCACAGGGAAGTGGGGTTGGAATGGAAATTCTCAGTGAGGGACTGGTCTGCAAGCAGCAAAGGACTGTGCTGGGTTTATCCTGCTGGACAGCAGAAGGTTTCCCAGATATTTATTAATCTCAGGGCATCCTGCTGGGGTTCTGCTCCGGAAACACGAGGGGAAAAAAAAGCTCTGCTGCTTTCTGAATGTGGAAGCTTGGCTTGGTCATTCATTATCTGTGGAGTTTGATAATTACCTGTTTCCTAAGCAAATTGCTTTGGACATTTACTTGGAGGTAGGAGATTAATGGAGTTCTTTGCAAACTTCAGGAACCTGAAAAGCTCCCAAAGATTCCGGAACTCAATTTTCCAGGTCAGTGGTTATTGGCCTGCTGGTCACCCGGCAGAGAGCACAGATTGGTACCTGGGCTCCTGCAGAGTCAACCCAAAAACCAAAACCTGCCCGGCAGCAACAGCCCGGTGGATCTTTGACTCCACTCCATTTAAATAACAAAAAATCCTGAGTAGCTCAGTAACTATCAACCTGTGCTTCACTGCCCGGGGGCAATGGGGGTTTGGAAAGAGCTGATAACCAGGCTGTCAAGGTCAGGCCAACGAGATAACACCACTGCTCTCTGCCTGCCTCTAAAATCAAAGATCAGCTCACTTGTGAGCAGCGAGACAAGCCTGCCATTGGACAAACTGGTTTCTCTTAGCACTCACTCCATATTGGCACAGCTCCATGGGCTCTAGTGCAGTAATATGAATTTATAATTATTTCTTAAATAATTTAATTACAATTATTAATTATATTATTAATTAAATTAAAATTAAAAATTATTTATTGAATAAGCTTTTTAAATTAATTATTAAAAACAGGCTTTTTGTGGGTTTTTGTCCCAGGATTTTGGGTAGATCCCCCCACATGGACCTGCACCTCAGCCCAGGCTCCCTGGGGATTGATTTCCCATCCTCAGTGTCACCCTCACCCTGCCAGGAATGGTGCTGTGGGATGGCATTTTTATAATATGCATAATTTCTTTTGATTCTGCAAAAATTCAAGCTATGTTCATGCTTCCTCAGAACTTTCTGTGGATTTTGTCTTGTCCTAATGGCAGAGAAATGTCCCAATCCCACACCAGGCAGAAACCTGTTCAGACTACGCCAAGAAACCTCTGCTGTAAAGCTGCAAAGACTTGGAAATAAATAATGGAAGACTAATTCTAGAGAAAAAAAAAATAGAACTCTTTATTTTCTTACAAAACTGCCTAGAAATATTCAGCTAATGCACAAATTGCTTTATACATTGTTGGGGGGATACATGTACATATCTGAGCACAACAGAGGAGAACAAACAAATGGAAAACAAGAGACAGACCAACAAATACTAAGAACTTGCATCATTTCAGCATGTAAAAAAATAAATTCAGGATTATATATGGAGATAAAGCCATACTTGAAACTGCAAAAGTGTGAAACCATAACAGCCAAACGCCAGAACTGCAGTGACAAGCTGAACCTTCAGCTATTGCAGTCTCCACCAGAAACCAACCCCTTGGGAGTGTTTAGGGGCCTCATTTCCTGTGGAGCTGCCCGTGGAAGCACAATTTTGTAATTAATCTCCTGGCACTATCCTGCTAGGATGATCAGCATTGCACAGGGGCAGAACCCATAGGGTCCCAGCAGGTCCATTTGGGACCAGGCTTTTTCATGCAGTGAAAGACCACGAAGGTTTTACATCAAAAGTGGCATCAAATGACAACGAAAGGGCATCAAATGGGTTGTGCAGGAGCTGGAGGGATGGGAATCCCTGGGGAAGAGCAGAGGGTGTGCCAGGCACAAGGTTGCAGCTGATCAGAGCAGAGCATCAATCCTGTCAGGTGCATTTGTCCCAATTTCCTTCCGACCCAGGCAGTGAAGGAAGCCAAGGAAATAGATTTCTTTAATCATCCCAGTCTCCCAGCCCTGGTTTTGCCTTTCTCCAGACTCCCAGCTCCCCTGGCACTGAGAAGGGCTGAGGCAGTTTGCTCTCCCACTCTGAGCTCCCAGGGCAGCTTCAGTCCCACACTGGAGGCAGCTCTCCCCAAACTGGGCTGCTAAAAACCCTCCAGGGCTCCTCGTCCTGCACAGCCCCTCGGCTGCACTGAATCCCTGGATTTCCACACTGGCATTTTCTCTCTTTTAAGCACATTTGCCCAATCACACAGGCTGGGAGCTTTGCCTGGTGCTGTTCCTGGCTCAGCAGTTGTTCCCTGGCTACTGGAGCCTCCAGAGCTTTTCTTCCACAGCTGATGTCTCTGTTTAAGAGGAGGCAGCAGCAGGGCTGTCCTTCATTTTTTGCAACCTGTATTGAACAAAAAAAGAATCTTTAGGGTGATTACATCAAAGCAAACAGCACTGAAGAAACTTCAGTTAAAGGAGGGAATATTCAGATTATACTGGGGGATATTGTTGTCCTGGGTGTTGGCTGGCAAAAAGAAAAAATTTAAAAAACCTTCCCCATATTGAAATGCCCTTGCTTTCTAATTGGAGGATTTAATTCTAGATCAGACTTGTTTTCTCAATATAGATGTTGCACAAGTTATTTTGTTAGCTTGTTTGTATAAACTTGTGAGAGAGAAAATCCTACACTCAAAATATATAAGGTGCAACACTGCATGACTATTTATAAATAGGCTTTTTTTGTCCTTCTGCCTCAAATGAAGTTTTGTTAGCTAAACTCTGTAGTGAGCAGTTCCTTCACTAAGGCATCTTCTTTTTAATCTGCAAATTGATGCTCAGGATCAAATGCTCTTTTCTAGGAAATATCTTCTGGGAATGCAGTGGAGAAGTCCTAACAAAACACTGGCTGTTATTTTCTGTAGCAGTGGGTACATGCTGATTTCCCCCTTTTGGTCAGAATCACGCAGAAAATGTGGATATAAAATTAATAAATGTATATAAAATTAACTCCAAAGCCATGAGCTGTGTGAAATACGGGATATTTCCTGTTAAAATACTGAAGTGGGACAGTGCTTAATTTGCTAAAATAAAGAGAACTGAAGAGCAGACAAACATCTGTTGTTTTACACTCTCATTTACATAAAACCCCCAAATCAGGTCCCCAAAAAAAGCCTTCCACAAAACATTGTGGGATACAAAAATTCCACAAAACATTGCTCATCATCTCTAACACCTTCCACATACCACTAACATTAACCCCATCCCTGAGGCAGCTCCCTCCAAAATGTTGGAGTAAAATAAAGTGCTTAAGTCCCCTTTTTACAGCAAAGTTAGACTCTAAGCAATTTTTATTACTTGACATTTAATCCTCCAGGTGTCTGCTTCAGAAAAAAAACTCAGATTTAATGCCCAAGTAACTACAAAGTGATTTGCAGCAGAAGTTACCCACGCAGAGGAATCTCTTACATGGAAACTCGAGAATTAAACGCTGTGAGTGTCTGAATAATGTTCAAAATGTGTTTCTGGCTTTACTTGAACTCTTTAGCAGTTATTTTGGGTTTAGAATGAAAGTGTCAGACCTGCCCGGGGGTGGAAGGCGATGGGCAGGGCCCGGCTGGGGACGAGGATTCCCGAGTGCAGCGTCTCCACTGGCTCCTGGTCCGTGGCCAGCACGTGGTATCTACGGATCAGCTGCAAAAAAAAATCCCCATCAGCTGCAAGGAAACATCCCCCTGCAGCTGCAAGGAAACATCCCCATCAGCTGCAAGGAAACATTCCCCCTGCAGCTGCAAGGAAACATTCCCCCTGCAGCTGCAAGGAAACATCCCCATCAGCTGCAAGGAAAAACAATCCACCCACTGCATGCTGCAAGGAAACATCCCCATCAGCTGCAAGGAAACATTCCCACCTGCAGCTGCAAGGAAACATTCCCCCTGCAGCTGCAAGGAAACATCCCCACCAGCTGCAAGGAAACATCCCACCTGCAGCTGCAAGGAAACATCCCCTCAGCTGCAAGGAAACATTCCCCTCGCTGCAAGGAACATCCCTCAGCTGCAAGGAAACATTCCCCCTGCAGCTGCAAGGAAACATTCCCCTGCAGCTGCAAGGAACATCCCCTGCAGCTGCAAGGAAACATCCCCACCAGCTGCAAGGAAACATCCCTCAGCTGCAAGGAAACATCCCACCTCAGCTGCAAGGAAACATTCCCATCAGCTGCAAGGAAACATTCCCCCTGCAGCTGCAAGGAAACATTCCCCATCAGCTGCAAGGAAACATCCCCACTCAGCTGCAAGGAAACATTCCCCCTGCAGCTGCAAGGAAACATCCCTCCTGCAAGGAAACATTCAGCTGCAAGGAAACATCTCCCCATCATCTGCAAGGAAACATTCCCATGCAGCTGCCAAGGAAACATTCCCATCAGCTGCAAGGAAACATTCCCCCTCAGCTTGCAAGGAAACTTCCCTCAGTGAAGAACTTCCCCACAGTGTGCTGGATCATTGGTGGCATGTGAATATGAGTGGCCAAGCTGTTTAATCCCCTGCTAACCCCCCCTCGCTGGGCTCTGTTTATCCCTGGCTGGTCACACCCTGTCCCATTGTACCCATCCCTGGTGGGAACACCCCCAGCACGACCCTGGAGTCTGGTGGAGCTTCTGAGATTCTAAAGCTCTGGTTTTTTCCTGATGTTTTGGGTTTTGGGAACTTATACCCACTCCTTGAACATAAACATCAGGTTTTGTTTGTGTAACAAACTCATGTTTGGAATTCTGTGTGAACAAGTTTCAGAAACTCAAAATATCAGGAAAAAACAGTTTGAGGAACTCAGAAGCTGCAGGCCTGAAAGACCTGGACTACAAGGACCCAGGATAAAGGCTTGGGCTTTGGGGTCCTGCTCCCTCTTTTGCACCCCCTTCAGAGGAATAAACTTCCATGCCAAAGTGCCTTCTCTGATGTTTGCTTCCAAGCTCATCACAAGGGATCAGGAGACCTGTGGAAAGCAGAGAGATTTCTGCTTTCTGCCATTCCTGGACTGTTCTCAGCCAGGGAACTGTCCTTGTGCTGAGTATCACACAACATGAGATTTCTCTGAGAAGCTTGGAGAGATCAACCCCACTCTGTTTATCATTAGGAATTTTATACATTTTATACATTTTGGACAGGCCACTGTGATTGGTGAACGAGGGGCAGAACTCTTCACCCACGCTGGCCAAACCAGGGGGACAGCAAAACAAAGCTTGTCCCACAGAAAGAATTCTAAACATAAGTATTGTTATAAAAACAATCCTGGTGTTTATGTTCAAGCTGTGGGGAACAAGCTTCAGAAACTCAAGACATCAGGAAAAAAAACCCAAAAAACAGAGCTCTAGAAGCTCAGAAGCTGCAGGCCTGGAAAAACCAGGCTACAGGGGAAGGGTTAGCCCTGACCACACAGCCAGTGGACAGGGACAGCTGGAGGAGCAAGCCCTGCCACTGTGGGTGATGAACAGACAACATGAGACCTCGTTATACAAACTGCATCTGACCCCCTTTATCTAGCTTCTTGTGCAGGCCATCTCATGGGTCAGAAGAGTGCCAGAACTCTTCATCCCACTGGCCCAAAACTGAAAGACAGAGAGAAGTCCATCCCACAGAGAGGAATCCAAAACATCACTCTTGTTACAAGAACACTCGTGATGTTTATGCCAAGCCTGTGAGAACACAAGGTCTTCCTGAACCAAAACCCCACGAAGAAACTGAGTTCAGAAACTCAGAAACCTCAGGCCCAGGAGCCTCAGAGTACAAAGCCCCCCCTGCAATTCCCTTTTTTTGGGGTTTACCCAGCAGAGGGCCAGGTGCAGCTGCAGCTCTGCCACGCGGCGCCCCACGCACATCCTCTTGCCGAGGCCGAAGGGCAGGTGGGAGAAGGGCTGGATGGAGCCCCTGAGGAGCCAACGCTCGGGTCTGAAGTGAGCCCAGCCCCTGAAGTACTCCTCACTGCAGCCCAGGGCATGGCTGTTGAGCAGCAGCACCGTCTGCAGCAGAGCAAAGGAGAGAACCACATCACCAAGCGAGCCAGCAGCCTCCCCAGGAGAGCTCGTGGGTGCCACAAAAATCAACAGGATCGTAGGAAAGGTCGTGGTTTCCTCAGAGAGGAGAATTTGGAATAATGGAATGGCACATCACAGTTATTTCAGGGTAATATTTCTAAGTCCAATGTAGTCTGAGGCTCCTGGGCCTGAAGTTTCTGAGTCCAGATGTCGCTGTGGGCGATGAACAGATGACATGAGACCTCATTATAAAAACTGCATCTGACTCCTCTTTATTCAAAGAGTGACCCCCTTTATAGAGCTTCTAGAGCAGGTCATCTCATGGGTCAGAAGAGTGCCAGAACTCTTCATCCCACTGGCCCAAAACTGAAAGACAGAGAGAAGTCCATCCCACAGAGAGGAATCCAAAACATCACTCCTGTTACAATAACACTTGGGATGTTTATGTGAAGTCTGTGAGAACACAAGGTCTTCCTGAACCAAAACACCACGAAGAAACTGAGTTCAGAAACCTCAGGCCCAAGAGCCTCAGACTACAGTCCAACAATTTAGGGTTTGTGTTCATGGGAATGCTTGGGGTGAATCCCTCATTCCTTATCCTGGGGCTGGTGCTTTGGCAAAGTCGACTTGAAATTTAAATATGAGCAACTTCTGTGCTTGAAAGAGCAATTAATAAATGGAAAGACATCCCAATAAACTGAATTAATTGGCTTACCCCCTTGGGCAGCACGTAATTCCCCAGAACCATTTCTGTGTCGATGGTGCGAGTGGTGAAAGGCACTGATGGGGTTAATCTGCAGGGAAAGACAACAATGGGTTAAATTCCCTGCAATTCTCCTTCTTTTCTCTCTCTTAATTTCCCTCAAACAGCAAGATGAACAAAATTCTGTGTGCTGGAAAATTCTACCTCCCTCATACGAAGAAACTGTTAAAAAACTCGGTGATTATTTTTGATTTTAAGTTATTTGGGAATTTTACCTCATGGATTCTTTGAGACAGGCTTTCAGGTAAGGCATATTCCTCAGGCTCTCAGCACTTGGGCTCTCCTGAGCACCCAAAACTCTCTGGATTTCCTGGAAAAGCTTCTGTCTTTAGACGAACTGTGTTGGAGTAGCGGGACGAGAGTTGCCCAAACCACAGCAAAGTTTATGGCATCTGGGAATTAAAGCAAATAGAGAATGCAGGTCCTCCTTGAGGCACAAAAGGGAAGAATTCCAATACTCGAAAGCAACAGTTGATGCACTTCAGGTGCCCTGTTGGGGTTTTGGCAAGCCTAAAGGGGAATGGAATAGTTTGAACCTTGAAAACCCAGCTTTACCTTCCACCCTGAGATCTCAGCTAAGGAGGGAAGCTGGGAGGAATTTACACCCTTGGAAAATCAGCTTTACCACTTCACCCTGGCAATCTGAGCTAAGGAGGAACTGTGAGGATTTAAACTTGGAAAATCAGCTTTACCCTTCACTGCAATTTACGCTAAGGAGAGATGGGATGGATTTGAAATCCTTGGACAATCAGTTTTCCCTCTCCCCCCTACATCACAGCTAAGGAGGGATCTGGGAGTTTAACCCTGGAAATCAGCATTACCCTCTCCCCCACCGGGGTCTGCTCTGCAGCTACAGGAGGGATCTGGGGCAGTTTACACTTTGGACAATCAGTGTCACCCTCTCCCCCCTTCACTCCACAGCTCAGGAGGGATCTGGGGCAGTTTACACCTTGCAGAATCAGTGTTTCCCTCTCCCCCCTTCACTCCACAGCTCAGGAGGGATCTGGGGCAGTTTAACCCCTGCAGAATCAGCGTTACCCTCTCCCCCCCATCACTCCACAGCTCAGGAGGGATCTGGGGCAGTTTAACCCCTGCAGAATCAGCGTTACCCTCTCCCCCCCATCACTCCACAGCTCAGGAGGGATCTGGGGCAGTTTACACCTTGGACAATCAGCATTACCCTCTCCCCCCATCACTCCACAGCTCAGGAGGGATCTGGGGCAGTTTACACCTTGCAGAATCAGTGTTTCCCTCTCCTCCCTTCACTCCACAGCTCAGGAGGGATCTGGGGCAGTTTACACCTTGCAGAATCAGTGTTTCCCTCTCCTCCCTTCACTCCACAGCTCAGGAGGGATCTGGGGCAGTTCACACTTTGGACAATCAGTGTTACCCTCTCCTCCCATCACTGTGCAGCTCAGGAAGGGATCTGGGGCAGTTTACACCTTGGACAATCAGCATTACCCTCTCCCCCCATCACTCCACAGCTCAGGAAGGGATCTGGGGCAGTTTACACCTTGGACAATCAGCATTACCCTCTCCCCCCTTCACTCCACAGCTCAGGAGGGATCTGGGGCAGTTTACACCTTGCAGAATCAGTGTTTCCCTCTCCCCCCTTCACTCCACAGCTCAGGAGGGATCTGGGGCAGTTTAACCCCTGCAGATCCAGCGTTACCGTCTCGACTCCAGCGATCTGCAGCTCGGCGATGGCAGCGTACAGCTCCTTCCTGGACAGCTGTCCCCCCGAGTAGATGTCACACAGAAAATCCTCCTGGGGCTTGGCCCAGTGCTTCTGCAGCCGGCAGTCGATGGAGTGCTTGGCTGAGGGGGGCAGGATGAAGGGAAAATCGCTCAAAACCCCGCAAAAATAACAGCAGAGCCCCGTTTCTCATGCAGGATTTTGGGAAAGGGCCAAGCCGTGAACTGTTTTCAGAATGAGTGGGTTTGTGGTGAATAAAGAATGGTGTTTTAGCTTTTAAAACAAAATACTCAGTCCCAAAACTCGCTTTTCAACAGAGGAGTTCCTGCGAAATCTTAGGAATTCTGCTTTTAAATTAGGGGAGGAAATCAGTGGCAGGCTGAGGGAAATGTTCAGCAAACAGAAACACGAGTGTGGGAAATTTATGACCTGGGGTTTTCAAAGGGCATCAAGGTGTTAAAAACTCAAAGGGATTTAACACCCAGAACCCCCCAGGGGAAATGTAAACCTTGGGTTCAACCAGGGGAAGGCACAAAGAGATGCCAAATTTTGACATGCTGGGGTTTTTTTTAAATAAAAATAAACAGATTTTGCTCATGAGTATCCCAGCTGTTAAAACCAGTTCCTGTAAGGAATTATTCATTTTAAGTGAAGGTGTCAAACTGGTTTTTGGGAGCAAAATTGGTTGAAAGTGTCTTTCCTAAAGCTCATAAACTAAGAAGCAATAAAATGAATGAGTGTGTGGCTGGCAGGGTAAAAAAGGGATTCAAATACCCAAGGGAAATATCTCAGTGTTACGACCCTCCAAAAGCTTTCTCAACTTTTACTTAGGCCTCTCACTGTTTAAAATAATGAAATTTAAATAATTTTATTAATACAAACTGAACTCCACATCTGGAGTTTGAGTAGTTCTTAAACTTAGAAGGCCAATTCATTTTAAATAGTCAAAAAATGTTGTCAAAAAGCCAAACTGCACCTTATTATTTAAATTACTTCTGGTTTTAAGATTTACAACTATGTTACAGGCTGTTCAGAAAGGCTATAAATCCTTTTTTGTTTAGCAGCCAGGTTTTTGTTGCATGCACAATTCTTGTTTCTCATAATAGGGGTCTTTGAGGGAAGCCCTTTTCCATTTATGCCCTTGTCTTTAAAGAGATTACACATTTTTAATTTACTTTTATGACAGATTAAAGTGGTGCTGTGACACTGCTGGCTCCCAGAATCCTGGGATTCCCCTGGGAATTGGATATTGCCCCACAACCTGGGTGTTAGTCCCTAAAAACTGGGAATAAATCCACGTTTAGGTACAGCAAAGGTCTTTAAATCCATGCTCAAGGCAGGGATTAACAGCAGCAAAGTGGGGAAAAAATCAATTCCAGCAAGGAGAAGATGGAGATAAAGGGCAAGGAGATAAATTGGGGTGAAATAATGACCTGTTTTAAAGATATCATCCCAGGCTTTGGTGTGGGCTTGCCAGACTTTGGTGTTGAGTCCCTTGTGCAGCTCCACGGGGGTCACCATCATCATCCCAAAAGTGGCCATCATCTGTGGGAGAAAGAGGTGGGGAAAACACTATTTAATATCTTTAATCCATCTATTTGGAATCCCTAAACAAGCCATCATCTGTGGGGGGAATGAGGTGGGGAAACATCTCTTTAATCTTTTTAATCTATCTATTTGGAATCCCTGAAGAGTACAAGGCTGGGAAGCACAGGGAAATTTTCAGGAAGGCAAAATTCTGTCAGGTTTTCCATGCTGGACAGAGAGGATGGGTCTCAGTCTACTTAGGGCATGTCCAGGTGAAAATTCAGGACAGCCAGGAGCTTCCTCAGCAGGGAGTGCATCTCTTTATTTAAGGCACCTGCTGAGAGTGGGACAGGGTATTTTTTGGCAGTGCCTCTCTCTGCCTTGACCACAGATGAGCTAAAAGCTGAGGCAGGGCTGGCTGCCTGTGTTTGGTGAGTAAAATGAGGCAAACCATAAAAGCAGAAGTTCAGGATTAGTGGGCACCTTTTGGACACCTAGCACGGAAGCCTGAGCTGCTTTTTCCAGCTGACTCCTTTAAAGTGCTGCCTCTCATGAACTGCAGGGGTTAAAAATCCCCCCAGCCTCAGGGGAGACCCTTCCATACCGTTTTTACAGCCTTGATGAAGTTCAGACTTTCTTCCTCGACGTCCTGCTGCAGGAGGCCAAACCTCTTTCCATACAGCACCAGACAGATACCTGTTGTCAGGCAACATTATAATTAAATTTATAAACAAAAGGGAGTGTGGGATGCTCCATTTATCATCGAGGAATGGCTTGGATGAGCCTCCTGAGAATGTTCCTTGCTGCAGAGCTGTCAGAGCAGCACTGGTGCAAGCCTCCTGCTGGTTTGCCCTGTCCCCAAGGAGGGTTTGCAGCTAAGGGCTCTCACAGCAGCCTGGCTGCACAAATCAGGATTGCCACTGAGCCCCTCAGAGCAGAGAACTGGAGATTTGGCTCCTCTTTGGTGACTTTATTGAAGAGAATGGAGTGGCAGGAGCATGAGTTTTTCAGAGCCACTCTCCACAGTGTGCTCTCCTCCTTCCCACACCACAAACCCCCTGTAAACACTGGCAGCATCCCACACTCCACCTCTTCCCACTTGTCTTTTTTTTTCTCCCCTCTTGCTTTTCCAAACTGTCATTTCCTATTTCTCTCCTTTCCAAAAGCAGCCATCACCACTGAGAGTGGAAAAAAAAAAAAATCCCTTTGAGTTTCTCAGTCCAGAGGCTGCTGAGAGGAACCAGCCAAGGGCAGGCAGGTCTGGCAGAGCTGCTTCACCCATCCCTGCTTTGGGAATCACTGAGCCATTTTCTGCCCTGTGGCATTCCTGGCTGATTCCTCAGTGTGCTCTGAGAGGTTCCTGAGGATGAGGCTCTGTCTTGGTAACTCATTCCAGTGCTTCTCAATCCCAGTGTAAACACTGGAAATGGGATTTTCTGATCTTTGCCTACAGCCAACACTCTGTTATTGGAGTATTTCATTGATCCTGCACTGCTGAAAATTAACAAATATCACAGACTGTGTGTTATCTGATCCCTCTCTAGATAAATGAACCACAAACCCCCCAATTTTTTGATTTATAAATCACTGGACTATTTGAATTTTTATAAGCCATGCAGGTAGCTAGGCAGAAATTTGTATTTGTGCTGATGAATTTTGCACTGACAGTCTCTGGTTGTTCTGCAGCTCTCTTTCCATGATATTATAGCTGAGAGTTTGGAAATAATCACCCAACACATTCACCCTGATCATATTTCAATTGCAATGTTCTGGCAGGTGCACCAGACTCAGGAAAATCTGACTCACTTTCAAAAGACCACTTGTTAAATTCTGAATAGACATCTTCTATCTGTCCATTGTGGTCACGAATTTCATCCATCCTGTACATAAAGTCCTCCAGGACCTAAATGGTGGAGAGAAGAGAGAGGAAAGAAGGGAATAAAATGACATCAACTAATAAAAATCCGGTGTAATTCAGCATTTCATCTGCCTTTTAAGCAGATAACAATCTCGCAGGAGAGGAATCCTTTTGTTCCCTGTTCTTTGAACAAGATTCAACTTCCCCCGTGTGAACAAATGTTTGGATTTGACACAGCTCTCGTGCTTGGATGAACTGTGCTTCCCTGGCAGGCTGCAATCCCTCACTCTGCGACAGCGCTGCCGTTTCACAACTCAGGATTAAGGTGTTTATCTCAAACTCCACAAACTCCCTCGGGAGCACAGAGGTTAAGGACACAAGTGTTCCCCGAGGGGACAGCAGAATGAAGGGGTAAAGGCAAAAACTACTGAATGCATGAAAGGCAGGGAAAAGCTGTTTGCAGGAGCCTGTATCCTTCTGGAATAATCCCCTTTTTCGGTGGAGTCACTCTCAGCTCCAGGTTTCTGTGTGGTCTCAGACCCTGGCAATCACTTTACCCTTGTTATTCCCTGAATGATCTGGGTCTGAACTCGGGGTTTTATCACTGTGGAGTAAATGAAGCCGTCCGGATAAACGGGATCTGCTTTAATTCTCCCCTCATCCAGGGGAGCGCGAAAGGATTTCCCAGAGCACGGTACCTCGTTGATCGTCGTATCCAGTTTCACAACTTCCCTGGGCTTCATTAATTTCTTCTGAAAGGCGCTTCTTACCCTCTGCCAGTCCTTCCCCTCCCTGGGGTGAAACAACGACAGCGAGGTTGGAGAGCGAAGAGCTCCAACCAGAAAGAAAGCAGGGGGAAAAAAAAAAAAACCAAAGTGCAGCGGTGCGCGTGCTGCTGCTCAGCTCCTCGGCTGCCCCACCCCGGGGCTCCCTCGGGGGCAGGGGGTGAGCCCAGAGACCCTCGGGACCCCCGGGGGCAGGGGATGAGCCCAGGACCCTCGGGACCCCGGGGCAGGGATGAGCCCAGCGACCCTCGGGACCCCCGGGGGCAGGGGGATGAGCCCAGAGACCCTCGGGGGCTCCGGGGATGAGCCCAGCGACCCTCGGGACCCCCGGGGATGAGCCCAGCGACCCTCGGGACCCCCGGGGATGAGCCCAGCGACCCTCGGGGCTCTTCGGGGGCACCGGGGATGAGCCCGGCCACCCTCGGGGGCTCCTCGGGGGCTCCGGGGATGAGCCCGGCCACCCCCGGGGGCTCCTCGGGGGCACCGGGGATGAGCCCGGCCACCCTCGGGGGCTCCTCGGGGATGAGCCCGGCCACCCCCGGGGGCACCGGGTCCGGGCTGGGGGCGGCCGCGGCATCCCCGAACCCATGGCGCCCTCTCCGCCGCGGCCGGGATGCTGCGGGTACCACTCACAGGATGAGCAGCCCGTAGCCCTCGCCGCGATAGTCGCGATAGGCTTTCCAGGGCTTGATCTCGAGGCGCTGCGGGCAGGCGCTCTCGCGGCGGTACAGAGCCTCCAGCAGGCAGGGCGCCGCGATGTGCACCGAGTCGAAGGCGCCCAGCTTCATGCGGAAAATCTTGCCGAACCTGCGGTGGTACTGAGCCTGGCGAGCGGGGAAAAAAACCCCGCGGTGAGTGCGGGGAAAAAAAAATACAGGCGGTGAGTGCGGGGAAAAAAAAACAAAAAAAAACACTCGGTGAGTGCGGGGAGAAAAAAAAAATATGCGGTGAGTGTGGGGAGAAAAAAAAAAAAAAAACACGCGGTGAGTGCGGGGGAAAAAAAAAAAAAAACACGCGGTGAGTGCGGGGAAAAAAAAAAACAAAACACGCGGTGAGTGCGGGGCGCTCCCGGGCGCAGCATCCTCATCCCACCCCATCCTATCTTCATCCCATCCTCCTCCTCATCCCATGCCCGTCCCCGCAGCCTCACCAGCGTCTCGTGCTGCCTCTTGAGCCCCCCTTTCCAGAGCACGTCGGGCAGGCTGCCCATCAGCGGCCAGCTGGGCGGCCCGGGCAGGGTCTCCGCCGGCCGCAGCGCGCTCAGCGCCGAGGCAGCGCGGCGGCAGGGGCGGGCGGGGAGCCGGCCGACGAGGAGGAGGAGGATGCTGCAGCCGCCCATGGCCACGGAGCAAGCCCCCGGCCGCGCATAGGTGCATTTATAGCAGCCCGAGGTGCTGGACTTTCATCCGCGCCAATGGGAGCCCTGGGTGGGGCGAGGTGGGGCGGCTGCCCCGGCCCTGCCCGCGGGGCAGGCGGGTCATGAAAGAGTTCAGGAGAGGCGGGGGAGGCACCGCGCCAGCGCCTCCGCCCGCTGGGAT
The DNA here is from genome assembly GCA_032173965.1 of Sitta carolinensis. NCBI lineage: Eukaryota > Metazoa > Chordata > Aves > Passeriformes > Sittidae > Sitta > Sitta carolinensis. The sequence continues at coordinate 12,862,276 of CM063300.1, read as the reverse complement.
CCGGGGATGCGCCGATGGGAGCCGGGGAATGCGCGGATGGGACCCGCCGGGATGCGGGAATGCGCGGATGGGACCCGCCAGGATGAGGGAATGCGCGGATGGGACCCGCCGGGATCAGGGGGATACGGGAATGGGACCCGCTGGGATCAGAGGATGCGGGGATGGGGCCGGTTGGGACCCGCCGGGATGCAGGGATGAGACCAGGGATGCGGGGATGGATCACGGGATGCGGGGATGGGACCCGCTGGGATCCGGGGATGCGCGGATCGGACCCGCCGGGTTGCGGGGATGGGACCAGGGATGCGGGATGGATCGGATACGTGGATCGGAGCCGGACGTGATCGGACCGCGGGATGGGATGAGAATGGGATCAGGGGATACGCGGATCGGAGCCGCCGGGATCCGGGGATGCGGAGATGGGATCCGGGGATGCGCGGATCGGACCCGCCGGGATCCGGGGATGCGCGGCTCCGGTCCCCGGGAGGAAGGGCAGCGGCTCCGCTCCTTGCCTGGCGTTCGTGCGAGCAGTCTCGTAGCTCTCTCTCTCTCACAACACTTTTTTTTTTCCAGTTTTTAAAAATAATTCCTGTTTTTAGTGTCCGGGCACCCGCATGAGCCTGGAGGGGTTGTGGCGTTCATCCTGCCAGCACAGGTGGCAGAGTAGTTCAGTTTTCCCGCAGCATTTGCACTTTAAAAAGACGGAATAAAAAAAGCGCAGGGAGCTGAGGAATGACGAGCTGTGGGGTGTGAGCTGCCCTTGCCCTCTCTGGCTGAGAAACCAGAAAAGGGCACGTGGGCATCGTCGGAGAAGGCAAAATTCCCTTCACTGTGAGTGGTTTTAGCCACGAAATCCTGACAGAAATGAGTGGTTCCTGTTTTTTAATCAGAAACTGCACAGAAATGCTCGAGGAGTTTGAGGCTGAGAGAAGGCAGGAGAGGAGCAAGAACAGGTGAAGGAGGGAAGGGTTAGGGAATGGAAGGGAGAGAGAAGAGAAGAGAAGAGAAGAGAAGAGAAGAGAAGAGAAGAGAAGAGAAGAGAAGAGAAGAGAAGAGAAGAGAAGAGAAGAGAAGAGAAGAGAAGAGAAGAGAAGAGAAGAGAAAGAGAGAAGAGAAGAGAAGAGAGAAGAGTAGAGAAGAGGAAGAGGAAGAGATGGATCCTGCTGCAACAGAGCTACCTGTAATCCAGAGGATTTCCAGGATAGACAATTTGGCTACAATGGGGATTTGATTTTCTTGCACCCCACGCTCCCTTTTCTTTTCTTTGCCAAGTTCCTTTTGTGACTCAGCCCTAATCCCTTCATGTGAGGGTTTGACAGAAGCAGAGTGTGCAGACAGCGGGTGTGCTGGGCAGAGCATGACCAGGAGATGGATCTGACACGTAAAGGCACACGCCTCAAAGTCAAATTAACAGCAAGGAAAAGACCAAGGCAGCAGTGATCAGCAGGCAGAAAACATACAGAAGAAAAGAAAATGTGCCCTGCAGAATTTTTCTGGGAGTTTTGTACATCCTCCCTAAGTGATTTTCTGCAATGGGATCATCCTCTGTGGGTCAGAGCACTTCCCAGGCAGGCTTTAAAGTTGGTTCAAAGGTTTGGCTTGGGGTTTTTTTGGTTTTTTTTTTTTTTGGGGGGGGACACACCACAAGTTGACCTTCTGTGATTTGTTGGCTTTGAAGCAGTGCTACTGAAACACATCTCACTGTCCTTGTAGGCAGCTCAGGCTCCCTCCAATGAGAAATTCTGAGAAACCAGACAACAAGAGACAATTTGTGCACTCTGCCTATTTAAGGAATGAAAATGAACTCATTTGAAGGGTCACAGCTCTGTGCCTGTGAAACGATGTCTTTGAAGAGCCTGGAACAGGCAAGTCAAGACTAAACTGGGCACAGGTCAATTTTTCCATGTTCTTCACAGCTACAGGGAGGAAACCACCCTGTTAATATGAAATCCTCTCTCTCTGAGGCTGTTTTTCAATGACAGAATGGAAAAGGTTGTATTCAGCTCCCGTGGCCATGATGCAAGTCCCTGGCAGGGGAGTTGGGAGCTCAGGATTCCTCAAATCCTGCTCAAGTGCAAGCCCAAGGGTGTTTGCAGCCTCCCCTCCTTCCCTCTCTTTTGGGAGATCTCAAACCCAAGCTTTTATTTTCATTTTGTGCTTTAGAACATACCAAGGGCTATCCTAGGAGAAAAGCAAGACCAGCTCAGTGTTCTGAGGTGGGTTCTGGGTGCATCCCTCCCCTGAGGCAGCTGGAACTGTGCAGGTGTCACCACTGTCCCACAGAGAGCCAGCCACAGGACTTCCCAGTATTTTCCAGTATAACAGCAAAAGACAGCTGTGAGTGGAAAATGAGAAACCCTTTTCACTTCTCCACTGTGGCAAGGAGGATTTTTAGGTCAAAGACCAGGAAACAGCTGAAGATCAAAGCTAAGAGCTGATTTTTCTCTGCTTCTCTTTTTTCTCTTGGTTTGATTTCTGCTCTCTTGGATGTCAGGAGAGAATATTCCGTTTAAAAACCACGTGCCAGTGGGATGCTTCTGTGGAAGATTTGCTGTGCAGGTACACACAGCTGGCTCAGATCTTTTCACCACTAAATATTTAATTAGTCCATGTTTTAGAGGTGTTTTCTGAGCTGACTCAAATTTCTAATCCTACCTTTAGGGAAACAACTGTAACACATTTGAATAAAGCTTGGAAATCCCATCAAACTCAGAGCTCCTCCCCTGGATTTTGGGGACTGAGGAAGATCATTAAAAACATCTGAGCTTCCAGATCCAAACCTTGGATCTTGGAGCCCTTGCAAAGTGACCTGAGGGATTTTTGTGTAGCTCATTCAAACACATCAAATATCACCAAATACCTCCTCAGTGGAGGCAGCTTTATGACAGGAGTGGATTTTCATTCTTAGTGCCTGGAACTCCAGGAGCTTTGCTCTGTGACATGTTCCACAATTCCCATCTCCTGACCTCTGCTCTTTCTCCTGGTTGGGAAAAGCTTTTTGCTAATTTGGCCTTCAAACTTTTGTGAAATCTCCGAGTTTTTAAATGGATACAAAATGCTGAAGTGCCATAGGAGAACGAGAAGGTTCAGAGGGAGAGAATCCCAGGAAGGAATTTCACAACGTGGGGAAGGCAAATGGATTACAACTTGCAAACTCGGGTTGGTATTGCAGGGTTTGCTTGTGTTTGTTTATCCACTTTTAATTCTGTGTTAATTCTTTTAATTCTCTTTCCAGCTGAGGATGTTTGAGTTTTGTAAATATTGATGGGAAAGTCCAGTAATTCCCATTCTCCAGAAGAGAAACTGAAATGGTTTTGAGAACTGAGATCTCCAAGTTACTCACGCTCACTGTGAAATGAAAGCAAAAAGAAACCTTTATTCTAATTTTACTCAAAAACCGGTTTTTAACACTAAACTCCTTATCTCACATTCTGGATTGCTCCTCTCTAAGATAACAGGAGCAGTGTGAAGATAAAGCTCTGCTGAGGAACCTGAGCTCAAGGCAGTCCTGACACAGGGATCCAGACAAACAGAGGGACAGATGGAAACTCAAATTCCACCAGCCCAGGAATCTGCCAGCTGGCCACGAGCTGTGTGGAGACACCAGCCCTAAACCTTGCAACACCCCACTGCTGGAGGAGCCTCGAAATCAGTGTGTGGGTCAAAAAACGAAGGGGTTTCTTGACTTAAATCAAGCAGAGATTGCTTCAAAAAAAAAAAAAATCGCACCTTTTTTTGGTGAATAAACATTTATTATTTAATTTTCCCCTTTATTTATTTTATTATTTATTTATTTTAATTATTTAATTTTTATTATTTTATTATTTTACTATTTTACTATTTTTATTATTTTAATAATTTTATTATTTTACTATTTTACTTATTATTTACTATCTGCTTTAGGTGAGCAAGCAATGCTTCATGCTCTGCATCCTCTCCAGAGGAGCCTACAGGGGATGGATAATCAGGGAGGAAATGGTGAGAACACAGCAAGAAATCGAGGTCCAGGACAAGATGCTCTGACAGCCAGCTTGGAAATGCTCAGCACTTGGCAGGTTTTGCATTTTTTTTTTCTGAAAATTAGAATCCCTGGCTGGGCTGTTGCAGTTCCTGCCTTTTTTAGCAATATCTAAAGGGAAGGTAGGTGATGGATTTGTGCAATAGTTGCTGTCCCAGGCTCAATAATTCTCTTTGAACAGGAATCTGGAAGATTTTGTCACCTTCCCCTCAGAGCTGTGGAAGGCACATTTATTTATTTTTAAAAATTCAGGAATTCCATGTTGGAATCCCTGGAATTTTCCCAGGCCAGGCTGGAAGGGTTTGGAGCAGTGGGAAGTGCCCCTGCCCATGGTGGGGGGAAGTGAGATGATTTTGGGAGTCCCTTTCAATTCAAACCATTCTGTGATTCCTTGAATATGTAAAATCTTGGTGATTTTTTTCCCTGTGGTGATATCAATCCTGATTTAACACTTCATACAGAAAAACTGTAAAGAAGAACAATAATTTATGTTCTTCTTTATGTGCAATTACACATTTAACCTTCTGTCATGACATTTCCATCCTTGCCCACACAGAGTTGGCACAAAAAGTGTCAACTTTTGTGATGGCACTGAAAAATCAGAATATTTTCAGTTGTAGTGGATTTAATGACTGCACAACATCAGCAAGGGACCAAAACCTGTTTGCCAAAAGCAAGGTAAGCTCTCAGATGCAGTGGACGCTGAGCATCAACACTTGAAATTTGAAATAAAATTCTATATCTAAACTAAAGTTTAGAAACTGAAGGTTTTAATTGTTGAGGTTTTAAATTGTTGGGTTTTTAATTGTTTTTAATTGTTGAGTGTTTAATTGCCTGTGTAAATAGCAGACCCCTGGCTCCTTGAAGGAATTTGCTCAGCTCCTGAACCCTGCTGGAGCTGATGCCATGTTCTGGATTTCTGGTGAAGCTGCAGTGCTTGCACACATCATTTCACTCTCCATCTGATGCATGTGTTGGTGCTGAGGGAAAAGTGACCCCGGGGCAGAGCCTGGAAAGCAAATTCCTCTCTCTGCCTCAGGGTCTGAGGGTCCTGTTCCAACGAGGGGCTGCTGGTCACTTTGGCAAAGAAAAGGCAGCAATAATGTTGGGGTTGGGCATTTGCTTACATTTATCTCACAAAAAGAAACATTTCTCGTTCCTGTGCTGACATACTGCAGAGTCTCCACCGTGTGAATATAGAATTTCATATAATTTTATGCATTATACTGTGTTACCTTTCTAGAGTTTCACAGATGTTCATCTCTGGTCTCGAAATTCCCCTGAAATCCCAAGCTGATGCTCTCCTGAGGTCAGCCCCTGGAATTCCTGCCAAGAAGTGAGCAAGGTGGTTTAGGGGGTGAGGTTGGTGACAGAACCCTGAGCCCCAGCTGCTGATTGTGCCAATTTGAGAGAATTCCTCCTGCCTGCCACACCCCAGCTCTGTCCTTGCCCGTGTTCAGAGAGGAGGGCTGCAGGATATCAGCATCATCATCACCTTGCCCACAGTTACTATTTGCTATGAATACCTGCTCTCTAAATTTCCAATAATAATAAAATTTCCAAAAATAGCAAATAAACTGGAGATTTTTAATATTTTTTACTATTAATATTTTTTTATTTCTGTTTAGTGCCAGAGCAGAGGGAGGCTGGAACAACTCTGCTGGTGGCTTTGGAGTATTTTCTGCTGAAAGCTCTACTAAATGTGTAAAATACACCATGAATCCATTCTGTCAAACCCCAACGAGGGAGTCTGGGCTTTCAGCAGTGCATTGCTGTGAACTGAGTGTGTTTGGCTGTCGTTGTGTCCCTCAGAGCCACGAGGAAATGTCCAATACCCGAGCCCTGCCTGCCTTTGCCATTAGTCAGGCACTGGGGCTGAGCTTGGCTGAACTCGATCCCCTCTGGTTCCTCCTGTTCCTGCTTCTGCAGGGATTAGAGCTGGTTCATCAGATAAAAGATCTGGAATCCTGCCCTGGATTTCAGCTCAGCCCTCTCCTGGCAAGGGTTTGGGTTCAGGTCTCCGAGTGCAGCGCTGCCCTTGGGAAAATGTTTGTGGTGGTTTGTGTTTGTGGCTCTGGTTGGTGAAGCAGCACAGGAGCTCCTCTGGTGTGTCCCCAAGGAAAAGCCTGCTTCCAGGTTCTGACAACACCTTCCCCATCCAAAGGACAAAAAAAATTAGATAAAAGAGGGAAAAGGCAGATTTGTGCATAATAAAAATGCTGAGTGACAGCACAGACAGGACATATCAATGAGAGACCTCTGAGGGTTTAGAACCTCCAGATTCAGTAGCAAAAAAAAAAAATCTGTTGTGTTGTAAGGTGAGGGAATCCAGCAGGGTGTTGGTTGTGCAGGGAACACTGCTCCCCCTTAGGTGTATTTTTCAAGGAAAAAACTGATTTTTGAAACTGGCACTGGCAGCGCTGCTGTTAGGAAGGAAATTATTCCTACCTGCATGGGTGTGCCTGCAGCCCCTTTCAGGCAGTTTGGGAACAGTTTCCCTTGAAGATGAGTTCAAAAGTTTAATAAAATAAGCAAGAATGATGCTGCAGCTTCAGGTCCCTTAGAGACATTTCCAGTACAGGCCACAAAAAAGTTCCTGGAAAATGGAAGTGTTCCACCGCTAGAAATATTTACTGAACAGGGTGAATTGTGGAGTCAGGGAAATCCGGGGTTTAATGTTTTGGAGTCTGGACTATTCCCTGTTGATACTGAGAGGTGCTGGTGAGGAGGGGCAGGCTGGCAGAGGCAGATTTTCCCTTTTATTGATATTAGACCGGCACCAGGAGAGAGTGGTGGGATTGTAAAGCTGTGTGTTTGCTCTGCTGCTCACCAGGGTGGAGTGGAGGGCTCTGGATGTGCCCAGCCCCAGGGGTTTCCCAGCAGAGGGGAATCTCCAAGCAGAGCAGGAGCTCCCCTGGGCCAGCTGACACTGCAGAGCCTCTGCCAAGCACCATGGGCAGGGCAGGGAGAATTTTCCCTCACCAGGGATAAAGTTTATTGGGATGCCTTGCTGAAAGAACCTAATGAAATTTAATAATGAATATAGAGGAGGCCAGGATGGTGAAATGGTGAGGTGGCTTTTGACTAACACCAGGTGTTTTGAAAGAATGAGGGTAGAAAGGTGAGGAAAATCTGTCTTTCTTCCCTGGGACTACAAAAGAATAAAAAAATCATTCAGGGGGATTTTCCATATAAATAATTCAAAGCTGTCTCATTAAGATATTTTTTGGAAAAGGTGAACACCCTTAGGAAAGGATTTTTTCTCCTTCAACCTCCATTCCCCTGCAATGCTGGTACAGGAGGGCAAACACAGGGACCTGCATTCCACAGTAAGTGGTCAAATATTGGGGAAGTCATGGCACTGCCCCTGCTTTACCAAAGTGGCACAGCTGAAACAGGACAAATTCCTGTGGCTTCTGCTCAGAGTGACCCCCTTCACCCAGGCTCAACCTGGAAACCCAACCACTTCACAATTCTGCACATTTCCTGCTGGTGTAGGGGGGTCCAACATCACCTGAGGAAGGTCTGTGACACTTCAGGGCAAGGGGAGAAGAGTTTGGGAACTCCAAAGGTTCCCAAAGGAGCTCCAACAGTCTCACCGAGGCAGCAAAAGCATGGGAATGGATTCCACAGGAGCTGGATTGCAAAAGGCTGGGACAAGGAAGGAGAAAACGTGCAAAAAAACCCCAGAGGAGCCGTGAGATGGAGAGCAGGGCGTGGCAGGGCTCCCAGCAAGGTGAGGGCGAGCACAGCAACAACAACAACAACGGGGAGCAGAGCAAGAAGGAGCAAGCCCTTTTATGCAACTGGGAGAGAAAGGAGGGCACTGGGTTCACTGGGTTTCTCTTACTCCACGCTGGCTGTTTGCACTCCGGAGCTGTTTTCACTTTTATTTACACAAGAAAGGGCTGCAGTGAGTTACTCTTGGCAGTGCTCGCCCCTCAGAGCTTGCCCGAGCATGTGGGAGAAGAAGAGATTTCTGTGCAAAGCCTTCGAGTCATGGGATTCTTGTGAAATCAGCTCCTTTTCTCTTGAGGGAAATCGCCCTGGCTCCGGGTATGGTGCAGTTAATCCAGGCAGGGAAATAACCCCGGCATAGGCTGAGCCCTTTCCTAGCAGGATCCTTCGGGAAGGGCAGGAGCACGGCCAGAGGGATGAGAGCGTGTTTTCTGAGGAAAAGACAGGCTTAGAGCTGGGATTGGGGTTTTATAGGAATTAATAATCGTGTGGTTCTCTGGGGAGAAATTTGGTGATTAACTTCTTCCCTCAGTGGGATGATGCACCAAAATTTGGAAGGGGAGTTTTGAAAGGAGCAGTCATTCAGAAATGAAAAAAAAAAAAAAAAACAACAAAAAACAAAATAATTTGATTTCAGGCAATATTATAGAATTAAATATCCCATCTTATTCCACCCCGTCCCATTATCCATGTTCCCATGCCATTATCACATGTTCCCATGCCATTATCACATGTTCCCATGCCATGTTCTCATCTCATTATCCCACTATTTCATGTTCCCATCCCATTATCCTAGTATTTCATGTTCCCATCCCATTGTCACATGTTCCCATTATCCCACTATCCCATGTTCCCACTATCCCATTATCCCACTATCCCATGTTCACACTATCCCATATTCCCATATTCCCATATTCCCACTATCCCATGTTCCCACTATCCCACTATCCCATATTCTCACTATCCCACATTCCCATACATTCCCACTATCCCATTTCACCACTATCCCCATATTCCCACATTCCCACATTCCCACTTAATTCCCACATCATTCCCACTATCCCATATTACCATATTCCCACTATCCCAATTCCCACTATCCCAATTCCCACATTCCCATATTCCCACTATCCCACATTCCCATATTCCATATTCCCATTATCCCACTATCCCACATTCCCCATTCCCCATTCCCCATTCCCAATTCCCACATTCCCAATTCCCATCATTCCCCATTCCCGCGATCCATTCCCGGCTCATGGCGCCCCCTGGCGGACCAGCGCCCCACAGCCACCCCCACGGGACCGTACCAAGAGCCGCGGGGGTGCGCCTTCACCTTCACTCCGTGCGCCGAGCCCTCCGGGGCATCCCGCCGCGCTGAGAGCGGTGCGAGTGCAGATAATCCACCATTCACACAGGATCGCGTCCTTTTAATGGAGTTTTTCCTTATTTTTCTTCTTTTTGCCATGCCCGCTGCCCCTCCTCTGCGCCGTGGGCGGGTGGTCCAGCCCGGCCTGGGCGGTTCGGCGCCAACATGGCGGCCACCGTGAAGAAGGCGGTGAGTGGGAGCGGCGCGGGGCGGTGGGGCTTTGTGTCCAGGGGCCGGCGCCTTCCCGGCGGGGCTCGAGCCCTCCCGAGGAGGATCCGGCTCCTCCTCCGCGTCCCGCTGCCTCCGGCTCCCGCAGCGCCGGGACGCGGCCGGGCCGGGCGCGGGTCCGGTCCTGCCCCAAGCGGCGCGGCCGCTGCTCGAGGGCTGAGGGCCCTGAGGGCATCGGCCCCGGCCATGAGAGTATCGGCCCGGGTTCTGTGAGCATCGGCCCCGGCCATGAGAGTATCGGCCCCGGCCATGAGAGCATCGGCCCGGGCCATGAGAGTATCGGCCCCGGCCATGAGAGCATCGGCCCGGGTTCTGTGAGCATCGGCCCCGGCCATGAGAGCATCGGCCCGGCTCTGTGAGCATCGGCCCGGGCTCTGTGAGCATCGGCCCCGGCCATGAGAGCATCGGCCCCGGCCATGAGAGCATCGGCCCGGGTTCTGTGAGCATCGGCCCCGGCCATGAGAGTATCGGCCCGGGTTCTGTGGATATCGGCCCGGGCTCTGTGAGCATCGGCCCGGGCTCTGTGAGCATCGGCCCGGGCTCTGTGAGCATCGGCCCCGGCCATGAGAGCATCGGCCCCGGCCATGAGAGCATCGGCCCCGGGTTCTGTGAGCATCGGCCCCGGCCATGAGAGCATCGGCCCCGGCCATGAGAGCATCGGCCCCGGGTTCTGTGAGCATCGGCCCCGGCCATGAGAGCATCGGCCCGGGCTCTGTGAGCATCGGCCCCGGCCATGAGAGCATCGGCCCGGGTTCTGTGAGCATCGGCCCCGGCCATGAGAGCATCGGCCCCGGCCATGAGAGTATCGGCCCCGGCCATGAGAGCATCGGCCCCGGCCATGAGAGCATCGGCCCGGGCTCTGTGAGCATCGGCCCCGGCCATGAGAGTATCGGCCCGGGCTCTGTGAGCATCGGCCCGGGCTCTGTGAGCATCGGCCCCGGCCATGAGAGCATCGGCCCGGTTCTGTGAGCATCGGCCCCGGCCATGAGAGCATCGGCCCCGGCCATGAGAGTATCGGCCCCGGCCATGAGAGCATCGGCCCGGGCTCTGTGGATATCGGCCCGGGCTCTGTGGATATCGGCCCGGGCTCTGTGGCCATCAGCCCCGGGCTCTGTGGCCATCAGCCCCGGGCTCTGTGGCCATCAGCCCCGGGCTCTGTGGTCATCAGCCCCGGGCTCTGTGGCCATCAGCCCCGGGCTCTGTGGCCATCAGCCCCGGGCTCTGTGGCCATCAGCCCCGGGCTCTGTGGTCATCAGCCCCGGGCTCTGTGGCCATCAGCCCCGGGCTCTGTGGTCATCAGCCCCGGGCTCTGTGGCCATCAGCCCCGGGCTCTGTGGCCATCAGCCCCGAGCTCTGTGGCCATCAGCCCCGGGCCAGCGCTGTCCTGCAGGGCTGGAGCCTCTGCTGGTGCGGCTCGTTGTAAACGACAAGGGCAGTGTCGGGCTGGATGTGAGGAAAAATGTATTCTCTGAGACGCTGGTTAATTATGGAATCATCATCATGGCTGGCGTGGGAAAGGAGATTACAATTCATCTCGTTCCATCATCCCACCCCTGCCGTGCAGGGACACCTCCCGCTGTCCCAGGGGGCTCCAGCCTGGCCTTGGGCACCTCCAGGGATCCCAGCTGCTCTGGGAATCCTCTTGCAGGGCCTGCCCACCCTCCAGGGAACAGTTCCTGCCCAATAGCCCACCGTGCCCTCCTCTGTTTCAGTTTGAAGCCGTTCTGGTTCGCATGGCACTAGCTGCTCTCGTTGGCAGTGTGTGTCCAGAGAGAACAGAGCAGGGTGTTTTTTCAGGGTGCCAGTTCAGCAGTGTCAAGGAAACCTTTGGCTACAGCATGCCAAAGTGGCTGGTCAGTGTTTGAATTGGGTGTTACCCAGCTAAGTATGGGCATTTCTGATGTCCTTGAAGAGGCACTTTGAGGTGCATAAACTGAATGTGGTGTCTCAGATTATTTTCCTGACACTTTGTAGCCTTGCAGTGAGACTCAAGTTATTGTGAGAACTGAAATCCTCATTTTTATCTCTCCTCCTGGCAGGCTGCCGAAGATGTCAATGTCACCTTTGAAGATCAACAGAACATTAACAAGTTTGCAAGAAACACCAGCAGGATCACAGAGCTGAAAGAAGAAATAGAAGTGAAAAAGGTATATTTGCTTCAGATCTCATTAACTTTTCGTTGGCCTCAATTAATTTTCAGCTGGATCGTAGAAAAATAGCAGCAGTGAGTTTCTGTGAGTTCAGGTGGTGCTGGGGTTGTGATATGAGGTTTCTCATACTTTGGAAACAGAGAGTGGTAAAAATGTGCCAGATGTTAGTGATGTTGAAATCTGCTGTATTCCGCTGCCTAGGCAGTTAATTATTCTGTTAATGAGAGATCCTGATTATTAACTAGGAATTTGTAGTGGCAGGGCTCCCTTGAGTTAAATACTGATGCTAAATTCCAGCTCTGGCACTGTTCCCTGGGCTCTCCTGGGGTGGGTGGGATTTGTTCCCCAGTGCAGGCTCTCTCAGTGCCTTGTCCAGCTGTGAAATGCTTTCCCAAGGGAGCCTCTCTGTGTGTCTTGGCTTCAGAAGCAGCTTCAGAACCTGGAGGATGCCTGTGATGACCTCACACTGCTGGATGATGCTGACTCCCAGCTGATCCCCTACCAGATTGGGGATGTCTTCATCAGCCACTCCCTGGAGGAGACCCAGGAGATGCTGGAGGAGGCAAAGGTTTGTCAGGAGCTGCTGGGCTGTGCTCTCTGTGTGCTGGGAGCTGGGCTGGGCTGCTCTGTGCCTGCTCTGGAGCTTTCACAGTCTCAGGCTGCTGTTGGATTTAGGGTTGGAGTCACTCCAAAGGCACTCCAGCAATAAATCCTGCAGCCAGAGCTGGGAATAAGTTGGAAAAGAGGCACCTCTTGGTTTTGCTGACAAACCTGGCTCAGTTTTTCTGCAGAATTGGTCGATTTTTTTTTCATTTTTTTCTTTTTCAGAGGAGTTTACAAGAGGAAATTGAAGCATTGGAATCCCGAGTGGAGTCGATCCAGAGGGTGTTGTCTGACCTCAAAGTTCAGCTCTATGCAAAGTTTGGGAATAACATCAATCTGGAGGCTGAGGACAGTTAAAGCTTTGCAGAACACAGCACCCAACTTTTCCTTAGGCTGTTAAATATTTTGATAGCAATTGCTGCAATTACATTTGAAAAAAGAAAATCCATCCTTTTCCTTTTGTTGGTTTGCCTTTTTTTTTTTTTTTTAACTTTCCTATAAAGTTCTGTATATTTAATAAGAACTTCCTTATTTTGGTTATTGCAGTTATTTATTTTTTCAGGAAAACACTGACTTCACCCTGTTGGTAAAGCATCAAGATTGGAATATTTGCATTGTTTATTAAGGCAATAAAGCCAGGCATGTATTGGAGTTTCCTGGGTCTTGTTTTCCACTCATGAAGGGGTGTAAAACAAATGGAAAGGGGATTTTGGAGTGGAAAGCTGTGTGATACAGAACGAGGGAGGGATGCTGCTCAGGTGTTTTTAAGAGCCCTCCTGGAGCTCCCAAATTTGCTCTCTGTGTCTCACCCTCAGCTCAGGTGTCAGAATTTGCCAGAGAACAAAAAAGGCTCTTCAAAGCTCCCCTTGGTAGTGAGGAAAAGCTTTTGGAGCCCCCATATTCACTGATTTACTGCTTTGCATTTGGCAATCCCCAAAAATGCTGCAAGTCACAGTGCTGACCCTTAATTTCTAATTTTCCTGAACGCTTCCTAAATCCATATTTATTGTTTATATGTTGATGTCACAGTTGTTCATGGGTTTTATTCCAGTGTCAGCATCAATCCCTAATCTCTGCCTCCATCGCTAGGAGGAGTTAAATGTAATTTTTAAATGGCTTAATTTGCCTTTTAACCAAAGAAGAGACAAAAGAGGGGTGTTTTATCCAGGGGCAAACTGCTGGAGTTGGCCCCATCCCGAGGAGCACCCAGCAGGTGGCATCCAAAGCCTGGGAATGCCAATTCTGGGCACTGTGTGCCAGGCTGGCAGTGCCACTGCTGTGCTGTGCAGTTCACAGCTCTGCAGGGCTTTCACTTCCAGCTAAGCCACTCTGTGCCTTGGCTTCATTGGAGGGAGAAAAATAAGGATTGGGTGATTTTTTTCCACCCCTCCTGCCAGGGCAGGGCGTGGAGAGCTTGCTGCTCTTTGATCCTAAAATTGGGATTGGTCACCCACACTGGCCTGCTGTGTTGTGGGATCGTTACTGGTGTTTAGGGAAAATTGTTCAGTGCCACAGATCCCATTTCCCCTGATTCTCTCTCCCTTTAGGGTTTCATGTGTGATGCATTTTTCCTCAGTCCTCACTACAAAGATGGGAGGGCTTTTTTGTACCCGGGGTGTCCAATTTGCTCCTGTGCCCTGGACAATCGTGTTTGCAAGTCACTACACCCCAAAATTTTTCAGCTCAGCCTCTGAATTTTTGTTTTTTGCAGAGCTCCTGTGCCAAGCTATCATTTGGTATTTTTAAATGTGTAAAGCAGAACGTGCAGGAAACACTTTTTTAATTCTCGAGTTGTCATTGTAGAAGTGACTTTGCAGATGGTGCATCAGCTGCTTGGAAGTATTTGACAGCATCCTGCTTTTGCCTTTTAATAACCTTTCTGTCATGAAGATTTGCAATTGTTTTGGAGTTGGCACTTACTCTGTTCAGCACCCCATGTTCTAAGGAGTTTTTTTTTTTGGTGGATTGGGATCTGTTACAATCTCTTAATAAAGTTTCCTTCACCTGAACAAGAGAACTGTAAGAGAAGCCCATGAACCAAACCCTGGTGCTTTTCACCCCTGAACATCTCACGAATCATTCAGGTGCACTTGGCAGTAGTTTAAATTAAAATGTTAAACGTTTAGATGTTAAAATGTTTCAATACCCTGGTCAGAATGCCAAGAGTTTATTGTCAGTCTGTGTTGGCAAGGGGTGTGACGTTTATGAGGCACCTGGAGGATGAAATGTGCTGGGCCAGGGATCCCTTCCTGATGGAATCAGAGTTCAGCTTTATTTTTGTCCTAAAATACAATTTCTACTCAGGTTTTGTTTTGCCAGTCACGGAGTCACCCGTGGCTGGTTTTTCACAGGGCTGCAGCAATCCAGGCTGGAAAATACAGGTGGAATCCACTCAGTTTGGAGCCTGCTGTCAAGGAGATGCCAGGGTTTTAAAACCCAAACCTCTGTCAAACACTGGGATTCGATTCCTGCACTGGAGGTGTTTCCAGGGCTTGTTTGTGATTGTGATCTCTGAGACAGAAATGTTCCCCACAGGCTGATCTCCAGTGGGACCTTTATTAATCCCCATTTCGTAGAGCAGATCTGGGATCCTTTTACACCCCACAATACAAATGTGATGGGTAATTATTCAGTAATTACAGGAAATGGTGTGTAGCTGAAGCACTGATAATTTTGTGGTAATAAAATCACATCCAAGGGCAAAAAGAGACTGAATTCTGAATACTGAAGCCACATTTTCTGTAGGAACAACAGAACTGAGCAGTTTGGTTTGCATGAGTCAGTGGTTCAGATAATTTATCTAATGTTATTCTAATAGCCTGATTCATGAGAGAGAAAAAAAATATGAATATATATAAGGCATAATAAGGCCTGACAGAAATTATTTACAGCCAACTTTGTCTTTATTTAGATTGCATGAGTCATGCAGAAAACCAAATTATTTTGTAATTAAACTTTGGCTGCTGATGGGGCTGCACAGAGCCCCAAACACAGGCCAGGGAGGATTCCCCCAGCAGGAGATGGAACAGGTTTGCAGTAAGGGGAGTTTTACCCAGCTGATACAAGGAATAAAAAATGGAATAAATAATTATAAACATCAGGACGTGCTCAGTGTTGGACTCCAGGCTAGGCCAGGACTGCTCCAGCCATTCCTAAAGGAAAAATTCCTCTTGGATTTCTCAACACAGCCCAGCAAAACGAGAAAAAAACCTGTTCAGTGGGGTTTGAGTCTGACAAACCCATCCTCATTTATCCTCCAGCAACAATTCGGGGTTGGTGGCAGTTAAAAACCAGAGGAGGGATTGATTTTCTGGGTGTAGAGTGCAGAATTCAGCTGGATAAAACCCAAACCCATTCCCACTGTCAGCCCCGGGTTGGATTGTGTCCTTCATCCTCTTTTTGGGCAGCCTCCAGACCACCTTCATACCTTTGGATTATTTAGAAAAAGCTTTTACAGTTTTGCTGAACAAATGGCTTTCCAGTGAGAAAAGGACAGCTTTTCCTGAAGAAGGGGAGGTTTATTTTTTATTTACAAAGAGATTGGAGCTGGCAGCTCAGTTATGAAGTCAGAGTTTCATTTTTCAGACGTTACACGGCCACCAACAAGACTTCCACTGGAGGAGGAAGTGTCAGGGACAAATGGTTACCTGTACTAAGCATTACTCTGTTGTCTGTGGACTGTTTTAAAATCTGATTCTGACTTTTCTCAGAATAATTGGGCTGCAGGCACTGAGACAGGAATTGCAGTTCTGACATCTCAGCATCAACATCCCAGCTCCCAGTTTCGGTTCATTATTTCACCAACTGTCACCTTCGTTCCCTTGGTGCCTGAAGTGATTTAGCAAGTTCATCGAGACTCTTGGAATGCTGGGTTCACAGAACCTGCAGATAGGATGGATGTTCTGTTTGCAGTCAGGGATTTTAATTATCAAGTTAAAAATCTCTCTTTTCCTTCAAACACAGAACGCTTCTTGTGTGGGGTGGAGATTTGGGGTTTCTTGCCTTTAAAAATGCTCAGCCAGCTACAGAAAAATCTGAGTCCAGAGCTCATTTTTTTTTCATTTTTAGTGCTTGAACTTAGTTGATGGCAGCATGTCCTTTAGATTGCAGAGAAACAGATAAATTTGTAGATAATTAGTCCCAGTAATTCAGCAGCACAAAGCTGATTTTTCCAGGGATCTCATTCCACCACTGGCTGAAAAAGATGTTTAACATTTTCTGCAAAGCAGCAAATGATCTCTTTCCCCTCCCTCTGCTGCCTGGTTTGCTCTGGTGTCTTCACCCACAGCATTTTTTCCCACCCAGCTTCCCCGACCTTCTCTGTAATTCTGACGATTAAATGTGCAATTAAGGCTTAAGCCCTATTAGCACATTTGGAAATTAGGATGGCATTGACATGGCAGCAGAGCTGGGACAGAAATGAGACTGTCCTCCTGCAGGGTGGCTCTGGAGGGAGCCTCAGGACCCAGCAGCAGCCCTGCCGTGGATTTATCCCCAGTAATATCTGGAATTATGGCCCTGCTGACAACATACAAATGGCACAGCACAAATTATATTATTTTAACTTGTTTATCAACTTGTCATCGCAGCCCTTTTCTTATTTTTTTCCCCTCCAGTGCAGCGGTGTAAATCTGACTCATGCAGAGAAAGTCACCAAGATGCACTGGCCTGTCTGGATTTCCAGCAATATTATTATGAGAAATACATTAATTTGTCTGTATGGAAAGGATTTAAGGTTGTTTCATTCATTTGTTACCAGAGCCTGAGCACTTAATCACACAGACTCGCTGCAGCAAGAAAATTATCTCTTCTCAACTCCATTAACAGCACTTTTACAGAGTCCTGAAAAAATATAAATATTGGAGGATGTTAATGGAAATGACACCTGGGCCTGATGTATTGGTGCCAGGAAATGTGATTAAGTGTCCTGTTAATTAACTCCTTTGCTCTGCTACTTGTAAAAGTGGAGTCATTTTTTAAAGGTAGCTGAACTGCCTGGAAAAGGGCACTGCAATAATTTGGGGAATGTGGGGGTTTTACCTGGAGAATTTTACCTGGAGAATTTTACCTGCTTCTGATTTTAAATACTTCTATTGCACATGTGAGTTCCAAGACCCCAGCAGGGACATAAAGCTGGAAAATCAGTTCAGGACCTGGTTCACTGCCAGTTTATTTCCTTTGGTTGAAATATCTGAAACACTGTCGGGATAATTTAAAAATATCCCATCACTCCCCATATAAAAATATCTAAGATGATTATTAACTCTCAAAAATGACATTGATAGCATCAGGATTCCTCTTTAACTGCTCCTCTGGCCCAAGCAGGCAGCAGAGCTGGGCACAAATCCCTCTGACACCCATCACTGTGTGCAACTCATGATTGGGCATCAATCATCAATGATAAATCATCAATCATCAATCACAAATCATAAATCATAAATAATTCCAGGTTTTCCACAGGTTCTTCTGCCCAAGCTCCGTCCACGTGTTTCAGAGTGGCACAACCTTGGTGAGGAGACCCTGGGGTTTTTTCCTGTATTAAACCAGAAAAAAAAGTCACCTTTTGGTTGAGGAAATTAGAGCCAACAGCGCTGGGCATTGTGCCTTTCAGAGCAGCAATTTGTTGGCTATTTAACAGGGGAATATTAATTCCTGTTAGCTTTTTTTTTTATTATTTTTTTTTTTAGCTGCTTTCATTGACAGAACCACTCTAACCACAGCAGCTGTAAAAAACCGAATTTTCCATTTTACAGAGCGCACTCTGAGCACACCTCACGACCACGACATGCCCTCATTTGCATCCCGCGGCTATTAATGAGTTAATGAGCGGCGCAGGTTTAATGAGCGGAGCATCCCTGAGGAGAGCGGCGGTGCATCCGTTCATGGAGCAGCTGCCGAGGGTTTCATTACCCCGTCTGCAGCTCATTAGCGCCAGAATTAATTACCTGTGCACGAGCCCATCGTTATCCGCGGGGCGCTGCTGAATTTGGGAGTAAATTTGGGGTGAATTTGGGGAGAATTTGGGGAAAGCGCTCGATCCCCTGCAGCAGCAGCCGCAGTCACAGCACCCCGCGCCTTCCTTCACCCGCACGTCGGGTTTAATTGCAATTTTCCAGCCTGGCTTGCAATTAACTTTGCTGCAGGTGGACAGGAAATGCTCCAAACGTCTGCAGGGCTTTGCCAAAGGAATCGAGCGACCAGCGTTTCATTTTTCATAAAGGAGTTGCTGAGTGTTCTGACAGGTTCTGGAGGCTCATCCTCCTTGAGCTCAGAGCTGCCTCAGCTCCCCAAACCATAATATAAACCAATATAACATAATCCCTGCCCCGGATAGTTTTGGAGTGGGGTTTTGGCAGCTGTAATACACTTCTAAAATAAACGGAATTTATTTTAGCTGCTCTGAAAAGGGTGGCTTAAAATGTACGTGGGGTAATTTTTTCCTGAGAGGTTCCAAACCTGTTTAATCCATTTTCCTCTGCATTTTACATGTGTAATTGCACTTGCCTGCAAAGAGCCTTTGAGTGAATGCACAGCTCAAAGGAGCTGACAGCTCACATAACAAATCCTGTTTGCTCCTAATGGAGCTACAGGGCTGAGCATTTGCATGCACAAATCTGGGGAATTTTTAAATATCTGAAGTTGCACAGCAATCAAGTGGTATCAATCTCATTTCTAACGGTTAATCATCATCTGAAGTATTTTTATATGGGGAGAAATGGGATATTTTTAAATTATCCTGACAGTTATTTCAGCTATTTCAACCAAAGGAAATAAATAGGCAGTGAAGCAGGTCCTGTAACTGATTTTCCAGCTTTATATTTGTGTTGGAACTCACGCGTGCAATCGAAGTGAAGTATTTAAAAATCAGGAGCAGGTAAAATTCTCCAGGTTACAACCCCGAAAGGTAAAGAAATAGTGACAGTCTCCAAATTCCATCTGACACACAGAGGACAATGGCACTGATTGAAAGCACTGAGTAATCACCCGAGCACTTCCCAGAGGGATTGAGGTTGATGTTTGGTGTGTACTCCACATAAAACACGGGTGATGCTGAGGACTGGTTTATTCCATGTTCTGCTCTTCTGTTTCCCGTTTTCCTGCATTTATCTTCAAGCCCCATAATTAAACTAATGAACCTCTCTGCCTGTTGCTTGTCTGACAAGGAAATCACTTTCAGAAACTTGGGAAGCTGAGCACAGGACTCACTCAGCTGGCTGACAGTTTGGATCTGAGCTATCCCTCACGTTTAAAAGCCATTAGGAAGGCTCTTGAATATTTGGAGTTATAATAATAGAATAAAATAGTGGAATATCCGAGTTGTAATCTGATGAGGAGAAGCAGCAAAGGACAGACAAGTTGCAGTCTGGATGAATTTAATACTAAACTACTTTTCAGCATCCCCCATTTTCCAGAGAGCAGCTGCTTTAATCCCCTGAGCCAGCTGCTGAACAATAAATGCAAAATCAGAGGTGGGGATCGAAGCAGGTGTTAGAAACCCTTCAGAATTCCACAGGGGTTCAGGGCATGCAGGAATTCCAGCCTCGAGGAAGGGATTTTTCCTCCAGCTTCCTCAGGCTGGCGTGCTCACAGCTTCAGGTGATGGGATGTTGTGAAGCTGGGTCTTCAAAATTAGGAGAAGGGAGCAATGAAAACACAGAGTTTAGGGGTTGGCAACCTGGTTTTGCAGCAAGAATTGAGGCTCAGATGTATTTCCAAAATTACCACCCTGCAGCTGTTGTTCCCACAGACTCCCTTCTTCCCAATCCCTTGAGCACTGAAAATCCAGTTGTTAATTAAACAACTTATTAATTAATACAGGAGACCTGGCTTTCCCATCCAGAGGGGTCACTAAATTCCTGTCAAAAATGCCATTTCCAGCCTGGGTGGCCCCCTTAGTTTGAGACACTGCTTTGCAGCTCCAGGAATCCTCTGAGTCCTGCCCTGCTGGGAGAGGCAGAGCCAAACCCTGCCCCATCCCCGGGGGCAGCACTTCCCACTCAGATATCCCAATAAAGGGATGAGGGAAAGGCTCTTTGTGGGGCTGGGGGAGCATCGGTGACGCTCCCACCCCAACCAGCTCCTTTTCCCCCTCCCTTTGGTGCAAATCCTGCGGTGAAGTGCTCTGGGTTGGCTCCCCTGGTGCCTTTGGAGCCGCAGTTCTGAGAGCATTCCTCTCCATTTAGCACGGGCTAAATGCAAGCTGAGATATTTCATTGAGCTGCTCCCACTTCTTCAGCTTGCTGTGTGTGAGATGCTGGATGGTTAGCAAAAAATAAATTGGATTAACAGAATGCTACATTCATTTTTTTTCTCTAACTTCTGGGTCAAATTTAATCAGCTTACAAGTCAAAGAATGCTTTCTGCCACAGCAGTAAACACAGCTGGGATCCAGAGTGGAGCTGTTGGGGACAGGAAAAAGGCTCATGCAGTTGAATTGTCAGCTAAATTCTCCTTTCAGGCTCTCTCTCACTGTTTGTGATCCTTGGGAGATAGAAGCAGCTTTTTAATTTCAGCAGGCCGGGCTGCCTGGATTGCTCACGTGGCTCCTGTCAGATTTTTCTCATTGCTAAGAAATCCCAGCTCTGCAAGTGCTGAAGGAGAACATTTATTTCCTCAGTGAAGCCCAAGTGGAGGGATCAAAACCAGAGAGGAAAGAGATTTACTGTGTGAGGCCTGGTCTGGTTCTCTGACAATAATCAAAGCTGTCTGCAATATTGCACGAGGTGATATCCCCAGGAAAGGCAGGGGAAGGTTGGGAATTTATCATCCCTTTATCAAATTCCCCACTCCTGGTGTGCACAGGCCTCATCTGCCCTGGGAAACAACAGAGCAGGAGAAAGGAGGAGGCTGACTTCCTGGAGAAACTGGGAAAAAAGACTTTTTGTCAAATATTGACTAAGAAAATGGTGATGTAGTACATTATCCTTCAGAGATCTTCTTAATTCTGACAGTTCCAATGTAAATTTGGTGAAGGGATCTATTTTCCCCTCTGAGTTGGCTGCACTTCACCAGGATAATGTGACACCAGGATAATGTGCTTTTTCCCAAATGCCCCATTGTGCTTTTAGCCATTTACATTTCTGACACCTTAATGCACACTCTCTGCTGCTGAAGTGAATGTTTCATTAAAATAATTCAATAGAACCATAATTTGTTTTTATCTGATTATGTGGCCTTTCACAGAAGGAAGAATTTAGCTCCTTATCTCCCTGCTGGGATGATCCAGCCATAAGGAATTTTGCTGGGTTTATTTTTTAACCTCTGGATGCAATTAAACAGCTCTGGAGTGTCCCAGTTCTGCCAGGATTTACAGAACCAGTGTCCTGGATTTTTTCTAAGCTAAAACTCCACCATGTTTTGGTGAGCTCACTTTCCCTCTCTCCTCCCCTCAAATCTGTGATTTAAGTGTCAATGTGCTGAGGCTAAAAACTCCAATTCCAGCCAAGGTGAAGGGTTCTCCCCTTCATTCCTTCTAATTCAGCTTAATTGCAAAATATTTGGTGTGATATTAAGTTATTAAGTTTGGCTTCAGACTGGTGGCATGGTAATGGTTTTAATTTTCTCTCTCAGCTTGAAGCCTGCCTCGTAAGCATTGGCTGGCAGGCACATCTTTCATCTCACTGACAGCAAACTGATCTGTCAGAAATCCCAATTAATATTCCGAGAGGGAGAAGAGAAGCCATGCAATTCAAATCAGGTTGAATCTCTTGGGTTAGGGTTTGGGATTCACAGAATCACAGAACTCACAGAATTTTTAGGATGGGAGAGACCTTCAAGATCGAGTCCAACCCCTGCTCTAGCACCTCAGCCAGGTCATGGCTCCCAGTGCCACATCCAGTCTGTTTTTAAACACACCCAGGGATGGGCACTCCCCCCTCCCCAGGCAGACCATTCCAGGATTTTATCACTCTTTCAGTGGAAAGCTTTTTCCTGGTATCCAGCCTGGATCTCCCTTGGTGCAGCTCGAGGCTGTGTCCTCTGGTCCTGCCAGTGCTGCCTGGACAAAGAACCAACCCCAGCTGACTGCAGCCCCCTCAGGGAGGGCTGGAGAGTGACCAGGTCACCTCTGAGTCTCCTTTTCTCCAGGCTGAACACCCCAAGCCCCCCAGGCTCCATCCAAGCCCCTCTCCAGCTCGGTGCCTCCTCTGGATGTGCTCAAGCATCTCCAGCTCCTTCCTAAAGGGATTCCTCCCTGTGCATCTCTCAGGTGCCTGGTGAAGGTGTCATTCTGCACGGGGGATGTCCAGCTGCAGGGGAATTCTGCCTGTTTGTGCCCCCAGGGAGAGGGTCAGGGTTTATTTGCAGGGTCCTTGTCCTGCCCTGCCCCTGCCCAGCTCTGCCCTGAGCTGCCCAGAGCTTCCTCCCATCACTTCTGCATT
Source organism: Sitta carolinensis (assembly GCA_032173965.1). Classification (NCBI taxonomy): domain Eukaryota; kingdom Metazoa; phylum Chordata; class Aves; order Passeriformes; family Sittidae; genus Sitta; species Sitta carolinensis. The sequence goes on along the minus strand of CM063300.1, from coordinate 12,839,794 downwards.
TCCCTCAGTGAAAACATTGTGATTTCCATACATTCCCTCAGCTGAAGATCTCTGATAATTTCTTATTTACATTTTAAAAGCCACCAACTCAAACTCACAGCACTTTCTGCACACTTTGAAGAGGCTTCTCAGCGCTCAAATCGCTTCTCTGCTGAGCTGTGGTTGAAATTCAGGGATTGCAGCGGGCCAAGAGCTGCTCCTAAAATAAATTTTCTGGTCTTGTAAGGCAGCTGAGAGCGGGGTTTGAGCCTGCTGTTAATCACCATAATGGTAAACAAACCCTAATGTTAGGAATGCATTAAAGGCAATGAAAAACAGCATTGCAGGGGAAAGTGGCGGGTGGCTGCATTTGCTCATTATCCACTGAATAACCCCAGCAGTTAATGCCTTTGCAGGCTAATTGCTTTGTTTTCTATTTTAGACCAGAAAAGTCATATTTGAATACAAATTGGGCTGCCATGTTTATCATGGAGCATTTTTTTATTTTTTTTTTTTTTTATAACTAATTAACTTTCTTTTGCATTTCAACCGCTGAAACCGATTGAACTCCAGGCTCATGTGCACCACTCTCTCCTTTGGGGAACACATTTAAAATTCCAGCAAGGGATTCCAGATGACCTGAAATGCTTTATTGGCTCTTAGACCCTCACTTCAGATCACTCGAAAGTCAAAGTGATGCTGCAAAAGATCGTTTGCTGTGTGACTTGCAGAGTTCTCTGCTGTTTGCAGGGCAAACTGATGAAATACGGACGTGTTTATTAAATATTGCTCAGGAGAGATCATTTCAGGCACTCCAGTTCAATCTTTCTATTTGCCACAGCAATTGTTCTTTTGCAATAACAAAAAGTGGGGGTTGGAAAGGAATAGTTTGGTTTCTGAAGATGGAGTTTTGGATTGGTGGGGTTTTTTTCCCCTCCAATCACGAATCTTGTGACTTTTACCAAATACCACTTTGTCCCAGCCCAGAGCCCTGAGGACACCTCCAGGGATGGGATCCAAACCTCCCTGGGCAGTTCAACCCCTGACCCCCCTTCCCATGGGGAAATTCCTGCTGTGTCCCCCCTGAGCCCCCTGGCCCAGCCTGGGGCCGTTCCCTCTGCTCCTGTCCCTGTGCTGGGAGCAGAGCCCGCCCTGGGCTGTGCCTGCTGGCAGGAGCTGTGCAGAGCCAGCGGGGCCCCCTGAGCCCCCTGCTCCCCCTGAGCCCCCTGCCAGCCCCCCTGAGCCCCCTGCCAGCCCCCCTGAGCCCCTGCTCCCCTGCCCCTGCCCAGCCCTCCTGAGCCCCCTGCTCCCCCTGAGCCCCTGCCCAGCCCCCCTGAGCCCCCTGAGCCCCTGCCCCCCCTGTGAGACCCCTGCAGCCCCCTGATCCCCCTGAGCCCCCTGCCCAGCCCCTCTGAGCCCCCTGCTCCCCCTGGTCCCCTGCCCAGCCCCCCTGCCCTGACCCCCTGAGTCCCTGCCCAGCCCCCCTGAGCCCCCTGAGCCCCCTGCTCCCCCTGAGCCCCTGCCCAGCCCCCTGAGCCCCCTGAGCCCCTGCCCAGCCCCTGTAGTGCTCCAGCCCCTTCCCTGGACCCCCCAGCCCCCCAGTGTCCCTCCAGTGAGGGCACACCTGGGCACTGACCTGCCCGGTGCCCGGCACAGAGGGACCATCCCTGCCCTGCTCCTGCGGGTTTGCATACCCATTTTCTGGGTTCCTTAGCCCAGGGCCATCCTGGCTTGTCCACCAAGGTGAGTTCAGTCCCTGCAGATGGCTCAGCCCCAGGCAATGATGTATTTTTAACAAGCTGTGATGGCAGCACTCCTTTCCATGGCAGAGAGCTCCTGCACAGTGCAGAGCCTGAGCACACGCTCGGGTTTTAGTTCTGATTTTGACAACTCTCTCTTGCAGCTCCAAATGCAGCACACTGCAAATCCTTTAAACGGAGAACAGGAATTGCTGTCCCCAACACAACTTTGTGAGTTTTAGGGCATTTTGGGCACGAGCAGGGTCTTGCATTTATTTAAACCCCCAAACACCTCCCAACCAGGCGTGTCCTGAGCTGACCTGCCAGTTCTATTTTTTTCTGTCTTTTTTTTTTGTTGTTGTTTTTTGGGGAACCGGGTGCCACGGGGGCAGCAAAACCAACTTGTTTTGTTCTGTTTAATTCAGCATTTGCTAAATTCCAACAGAATTCCTGCCAGGTATTGCCAGAGAACCTGGCCCTGCCAGCCTGCCTGGGTGTGCAGATGTTCCAGGCTCTGCCTGCCAACTTCCCAGAAGATTTTCTCTCTCGCACTGGGTTACTAAGACAACAGCTCCACTCGATTCTTTGAAGCCAAGTCATTATTTGCACGAACAGAACGAGTCCTTCTGCCACTGCTCGCGTTTCTCCAGCGATTTTTAGCTCTCCCATTGCCTCGGGGTGGTTGCAGGGTGCTGACTCCTTGCTCTGCTCTCTGAAAATCTCCAGAAGTGCTGGCAGATGCTGCTGGAGCAGCTCCCAGTGAGATCCTGGGCTGTGACAGCCACGGGACGAGCAGCCCGAGCCCAAAAGGCAAAATCTGGGGTTTCTGGTAAATATTCATGAACAAATCCATCAAAAGGAGGTGGCAGCACCTCGTGGTTTCAAATTACTGTGATTCACTTCGCTGCGACGGGATCTTCGTAACAGGCACCGGTGTGAGAATCAGACAATGGGAGCAGAACAAATGCATTTGGCTTGAGAAGAATTTCTTTAAATGTCCCGAAAACCAAAAATGAATGATCCAGGAACGTGGCTGAGCTGCAGCATTACAGGAATTCAGCATTCCCACATCGTCGTGGGATCCATGGATTGATTCAAGATTAGTCCTTCCAACATTTTTAAGACTGAGCAGTGAAACGATTTTGCTGTCTTCAGTCCTTAATTTGAAGCACTCTTAAAAAAAAAAAAAAATACTGAACACGAGCTTTCAGCTTCCCAGAGATTTGATCATTGCTATAAATTTTGCATTGAGAGTGCTCCAGGATAATGAAGATGGTTGGAAAACCTGGATAAAGGGAGAGAGGTTAGCTGAAGGAAACCTCCTAATTGCATAAATCATTACCCCAGGGCAAAATGTAATGGGAATTTTTTGAAACACGAGCTGTCTGCACTCAGACATCCCTATAACCTCCTGCCATCACACCACACCAATATCTGTTAATTTTAAATTAATTCCTCTTCCCCCTCCATGTCACCGATGATTTTGATTATTTTGGTTATTCTGATGGAATCCCAGCAATCCTCAGGATTGATTTCCCTGTCAAAACAGCTTCCAGGTGCCAGGCAGATCCCAGATTAAAGGGCTGCTCTCACTGTGAGGATTGAGAGGTGCCTTGTTTGGGGACAGTCCATCCTAATCCTGACAGTTTAAAAACCTGTAGAAAATCTGGATTTTGGGATTTGCCCATCAGTGAGAGCCGTGGGTTTGGCACAAAGGGGCTGCACCACCTCCGACTCCTGAGCAGCAATAAAAACTTCCACACAGCGATGCCTTGGGATTTTGGATTTTATATTTTTTAACCTTGCAGTTCTTTAGTGTGGAACTCTAAGCTCCATGTACAGTGTGAGCTGCTGCTTCCCCATTTTGTCAGACACAACAATTCCTCTCCAGGCCTGAGAGATGGGAACAAAAGTGAGTTGGGGGTGAACAAACTCAGGGTAAATGACTTCATTCCCTGGAGCTGTAATTGGGAGATTAACCCCCAATATACAAATGGACCCAATTTATAAAAAGCTTTTAAAAGATGATGTAACTAGGAAAACTCTGTCTGCTCTTGCAGTGGCTGCAGCTGCTCCCATCTCCTTTAGCCCTGTAAAATGTGATAATTAAAATGGAATGAAAGCGTTGAGATAGCTGCTCCAGCAGCCCCATCCTCTGCTTTGTATCTATATTTATAGCTATATATCTGTAAATCCATATATCTATATCTATATCTACATCTATCTATATCTAACCTATATCTATATCTACATCTACATCTATATCTGTATCTATCTATATCTAATGTATCTATATCTATCATCTATATTTATATCTATATTTATATTTATTATTTACTCTACATTTATATCTACATCTACATCTATATCTGTATCTATATATCTATATCTATATCTATATCTTATCTATATCTATATCTATATCTATATCTATATCTATATATATATCTATATCTATATCTATATCTATATCTGTATCTATATCTATATCTATATCTATATCTAATATATCTATATCTATAATCTATATTTATCATCTATATCTATATTTATCTATATCTAACCTATATCTATATCATCTATATCAATCTCTATCTCCATCTCTATCTATATCTTTATCTGCATCTACATTTATATCTGTATCTGTATCTGTATCTATCTAATTTATCTATATCTGTATCTAATCTATCTATATATCTATATCTATAATTTATACCTCTATATCTCTCTCTCAATCTCTAGCTACAGCTATGTAAATAATAAAACTCAAAGCTCAGTGCACTTCCCCCAGTTGTGGGTGGGAGTTCCCAGCTGCTGCCTCCTCCTGCCTGCTCTGCTGGGCCAGGATTGCTCCTGGCACAAAGGGCGACGCTGATTTTACTGGAATTTGGGTGACTTTACTGGAATTTGGGTGATTTTACTGGAATTTGGGTGATTTTACTGGAATTTGGGTGATTTTACTGGAATTTGGGTGATTTTGGTGGAATTTGGTTGATTTTAGAGAAATTTGGGTGATTTTACTGGAATTTGGGTGATTTTACTGGAATTTGGGTGATTTTTGTGGAATTTGGGTGATTTTACTGGAATTTGGGTGATTTTACTGGAATTTGGGTGATTTTACTATAATTTGGGTGATTTTGGTGGAATTTATGTGATTTTGGTGGAATTTGGGTGATTTTGGTGGAATTTGGGTGATTTTGGTGGAATTTGGTTGATTTTAGAGGAATTTGGGTGATTTTACTGGAATTTGGGTGATTTTACTGGAATTTGGGTGATTTTGGTGGAATTTAGGTGATTTTGGTGGAATTTGGGTGATTTTACTGGAATTTGGGTGATTTTGGTGGAATTTGGTTGATTTTAGAGGATTTGGGTGATTTTACTGGAATTTGGGTGATTTTACTGGAATTTGGGTGATTTTTGTGGAATTTGGGTGATTTTACTGGAATTTGGGTGATTTTACTGGAATTTGGGTGATTTTACTGGAATTTGGGTGATTTTGGTGGAATTTGGTTGATTTTAGAGGAATTTGGGTGATTTTAGTGGAATTTAGGTGATTTTGGTGGAATTTGGGTGATTTTAGAGGAATTTGGGTGATTTTACTGGAATTTGGGTGATTTTACTGGAATTTGGGTGATTTTTGTGGAATTTGGGTGATTTTATTGGAATTTGGGTGATTTTACTGGAATTTGGGTGATTTTCCTGGAATTTGTGTCAGGGTTTTGTCGGGTCAGGCTCAGGAGAAGAGCCAGGAGTGCAGCACTTGATGCTGCTGGAATTACAGAGTTGGGAGAAGAGCAAATCCAGTGGGGTTTGGGTCTCACTGCAGCTCCTGGTGCCTCTGGAATATCTGGAATATCCCAGGGATCTGCTCCCAGCTCTGCCCAACCCTCACCTGACAGGCAAGCAGAGTTCCAGGCAGGAATGGGAATCACAAAGAGGATTTTTTTCGCCTGGTTGTTGGGTCAGCTTTTGAAAATCCCTAATTTCCCCCAAAGCTGTGAAGATTGATGAGCCCCACCATGAATCTGGAGGGTTCCACTGCACCTGCTCCATCTTCCCCAGGACTGCTTTGATCTTAGCTTTTTTTTTTTTTGCTTTTTTTTTTAAAGTAATTTCTGACTGATTCTAAAATTCTCGTCACTGAGAGGCTGAGGAGTTGTGACCAGCGCTGTAATATTTGCTTTTCTCTGTCACGAGTGTTTTCACTCGCTTGGAGATAATTTGTCACATATTTTATAATTACCATTAAGCATCTGAAACTCCCTCTGCCTGAAGTGCTCTGCCAGCGTGGCCCTTTTGGAGGTACTCCCTTCCAATTGAGCAGATTTTTAAATAAATCTTTTGGGTTTTTTAATATTTTCAGGACCTGCCTTTTGTTTAAAAACAAATTAATCAGCATCTCATAATTGAATAATTTAGGCTTGAAAAGACCTTCAAGACAAAACTCTAAAAGCTATTAAATTCTGTTGATTTAGTGTGTAAAAGTGCTCAGTCAGTGAAGCTGTGACTTAGAGGAGAAATAATCATCTTAACCATCATAAACCTCTGCGTCCAAACAACAATTCAGTCTCTCATGATTTTAATCCTGACCCTGAAAAAAAAAAAAAAATCAAATAAAACCCAAAGAGTTTGGCTCAGACTCCTCAGCCTGGCAGAGCTGGACACTGCCTGAGCCTTAGAAACAGACTGTGGGTGATGTACAAAGAAATGTGGACAGGAGGAGATGGGACAGCGGGAAAATGTACCTGGGAAATCTTCATTTCAGCCCAGTCCATCCACTCCCAATTAATTAGCACCATGACATCTAAGTGGGGAAGGAATTTCTGGGCAGTTTTGTGTGTTTGCACCAGAGGAGAATGAGTTATGAGGAAAAAATGAATCAAATCTCTGCATTCTGAAAGAAATAGATTTGGGATAAACTCCTTTTTTTTTTATTGGTCTTTCTCCAAAATTAAACGATCCGTGGTGGCACTTTGCAAAAGGAGAATGAGGGATTTGTAATTCTGCAGTGCCATGAGAAAACCCATCAATTTTTATACAGAATTCGAATCTCTTAATCCACTCATTATCTGAGGTGTCTCCTCAAGGCTAGAACTCGTCCAAATTCCCAATTCCCACTGCAAAAATCAGGAGGAAATGTCAAAAATGTGCCTCACACACAACAAAACGAGACCCTGGAATGCTCCAGAGCGTTTCCTGGGGTGGAAATATTGCACTCCAGGAACCCTGGAGCGCCTGAAGAGCTCAGCACCCTTCCCAGGGATGTTAGCACCTCCAGACTCCTCTGGAAAATCCAAACAAAAGCAGAAAAATGTTGGCATCTTGACCTGATGGAGGAAAAATGGTAGGGGAGCATTATATAAAAAAATATTAACGTGTGTTATAGATTCCCAGAAAATCATTTCAGGGTGATCAAATGAGAAACTTCCTTTTATATATATATATATATTTTAATTTTTAATTTTTATTTTTTATTTTTAATCAGGGAATGCTTGACTAGTCCCAGGAAATAACTTCCATAATAAATATTGCTTCCTGAAAATAAGCAGGGATTTTATCCTTTAATTTGGGAAGTCCCAGAGATGTTTGGCTGTAATGAAATAATATCCTGAAATTCTTTTCCTTTTAACACCAATATCATTGCTATTATTTCTTAGGAAGACCCAAGGGTCTCATGCTGCAGGTAAATAAGATGAATTACTTCCTTTTCAAATGTCAGGATGGCATTTTGGGGAAAACTGAGTTAAAATTTGTGTTTGCAGGGGGCTGAAAGCAACGAGCTCATGGTAGGGCAGCACAGTGAGAGTTTGGATGGCATTAAAACACAACAATAATCCACTTAAATTATTAACAACAGGCTGGGGCTTCAAAGTGACCCCTGGCTCTTATCTCCCCGAGAAATAACAGCAATAATATTGGCATTAAAAGGAAAAGAATTTCAGTGACAGCTCATTAAAGGGGGTTCTGACAGTTTGGAATGTGGATAAAGATAAATATAGAGCTGAGGGCTAATGGTCAGCAGGGAAAGGATTCCTGTCAAACCAACCAGGGCTCACATTCCCAGGTGAAAAAGTGGGGGATGAGCATTTTCCTGGAGATAGCCCCGAGTGGAAAAGCTGAACGATGAGATTTTGGAATGTCTCACCCACGAGGGAATTAAAGTGCATTTTCTCTTTGAACCCTGGCGTGTGTAAGGGATTTCTGCTGTTCAAAGGGAAGGTGGAAGTGGCCTCTAATATCCTAATTCATCAAACACTAAGCACAGGCTCAACTCCACCTGGGCTTAGCCAAGCTCTCAGGAATGTGTTTACCTGCAGGAATACGGCAGTGAGGGATGGCAGCAGCAGTGAGTGTCTGCCAGGGATTAGAGGAAACGTCTGGACTTGTTGAAAAGCCATCTAAAGTGGCTCTGTCATTTCTTCCCTGCTCCAAACGCCTTTGAAAGCCAACCAAGCCTCTCTGGGTTTGTTCGTTATTGGGCTTTTTTTTTTTTTTAATCCTGGGTTTACAAACTCACTTGGTGCTTCCAGCGTTTGTAGGGAACAAAAGAGAATTTCTGGGTGATTCTGCAGCTTGGGCTTTGCCATAGGCAGCTGCTGGGTGTGGATTTTATGGAATGGGTTGGGAGGGTCCTAAAGCTCATCCTGACCCATCCCTGATGGAGCAGGGACACTTCCCACTGTGCCAGGTACTCCAGGCTGGCTTTGGGCACTGCCAGGGATCCAGGGGCACCCTGTGCCAGCACCTGCCCACCCTCCAGGGAACAATTCCTGCCCAAAATCCCACCTGACCCTCCTCTCTGCCAGCCTGCAGCCATTCCCTGTGTCCTGTCCCTCCAGCCCTGTAAATCCTCTCCCCATCTTCCCTGCAGCTCCTGCAGGCCCTGCAAGGAGGTCACCCCAAAACTTCCCCTCTCCAAATGACCAACCCAAGCTCTGCCAGCATTTCCTTACAGGAGAGATGCTCCATTCCTCTGATCAACCAGCTGCCCTCAAGGTCATATTCCAGACTTATCTCAGAATATTCCTCTAATTTCTGGTGTGTGTTGGTGCACGGGGGTGGAAGGTCCTGCTGTCTCTGGCTGAAGCTGTTTGATTTTATGCATTCTGTCAAAAAGCTCCTTGAAAAGGAGAGGGAAGTGTAAAATCCCCAAGTGAGCACGGCAGAGTTGCCTCCTGTACCCTCAGTGAATGAGTCCTTCAGCTGGAGAGCCCTCCAAAATCCACTCCTCCAATTAATATTTCCCTGAGCCTCGCTGAGCATCGCCACCTCTTCAAGCAAGAGCTGCAAGCACCACGCTGCCACCACATCCCTGCTGGCTGCCCAAAATGAGGGAGCCACTCATCCAAACCCGACAGGGGCCACTTTTATCAGAGGCGGATTTAGCCTCGACAACCTTTTCCAACCTAAATGATTCTTGGATTGTTCAACCTAAATAAACACAGGCATCCCTTCGCCACAGCCCTGAGCCCGGCTGGGGGCTGCTCTCCCTGGAGTGCCCCGTGGTGATTCCTGCCCTGCCGTTTTTCCTGTCCCATTCGCCGTTTCCACGGCAGGAAAATTCCCGGAGTCAAAGCCCCTTTGGGCTGCCCGTATTGGTGACTCTGTTAAAAGCTGGGATGAGCAGTCCCTTCTCCCAGGACAGTGGGTAACCCGCGGGCAGCCAGCAGAGCTCTGGGGCGCTTGGTTTGCACATTCTTGGAAAAGGACAACCTGGGGCCACAGAAGGCAACCCCAAAAGATATTTTAGGGTATAAATCAGTAACTTTCAGGCAGGTGCCAGGCAAGGTCCGTCCTTACGCTGCCCCTAAACAGAGCTCGGGCTCCTGACATTTCCCCGGGGTGAGGCAGCAGCTCGGGTTACCCGGCCCTCCTCCTTCGGGGGAGACTCCGGAGAGTCCTGCCTGAATTTCAGCCATCCCAAACACTTTCTGGGTGTCAGGGCTGGAGGGCAGTGCGGGGATGGAGCAGGCGGGGAGGGGGCACTGGGGGTGCGGGAGGGGCTGCGGCTGCTCCGCCGCCGGCCCGGGGGTCGGGGTTTGGGGCGGGGGGAGCGGAGGGGAGCGGAGCGCCCCGGGAGTGGAGGGGAGCGTCCAGAGGGGATGGGATGTGCGGGATTGGATCCTACAGAGGGGATGTGCGGGATTGGAGGGGAGCGTCCAGAGGGGATGGGATGTGCGGAAGTGGATTGTACAGAGGGGATGGGATGTGCGGGATTGGATCCTACAGAGGGGATGGGATGTGCGGGATTGGATCCTACAGAGGGGATGGGATGTGCGGGATTGGATCCTACAGAGGGGATGGGATGTGCGGGATTGGATCGTACAGAGGGAATGGGATGTGCGGGAGTGGAGCGTCCCGAGGGGATGTGCGGGAATGGATCGTACAGAGGGGATGTGCGGGATTGGAGGGGATTGTCCCGAGGGATGTGCGGGGCAGTGCGGGGCGGTGCGGGGTGTTCCAGGGTGCGGTGCAGATCACTCCGGGGGCGGTGCGGGGCTTTGCAGAGCGCTTCGGGGTCGCTCCGGGAGTGGAGAGGATCGTACAGAGGGGCGGTGCGGGATTGTGCGGGGTGTTCCGAGGGGCGGTGCGGGGTGTTCCGAGGGGTGGTGTTCGAGGGGGTGAGGTGTTCCGAGGGGTGGTGAGGGGTGTTCCGAGGGGCGGTGCGGATCGCTCTAGGACGGGTGCGGGTCTCTCAGGGGCGCTCCGCTGGCGCTCCAGGAGTGCTGCGGGTCGCTGCACGGGGCGGAGCGGAGCGGGTCCCACCCGGGGCGGTGCGGGCTGTTCGGAGGGGCGGTGCGGTGGGAGGTGCGGTCCTCCGGGCGGTCTGTCCTTCCGGGGCGGTGCTGTCCTCCGGCGTGCTGTCCTCTTCTATACCGGGGCGGTGCTGTCCTTCCCAGGGCGGTGCTGTCCTTCCCGGGGCGGTGCTGTCCCTCTCTCTATACCGGGGCCGTGCGGTCCCTGTCCCTCCCGGGCGCTGCCCGGCCATGCGGACGGGCTGAGCGGCGCCGCCGCCGCCTGTCCCGGGCGAGGATGGCCTCCAATTTCAACGACATCGTCAAGCAGGGCTACGTGCGCATCCGGAGCCGGCGGCTGGGGGTGAGCGCCTGCCCAGGGCTGGGCATTTTGCCGTTTATTTTTTCCTCCCCCCCCCCCCACACCCCGCCACTCCTTTGTCCTCTCTTTGCAAACTGAGCTCGGTGGGTTTTCCCGCAGGAAACAAAAAGATGAGGGGAGAAGCCTGAAGGCACGTGAATATGTATTATATATAGGTGTGGATGTGGATATTTCTTTTCTCCTCTCTCGCCCCGCTGGGATGCTGCGCTGCCTCCGCCTGCCGCCCCTGCCCTTCGCTCCGGGCGCTGCTCCCGGGGCTGGCGGGGCCGTGCCCGGTCTGCAGCTCCGGGCAGCTCCGGGCACGGCTGAGCCGGGCACCCCGAGCGCTCCGGAGCCGCTCAGGTCCCGCTGCCACTCGGGGATCGGGGTCCTGCGTGGGACAGGCGAAGCTTTGCGCTGCCTTCGGGGCTTGGGAGCTGCGCGAAATGAAAAGGCACGCAGCCCTTTTAGCTGCTGGGGTAATGTTAGTGTTATTTTCAGGCAGGTTTGCTGCCCTGGCTGTTGCCGGCTCCGGCTGTAGGCGCTGGATGTGCCGGGAGTGGCAGGGCAGTTCCCCGCAGCACCCGGGCTGGAATGAGCTCTGAAATTCCAGGGCTGTTCCCCCAGCCCAGGGGGTCCCCTGAGCGCTCAGGGGATGGGACTGGAGAGCTCCGCGTCCCTGAGCGAGCCTGGCTCAGGGGGATGCACCTGCAGGGAGGCTTTGTGTGTGTAAAACCTTTCAATCGGTGTTATCTGCCTCTCAGGACTGGAAAGGAACTGATTTCTTGTCTTCATTGGGTTGGCAGTTCAGAATTTGTTGGTTTCGGGGGAGTGTCTGTGCTGCTCTGAACGCTTTTGCTGCCTCGCTGCAATTACAGCTCCTTTCTCTTGCTCTACCCATGGGCAATGACTTCCCCACAGTTTTGGGAACTTGCATCTCCCTGGCTGCTTTGCAAAGAGGAAAGCATCGGGAATCTTTCCATGGGGCTGCATTTCTCATCCCTGCACCCGCAGGCACAGCTCACTCTGTTAAGCCATGAGGTTCTGTGACATTTTGAGGGAATGTCATTCAGAGAGCACTTATAGTAAATTTGGCACAATTGCTGTGTCGTGATTCAGTCTCATTACTGAGTAGATACCAATGTTCACTTTGCTCTGGCATAAAGGATGAGTAAGATTAAACCATGATGCATTTTCCCATACTGTAACAGTGAAGCTCAGTGGATAAGGTTTGTCTAACTCCACGAGAGTAAATGCTGTCAGTGCTGGAGCCTTTCCTTTGTTAAGATTTTCCAGACCACTCTGAGGGTGCTGCTGGTGAGGAAATGTTGGATGGCCTCTTAGGAGATGTGCATGTGACAGCTGAATGTAAAAATAGAGAAATGGAGAACGACACCGAGCCCTTGGAAATGGAACGAACGTGAAATGTTTCCTTGGAAAAGACGGTTTGGTTTTTGTTCCAGTTCCAAGGCTTGTGTCGTTATCAGTGGCTGGGGAGTGCAAAGGGTGATGCAAAGATGAGGGGTGATCCTTCCTTTTGTGAAGGAGTCCAGGCTGAGTCCCAGAGAGCTGCCAGGGCTGAGGATAAGCCCTGAGCTGCCCCCAGCTCTGATTTTTCTGTCCTGGCAGCATTCCCGAGCTGGGCAGGGACCCTGGGAGGTGCTGGGAGCTGGCTGCCCCTCCTTGGAGCTGGCCAAACCCTGCTCCCTCTGTTGGGAGTACCCAGCCTGACCCCAGCTTTTCTCTCCTGGTAGTTTCCAGCCTGGGAGCTGCTGGCCCCTGGCTCAGAGCAGATGTGGCTGCAGATTCCTCCCGTGGTGTTTTCTGTGAGCTGCCTGCAGCCCATTGCCCTGATTTGCAGCAGCCGAGCAGAGCGGGGTAATTGTGGTCAGCCTGATCCCTGAGGCAGGGCTGGAGCGTGTCCCTGCTGCCTGGGGCTCCTTCCTGCTGGCTGCAGGTGTGCTGTGGCACCTGGAGCTGGGGCTGGGCCAGAACTCAGGCTCGCTCTGGCTGCGGGGAGCTTGGCTCCTTCAGAGGGGAAGGATTTAAGCCAACAGGTTGGTTTTGTGCTGGGGAGGGCTGTGGGGCAGCCAGGAGCTGGAGGTGGGAAGGGAAAGACTTGAAATAAAAGATATTTTAGGGTATAAATCAGTAACTTTCAGACAACTTTGCCATGCTGTGAGAACATCGGGAAGGACGAGTCTGCTGCAGCTCTGAGTTTAATTGAGGATTACAGGAATCCTGAGAGCAGGATTGCTGTTTGATTGAGAGGGATCTCAGCACTCCCTGCGTGGCAGGATGTGAGTGGGAGTCGCTGAAATCCATTCCCATTTTCTGGTGGCACAGCTGTAATCAGAGCATTGTCTCTCCAGGCTGAATGCAGCTCCTGCCTTCGGCTCTGTAATGCTGCTGATGTGGTAATTCCATCTCCAAGGGAACTGGAGCTGAGCTTGGAGCCACAAATTACCTCCAGAAATGACTTTCCTGAGTAACTGGGGTGCAGGTGCCACACTCAGAATGGAAGGGCTGCAGAGAAGCAGCTTGCTCAAATCCAAACCTCTTTTAAAAAGGAACGTGACAATTCTGCAGGGCCCTACTTTGTAATTCCAAAATTGAATTTAGGCTAATTAGTTTTGCACCTGAACTCTTTCTGTGCGCTGGGAACGTGCGAGTTTAATTGAATATTATTTAATAGAATAGTTTCCATAGCAACATTTGTATCACATGTGTCTTCTGCAGAGCCAGATATATTCAGGAGAAAGCTCACTCTTCCCGACTCTTTCCATCCTTATAGGGAGGAAAATCATTCCCTCAGCCAATGGTGTGGGGTTGGAGTGTCATTAGCAGTGAGACACAGGAGGCTGTGCTGGAGAAACTGCTGACAGGGCACAGCACAGCCTCCCAGGGCTCTTCCAGCCAGGAGAAAAATCAGCTTTGCTTTGGGCGGGGGGTTCTGCCCGAGCCCACCAGGAGCTGTGTCCTGGGGAGGAGAAGGCACTCGGGGCTCTGGCACCAAATCTCAGCTGAGCCAGGGACTGAGTCTCTGTACGAAGCAGGGCTCTGGCTTTATGGCCTCTCTCTGTCTAAAAAGCCCCTTTGTTGTGCTCCTGCTTCTCGAATCACACCTCATCCTGTACGTGTGCCCTTTCTGAGGGGGAGATGCTTCCCTGATGGAAAAGCCTGTTCTTCTCTTGCCAGTTTTGGGGGGATGTGAACACACCTGAGCTTTCTGCTTTAGGCTGGGCCAGCTCAATTAAAAATACCAACGAAAATCCAAACAGGAGCAAATCTTGGAAGTGGAGTGGCAAACCGATTGAAAAAAATACCAACGAAAATCCAAACAGGAGCAAATCTTGGAAGTGGAGTGGCAAACCGATTTAAAAAATACCAATTAAAATCCAAACAGGAGCAAATCTTGGAAGTGGAGTGGCAAACCGATTTAAAAAATACCAATTAAAATCCAAACAGGAGCAAATCTTGGAAGTGGAGCGGCAAACCGATTTAAAAAATACCAATTAAAATCCAAACAGGAGCAAATCTTGGAAGTGGAGCGGCACTGGTGAGAGTGAGGAGCTTTGGGGAGGCAGTGCTGTGTGCTGGTTCCAGTCTCACCCTTGGCTGCACTCCCTGTCGAGGCTGAGCTCCTCTCCTGCCCCCTGAGCTCCTGGGGAGATGTGACTGCTGGGGCTGCACAGGGGAATTGCTCCCTCTTCACTGTGACCCTGGCTGAGGACAGAAATTGGATCTGCTGTGGCTCAGGTTGCTGAGCCTGGCTGGCCCAAAGCATCTCCATCACCTCAGGGGGAAGGAATGTGGTGTCAGGGGGGTTCTCCAGCAGGAATTGGGGCACCCCTGGAGGGATCTGTAATAATTCACCCTCCAGCCCATGCCAGGAGGGAGCTGAGCCTGCCCCCAGTTTGCAGCCAGCTGTTTGTTCCTAGCAAATGTTGAAGTGGTGTCAGCAGCACTCAGATATTTCTGGATTGATTCAAAAACTCAGCGAGAAAAAAAAGTACTTTTTAGTTTTCTGGATTGCCTGCTTTACTTCGATTAGTGATTTACTGGCAATATTAAACTTTCACCTAAAATGAGGAGGCTCTGAAGCCTTCCTGTGTTTATTTGGGTGTTGGGTGAGGAGTTCCCTGTTGTTCAAAACAAATCCAGTGGTTTTGTTCCTCAGGAAGCATCAGTGCTGGCTGCACACCCTCGTTTTACATGGGAAAGCTTCTGGCTCAATTAAAAGTACCAATTAAAATCCAAACAGGAGCAAATGTTTGAAATTTTGGAGGGGTTTGTGGCACATGAGGAGCTGTACAAGGGAAAAGGCTCGTGCCTTTTTCCACCTCGTGCTTAGAAAGTTGGAGGAACTCCTGCATAAAGCTCAGGACCTCAGCAGAAACGTTTGAGTGTGGAAAGCTGCAGAGAGATTTGAGTTCGATTTTTAATTAATGTGAGTCCCGTGGCAGCTCCATTGAGGAGCCTGGTACTTTGACAAGTTCTGCTCAGCTCTGCTTCTGTGAAACCCTGTGGGAGGAGAGGCAGGGAGGGGGAGAGACAATCTGCAGGACTGGAACCATATGGTGGGAGAGAGCTGAGTACATGTGCCAGCAAGTTAAGATGAGGATTTCAGAGCCTGGGCTGTGAAAACCGGGGAGAAGAATGATGTAAGGCTGGGGGAAGGGGGAAGGAGAAGGGAAAAGTTGCCTGTGTCTCTGTTTGAAGCAGCTTTATTAATAAAACCCTGTTCACCTATGCAGCTCCTTTCAGTCTGGAAGTTGGAGATGGGGGAAAAACTGAACAGATTTCTCAGGCACCAACTTCAACCTGCAGGATGTTGAGCCCACTGGAAATTCGGAGTTCTAGCGAGCTGCTAGATAAGGTGTTAGAATATATTCACAGATATTAAGATTTCTTGTTGCTTGGGGTTGTCAGTGGCAGCAGGGACGGGCTCTGGAATGTTCCTGGGGAAGCTGGAGCGTTTTCCTTGAGCTGGGGAGGGATCCAAATAAATGCCAGGCAAGCTTTGAGCAGCCTCATCTGGG
This sequence comes from Sitta carolinensis, assembly GCA_032173965.1. Classification (NCBI taxonomy): domain Eukaryota; kingdom Metazoa; phylum Chordata; class Aves; order Passeriformes; family Sittidae; genus Sitta; species Sitta carolinensis. The sequence continues at coordinate 12,823,938 of CM063300.1, read as the reverse complement.
CACTGGGTGAGAGCCCAGCTCGGTGTCTTTATGGGGCCAGCCCTGGGCCTGGGCTTGGAGAAAGGTTTGTCAGGAAAATCGATCCACAAACATCAGAGGATTGTGTCCAAAAAAGTGACAGAAGAGTCCTTTTGCTTTGTCCAATAAAGGGAGAGGCCATGGGGCATTCCCTGGAGGTCTCTGGGATTTTTGGAGGGTGCAGCCTCCTATTTATCCTAAATAATAATGAATAATAATTCATATTATAATAATAATAATTTCCTCCTTTTTATCCCGATTTCCCAGCTCCGTTTCCCTCTCTCTCTCCTCACTGGCTGAGGTACTGGAGAGGCACAGACTGCCCAGAATCCCTGACACCTGAGATTCCCCTCTAATGGAGAACCCTCCCTTTAATTTTTCATTCTTATGGAATTTATTGTTTCCCCCCATTGTTTCTTTTCTCTTTCAATATCCAATTTCATTTCTCAGCAAACCTGCAGTTTGTTTGTTTGTAAAAAATATTTTTTTTTTGCATTCATCCATCAGTGGGATCCTTCCCACTGTTCCTGGTTTATCTCCCAGCTTTTTGCAAAGCTCAAACCCCTCATTCCTCCCAGGTTTCTCCCCTGGGTTCTGTGCTGGGGGCCAGGCTGCTCAGCCCTGAGGTAAAAAGAAGTTTTGCATCTCCCATGGTGCAATTACATCTCGTTTCTTTTAACGTCTGACTTGTGGGAACAGCTTGGACAGGTTGGTTTAATTGAATTTGCTCCCAAAGAACCCCACCAAAACCCAAAAAAGACAAACCTCAGAACTATTCCTGTTTTTCCCCTAAAAGATTTTACAGATCATGATTTGCAATGTGAGGCTCTTGCTTTGATGCTGGCCCATTTTAGGAGGAGGAATTGCTTTTTCTGTGCTTCCCAGCCTGTTTGCAGATAAATTACCTTCTGTGTTCTTTGGAAGACGGGCTCAGTTTGTGCAGTGAAACAATCAATTCCAAATGTTTTCATGGACTGAACTGACTCCTAAACAGTCTCTTACCCATTTGCTGTCTTGTTCTAAAGGTGCTTTGTTGTGACAAGTTTAAAGCAAACCTGACCCTTTTTCCTGAATCCCAAACACTTCCCTGACCTGCTGGTTGTGGATCCTGGCTCTCTTTTCCCTATTTCCTTCTCCTTTGGTAGAAAAATCTGTGATTTCTGGAGATGACAGCAGAGCCCTGCAAGGGTGTGTCAGGGATGATTGTACAGACACTGAAAGAGGCAGGAAACTGAGTTATAAACAGCTGAAATTTTCATCCTGGTGCCTTTTCATCCTCAGCTCCTTTCCCTGTGTGAAGGAAATTCTGCTGCCCTGCAGGGGCATTGCCCTGCAGTGACATCAGGGATAAATAACATTTTGCTGTGGCCGTGGAAACACTTGAAAGAAAGTAACAGATGCAAGGGCTGCTCCTGAGACTGACATCTTAATTCGAGCCTGACATCTTAATTTGGGGTTTGTGTGGCTTCAGGAACGCTCTGGAAGATGATGGACTGCTCCATTATCTTCTTGCCTGACTTCATCGAGTGCTGTCAGAAATACCAGTGAGAGTTCGGGCTGTTGGAATGAGTATTGGTGTTGGGGTCCTTTTGTTTTATTGCTAATTATGTCACTTGTTTCAATTCAGAAGATCAGTGGGGTAAAACGAGTGGTGTTTCCCCTCAGTAATGTCGAGGTAGGAGGTTAAATTGTCCCTTTACTTGCCAGGTGATGTTTGTCTGGGGAACCATCATGTGTTTGGCAAAGGAAAATTTCCTGTGGCCATCTCCAGGAAGGTGAGATCTTTGCTGATGTTCTGAATTCACTCATCCCGTTGGTGGCACACTGCTTGTGGTAAAGTACCAAGGCTATTCCCTGTAAAATGGAGCTGACATTTTATTTTTAATGCAGCTTTCTGGAGTTTGGAGCCTCCTAAATGTGAATGAACTCCTGACCCCCTGTCTGTAATTACACAGGTGGGACGTGAGAAGATCACAGGAGCTGGGTTTGTCCATTTGAGTGACTGTGCAGAGCAGCCTGGCCAAGGGCAGGAGGGCTCCAGGAGCCACTGGGAAAGGGCATTCTGCCAGGGAAATATTGCCTCTGGAATCCTTGGTTTAGTCAGTGTTTCTTTAAGTCAGTATTGGGCCATTATCTCCTAACTCAAAAGAAAAAAAAAAATAATATAAAAAGGAGCTTTGTGTCCTGAGGAGCCCAGAGCTGGACACAGCACTCCAGATGTGCCTCAGGCTGGGCGAGGCAGGACCATCCAGATGTGCATCACGGCTGAGCAGGGGCAGGATCGCTCCAGATGTGCATCACAGGCTGAGCAGAGGGCAGACCTCAGAGTGCATCACAGCTGACAGGCAGATGTCAATGTGCATCACAGGCTGAGCAGAGGGGCAGGATCGCTCCAGATGTGCATCACAGGCTGAGCAGAGGGGCAGGATCGCTCCAGATGTGCATCACAGGCTGAGCAGAGGGGCAGGATCGCTCCAGATGTGCATCACAGGCTGAGCAGAGGGGCAGGATCGCTCCAGATGTGCATCACAGGCTGAGCAGAGGGGCAGGATCGCTCCAGATGTGCATCACAGGCTGAGCAGAGGGGCAGGATCACTGCCTGGTGTTTCAGAGCAGTAGAAATCTGTCGGGACTTTCACTAACAAGAGTTCAATCCTAAAGATCTGCCAGGCGTTTCTTTGTGCCCTGGCCTTGCAGCAAAGTCCTGGCCAGTGCCAAAGCTGGGCTTTGTAAACTTGATGGAAAAGCCTTTGCAATCCTGAGCAGCTCTGTGCACTCTGAGTGCAGTCAGAAACAGGATTACAGCCTCGGCTGGGGATGACTCTCCTGTGAAATATTGTCCCTGAAGGAGGGGAAGGAGGGAGGGTTATCCTCCCCCAAATGCCTTCTCAGAGAGGGGAAGGAAAAATCGGGATTATTTTCTGGAGTGCCCAGGAGAAGGGAATAGCTTGTGCAAACCAGCCTGGCTCGCTGCAGTCGCTGTGAGCTGATCCCAGGCGCTGTGGCTCACTCCTGGCACATGGAGTGGATATTCTGGGATAGGGAAGTTGCCTCTGTGCCAAGAGCAGGGCTGGCTTCACAGACAGCACGTGGGCAGCGCTGCTGCTGCTTTCACACAGCCACTGAGCCACTCCAGGGATCATTTCAGTCCTGCTGAACACAATTCCACTCGGAGACGTTCACAGCCGTGGGATTTTTTTTCCATGATCCATCTCTTTGTAGTTGTTCCCTGCTTGTATTGTGGCTTTTCAGGGTGAAGTTGGGCTGGACAAGCTGCCAGAGGGGCGTGGGTAGGAAAAGGAGAGGCAAGGGGTAATTTTAGGGAGGAGATAATTCCAGTGAAATGGTTTGTGAGCTCCTGGGAGGATCGTGGGTGTTCTCTGGGGTCAGCTGAGAGGCAGAGCAGAGGTGTTGGCACCAGAGCTCTGAGTGGGGAAGCAGCTCTGCACTTCCCGTGGGAGCAATTCCTGCGGGCATCTGCTGCCTCTGGGCTGGGACGAGGAGCTGCACTCTGTCTCCCTTGGCTCTCCTCATCCTTCCAGAAGCAGAGCAAAGGCTGGATCCCATCCCCTCACAAAGTTCCTTCGAACTGAAAAGGATTTCAGGGCTCATTTCCCACCTCTGCACTCTGAAGTGACAAATTAAAGTGTTGTGGGGTTTTTTTTGGTTTTTTTTTATCTTAAAGAGAAGAATGAAGATGCAAACCCTGGCTGGTTACCTGTGTAAGCAGCTCCCTGTTGGGACCTTGGACCTGCAATTCCAGCCCACCCCAGCAAAGTCCAACAAAGAACAAATATTTTCCATCTGCAACCTTCAGGGTGTGAGCTTCCTACCAGCCTTGGGTAAAGGGGCAGCACCTTTTTCCTGCCAACAAAAAAGGCAAATTTCAGAAGAGACCGAGGAATTTCTCGAGCATTGTGCTGTGCCTTTAGTGTTTTATCTGTTTCTAGAGGTTACCAGAGTCCCAAAAGGCAAATTCCTGGCAATATCCCAGGGTTTCTGGAAGGCATCCCAAGCTGCATGAGAGAACTTGCAGCTCCTTCTTTGGAAAAAAAAAAACAAAAACAAAACCCAAATTTATGTTTATTTGACAGCAAGTTCAGTGTCCCTGTAAATGCAGCTCATTGGAATTCTTTGTTTTAGGGCAAAGTGCAGAAGCACAGCACAGAGGAATAAAGCAGGGCAGCTTCCCCTGGGGGTCACAATTTGCCAGCTGAGCCTTCGTGCTGCTGATGGTGACTTTGAGAAGTGGGGCAGTGCTGGCAGTGCCCACTCCTGATTTTCCACCAGCCCATTTTTGCAGATTTTAAGCAGATTTCAAGTGTGTGCATCCTTCTGGGTCTGTTTGTAAGTACAGCAGCAAAGGGTTACTGAAGGATTCTCCTAAAGTGCCAGGGTTTTGAAAAGCAAAAGGGCTGGATACTCCAATTTTTTACCATCTCTTCTGGTTGGGGTTTTGGAGATTTTTATTTTCTTGTCAGGTGTGAGGAGAAGATGTTGGCCCAGCAAACCAAATTCTCAGAGGGCAAATGTACAAAGTCTCTGCCAGCAGAATTAGGTGCATATTTCAATTGTGGGTTTGGTGTGAGCTGTCATTATCAGTGATTTCTGAACCATTCAATTCAAACCCTTGCACTAAACAGAACAGACTGAGTGGCCAAAAAGCTGGAAAATGGGAAAAAAAATCCTGAAAAAGATGGGGAAAAAATCCAGTTTTGGCTCTAAATGCTCCTGCAGCCACATGGGCCAGGAGTGTGAGGGTCTCTGTGTGAGATGGGGTGGGAAAGATGGGAGGAAATTATAAAACTGGGGGAAATGATAGAGCTGGGGGGAAATGATAGAGCTGGGGGGAAATGATAAAACTGGGGGGAAATGATAGAGCTGGGGGAAATGATAGAGCTGGGGAAATGATAGAGCTGGGGGGAAATGATAAAACTGGGGGGAAATGAGAGAGCTGGGGGAAAATGAGAGAGCTGGGGGAAATGATAGAGCTGGGGGAAATGATAGAGCAGGGGGAAATGATAGAGCTGGGGGAAATGATAGAGCAGGGGGAAATGATAGAGCTGGGGGGAAATGATAGAGCTGGGGGAAATGATAGATCAGGGGAAATGATAGAGCTGGGGGGAAATGATAGAGCTGGGGGGAAATGATAGAGCTGGGGGAAATTATAGATCTGGGGGAAATGATGGAGCTGGGGGGAAATGATGGAGCTGGGGGAAATGATAGAGCTGGGGGAAATGATAAAACTGGGGGGAAATGATAAACCTGGGGGGAGAATGGTAAAAATGGGGGAAAATGAAAAAGATGGGGGAAAATGATAAACCTGGGAGAAAATGATGCAGCTGGGGAAAATGATAGAGCTGGGAGAAACAGCTAAAAACTGGTGAAAAAAGCACATCTAACAGCATTTTTTTGGGTTCAGCAAGGGAATTATAGCTACTTTTCATGGCCATGAAGCCTTTTCTGGCCAGGCAGGGGTCAGGGATGGATGTTTTTCCGTGGGGAGCTGCCTTAGGGGCAGTGGGATGCTGTGAACCCTTTGCTGACAGCCTGTCTGATGATGGTTTTTTTTTTATTTTCCTCTTTTTGCTGTTGAAATCACACTAATTTTGGTGTCAGTTTTGTTTTGTTCCGAAGCCACCAGGTGTTGCTTTGGAATTGCTGGTGGAGTGTGGGCTGTGAGCAGTTGGCAAGGCTGGAAATTCCTGCCCTCTCTGCAGGCAGCTGAGCTGGCAGTGCAGGAGCACCAGCACTCAGGGGTGGCTGGGAAGGTGGCAAGGAATTGGGGGGCAGGAGCTGGAGAGCTGGAAAAATGGGTTTAAAACCCTTCTGCCCAGAGCCTGCCCCAAATAACTTGGATGTAAATTCAGTTTGACCCTGGAATCCTGGGTTCTACGTTCAATAATCTGCTTGTTTTCATTATCAGTAATTCAGTTCCTGCTCCCTTGTGCTTTACTCACAAAATACAGAGTGTCACCTCACACACAGGAATTTCTGGCTGGGTCCAAATAAATGGGATTTAACTCCCCAACGGCTCGGGCTGATGTTCTCTCTAAACTTCTGCGAGTCCACGGCTGGTTTAGGATTTAATTCTCTGAGTGCTGGTGATATTCAGGTTTATTCTTTTGTGTGCCCAGATTTACCAGAGGTGCTGGTTAGTGTTCAAAAAGGCTTCAAGCAAAGGGCCCAAGAGGCTGGAGAAGTTCTCAGATGAACGAGCTGCTTACTTCAGGTGCTACCACAAGGTAAGGCACGATAAAAAAAAAAAAAATAAAAGATAAAACTTTTATTACTGATGTAACACCAAGAGTAAAATTAAACTTTCATGTATTGGTTAGCCTAAAAATCCAAGCACTTTTTTTTTTTGGGGGGGGGGCTAATATTAACCTTTAAATCCTCTCTGATCTAATCTTGCTCTATTTTTTAAAAGTGGAAAGGTCACAGTGCCCTAAAATAAAGGTCAGGTGAGAACAGTCATGTGGAGTTTATGGAGTGAACTGGGAAATTACAGGCACAAAGCAAATTGCCCACTTCATTCCTTTGGTCCCACAAGGCAGGGAAAATAATTAGGATCCAGGCTACAAAATCTGCACAGAGTTTCCTTTCACTTGTGTGATTTTCACTTGTTAAACATAAATAAGCCGCCACAAATTGCCACACTCTTGAACAAAATAATACTGGAGGAAGGAAGAAATTCTTATTTCTTTTGACTTTGTGATGTGCCAGAAGAATCCTTAATATTGCAATAAAAACTGAGCTAATTGTGTCCTGCTGACAGGAACGCCGAGCCCTCGAGGGTTCTGAGTTTTAATCCAATTGTATTAATCTTGCCTCCAAACAGCAGCAGTAATTTGAACAGTCTTTTCTGTCTGCTTATGGAATAATCCATTTGGAAAATTGGATTGTGCAACTTGTAATTGTTTTCCAGGCCAAACTGTATCTGCAGCAAATGGAAATGTTTCGGGTCTGACCACTCTGCTGAGAAGGAGCTGTTGGGGGTTTATTTGAAGGGTTGTGTCACTTAGCTGGGAGTGGGGCAGCAGCTTCAGGGCTTGAAGGGAATTAAAGGAACTTTTTTCAGGGGGTTTTGGTGTCTCCATTAAAATTCCACCCAGTGGGGCTCGTGGAATGTTTGTGAGGAGGAGAGGAGAGGAGAGAGGAGAGGAGAAAAGAAGAAAAAAAAAAAAGAAGAGAGGAGGAGAAAAGGAGAAAAAAGAGAAGAGAAAGAAGGAAAAAAAGAGAAGGGAAGGGAAGGGAAGGGAAGGGAAGGGAAGGGAAGGGAAGGGAAGGGAAGGGAAGGGAAGGGAAGGGAAGGGAAGGGAAGGGAAGGGAAGGGAAGGGAAGGGAAGGGAAGGGAAGGGAAGGGAAGGGAAGGGAAGGGAAGGGAAGGGAAGAGAAGAGAAGAGAAGAGAAGAGAAGAGAAGAGAAGAGAAGAGAAGAGAAGAGAAGAGAAGAGAAGAGAAGAGAAGAGAAGAGAAGAGAAGAGAAGAGAAGAGAAGAGAAGAGAAGAGAAGAGAAGAGAGAAGAGAAGGAAGAGAAGATTGAACTGGATGGGTTTTTAGGTCCCTCCAACCCAAACCCTTCCATGATTTTATGTAAAATTTAATCTGTTATTTACACTCAGCAGGTTAGAGATGTGCAGGCAGATCTTGTAAGCAGGAGTGAGCAATAACATTTCCCACTAAATGTTCCCCTGGGGTTTCCTGGGGAATGTTTTCTCTGTTCCCATCATGGGGGCAATTTTCAGTCAGCCAAGACAGAGCCATGAATCCTTAATTCAGATTAAAACCCAGGGTGCTTGGTTTGATCAATACAGTCCCTGGTTTAATGCTCTGAAATGCTCCCCATATTTGAGAATTATGCAGAAATTCAAGAATGCTGAGGAGCATTTTTTAAGAAACTCTTTTTTTTTTTGCATTTTTGATGGGAATGGGAGGGATGGGAGAATTTTGGCTGAGTGGATCTGTCAGGCTGGCTCTGTCAGCTGGGCAATGATTGATTGATTGATTGATTGATGATCAATCAATGCTCCTGTTCAGAACTCTCTCAGCACACAGCTCTGCAAGTGTTTTAGCTTTTAATTTAATCAAATGCATTTCAAATTCTATGGATTGTTATCTTAATCCAAAGGAGGCTTGGAAGGGAAAAGGAGGGGGGGAATATGCAGAGAGGTCTTTAAACCTCAACAAAATATCGTTCTTATGATTTCTCTGTTAATATTGTCTCGGGTCTGATATTTGTGGCTTAACCCCCATTTCAGAATTAAGTTGATAAATCTACATTAGTTCCTGATCTCAGATAAATAAAACACACAGGAATTAGACTAACCATGAAAACACTTGTTTGGCAGGAGCCTGGCAGGAGGAGAGCTATTTTAAAATGCAAAAAAAAATTAAAAAATAGGTGAAAAAAACAAACTTCAGCCTCAAATCTTTGCAGGTGTTTGGTGCTCAGGTTCCAGGAGCGTGGGGGCGTGTGCAGGCTGCAGTGTGAACTCCAGGAGGATGTGCCAGACACGTTGGGCTCAAAAAAATAAATAAAAATTAATGTGGAGAGCAGCTTTTCACCACTGTTTTCTCCACTGCTGGAACTGGGAGTGCTGGAGCTGCACGTGGGTGAATCCTTTGGAATTCCAGCTCCACCTTGGTGCTGTGAGGGAGCTTTGGTTGCTGAGAAAAGAGAAAGCAAAGCTTTCCCTTGGCCAGAATTCCACTGGGGTGCTGTCCCTCTGATGGCTGGGGCAGCTCCCAGGGGAATTTCCCCATGGAATTCCCATGGAATTTCCCAGGTGATCCTGCCCAGGCTGCATCCCTCAAGAGCCATCACGGACATTCAGAGCCTGCTGATGCTGGCTCACCTTTTTCTCCCTCTTTTCCCTTCTCTTCTCCCCTTGCCCAGCCAGGAATGGACAGATCTCTTGCCAAGCTCCTCATTAAAATCCCTAATTATTTTTCTGTACTCTGCTTTCAGCCCTGATGTTTTGGTTTTCTGATGTTCTTTCCCAGGGAAGTGTGATAAACTTGATAAAATATTTTTGTAATAATATTTGCTATTCATTCCTTCTGACAGGACGGATTTCTTCTTGATGTCTGGTTTGACCAGCGTGAGTGAAGAGCTTTGCCTTTGTTTCACCAATCACATTGGGCTGTTTAAAATTAGATATAAGGCAGAACCATCCCTAATAAAAAATCATTTTTAGCCTTCTGCTCCCAGAGTCTGTGCCATGTGTTATCTGAAATAACAACACTTTTCCAGGTGACAGAGCTCAATAACGTGAGGAACATCTCGAGGCTGCCCAAAAGCACAAAGAAACATGCAGTGGGCATTTATTTCAGTGATGACACCTCCAAAACCTTTGCTTGTGACTCAGGTGGGTAAAAATGGCCAGACTCCTGAGAAAAAACCTCAGAGCACACTGGTGAAATTATAAATATTATGTACCTACACACAGATTTTCTGGGCATTTATACAGAACTTGAGGCAGATGAGTGGTGCAAGGTGCTGCAGATGGAGTGCCTGGGAACACGAATTAATGACATTAGCCTTGGAGAGCCTGACTTGTTGGCATCTGGAGTAGAGAGGGAGCAGAGTGGTAGGTACAGAAATATCGAATTTTTGGATGTTTAATTGTATTATTTTCAAGTTTTTTTAGACTTGTATATATGGATATTGGGAATAAAGAGGAGCAAAAGTGTTTTTCCAAGCCCTCCTTGCTGTTTTGGGGGGGTTGGTTTTGGTTGTTGGGGGGTTATTTTTTAGCTTTTGGTTTTAGTTGCTAAAAGATATAATAAATAAGTTATCTAGAGTTATTTTAGAGTAGCACTTCCCTTTCTCAGATGAGTTAGTTGCTCTTGGAGATGGGAACTATTTACTGTGTGTTTTTTTTTGGTGTGATGTCAGTGACTGAGGCTTTGTAAAGAGATTAATAAATAACAGTAATTGCATGCAAAATCTGAGCCTGTGGCTACTCCACTTTCCCGTGCAAATGAGCTCATTACCTGCACAAGCAGTGGATTTATTCATACACAACTTTATGAGCTGTTTGCAAATACCAGGATTATATTGGTGCCCTTCTCCTCAGGCAAACAAATATTTGATGCCCTTTGGGTGCAGCATTTGACTGCCCCCAAACCTGGAATTTGCAGAGTTGCAGGGAGGAATTCTTTGTGCGGGGATGAATAGTTCTAAGTGGAAATAGAGATGGAAAAAAAAAAAAAAAAATTAGGAAATTCCTTGAATGACTTGCACATGTGCCGGGCAGGGATTTTAGACTAACCTTTTGTTTTTCTCCCAGAGAGATTCAATGTGTATTTGATGCCATCCCCTAATTTAGATGTGCATGGGGAATGTACCTTGCAGATAACATTTGAGAACATCTGCCTTTGGGACATCCAGAATCCCAGGGTCAAACTGGTCTCGTGGCCACTCAGTGCCCTGCGGCGCTACGGGCGGGACCCAGCCTGGTTCACCTTCGAGGCAGGCAGGTAGGTGAACTCAAACACAAAAAAAAACCTCTCCACCACAAAGACTCTGAAAGCTGGAGTGTTCATGACAGCGCTGGGGCACAGGGGTTAATGGCCTAAAATTCACAAAGCTTGGTTCTCTGTTATACCAAATTGGTGTGTTCATGAATTGCTGACATCTCTGTTTATAACCAATCAGGATTTGTTGTGAAAATTCTGTGTCCATGAGTTGCCTTGACCTGACAATGTCTCTGTTGTTCCTTCAGTTGTCTGGCCTGGTTGACAAGGATTGTTCTGTGCCCTTGGCGTCTGGCAAGGATTGTTCTGTCCCTTGCTCTGCACAAGGATTGTTCTGTGCCATTTGGCTGGAAAGGATTGTTCTGTGCCCTTGGCTCTGGACAAGGATTGTTCTGTGCCCTTGGCTCTGCACAAGGATTGTTCTGTGCCCTTGGCTCTGCACAAGGATTGTTCTGTGCCCTTGGCTCTGCTGGACAAGATGTTCTGTGCCCTTGGCTCTGCACAAGGATTGTTCTGTGCCCTTGGCTCTGCACAAGGATTGTTCTGTCCCTTGGCTCTGCACAAGGATTGTTCTGTGCCCTTGGCTCTGGACAAGGATTGTCTGTGCCCTTGGCTCTGCACAAGGATTGTTCTGTGCCCTTGGCTCTGCACAAGGATTGTTCTGTGCCCTTGGCTCTGCACAATGGAGTGCCTTGGCTCTGCACAGGATTGTTCTGTGCCTTGCTCTGCACAGATTGTTCTGTGCCCTTGCTCTGGAAAGGATTGTCCTGTCTGCCTGAGCTGGGAGGAGAGCTGGCTGACACTTCTCATGGAGTTCAGAGTTATTTACCAATGCAGTGCAGAACCTGGGAAATCCCCAATTGAGGCCTCAGTTCCCTGTCCATCCCCTGTCCATCCCTGTCCATTCCCCATCCATCCCCTGTCCATTCCCCATCCATCCCCTGTCCATCCCCTGTCCATCCCCTGTCCATCCCTGTCCATCCCCTGTCCATCCCCTGTCCATCCCTGTCCATACCCTGTCCATCCCTGTCCATCCCTGTCCATCCCCTGTCCATCCCCCTGTCCATCCCCTGTCCATCCCTGTCCATCCCTGTCCATCCCCTGTCCATCCTCCCCTGTCCATCCCTGTCCATCCCTGTCCATCCCCTGTCCATCCCTGTCCATCCCCTGTCCATCCCCTGTCCATCCCCTGTCCATCCCCTGTCCATCCCCTGTCCATCCCCTGTCCATCCCCTGTCCATCCCTGTCCATCCCTGTCCATCCCCTGTCCATCCCTGTCCATCCCGTCCATCCCTGTCCATCCCCTGTCCATCCCCTGTCCATCCCCTGTCCATCCCCTGTCCATCCCTGTCCATCCCTGTCCATCCCTGTCCATCCCCTGTCCATCCCCTGTCCATTCCCCTGTCCATCCCTGTCCATCCCTGTCACCATCATCCCCTGTCCATCCCCTGTCCATCCCTGTCCATCCCCTGTCCATCCCTGTCCATTCCCCTGTCATCCCTGTCCATCCCCTGTCCATCCTCCATCCTGTCCATCCCCTGTCCATCCCTGTCCATCCCCTGTCCATCCCCTGTCCATCCCTGTCCATCCCTGTCCATCCCTGTCCACCTTCCCTGTCCATCCCCTGTCCATCCCCTGTCCATCCCCTGTCCATCCCTGTCCATTCCCCCTGTCCATCCCTGTCCATCCCTGTCCATCCCCTGTCCATCCCTGTCCACTCCCTGTCCATCCCCTTGTCCATCCCTGTCCATCCCTGTCCATCCCTGTCCATCCCTGTCCATCCCTGTCCATCCCCTGTCCATCCCCGTCCATCCCCTGTCCATCCCTGTCCTCGTCCATCCCTGTCCATCCCTGTCCATCCCCTGTCCATCCCTGTCCATCCCCTGTCCATCCCTGTCCATCCCTGTCCATCCCTGTCCATCCCTCCTGTCCATCCCGTCCATCCCTGTCCATCCCCTGTCCATCCCTGTCCATCCTCTCCTGTCCATCCCCTGTCCATCCCTGTCCATCCCCTGTCCATCCCCTGTCCCTACCCCTCCTGTCCATCCCCTGTCCTCCTGTCCATCCCCTGTCCATCCCCTGTCCATCCCTGTCCATCCCCTGTCCATCCCTGTCCATCCCCTGTCCATCCCTGTCCATCCCTGTCCATCCCTTCTTGTCCATCCGCCTGTCCATCCTGTCCATCCCCTGTCCATCCCCTGTCCATCCCTGTCCATCCCCTGTCCATCCCCGTCCATCCCTGTCCATTCCCCTGTCCATCCCCTGTCCATCCCTGTCCATCCCCTGTCCATCCCCGTCCATCCCCTGTCCATCCCTGTCCATCCCCCGTCCATCCCCTGTCCATCCCTGTCCATCCCCTGTCCATCCCTGTCCATCCCCTCTCCATCCCCTCCATCCCTGTCCATCCCCTCCATCCCCTGCTCCATCCCCCTGTCCATCCCTGTCCATTCCCCATCCATCCCCTGTCCATCCCCTGTCCATCCCTGTCCATTCCCCATCCATCCCCTCTCCATCCCCTCTCCATCCCCATCCATCCCCTCTCCATTCCCCCTCCATCCCCCGTCCATCCCCGTTTCCCAGCCCGCAGCACTCTCCGAGCGCACGGGGAGCTGTGGCTGGCCCGTGCTGCTCCGCCGGGAGCTGCCCTCTCGCAGCTGGCCCTGCTCTTGCCTTGGCAGGATGTGTGACACGGGAGAAGGGCTCTTCATCTTCCAGACCCGGCACGGGGAGGCCATCTACCAGAAAGTGCACTCGGCTGCCCTGGCCATAGCAGAGCAGCACGAGCGGCTGCTGCAGAGCATCAGGAACAGCATGGTACGGGCTGGGGCATCACCATCATCATCATCACCATCACCATCATCATCATCATCATCATTATTATCATTGTCATCATCATCTTCATTATCATCATTATCATTATCATTATCATCATCACCATTATTATTATAATTATCATCATCATTATCATCATCACCACCATCATCATCATCACCATCATCATCATCATCATCATTATCATCATCATCATTATCATTATCATTATCATCATCACCATCATCATCATCATCATCATTATCATCATCATCATCATCATTATCATTATCATCATCATCACCATCATCATCATTATCATTATCATTATCATCATCATCATTATTATTATAATTATCATCATTATCATTATCATCATTATCATCATCATCATCATCATCACCATCATCATCACCGTCATCATCATCATCATCATCATCATTATCATCATCATCATCATCATTATCATTATCATCATCATCATTATTATCATTATCATCATCATCATTATTATTATCATCATCATCATTATCATTATTATAACTATAATGATAATGTATCATCATCATGATAATCAGTATAATCAGTATAATTATCTTTATAATTATTATTATTATTGTTATCATTATCACTATCAGTATAATTATAATGCTAATGTATTATTATCATAGTTATAATCAGTATCATAATCAATATAATTATAATTATAATTTATACTTAGCAGTATCATAATCATCACCAGTATAATGATATTAGTATGATATTATTATTATCATCATAATTTTAATCAGTACCATCAGTAAATTTTTTTATTATTATTATTAAATTATTTAATTCTGCTTGTTTTATAAAATTCAGGCAATAGGTATAATTGGAATTCCATATTATTATATTACGATATTATTATCATCATCATTATAATCTGTATCATTATCAGTATAATTTATTATTACTCAATTATTTAATTCTGCTTAATTATAAAATTTAGGGCAATAGGTATAATTGGAATTCCATATTATTATATTACGATATTAGTATTATCATCAATACCATCTGTAATATTATCAGTATAATTTATTATTTTTTCAATTATTTAATTCCCTCGGAATGCCATCTAACACCATCTCTTTAAAGTTTGCTTTTTTGCTTTAAAACCAAGAACCTCTCAGTTCTAGTTAATGGAGTTCTTGTTCCAAAATATCTAAATTTATCTTCAGTGGAGACAGATGGATAGATGAGATGAGCACTCAACAGTGACTAAATTAAGCAGATTAAAATTAACCTAGGCTGGGTCAGCATAACTTCACTAACATTTGCAGCCCAGCAGGGTCAGAGGTGATGGAGGAACCTGTTGAGAGAACAATTCCATTTTCAGAAAGCAGGGATCAGTTCTGAGATGACCATGGATAGGTGCACAGGCAATTTCCAGTTTGTTGGCTTTGCATTTCTGGAGTAACATCATTACCAGATGATGTAAAATCTCCAAGTGCCCAGAGACTCAGCAGATGCCCATTTCGCCAGGCAGCAGCTGGGCAACCTCTCAGAAAGCTTGGTCACCAGCACTGGGTCCCACACGAGCCCCACAGGGAACTGTGTGGAGCCCGCAGTGCTGCTTCAGCTGGGCGGTGCTGCCCTGCCTGCAGGCTGTCCCTGTCCCCTGAGCCCTGTCCCCTGTCCTGAGCCCTGAGCCCTGTCCTGAGCCCTGAGCCCTGAGCCCTCTCCTCTCCCTGGCCCTGTCCCTGCCCTGACCTCTGTCCTGAGCCCTGTCCCCTGTCCTGAGCCCTGAGCCCTGAGCCCTGTCCTGAGCCCTGAGCCCTGTCCTGAGCCCTGTCCCTGCCCTGACCCCTCTCCTGTCCTGTCCTGCCCTGTCCCTGTTCCTGTCCTGTCCCTGTCCCTGTCCCTGTCCTGTCCTGACCCTGTCCCTGTCCCTGTCCCTGTCCCTGTCCTGTCCTGACCCTGTCCCTGTCCCTGTCCCTGTCCTGTCCTGACCCTGTCCCTGTCCTGTCCTGTCCTGTCCTGACCCTGTCCCTGTCCTGCAGCTGCAGCTGAAGAGGAGCGAGCGGGCGGCGTCGCTGGGCACGGTGGTGCCGCTGCCCCGCAGCGCCTACTGGCACCACATCACCCGCGGGCACAGCACGGGACAGCTGCTCCGCAGGACAGGTAGGGACACTGCCAGGAGGGACACTGCCGGGAGGGACACTGTGCCAGGGAGGGACACTGCCGGGGAGGGACACTGCCGGGGAGGGACACTGCCGGGGAGGGACACTGCCGGGGGGGACACTGCCGGGAGGGACACTTGCCAACATGCCGGGGAGGGACACTGTGCCAGGGAGGGACACTGCCAGGGGGGGACACTGCAGACCGCGGGAGGGACACTGCCGGGGAGGGACACTGCCGGGGAGGGACACCGAGGACACTGCCAGGAGGGACACTGCCGGGAGGGACACTGCCGGGAGGGACACTGCCGGGGAGGGACACTGCCGGGGAGGGACACTGCCAGGAGGGACACTGCCGGGGAGGACACTGCCGGGAGGGACACTGCCAGGAGGGACACTGCCAGGAGGGACACTGCCGGGGGGGGACACTGCCGGGGAGGGACACTGCCAGGAGGGACACTGCCGGGGAGGGACACTGTGCCAGGGAGGGACACTGCCGGGGAGGGACACCCAGGGTGGCACTGGGACTGAGCACTGCTCCATGGGGGTGACAAGATGCAGAGAGGGAGGGAGGGATGGTCCAGGATGCAGGGAGGATGCTCCAGGATAAAGAGAGGGATGCTGAGGAAGCAGCTCTGGATGCAGGGATGGAGGTAGGGATGATGCCCCAGCAGCAGCTCTGGATGCAGGGAGGAGGAAGGTGATGAATGCCCCAGGAGCAGCTCTGGATGCAGGGATGGAGGAAGGGATGATGCCCAGGAGCAGCTCTGGATGCAGGGATGGAGGTAGGGATGATGCCCCAGCAGCAGCTCTGGATGCAGGGATGGAGGAAGGGATGATGCCCCAGGAGCAGCTCTGGATGCAGGGATGGAGGAAGGGATGATGCCCCAGGAGCAGCTCTGGTGCAGGGTGGAGGTAGGGATGATGCCCCAGGAGCAGCTCTGGATGTAGGGATGGGGGAAGGGATGATGCCCCAGGAGCAGCTCTGGATGCAGGGATGGGGAAGGGATGATGCCCCAGGAGCAGCTCTGGATGCAGGGATGGAGGAAGGGATGATGCCCCAGGAGCAGCTCTGGATGCAGGGATGGAGGGAAGGGATGATGCCCCAGGAGCAGCTCTGGGTGCAGGGATGGAGGAAGGGATGATGCCCCAGGAGCAGCTCTGGATGCAGGATGGAGGGAAGGGATGATGCCCCAGGAGCAGCTCTGGATGCAGGGATGGAGGAAGGGATGATGCCCCAGGAGCAGCTCTGGATGCAGGGATGGAGGAAGGGATGATGCCCCAGCAGCAGCTCTGGATGCAGGGATGGAGGGAAGGGATGATGCCCCAGGAGCAGCTCTGGGTGCAGGGATGGAGGAAGGGATGATGCCCCAGGAGCAGCTCTGGATGCTGGGATGGAGGAAGGGATGATGCCCCAGGAGCAGCTCTGGGTGCAGGGATGGAGGAAGGGATGATGCCCCAGGAGCAGCTCTGGTGCAGAGATGGAGGAAGGGATGATGCCCCAGGAGCAGCTCTGGGTGCAGGGATGGAGGGAAGGGATGATGCCCCAGGAGCAGCTCCGTGCTCTCCAAGGGACCCCCGGTGGTCCCCGGGTGCCTGGATGGGTGCGGGCGGGCTCCCCGCACACCGGGAGGCAGGAGGGCTCTGCCGGGAGCAGCCCGGCCCCCGGGGGTCTCGGGGGAGCAAATCTGAACTCCCGACTCCTGATGTGCAGCCCTTTTCCTTCCCCTCCTGCAGCAGGAGATGCTCAGACCCCGGAGGGGCTGGGCCAAAGTCAGCTCCGTGGAGTTGTGTTTTGTTTTGAGAATTAAAAACCCAACCGAATAACAACAAAAAAAACAACCAAAAAAACCCCAAAACCAACCAAACAAAAAGTCTGGAAGGAAAATTTTCCTGCTTCTTTCTTTGCAACACTAGAGGGGGCAGGCAGCACACGGAAAGCTCCAGCAGAGGAGGGAGGAAGGTGGAAGCTGCTCCTCCAAGCCTGCTCAGAGTTGTTCCATGGCAGGAGGAGCTGCTGGCGGCACAGTCTGTGCACTGGCCTTGCCACGGAGCCGTGATTAAATCAGTAATTCAGCACGGAGCTGGCGCGGGATAAATAGGCTGCACGGGCACAAACCTCTTGTTTTGTATTTAGAAAAATATCTTGCTTGTTAGACTGGGGTAAAAAGTATCTAAAAGAGTATTTTTACATTTGACGTGCAAGTCAGAACTTTGGAAAAAAAATTAATTTGCTTTGTACAAGCTTCTGTTCTGAAGGAAGCACTAAAGAAAATCTGCATGGACATTTCTGAGCTGGAGCAGCAGATTCAGCAGGGTTAGATTAAACTCATTAATGTGTGTGTAAATCCCTGACTGGGGCGCCTGTGTTTACCTGGGGTTGTTCTGTTTCTCCCACCTGGCTCTCTGAAGATGTTTCCAGCCCAGCGAAGCTCCATCGCACGGACACTTTTCCAGCCTACAGGTCAGAGGCTCGATAAAACCCCAGGGAGAACTTTGCAAACTCTTTGTCCTCGGAGCGGCTGCCCCAGGGCGTGACAGCGGTGACGACAACCGAGGGTGGCAGTGCCGAGGAGTTCAAGTTGGATGAGAAATTCTGGCAACGCGAAGGATTTTTTAAACTTTGCCAAAAAGAGGAAACTCTCCTGTGGATCCTGGGGAGAGGAAGCAAACCACCCACCCCTGTGGTGTACCTTTTATACCTTACAGAGAAGGAATCCCTCCCTAAACACTGATTTTGTATGAGAGGGATGTTGTAAATATGCTGCTGTAGTGTGGTTATTTTGTCTCCTGGCACTGCTGTGTCACCCTGGTTTGTGGCAATGCTTAGCCTCAGTTTATTCCCATTATTGTTTCCCTCTTCCCCGTCTCTGGAATGGTGGCCAGTTTAAAGAAGCTCTTGGATATGATTTTTCCTGTTTGAAGACTTGACTGATTTCTTTTAAAAGAATCTCCTCCTTCCTGTATTTATTTCCATCTCTGTAAACATTGAAAATAAAAAAAGAAGTCCCACAATAGTTTGAGGTGCACTGAGGTTTTTTTGTCATTCAATTAGAAAAATCGAATTTTCTTCTAGGACAGAAGAGATAAATGTTGGATTTCCATGTTTAGGAGTGTTGTAGGAGCAGAACTGGAGGGGAGGGAAGCCAAACCCTGAGAGTGATGCAGGCAGATGTGTTTCTGCAGGGAGCAAAATCGATCTGCCATCGTTGGGGAAGCTACCCCACAGTGCAAAGATAAGCTAAATTTATTGTAAATAAGGACTATGTTCATTCCAGAGCTGAGCTGCTCACACAAATAAGGGATTGAAGAGCATGTTGTGACTTATTAGTCTTTATCTTCCAGGTTTGCTTCTGCTAATGCATTCCCTCCCTGGCAGCAGCTGTTGTTTTATTGTGGATATGACAGTTCAGTAAATGCTTCTATTCCCCTTTCACTCGTGCCCTGATTGATGGAACACAGCTATCTGTGGCTGAACACTCCAATTACAAAGAAGAGGAAAAAAAAAAAACCACTCTAACCTTGGCCTTTAAATGAAGGGTCATTAAATCAACCAGCTCTGAGATTATTCTTGCCAGTGAAACTGCCTGGGAAGGCAGGGAAACCAGCCTGGACTTCACTTGGCTTTGAGTTACTGGCTGTGGATGACACAGGGTCAGGAAGCTGCTTTGGTTTGGGTTTTGGTTCCAGCCCTGCAGTTCTCCCTGCATCCCTGTGGCTCAGGAAGCCGAGGGGATCAGGGAATTTCCCGGTGTTTGGAGCTGGCTGTGCAGGCTCCGTGGGTGCTGGCACACCTGGGCAGGGCTGGAGGGCATCCTGCAGGTGCTTCTGGCTGAGATGGACCCCAGAGAATGTGCTGCAAAGCCTGGGGGGCTGTGGGGCTCAGGAATCCCTCCTTGGGAATTCCTCCTCTCCAGTGCCTGCCCTGCACATGGATCTGCCCAGGAACCCTCCCTGGGGCTGCAGCTTGGGCTGCCTGGGAAAAGGACAACAAAACCCAGTGTGCACACTGGTTTCAACTGCCCCACAGCCTTTTTGATATCCTTTTTGATATCCTTTTTTGTATCCTTTTTTATATCCTTTTTATTTAATATCACAGAAATGCTGAACCCCTGGGCTCTTGTATCCTACAAAACCCACCTGAGGTCAGTGGTGTGTTAGGGGAGAGGAGAAAGGGAGCAGGTGTGGAGCTGCTCACCCCACTTTTCAGGCCCGTGCTGAGGAGTTATTCCAGTTTTTAACAGCACAGGGAGAAGGTCCAGAGCACAGCAGGTAATGATCCTAAAACGCCAACCTTGGAATCAAATGAATTAGGGAAGAAAAAAATCGAATAGCAAGACTTCCCAATACATTTCTTCTCCTGGATGTTTTTATCGAGGGTAACAAAGGGCAAGTGGCAGGATTTAAAGAGCACAGACACAACTGCTGGAAATGAATCCTGGTGCTGCTGGCAGGAATGGGATGGGTCACATCATCTCCACTTCCATTGAAAG
Source organism: Sitta carolinensis (assembly GCA_032173965.1). NCBI lineage: Eukaryota > Metazoa > Chordata > Aves > Passeriformes > Sittidae > Sitta > Sitta carolinensis. The sequence goes on along the minus strand of CM063300.1, from coordinate 12,803,979 downwards.
GGATGAAGGGACATGGATTTGCACCAGGACTTGCTAAGAGTCACTCAAAACCTTGAGGTATTGTTATCGTAGTTCAAACCCTTTCTTTCTTCTTAAATAAGGGAGATCTTCCATTTTTTGCTTGACCGAGATTTAATAAAGCAATTTTTGTCTCCTTGAGGGGAGGCACTGATTGAAATGGGTTGGTTTAGCATTTGTCTGAGTGAAACACCTTTTATTTTTCCAGCTTGCACTGCTGTCAATGCTTATTCTTATAATTGTGTTTAGTTTTCCTTTCCCTTACACCTTACAGGAGGAAAGCATCATTAATATTTAAGCAGGTGAGCATCTCTTGCAGTTTGTGACTTGCAGCCAGACTGGCGTTAATTTAAATAGCCACAGAGATAAAATTAATTCGGTGGGAGCAGTGGTGGGATGTGCACACCAACCCTGCAGCCTCAGGCACTGAGAGCAGGGGCAGGATGTGAAATCCCGGGGCACTCATTAACTTCCACAAGGGCTCGTTGATCCTCTGCTGCCATGAACACTAACGAACCATTCCCTGGTTTTTAGGGAATATTCTGCCCCTACCACGAGCCCTGGAGTGTTTAAAGAAAAGCTGGTTCCAGACAGAAAGCTCTAATTAGCACTCAGGCCACGGCTCTATTGATTGCTCCACACTTCCTGAGTGGATTTCCAAGGGAAAAGTTTCTTTTGGCTGCTTTTTGTTGCCTGTGGGTTCTGTTTCTGAAAGCCAAAAATTAAAAAGGAATGGGATGCTGAGGTTGGTTGGTCTTAAACGCTCTGGGATTTTTGCAGGTAGAAGTAGGGAGGGGTTCATCTGCTCTAAGCCATCACTAAAACTATCGGTGGGATGAGGTTTTGGCTTTCCAGCCGCAGGATACCGGGAAAAAGGGAATTAGGGGATGAGCAGGAGGAGCCGGGGGTGTTTCTGTCTCCTCGGGCGCGATGCCGGCGGCTGCCGCGGGATGCCAGCCTTGTCCTGGCAATGGGATCCGGACAGGAAAACCCCAGGAGGTGTCACCGGGGGTTTCTCTGCCCTGCGACCCCTTCCAGCATCCCCTGCCCGTCCAGCATCCCTGCCGGTCCAGTATACCCTGCCCGTCCATCATCCCTGCCCGTCCAGCATCCCCTGCCCGTCCCCCATCCCTGCCTGTCCAGCATCCCTGCCGGTCCAGTATCCCCTGCCCGTCCATCATCCCTGCCCGTCCAGCATCCCCTGCCCGTCCCCCATCCCTGCCTGTCCAGCATCCCTGCCCGTCCAGCATCCCTGCCCGTCCATCATCCCTGCCCGTCCATCATCCCTGCCCGTCCAGCATCCCTGCCCGTCCATCATCCCTGCCGGTCCATCATCCCTGCCGGTCCAGTATCCCTGCCCGTCCAGCATCCCTGCCCGTCCAGCATCCCTGCCGGTCCAGCATCCCTGCCCGTCCATCATCCCTGCCGGTCCAGCATCCCTGCCCGTCCAGCATCCCTGCCCGTCCATCATCCCTGCCCGTCCATCATCCCTGCCGGTCCAGCATCCCTGCCCGTCCAGCATCCCTGCCCGTCCATCATCCCTGCCCGTCCAGTATCCCTGCCCGTCCAGCATCCCTGCCCGTCCAGCATCCCTGCCCGTCCAGCATCCCTGCCCGTCCATCATCCCTGCCCGTCCATCATCCCTGCCGGTCCAGCATCCCTGCCCGTCCAGCATCCCTGCCCGTCCATCATCCCTGCCGGTCCAGCATCCCTGCCTGTCCAGCATCCCTGCCCGTCCAGCATCCCTGCCGGTCCAGCATCCCTGCCGGTCCAGCATCCCTGCCCGTCCAGCATCCCTGCCCGTCCATCATCCCTGCCCGTCCATCATCCCTGCCGGTCCAGCATCCCTGCCGGTCCAGCATCCCTGCCCGGCGGGGCACAGGGGCAGCGCCCGCGGCATTCCCGGGGGATGTGGGAGGAGTTCTCTGTGCCCAGGTGAGGGATCCAGCCATGTCCACATCTCCAGTGTGCCCAGGTGAGGAATCCAGCCGTGCCCACATCTCCAGTGTGCCCAGGTGAATCCAGCAGTGCCCACATCTCCAGTGTGCCCAGGTGAATCCAGCAGTGCCCACATCTCCAGGGTGCCCAGGTGAATCCAGCAGTGCCCACATCTCCAGTGTGCCCAGGTGAATCCAGCAGTGCCCACATCTCCAGTGTGCTCAGGTGAATCCAGCAGTGCCCACATCTCCAGTGTGCCCAGGTGAATCCAGCAGTGCCCACATCTCCAGGGTGCCCAGGTGAATCCAGCCGTGCCCACATCTCCAGTGTGCCCAGGTGAATCCAGCAGTGCCCACATCTCCAGTGTGCTCAGGTGAATCCAGCAGTGCCCACATCTCCAGTGTGCCCAGGTGAATCCAGCCATGTCCACATCTCCAGGGTGCCCAGGTGAATCCAGCAGTGCCCACATCTCCAGTGTGCCCAGGTGAGGAATCCAGCCGTGCCCACATCTCCAGTGTGCTCAGGTGAATCCAGCAGTGCCCACATCTCCAGTGTGCCCAGGTGAGGAATCCAGCCGTGCCCACATCTCCAGTGTGCCCAGGTGAATCCAGCAGTGCCCACATCTCCAGTGTGCCCAGGTGAATCCAGCAGTGCCCACATCTCCAGTGTGCCCAGGTGAATCCAGCCATGTCCACATCTCCAGTGTGCCCAGGTGAATCCAGCAGTGCCCACATCTCCAGGGTGCCCAGGTGAATCCAGCAGTGCCCACATCTCCAGTGTGCTCAGGTGAATCCAGCAGTGCCCACATCTCCAGTGTGCCCAGGTGAATCCAGCCATGTCCACATCTCCAGTGTGCCCAGGTGAATCCAGCAGTGCCCACATCTCCAGTGTGCCCAGGTGAATCCAGCAGTGCCCACATCTCCAGTGTGCCAGGTGAATCCAGCAGTGCCCACATCTCCAGGGTGCCCAGGTGAATCCAGCAGTGCCCACATCTCCAGTGTGCCCAGGTGAATCCAGCCGTGCCCACATCTCCAGGGTGCCCAGGTGAGGAATCCAGCAGTGCCCACATCTCCAGTGTGCCCAGGTGAGGAATCCAGCAGTGCCCACATTTCCAGGTTCTATTTCCAGCTCAACCTGGATTAATTCCTTCTCTCCTTGCTGCCCCTGCATCCCTGGCAGTGCCCAAGGCCGGTTTGGAGCACCCTGGGACAGTGGGAGGTGTCCCTGCCATGGCAGGGGTGGCACTGGATGGACTTTAGGGTCCCTTCCCACCCAAACCATTCCAGGATTCTGTAATATTTAATTTCCCACACCCTCCCAATGGGAATGCCCCACCTGCAGTCCCCAGGATAATCCCACAGTACAAGTCCTGCCATTTTCAGAAACAGTGGCATAAGGACCTCATAAAAGAGTGCAGGGAAGGATCTGGTCCTCCTGGACAAATTATGTGTTAAAGAATACATAAAAATGAGATTTAATTACCTGTGCTCATTAAGATGCTTTTGCTTTGGTCTTTTTTTTATTAATTTTTGTGAATTTCTCCCAAGCCACTGTGCAGGTATCTGTGCTGTGCCTTTTTTTGTCATTATTTTTAATTAATAATTTGTAAGTCCTTTGAGGGGTGGCTGAGGGAGCTGGGGCTCATCCTGGAGAAGAGAGATGGAATAAAGATTTCTAAATATCACACAGGGAATTTATTATATATGAATTAAACCCTCCTGGTCTCTGCTGTGCCCACAGTATGCTCATGGTGAAACAGGGAATGAGGCCTTTTAGCCAAAGGATGAAAAGCAAAGTAAGCCATGGAAATCTGCAGAGTGCCAGTAATTTAATAACACCTGTACCTGCTACATCAAATATTCCTGACTCTTTGCTCTGCAGTGAAGCCATGAGGTGCAAGCAGAAGGTGTGCTGAGATCCTGCTCTGGAGCCAGCAAACCACTCAGAACCAAAAATCAGCTGCCACTGCAGTTATTCTTGGCAGGGCGATGTAGCTGTGGTTAAAAGAGAGGTTAAATTGTGGCTGTAAGTAGGAAATGAAAAATTAAACCCAAACCCCAACCTGCTGGGACAGAAAAATAAAAGCAGACGATTGTGATTCTCTGATTTGTGAGACAGATGGGTGTTTAAAGCTGTGGAGCCGGGGTTTACCATGGCAGAGGATTTCTGAATTTGGTGACTGGGTGCTCTCTGGTAAGGCTGTCACCTGCCTGGTCTGTTTAGGGATTATCTTGGCACAGTTCTCACCATCCACTCTCCACTTGTTGGTCATCATGGAACCAATCAAACACTTCTGGAAAGTCACATTTGGAGGGCAATACCAGAGGAATAAACCCCAGAGTGTCCTGCCAGTACACACACATTGATTTTCCCCATATGCAAGGTGCAGAATTGCTTGCCCAGATATTCTTCCTGTTGCTGATCCCTTTCCTGTGAGCTCTAAACGATCACAGCAGATGGTGAAATTCCCTGTGTCCCCTCAGAGCAGGGCAGGAGGTGCTGCCTCTCCCACTCTGCTCCAGTTCTGGGACCCCGAGGATTGCAGAAAGGATGAGCCCTGCTCCTCTTTCTCATTCCAAGCAGGATTTCCCTCTTTTATCCTTCCAATTTATTTGGTTTCAGGGTGATCTCTTCCTCTCTGGGGTTGATGCTCTGGGTAGGGCAGATCCTTGTCCCCCTGGCTTGGTGAAGTGTCCTGAGAGCTCAGGATTTATTTACCCCTCCTCCCACTGAAATCCCCATTAGCTTCTATCACTTCAGCTGTCACCTTTGAATTTATTCACTCCCAGGAAAAAAATATTTATTTCCCTCGCCTGTGGAGTGGGGAGGCAGTGATTAGCCATGCAATCAGGAGCTGTTGATCTCCACAGAAATCCTCTCCTTTCTGACATGAATGGGAATTATGCACCCTTAAACTGTATTAGTTCCACTCCTTAGGCAGCCACTGTGCAGGAGAGGGGGGCTTTGGCAGCCAGAGGAAAAGGCTGCACTCATTTCAGGGTGCTCTGCACCAGGGCAGGGATTAGAGCTGAGGGTGAGAGCAGGGAAAGAGGGAAGGAAAACCCCTCACCCTGGAGCTCTCTCGCTCTGGAGATGCTGGAGCATCCCGGCTCAGAGCAAACCAACAATCTGCTCCAGCTTTTGGGATTATAATAAACATTAAAGCAATGTATCTCTATTGAAATAACAGCTCTGATTGATGTTTTAGTGCTGAGCACCTTCACTGCTGAAGGCAGCGTTGTTCCTTGAGCTCCCAGGGAGGGAGTGCCACTTTATTTTGGGTTTGTTTCTGTGTCTCTGGATTTGTGGATGTTGCTCTTGCACTGGGAAAAAACCAAAAGCCACTCAGATGTGTTTGACTGGGTAATCATCCCAACCAAATATAAATTATTCCGGAGGGTGCCTCTACATAAGCACACATAAATCTACTTCTTAAACATGTAGTGGAGCCTTTCCCTTGAGGAGACTCTGGAGCTGTGCAAATGTGTAACAGTAATTAATTACAAGGCAGAAATAGACTCAGATTGCATGTGAGGACTAATAAAACAAAATGTGCATAACCCAGAGGTGTCTGAGGGGCAATGGGAGCTGGGCAGGGATCTCACACAGTGCCAGTGTGATGTTTAATATCCTATCAAAAGGAAAGTGCAGGGTTTTATTTGAATGGCATTTTTTTTTATATGGAACAGCTATTTATTTTCACAGCTCCTATTTTAGGCAAACAAAAACATTTTATTTCCTCTTTCCCAAGAGATCTGGCTTTTATCGTTGCTGCAGAAAAAGCCATTTGTTCTTTTAGGAACTGCTGCTGAAGATCTTATTGAGGTTTCAGGTATTGAACACCATTGCCCTGTCTGTGTGTGAGCTGCAGATGAGGACGAGTCCCTGCAAACACCTCCTGTGCCCTCCTCTGCCTTTTGCCATTTCCAGCTCCTGCCCCAGCCCTGCTGCACCTCAGCCTCTCTCTGCTCTTTGCTTGATGCTTGGTGCAGCCAAAATAAATAATGTGCTGGTTTAACCCAAATCTGGAAGCCCATGAACAATTTCCAGTCTGGTTTGCCCTGAGTTGTGCACGAATTTAACCCCTAGAAAATCAGGATTGGGATCCAGTCACTGCCACACTGGTGATGGGAAGATGGGCTAACATGGATTTTAATCCAGGCTATTCAAAGGGGACTCAAGAGCTGGGTGAGAACATCAAGAGGAAAAAGATTAATGTGAGAACATCAAGTGGCAAAAGCCATCTGGGACACTAAATGCAATTTCTTACAGCGGGAGGCAGCTCAGGAGAAGGTTTTGATCTGGAATATCCCTCCAGAGAAGAACACCTCCTGAATTTCTGCCTCCCAAACTCCTCCTGATGTTACAAAGCACTGTCCTGGAAAATACAGGCAGAGGAGGCTCAGGATGGGCTGGGAGGTGCTGTGCTTATCCCTGGTTTTCCTCCTGGCTGGAGGAAAAAGGGAAATCCAGCATTGATTGCCAGAGACCCTCCTGGCCCATGGTTGGGGTTGCAATTTCCTAGCCATAAGTTCTTCCCCAAGTTCACAGCTCCCTGAAGATCTTATTTAAATAGCTTCTTTGCTCAAAATATTTGCTTTCTGACTTGTCCACAATTTGAACACTTCATGAGGTAAAAGCAGGATAATTTCTGGAAACCGGTTCAGGACTGCAGAACAAATTATTTCCACACAATTGCAGACCTACTGCAGGTTTTTCTCTTTCGAGTATAAAATTCACTGTTTCTAATAAAGAGGGGAAAAAGAATATTTAAAAATCAGGCACGTGGTGTTTCCACCTGGCTGGGAAAATGGGAGGAGGACAGGAAAAATCTAATTTGGATTGTAATGACGGGTGCAACAAAAGGCAGTGAAGAGCAGAGCAGGGAACTTCAGGGGAGATTTGTCAGCTCTGATTTCAGAGTGCCTGGATTTGTCTTGTGGATAAAAAGCAGACTTCATTTTCCACTGGGGTAAATTCAACATCTGCTCACCAAGCTCATTTTTTAAAAACAAATCTAAGTGGAGTAAAATAATATCTCCTGCCAGAACCTTTGAGGAGAAGGCATTTATATTCCTTTCTGTATGATGTGGGAAGAGAGCGTGAGGTTTAAAATATCTCGCTTTTTTTCTCTTCCTGAGCACCTGTGGCACTTTGCCAGCTGCAATGATCTTAAAATCTTCTCCTTTGCATGAATTGAACCCTGCTGGGCTGGGGTTTTTTTTGCCTTTTCCCTCGATGCAGAGTGCCAGGGAACAGCAAGGAGAGGCTGGGGCTGCTGGGCAGTGCCAGCATTTCTCAGCAAGGACATTTGGAGAGGAGGGGTCCCCGGGCAGGATCCCCCATCCAGAGATGGCTCTGAGCTTCCCTGCTCTTCTCCACGCTACAAAAGCAGAGTAGGGAAGAATATTTTGTGGTTTTTTGCCATGTTCACAACAGCAGAGCTTTGCCCCAGCGCTTTACCTCTGGAGCGTGATGGAGCTGGGAAGGAAATCCTCCCCCGTGGTGTTTGAGTGGAATGCAGATTATTACGGTGATTATTCCCTGTTTGTCCTCCTAAGTGACTCTTTGTTTTAAGGACAGGCTGCAGAGGGCTCGGAGCACACACTGGCAGGGTGGAATGTGTTATTGTGCTTCCAGGTTCTCTGCAAGATCCCTGGCATCCAGGGCCTGGACTCTGCTGCAAGAATTCCTGGGGCAGCTCCCCCAGACCGTGCTGGGAATTCCCTGGGGGGATCAGAGAGGACAGAAGTTTGGCTGGGACATTCCTGATGTGCAAACCCCAGTTTTAGCTGTTTTCACTCCACTGTGCAGTAAAACTCCTGTGGATCCCTGCCCACAGGTGAATAATTACCCACACCCCCTGATCCTGTACCCCAATAAACAAGGAATTCCCCCAGTTAAATTAAGGAATAAAGCAGAAAGGCAGTGCCCAGAGTGGGGTTTTTAAATGTAGAGGTTCTGTGGCTGAAACACTTCAGGGAAGCCGTGGGGGCTGACCAAAACCAAGTGGGGTTTGAGGAATTTTTGTAAACCTCGTGCTGGTTGTGTCTCTCAAAGTTTTCCTGTAGCCAGTGAGCAGATTTCAGGCTGCAGTGCTGCATTCCCTTGCTAATTTTCTTTTCAGAAACAGAGGAATATTAACAGAACACTGTTAATTTGGTCTTTCCCTCTTTAAGGAATGAGAGGAAATCAGAGGAGGCAATCCAGGTGTGCTCCAAGGATGTGCAGGTGCCTTTTTTGGTGTGATTTTAATCAAGACATGCCTGATGCAATCCTTTCACCATCGTTTTACCAGATTTTTTTTGGCTGAAATAGAAATTATAGCTGAGTCTGAACCATGGCAGCATTTTCATGGCCTTATTCTCCTCCACTGCAAAGTTTCACACCCAGTGAAGTAAAGGAAAAAAAAAAAAAAAAAAGTATCTTGGTGGTTTTTTTTTCCTTAACTTTGTAATTTCCTGCTCCTTCCTCAGCCTCTGCAGCAACATCTCACAGTGTCAAGCCTTGATTAATTCAATGAATTACAGCAGAACTGGAGCTGTCAGGAGGTTGCCAGTGTGTTTTGATTGATATTCAATTACTTTTCATGTAAACACCAATGATTTGAATGTCCTTATGCTCTGAAGTTATTTATGAAACAAATTTCCTGCAGGAAGAGCTGGAGTTGGTGCAGCTGGGCTGTCACACACGTGGCACGGGGGGCACTGGGATGAAATCTGCTCAAGCACTTGGAAATTCCCTCACCAAAAGGACAAAAAAATCCTGGAGGTTCCAGGAATCCAAAAATCCAGAGCCTCCTGCTGGTGCTGCCCAGGGGGGAAGCCCATCCTCACTTATATCCTGAATTTCCTTACCAAAATTTGTCCATCCCTCTGATCCTATCTGGCCTTCTGGACCTGGATATTGATTTTTTTTTTTTTAACAAAAAAGGAGCAGAAATGAGCCTTGAGCTCATTTTTGGTGTGATTTTAATCAAGACATTGCCTGATGCAATCCTTTCACCATAACTTTTAATATCTTGCTTATATTTATAAGCATATTTATTTGTTTATATGAGGCATCTAATATGCTTGTATTTATTTGCTTATAGGAGGAATATTTCTACTTGTTTAAAACATGTTTCTATATAAATTACAAATTTCCTTTTCCTGTTCTAAAGGTTTTGGGTCAGACCTTGTGTCCATCTCTATCTCTGGGCCTGGGAGCTCTCTGGGGTGGAATTTGTCACATTTTTTAATATTTCTCACATTTTTTAATATTTCTCACATTTTTTAATATTTCTCACATTTTAAATATTTCTCACATTTTTAAATATTTCTCACATCATTAATATTCTTTAATTAGTCCCTGGAGGAGCTGAAAAAAATGGAGAGAGATCATTTCCAAGAGATTCCAGGACACAGGGAAGGGCTTTCCAGAATGTATTTCCATGAATGCATTTCCAGAGCTGGAGGTTTTTAGGGAAGGAAAAAGAGAGTTTCAGTTATCTAGGGGAGAATTGAGTTGAAAATGTTTCGTGCTGGATGAAATTTGATATCATGAAAGTATTTTAGTGGTGTTTGTTGTCCTGGGATCACTGCTGTCATGGTCAGGATAAATGGAAAATCCTGCTGGACCTTATGGAGGCGCTGGGAGAAATCCCCTCTCCCATTCCTTTAGAAAATTGTAATTTTTATACTGCCTGGAGACTCACTCATTATTCCCCTGCCTTAATAATGCCTCCAAAATCCCATTTATTCATCAGCTCCCAGCCAAGTGGGGATTCCAACCATCTCCCAGTTTACTCAGAGGGGAAAGATGTAAATTCAGCTTTAATTTCCAGCTTGAAATCTTCACCAATGAACAATACATTCATTTTTCCAGCCCTGCTTCCATGGGTTAATTGCTTTTCTGTCCTCTACACTTGGCTGCACCAAGGTTTTACAAATTTCCACGGCTCCCTCCAACAAAAAAAAAACCCAAAACTTTCCTTCTCTTCTTTTAATTAATCAGAATTTATACTAGCAGCAATGAAATGAGGCCAAGAAATGAACATTTGAAGTAAAAAAGTGGGGAAATGGCGCCTTTGCAGTAAAAAATGTGGAAATATTTTAGCCCAGGATTGTGATTCTCATCTCAGAGCATGGTTGCTGGAATCTCTAATTAACATGTTGTCACTAATTAAGAGCTGAGACACAAACTAGGAGGAGTTTATACTTTTGCAAAAACAAAATTACAAATTTTTCCCTGCCTTTTCAGCTGTGGAAAGCGTGGCATGAAATTAGCTTTATACATTTTGGTTGCTTGTGTTGGATAATCCTCCCAGAGCAGCTCTGGCTGGGTTCCCTCCTGTTAATCTCTGTTAATCAAGATCAGAACCAATTAGCAGTGTCTGCTTGAAATTCCTACAAGTAATAAAAGAGAAATTCTCAAGCAGAGAGGTTTGGATATTCAGTGTTTCCAGGGTTGAATTTTGGAACAGAACATTTAACATTTCTGGCCCAAAGATGGGAGGTTTATGTCATTATGAATATTTGTAAAATGTGTTTCATGGGCAGATCTAATTTTGAGCTGAGGATCTTTCAGCCATTTGAAAGATCAAGCTGAAAATCAAAAGCTAAGCCACGAAACAGGTGCTGGATTAACCCTGCAGAAAAAGAACTCGGTGTGCACCACTCAGAAAATCCCTGACAATCTGCTTCGTCTCTCCCTTATAAAAACCACCCAAATTCATCCCACTTCACGACAAAAACAAATAAAACTGAGCCAAGTTTCCAACCCTCCTTTAATTACAGGTGTTCAGGAGATTGACTGCATCTCTAAAATGTCCAAATGCCCCGAGCTGTGATCCGACACCTGCAGGCTGTAATTTCTCTCTGACATCAAACCATTTACTAAATGATTGTAGCAGCAAACAAATTCACTTAATTTGAGGTGGCTGAGTGCTTTATTCCTTCCTGGAAGTGTTCAAACCTTGCACACAAATCTTCCTGGGTCCCAGAGCCAGGGATGAGTTCGTTCTGTCTGCACCAAGCTGTGGGCAGATGCAGAGGGAGGCTCTGAAAACTCAATTAATGCCTTTATTAAATATTGTGCAGCTCTCCCAGGGTTATTTTTTGAGTGTTAAATCCTCCAAGAGGATGGATAATAATTTTCCCAGACTTTTTTTGCCGAGTAAAGAGAGATACTTCCCATATATTTGGATTAAATATGAATGGTACCCGAATTTACAGATGGATTATATGGGGGCTTTATATGGATAATAAAAATCAGTGGGTGTTTTTTTTCCTTTTCACTTTGTATTTTTCTCACATTCACCCTTGTTCCCAGGAAGTCCTGAACAAAGTTAACCCCAAAGCCTTTCTCCAGCTTTTCATTGAAGCAAAAAAGTTTTTTTTTTTTTAGGTCATGACATTTATTAGCTTACCCTTCCAAAATCCCTGCAGCCAGTGAAATACGAGTTCCTAGCCAACAGCCACGGAACTATTCCACGTCTGGATACACAAATATCACCCTGGCTTTGTTCAGCTACTGAAAACGAGGAAAACAAACCCAAAAGGACACAAAGTCCTGCATCCTGGAGCTGTGCTTGTGCTCAGGTGAATCCTGTGATTCCCCCCAGCCCATCAGCCCGTCCCTGCCTGCCTGCCCTTTCTGGTGCCACATCCCAGCACGTTTGGGGATCTCCACGCACGGGAAAAACAATCTTTAATGCACTGAGAGCTGATTCTATTCCCTCTGCTCCCCACCCGCGGTTCCCTCGACTCAGAGCCAATTCTGCATGTCCCGATTTGGGATTTCCAGAGTCACAGAATGCTCCAATAAATCCCTTAGGCAGGGGGAAGAGCAGTCCTGGAGAGGAGGGAATAATTCTCTGTCCTGTGGGTTCAGCCAAGCAGGGTTTGGCTGGTGAGTAAATTGAATTTTTCTAAGGGAAAACGTGCCATCCAAAGGTCACAGGGAACCTGCCCTGGGGTCAGTCCCTCGTTTTTAGGAGCTGGAACTCAGCGTAGTGAGACTTTTTAAAAAAAGATGTCTCCACCTGATAAGGTTGCCATTATCTCTAAAGATTTACTAAATCCCCTTTTTATGAGTTTTATGCTCATGCCTGGCCAAAAAACTTCTGGCCAAAAAGCAAAGTATTTTTGAGGGGGGGAAAAAAATAAAACCAGGGAATGCAAAAAGGAAAGAAGCTGTTTGTTTCTAGGGCTGGCATTATCTATAAAGATTTCTGCACAAAGCAAACAGAAAAAAAGTCAACAAATTCCTCAGCACTCATCCCATTAATGGGCAGGGGTGTGTCAGCTTTCCCAAAATTTAGAACCATGATTATTCACATCATTACCTTGTAATTCATTACATTAGCTTGTAATAATATTTGGATTGTTTTTGTTTTCAAAACTGTGGAATTCACGATCCCCTGTTATTTTCCAAAGGCTCCACTCTGTCATCTTTATGAGCACTCCAGAGAAAATTTACTATTTAAATAAATGAGTTATTAAATAGACATAAATAGCTTCTTTCCTTTTTTTTTTCATTTCCTGATTTTATTTTTTTGCCCCCTCAGAAAAAAAAACAACAAAAAGTTTACTTTTTTGGCCAAAAGTTTTAGCTGGGGTAGACATGAGCATAAAACTCATAAAAAGGGGATTTACTAAATAAATGTCAATGGGCTCCTCTACTAAAATTATGCAGGGGGCCCAAGTGCTGAGAGCAGCTCCTTGCACACAAATATTTTGTTTTCAGCAGTGACAGCCCAGGAGGAAGGAGCCCAATTCTCTCAATTATCTCCCAAGGATAATCTGTGCCTTCTCAGCACCCCAATTTCCTGAGCTCTTGGCTCCTGCACAGTCTGGATTCAGAATTTCAGGGTGGTTTTTATTTTTCCTGGGATGTTCATGTCCTGTTTGGAAAATACCGAGTCCTGTCCAGGCTCTGCTGTCACATCCCTGCACCCTGGGTTTTTTATTCTGTTTTAATTCTCGAGTGCATTCCCATGGAGAGAAAGAGATGTGTTTTACAAAGCTGTTGAGATTTGCTTGAGATGTGTTTTACAAAGCTTTTGAGATTTGCTTGAGATGTGTTTTACAAAGCTTTTGCCAAGTGATCTTCAAACAGGACCTGTAAAAAGTTGGGGTTTTGCTCTCTTGGAAACATCTCCTTGCAAAGAGTTGTCACCAAATGCAAAAAAAAAAAAAAAATCAGAAAAAAAAAAAAAGCAAAAAAACCCAATCAAAAAACAAAACAAAACAAACAAACAAACAAACAAAACCAAAAACAAACAAACAGAAGTCAAGTGTATTTAAAATTCAGTCTCTGCCAGTGCTGTGGGTGATTTTGGGTTTTTCCCTCAGTTCAGCTCCTTTTGTGCCCTGGCAATCCCAGTGGGCTCAGGGAATGTGTGTGACTCCTTCCAGGGTGAAATTCCAGCTGGGCAATCACAAACCAGTGGCTCTGGTTCCATTACAAGTCTTGCATCCCTCATGAGAGACGCCTGAAATCTGCATTTTCAAACTCAGCCTCCCTGCCAAAATCAGCGCCGAGTTAAACAAATACAAATCCCCAAAATCCTGAGTCTGCTGCTCTGGAATTATTACTAATGGGTTTGCAGCTCTTCAGGATCTATTTTGTTTTAAATGAAACTTGACATTTACATCATATCAACATTTGGTTTGTACATGGGCAGAACAAGAGAAGCTGCAACCCTCCAATCAACTGCAGAACAGCAAATTGGAATTATTTATGAGAAAAAAAAAATGTGATATTTCATTTTCATATTTCCAATTAAGCTGGATTGAAAGTAAAGCTGTCCAGATCAATCCAGGGAAAAGAAAGATACAGACATGGCTTTAAAAAGCCCTGAAATGAAACCTCTCATTTGTTTTATTCCTTCTTGTGTGACACTGGGGCTTTTTTTACTCCAGTAGAAAATGCAAACGAGGCAAAAAACCCTCAAACAAAATGCAAGAAATTGAGAAACTGAGCTTTTATTTAAAGTATTATGAAAATATTTAGCATCTCTAGCTCAGCTCATCTGCAATTAATGATCCTAAAAGGCTTTTTGGAGGATAAGGGTGGTTTGCACTTAATTCCTGCCCCTGGCAGAGTGTGTGCTGTTGGTTCAGATAACACAGACTCTGTGAGCAGGTTAAAAAAATAACTTTTTTATTAGAGATGGTTCTGCCTTATATCCAATTTCACACAGCCCAATGTGATTGGTGAAACCAAGGCAAACCTCTTCACTCACACTGGTCAAACCAGAGGGACAGCAGGAAGAAATCTCTTTTATCAGAAGGAATGAGTGGTATAAATATTATTATAAAAACATCCCATGGTGTTTATCACACTTCCCTGGGAAAGAACATCAGAAAACCAAACCATCAGGGCTGAACCCAGAGTGCAGAGTGGAGCAGAGCCCACCCAGAGCTGCCCCCTGCCCTGCCAGAGCCCCTCCCTTGGCTCTGCTCTTTCATTTAAAGCACCCCTGGCATTTGAGCAATGCTTTATTTGCTCGACTTGGAGAGTCCTGAGCCTGGCCTCAAATGTCAGCCAGTTCAGCCCAGTGTTTGACTTTCATATTCCAGCGTTCCCCTCGGGCAGACCCTCTGCATCTCTTCCTCAGCTCCTGGTTTGGCTGCTTCCGATTGCACAGAGCCCACCCTGTCCCTCCAATCCCACCCTGTCCCTCCAATCCCACCCTGTCCCACCCAGCCCACCCAGCCCACCCTGTCCCTCCAATCCCACCCTGTCCTCCAATCCCACCTGTCCCACCCAGCCCACCCAGCCACCCTGTCCCTCCAATCCCACCCTGTCCCTCCAATCCCACCCTGTCCCTCCAATCCCACCCTGTCCCACCCAGCCACCAGCCCACCCTGTCCCTCCAATCCCACCCTGTCCCTCCAATCCCACCCTGTCCCACCCAGCCCACCCAGCCCACCCTGTCCCTCCAATCCCACCCTGTCCTCCAATCCCACCCTGTCCCACCCAGCCCACCCAGCCCACCCTGTCCCTCCAATCCCACCCTGTCCCTCCAATCCCACCCTGTCCCACCCAGCCCACCCAGCCCACCCTGTCCCCCAATCCCACCCTGTCCCAATGATCCCACCCTGTCCCCCAGCCCACCCAGCCCACCCTGTCCCTCCAATCCACCCTGTCCCAATGATCCCACCCTGTCCCACCCAGCCCACCCTGTCCCAATGATCCCACCCTGTCCCAGTGATCCCACCCTGTCAATGATCCCACCCAGCCCACCATCCCACCCTGTCCCTCCAGCCCACCCATTCCACCCTGTCCCAATGATCCCACCCTGTCCTCCAGCCACCCTGTCCCAATGATCCCACATGTCCAATGATCCACCATGTCCCTCACATCCCATTATAGAATTCTGTGATTCTGGGATCCTCTGATTCTGGGGTCCTGTTATTCTGGGATTTTGGGATCCTGTGATTCTCTAATTCTGTAATTCTGGGATTCTGGGATCCTGTGATTCTGTGATCCTGTGATCCTGTGATTCTGTGATTCTGTGAACCTGTGATCCTGTGATTCTGTGATTCTGTGAACCTGTGATCCTGTGATTCTGTGATTCTGTGAACCTGTGATCCTGTGATTCTGTGATTCTGTGAACCTGTGATCCTGTGATTCTGTGATTCTGTGAACCTGTGATCCTGTGATTCTGTGATTCTGTGATCCTGTGATTCTGTGATCCTGTGATTCTGTGATTCTGTGAACCTGTGATCCTGTGATCCTGTGATTCTGTGATTCTGTGATTCTGGGATCCTGGGATCCTGGGATTCCCTGGGGGAAGAAGCTTTTCCCCTCCTCCAGCCCAGGCTCCCTGAGGGATCCCCTTGGTGAGGTTCCCCTCCCCTGTGCCTTGCCCTCCCTCCCTGCACCCTGCTCTGTCCCAGACCCTTCCAAAGCTGCACTTCCCCCTCCCACCCTCAGGAAAAGCAGGGCCCGGGTGACTCCAGCTGGGATGGGACCTTTGCAATCAGCTCAGGTCTGCTTTCACAAACATTTTCCTTTCAAAAGGAAAAAAAAACCAGCCTCAGTTTGCATCACAATTTTCCTGAGCGCTGAGAATGGATCATTCTTTATTCCAATGAATGCCCAGCCCAAGGGCTTTACCTACTGAAACAATTTTTTACTTAACACCAAGCACCCATAAATAATATTTTTCATATTCCCACTAGTATATAATTTGTATACTAATTTTCCAATAATGCAGACTTGGACTCATACTTAAAGCTGTTAAACGGGGGCTGCTGGCTTTAAATTTAGATCTTATTTTTCTAATTTGCTCTTAGACTTACTCATAACCATAATTCCACGTGGCTCACTCGGGTTCCCAGCAGCGCTCCTGGATATTTTGCTGCTCTTTCACAGCCACTCGATGATGAAGAGAGAGACATTAAAATGGATGGTTTGTATTATCCAAGGACTTCTTTTGGCAAACATTCCCTGTAAAGCTCCAGATTTTCTGCGGGGGTCTGTGTAGCAACTCGAGACTGAGCTCTGCTCTGCATTGGTTTTATTCTGTAAATTATTTCCTCCTGCAGTGCATGATCACAGCTAATTTCATGAATTATTTTAAGGGATCACCACAGCCCAGATTTTGCCAGGCACTGTGGAGTTCCTGCTGTTCAGATTTTAAACCTGTCACATTTACTTTATTTGTTTTGTAACTGGTTAATATCAAAGACACAGGGATTTTTTTTTTCCCACTGAATCAGTGAAACTTTATTTTTTCCCTCCTGAAACAAATGAAAAATTCACACAGATTTTGCAAATTAGATCTTTTTAAGCACGTTTGGGCACATTCATCAGGTCGTTTCCAATCCTTTTATTCCCTTAAAAACACTTGAGTGAAACGTGAGACTTTGATTGCTCATTTTTTAAAATTTTGTCTTAAAAATCCATAACAGGAAATTCTCTGAAGCGTTTCAGGGCTTTCACTTGAGTGTGTGTGTGTGTTTTGATGTGTTTCCATAGGTGGAGAGAACAGGGAAATAATTGATAAAATAAAAGTTCTGAAAGGCTCTGGGCAGGAGCGAGGGGAACACAGAGAGCAAAGGGCAAAGAAGGAAAAACAGGGAAGGAAATGCTGAAGGAAAACTTATTTAAATAGAGTTTAAATACACACTTCACCTCTAAAACCTGCAGCTTTGGGGAGTTCATTTTGTCACTCACAACCACGCAGCTGCCAAGCCCCAGAGGTCAGAGACTTTCTCCCCCAAATTTCTATTTATGTGCTTTTAAGTGAAAGGAGAGAAAAATATTTTTCCTGGAGGGAGGCAGCCAGGAGAGGAATTGATTCTGTGTGGGAAAACAACAAAAAAAAAAAACCAACAAAGCTGCCCCTCTCCCCTCCAATGGGGGCAGCAGGCTCGGGGGAGGCCAATTATCCTGACAAAAAAATGGTTTAGTAAATAACTCTGGGGTCTGCAGGGAGGTGGGCAGGGATTTGGGAGCGGGAGAGGGGAAAACTCGGAGGTGCAGCAGGAGCTGCTGCTGCAGGGCATTTATTTGGCTTTATTTACTAACGAGAGGTATTGCTCCAGGTTCTGGCTCAGAGTTGAATCCGAAACCTGCAGCACGGCTGAAGGCAGAGCTCTGCAATCTGAAAACTGTTCTTTTTTCACTCGGGCTTTGCTGATGTTATAGTATCGACAGTTTGGTCTTGAACTCCCTGCCCGGCAGGGTGATAACGGGCTGGGAGCACCGGGGGCTGTAAATGCTCTCGGTGGCAGAAGGTACCCTCAGCCTGATTTCCTGGAGAGGTTTTGGCACCATTTCAGAATTTCCACTGAGCAGAGCCCCCCTGGGTGAGCCCACAACCACCCTGCAAAATAGCAGAAACGCGAGAGAGGGGTGGAGATTAAAAATGCACCCAGGACAAAGCTTGAGAAGAGAGAAAAAAATGCGATTTATTGCTCTGAGCAATAAATCTCCAGGGCGGTAATGCCCTCCCCTGATCAAGCTTTCCCAAATTTCCCCCTCTGATCCTCGAGGTGCTCTGCCTCTGCCCAATATCAGTGTGAAAAGGAGACTGAGGGGAATTTCTGCGCTCAGAAATTAGCACGGGCTGTGCTAATTGGGGAGCAGAGAGCTGAGTGACCCTGAACCCGAGAGCACACAAAGCACTGGGGGCTCAGGCAGCCCCCAGCATCTGAGCAGGGAGCAGGAGGGGATGCACAGGGGTTCAATTAATGAAACTCCATCCATAACCACCTGCTCGGGGCTGGGCTTTGCAGCAAATATTGATCCCTGCCTGGAGGAGCTAAAGCAGGAGAGGAAAAGCCAAGGAGAGCTGACATTTGACCCCCAGGAGCTCTTTGAACTTTCCTGCTCTCTACATAGTGCAATAAAGTGAATGTTTTCCTTTGGAGAGGAAGCAGGTGAGTTTCTTTTTAACCTCCAGAAGACATTTTAAGCTCAGGGATTTCTTTATTTTTGGAAGCGAAGGGAGTACAACAAAACCAAAAAGCTTTTGCAGTCAACCTGCTGAAACATCAAATTGCTGCTTCTCACTGCTGCAATGTGTGAATGAGGCAGGCTCTCAGCTGCCAGGGAGAAAATACTCCTGAACAGCTGGAATATTCCAAATCCTCAGTTTATTGTGTTTCTGAATGTTTGCGTTTGAAATAAAAAAATTAAGTAGCTGCATGGTTCTAACTTCGGCTTAATCTGCGCAGCCACAACAGAAGGTTCTGAACAGAAATGGCTTTTTCAAGAGGGAGGGAAAGGCAGGGCAGGTGATTTCTGTCTCTTAGGGCAGAATTAGGTCCAAGTGCGTTTCCATCCCTCCTCCAGCTATGGAATTTTACTTCCCATGGAGCTCGAAGACATTTCCCTCCTCAGCAGCAAACTCTGCTCCAGAAGATGTGAATAGCCAGGCAACACCTGATTACAAAGTGCTCCTAAAGCTCCAGCAGCTGCTTGTCAGAGGGAATTTCCCTCCCTGGGTGCTGCAGGTACAGGCTCATCGTTCCTGTAGGGAAATATTTATTTTCTTCCCCGCCTCTAATGGGTTTTGGGGCTGGGACTGGGTAAACGATCAGCGGAGCTGCTGCCTGCGACTTTGGCAGGATGCTAATGAATAATTCAGCGCGACAGAGGGAGGGGATGATGGATGGGGAGAGCTGGGGCTGCCAGACAGCTCGCTGTGCCTGCCACTGCCACACACACCGAGCAGATGTCCCCACGCTGAGTGGGACAGCAAATCCTGGCAGGTGCTCGTGTTTCCTCCACCAGGATTCCACAGGTTTGGAAGAAAAGCTGTAACAGGGTTCCTCTCCCCGACCCCCACACAGTGTTTGCATTTCTCCCCTTTTCCATGACCAAGGAAGATCGTTTGGATGCGGGACGCTCCTCTGGGTTGAGCTCTGGGCAGGGATTTTATCCCACAGCACCTCGGTGTCACACCAACTCCACTTCTCAGTCTCCTGAAGTATCCGGGAGCTGCGCCAGGGGAGGAATTTGCCTCCAAACCAGGAACACCCATCACTGCCTGTCGTCCCAGAGTGGTTTGGGGTGGAAGGGACCTCAGGGCTCGTCCCTTCCCACCCCATCCATGGCAGGGACCCCTTCCACCGGCCCGGGCTGCTCCCAGGCTCTCCAGCCTGCCCTCGGGTTCTCCTGGGCTGCTCCGTGCCCTCCTGCTCTGCCCAGGATCTCTGGGGGTTTTCAGGGGGATGAGAGCTGTGGTTGCATTCTGAAGGAAGCAGGGCAGCATAAAACCCAAGGGAAAAGGATCTTGTATCCACGGCAAGTTTAAACAGCGAGTGCTGTCGAGAAAGGCAGCTTGGACATTCCCAAACCGAACCTCTCCTGGGGACATCCGTGCACAAACTGATCCCACAAAACGATCCACTCCCACTAACTGATCCAGATCACAAACTGATCCCACTCCACAAACTGATCCCAGCTCCCACAAACTGATCCCAGATCCTACAAACTGATCCCAGCTCCCACAAACTGATCCCAGAATCCCACACACTGATCCCAGATCCTACAAACTGATCCCAACTCCCACAAACTGATCCCAGCTCCCAGATCCCACACACTGACCCCTCTCCCAGCCCCACAAACTGATCCCTGTCCCAGCTCCCACAAACTGATCCCAGCTCCACAAACTGATCCTTTTTCCAGCTCCCACAAACTGATCCCTGTCCCAGATCCCACAAATTGATCCCTTTTTCCAGTTCCCACAAACTGATCCCTGTCCCAGCTCCCACAAACTGATCCCTCTCCCAGCTCCCACAAACTGATTCCAGATCCCACAAACTGATCCCTTTTCCAGCTCCCACAAACTGATCCCTCTCCCAGCTCCCACAAACTGATCCCTCTCCCAGCTCCCACAAACTGATCCCTGTCCCAGACCCCACAAATTGATCCCTTTTTCCAGTTCCCACAAACTGATCCCTTTTCCAGTTCCCACAAATTGATCCCTTTTTCCAGTTCCCACAAACTGACCCCTCTCCCAGCTCCCACATCCCAGGTGACCCCACCCCCCACCCCCCCGAAGGTTTTCCCTTCCTTTAATTAACAGCTCTCCATGTCCTGGTGTTGTTTGGCATTTATCCCAAGGGAAGAGCCAGGAAGGAGCCCGGGTTTTGCAGGAAGGCTTTGTGCAGCAGCAGGGGCAGGCTGGCGAGGGGTGGCAGGGGGTTTAGGGGTTTTTTTAGGGGGTGGTTTGGGTTTAGGGCAGGGGGAGAGGCCAGGCTGGGCTCCCCAAGGGCCAGGAACATTCTGGGGGCTGTGCCCTGCTGGCCCTCTGGTGAGGAGAGGGAATGAACCCCAAAAATTCCCTTAGGATTCACTGGGTCCTGACAGAACCATTCTGAAATCCTGCAAAATTCCACCAAGACCTGGAGTCACAGCTGAGGGTTTAAAATGCCATTTACCAGCTTGATTATCACTTGGCATTCCCTAGGACTGCATTCAGTGATAGATATTCATGATACATCCTCAGAACCAACCCCCCAAAATTTGTTGCTATTCATTCCTGCTGCTTCTTCTGAAAGAGGTTAAATTTTAGGCGTTAAGGCAGTTTGGGAAAGGAAAAAAAAAAAAAAAAAACCAAAAAAAACCCCCAACAAAGCAGTTTATCAGTACTGTGCTAAAAGCAATAACATTTGATTTGCAATAAAGTGCATTGTATGAAAGTTTCTGTATTATTGGATTCCAGCCCCTGGATTAGTGACTATTCACCTCATCTTTGCCACCCCATAGGGAAAAATCATTGACAATTGAAGTATTTTGATTTGTGCTCTTCAGGCAGTCTGGGCAGGAAGGCTCAGAGCACAGAGTGGTTGTGCTGTCTGATTCTGATGTCCTCAGGAAAAAAATCTGCTCTGGGGGAGAGGGGACTGAACTTTCCTTTGGTTTAAAGTCTGTTCAGGAACATATTTTTTATAGATTCTCATGGTTCAATAGCCTGGCCCAACTCATACCCTTTAAATCTAATAAGTAAATAATGAATTTAACACGAATTAAGCAAGGGAAAAGCTGTATTTATCCCTGATTTATTCCTGTGATTAATAGGCTCCAGTGGTATCAACCCTCACAGGTCTCTCCGTCACAGCACTCAATCTGTGCATGTAAAAATTTAATTTTATTTACTGCTCTTTCAATATTTACCGCTCTTTCAATATTTTTGCCACGTTTCAAACTCCTCAGGCACAAAAAAATGTGAAGTTTGCACCATCTTTTAAAATAATTGCATTATCCTGAGGTAAGAGGTTGTAGGACAAGCATCTCCAGAAGGAATTGCTCCCTTCCTAAAAGAATATGGACAAATCTCCCTCTAGAATTTTTTTCCTTTTCTCCATTGACTGTAGAGCATCTTCTCTTTGCTCTGTGCTTTTCTTTAGTGGTCAAATTATGACTGGATTAAGGAAAACAATAAATTCTCATGTGATTTATTTTTTTTCTCTTGCCCAGAATTGTTTAGGATTTAATGCATTTTTAACAGGCTCTGCAGGCAGCTGAAACTGGATTTTTAGAGCTCTTTGACAGCCCTAAACCCCCTCCAATAACCTGCCCCAAACCCAAAATTCACCCCGTTAAAAACAAAGCTTTGAACACAAAAATTGGAGCTCGGTTTGGCACCAGCTCCTTCCCTGACCATCAACCACAGAAACGCTTCGGGAATGTTAAAATCCAAAGATTTTGGCCCTTTTCTCACTCTGTCCCCTCTAAAATTTCAGCCAAACTGTTGAGGATTTGTAGTGGCCCCTTCAGAAAATGTGAATTCTGCTTCGAGTGCAGTGGGGGGGATCCCAGGGCACTCCTGATTTTCCCTCGGAATTTCGCCTTGGTTGTTTCTACTCAGAAAAATCCAAACACTCCCAAACAGCTGCAGGGGTTTTTCACCTCGACATTTGCTTTGGTTCCTCCTAATTCTCCAAACTGCCTGCAGACTCGCCAGCATTTTAACAACCTCACTCTACCCCAAATCTGCCTTTGTTCATCCCTGGTACTCATCCCCAATTAGCAAATCGTGCTCAAATGACATTGATCTTCCCCCAGCCCTAAAAAAATAAAAACAAATTTCCCTGCAAATTCTGTTTCCTGGACTCAAAGTGACACTCAAAGAAAGTTGTGCTGCGCTCTGGGGACGACGAGAATGAAGAAATATTTGAGGAAATACAGACTTGCACTTTAATGGGTTCCTCAGGAAAGGACACAATGGGAATTCTTTGATCCTGCCATGGTGACAGAGGAAATGGGATCATGGGATTTTCAGAATTAAGGAAAATACAACAAAGCAATATTTTTTATTTCCAGAGCTTTAGATTGCGCACAAGCCATTCTGAAAGCGTGTCCTGAGAGATTTGAATAAGTTATGAAGTCAAATCCAGAAATAAACTTCTTTTCCAAGGCAGATTCGCTGGCTGCTCATAACATAAAGAATTTAATTGACAAACCCTCCACGCACCTATATGAAAATTGGGGGGAATTGGTCAGGAAGAAAGCAGAGAACTTTAATTTCCCCTTTTTATGTTCACCCTAGCAAGGCTGCATTGAAATCGAGCAATCAATTTTCACCCTGAGAAACAGAGAAACATTTCTGAACAAAAAGAATCAGCCGGTGGGGCAGAGAGGTTGATCTGAGTTATTTACCCTTCCTATGCTGGCTGAGATAATTGCAGCAATTGCAGAGCTCATTTTCACACAAAAGCAAGGGGAAGTGCTTGAAATCAGTTTAATCTGCAAGAAACAACAGAGCAACAAAGCTTTTTTTAGGCGAGCAGCTTTTATCCCATCCCCAACCTGAGAGCAGAGAGAGCCTTGATGAGCTGCCAGATGGATGCAGGCAAGAACTCGACTGTTGGCTCAGGTATAAAAATAAACGACATTTAAAGGGGAAAAAAAAAAAAAATCAACCAGGCTGTGCTGGAAAAATCAGAATTTCTGGATGGAAATCAGAATTTCAGGGCAGTGGGATCATGCAGAGAGCAAACCTGGAATTTTTGGGGGGACAGAGAGCTTTGGAGGTGAGGGCAGGAATGTTGGCATCCATGTCAGTGCTCGATAAAGAACCAAAGGATTTTTCTATCCTGCTGTACTGATCCATTTAAAAAAAATACATATATTTCACCAAGATAAATTTGCAATCGCTCCATGATTTTTTTTCCAGGCTTCCAAGTGATTTCTTCTTCCCCATTTTCAAGCAGTTTAATTTAAAATATCATTACCACAAACACAGATAACGGAAAGAATTGGTATTTCTCTCTTTTCATGGAGTTGGATTTAAATTAACGCCATTTAATCCATATTTTGCTGTTTAGATTTTCCTCTCTGAGAAGGTTAACAGGAAATGCTGCTTATTATTTATGAGGTGTCTTTGCTTTTGCTGACAGACAGCTGGGGAGAAGGTTTTTTGCCATTTTTTCTTGGCTTTGAAAGATGAAATATGAAACAAGTGCTGGCTCATCCTTGAGCTTCCCACCTGACCTCTGCTACAATCGCTAGATGTCAGCAAGTTAAAATAAAGAATATAAAATCCATCATCTAATTAGATAAATTTGTCAAACCAGCCTTGTTGACTAATAAAAAAGACAAATTCTTCCTCACACAAATCAAATCCTGAAGTGTAAATCCTGAAGTGTAAATCCTGGAGTCCTTGGGAAGGGTTGTGTGGAAGAGGAATTTATTTTGGTTTTTTTTTTTTTTGCTCAGGGTACAAGCAAATGGATTTCAGTGGGAATTACTGGCGTGTATTTTATATCTGGAAGAGGAAAAATAGAGGAAAATCACAAATATTAGCCATTAATTTAAAAGAAGAGCATCTGATTGAAAACCCGCAATTAGGAATAATGAAAGTTCTGCCTTTTTCCGTAGATTTTCAGCAAGGAAAAAGCAGTTTTAAAACCTGGAATTTGACCTGCCCATGCCTTGAGGGGGATCATTGTCGAAGGTGCGAATTGTCCCGGAGATTGAAATTCTCCTTGAAACGTCCCCTTCAGTGGGAAAAGAGCGCTTGAAGCGAAATTATTTGGAGGAAATGATTTTTCCAAACAGCTGAGTCGGTGCTGAGAGCTCTGGGGCTTAAAGCTCCCCTGAGTGACCTCCTGGAAAACTCGCCAGGAAAACTTTTCCTCTTGCCACGTGAACCAGGCTGGCAAGGTCAGTTCCTCGGAGCTGAAGGGAGAAAAAGGCAATTGTGGAATTTCCCTGGTTTCGTGGGGGTTTTGAGCGGCTCAGGTCTTAAACCTGTTAAGTGAAACTGGAGCAGCTCGGTGGCGTGGCAGGAATCCGGAATGGAGCTCGTCAGGCTGGTTGGCTTCGGCAGGAAATTGGGTTTAAGGGTTTGAAACAAAATTTCAGACCTGTAGAAAATTCCCAGATTTTCTTCTTTTTTTTTTTCTTTTTTTTTTTTTTCCTTTTTTGCACAAAGCAAAAGCAAACGTTGCCTGTTTTAAGGCATGCCTAAGGGATGTTCTAGTTACACCCCAGTGTTTAAACACGCTCTGGAAAGTTTTGGTTTCAGGAGAGGTGGATAAGAAAAGTGCAAAAATTGCACGGGCTGGGTGGGGATGCCTTTATTTCAGATCAGTCCAAATTCAAAATCACTGCAGGAGAACAAGGAAAATACATTTCTCATTTTCATAATCATAGAACGGGGCTGGAGAAGATGTTAGAGATCTTCTAATTCCAGCTATCAGGATTTATACACACAAAACTCAATTCACAGCCCAGAAAAATCCTGGTTTTTCCATTTCCCAGCCTGGAAGGGTGCAAGCACTCGCTGCCCTTAGCAATATTCAGGCTCTCCTTTTAAAAACATCTCTCTATTTTCTACGTTTTTATTTCAGATCAGTCCAGATTCAAAATCATGAGAACAATGAAAATACATTTCTTATTTTCATAATCATAGAACGGGGCTGGAAAGATGTTAGAGATCTTCTGGTTCTACTTAAGAGTATTTATACACACAAAACTCAATTCACAGCCCAGAAAAATCCTGGTTTTTCCATTTCCCAGCCTTGGGTTTCGCTGTATTCCATGCAAAGGTTTCCCTGTAAAACTGAACTTCTCTCCAAAGATTTCCACATTTTTCTTGGCACTTCTGTGTTCCCCAATTTCCATTGTAAGTGATGACGGAGTGAATTTGGTGATTATTCCATCATGCTGCCCACGGCAAAGCCGCTCCCCTGGGCTGATAACAAAGCAGGGTCACTCTGGAATTTGCTGAGCCCAAATCGCCAATTTTCACCTTTCCAAGAGCAAATGAGCGTGATCTCCCTGCACCCGTCGCGTTAAAATACTGAAAAATAACAAAGAACACTCTGAGGTGGGATGAAAAATCTCCTTTCTCGCGCAGAGCTGAGCTCCTTTTACCTCGGAATGTTTTCAGAAGGGCTCGCTTCTGTTTGATATTTAGCCTCTGGATGAAAAGTGACTGCAGTGAAATGGGGAGCACAACTTCAAATGCAGCGAATCCAGGCTCTCACAAAGAGCTTCTCCTCTGCCCTGACCAAAGGAAGGATGCTTGACAGGGAAAGATTTATTAATAAAAATCTTTGTTCCTCTTGAAAGCCACGCTCTGCCAGCACACTCCTAATTAACAAGCCACCGGTTTGATTTTTTTTCTGGCTCGGGCAGAAGAGAAAGAAAAAATAATTTCCCAATATTTTATGGAAGCTTAGGAGTGGGTTTAACTTTTCCTGATGTCGGGGTTTCTGGTAGGATTTCCAGGCTGGCTTGATCTAAACTCTATTTTACATTTCCTCTCTGTTAAAAAAAAAAAGGACACACTGCCCCACTTTCCCCAGCTCAGCCACCAGAGATGGAGGAGCCTTTGCCTTTCCTTTCCCTTTTCTTTCCTTTATATTTCCTTTTTATTTTCCTTTTCCCTTCTTTCCCTTTCCCTTTCCCTTTTCCTTTCCCTTTCCATTTTCATTTTTCCCTTTTCCTTTTCCTTTCCCTTTCTCCGTTTCCCATTTTCCCTTTCCCATTTTCCCTTTCCCTTTCCCTTTTTCCCTCTTCCCTTTCCCTTTCCCATTTTCCCTTTCCCTTTCCCATTCCCTTTTTCCCTTTCCCTTTTTCCCTTTCCCTTTCCCTTTTTCCCTTTTTCCCTTTCCCTTCCCCTTCCCCTTTCCCATTTTCCCTTTCCCTTTCCATTTTTTCCCTTTCCCTTTCCCTTTCCCATTTTCCCTTTCCCATTTTTCCCTTTCCCTTTTTCCCTTTCCCTTTTTCCCTTTCCCTTCTCCTTTCCCATTTTCCCTTCCCCATTTTCCCTTTCCCATTTTCCCTTTCCCTTTTTCCCTTTCCCTTCCCCTTTCCCTTCCCCTTTCCCTTTCCCTCCCTCGAGGTGTCCAGGATAAAACTGGACGTGGCACTCAGAGCTCTGGGCTGGCTTGCAGAGAATTCTGTGCCCAATAAACGTTTATTTACATGATGGAGACCAAATTCTTCAAGATCCTCTCCAAACTTAGGCTGGAAAAAGTCCCACCAGAAAAGAGCTCTGGAAGGAAAA
Source organism: Sitta carolinensis (assembly GCA_032173965.1). NCBI lineage: Eukaryota > Metazoa > Chordata > Aves > Passeriformes > Sittidae > Sitta > Sitta carolinensis. Next base: position 12,777,056 of record CM063300.1, on the reverse strand, counting down.
AGTCCTGAACCCAAACCCTACCAGGAAAAGTTCCAAAGCAGGGCTTGGAGCAGGAAAGCACAAAGCCAAGGATTAATTGTGACACAAATAATCAGAGCCTTGGGATGGCTGTGGCCAGCTCAGCTGATGACTGGGGCTCATTTAAATAATCATTTTTATTAAAATAATAATTAAAATAACATCATAAAAATAACAATCCTTCAGGCCCCGGGCTGAGGCTGCTCTGAAAGGAAAATCCCAGGGGTTCCCAAGAATTCCCAGCACTGGGGGTGCTTTGCTGCCCCAAACCCCAGATTTTCCCTTCCTGGGCTGTGCCTTGCAGCAGTGGATTGATTGATATTTATCAATGTTGGGATTGATATTTATCAATGTTGGGATTGATATTTATCAGTTTTGGGGTTGATATTTATCAGTTTTGGGGTTGATATTTATCAGTTTTGAGGTTGGTATTTCTTCAAAAAAAACCAGTATTTAAATTAAATTAAATTTAATAAAAAGGGTAAATTCAAATTGGGGTTTAAATTCGAAAGTGACACCTACTAACTGTCAGTCAGTGTTTATCTGAAGAGTGCTGGCATGAGGAAAAAAATATAATATATATATATATTTTATATATGTATGTAGAATATATACATTGTACTGCTGGCTGAAGAGGTTTCTGGATTTTTTACACAGAGAGCAAACACTCAGCAGGTGAAACAATGAAAAATGAAACAGCAGATTTGCTTCCTAGAAAGTGTCTGCTTCTCTTAATGGGTATTGATTAAAAAAAAAAAATCCTATTTATTCTACTCTATTAACCACCAAAATTGAACTCTGAGGCTAATATTAAACCAAAGAATTAACAGAATAATTATTTTCTATCCACTTATGGGCTGTTTTATCCGTATGGATGATCTTGAAGGTCTCTTCCAACCTAAATATTCTGTGGAATCCTCTGATAATTGAATTTCTTGGCTTTGAGCAATTCCTCCTCCAAAGTCCCTGGAAAGCTTGGGGAGCTTTGGGCTCACCAGGAGCTCCAAGTCCTGCCCCAGAACTTTTCTCAGATTTGCTCACAAAACCCCCAAACTTCTCTCTTTGTCAAAAAGCTCCAGTTTTCCATGGAAATCCTCATTTTCTACAGCGTGCTGCGATTTGTTAATAAAATCCTTATATCCTGTATTATAAAATGTCACTGGGTTGGATATTGATTAAATCCACCCCAGTTTTGGCAGAGGGGCAGCATTGGTATTGATTTTGCAATCAGAGCAGATTTACAAAACTTCTGGAACATTCTGGGCCTGATTTACAAGGGAGGGGCTGCAGATCAGAATTAGCAGAAAAAGTTCATTTAAGATCCATGAGTATGGAAAATAGAACATGAAGTACTGCTTAAAAATGGCATTTAACAATTCATGGAGAAAATCTATGCTTGTCCAGGGATGATGATGATGATGATGATGATAAATAATAATAATAATAATAATAATAATAATAATAATAATAATAATAATAATAATAATAATAATAATAATATAGTAATAGTAATAATAATAAATAAAAATAATAATAATATTTCTGGCAGATTGAATTTGGAATTACCTCCCTGTCATGTGGAATGTGCAATAATTGACAGGAGCAGGACAAACACTTGGCTCTGTTCCATCAGAGACCCAGGGAAAGAATTAAACTCTCACAAACTTCATTTTCTGGCTCTGAAACTGCAGAAATTTTTAAACTGTTTTAAACTGTTCGTATACATTCACATGAGCTGTTTTATGTGAATGGAAATCCAGATGTCTCAGCCAACAGCCAGCTGTTCCAGTGGAATATTCTCACGGAGGGTCAGAATTTTTTTTTTTTTTGAATGAAAGCTTTTTAGATTGAGAGATTTCTCCTTCCTGCCCTTTCCTCAGAGAAGAATCTGCTTTGGCCTCTCTCAGGATGGGAAATGAAGCTGATGTCCACACTTAAATATAAAAAAATCATTTTGAGAACCCCAAGGAGCTGAGAACTGCTCTGAAGCCAGGACTCAGCATCCACTCCTTTCGTGCTGCTGAGCCCATGGACAATATTCCCAAGTTAATAACAAATCCATGCTCTGCAGGATTGTGTTTCCACCCCGGATATTTCAGTGTGTTACAAGCAGCTCAGTGGGGGAAGAACCTGGAATAAACCAGGAAAAGCACAGAGGACTTCAGAGCTCTTCAAGCAAATACCCTGAAATTGTCCTCTGTGGTCTGCTTTCAGACCTGATGTTTTAATTTTCTGATAACGTTTGGTTTTCTGATGTTTTGGTTTTCTGATGTTTTGGTTTTCTGATGTTTTGGTTTTCTGATGTTCTTTCCCAGGGAAGTGTGATAAACACGATGGGATGTTTTTGTAATAATATTTATGTTATCCATTCCTTCTGACAGTAGGGATTTCTCTTGCTGTCCCTCTGGTTTGACCAGTGTGAGTGAAGAGGTTTGCCTTTGTTTCACCAATCATTGAGCTGTGTAAAATTGGATATAAGGCAGAACCATCCCCAATAAAGAGAATAATTTTTAACCTTCTGATCACAAAGTCTGTGTCGTGTGTTATCTGAAATAATGACAGTTAGTCCCAGGAAGGATTTTGAGGCAGAATTGCAGAATTTGTTCCATTCCTTGCTTTGCTCTCTTTGGTCACTGCAGGGGAAAATAGGAATGTTCTGCTCTGTGTTGTGATAATGATTCTGGATTATCTGGGGTTTTTTTTTTCAGAAATTACCAAACAAGCTCGTGGGGTTCCTCACTTATGCAGAAATCAGGGAAATTGTGATTCACAAACACCTCCCTTGTTTGTTCCCTCTGCTGAAAACACTCCCACCGAGCTGCTGGAACTTGAGAACACCTCCAGCAAAATGGGGTTTCTGGCTGGAAATTACTGAGAGGTGAAGTGGGGGTGACACAGGCAGTGCAAAAGCGCAGACAAACAGGGATGGAGCAGCCTGGGGATTCCTCCTCTCCCTGGAGATTCCTGGATTTCCCTCTGCTGCCCTTCCAGAGCCCTGGGGCTGCTCCAGCCCCTCCCAGCACCAGGGGATGATGCTGGAAAAAAAACCTGGGAGAGTTTTGGGAGTGGAGCAGAAAGTTTGGGAAATATCTCTTCTAGAATAGAAGGATGTTTTATTTCTTTTATAAAGACTGATCCTAAGTGGAAGAGAAAAGCCTGGGAGCCACCCCTGGGTTTCACCTTTGTTTCTCTGCTGAGGTGGCTGCACCTGCCTGGGTCTCACCTCCCCAAATTCCATTTTTTCTCCAAACTCCCCTGACACAACGATTCGAGCTCTCCTGTGTTAATCAGGTAATTGGGGCTACAGCAAACGGCCAGCAACTGTAAATTAATTTGTGGAACGGGTTTAAAGGGACAAAGGGAGGAGAGAAAATCCCAATCTGATTACAGATATTGCAGAAGGAAGAAACCAAATTAAAGCCATTGGATAAATTATTCATTGGGAATCACTTTCTCAGTGCTGCAACCACCACCCCAGGGTGAAATATTCTGTAAAACTGCCGAGGGGAGTTGCAGCATCCTCCTTTGATTTCTATGTAAAAACTTTCAATGGCTTCAAGTGCCTTGGATGCCTCCTTGGAATTATTCCAGTTATTCCAATTATTTCCAGCTTCTCAACTCAACGTGGCCAAAGCAGAGGAACTGAGGGTTATGGAGTGATTTTTCCACCTTGATGTGGCTTCCAAACTCTTCTTGAGTGTGCAGAGCAGCATTTAGCTTTTTTAAAAAAAATAAGATATGTCCAAATATGATATCTAAGAAACAATTATCCTCCCTTCTGGGATTGAAGGCACAATCCTCAAAGCTGGTCAGGAGAAAGGCTTGGAGTAGAAAGGTGAAAACAAATTGCTGCTCTCTGCTGTCCTGAACCCGGGGTTAATTGCTGGGATGTTGAACAGACTCAGGAAAATGTGGGTGCAGATCTCCTCAATTAACCCCTGGGGTGGGAGGGAAGCTGTGTGCCAGGAGCAGGAGCCCAGCAATTAGCCAGCAGCTTTTCCTGGTGAAACAAAGTTCTGAGCAATGCCATAAATACTTAGAGAAGCTGGTGGAGCTGAGGGATAACCAAAATCCTGCAGGGTATTAGAGGGGGGATCCCAGAAAATAGCACAGACAGGAATTTTTAGGCCATTCTGATTCTCTGGGTGGTTTTGAGCCTGATTTTCCCACTGAAGAAATCCACACTAAAATAAGGGATGTTCATTTTCAGCCTTGAAAACCTTGAAGATCTGGCCCAGGCAGGTTTTTTGTTCCATGTATGTAGAAAGTTCGTTAAGGGAAAAAATCAGAATATTCTCAGAGGAAACTCTCATCGTTTTCACCAGGGGAAAATTCACTCTGCTGCAAAGAAATTACCTCTTGGGGGGAAGGAAAGATGGGAAAACAACCAGCTATCAAAACTTGATCAGCTCTGCCAGGCTGGCTGGGACAGAATTAGCTGGAGGAAGATAGAAGGGAGGAAAAACGGGGCAAAAAGGCAGAGGAGAGATGCACACCCCAAATCCAACAAATTCCACTGCTCCTCCCAATCACCCATCTGCAACCCGCTGAGCCAGGCAGGATCGATTTAGTGACAGCCCTTGGCTCCTCTCAGGGCACTAAATTCGGGCTGTTCTTGGGACCTGAGCGTGCCTCCTGTGCTCTGTGGAGTCGGGGAATCCCTCCAGCGCCCCAAGGTCTCGTCGTGAATTTTTGCTTTTATTTTTCACCTTCGCCTGTCTTAAAGCACCTGGGAGCAAACTCTGGGTTTGATTGAGTCCCTGGAAAGTCCTGCTGAGCTCAGTTCATTTCTGCCCAGCCATCAACAGTGCTTGTCAGGTAAACTTGCCACTAAACCAGGCTTTAGCTGCCAATCCCCAGCTGGTTGATGGGGCAGAAGCGTCTCCTTTTAAGAAAAGCACATTTTTTTTCTTTCAAAGACATGATTTGCATCACATGCTCTTCGGATTTCTCTCCTTCGTGCTCGTATTTTTCAGGTGATTTTCCTTGCAACCTCAGGAAAGTTTTTCATGTGAGGAAAAAATCTATTTGGAGCTCGTGGTTAAAGCCTCTCACCTTTCCTTTGGGTTTGTCTTGGGGAGGAGAAATAGTGCGGACTACGGCCAATATTCTGCTTTTATGGATTTATTTATCAATAGAGCTGGGGGATTATTCCTGTGTAAAGGAGAGAATGAACACAGAAAGGTGGAATTCCTGTAAGGAACTCTTTTTTTCTGTACATAATTACAAAGTCAAACCTAAACTGCTGCTCTGGGCTCTCCAGATTCTCCTGAGTGTGTTTAGAGCTGATTCTGGGTTTGATTTGGCTCCAAGAATAATTTTCTTGCAAAAATCCCCATTTTCCTCTTCACAGATATCCTTGGCTCCTGGGCATTGCTGTGGTAAATGAAGCAGTGCATGTGTTTAATTTATTGATTCATGTTTTAATTCTTGTTTTATCATACATTCATTAATTTACATTTTTTATCGACACGATACCACGCACCGGAGGATGTTGCTACTTAACCTTCAGGTTCATAAGATTCAGAAATATTCTCAAAAAAAAAAACAGAATTAAAGTTTGCAGAAACCCATTGATAAAACAACAAGAAACCTTTGTTTTTCCCAAAGAGAAAACACCACAAGTTTATTTCTCTTTCTATCCCGCTCCCATCCATCCCTTCATTTATTCCACCATTTCCTCGCTGCTTCCAGGAATAGTCTGAAGATTTTAGGTAAGTTCTGTGATTTGAATGTGATATTCCATTTCCATTTTAATGCTGTTGGCACCAGTGAAATTTAATTAAATTTTGCTTCGTTGGATTTTTATTAAGGACAAGTTTTGCTCCTGAGTTTTGCTGGAGAAGCAGCGACATCAGAAAGGCTTCAAAGCTGAACAGACTAAAGCAAAAAAAAAAAAAATAAAAGATTCTGAAGAGCTCAAGGAAATTATCAGATGGAGAAGAACAGCCAGGGAAGCAATTAATAATAATTACAGCATTATTTAATTATCAATTTCTATCAATGAGCATCATCATCTGCCTGATATCTTTAATTAAAACTTAATTTTGCTGTTCTCTTCGGCAGTCTCTCACATGTAATTAAGCAGCCTAGGGAAATGATCGTGGTTTGCTTCATCTCCTAAGGAGCTGCATTGGTTTATTGGAATATTTCCACAATATCTTTCAAAGAACTGCAGCTTGTTAAATTCTTTTCTTTTCTTTTCTCCCCCTCTCCATCTCCCAGGGAGTGTGAGGTGCTGGGGAGCCTCGGGAGCTTCCTGAGAGGGTTTCACCCGAGGAAAATCCAAATTTTTCACTCTTTTCTACACTTAGCACCCAGAGCCCTCTCTTTTCTCTCTGCTGAGTTAAAACCCAAACTCTTTTATAATGAAACTGTTTGTTTTTTTAATTCTGAGTGGGAGACAATGAGACTCAAACGAGCCTTGGCTCCTCCTGTGTTCCAAAGCCTCGGCAGCGTTTATCACTTCGAAAAAAGCCGAATTTCAGGAGAGGAGTGATTCCCTTGCCAAAATGACATTTCATTGTTGAAGGGAAGAGCAGCAGAGCTCCGGGAGGATTTCACAATCTCTCTGATATACTGGAGGGAATTATTTTCTTTAGCTGGTGAAGAACTCAACAAGAAATACTCTCAGAGCAGCAAAAGGACCGAAATTCTTAGGAAATTATAAGATGGGCTTTATCTTTTTTTTTTTTTTTTTTTTTCAAATTTAATTTTTAAATAGAATTTTAAAATTTAATCTTCAAATTAAACTTTTCACTTGAATTTTTCTTTTTTTTTTTTTTTTTTTTTTTTTTTTTTTTTTTTTATGGAGCCTACCTCTAGCGAAAAACCTCGCAAGATTTGAATAAATATCCACATAAATAAGTATATGATATATAAGTTTATCACATATAAAAATTTGAATGAACATGCATATAAATAGGAATATGAAGTTTTATTTGCTCCTTTTTTTTCTTCTTTTTGTGGGGAGTGGAGGACAAAAAGTTTTCCTTTTTGAATGCCTGCAGGGGCTCTGGGCAGGGCACAGATTCTGCAAAGCAGGTGGAGCTCGGGGTGAGCCAGAAGTGAGGATGAAGGAGGGAAAAATCCCAAATAAACTCATTTCTTTCACTCCAGGCCTTGCTGTGAGTGCTGCCTGTGGGGTCAGCTCTGAAACCTGGGTGCCAGCACTCCCAAAGCTGAGCTCTGGGGGAATAATTCCATTTTCTGGGTGCCTGCAGGGGTTTGCACCCAGGCAATCCTCCCATTCACCGGGGCTGCCTGGAAAGGAACTTGTCTTGGTTTCATTTTTCAGATCTCATCTGGCATTATGCAGAATTTAGTGCTTATTTCTGTCAGATTTTTGCCACCCTTCCAACATTAACAAACTTTTGGTTCCCACCTCTGAGATGAAAAGCAGTGGAACCCTTTGGGAAGGGAGATTGAGTTATTTTTAAGGTCTGTGTGGGTTATGCCCATGATAAAAACATCCTTTTTCTTTCTTGCTGACATGGAGCAGTATTTCCCTGCCTCTCAGCTTTCCTTCTGCCAGCACAGGAGAGCAATGCTTAAAGCTGAGCTGCCGTTTAGGAGAGCTTAAATAAAAAATAAATAAAAAAAAATAATAATATGAACCAAGCTGTGACTTCAGCCAGGCAATAAAGAGCTGCTGCTCTTCCCTCCTGTCCTTCCCAAAGTTGTTATTTGGTGCTTCAGCACCAAAACAATGTGATTTTTTTAGGTTTTTGTGTTCAGTTTTGGGTTTTTAGGACTCTCATTTATGCCCTTGGGAGCCATGAGGGACAAAGAGAAAATAAAGAAAAAAAGAAAAATATACAAAGATTCTGTATATTTTTGGTGATGTTCAGACAAGTGTCAGTGGTTTCTCGTGGAATTAATCCAATTTTCAAAGGGAAATCAGGCAACAAGAGAAATTTCACGTTGAATAAACAATTTCAATCCCTACACATCAGAAAATCTCTCTTTAGGAGGAAAATATCAGGGTTGGGTTTGACCTGCAAGGGTTTGACCTTTCCTTTGTGACCTTGCCCAAATCACCCCCATGAAAGTCAGGGATAAAACCTCTCCCAGGCTGTGAAATCTTTATTATTCCTTCTATTTTATTATAATATCTTTATTACTTCCCTCAAACTGCTCTGCACATCTGCAGTCATGGAATCCACCTTTCACTCTGCAGCTCTGCCTCAGCACATCCCCTGTGCTCTGCAGGAATATTCCCATTAAAATTGGAAAAAAAAAAACAAACCAGCCAAACAAAGCTCTGTGTTCTCAGGGAGACCACAGAGGGAAGGTTTTGTTTATTGGTTTTAAGCTCCATGTAAATTATAGAGAGGGATTATACCCAAGAGTCTTAAAATCCTGAATTCTAATGAGGGCCAGCCATACTTCATGGGGAAATTAAGCCATCAGAAGCTGCCATTTCAGGAGGAGATTTGTAAATATTGTTGATGGTTTCATTAAAAACAGAATAAAACAGCATGGAGAATGAGCAAGGAAATATTTACCAAAACATCCAATATGCCCCATTTCCATGAGCATTAATCCGTGTCAAACACAGCCCCTAATTACATAAAAACAACACATCCAGGCAACCTCTGTGTCATAAATATTTCAAATATTACCTCGGCCTGGTAATGCCATTACCCTGAAAGGCTGGCAATGAAAGCACAGCCCACATTATTACAGAGAAAGTTGAAATAATCTCATTTTTTTGGGTGGGTTTTTGCTGCTTCTGAGGAAGCCTCTGGAGTTTGCAGTGCTTGAACTCTGTTCCCCCAGCTCCGATTTCCTCCTCGACCTCCTCTCCCAAGGCAAGGAAAAACGTTTCATTTAGGAGAAGTCAGAGTGAAACATCCCCCAAATATTCATTTCCCCCATCAAAATGATTTTCTGCCCTCAAAGAACGGAGAGATTTTGATTGCTTGCCTCCTCTGAACATTTCTCATTGCTGTTTGTCCGATTTCCAGTGATTAGCCAGCCCATCATCTCCTCATTCCCAACAAAGCACTTCAGAATTCAGCATTGCCCTGGAGTATTTCAAATTTACACCTGGTCTGGGCAGGAAATTTGCTTTTTCTCTTCAGGTTCAAATCTTTGTCAGCAAAGCTGAAAGATCTGATTGTGACTTGGGAGGGTGGAGGAGTGGAGACCTTCACTGGCCTCAGAGGGGAGAGGAGGGGATATATACTTCATATTTATAGAAACATATAAATATAAAGGAAATATATACATTTCATTTTTATTTCATATATATAAAAATATATTTATATTTTTAGATACAAATAGAAAAATAATATATTTATCTTTTCATATATAAATATACAAATAGAAAATATATAAATCTAAATATTTTATGCACTGTGGGGGGTTCTCAGCTTCATTTTTAACTCTCAGCACCTTCCTGTGAGCTCTGCCTGTGCTGAGCTGATCCAGCTGCCTGCCTGGGATGTGGCTGGCACCGTGGAGAGGAGCACAGGACACGGAATTCTCCACAAAGCAAGGAGAGAGGAGCTGACTCTGGTTTATTCAGCACAGATTTTATCGATTTTGGACAGGCCACCGTGCTTGGTGGCAGAGTGACAGAACTCTTCACCCACCGGAGGGACAGCAAAGACAGCCCATCCCACGGGAAGAATTCCAAACAAGGATTTCACTACAGGAACAAAAACCTGATGTTTGTGTTCAGGCTGTGAGAATGAGCTTCAAAAAACCCAAAACATCAGGGAGAAACAGAAACTGCAGGTCTGGAAAAACCAGGCTACATCTGTCCTCTTGCCTCCAAATCTCAGCTCTTTGGGCTGGAACAGGAAAAAACCACACGGAGGAGGGATTTGGGAGAGAGGGATTTTGGGAGAGAAAGATTTTGGGAGAGAGGGATTTTGGGAGAAAGGGATTTTGGGGAGGATTGGAAGAAGTGATTTGAAGAAATTTGGAGAGAGGATTGGAGGAGGATTTTGGAAGAAAGTGATTTTGGGAGAGAAAGATTTTGGAAGAGAGGGATTTTGGGAGAGAGGGATTTTGGAAGGGAGGGATTTTGGGAGAGAGGGATTTTGGGAGAGAAAGATTTTGGGAGAGAGGGATTTTGGGAGAAAGGATTTTGGGAGAAAGGGATTTTGGGAAGAAGGCATTTGGGAGAAAGGGATTTTGGGAGCAGGGAGAGGGATTTTGGAGAAAGGATTTGGAGAGAGGGATTTTGGAAGACAGGAATTTTGGGAGAGAAGGATTTTCAGAGAGAGGGATTTTGGGAGAGAGGGATTTTGGGAGAAAGGGATTTTGGGAGGGAGGGATTTTGGAAGAGAGGGATTTTGGGAGACAAGGATTTGGGGAGAAAGGGATTTTGGGAGGCAGGGAGAGAGGGATTTTGGGAGGGAGGGATTTTGGGAGGGAGGGATTTTGGGAGAAAGGGATTTTGGGAGAGAGGGATTTTGGGAGAGAGGGATTTTGGGAGGCAGGGAGTGATTTTGTACAGAAATCCCTTCCTCTCTGGTTGGTTTTATAAATCACTGCCCTCCCTGTTCAGGCTGTTTCCCACTCCCATCCTCAGCAGCTCCACTTTGCCTTCCTCTATTCAGTTTTCCAGCACTGGAGCTTCTGAGTTCCTAAAGCTCTGCTTTTTCCTGATTTGGGTTTCTGAAACTTGTTCCCACAGCCTGAACACGAACATCAGGATTGTTTTAGTAAAGACACTCATGTCTGGAATTCTTTCTGTGGGATTTCTTCCGCTGTCCCCCTGGTTTGGCCAGCTTGGGTGCAGAGTTCTGCCCCTCGTTCACCAATCACAGGGACCTGTCCAAAATATATAAAAAGGGAGCAAGTGTTTGACATAAACAGAGTCAGATCATCACAAGCTGTTCAGAGAAATTTCCTGTCCTCTCTTAATTGCCCCAGTGACACTTTCCCAATTTGTTCAGGCCAGGATTTAAGCCAGGCAGGGACTGGCACTCAGTGAATCCTGGTTTCATCAGTGGGGAAGTGCCTGGAGGAGCATCCCTGCCCTGCTCCCCTCTCCCTGCAGCCCCACAGGGTCTCCAAAGGGAGAAGGAATGCTCAGTCCCTACAGGAAAATGAGGTTTAAGAAGGAAATGTTGCCTGTGTGGCCTCATTCCAGGCACTTCCAGGGCTGAGAGGGGGGAAAAAAATCATCTTTCCAATAATTCCCCCCCTCAAATGGATCATTTCAAAGCTGGCCTGCCTTTCACTGCCCTCAGAACAGCAGCAGGGTGAGATTTGCTAATTGGTACATGATGCAGTTTGTCACCTACTTTTGTTCTGCTGTCATTATTTTTTACCATCCCTACGAAGCCATCTGAACACTGGGCCACGACTGTCTCCAATTAACTGATAAAAAATGACACCTGTGTAAATGCACAGTGCAAAATCGTCCCCATCTATCTGAATTTATTTTTTTTTTTCTTTCCCCCTGGTAGGATCTTCTCCCAGACAAGCTAAATTCGAGGGGTGGAATGAATGTTCCCAAAATAAATAAATGCAGCAGTGGTGCTCTCACTGAGCAGATAGATGGGTCTGTGTCACTTGGATTTCAGGAGGGGAGGGGATGATAAATGCTGCCTGTCCTATCATCTGCAAAAATAATGTGATTGCATGGCAGAAAAGAGCTCTGACAGCACAAAATCATCTCAAAGTAAAATGACACCTGGTGTTTTCTCCACCTTTTTTTTTTTTTTTTTTCAAAATGAGAAGGATTTTTGAAGTGTTTCTCCATTCATGTTTAACTGGGGGGTGTTTCTGTATTTATATGAAATTATTTGTGCCTATTCATTACATGTTGGCACAAAAATAGTGAGAAACTCTTCGTTGCTGGTGATTTATTTCAGCCTAATGTTCACCTAGAGCCTGAACAGAAGCTGCATTTAGGGGTGGAATTCTTTGGATGGATTTCAATGGAAGCACTTTAGAGAAAAAGGGGCACAGAAGCAAATTCAGGGTCTGAAAAGGAGCTGTGGAATTCAATTTACTCCCTCCAGCTGCTCTTCCCAGAGGACAAGGAGAGCTCTTGGTGCAGGGCAGAGGGAAAACCCCAGGTTTGGGCAGAAAAGCACCTCCAGTTCCACCAGGGGAGGGTCAGGGTGGACATCAGGGGAAATTCCTCCCCTGAAAATTGGTCAAACACTGGAACAGACAGCCCAGGGAAGGGGTGGGGTCCCTGAAAGGCTCAAAAAACGAGTGGATGTGAAACTTCTCCTGGCTTAAAACACAGGAATTGTCTGGCTCTGATCGTGCACAGCCAGACCCCGACAAGAATTTCAACACCAATTTTCCTGCTGCTCCATTCCAACCCTGCCCCAACTCCAGTTAAAGCTCTGGAAAAAAAAAAAAAAATTCTTTTTCTTCTGCTTCTTTTTGTATTTACAAGTGAAACATCCTGAAGAGAAGCCACATTTATTTGCAACTAAAATACCATCTGCTTGTGTGTGAACAAAATTGTGGAGTCGTGCGGATTTGGGGTTAAAATGCTGCATTTAATGACGGAAAAGTAAAAGAGCAATTTGCAATTTGGAACGGGTGAATTTCAGCAGAACTCAGTGTTTGATTTGATGCCATTCCCTGCGAGTTCAAGCCGTGGGTTTCTCCATAATTCAGAGTCATTTGGAGGGAAATCGTTGAGATGCTGCATTTAGGAAGCAGAACAAGCCGGGGGTTATTGCAGAAACTGCATAAACCCATTTATTCCTATGAAAAACTCACTTTTATTTTGAGGAAAGAGGGGAAGGAAGGGTGGAAAGGTTGGTGGTAGCAGTGTTTATAGCTGATAGTTTTTATGAATATCAAAAATAATTAGCTTTATACAAATTTTTGCTTCTTAACCCCACTTATGTTCCATTTTCAAGCACTCAAATTTCTGCAGTTCATGGCCAGTCTGCTTTGCACAGCTTCAAAGAAAACTATTTTGAAGGCACCAAGAATTGGAGAAGAAGATATTGTCTAGGAAAAGAATGGGGAAAAAAAAGAAATCTCTCTGTGTTTCTTTATTTTTTTACAGGCACCACTCCTTGCTGGTTCAAAACCCCACTTTATTTAAGCTTTCTGTAGACATTTTCCACTTCTGTTTTTTGCAGAATTTCAGCTCTCAGGGGTTTTTCTCCTTTATTTTTTTTTTTTTAATTCAGTATTCTCCTGCTTCTCTGTGGGTCTGGAGCTGCCTTGGGAATCTCTCAGGCTCTGCCACATCCTTGGGTTTGTGTTTCAGCCCCAGCTGAGCAGCAGAACCATCTCCTTCCAAAGGCTTCCTGGGCTCCTTTGTAGGCAAGCTGCAGGAATTCCTGGAGAAAATGGATTGTGCACTTTATCTTCAGTAAGAATTTCATTTATCTCTGGGGAATGGCGAGCCCTTCATCTCTTCCTGGATCACATTTGTTTAATTAAGATCAATACTCACACGTCTAACGTTTAACACAGGCTCAAAACCTTGTCTGAATGTAGTCCCTGAAAGGGGATTTTGATGTTCATTAGCTGCATTTTCCTTCTAGGACAGTATGGCTTAATTGCAATTGAGGAAAAATCACTATTTTCTCAATTTGTGTTTGATTTTTTGGTAAATGTAATAATACAGAGCCACCCTAAACAGGAAGGATCTTCAGAGTTTGGCTTTGTGAGAAGTCACTGAAGTTCCCATCTCTGCTGAGTGAAGTTGAAATTTGGTCTAAACACCATCCAAATTGCCTCCTTTTGAAAGGACTGCTCAATCTGTGGGAGAGATTCAGTAATAGAGGAGCTGACACTAAACAGGGCTGAAATTCTCCACAGGTAAAAAAAAAAAAGCTGCATCTTTCAAAAATAAACTCACCACTGAATTTGCAGCTGAGGCTTCTTTCACTCGGGGTCAATCCTATATTTTGCTGGGTTTGCACAAGAATAAAATAATGCAAATAAAAGTCTGGCTCCTTCTCCTATCACCTTCCCCAGCTTTCCAGAGCCTCTCTAAACTCCCACCTCTATTTTGCTGGAAATTGAATGGTTTCACAAGTCTTTTACAGTGTGCCTGGATATTTGGGAAGATTTCCCCTCCCAGCTGCAGCATCGATGATGAAGCTGTAATTGGCTGTGATCTTCTGCTCCTAAAAAAAAATTCTGTTTTCTTTAGGTGGAATGGGGATAAAACTTCTGTAAAGGACTCAGACTTCAATTCAGCTCAAAAATAGGAAAAAGTGGAGGAGACAGAATGTGCTCAGCAGGAGGAATATTGCCTTTGAAGAGAAATTCTAAATATTTTCAGTTTGTATTAAGGCCTCAGTCCTCGCTGGCGTATTCTGACATTGGTCTTGGATGAGGTAAAAGGATTTTTTTCCCAGATGGAAGAACATGATGAGAAATTTTCCTTGATCTTTGCTGCTGCACCAGAATGAAACGCTGGAAGGAGCTGCCGGGGTGGGTGGTGGAGTCTCCATCCCATTTTGATCTCCTGTTTTTGCAATTAAACCCCATTACAGCGACCAAACCAGCTGAAAAAATTCAATATAAAATGAGGCAGTGCACTGAACCCGTGTGCATATCGATTTTTCTGCAGCAGAACTCAGCTAGATTTGATCTTGGGAGGTTGTTTCCAGGGAATGTGTTTCACAGGGCTGGGGTTAGAGCCAGGTTGTGAATCTGGTGTCCAATCCTGCCAGCACAGGAGCAGAAGACACTGAAATCACTGGATACACTCACCCGAGTAAAAGTGCTCTGTTCGTGCTGCTGGCTGGATCACATCCCGAATTAACGAGCGTGGGTTGGTGTTTGGTAAATGAAGATGGAACAGCAAATTGCTGTTGATACTGTTCTGTCAGGGACTCGTGTAATTAGTGCTCAAATGTTCCTTTCAGTGCTTCAATCAGCGCTAACGAGGGCGTTCCCCAACACAGGCTGCATCCCGAGCCTGCGGAGGGATGGGCAGCAGAGAGATGGACAGAAGTGAGGGTGGACAGAGTGAATGGACAGAAGTGAGGATGGACAGAAGTGAGATGGACAGAAGTGAGGGATGGACAGAAGTGAGATGGACAGAAGTGAGGGATGGACAGAAGTGAGGGATGGAGAGCAGAGAGAGATGGACAGCAGAGGGATGGACAGCAGAGAGAGATGGACAGCAGAGAGAGATGGACAGCAGAGAGAGATGGACAGCAGAGAGATGGACAGCAGAGAGATGGACAGCAGAGAGAGATGGACAGCAGAGAGAGATGGACAGCAGAGAGATGGACAGCAGAGAGATGGACAGCAGAGAGATGGACAGCAGAGAGAGATGGACAGCAGAGAGAGATGGACAGCAGAGAGATGGACAGCAGAGAGAGATGGACAGCAGAGAGAGATGGACAGCAGAGAGAGATGGACAGCAGAGAGATGGACAGCAGAGAGAGATGGACAGCAGAGAGATGGACAGCAGAGAGATGGACAGCAGAGAGATGGACAGCAGAGAGATGGACAGCAGAGAGAGATGGACAGCAGAGAGAGATGGACAGCAGAGAGATGGACAGCAGAGAGAGATGGACAGCAGAGAGAGATGGACAGCAGAGAGATGGACAGCAGAGAGAGATGGACAGCAGAGAGAGATGGACAGCAGAGAGAGATGGACAGCAGAGAGAGATGGACAGCAGAGAGAGATGGACAGCAGAGGGGATGGACAGCAGAGAGATGGACAGCAGAGAGAGATGGACAGCAGAGAGATGGACAGTGAGAGATGGACAGCAGAGAGATGGACAGCAGAGGGATGGACAGCAGAGAGATGGACAGCAGAGAGATGGACAGCAGAGGGATGGACAGTGAGAGATGGACAGCAGAGAGATGGACAGCAGAGAGATGGACAGCAGAGGGATGGACAGTGAGAGATGGACAGCAGAGAGATGGACAGCAGAGAGATGGACAGTGAGAGATGGACAGCAGGAGAGATGGACAGCAGAGAGAGATGGACAGCAGAGAGATGGACAGCAGAGAGAGATGGACAGCAGAGAGAGATGGACAGCAGAGAGATGGACAGCAGAGAGAGATGGACAGCAGAGAGAGATGGACAGCAGAGAGATGGACAGCAGAGAGATGGACAGCAGAGAGAGATGGACAGCAGAGAGATGGACAGTGAGAGATGGACAGCAGAGAGATGGACAGCAGAGGATGGACAGCAGAGAGATGGACAGCAGAGAGATGGACAGCAGAGGGATGGACAGTGAGAGATGGACAGCAGAGAGATGGACAGCAGAGAGATGGACAGCAGAGGGATGGACAGTGAGAGATGGACAGCAGAGAGATGGACAGCAGAGAGATGGACAGTGAGAGATGGACAGCAGAGAGATGGACAGCAGAGAGATGGACAGTGAGAGATGGACAGCAGAGAGATGGACAGCAATGAGATGGACAGCAGGAAAACATTCCTCAGAAGCTTTTCCTCAGAAGCATCTTCTCAGCAGCATCTCCTCCTCAGCATTTCCTTTTCAGCTTTTCCTCAGCAGCATCTCCTCATTTCCTCCTCATCTTTTCCTCAACAGCATTTCTTCATCAGCTTTTCCTCACCAGCATCTCCTCCTCAGCATTTCCTCTTTTCCTCAGCAGCATCTCCCACCCCGTGTAAGCAGAGCTGATGAACACCAAGCTGACTCTTCAGTACCCACTTATAGGATTGGTGTTGTACAACCATCCCTAACCACCCCTCAACTCATCCCTGGGCACACCTGGGCAGCACCAGAGCCCCACAGCCAAGGGGACCCCAGAATGGGCACAGAATGGACACCTGGGCACGAGGGTCACCCTGGGATCAGTTCTGCTCCACAGCACATTGGAGTTCATGGTGCAATTCCAGCTCCAGGCCATGCAGCTCCATCCTCCTTGGGTTTCCTTCTCCCTTCACCCTTGGCTTTGTTCTTGGGCCTGGAAGTTGTCCTTGGTGCCAGGCTGGAGCAGGAATTATTTTGTCTCCCTGCTCTGTGCAGAGAGCTCAGCAGCTCTGAATATGAAACACAGAACTACCCACTGAAACAGCACAGAACCTAAAAATATAAAATCTCAAACTTAAGGCATCACCTTGGCCCCAGAAATGATTGCTGTTTCCCACACCCCTCATTCCATGGCCCCAGAAATGATTGCTGTTTCCCACACTCCTGGTTCCATGGTCCCAGAAATGATTGCTGTTTCCCACAGCCCTGGTTCCATGAGCTCTGGTGCTGTCCCTGATCCCAGCATGGCCATGAACCCATTTGCAGCTCTGGAGTCCCCACACTCATCCCACACCCATCTCCTCTCCCCTCCTCCTCCTCCCACAGCTTTCCCCCTGCCACAAACACCAAACTCCTTTATCTCTGATCCCTCCAGCATTGATTTCCTGCCACAGCAGCTGAGGATGCTCAGAGGGAAAATTCCCGTGGTGGCCTCTGCTGTCCCTGGCAGTGACAGGAGAGCTGAGCCTGCTCTGCCCTTCAGGTGTTTTGTTTTTTTTCCAAGTGCCCTGGGCTGGGCTCTCTCCTCTCTCTGCACCCACTCACCACACCCTGGGTTTTATTCTAACACCAGAGATTTTTTCCTTCCTGTTTTCACAGCCGGGGTGTCAGTGGGATGAGCTCCTCTCCCCATCCTGTGGCTGCACACAAACCATAAAGGTCTCTGTTAATGGGGTGGGGGGTCCTGCTCCTCTCCAGTCTTCCCAATTCCACCCTCATTGTCCAAATATCACAGGATTTTGCCAGGTTACTGCCATGTCAAGTTATAGATTCATAGTGGGAAGCATAGAAATGTCCAATCCTGTCAACAAACCTGCCAAATTATATAGGATTTCACCAACTTAAGTGGGACGGAAATAGTAAATTATAAACTAAAATATCACGTTTGAATTAACTGAGGTGCATCAGCATTGCAAAAGGTCCCTCTTGCAATGCACTCAGCAATGCAGAGCGTGGAGACTGTAAATAGCATGAAAGGAATACAAATGTATTTACCCAAATGCCACAAATCTTACAAGGCAAGTGTGGAATGCGCTGGGTTTGCACAAGGATTGAAATTAATAGGCATGACCTTTTCCTGCCTTGCCTTTCATCCTCAAAAATTCAGTATGTTTGCAGAGCAGGCTCAGCGGGATTTGTTTGTGGGTTTTTGGGGTTTTTTTATATCAAACCAACAAAACTTATGATTTTTCTTTAGTCAAATAATCTCTTAAATAACAAATACTGTAACAAGCTGCATCCGAGTCGTGGCAATATTGGGTTAGCACCGAGATTTATTTACAAGCAAGCATCCAGCCTTGGATTAGCTTTTCCTGCAGATAGCCTGGGTTTAATTCTGGGGCAATAGTGATTGGAGAGCCAAAACAGGGAAAGTTCAGTCCATTGGAATGGGTGCTGTGAATTATTTTGGATTCAGAATGCACCCAGCAAGAGATCCCTGGTGTTGCTGTAGTGAATTACACACGACAGGGATTTTTTTTGGTGATTTTTCTTTTGAGGTTGTGTGAAGAATGCATCTTTATTATTAGGATTGTTTCTTTGATATACAATTTTTCACAGATCACTGTGACTGGTGAACGAAAGACAAATTTCTTCACTCACATTGGTCAAACCAGAGGGATAGCAAAGAAAATCCCTCTCACAGAAAGAATTCAAAACATGAATATTGTTACAAAAGCAACGTCCTGTTGTTTATGTTCTTTTGCTGGGAATGAATTCCAGCAAGTCAAAATATCAGAAAACCAGAGCTTTAGAAACTCCAGGGCCTGAAAAGCAGACTACACCCTGCTGGATTTTTCCAGCATCCCTTGGTCACACAGGCACAGGCACTGAGGAGCTCTGGATCCTGTCAGGCCCTCAGTAAATCCCAGATTTTGAGATGCACCAGCTCCACCAAGGAGAACTCCCTGCTCCTCTGGAGACCATTCCCCTCCCCTGGCAGCCAGCTGCAAACCAAGGGTTTTTGGTGATTTGCATCCTCTGTGATCCTCCCATGTCTCAGGTTATCCTTTTGTGCCTCTGATCCTCTCAGGAAGAGCAGGAATCCTGCAGCTGTGAGCTCTCCAGCTTGGGGAGCACAGCTTCCCTTTCAACCTTTTCCTAGCACTAAACACTGCTTCTCTGAGAGTGCTAAAAGGGCAAACCAACTGAGCTGAGATGAATTTCTGATTTTTTTTTTGGTAGTTCTTCAACTGCTTTGGGAGTTTCCTAAGCATTTGTGGTCCTAAGAAAAAGAAAAAAAGAAATAAACAAACTATTCTTCCACCTTTGTTAACAAAAATAAATCTGCAACCACGTTTTTCAGGTTTTCTCCCTCTAGGCATCAATTTCTGGTGAAGTTCCACGACAAAATTCGTCTCCACTCTCCAAATTATACTAAAATACTGAATTGCAGAGTGTTTTTTTTGGAGCTTGGGATGTGCTAGGCCAAGCAAAGCCATCAGGAAATTCCTCCTAAGGGCACAGCAGCAGCCTGGAGCTGTGTGCTGCTCTCTTCTGCCAGTTCTCTCCTCCTGGGCACAGCCAGAGTGAGCCCACTCAAGGAAACAGAGAGGGGCATCACTGGAGTCTGGAGGGAGAGAGCAGCTCCAAAAGCCACCAGAAACTCCTTGCTTCAGGGCTAACTTAATTTTCTGATAAAGAAGCTGTGACCTTTTCAAATATTCTGAATGGAGTTTGGGTCTTGCAGAGTCTGTTATCAGTGGCACTAACCCCTCCCTGAGGATTCTGCTGTGCCTCGGATTCAAATATTGCAGAGGACTTGGGGGACTGTGAAACACCTGGGAGGAAGAAATTTTCTTAAAAAACATCATTTTGTTGTATTAGGCCCAGCCTCAGGCATTTGGGGGTGTCCAAGGTGTGCAGCTTCACTGGAGGATTGCTTCCCCTGTAAAAATACAGCTGTGGTGTAGATTTTGTGAGAAGCTGATGTCCAGTCAAAGACCCAAGGGCAATATCACATTTTTCTTCCAGTGCAAACCAAAGAAAACAAGGAGAGGATCTTATATTTAAGGACTTTTGGTGTTTGCCCACACCCTTTTGGAGGGAAAGGGGAAATAAATTGTACCAGCAGCCAGATGTAAATTAATATTGGAGCTTTGAACTCCACGTGAAAAATCCCCCTGACTTCAGCAGCAAATGAATCAAACCTTGGACAAGGAGTCGGTGGCCAGAGGAGCCTTTCCTGACTCGTTATCCACGCTGAGTTTGTGAAAGACCCAGAGAAAAGTTAAAACATTCGCCACTCCAAGTGTGAACTCAATAAAAGTTCCCCACCCCGGCTTCCACTAATTGCCCGATTTTCAAGCCAGTGCTGTAGCAGATCTTGGATTAATTACTGCGAGCAGTGGCCTTTCGTTTTTAATTACCTGATTTGGAACACTCCTTGCAACTGCCCTGTCCCAGGGGCTGCTGTGAGAGCAGAGAGGCCAGGGCAGGTTAATCAGAGCTTGCAGCTCTTCAGAAAACCCTGACAAAGCTCCTGGCTTTGTTCATGGGGAGATCCCCGAGACAGCAAAAAACAACGATTCCTGAGCTTCTCCAAGCAAATCCCAAAGTGATGATGAATTATGAGTGACATTTCCCTGTGCTGAGGTGGGGTTTTGTTCCCTCAGATTATTTATTTTCTATTGCATATTCTGTTCGGATGCTTATTATGATGGGTGCCGAAAATAATTTTGCAAGAGTTAGGAAACGCCAGCATTAAAATGCCAATGCAATTTCACTTTGGTCTTTCTCCCTTCTCACAGGAGAAAATGCCACAGCTAATTCTACGCTCTGTGCTGCCTTTTTCACAGGGGTTTGTCTTTTTCAGTACCTGGATGGAAATGATGTTTGAGTCTTGAGGCTTTGCAGCAAAGAAATTCACTTTCCATTGGAATTCCTGTTGCACTCAAGTCCTCCAGTGCAATAAAGGCGTAGGAGAAGGGGAAAAAAAAAAGATGTGTCCGTGTTCTTTGCCTGATCCACAGTTAAAATGTGTGATGAGATGTGGTTTGATTTGGTTTCTTTTCAATTTCAGCAGGCTTCAATTTCTCTCTCTGTGCACCATTTCTGGAACCTGAGCCCACACGGGGGAAGAAGGAGTTGCTTTAACTCCACATCTCACTGGTTAAAGGCTCCAGCACTTCAGACTTCTTCACACCTACATTTTTTTTTAATTTACTTGTACCAATTAATCTTTATTCCATTTCCTGTAGAAGACTCTCCTTTACACCCTCCAGGAACAAATAAAAATTCCTCCTGGATAACAAGGGGCCGTTTCTGAAGTCGGTGGGTGTGATGTGCTCCCAGCAGCAGTGCCATCAATCTGAAACCAACACTCCCTATAGGAAGAAGCCTTTCCTGATTTATATTTCAGCCTCTGGAATACTCAAGTGACAACATATTTCACCTGTCCCATTCTGCTCTGACACAGCAGCAGATGGAATTGGCTCGGGGTGCTGGAGCAAAGGGATGGTGGGAAAAGATCAGAGCATTTCTTGGACAAATTGGGATGGGAGTAGAGGAGACTTGGAGGGATTGGTGCCTCACCTGCTGGTCAGACACATCCTCACCTATAACCCCCTCAACAGGGCAGTGTTCCCTGAGTGTTGAAGAACAAACTCTGGTCTGACTCCAGATCAGTTGTTTTATTTTGGGGGTGTCCTATTAAAAGCCCTTGAGCACCAGAGGTCTGGAGCTCCCAAATTTGGCAGCTTTCCTTGCTTTGAGAACAGGGAGAGGAGTCTGAGTGTGGCTGTGCCCCTGTGGCACCAGCAGGGACAGAGAACTGGGACAATTTCTTTATAACCCTGCTCCTTTCGACGCTACCCTCGTGCTGATTCATCTTTTTGTTGTCTTGGGTGACCTGCTCCCTTTGGCATCTCCCACAATTTGTGAGTTTTTTCCTGTCTTTAAGAGACTCCAGCATCTCCTTGGCTTCTCTGGACGCCTTGGAGAGAGACTCAGGCATCTTCACCAGAACCCAAAGGATTTGACGCCTCCAAACTCAATTTTTGGGGAGGATTTAACCTACAGGAACACGTGGCAGTGGCCAAACGGGTGCTGTTAGTGCCTCAACTCCCAAAAAAGTGCATCAAGAGCTGGCTGGTGGAGCCATCTGTGCTGCTTTTGGGGAATATCTGAGTTGGAGAGGCAGGAACGAGCACAGACAGATAAAGAGGAGACACACACGGCCAGAGGAGGAGAGGGAATCCACAGAGGTGGCAACAACCCTGGTGAAAAATTCCCAGCCTGCTGCTGCTGCCCTAACGAGGGGCCGATGTGTGGGGTAAGCTCAGCCCTGGTTATTCACTGCCAGGCTCCCCTTTCTGATTTTAGCAGCTTTTCCCCGCAGCCCGGGGCCAGCCCCAGGTCTCAGCACACAAACTCTCAGCCTGCTGCCTCCGGCTGGGGCTCTGGACACGCCCGGACCTCCGGCAGGAGTGCAGAGCAAAGCTGCTGCCACCCCATCAGCAAACAGCCCCGGGGCTCCAGAGCCCCCTCCACAAGTCAGGGCTGATGTAAATCTTGTCATAAAAAATGGAATACAAGCCCAGCCTGGGCTTGGCTTATTTATGACTGCATCCCTTCAAATTTATAAATGATGCCCAGCTGAAGTGGGGGCTGGCTTCCCTCGCCAGCCAGTTCCTCTCTGTGTTGTGTTACCTGGTGAGGAGGAGGTTTTAAGCATCCTTTTTATCAATTTATTATTCAATATAATTTTATTTTCTTTAAACTTGCGCTGTCCCGCTCCTGAGAAGAACTTTTAAATATTTTTAATTACTCGGAAAACCGAGTATATTTTACAGGCAAAGGAAGGAGCAATTGTAGCGAGCCCAGCAGCAGAAAACAACAGATTGTTTTGCCTGCATTGCCAGGTTGGAAGCTGTAGCCAGTGTTGTCTATTCCCTGAGTTATTCATGGTGAGCTGGAGGTGGATCCAGAGGGATCAATCAACCCAAACACATTTTCAGTGTCAGCACCATTGCCTTCCTCCCTTTGCCTGTGGAATTTCATCTGCTCTCACTGCTCTCATCTTGACCTTCTTCCCGAGCACAAAAACACACATTTTCCCCTGCTCCTTTTCCCAGCTGATCCTTTCCCAGCTGCATTATTTACTCCTCGCTCTCAGGCTTCCTGGTGACCTTCTGCAGTTTTTTAGGAAAGGATTCAGCAACCGAAAGTGGAAAAGATTCCCATTTTCCCCCTCTGCAACAGCATTCCCAGTCTGCTGACAATGGGTGAGATGAGGGCAACTGGACAAAAAAATCGATGTATCACCAAAAATTATATTGGTTTAGAAGGGAGGGAGATGTTTCTTCTAACCAGGGAAGTTCATTTAATCCTTAAAAACTGGTTACTCCTGTCAGCAAATTTATTTAAGTCTTCCAAAGGTACTTTTTGTGCCCTGCTTCCTTGGCTCCTCACTAAAGAATTGTCAGGGATTTATTCCAGAGGTTGGCATCCCTTTTGGGGAATTTCACTCTTAAACTAAAGAACTTTTCCTCTGGTGCCTCCTGTGTGTGATGGCAACAGTAAAAAATGGGTCCCAAAATATTTACCCTGTCCATAGGAACCAAAATCCACATTTCACATACACTTTTTTTAAAAAAAAAATTCATTAAGCAAACAAACCTACCCTGATTGCAATAAATTTTCTGTATTAGCACTCCCTGAAATGTTTCTGAATCAAAAAACAGCTCTTATGGATTTGTTAAATAGCAGTGTGATAAATAGATTTTTCTTGGGCTGCAACGTGTAATGTAAAAAAAAAAAAAACCACAAAAAAAAACAAAAAGAGTTTTGTAACTAACTCAGAGGTAATGATTAAAAAAAAAAAAAATAAAAGGTTTTGTGACTAACTCAGAGAATAGCAATCAGGGAATTCTGCACATTCTTGGATTTTCCTCTCTGATGAAGATGATGGGAAGGACACCAGAACCACAGGGAAGGAATTTATTGATCATCTGCTATCAGAGGATCTGCAAGAGACTGGGATCACAAATGGAAATAAAATGGAATGGTTTTTAAATAATGCATGAGGATCTATGAATATACAACACGTTGGGGCATTTCAAGAAGAGTCACCAAGGCTGTAAGGTGTGCTCCTGCCTGAATGCCAAACACACCTGGCTCGTACACTTTCCTTTTATTGTCTTGTCCTTATGGTTTTTTATTAAACCTTCGAAATTAAAAGTCGTTTCTCACACCTGCTTCCGTGCCAGCTGCACCAGGGTGGTTTTTGCTCCACATTTTTGGGTGCAAGTTCAGCTCAGGTCGGGTCAGGGCTGCTTGCAGGGGGGAAAACACAAATTGCAGAGGAGGGAAGACAAACCTGGGTATCTTCTCCATCGCTGAAATATTTATGTAGCCAGCATTTACAGGCAGCAGCTGCACGGGTATCTGTAAATATCAGCCAGGGGCTGAGCAGAAATGAAGATAAATAAGCAGCAGGACTGGCTTGCAAATCCAGCCCGGTGTTGAACATGCACAGGGGGAATTCAGGGTGAAAGCTCCGGGGCACTGCTTTGCCAGCCAGCTCACGTGTGTCACTGCTCCAAGAGCTGCTCCAAGAGCTGCTCCTGCTTTCTCCCAGGCCCCTCTGCAAGGGATTTTTCTGACTTTTATGAGGCTCTTTCTGTTAAGTAGATCAACTCACTGAAAATTCTGCTTTCATGAGCTTGAGCAGATCTGTCTGGACAGATCTGTTTTATCATGGGTAACAAAATGAAACGGGTTAATTCAAACCTACACGTTGGGTTGGATTCACTGTATCTGTCAGAAAAAGCAAAAATCAGAGTATTCTCACTATCATTTATGCCTAGAGAGAGCAGAGAAACTGCAATACAAGAGCCAGATACTCAGACTATTCCTTTTTCTCCTTGAGCTGCTTAACACAGTTGCAGAGTCTGAATCTTTATTACTTTTAACAAAGCCAGTGTTTTATTTTGATTGCCAACTTGTCAGACTTTAATAACATAATCTATGTAGCTGAAAGTATGCAACTGTAGAAACTGAGTCTTTTATCTGCTTTCATATTCTAATTCCTATGAGCATTTCTGTAATAACCACAATCCAGGAGGTTTCTGACACACATTTATGAGCGAGGCATTTCAGAGGCACGAATGCTCGCTTGGAAAAGGGCCTGAGACACATCTCAAAACCGAAATATGTCACTGTCCTTTTCCTTGGCAACTCCTCGGGGACCCTCTCGGGCTCCAGCACATCCGTGGCACCACCCAAACCCCTTCCCTGCTGCCTTCCAGCAGGGCCAGGGATGCTCGGGCACTCTGTGAGCTGGCAGCTGGGAAAGGTCACCGAGTTCACTCGATTCTCACCTCCAGGGCATCGCAGAGGGGGAAATCAGCAGAGCTCTGAGCAGTGAAGCCCCCCAGGATTTCTCAGAGCAGTGAGCACGAGGAGGGCAGAGCTGCTCAGAGGAACTGGAGGAGGCTGGATGGTGGCTGGACAAAAAAAAAATTAAAATAAAATAAATGTGGGTTTTGTTGTGAGGTTTCACAGCTCACGTGTGATCCATCAAAATCTGAGCTTTTCTGAGAGGAAAACCGAGCTTTTCCCTCGGTGGGGAGGGGAAGGACATCAAACACCCCCAGGGCTCCCTGAGGTGTAAAGGATTAAACGCCTGTGGTGGGTCCCTCCTCGGGAACACTTTCATGGTGTTGCTTGATCTGGTCAGACTCACTCCTTGGGTTTGATCCTCGAAAAACTCCTTGAAACGGGATGTTTGTGCCCTGGTGGGATTTGAACAGCCTTTAAACCATGAAAGACCTGGGAAAAGATACTCAGCAAGGCTCAAAATGTTCTGATTATTGGCGTATTTCTAGCAGTAATTAAGTAACTAAATAAACCAGTTAGGGTTTAATGCAAAAAGGGAAAAGAATTCCAGAAAAAAAAAGGAATTTTCTGTTGATGGAAAGGTTTGACAAATTTTAAACTTTGGTGTATTTGGTGATAAAAACACCAAATGTTTTTGTGGGTTTGGTCCCTGGATGGGCCATTCATTCAAGAGTTGGACTTGATGGTCCTTGGGGTCCCTTTCCCACTCAGAATATTCTGTGATTCTGCATCTGGCATCCTTCTGATACATTTAGAGAAGGAGAAACCACCACAAACATTCCCCTGTTAGCAGCTGAGCTTTTGTGGCAAAAGAATAAACCCAAGCCATCCCTGAATCCCCAGTCCCACCGAAGGGAACAATCCCCCCTCAGTCCTTTCGTGCTGATCACAATCCTGATTTTCTCCAACGTGCATTTGGCTCCTCCGAGTAAACACCCAAAGGTCAGGGAGCATTCTGGCTGCTGCTGCAGCCTGTGTTGGGAGCTGCTTTGCTGTCACATTAAGCTGACATCTCGATGGGGAGCAGATGTCTGAAACCATCAGGGTACAGATGGGATCCTTCCCGTGCCAGCCCAAATCATCCCTGGGCTCTGGGGGAGAGAGAAAAGAGACAGGAGCAGCACAGGGAGGGGAAACACCCTCACCATCCCCTACCTTTGTCAAGGCTGGCTGAAGTGAATAATTTCAACCAGAGTTTCAGCCAGACCTGCAATCCAGAGGAAAAAAAAATCCATTTTTTTGAGCTCAGCACCTTCTGTTATTCCTGTACTCTGCCAGGTTTTTGGCAGCTAGCTACAAGGGCTGAAACTCTACAAAGAATGGGTGTTGTCCCTGAAAATCAGCCTGCTGATTTGTTTGGGTGTGATGGAGTCGGTGCTCATGAATTGTGAGATAAACAAGGATCATGTTTGCATTCCTTGGTGAAAAGATCTCACCTGATGGACTCTCAAGTGCCCAGTGGAGATGGAGAGGTGGGAACTGCTCTGTCCAATCTCTGCTCACTGTCCATAAACTGAGAGATACGAGGGCAGCAATAAACTGGAGAGTTCTTTTCTTCCTCTCTACCTGAACCCCTGGTGTGTGTTACTGTGTTCCCTCTGTGTGTCACAGTGACAAATGGGAATGTAAAGCCCAGTAAGAGGTAAACTCCAAACCAGGGAGCCAAAGACATGGCCCTTAAATCAGATATCCACGTGTTCCTGCAGGAAATCCTGCTGGAAATCTCAGATAAAAGGCACAGCAAAGTCCCACCCTTGGAAGTGTCACAGATTTCAGGAATCGTGAAGGGGCTTAAGGAAACACAAGAAAGCTCTGCTAAAACATGGGACACAAGTGAATTCTTTGCAGCAAGCAAATAGAAATCCAGCTGGAAAGCTGGAATTTTGTCGAGGATCATCTCTCTGAGATGGGAAATGCCGCAGGGCAGATAAACGAGGGCGGGAATTTTTGGTGGGAGGATTCCCAGCCTTCATTCCTGCTCTCCTGCAGCTCCTGCACTGCCCAGGGAATCAGCTGGATGGGAGCTGCTGGAATGCTCCTCAGAAAGGGCTTTGAGCACCCCTGGGGCTCAGAGGGATCTTTTCATCAGCAGCACCACTGAAGTTCCTCCCTCTATTGAATCTCAGCCTCCTCTCCCAGCAGAGGAATCATTTGTTGGCCTGTCCTAACCAGAAACTCTGCACAAGCAGCGACAGAAAATCTCAGCTTTCCTTGAGCACGAGCACAGATCAGCTCCTGTGCCTTGCATTCCCTTTCTATCCCCATCAGCTGGGTCCCACCGCAGCCGCTGTGAAAAGAGAACCGAGCACACAAAGGGGGATCAGAAGGAAATGCCTTCCTCCCGATCTTTTATGCGTTTTTCTGGCAGCAGGAAAACAAGCTCGGTGCTTCACAAAGTCCCGCAGGTTACTGCCACGTGTGAAGCTGCGAGCTGCAAACACAAGCTGTTCTTGAACAAGGACAGAGAAGAAAAAGCAGATGGTTTCTTTTAACGTCGTGTGAAACTTTCCTTGAGCACAAGCGGCTGTCTTCTCCTCTCCAGCTGGCAGTTCCCAGGAGGAAATGGTCTGATTTTATCAGTCCAGGAGCCTCATCAGCCCCCCTCTGCCGTTAAAAGGCATTTTATCCCTAAAGAGAGAGGAGCAAAGCACGCTGAGTGCTTTACAATAGAGCCACTGGAAATATTTCTGTTCTCCAGCTGAAAATGTGGCCAGAGGTAATGGAAAGAGAAAAGAGGCAGGATGAGGATGGGAGGGAATAAATGATTGTGAGTGCAGATGCACCAGTGGCTGAACTTCTGTGACTTTTGTCCATTAGTACATTTTGTCCATTAGTCAGGAGAGCTCTGGCTGCCATCCTGTGCTTGCTCCCTCCTGTTTGGGCATCAGGTGTGAGAATAAATCGAGTTTAGGAGGCAAACCTCTGCTCCTTGTGTGTCCAGGCAGTGCTGGCCCCAAAGAACTGCATTTTCAGAGCTGGGATGAACTGTGGTGGCAAAAACAACACCAGTTGTAGCAAGGGAGAATTGCAAGAACGCTAAACCAGGGTAAAACTCTAAATTCCAGCTTTGGAAATGAGTTTGTCTGGTCCCAAACTTTTTGAGGACTGAACATTTTTCCTAATTCTGTTAACTTGCCCCTTGCACTGGACTTTTCTGAGGGAGATGAGGGCACAGAAGGCAGCATGGAAATGGTTGGCATCTCCTCACAAATATCAGATTGAAGCCCAGCTGCTGAAAGCTGCACTCAGCTCCCCATCCTGCCCTTCTGAACCCCAAAAACACAAATTTCAGAAATCCCTGCCCACCAGGCTGGTGGCTTTGCCAGCAAACCCTTCTCTGCATTTCTTACTGGAGCTGCAACTTCAAGGTTTTCATTTTCTGTTCTGTTTTTTCACATCCCAACCTTTCCTTCTAACCCAAAAACTGAACCATTACCAGGCAGCCTCTGGTTCATTCTAAAGCTTTCCTTGAGAGCTGTGAAAATCCGGGATTTTCCCTAATTTAAAATCCAGGATTTTCCCTAATTTAAGGGCCAATAAACCAGTGCCACCATTTTAGGGAGTTTCAAGCACTGCTTACACTTTATCCTCTGGATGTTTAATCTATACTCTTTTAAAGCCAATATTTGCTAAAAGAAATGGCATTAGTATAATGCCATCACTTCCTAATCAAATATTAACGCTTTTCTAAATGTTTATTATGTTGTTAAATTAAATTATTCCCGTGCACAAGCAGAGCAGAGGACTCCCATCCTGCAAAGAAAACGGCGTTAAATCAAATATTTGGCCATTTAGCAACAGTTTCTTTGTTTTCTCTTCCCTTTTAATTTCCTAAAAATTGAAAGAAAAATCACAGGGAAAAAAAGATAAATAAGAGAAATGATGTTTTCTCTCCATTTATTACGAGATGTATTTAAACACAGTGTGCTAGAGAAGCCACAAAATCATTTCACAAGTGCAGAGTTGATAAAAAACCCAAGAGCCACCCCTGGCTCTAAAAACCTCCCTGGCTGGATTTCCCCCCCAGTGCCTGGGATTTGCTCCTTGCCAGAGCTCATCTCCATAAATCCCTTCAGTGTTTAAGGGTGAAAGCAGCAGCTCTGGATAATCCCCTGCTGCAGGCACCAGGCTGGGTGACAAATGCAGCTTCTCCTGGAATGGGAATTCAGATGATGATCCCTGCCTGGCTGCAGTGCCAGCTGACGGCGTTTCTATAGTTTTTATATTTTTTAAGCATTTTTACTGCTTTAAGACACTGCCATGAGTTGTTTGGAGCTGTCTTTATTCAGAGAATCTCAAAGAGGTCTGAGCACCAATTACAACACAGACCAGAAACTGTTGAGATCGTGGTGCTCAGGGCACGTTCCTGAAAATCCTTTTGTTCTATAAATCAGCTCTGAAAATAATAAATGGGGACAGAGACAGAAGCCAGAAGATGAGCAAGACAGCAAAGGAAAACCAGCCTGAGTTTATTTCTATCTCTCATTATCTGTATTTTCTGCCATTTGGGAGACTGATTGCTCGGAAAATTCAATCCTGTCCCCAGCTTCTGTATCAAAATTGTCTCCAGAACCACAGAAATGCACAGGGAGCTCTTAAGGTAAAGTCGTTTGGAAGTTGTTATTCCCCAACACAAAGCACTGACTGTAGCACTGACAGAAATCCAGGAGAATCCTGATTTAACTGGAGAGCAGGGAATGCCAGCAGTGACAATAACCCAGGAGAATCCTGGTTTGGATGGAGAGCAGGGAATGCCAGCAGGGACAATAACCCAGGAGAATCCTGGTTTGGATGGAGAGCAGGGAATGCCAGCAGTGACAATAATCCAGGGGAATCCTGATTTAACTGGAGAAGAAGTGCCAGCAGGGACAATAACCCAGGAGAATCCTGGTTTGGATGGAGAGCAGGGAATGCCAGCACTGACAATAACCCAGGAGAATCCTGGTTTGGATGGAGAGCAGGAATGCCAGCACTGACAATAATCCAGGAGAATCCTGATTTAACTGGAAAGCAGGGAATGCCAGCACTGACAATAACCCAGGAGAATCCAGGTTTGGATGGAGGGCAGGGAATGCCAGCACTGACAATAATCCAGGGAATCCTGGTTTGGATGGAAAGCAGGGAATGCCAGCACTGACAATAATCCAGGAGAATCCTGATTTAACTGGAGAAGAAGTGCCAGCAGGGACAATAACCCAGGAGAATCCTGGTTTGGATGGAGAGCAGGGAATGCCAGCAGTGACAATAACCCAGGAGAATCCTGGTTTGGATGGAGAGCAGGGAATGCCAGCACTGACAATAACCCAGGAGAATCCTGGTTTGGATGGAGAGCAGGGAATGCCAGCAGTGACAATAACCCAGGAGAATCCAGGTTTGGATGGAGAGCAGGGAATGCCAGCAGTGACAATAATCCAGGGGAATCCTGATTTAACTGGAGAAGAAGTGCCAGCAGGGACAATAACCCAGGAGAATCCTGGTTTGGATGGAGAGCAGGGAATGCCAGCACTGACAATAACCCAGGAGAATCCTGGTTTGGATGGAGAGCAGGGAATGCCAGCACTGACAATAATCCAGGAGAATCCTGATTTAACTGGAAAGCAGGGAATGCCAGCACTGACAATAATCCAGGAGAATCCAGGTTTGGATGGAGGGCAGGGAATGCCAGCACTGACAATAATCCAGGGGAAT
This sequence comes from Sitta carolinensis, assembly GCA_032173965.1. Lineage (NCBI taxonomy): Eukaryota > Metazoa > Chordata > Aves > Passeriformes > Sittidae > Sitta > Sitta carolinensis. The sequence continues at coordinate 12,746,094 of CM063300.1, read as the reverse complement.
CCTGGTTTGGATGGAAAGCAGGGAATGCCAGCAGGGACAATAACCCAGGAGAATCCTGGTTTGGATGGAGAGCAGGGAATGCCAGCAGTGACAATAACCCAGGAGAATCCAGGTTTGGATGGAGAGCAGGGAATGCCAGCACTGACAATAACCCAGGAGAATCCAGGTTTGGATGGAGAGCAGGGAATGCCAGCACTGACAATAATCCAGGGGAATCCTGATTTAACTGGAGAAGAAGTGCCAGCAGGGACAATAACCCAGGAGAATCCTGGTTTGGATGGAGAGCAGGGAATGCCAGCACTGACAATAACCCAGGAGAATCCAGGTCTGGATGCAGAGCAGGATGTGCCAGGGATCCCTGCAGCTTTGGCATTTGATGGGTGGCACTGAGAGCTTCCCAAATCCTGCAGGGGCTAAATCCTGGTGGAGCTGAGGTTAAAACCTCTCTTTTCTGAGCATTATTAACAAAACCTGTCCCCCTGTGCTGGCCATGCCTGACACCTGCCAAGTGGTGCTGGCCACAGATTGCTTGGTGTTCCCAGCTGGTTGGGACATCTGGAGTGCCCTTTCCTGATTTCTGGAATTCTCAGCCCTTTATGCAATGCCCTGGTTGCATCCTCCCAGCAATCTCTAGGAAAAGCAGCTGAACTTAAAGATTTTAAATTTTCTTTTTTCCTCAAAGTACTCTGTGTGTGTCCTAGGACCAGGGAATGGCTTGGAAGGGAATTTAAGGATCATCCATCCCCCCACCTCCCTCTGTCCCAGGGGGCTCCAGCCTGGCCTGGGGCACTCCCAGGGATCCAGGGGCAGCCCCGGCTGCTCTGGGAATTCCATCCCAGCCCCTGCCCACCCTCCCAGGCAGGAATTCCTTCCCAAAATCCCAGCCCACCCTGCCCTCTGGCAGTCTGGGGCTGTTCCCCCATCCTGGCATTCCCAGGATTTTCCTGGCCCAGCTGTGGCAGTTCCTGCATGGAGAGTGCCCCATTCCCACACTGCCAGAGAGAGGCAAATATCTGAATTATGGCCCAGGATTAATGCCCAGCCAGTCACAGGGAGCCTTTGGAAGGGACGTGATAAATATGGAAACCAAGGCTGACATTCCTCAGCCCTGGCTGGGAGTCACTGGAAACGAAAAGCTGATTTCAGCCTGGGAGGAAAATTCTGCTTTTTAATCAAGTGTGACAGATCAGGAGCAGTAAATGAGCACTTAAAGTGAGGGATATTTATTTCCCTGCTGCAGGTTTATAAGGGATAAGTTAAACTGCCCAGCACAAAATAAAATTCAACTGTGGCTTTGATCCAGACCTCAACAAACCTCAGCAGGAAAACCTGAAATAATACACGTGAGAATATTATTTTAGTAAAACAATCCACGCTGTTAGAAAGCTTTGGAAAAGTTTTTTTTCATTATTAAGCAATTCTGCTGTTAAAGCAGTGCTTGGTTTACTCCAACATAATTAAATAAAAACTTCACTAAGAGTCAGAAAGAGCTGGGAGATGCCTGGGTGGTTTTTTGCTCTGCAGCTGTCCTGCAGAGGATGCTCAGAACTCCAATGCTGAAACAATAGCTCAGAAATGATTTGATGAAGGCTTTTATTGCTGCAATAAAACCCTGGTGCTCCTTTTAGTTCAGAGCACATCTCCATCAATAAATGCCCTCCCCGTTGTTCTGGTGAGTGGCACACAGTGTTGGGAGCTGATGGGACTTTTTTTCCCCTCCCTGTTTTCAAAGTGTTAAGCTCAATTTCCAACATTATTGTTGGTTTTAAAGAGGAGGAAATGAAATGAAGTGAGTTCAGGTGGATGTGTTCTCACCAATTCAACCTCCTGAATCAAGTATTTAATTTATATAGGTGATACCTCAAAGAAAGCATTGCTTGTCTCTAAATAATTGATGCTTTTTAATGTTTCAGCACGACCAGCAGAGCTTTGAAAACAAATTTTTCCCTATCCAAACAGCAAAATGCTCCTCAATTCAACATATAGAAAGGTTTTTAATAATTGTGCATAGTAAAAGGTGATGCTGAAAACAATAAAATATCTCTCAGATGGGAACTTGGGCAAAACACTTGCAGGAGTGAGTTTTAATTATTAACTAGTGAGGAAAAAGTTGGTGAAACATCAGGAAACAAGTCCAAAAATCCCGAATTCCACAGAGGATTTTCAGATATTTACCTGCCTTTAAATAAATAAATTTATTTATTATTGCCCAGGTATTGTCCTAGGCTAGGGATTTTTATTTTTTGAATATAAATAGTGCTCAGTTTACATCTTTGAGGTCTGGGATGCCCTCCAGGACCTTTGCCATTCTCTGCTGGGCTATTTGGAGCCCCTCACATGTGCTGGAAATATTCAGTATTTGGTTTGCTGCAGCCAAGTGTTTAAATTCAGTTTATAGGTAAAGACTGGGTGTAAAAACACTGTTTGCAGAATGTGCCTGTTCAAATTAAAGCAAAAGGAAAGGAATCTAAATTGAGAAAATCCAGGTGCCACAGAGGGTAAAATTTGGATTTCTTGGCTGGGAAATGTGTGAGGCTTCTCAGAGGGGGGAAAGGGCAAAATTCAATTCTGCCCAAGGATTAATCTCCCAGCAAAGTCCCAGATGCTCCTGTTTGCTCTGCTCTCAGGCTTTGTCTCTTCCTCAAGCATAAAATCTGGTGGCTGGGAGAAGAATTCGAGGTCACCATTCATTAAAAAGTTCATTGAAATAATCTTGCAGCAAGAATCTTTTGGGTGCTAAACCCACTTCCTGCTCCTGGAACTTTAACCTCAAATGGAGCACAGCCCTGAGCCACCTTTGGCTTTCTGGGTAACTTTTCAACCTAAAATTCAGCTCTGCTGAATCGCTTTAAGGAGGAAAAAAAGGAATTTTTAAAAAATAAATAGAAGTAACTGGTGGCATCACTTGAGCTCCTGGTGCCCTGTGACCCACAGATCTGTGCTGGGGCCAATTGTTGTTGTGGTGAGTAACAACAGGACACAAATTCTCTTTTAGAACATGATTTGATTCTAGTTTTATTCAAACAATTGACCCCTTTTCTCCCTTTTTGGACAGGTCACTCACTGGTAGGGAGAGTGACAGAACACTTTACTCACATTGGTTAAAGTTGAGAGACAAAGCCTGTCCTACAAAAAGAATTCAAAACATTAAACATTCATTACAGAAACAATGGCAATATTTATGTTTAAACTGTGAGAACAGACCTCTGAAACTAAAACATTATGAAGGAATAGAACTTAAAAATGTAGAAACTGTAGGTCTAGGAAAACTCAGACTACAGTGTCCTGTGACCCACAGATGTGGGGTGATGTCCTGTGACCCACAGATGTGGGGTGATGTCCTGTGACCCACAGATCTGGGGTTGGAGCCCTGTGACCCACAGATCTGGGTTGGAGCCCTGTGACCCACAGATCTGGGGTTGGAGCCTGTGACCCACAGATCTGGGGTTGGAGCCTGTGACCCACAGATCTGGGGTGATGCCCTGTGACCCACAGATCTGGGGTTGGAGCCCTGTGACCCACAGATCTGGGGTTGGAGCCCTGTGACCCACAGATCTGGGGCGATGTTCTGTGACCCACAGATGTGGGGTGATGTCCTGTGACCCACAGATCTGGGGTTGGAGCCCTGTGACCCACAGATCTGGGGTGATGTCCTGTGACCCACAGATCTGGGGCGATGTTCTGTGACCCACAGATCTGGGGTGATGCCCTGTGACCCACAGATCTGGGGCGATGTCCTGTGACCCACAGATCTGGGGTGATGTCCTGTGACCCACAGATGTGGGGTGATGTCCTGTGACCCACAGATCTGGGGTGATGCCCTGTGACCCACAGATCTGGGGCGATGTCCTGTGACCCACAGATCTGGGGTGATGTTCTGTGACCCACAGATGTGGGGTGATGTCCTGTGACCCACAGATGTGGGGTTGGAGCCCTGTGACCCACAGATGTGGGGTTGGAGCCCTGTGACCCACAGATGTGGGTTGGTGCCATCCTGTTACTGTGACACGGAACACAGCAGCACACAGAGCAGGGGTTCAGGCAGAGAAGAAGAAAAGAACTCTCCAGTTTATTGCTGCCCTCGTATCTCTCAGTTTCTGGACAGTGATCAGAGATTGGACAGAGCAGTTCCCACCTCTCCATCTCCACTGGTCCCTTGAGAAGTCCATCAGGTGAGATCTTTTCACCAAGGAATGCAAACATGATCCTTGCTTATCTTACAATTCATAGAACTGACTCCATTACACCCAAACAAATCAGCAGGCTGATTTTCAGGGACAACCTCATCCCTTTTGCTCCTGGTCCCCTCTGCCCCTCAGGTCTGGGGTTGGGGCCATCCCCTGTGCTCCTGGTGCTCCATGACCCAGAGGTGTGGGGGGTCCCCTCTGCCCCTCAGACCCCCTGAGTCTAAAATGTGACCCTTTGTGTTTAAAAACGCCCCCACACATTTAATTTTTGTAATAGCTGAAGTATGGGATAATGAGAATGGAAGAAAACACAGACAAATTTTTTTTTGTTTTGTTTGTTTTGTTGTGTTTTTTTTTGTTTGTTTTTTTGTTCTTTTGATGCAGCGTGGAAAAAAAGTACAGCTGTAAGATCAAGTCAGTTTTGAGTCGAAGGTTTTGTTTTGGGATTTTTTTTTCCTTCCCCTCAATAAAGATGTTCAGGAAGTTCTTTAAATAAGGAATCTGGGTTGTAGATTTGTCACGCAGATTTCCCAGCAAGCAATTAAAGCCCAACAATGTTTACAGGCACTTAGATGAGGCAGATGCATTCCTGGCAAGGGAAAAGCAACAGATTTTGAAGGATGCTGACAGCCCTTTATCTTCAGACAAGAAAAAGCCTCCTTAGGAAGCCCTGCAGTAAGTAAATTATTTAGTTCATCGTGTGTTACTTAACAATTCTGTTATTTGATTGTTGAGGACTTAGTAAAAGAGTGAAAAAGCCCAATTTGTCTTCAGCAGAAGGGAAAGCAAAGTTTCACAGGGAAGGAGATTAAGTTTGTAAGAGCAACATGAAGTGATTTCATCTCTTATCCTAATTTAAACCAAATTACCGGAGGTTTTTTCCTTCTCCTGCCAGTGGATGTGGAGACTCTCAGCAAAGCAGCGCAGTGAGATTGTGCTAACAGGATTTTTGTCAAAAGCAATCAGTTTCTGTCCAGTGAAGTGCTATAAAAGTTTGAAGACATCAGGTATTATTCAGGGAATTATTGAAAAAGGTGCTGGTGAACGGCTGGGGAGCTGGGCAGGAATGGGGGCAAGCAAAGTTTGCATTTGCAAACGAACAAAAAGCAAGAAGGAAACCACAGGGAGTTGTCAGTGAAGCAGAGAAGGAAGAGTTGCTCAGGGAAGGGCTCAATCCATCTTTAATGTTCAGGGTCATCCAGGCAGTTTTGCCAGGGAAAATCAGCACTGGGCACCTGTGCAAGGGATATTTGAAATAAAGGACAATTTCACACTGGATCCCCTGTTGGGGATAAAATGCAGGCTGTTCCTGTCTGAGTGGGTGCAGGTGAACAAACCCCCACCCACTCCAGGGTTTGCTTGGGATGTGGAGTTTTCCCCCAGGACCGAGCAGAAATCATCACTCCATTTTTGACTTGTGCCTCTGGAAAGACTTGGGGTATAAACCCATCCAATTGTTCAATCCAATTGATCTGTCACTGGTCTAATCTGGATTAATTCAGTGATTCCTCTTCACTAATTCTGGCCATTTGACTCCAACACTGCCCGTGCTGTTGGCGTGCTGGTTCCTGGGTAGAAATTCCAAATAATCAAATTCCAGCACGATCTTTCCAGCACGGTCATACCCTGATGATTTGGAGTCATCTTTTGTCCTGCAAGTCAATAAATTACTCATTCATTGTACTGCTAATGAATTACTTGATCTGGAGCAGAGATTGCTGAGACAAGAAGCAGCCAATTCTATTAAAGTGTTTGCATCCCAAATGTAAAGCTTGGAATTAAAGCAGAGCTAATATTTAATTTTGCTCTCATTTCCCCTAAACTGTTTGAGCTCAGGATGTAGCTGGAAATCACTCTCAGTGAAAATTCTGTGACAAAAAAAAAATAAAATAAAAAATTAAAAAAAAATCCCAATGGCCAAAAGGAAAGATTTGAAATTAATAATTCAGAGTGGCAGAGATAAAGCAGCCTCATGATCCAAACAGAACTTTAATCAGATGAAATAGTTCTGTCAAGTAATAAAAGCAAAGAACTTTCTTGTCTTAGGGCTAATAATTCATTTAACCTGACAGTTATTTCAGAAGGTCTGGATGACTTCAAATGGAAGTTTCTGGGGGATGCTGTGCCCTGATAGATTTGATATTTGGCAGCTATCAGAGCACTTTATTCCTGAAATAAAGGTTTGTACTCCAGGCATACAATTAGACACAAAGCACTGCATTCATCACCTCTTGCCTAACTTCCTATCATTATTTGTCAAAATCTTTTCTCAGAATTTTTTTTGGCCCTGTCAAAACTGGATTACTTTTCCTTTAGAAAGTGATTCAACTCCAGTGAAGTTAGTAGGGTTATTTTTTTTCTTTCCTCCATCCCTTATAAGATTAGCTCTGATAGTGCTGGTTTTGCTGAAACAACCTTCAGAATTCACAATGAGTTCAGCAGGGCAGGGTTCCTGCTACATCATCTTTTTTTTTTTTTTTGCCATACTCTGTCTCGTCTTTCTCCTCCTGCTCAGCTGCACAACACTTCTATATTATCATTTAATATGAAACAATATCCAGAGGGCCTATTACAGATAGAAAATATCTTCCTCTGGGCTAAGATCAAGAGCATGACAAAGCACTTTGATTTATTTTCATTCCATAGCTCTGTCCATGCTGTATTTATCCATGATACCAATTTACTGTGCTTTAATGGGTGGTTTGGGTTAGTTTGGGTTTTTTAATCAGATATATCAGGGATGCAATAGCTGACGGAATAACACATTGGGAAGATTTTTAACTAGAAAATTATTTCCTCCTATTTTACCTCTTTGTGATTTCTTCTCAGAAAAGTTACAGTGAACTGCTGCAACTGATTTTTTTTCCTCCTCAAGTGATCATTTAATTGTGTGGGCAGTGTGCTTTAATAGGAGGGATGCTGGTGGTCCCCAGACAGAGATTACTGAAGTCTCTAACCCTGCTCAGTTTGTCAGCCCTGGGATTTCCCTGGGAGCAGCAGAGGGAGGAAAGCCCTGATCATTTTCCTCATCAAATTCCAGCCCATAATGAAGTGCCAGGAAAGGCAGGGAATGTGGGAAATGCAGAGGGGAAATGCAGCCCTAAACCAGCAGTGCAGAGGAGTGGGAGCCCTCCCCACAGACACTCCTGGAAATAATCCAGGATTCCTGGCTGCAATTTACTGCTCTGCACAATCCTATTTATTCCCTGCACGGACAGCACTGATGAGATTTGTGGCTGCTGCTAAGCAAAGGAGAGGAAAAGTCTATTCCAGCCTTTCCAGGGCTCTGTCACCCGTAAAATCAAAGGAGGGGCAGCAATAATCCTGCAGGAGTTTGCAGTGAGGAAGGGTTTGCAGAGCTCCCAGGGAGCTGGGCTAACTCAGAGCCTGGTTCCTGACAGCAAAAGCTGTTCCAGGTCTGTTTGCATCAGTGCCAGGGGTGAGCCCAGCCTAAACGCTGGGGCAGGGAATGCCGCAGGGTGGGAGCTCCTGCCTGCTCCTTGGAGGGGCTCCTCACAATGCCCCCAACTGGCATTGCACTGGTTTATGGCTAAAGGGAAGGATTTCAGGCACAGGACTGGCTGTAAATGGTTTCCAGCCATTTGTGTGGATGGAACAGTTAAGGGATGAGTCAGGGTGCTCTCTTTAAAATTGTCCCAAGCTGCCCAAGCAGTGTGAGTTCAGTGTGTGGTACCTGACAGGTACCTGAGCCCTCCTGCAAACCTGCAGCACCAGCAGGAGGAAACCCTGGAAAACCCCGGAAAACCCCGGAAAACCCGGAAAACCCTGGGGAAAACCCTGGGGAAAACCCTGGGGAAAACCCTGAGGAAATCCCTGAGCAGGGCAGAGCTGCAGGCACCAGGAGAGCAGCAGTGCCTGAGTGTGCAGGATAAAGTCACTGCTGCTGTCTGGAATCACTGCACAGCTGGCAGGTTGGAAAAGCAGAGTGAGGGGTGATTTATCCACCACCAAACACACTTTAATTGTTATTAACCAAAGCTGCAAAGCCCTTTGTACCTCAGAGCAAACCTGCAGGCAGGTGTTACCTAAATTAAGTTGTAAAGACTTGTAGTAACAGTGAAAACTGTAGGATTTTTGATTTAAAACCCCATTTCCCCCACGCTGGGTTATGTTGCCATGGACAACAAAGGCAGGTTTTTGCTTTTATCTCCCAAAATGAGCAGTGCAGCTTTCAAAGGTGAATATTTGCAGTGCTCTCTGTGTACGGGCTGCCAAGGATAGGTCAGATAATAGGATTATAAATTTGGGGGGTTAAAATTATCGTTTTACACTGACAGATGGAAATTAATTATATTTATCAGCTATGCAACAACAGCTTGGGACCTTGCCTGCATTTTCCAAGGTCTGGATGCCACGGGTGTGTGTAAAATTCCCTCTGCTCTCCCAGCTCTGTGTCTGTCTCTGGAAATCTCCAGGCCCAAGTGATTTAAAAAAACAAAACAAAACAAAACAAAACAAAACAAAATAAAATAAAACAAAACAAAACAAAAAAAAAAAAAAAAAAAAAAAAAAAAAAAAGAAAAAAAAAAACCTTGGAGCTGGTCCAAACACTTCTTAACTTTATTTTCATTTGCAGTGCTGAAAGGTTTTGTGAGATGTGGATTCAGCACAGTCAAGCTCAGGAGTGGGAAAGGGGGTGGGGGTTGGTTTGGGGGTTTAATGGGATTTGTGGCACATTTCTGGAGTGGCTCAGGCACTGCCACACTTTGTTGTGCAGATTTTTATGTTTTGAGAGCAATTTTTGCAGGTCAGAGCTGTGCATGAGCAGAGCTGTATTTTGTCTCATTGTAGGATTTTCCCTGGCCTCCTAAACATTAATTATGTGTTTAATTATTCCCACTTGGACCTCTATAGGCTTAATATAGGAAACAGAACTCGTGCATTCCAGCGTGGGAGTAATTCTGGATTCTTCAAGGTTATGGACAAAGTGAAATTACTGCACTGTGAATGTGCCACCAGGGCCCAGCCTTTCCCAAAAATCTGCTGCTAAACTTGGAATGAGAGGCTCAGGGCCAGCTTGGGAGAAGTCCCCACAAGTTTATTGCCAGGTAAACCTTGTAAGAATCATCTCCAGGTTCATTTTGATACAGAAGAGTTCCACGGATTAAAATCTGTTAAATGTGCAAATAAAATTTGCTGCATCAATCACCAGCAACTGAGAGAAGCTCAAACCTGGGGAAATAACTTGTAATGAAATCAGTTTCTTACAGACTCTGAGCGTGGCATTCCAGGGCTATTTTACCTTTTATACTTCCCTAATTTCCTATTTGACTTTTAGTGCCAATTGCTTTAGTTATTGATTAGGAAGGGAAGGATGGGACACAGCTCTGAATGATGGTTCCACAATGCAGTTAAATATGAATTACAAATACCAGCAGGCAGGATTGATCTGTCTGAGGTACAAAAAACCCTGGAAAAGTCAAAGAAATTGGGGGGGGAAAATGGGAAATTCTGCTGGAAAACTGCTGGGAGGAAGGCAGATCCCTGAGCATTGGTTCAGCAAAGGGCTCCAGTCTTTACTTTTAAATAAATGAGCTTGTTAAACTTGAATATTGATGCTCAATTAGTTGAAATGGCCAGTAATTATTAACTAAAGTGGAATTGTGCTAATGGGCTGCATAAACTGAAGAATTAGCACCTCAGACTGTGACAAACTCTGTGGTCTGAGGTCCCATATAGAGAAAAGGAAATGACAAAAAAAGAACAAAGGCAGAAAGGAGCTGTAAAACGGGGACTCTGCTGGTTCCACTCAGCTTTCCTTCATTCCTGTGTTACCACAAAAAAAAAAAAAAAAAAAAAAATTTGCTCAGTTTTTGGACCATGCAGAGATTTTTTAAGGTGATTTTTGGGGTGATAACAGTTTTCTGACATCCCCTACTGTGATTCAGTATCAGTATTTCAATCCATTCCTCAGCCAGCGAGACGGTTCAAAGATGAAGAGGGAAGAAGTTCAATAACCACAAAGAATTCAAAATTATGTATTATAAGGATTAGGACAGTGGAGGGAAAGGGAATAAAACCTGTGAAGTTTCAGGTCTGTTCCCAAGCGAAATATCTCAAGGGAGCAGGGGAAAAAAAATTACACAGCAGCTAAAAATGAAAACAGCAAAATAAAATATACACAAAAGGTGAGAATCGGGTATTAACACTAAAATTCCATTTTGTGCTTTCCCAGCTGGAGAATTCAGGGGGTTTGGAATCAGATCTCCAAAACATGGAGGGGGAGGAAAGAAAAAAGTGGGAGGGAAGGTGGTGGATGCCAAGGATTCCAGGGTTTTTAGGGTGATATTGTCATTTGTGCTTCGAGAACTGGGAACTTGGAACCGGTTTAGTGCTCTCTCAATTAATTCCTTGTACCCCAAACACCTTTTCCTGAAATAAATCTTTGCATGAAACACTCAAAGAGGGGCAACAGCATCAGCCATACTCTGGTTGTGCTATGAGGAACGTTTAGGGTGATGCTTCATTTGCCTTTTCGTTGCAAATATTTGGTTTATTTTTTTGGCAGATGACAAGGCAGGTGAGGCTGTGCTGATGAGCACTTCAATAAAGCCACAGAAAATGCCACCAAAACGGCAGAAATAAATAAAAAAAACTAAAAAAAAACCCAACCCCTTTATCTTTCTCACTCCTGTGCTGCACCCTACATGAATCCAAGCCCCAAATTATCGATATTTTTAGGACAGCGAGTCCTGCGAGGAGCTGGCAGAGAATTAATCAGAGAAGTCGCAGCTCTAAGGCTCTGCCTGTCCCCAAATGCTTTGCTGAGCTGGGATGTGAGCAGAACCGTTGGGCAAAGACCTCTTCAAAGGCAGTGGTGAACATCAGTGGAAGAAACATCCTCCCAGCCCGAGTCTGCTGCCTCAACTGTCACCTGTAAAATTGGGAACAGACCTCTCTGCTGAAGATTTCAATGAGGCTGACAAATGTGCTGGGGTGTTTGAGGTCGTCGGTGCTGGTTCCTCTTTGAACCGAGCTCCTTTCATGAGGAACGAGGAGCCCTCAGATGACAGCAACGTTCTCTTACATTCGGGCTCTTTTTTTTTTTAAACAGCTGCTCGAAAATCTGAACCGAATCTCTCCACACTGCGTTTTCCCTCCACCACATAGGGCTGAGACACTGAAATTGCTCCGGGCAGGAGGAACAAAGCTGTGACAGCCCTGGAAATAAAAGTCTCTGGGCTTTGCCCTTTTTTTCCCCTTCCCAGGTTGTGCCTGGGGCTGTAAGCCCGTTAATCAAGGCAGAAATTGGGTGAACTGCAGCTCTGCAGGAGGCGGGGATGCTGCATTGAGGGGTTGCAATGGAGCACAAGTGCCAGAGGTGACATTCCCTGGCCACATCCAAGGCAATTCCAGGAGCTCAGAACTGAGGGGAATTCTCAGGGGTTTGGGCTGTGGGGTTTGGCAGGGGCAGAGCGCCCTGGGCAGGACAGGCTGCATCCCTGGGCTGCTCCTGGCAAACAACACACGCCACAAAGGTTCTCCAACCAGCCTGGAGAGACGATCTGGCTGTTTATTTCAAACAATAGCTCCCTCTTTGCACATTTTGGACAGATCACTGTGATTGGTGAACGATCAACAGAACTCTTCACTTAGGTTGGTTCGGGGGACATTAAAAGAAAGTGTGTTTAACAGAAAGGATTCTAAACATGGGTATGGTTATAGAAATAATCTTGATGTTTAGGTGTTACTGTGATGCAGATAGAAACACACACGCAGGGGTTCAGGCAGAGAAGAAGAAAAGAACTCTCCAGTCTATTGCTGCCCTCGTATCTCTCAGTTTCTGGACAGTGATCAGAGATTGCACAGAGCAGTTCCCACCTCTCCATCTCCACTGCTCACTTGAGAAGTCCATCAGGTGAGATCTTTTACAAAGGAATGCAAACATGATCCTTGTTTATCTTACAATTCCTGAGAACTGACCCCACTATACCAAAACAAATCAGCAGGCTGATTTTCAGGGACAACATTCAGGTTCTGGGAACACAGTTTCAGTAACCTAAAACATTAGGAGAAACGGAGTTTTAGAAATTTAGATGCTTTAGGTTTGGAAGACAAGACTAGTTTCCCACAGTGAAAAGAGCATTTTAGCCATATCCACCCTGGAAATCGGAGTCTCCCTGATACCAGTTTGGTGTTAAAGAGGAAAAGTTCCCACGTACAGGAGCCAGGGCCATCTCCAGTGGGCTGCCTGGAGCTGATTTTCTGTTTTGCTCTGCTCCATCCCCTGTGAGCCCCCGTGGCTGCAGGGCTGGGGCAGCAGTGAGGAGCTCTCTGTGCTCTTTGCCCCTCTGGCTCCTTCTGGGGACTCTGCCAGCTGTGGTGGCCACTGACCCCTGGCTGGTGGCCACTGACCCTCCCTGCAGTGCCACAGCCCCATCCCTGCACAAACTGGGCTGGGCTGAGTTTGCCTCCTCACCTTTCCACTCTTAAACCAGACTAGAGCCTGAGCCACTGCACTCTGTTTCAGGCCTGAAGTTCTGGTTTTCTAAAGTTCTGTTTTTCTGATGTTTTGGTCTTCTGAAATTCTTTTCCCAGGAAAAGTGGGAAAACATCATGGAATGTTGTTGTTACAATATCTGTGTTGTACATTCCTTCTGAGAAGAGGATTTCTCTTGCTGTCCCCCTGGTTTGACCAGTGTGGGTGAAGAGGTTTGCCTTTCTCTCACCAGTCACATTGGGCTGTGGAAAATTGTATATGAGGGAGAACCATCCCTTATAAAAGTGATATTGTCCTTCTTGGTGATTTGTAGTCCGTGTCGTGTGCTACCAGAAACAGCAACAGAGCCACCCCTATTTTTTCCAAAGTGTAATTAAATTTATTGGCCTGCTTTGTGTTGATCTGAACTGGGGTCCAGCCTCTCCACCCAAGGTCAGGGATACCCCACAAATTTCTGCCTGAGGGTTTTATGTTGTGATGGCTTCAGCTCAGCAGTGCAAGAGATTCCAGAGCCATAAATTCTCTCCTGTGGGGCCTGACCTCTTGAAGGAATTAATGAATTCCTGGTGATCTTTGTCTGAGTTTATCCCAGCCCCAGTCAGAGCAGGTCCAGCAGGGCTCAGGGAGGGGTTTGGGGAAACCTCAGCCCTGCCAGAGGCTCCTTCCCAGGGCACATGGGGAAGCTGAGACTCCTCAACATCACAGCATCTGCTGCTGAGATCGTGCTGCTCCCCTCTGAGCCCTGGGACAGCCGGGCTTTCCCACTGCTGGGTGATTCTTTTCATTCCTGAAATCCCATGCAATTCCACCCCTACACCTTTCCAGACCAGCAAAACCAAAGTCTGGTTCAAATGGGTGATGGCAAAAGGACAGGGCTGGGAAATCACTCCAGGGGTGAGTTGTCCCCCGAGACATAAATCACATTTTTGTGAGCAAGCCTTCAGCTGGCACAAAGTGGCACACTGGGCCTTTTTTCTCTCTTGTCTTTTCCCTCATAAATCTCCACAGTGGTTTGTATTTATAGGCTGAGGGAGGAGGATAAGGCTGGGGAGGCATTTTCCTCCTGTCTGCCAAAGCTGGGTGGCATTTCAGCAGAAATCTTACTCGACACTTGGAGAACACAGCAAGTGTAAGGAATTATGGAGGAATGGAGATAAATTTTAATGCTATGTAGTGGGCTTGGTTTACCCCCAAAATTTTGATTTTAAATAACAAGCTTCAGGCTGTGAGACCACGATTTTCTTTTTTAAGTGAGACTTGGTAACATTTGTGAAATATGAAAGATAAGACACAGCTGCTGTGCCAGCAAGTGCTACAATATAAGCTTTACTTTAGGCACAGTGTGGAGCATAATATTTACTTTGAGCCCTAAATGGAGCACAGAATCTGCAATAAAAATATTTTAAAGTGCTCCAGAAGTAAACAAAGTAACAGGGGAAAAAGGAAAATAAAATCCCAGGCAGTGTATTGGGTTTTTTGTCAGCATGGCAAATACACTGCCAGCCACACTCCTAAAAAATCAAACAGTCCAAACTATTCCTGTATTAGCACTGGGATGAGAAAAGGAAAACCTTGTACAGCTGACTTTTCTATAAACATCCTTTTTGTTCCACTCCAGGAAAAACTACTTTTCATATTCACCTTAGAGCTGAATACTCGGGATGAGTTTTTTCCTGTAAACCAAAGAGAGCAAGGGAAGGAAAAATGTTGCTTGGCCAGGAAGGTGCAGAAGAGATTTCCCCTGGATTTCTGGGCACACCTCTGGAAACTGGAGAGATCTTTGGTGTCCCTCAGTGCCAATAATGTCTCCAAATATATTTTCTCCCCTGCGTTCAGTTATTTGCTATTATCAATAAATCAATGGGAGCTTTCATTTTTTTTATCAGAATTGTTTGAGTTTAAAGCTCCCCAGAGCAGCACAGAGAGAGAGTTTAAGTGGTTTTATCAATAAAATGGAGGGGATTTTTTATCACTTTTAAAATATGACACAAATTGCCTGCTACAGGTGGTTTTTTCGCACAGTGAATTTTCATTTACTGATGCATTCCTAACAAGCAGTGATTTATAGGCATTGTGTTCCCAAATACCAGGATTTTGAAACAGGATTAATCCTCATTGAAACCAGCACAGAAATGTTGGGATTGAAATTCCTCCGTGGCTGTAATTAGTTATTAATCACAGTTTCACTTGACTGCTGTTTATATTAAACAGTGGGAGGGGAAAATAAAATCTGTGACTGATTGGGCCAAGAGCAGGGAGAAAATGAACACTTTAAACATTTTAAATTTCCAGTTTCTGCCCAGCAGACACCAGGCAGGAATCTGGAATTAAACCATCCCTGGGATCAGATTTTTTTTCTCTCAATTTTGACCTCTGAGGACCAAGAATTCTCCTTTGGGCTGTATCAGCCAGGAAGCTGGAAAAGACAAAGAGCTTCGGTGTTATGCAGATTTCCTGCAAAATTTTACAGACCAGAGATCCTGGGGAAGATTCTGGACCCTGATGTTTTAAATTCTGCATGCAGAGGTGCCCCCGAGGAAAGGTTCATTTTTCACCCAGCAATTAATCCGTGTAGTTGTGCACACACAGTTTTTATCCGTGTTTTTAACGGTTTTAATTGAGTAAAACCTGGAGTGAACGAGGTCTCCAAGGTTTTGGGGCAGTTTCAGCACATTTTAGAAAAGGTTTAATTTCCTTACTTGTCAGCTGCAGAGTGAAATCTGGAATGAGCCTGTTTCAGTGGATGAATGGCTGAAAATTAAAAGACAGAAGTAGAAAAGATTACATGGCTTTGACTCTTTCTTCCTCCCTCTTGCTCTCTCTCACAAGTCCTACATTAAAAGCCCAGATGTCAAAGTTTGGGATATATTTAGCACTTAATTACTTTCTGCTTAATTACTTGGCACCAACTAAATGCAACCTCATTAATTTTTAATATTGTTCTAATAACAATTATTAATTTGCCCTCTAAGAGACATCTCAATAACAGAACTGTGCCCCAGTTGTGCTGGCAATGCCACAGAACCTGGAGAAATCATGGGCAAGGGAATTTATAATCTCAGCCTGTAGGTTCAAAAATTCTTTACATCTTAGTAATATCACAGAGAAAAAATAATCTAATTGCATTGCTAACAGTTTGTGACACCAGAGTCTTCTGTCATAAAATCATTTGGCATTGATGAAACTGTAGCTGAAATGAGAATTCATCAAATAAAAAAGGAGTTTTGCCTGTATAAAGTCTGATTTTTTTAATCAGTGTGAAGATTTCAAAAGCAGCAGTGTCCCTAAATCACCCATTGTATCTGAAAGAGCTTCAATAAAGAAAATGAAAAAAAAATCCCCTAAATAGAAATGTTTGCTAATGAAAAATGTGAGATGTAACAAGTCTTCAAGTTTAATCAGCCCTTTAATTTAATGAATCATTTGCTTTCCTTTTATTACTTTACCTTCACACTTTCACCCTCTGCTTTTTCTTCATGATCCGAATCATATAATCAGGAAAACTTTGCATTTTAATTATCTTACCTCCAGACTTCCTTTGTAATGTGCTGATGATTTGTCTATAATGGAGAGAAACACTGGCCCCGTTCAATTGGATGGATTTTTAAAAATCCTTCTCCTTCAGCAGCTCTTCCAGAGCTGTGAGCTGCTGGTTACTCCTGAATTCAATACATTGATCGGCTGGGCATTGATTAATCATCAACCTGCGTTGGGGAATGGTTAAATACTTCAGCCAGTAGATAAAAATGGGCATTTTGTAAAGTTTAAAGAGCGTAAGGGAGTTGTTTCATTGACCCTGTGCTTTTCCTGGAGCTCTGGTTTGGGTTTTTGCTGTTCCTCCAGCAGGCTGGGAGCTGTGCTCAGCACCAGGGCTTTGCTGTCCTGCTGTGTCACTGCCTGGCTCCTGATTTCGGGGACTTTCCTGCTCCTGGCACTCTCCCAGCTCAGCCCTCTCAGCTCACTGTAGCAGAACTGATGAATGCCCCACAAAAATCTGCTTTTCTGGGCAGATGTGCTCGGTGGGCAGAGTGGTGGCTTTTGTTCCCCCAGTTCATGGGGCTGGCTGTGAAACCCAGACCTCCCTCCCGAGCCGGTGTCCTGTGCTGTGGCACTTTGGAGCTCTAACTGTTGCTTTAAAAACCTTGTGAGGAGAAGTTGGCATTTACACCCAGTGTGTCACCCCAAACCCCAACCTGAGCATCTCCCCACTGGCTGAGAGTTGACTTTTCATCCTGGAGTTCCCTCCAGGAACCAAACCAGGGGATGCTTTGGTGGGAGAGGAGTCTGGGACCTGCCCCTACCAACACTCCCCACCCTTTGTGAATTGAGGGGTTGCTTTATCAGCACCCCAAAAATCCCTCTGGGCATGTCCAGGAGCAGCTCTGCTGACACCCAGGGCTCTGAGGATTAGAAACAGCAATCTGGGCTTAGAGCACCTAAACTGAACATCACATGTTTCCAGAGCTTCAACATCTACTGTGCTTTTGTTATTCCAGTCCAGAGCCATCAAATATTACAAATATTTTACTGCAGAGTGGTTTGTAGCTGCACACCAACCTGGGGAGAAAATCCCTGCCCTTGGATCTCACACTTCCCTGCTGCCCAGACAGCAAAATTAATTGTGAGTAACTGGCACATTTCCAGGCAAGCACTATTCATCCCTTCATTATCACAAATCTTGGCTGTCACTTCCCAATCAACCCTTCATTCATGATTCCACTGCTTCTGGCTTGTTTACATTTCTGGGGTGATTGATGCAAACACACTTTTATGCTCAGCAGCTGTTTTGCATGAAGATTAAAACTGAAGCAAGCAGTTGGTGAGATGCAGAGTCTGGACAGAAAAGGAGCTCAGAAAACAGAATTCCCAGGATTGGTATCTCAAAAGTGAACCTCTTTTATCCAAATTGTCTCTTTTCCTGACCAATTCCTTGGAAACAAATTTAAACCAGATTTTCCTGGTTCTCAAGGCCAGCATTGTATTATTATTCTATTTGATATATACACTGAAATAGTTCTGCTTTCTACAAATGAAGGAAAATTTGCCCTTTGTAGCTTGTAAAAGGAAAACTGAAGGAGGCTCTACAGGAGCAAGGCAATGGCAGGGAAATTAACTGCCAGCACTTCAGAAAGGTGCACATTCCACATTCACAGGGCTCTAAAGCAGCCAAAAATCCATCCCTGACTCCTGCTGGCCTGGAGAGCGAGCTCAGCACTGCCAAAACCCCACCTGCTCTGTGTGAGGAACCCTTTGGCACAGCAGCTCTCCAGGAATCGCTGGGCCAGCTCATTCCCTGAGTGAAAAAATCCTAATTTTACCCTGCAGATCCACAGAACGATACCGATGTTAATTTATGCAAATGCCAAAGCGTTTTCTTGAGGATTGTGGAGACTTCGTTCATTGCTCTTTGTCAAATATGGTTAAGATCCATATGTCTCACCTTAATTACAGCTTGTGTGGAGTGGAGAGGGATAAGGAAGGATAAGCAAAGAGGCTTTTATTGGCTGGATCAAGAAGCAGAGCTGAGTTTTGCTGCCATCACCTTTAATACACTCTGAAACTCTGATACGGCCTAATCTGGACACGAAAATTGAAAAAAGACATGATAGCAAAAATGAATAAGGAAGGAGAGTACCAGGAGGCAGAAATATAATTAGAAAAGCTCCCTTTATCTGAAAATTTCATTAAAAACAAAGCAACACTCAAACACAGGACAGAAG
Source organism: Sitta carolinensis (assembly GCA_032173965.1). Classification (NCBI taxonomy): domain Eukaryota; kingdom Metazoa; phylum Chordata; class Aves; order Passeriformes; family Sittidae; genus Sitta; species Sitta carolinensis. Next base: position 12,727,726 of record CM063300.1, on the reverse strand, counting down.
TTTTAATTAAAGGTGCAGCTGCTGCTCCACGGGCACGGAGCGCACGCTCCCCTGGCCCAAAGAGCAATTCCTGCCTCTGAAACATTTGGGAACAGCTCTGGGGCTCTTCAGGCCACCACAGCAGCTCCCAAGGAAATGGAAAACGCTGGTTGGTAGCCCAGCCCAGTTTCTGTGTGCCCAGGTCAGGGGCTCAGCGTTTGCACAGCCCCACTGCCACCGCTGAGAGCTCGGATTGGCTTTGGGGCTGGGAAGGGTGACACAGCAAAACCTCATCAGTAGGATTTGAAAACTTTAAATTTTGCATTTTTCACCCTGTGATATAGTACATTTCTGTTCAGCCCCTGCCAGCACAGAAAGCCTGAGCTCCCCTGTGCTCCCACATGCAAACCCAGCAATGCCCAGGCACACCCGTGTGATTTTCCCTCTCTGCAAGAAACCTTCAGCTCACAGATCTCTGCTTTAAAATCCTCCTTCGGGGACTCTGTGCCATTCTGGAGTTATTTTGATAAATCCAGATGAAATAAACTCTCTCCAATCAATCAGAACCAACTTTGGTACAGGAAAAATGCTCTCCATCAGCTTTGCAACGTGCTCAGTGCGTGTTCTCCTGCTGGCCAGAGAGATTAATCACAGAAAACCAAAGTGTCCCTGAATTCCTGCGTGATTATCACTGTGTCCTTTCCTTTCCCTTTTTATTTTAACAGAAAATATTATTTGAGTGATGGGAAACGTGGCCAGCACTTAATCTTTCTTTCCTTTCCCTTTTTATTTTAACAGAAAATATTATTTGAACGATGGGAAACGTGGCCAGCACTTAATTGTGTGAAGTCAGAGCCTGATTAGTCCGTGCAGCAGAATGAGTTAATGGCTTTGCACTCCTGCTAATGTTGATTAGATTATTCTGAAATGGGAGCAGGGCTTTCTAACAGTTGGCACTCTTTGTCAGGATGTGAACAACAATGTTTATCTCCTTGCTACTTCCCTGATTTTTCAGTGGGAATAATCGAAACGTTTTAGTCCTGGAAATTCAGTATTTCATCTCAGGCTGAACTTAACACATTTCATTTTAGTTTTAGGCAGAAGTGCAGCAATATATCAAAATAATGGCAGTTTGTAAATCCGTGGGCATGCTTGTATGGTTGCAGCTGAAAGGATTTGTAGGGAGAAAGCCTTGCCAGCTTCTCTGTGCTATCTTATTAAATGTGTCCTTCTAAACATCTTTCATCCAGACTCTTTTGTTTAAAGCTATTGAATCAGGTAATTCATCATTTATATTCCTCAAAGATGCAAAACTCTGCTCAGTGGAAATTGAGGATGCTCTCTGGTCATTGCTGGTGGTTCCTCTGAATAAAGAACACAGAATTTGTGCCCAACCTCAAGGGTTTATTTGTAGTTTCATCTTTCTCAGATGGAAATTAAGGATGCTCACTCTCTGTCATTGCTGGTGTTCCTCTGTATAAAGAACACAGAATCTGTGCCCAACCTCAAGGGTTTATTTGTAGTTTTATCTTTCTCAGATGGAAATTGAGGATGCTTTCTGTTCATTGCTGGTGGTTCCTCTGTATAAAGAACACAGAATCTGTGCCCAACCTCACGGGTTTATTTGTATTTTTCTCTTTCTCAGATGGAAATTGAGGATGCTCACTCTCTGTTCATTGCTGGTGGTTCCTCTGTATAAAGAACACAGAATCTGTGCCCAACCTCATGGGTTTATTTGTATTTTTCTCTTTCTCAGAGATCTCTTTTCTCTTTAAACTTCACACCCCACCAGTTGTGGTGCCCAAGTTTTCCACCTTTCTCCTGGCTCTTCCCCATGGCCCTGGGACAAACCTGGGAGACTCCAGGAAAAAGCTGCATTTCCAAAAAAAATGCAGAATGGCTGAAATCCTTCAGATATTTTTCTTCTTGTCTTAATCTGCCAGCCAGCCTTCAAAAAACAATGGGGGGGAAAAAAAACCCAATCCTGCCAAATCAGTTTGGTTTAAATTCATAATTTTTATCTGACTTTACCTCTGAAGTGTCCCATTTCTTGGACAGACCTGAACTGGAATAATCCTCGTCTCTTTTTTGGATCAAAGGCTCAGGTTTGCTTTTTTTTCTGTGAAACCTCAGAGAAAAAGCCAAAGCTCTGGTCTGGAAACCATGGGCACTTCCTCCCTTCAAACTCTATTTTTAACCTGAATATAAAAGCCAAAAAAATCGAGGGCTGGGTGTTTTTTGTGGAAACTGGGGAAGCAGCTGGGGAGGGAGAATTTGGGGCTTGCTTTCCCAGGAGGGGTGGGAAACTCAGCCCAAAAAAACAACTCCAGGCACAAAAGAGGGGGCAGCCCAAGCCCCCTGCCCCTCCCTGGAGAACCCTGGGCATTCCTGGGGCTCTGCCCTCAGCTGGAATCAGCAATTTGGGGTGAGCTCCATTCCCAGCCTCTTCCTCTGCTCGATATTTTAATTTTAATATTTATTTCAGTACATATTGATCCCTCAGTATCAATATTTCCACATATTTCACTCTTGGCTGGGTTATTTAAGTTCTTTTTCCTCCCTGAGAGGGACAAGATCCCAGAGTGGTCCCTTGAAGGTTCAGTCTTTTCCCAGATTTTTTTAGGGAAGAGCTGCTCCTCTCTCAATTTCCAGGCAGGGAAATCAGGAGCAGGCTGAGAATTGGACGGTGAGATTTGATGGAACTTCCAGAGAATTGGATGGTGAGAATTGATAGAACTTCCAGAGAATTGGATGGTGAGAATTTGATGGAACTTCCAGAGAATTGGAGTGAGTGTCAGAATATTGATGAGAACTTCCAGAGAATTGGATGGTGAGAATTGATGGAACTTCCAGAGAATTGGATGGTGAGAATTGATGGAACTTCCAGAGAATTGGATGGTGAGAATTGATGGAATTCCAGAGAATTGGATGGTGATTATGAGGAATTCTATTTCCTTTAATGAGGCAGAGGGAAATTGCATGACAACTTCTTCTTTTTTTTTTTTTTCCTGAGACAGAAATTTCCACTTAGTGTAATATCTAATTTCCTTCCCAAGGAACGTCTCCTATAGAATTCCCAGTTAGTTTGTAATTGTTTTCTTTTATCTCTGTGCCTAATGAAATGCCCAAGATAAAGGGCAGGACTGAGAGGCAGATGGGGATATTTGGAGTTTTTCTAAGTCCCAAGTTTTATATATTCAATGTGAAAATTAAATTAGGCTTCAGTCCCCGGGAAATTTATATCTTGGCCCTTGTTATACTTCATATATTTAATTAAAATGATAATATATTGGGCTGTGCTTGTAAAATTATTTTTGAGGAAAGTGATCTCTTCTGGGGCCTTATTTGGGTGCTGAATTAAAAGATGTGGAGATGCAGAAAGAATAACAAGGTCTGCTGGGAGAATGCCCAGAGATCATTTGTGAGGGTTTATTTAGACCTCCAGGAAATTCAGATTAAAACATCTCCCCACATTAAGGCTTGCTGGAATTGTGGCTGCTGCTCTAACACTGAAGCATTTCCCTGCTGTTCTCCCCTGTTCAGCTGCTACAATTCCAGAATTCCAGCCCCAGAACTCTGCTGGGGGTTCCACAAATCCCAGAGCATCACCCCAGTGTGTCCACTGCCTTCCTCTTTTAGTGGAGCCAAAGGAAAACTGGGATTTCCAAGGCACTGGGATTGCAACCAGTTGTGCTGACCACCTCCAATTTTCTCTCCTTGTAAACTCTGTTTAGTGTTAGAGAAACTATTCCGAGGCAGATTGTAGGTGCCACACATCTCCTCTGACCTTTAAATCAAATTTAGCCTTCCACTCTCTTGCAGGCCACCAAGGAAAACTTGACAGCTTAATAAAGTGGAAATTTGAGGCAATAAATCCAAGCATTCATGAGAAAAGGGATCAAAGCTCGGCCTTACTGTGGAAATTCCCAAACAAGAATGGCTGGAATAAAAACTTGGATTGTCAGGAGTGAATTCTCCTGCCTGAAATAATAAAGCAATGCTCTGCCTGCATGGCATGGCCCAGCCACCAAAATAATTGATTCATCACCCAATTAAGTGATTCAGATCAATTAATGCCACGCTGGGATTCCATTGCCAGGGATGAGCTGGGAATCCCAGTCCCAAAATAAAGATATTTTGTCAAGTCACAACAATTTGGCTCAAATTGTGGGATAATCTCCTCATAATTCAGATAAAATGATGATTCCCTGCTGCAGACTGAGAGGAATCCTTGTCAGGAGTTACATGGTGCAGGTGTTTATGAAAACAGCTGTGGGTTTTTTTTACTGACAAAGCAGTTCTGCAGAAATCCCTTTTTTTTTTTGACAGTCATGTGTGTCCAAGGGCATCCTGAAAGGTTCTGACCATGGGAAATGCAGCTTTGGGATCAAAGGCAGAGCAAAAACCAAACAGAACAATTGAAATATTCGAGGCTGGATCAAACCCAACCATCATTTCTGAGGAGATAAAAACCAAGCCCTGAATTCAGGGAGGAGGTCTGGCTTTCAGCAATTTACTGAAGGCATGAAAAAACCAAAATATTTGTCTCAGACCAGTGAAAAACAGCACCAAACTAACGTGCCTGCAGTGGCATTTGGAAATCAGTTCCTTCCCTAAATGGAGGGTGGAAGTTCCAGCATGGAATTTTGCCTTTCCACCTGGATTTGGCAATTAAACAAACGAAGTAGTGGAAGTTCCCCCTCTGTCATGGTTTTGATTAGAAATCTTGCTTTGAACTCGGAAAAATTTTCTGAATTTTCTGGTGGGGCTGCTAAAACCGTTATCTGCCCTAGGAGTCACCTACACAGACAGCAAGGGGAAAAAAAATAGGGAAGGAATTGGGATTTGCTGTTATCAGTTGAGCAGAAGTGCAAATTCAGATGGGGCCCATTGTTCCTGTGTTCATTTATTGTCTATTGGTAGCAAAAAAAAAAAATAAATCCATTGCTTCAACGCAAGTATCAGTAGAGATATAAGTAATTACATTTCTTTTTTCCTTCTATTTTCTGCATGCTTCAAAGGGAGAGACTTACAGCAAAAAGCAGGAAAATCTGCAAAGAGGAAGGGAGGGGTAAGGACAAGGACCTACATCCTTTATTTTAGTGGGAGCTGGGAAAGAGAAAAAGAAAATTAAAGCAGAAAATAAATTAAAAAGTAAACCAACCGAAAGCACCTTATTTCATACAGAAAATACAAGTTTTCTGTCAACCTTGCAAATAGGAGAAAAGGGCTTAGGTTCTTTCTTTTGGACATAATTCATGGAGTAATAACAGATGAATATGCTCCCAAAGTCAAGATATATTATTTCAAATTGGTCCTATATTTAAATATGAAACGAGCTGGCGTTTTGTCATGTCAGCTAATGGAACTGCTGGGGAAAATCTGAGGATGAAAAATAGACAATTAAATGGTTCCTTGGAAAACAAAAGAGGGATTTGCATATCTCTTTATAATGATGAGTTCGCAGTTCCTCCCTTCCAGCAAAGTGTAAATCTGGGAAGTGTGGGATCCAGAGCTCCTCAGGTTCCTGGGGAAGAGCTCCTGGAGTTCTTGGTGTCATCTGCAAGGATCCCGGGCTGGGAAACCCTGGAAAAGTGACAGAGAACAAAACCCTTCCCTTTCATGAGGCCACAGCTGCAACTCCACCAAATATTTGGCTTGGGAAAAAAGGAGTGACTGCAATGGGTGCTGCTAAAAGCTCAGGGCTCATTGCCTGGGGCGCTCGTGGGGATTGTGACACATCCCTGTGCCTGAAAAAGGGGAATCTGTGATTTGGGATGGGACAGGGGGAATGGGACAGACCTTGAGCAGTGCCAGCCTGGCTGGGAGGGGTGGGAAGACAAGAGGGATGGGATTTGTGGGGTTTGTGGTGATTGTAGCACATCCCTGTGCCTGAAAAAGGGATTTTGTGATTTGGGATGGGGCAGGGGGAATGGGACAGACCCTGAGCATCCCAGTACAGGGGTTCAGCCTGGTTGGGAGGGGTGGGAAGATAGGGAGGATGAGATTTGTGGGGGTTTTGGTGATTGTAGCACGTCCCTGTGTCTAAAAAAGGGGATTTTGTGATTTGGGATGGGGCAGGGGGAATGGGACAGACCCTGAGCATCCCAGTAGAGGGGTTCAGCCTGGCTGGGAGGGGTGGGAAGACAAGAGGGATGGGATTTGTGGGGGTTTGTGGTGATTGTAGCACATCCCTGTGCCTGAAAAAGGGGAATCTGATTTGGAATGGGACAGAGGGAATGGGACAGACCCTGAGCAGTGCCAGCCTGGCTGGGAGGGGTGGGAAGACAAGAGGGATGGGATTTGTGGGGGTTTTGGTGATTGTAGCACATCCCTGTGCCTGGAAAAAGGGATTTTGTGATTTGGGATGGGGCAGGGGGAATGGGACAGACCCTGAGCATCCCAGTACAGGGGTTCAGCCTGGCTGGGAGGGGTGGGAAGACAAGAGGGATGAGATTTGTGGGGGTTTTGGTGATTGTAGCACATTCCTGTGCCTGAAAAAAGGGGAATCAGTGATTTGGGATGGGACAGAGGGAATGGGACAGACCCTGAGCAGTGCCAGCCTGGCTGGGAGGGGTGGGCAACCAGCAAGGAGGGGATTTATGGGAATTTGTGCCAGAGGGGAGGTGTTAAGGGAATGACTAGAGAAAAGCTCTGTTTGCACTGCACAATATTGCACTGGCACACCCCAGATCATGGAGCCAAGCTCGGGATGTGCCTGGGATAAACAGGAATGGCACAGGACAGCCCTGAGGCATAAAAGTCCTGCTACAAATAAATCTGCTGGAAGATGAGCCTTTCAGCAGGAATTTCCCCATGGAGAGGGGGGTCAGGGATTGGAACTGCCCAGGGAGGTTTGGATCCCATCCCTGGAGGGTCCCAGCAATCCCTGGAGGTGGCACCCAGCAGGGTGGGGATGGGGCACAGGCTGGATTTGTTGTTCTGGGGAGGCTTTTCCAGCCTCAGGGATTCCATGAGCACCTGCAGGATGGGGCAGGAGCTTCCCCTGGCTATCCCAGCAGCAGCCAAGCTGGGATGAGGAGCAGGTCCTGTATCCCCTGAACTGGTCCCCTTGCCAGAATAAAGCTGGCACCTTTATCCTGGGGTCCATAACTCTCCTGGCTTCTGCCACAGTAACACCTGAGCTGCATTTCCAGCCAGCTGGATTTCTGGATTTTCTCTGTCTCCCCCAGCTCGCCTTGCTAATCTTTCCTGGTTTCCTAGGCAATGGAAAGGGAATGTACAAAGGGCCACAGACTTTTGTTCATTTGTGTTCTGCAGTAATGAAATTGTCTCTGTTGGTGATGAAAGAAGGAATGCAGAGTCAGAGAAATGGGTAAAGGACAGGATTCAGCAGCACTGATGGCCAGGAAACAGAACTTTGATCACATTTTTGTTATGGAATTGGAAACACCCAGCCACAAAACCAGAACGGGCAGAATATCCTAAGTAATTAGAATTTGTCAGGTTGTGTCAGAGCTGGATTTTTTTTTGGGAAATGCCCGTCACAGCTTAAATGACTTTAGTCTGAGAGAAACTAAAGATTGGTTACATTAATTTCCAGAATCGTTGCTTTGGGCTGGCAATGCAAACTGTCTTAAGGAAATTCCTGTTTTGTGTCATTCACAACCAGGACACCCATCCCCTGCAGGGGCTGTGGCAGGGCAGCTCTGCAGCTTCAGGAGTTTTCTGTAGCTCCCCCTCCAAGTGCTGGCTGAGGTTCAGGCTCTTCCTGAGCATAAAAAAAAGGAATTTCTGCACCTGGAAAGCCAAATCAGCCCGTTCTCCACACGAAGAAACCTGGCTACACAGTCAAACCCAGTGTCTAAAGCAGATGAGCACGGGGTAGTTTCATAAAAACTGGAATGTGTGTTTGTGCTGGTGATATTTGCAAAAGGATTGTTCAGCTCTCCAATGGCTTTTACAGCACAAAATGGAAAAACTCATTCTGCTAAAAATGCTTGAATGTTGTATTGAGTCAGGTAACTACTACAAATTCCTTCACTGTCTGTTATACCTTGAAATCTCCAAGGAATTCGCTGCCTTTCCAGGCAGAATCCCATTTTGTATTCCAGGCAGCACGAGCTCCTGCAAAGATACAAACACCGGGAGATGCCTGAGGGATATTTTCTCTCATTTTTAGCCTGGTTCCTTAAGGAAACCCTCATGTTTTGAGGGTGGGTGGGAGGTTTATGCAAACACATCTGTCCTTCTGTGCTGCCTTCTCAAAAATCTCCATTGTTTGATTCCAGTTTTCCCTAACAAGTGAGAAAAGCTGCAGTGGGAGTTTGTCAGACACTGGAGAATCTGCAGAACTAGGAACACTTCAAGATTCAAAATGCTGAGAAAACTTCACCAGGGGTGTGAAACCTCTCAAGCTCTGAAAAATCCACATGGGGGAATTTGTGACGTGGGAGAAAACAGCTTTGAAAGTCTAAACAGAGCAGGCATCAGTCAGGAGAGGCCAGGAATTGTCCTTAGCCAGGGAATGTGGGAATGGCTCAGGGCTGGGGCAGTGGGATTGCAGGGATGAAGAATGGTGGGTTTAATCCTGAGCATTCAGAACTGCCTGCTCATCAGGAGTTGGGAGAGGCAACACCAGGCTGCAGGGGCTTGTCTGGGCTGGAAAATCCTGCAGGGAATCAATATCCATCAGCAGAGCTAACTCAGGAGCTGGAGAATGCCTGCAGAAGCTGGCAGAGGCAGGTGACAGCAAACCTTGCCAGAGTTCAGGCAGAATCACTTAATCAGGCAGCACAAATTCACAGAATCAGAATTCATTCCTTCTCCTGCTCAGCAACCTGCCTGTTCCCTTTGTTTCATGTGGAAAATGAGGAAAAATTCAGAAAAATTCTGGCTGGATTTAAGGAGCTTCTTCTCATGACAGTAAAAACCAGAACCCCCCTATTCTGGATTTAGAGCACAGCTCAAATCCTTTGAAGTCAGAATTTTGTTTGGCTCTTGTAAAAGGTATAATATATATATATAAATAGATTCTATATTAAATATTATATATACAAAAATAGATGAGAGAGAGAGAGAGAGAGAGAAAGAGAGAGAGAGAGAGAGAGAGAGAGAAATATAAATAATAATAGAGATAAAAATATATCTTCTGAGCTGCATGGTGTTTGTCCGTCTCATTCCCTGCAGGAGGAGCCTGGATGCCCTCAGTGCCCACAGGTGCCCCCCAGTTCCTGGTGCCAAATTCCAAGGCTGTCCAACTGCCAGGCCAGCGTGCAAACTTTCCTGCTGACTTTGGGAAAGTGAGAAAATGCAGGTTTAGTTGACAGAAAGTGAATTAGCCCAGGTGAAAGCTGGGGGAGCTCCAGACTCTTCTGGGTGTTGCTGTGAGCTTGGGCTCCTGCTCAGAGCTGATCAGCACCGAAACCAAGGGCACAAAAGAGATTCAGGGTGGATTTTGGAGCTCCTCAGAGCTGCGTGCTGCAAAAAGCCAACAGAAAAGCTCCTGGAGAAAAGCCCTATTCAGCAGGGATAAGGGAATGAGCCCATCCCGAGGTGCTGGGCAAAGGCTGCTCAATACAGCGTTTGTAGCCAGTGTGTAATTTGAAAAATATCAGCGTCCCAACAGTGCCACAGGAGTGCAAACGTTTCACTAGACCTGCTAGAATTGCCTGGGGTTGCAAAAGGCAGTTTTCACACGGTCAAAAACTGCCTTTCCTGTTGATTAGCAGCTTTTTAGTCCTCTCTCTGGAGCTGGGAAAGTGAGAAAGGAAATCGGGGTTAGAGCTGATTCCCTTGAGCAGAACTTCTGCCTCTCTCGGATAAATTTGAGTTGGGAATGCAAAGTGGAAGGATCTGTTACAGCTCAGCTTGACTCCAGGGGGAAAAATCAGAATATAGAACCATGATTTCAGAGGGACTGAATTAATCCCTGAGTAATCCTTTGAGTAATTAGGGATCTAGTAACTGTCAGAGCTGGATTCATTCCTCTCTGGATGCTGCCCTGCTTGGGGACAGGGATCACCTCAATACATCTCTGCCAGGCTCAGCTGGCTTTGCCAGCTTTGGAGTGGAGAAAATGCACATGGAAGGACTTTGAAACAAAGCAGGGTTTATTTAAATATCTGTTTGTGAGGAGCTGGTGGGGACAATTTGGATCAGCTCTTGGCTTTTGAAGCCAGAATCTCTTCCTAAAGATTCAGGACTCAGTCCAGAGAGGTTTCACTCATTGTGAGATCACAGCAGTGGTGCAAACATCACTCCCAGAAGTGTCAGGATCTTCACTCCATGAAGTGCCTCATGTCAGCTTGTCCCTAATCCCAACAGAAATCTCTTTCCCCTGATTCTGGATCTCCAGTCTCAGCCAGGCTGTGAGGAATCCTCAGGCTGGGATGGTTCCCCCTGATCCAGAAACCTCTCAGTGCCTCACACCCTCGGGAATCTGCTGTGCCCACTGAGCCATTAGCAGCAAAATGAGAATAATCCCATTAAAATGCTGCTCTGTGTTTGACATCACTGGCTGGGCCCGTTGGAAAAAGGAGATCTGTTCATTCCCTTCCCCTGGCAAATTCATGCACCAGCCCAAATTCCTCATAATTACAGCAGGTAATAAAGATGCATTTTAATAGAAGGAACTAATAGTGGGTGACACTTTTACAGAGATGACAGATGATCTGTCTCTGTGCTCTGCATATTTTTGGTAGAGGAGCGGGGTAAAACCTTTGGTTGGAGGCACTAAATCAGTTATGAGGAAGCAATAAACTCCTGGCTGTGGCTCCTAAAATATTTTCCCTTTTAAAACAGCTCCTACAGGAAGCCATGGATGGGCTGGGACAGGAAATGCTGGCTCTGCAGCCCAGTGGAACAGAGGCAGATTTGAGTCCTGGTGGCTCCTAAAATGCTCAGGCTGGTGGCCCCAGGGGTGTGAGAGCTCCTGGCAGGAAAATCCACGGGGCAGAGCAGCCACCTTCCAAACGGGGAGGGCATCCAAGGAGCTCCATCCCAGGGAATCACAGCAGCAGGGCTCTGCCTGTCCGGAAAAATGATTTCCTGTCTCTACATAAAAAATCCTGTAGCTCAGCTTATCTTTTGAGGGGAAAGAAAAAAACTCTTAGAGCTTATTAAGGCTGGTTTTTTCCCTCAAAACCCACTGATGGTTTTTAAAACCCTTTCAGGTGCCCAGCTGAGGCTGACCTTGAGGAAGAGCAGCTCTGGGAGATGAGGATTTGCCTTGCAGGGACCAGGGCAGCAGCAGCAGTGACAAGTGCAGGGCTGTGGGAGAAAAGCTGAGTTTGAAACTCCATTTATTCCTGACACAGTCTCTGCCTGATCTGAGCTTCATTCAGGGAGATGGTGATGATAACTCGTCAGAGAACACAGCAATAATTCTCCTGGAAGGAGCTGGCTCAGCTTGGCAGGCTGAGGGAGAGCTGAATCCAATGTTTGGGCTGGGAATGGATTTTTTCCTGTGGCAATTGATGGCTCCAGATGGCTCCTAAGGCTCACAAGAGCAACGTTTTTATTCATATTTGCTCTGAACTGGTTCCTCTTGACCACAGCAATGGTTTCAGGTTTGCAGGACTTTGAAGAGAAATGCAGCTGAAAGCTCTGTGTAATTCAGGCTTTTGTGGTTTGGAATGAATCAGTTAATGACTGTACCACCTTTGCAGGCAGAGGAGCAAAATTAAAATAGGAAAAGTGTTTCATTCCTTTGGTTTGAAAGCATCCAGAGAACACTCCAAATGGCAGCTACTTTCAAAGATAAAAAAAGTCCTGAAAGCAGCTTTAATTCTCTGTGATTACGAACATGAACAACTGTGATCGACTTTTGGAAAAAATAATAAAAAAAAAACAACTCCAAATACTTTCACCACAAAAGGTTACTTTGTCATTAAAACGGTGAGAAAATGGGAGTATTTTTAACAAATGCTGAAAAATTTAAAGTTCTGCTCCCACATTAACTATATTTAATCTTACCTCTCGTTCCCAAATAGGGACAGATTGCCTGAAGGGATGGCTGGCACTGCTCCATAAAAGCCATTCCAGCTTCTGCCACTTCCAAGAGTTTCATCCATAAAAACACAGCAGCATCCCAGAGAAAAAAATCGTTAAAAACTGAGAGACATTTCTGGAGACCTCCCCTGCCCATCCCATTGTGGTCAGGGCAGCTCCAGCTCCAATTCCAGGAGGTTTTGGTGTTTTAGTGACAATTCCAGCTCTTGGTGTGCTCCTCCTGCTCTGTGTGAGCCCTGGTGTGGCTCAGGAATCCTCAGCCTTGGAGAATTAACAATTTAAACCCCTTCAAAAAAGGATTCTGTTTGGTTTATTCCAGCCATCAAATCTGCAATGGGTGAAATTGGAAATGTAGAAAATCGCCTGCAGCTTTGATTGGTGTTGGTTCAGAGGCTGGTGATGGAAAAAGTGGGAACCTCCCTCCTGTGGGAGATGGGTGAGGCTGAAACCTAATAAAACAACAAAAAAAAAGGTTATTTTGGATCAGGATCTCAAGATTGGATCGTGCCCTCAAGGCCTGCAAACAGTGTTTCATTTTTATCTGTACCTCCTTTGCTTTCTTTTTCCTCATTTTTTTTCTCTATCTTGAGATATAATCTCAATTTTACCTAAATAATCTCACCTAAATAATCTCACCTAAATAATCTTAACTAAATCTATATCTTACCTAAACCTATATCTTACCTAAATAAGTTTACCTAAATCAATATAATCTTAATTAAACAATATCAGAGATCATCTAATCATTCTGTCATCACCTCAAGAATTAGCTCATAAAACTCTTTTTTTTTTCCTGCAGAGGAAGTGAGTTCATTTTTATCTTTTTATTTTGCCACATGCCATTGGGGTTTTTATTCATTTCCTACACAAATATTCAATTTTCCTCCCGAACTTTATATTTTACTGTTATCAGTGCTGGACAAGAAATAATTGGATCCGAGTGTGTTCCTGTAGCTTTATTAATGACACGAGATATTCATCTAAAAACCCTCCAGGATCTGATTCATTCCCTGGGATTGCAGTGAAAAATTCCCATTGTTCCTTCTGAATGAGCAATGGCCAAAGCCCACTTTAAATCAAATATTGGGAGATAAGAAAGGAACGCTGAGCTCTGCTCCTTTATGGATGCAAAAGAATATTGGGTGGTAATTGTACCTGGAATTAGTGAAGGAATATGCAAATGAGGCCTGCAATTCCCTGATGGGGGCACAAATTGGGAATTGTTTTATCAGGTGGGAAAAGTGACTGTAAAGGGATTTTTGGGGCTGCAAAGCTGAACTTCACAGGGATCAGTCACTTCAGTTCTCTTACTCAAACTCTAAGATTCGATATTCTCTTCTACATTCTCTGTATTTTCAATTATCTTAAACTTTAAAGCTCTGCCTTTTCCTCTATATCCTCAATTATTCTATTCAACCTTGAAAACTCTGTATTTTCCTCTATACTCCCTAAATTTTCAATTATTTTACTCAAACTTTAGAACTCTGCATTTTCTTCTATATTCTCTATCCTCTTACTCAAATTTTAGATCTGTATTTTCTTCTATATTCTCTATATTTTTAATTATTTTTCTCAAACTTGAGAACTCTGCATTCTCTTCTATATTCTCTATGTGAGAAACATCCTCTCCTCTGCCAAAAGGACGGAATTCTCTCCCTCATTCCAGGGCAGAGGCAATCTGGAATCACAGGAAATACCCAATATTTTCCTCACAGCACCCTCAGGAAATGCAAACTCCATCTCCACACTTCAATTCCAGGATGTTTCCCACTAAAGGATGAATTTCTGATTTATTAAAGAGATTTTATTTTAAGATGGATGATTATGAAGCTGGGCAAGATTATTACAGCATTCAAAACTCTCTATTTGTCAATTTGCCCGCAAGAGGAAACAATAAAAAGAGTTCCTCTGTCAATATTTATTATATCAAATATTGAACAACGCTTCCTTGGGAACTGGAATGGAAAACAGGACTGCTGGGTTTGGCTTTGTTTTATCAGGCCACGATTAAAATCTGCAAATGGCAAAAATGGTTCTTAAACAACAGGAAAATTTGTGCAGCAATTGCTGCCTAATGGGGAAGCTCAACAGCAGATAACTGCATGAGAAGTACTTCAGTGCTAACTGCCTACTTTAAAAATTTGTTGCAAGGCTGGGCTCATAATTAGATTATAATTATAAGCAAACATGAGATGGTGATTATTCCCAGCAATTTGGATGGGGTTTTCAAAGGTCTGTAGCTCGTTTTATTGTGTGAAGCATCGTGGTGAGGGGTCCTGTGCTCCTTCTTCTGTGCCTCTTAGATTTATAATTTAGTGTTTATATGAAATAAAAGGCATTTCTGCTGGACTGCCACTCACAAATGTGGACATTTTTAGCCTCAAAAAAAAAAAAAAAAAAAAGGATGGAAAAAAAATCAATTCCCTTGACTTGTGGTGAAAGCCATGGAGCTCTGATTAGGGGAAAATCAGGTTCAGCTATCGCATAGCAATAAAATATATAAAATATCAAATATAGATATAAATTAGATATAAAATTGACATAAATGAGCTGTAAGATGAGTGCTGGACAGAGCTGCTGCCCTCAGAGGCGGGAGGGTGCTGGGGGTGATGCTCTGAGCATCTGAGCTGCTGATTTCGGAGAGGGGAGTGTCCCTGACCCAGAGGGAACACAGCACACACACAGCAGAGAAGAAGAAAAGAACTCTCCAGTTTATTGCTGCCCTCGTATCTCTCAGTTTCTGGGCAGTGATCAGAGATTGCACAGAGCAGTTCCCACCTCTCCATCTCCACCGCTCACTTGAGAAGTCCATCAGGTGAGATCTTTTACAAAGGAATGTAAACATGATCCTTGTTTATCTTACAATTCATGAGCGCTGACTCCGTTACACTAAAACAAAGCAGAAATCTGATTTTCAGGGACAACATGGGAGCACGGCAGGGCTGAGTGCCCAGCAAAATCCCCGCTGGCTCTGGAGGGAAAATCCCCTTTCCTTCTTCTTGCTGCCCCAGGAAAAGCGCCGGAGATTTCTGCATCTGCTCTGCTTGCAGAGGAATTGCTGCTCTGTATCAAGGTGTTTCTCCAGGTGCTGCTGCTGGCTGCGTTTGGATTTCAGGGGAGCTGAACAGCCAGAGAATGGTTCAATTCTCTCGCTTTTTCTCCCTCTTCCTCCTGCTCACTCTCTGTTAGCGCCACCCCAATCCCTCGCAATCCATTCGAGGCTCATTTTATTCGTTTTATTTATAATGAAGCTGAGAGGCAGTCATGTATTGTTGCTTTTGAAGGATATTCTCAGCTATTTTGGAGATTTTAAGCAGGGTGCATTAAGGTTAATTACCTAATTATTTACAGTATAAAACACCCTTTGCAGGCACTTTGATCTTCACTAATTGTGGCGCTGAAGAAAGTAAATAAGAGTTTACTCACATTCCAGCAATGTGACCACGAAAAAAAAGCCCTTTATGGGATTTAGGCTGCCCTTTCTCTCTCCTTGCCTCCAGTGGCTCGTGGGCAGCCTCCAGCAGGGAATGATCCACAGGAGTGGAGCCTCTCCATATTCATTTTATAATGATTTTCCTCTCTTAACACAATTCAGATGTCAAAGGCAGAGCAGCTGAGTTTTATTGCGTTATGGGAGAGCAGACATCGCGCCGTGGAGGCAGTGAATGCTAACAGGGTTTGATGTGGTGGGAAGAGGATTTGGAGGGGCTCAGGACAAAGTGGAAGGACGGGAAGCCCAAAAGCATGAACTGAAAGTCAGAGGAACTCCTGAGCAATGAGAGTTTCCTCTTTGCTGGGGTTTCTCCTGCTCTTCTCCTGCTCCAAAAGCGTTTGTTCCCAGGTGGCAAAAATCTGTGTGGCTTCACAGGATTCCTAAAAACGGGCACAACGTTCCCAATGAGAGCAGACAGGGTCACTTGTGGGAGCCAGGCTGGGCTGGAGCTCTGCTCTCAGCACCGAGGGTGTTCATGCTCATGCTCAGCCTGGAAATTATTCCCAGCTCATGGAAAACATCCCCAGCTCCCACTTAGTGTCTTGCTGGTGGTTTTTTTAGTGATTCTCACTCGAGGATGCTCAGCTCCTCTCTGTAGGACAGCACAGAGCAAAGGGAACAATCTCCAAGGAAAAGATAAAACCTGCACTGCTCCTGGCCTCTCTCACCAAGCCAGGAATTCTCGGTGCCACAGCAATTTACTGTGTCAGAAAGAGACCTCCTGATAATTTGGGGTTGGTTTCATGTCAGAAGTGTCATGTGGAGTTTAATCAGTCCGTGGCTTGTAGCAGCATAATTCTCTATTAGCTCAAGTGGTTCTCCTCATTTTCCTATCATGAATTTTACCTTTGCACAGGAGCAGTGCAGGGATTTTCTGTCTCAGATCCCATCCAGCAGGGAGCTTCATTCAGGTGTTCACAAAGGAGCTTTGGGGCTCCCTTTTTCTTGAGCAGCTGAGAAAGAAACTGGGATATTTTTGGGCGCTGCACAGCTGCACCTCACACCTCAAATCTCTCCTGTCAGCAGCTGGTGAAAGCATTAATTTATTAATTGCATTTAATAATAGGGATGTCTTGAAGGAGGAGCCTCAGCAGCTTCTGTGCTCTGCTGGAAGCAGCAGGAGGAGCAGGCAGCCCTGAGCTCACAGACACCAGCCTGACTTTACAGAGAGCATGAAAAGATCAGGATTCCACTTTTCCTGCTGCCCAAATGCTTCCCCTCCCTTTTCTCCTTCCCCTTCTCTCTGGAGTTGTGAATCCATTCAGAAATTCCCCATTAAAGCTTCCTCAAAAGTTTCCCTCCCGAATGAAGCAGCTGTTCTTCCTCCAGCTGGGATCCAGGCTGATAATTTGAAATAAAAAGTCGGGGCCTTTCAATTTCTCACAGAGGAAAATGGGAGTTATTTGGGGAATAGATTCCCCTCATCACTACCATTGTCCAACATTTCTTAAATTCTTTCAAAGAAAGTTCTTACAAAGTGAAAAAGGGAGAGTGTAAAGATATTTTTCTCATTTTTGGCTTCTTTTATTGTGGGAAAACCTTGGTAAAAAGCAAAAAAAAAAAAAAAAAAAAAAAGAAAAAAAAGGATGATGAACTTGGACTTGCTCTGAAGGTATTCTTACTTTTTAATATTTTTGAATACTCTCAATTAAAACTCTTAGCAGATTGTAGAAAGACAGGTTTGAAGCTTTTTGGAACTTGCTTGCTTTAGACCTTTTCCTCCAACATTTTCCAGGGAAAGACTCAGAAAAGTGAGGCCAGGAGGAGCCCTGAGTACTTCTTGGTTGTTTAATGGTATTTTACTGAAATAAAGATCAACGAGCAAAAATAATCCAGAATTTTTATAGGGTGGCTGATAAAACCCTTGGAGTAACATAAAACAAAGCTTTGAGTATTAAGGATCAAAACCCTGAGGATTCATTTTAACCAAAATTATGAAACAAAAGCTGATTTATTGAGAAGGGACTTGAACAAGCCAGGCAGTCACTTCATCCTTGAAATGCTGTTGTGGCATCCAGTGTGGAACTGGGCAATCTTTATATTTAAAGGGAAATCAATATCATTGATTCCACAGAATAAAAGCTGCTCCATACAAAACTATTACAAAATCTGGCTGTTGGAAAAAAAAAAATAAATAAAAAAAAAAAAAAAAAAAAAAAACAGAGTTTTTAAATCAAAGCGATCAAAATCAGGGTGAGTTTCTCACAGCCTGATGCAAATGCACGATGAGCAGCAGGAATTACACTTTTGATCTGAATAAACGTGCCAGGAGTTTGGGAAAGCTTCTGTTATCTTTGGTTCTTTCTCATGCAAACACCCCCTGCAGCAAAGCAATTTGCTGGGGGCTTTTATTTAAGTGTAACACCTTCGTGGGTTGGGGTTATTTTTCCCCCCCTCTTCCACAAGATGCTCACAGCAGTCAATTAAATCAGTGCCAAAATCCCAATCCCCAGATTTTGCTTCCTGGGAGCTGCAGCCAGCATCCCAGGGGAAGGGAATTCAGCTGGGCCAGCGCTGCTGCCAGAACTAAAGGGATATTTTTCACTTTGAGCAGCACCGTTCCACCCTAACACCGAATTTCTGCTTTAATAGTTTGATCAGTCTTATATAAAGCGACGCCGGGTAATTAAACTGGCACCCAGATCACCCATGGAAATGCACAGTGCTGTATTTAAAGGCACAGAATAAAGTAAATTACGACTTAGGCTGCCACAACCCAAAATTTTCTATGCAAAGCAGCTGCTCCTAAATTTCTTTAAGGAGGTTCTTTGTTAAAGCCACGCAGTTCCTTACGAGAAAAAAAACAACCTGTCTGTCAGAGGTACTTCAATTATCTTTATTTTACACTGTTTTTCTTCTGGAAATAATAGTAAAGAAGGTGCTCAGGATGCTTTTTATCTGAAGCAATAAACCTCTAGGATGTTGAAGTGTAATTAATTGCATTGCTTAAAAGTAAGGGCTCCTGGCAGAATGTACAAGCCTTGACATTTTTGTTATGCATAAACTCGATTAGGCTTATGCCAGAATTAAGCAGCAGGATTATTTTTTCATTCCATTCTTAAATTCTCATTAAAACTAAAATAAGGGGAGCTTCCAACAAAAGCTACACTGGAGTAAAAAGTGATGACACATCCCGAGACTGAGGGATGTGAGGATTGAGAGCGTCGTGTCGTAAATACATTTCTTTCACGTTTGTCAGCTCGATGTTTTTAAAAAGAGACATTTTAAAGGCTCCAAAAGCAAGCCAGGGGTTGCAAGGAGAAAACAGCAGAGCCTTCTTCCACAG
The DNA here is from genome assembly GCA_032173965.1 of Sitta carolinensis. Taxonomy (NCBI): domain Eukaryota; kingdom Metazoa; phylum Chordata; class Aves; order Passeriformes; family Sittidae; genus Sitta; species Sitta carolinensis. The sequence goes on along the minus strand of CM063300.1, from coordinate 12,708,995 downwards.
CACACTGAAATGAACTCCCCTTGCTGCTGAGTTAGAGAATAATGAAATGTCAGGGGTGGGCTCAGCCCGGCACGGTCCCGGTGGGGTTTTTGGGAATTTCACCCCAAAATTCCTCGGGGGCTCGGGAGGGGAGCAGCCCCACGGGAGGGACCATCAAACTGAATAAACCGGGTTATTTTAACCCAAATGGAAGCAGGAACAGAATCCTGAAGAGCTGACCCGTGGTGGGGGTGAAAACGGGGGGAATTCACATTTAACTGAACTTCCAGAGGGCTCCGATTTCCAGGGATTTCTCACATTCTCTGGCTGGTATTTTTCAGCCCTGGAGATTTTTTTTTTATTTTCCAACAGCTGAAGATCCTGAGCAATCTGGATTCCACCAGAGGCTCTTAGAGAAACAACCCTGAGCTGCTCCTGGTGCAGGCTTTCCATGGCTTACCCCGAAATGTTATTTTTCTACTTTTAGCCTTTTATTTTGATCCAGGCTGCAGGCAGGGGATGATCCAGCACTGGGATTCCTGTAAGCACTGGGATATTCCCTCCACATCACACCAGCGCTGACTTCTGCTGTCTCCCTGTGCTCACAGCTCTCCCAATCCCTCTCAAATAAAAAATCTCTTCCCATAAATCCGTGGAGTCCTCCCTGAGCTGCCTTGACTCGGCTCCTTGCTGCAGCTCCAGCTCCGTGCACTGAGCCCAAACCCTCCTCCCTCTGCTGCTCCCCACCCCTTACCCAGGGGAGGATCTGGATTAGTAAAAAATTAGTAAATTTTTTTTTTTTATCAAGTAAAATTTTATCACACTAACCTGCTCTGTATTTAAGGCTGAATTTTCTGTGGCATCCAGCACGCCCAGGCAGCAGGCAGTGAGTGGAGCTTCAGGAAAGCTCAGTGGGGATTTGATAGAACTAATTTTAATAATTATTAATGATTATATACTCATTATATCATTATATATCAATTAATAATTAATATGACTAATTTTGTCCCCGTGCTTTGGCTGAAGAATAGACAATTAACAATCAGGATCCTTGAATCAAAATTGTGGCCACATTGGAGGATATTTCTCTATGCCTGTGTTTTTTATTTGTTAATTGTCTTTAAATTAATTTTATTTACTTTAAATAATTTTAAATTGGTTTTAATTCGCCGTTAATTTGATTTCTGTTGTCTACAGCACTGTAAAGCTGTAAATATTAAATCCCAGAGTGGTTTGGATTGGAAGGGAGCTTAAAGATCCTCTCATTCCATCCCCTGCCACCTTCCACAATCCCAGGTTGTTCCAAACCCTGGCCAGCCTGGCCTCAGACAGGGAAATATTTTAATTTTTTTTCTTTTCCAGGAAATTAAATATGCAGAAACTGGAAGAAGAATGAACTCAGCTGAAGTCCCAGCATGAAATATGTATGATTTTCTCCCAGGATTTCTGCAGAAGCAATTCCACTTTGCATTTGGATGTGACTTTCAGTGAAACCTCAGGGGTGAATCAGGGCTCTGTGTGCTCAGTGCAGTTCCTCCACCCCTGGAAATCTGAATTTCAAGAACTGCAGCTTGGAATTCTCTTCACACTCTGCCATTTGTATCATTTCCTGGAGGAAGTGTCCTCTGTCAGGTAAAAACTCCTCATTTTAAGGATTTGTTGGCTCCATGTTGAGTAGGTCACTTCTGGCCAAACCACTGCAATAAAACAGATTTTTTTTTTTTACTTTTGTGTGCTTGAGGTGGTGTTGAACAAAGAGCCAAGCCAGTGGCAGATCTCCTTGTCCCCTCACTTGAACTTGCTGCATTTGCAATCCCAGACTCTCAGCCAGGTCTGCCCCAAAAATCCCCCAAAAATGAACAAACCCAGGTGAGGGTGGCTGTGTCCCCTGCCCTTGGAATCCTCAGCTCTGCCCCGGGATTGAGGCACCTGAGCCCCTCACTGGGGCACACATGGATTTCTGGGGTTCCCAGGCACCCTGAGCCCCTCACTGGATGCACAAATGGATTTCTGGGGTTCCCAGGCACCCTGAGCCCCTCACTGGATGCACAAATGGATTTCTGTGGCTCCGCACGAGCACGCCCTGGAGACCTGCCCTCACTGGATGCACAAATGGATTTCTGTGGCTCCCAGGCACCCTGAGCCCCTCACTGGATGCACAAATGGATTTCTGGGGTTCCCAGGCACCTGAGCCCCTCACTGGATGCACAAATGGATTTCTGTGGCTCCAGGCACTTCTGCAGCCCCAGAAACCAAATAATGAGCACAGAGCTGGGGGAAACTGAGCTGAGCTGGGCAATTCTCTAATATTTGTGTAAAACAGCAGCTGGGGGCAAAGGAACATCCCTGTGCTGTCTGGTGCTCACTTCCTCCGTGACCAAAATTCCAAAATTCTCCAGCTTCAAAGAGATAAAACCAAAACATTCTGTTGGTGTTTTACATTTTGCATTGCCTGAGAGTGCCTGGGTGTTTGAAGGGAGGGAGTTTTTAATGAGATTTCCTACAGGTGTGAGGTTTGAATTTAGAACCTGGCCCAAACGAAGATGATTTAATCCTGCTCCATTTGAGGTGCTCAGTTCTGATTTTACCTTGTGCAGCTAACAAGGCTCTGCAGCCTCCCCCTGCAAATCCAGGGTGAATTAAGAGCAGCCCCACGGCCACTGCTGAGAGCCATTCATAATTGTCTCTGGGTTTCTGGTTTAACTGCATTTTAATGCCAGGGCTGTGTTCAAGGCCGGGCACCTGGAGCTCACAGGAATTAATCTTGCTGCAACCAGTGCCCAGCAGTGCAGCATCCCAACCTCACCCACCCCAGTTTTTTTTTTCCTAAGCCTAAATGGGGACTCCTTCTCTGCTGGTAAAGAATAAGAATCTAGAAACCATTTTTCTGCGTAAATCCAGAAATAATCCAGTTCCCAACCATTTCAAAGGTGGATGGCCTCCACTCTCCTCGCTCTGCAGGCAAGCCAAGGGGAGTTGGTGTGTTCCTGATGGCAGCAGGAATTTTGAGGAAGCTTCTTTAAAGCATAAAAGGATAATGTATATTTTGTATGTATTTTGTAACCCACCCCATGCCGGCACTTCCGGGCTCGGTTATTTGGGAAAATAAAAATACAGGAATTGTAAGAGATGATAAACAGCAGTGAAGGGAGAAGGAAACCCAAGGAGGATGGAGCTGGAATTGCACCATGAACTCCAATGTGCTGTGGAGCAGAACTGATCCCAGGGTGACCCTCGTGCCCAGGTGTCCATCCTGTGCCCATTCTGGGGTCCCCTTGGCTGTGGGGCTCTGGTGCTGCCCAGGTGTGCCCAGGGAGGTTTTTAATAAATCCCTGCTTTATCCTTTGGCTCTGCTGGGCTCTGCTCCAGAAGACATCACACACATGGAGGGAAGGGAGCCCAAATCCATGAAATCTCCAGATTTCAGCTCCACTGCCTGCTGGATCCTGTCCTGCTTTCCTGTGTGCTGGTTATGTAAAGATCCACATCTGACACCCCTAAATAGCTTTGGGGACCTGGTTAGAGTTCATTTTTCCAGAGGTAGCAAGACTGTGATGCTTGGGCATCTCCTGCTTTGTCTCTCACCATTCAGAAGACATCAACAGTGGCCACATTTTTCAAGTTCCTTTCAGTGGGATTTGGGTTGTCATCAGTTTATATCTCACTCCGAAATTCAATCAGTCTTTATTCAGCTTCAGAACGTGCTAAATTGTTCAGATATCTTAAAACTCTTCTTCCTTAAGGCTTCTGAGTGAAATTCTACACTTATTTAATAAAGCAGCCAGGATTTACTACACCAGTGCTGGTAAGCACTTTTTACTCTCCTCAAGATAGATTAGAGTTGACTGAAGACTTTTTTTTTGTTTGCTACAGCTGCACAAGTTTACAAGTCACAATTGAATTACCAAACTGAGGAGAAGAAAGATTATTCCTGTGGGTGCAATGCAGGTTGCAGACTTGTTTTCTTTTAAAGAAGGGTTTAAAGAATTAGCAATAAATGCTATCAGCTGCAGCTAGAAAAATGATGCTGACTTATTACTTTGTGGGGACCCTGTGGGGCATCATGAAAAGCAAATTCCTCAGCTGAGCTGCCCAGGAAAAAAACTCAACTATGCTCTTTTGAGCACCTTAAACTCAGATTTACTACAGAGGAACAAACTCAGCTTACAGGCACCCCTGGCTTGCCCCTGAAGTTGCCCAACCTGCAGTGCATAAAGAGTTATTGATTTATTCACTGTTTAACCCATGTGTTCCTGTTGTGACTTTTTGAATGTGATTCCAGCAAGTTTTGCAGGTGCTGTTGCACATCAGGCTTTGCTCTTTTTCTTTTTTTTCCCTTCATCTAAAAAAAATTAAATATTGTGAGCCATCACCTTTTTTTTTTTCCCCATGAAATGTGTTTGCTGCATTTTGTGCTGCTCTGCTGAGCAGCTCTCCCTGTAAATCCTCAGACCAGAGAAATTTCTCATCTCAGGCTGAGTTCCTGACAAATCATCAGAGTTTAGAGGTGCTCACAGTGGTTGTCTTGGGCTGCTGTCATAACTGGAAGCCTCATCTCAGCCACCCCCATGCCTGAGGCAGGGCTGACACCTACAAGCACAGCAAAGCCTTTCCCACCAGCTGTACGTGCAGAATATTCAACCCAGCTTCTAAAAACCCAGGGATTTGGGCTGCAGCCTGCAAGGCAGGCTTTTAAACTCAGCACATTTCCTGTTCCTGACCCTGGGATGTGATCAGAGCTGTAAACCCTCAGCTGCCTCTCAGAGACCTGAAGGAAAGTGTCTTCCTGCTCGTTCAGGGAAATAATTCCTGTACAAAAAGGAGCTGACAGCTGAATCCTGCCCACTGAATCAGTGTTTGCAGCAGAATAAGCCCAGACTATCTCACTTAACCACTATTGAATTCAAGGCAACAAAGATAGATGGGCTTGGAGTTATCTCCTCCAGAAGCCTTTATTATTTTTGTAGAAATCCATTTAAACACTCCACAAAAAGTAAAACACTCGACGCTGCTGAAGAATTCATTTCTTACACAGCCCTGATGTTCCTCAGCATTCCTGGGCTTTAGGTGCTCATTCTTCAAATGTTTTCATTATTTGGCTTTCTAGAAACGAGGCAGAGTTTATTTGTCCCAGAGAAATGAGGGATGACGTGTCCTCAGAGAGAAGAGGGCACGGAGAAGACCCTGTTAAAAATCATGAAACTTTTCCCTTCCCTCCAAGAGTGAGGATGAAAATCGTGGTCACAATTCCAGCTCACAGCTGGCACCACACAGACCCTCCCAGCCACCTCCCCACCCTCAATTTTAGACCAGGCACTGATTTTATCATCCTTCTTTATATTAATTCCCCCTAGGGTAGGAAAGGGCTTTATTCCCCTCCCCATTCCCAACCAGCAAGAGATAAATAACTTCAGCTGAGTGTCTCAGACAATTTTCTTTTCTCAAAGGAGCCTTTTCTGCCTGGACAGCAAGAGAACAAAAAAAAATGTTGTTGTGGCACATGCCAGCCAATAAATTCTGTCCCTGGGCATCTTCATTTATTTCCGTTGAGTTATCTGGGGGAGCTTATCTTTAGGAGACAAAGAGTTTGAATATTTTAAAGAGCTCTTGCAATATGAATTGCGACACGAATTGCTGAGGTAAAAGATGTTCCCAACTCAGAACCCCCTATAAAAGGAGGAGAACATAAAGAAAGAGAACATTTTTCTGTTCTCTTCAGCCCCTATTTCATATTAATGGCTCAGCTCCTTGGTGTGATTATGACATAGAGCTCCTTGCTTGCATTTCTCTGTTCTAAAACCTGCTTGTGAAAATCCTCGGGGTGCAGATGTGTTCCTCTGGGGGCTTAAACAAAGAGCTGGCAGCTGATTGGGAAATTCTCCAGAATTTCCAACTCTTTGAGTGCATTCTTCTTTCTAGGAATGGTATTTGGATATAATGTGGAAGGGGAAAATACAGCAGAATTCCATTTACTCCAGAACCATCCTTTGTATTTAAAGAATGTTCTGTCTCAAAGAATCGATCCAGCAAACTGCACAGGGCCAGGACTGGGTGTGTTGGCACCAGGGAATGGTTTCCCAAACCCTGTCCCCATTTTCTCAGTAGGTTGCAACACTTGCTCAGCCATAAAAAGGCCAAAGTGATTGAATTAACACCCATAAAATGTTCAGACACTGCTAGAAAATGATGTAACATAAACTACACATAAAGCCTCGTTAAAAAAAAAAAAAAAAAGGGAATGTGTTTTCCTTCTCTATGTTTCAAAGTTGAGTTTTCCTTTTTGTGTAGAGACAAAAGAGCTTGTGAAAATTTCAAAGCCACCTGGGTGCCTTTTCAAAAATACTTTTGCCACCAAGTTCTTTTGAACAGGGATTTTTTTTTTGGGCTCTGCAATGTTTCTGGCTGGTGCAGCCCAAATTCTTCACAGCACAGAGGATTCAAAGGCAGAGCAGATTTCCACACTGGATTGTGCAGAACAGAGGTGAGCAGGGAGACCTGGCTCTATCAACAGCACTTACATCACTGAGGAGTGAAAGAAAGGAAAACAGAGAGGGGTTTTCCCCTTAGCTTCAAAAAAAAATACGGATAAAACAGGAATAAACCAGCTAGAAAAAGTAACAATCTTGATCTCGCTCATAAAGAAATCACTGATAATAAAATAAATCTGTTTTTCTCAGAGAGTAGCTTCTTTCTTTTGTCCTTACCACACGTGGCTAAAAAGTTTTCTCACAAATCAGCCTTGAAAGGCACAAAATTCTCTGCGAAGTGGGCAAAGGCTGTGGATATAGATCCTCACCCTGGGCAGCAGGGGCAGGGATTCTGCCCTTCCCCGGATCAATGATGCTGCTGGAATTGCAGAGGCTCCGAAAGTCGGCTCTGACCTTTCCAGGGCAGCTGAAAGCAGGGCTGAGATTCTTTGAAAACGATCAAACCTCTCATCTTAAATCCCCTTTCAAAAGGGAAGCGTCTCCTGAGCTGTTGCTTCTCAACAGGAAAATGCTGTGGCAGGATGTGGGAAGGCAGAAGGAAAAGGAATTTTATTTTTCCAGCCTGGCTCACCCTCTCTCTCCTGGGAGCAGCTCCTGCTGGCACAGCTGAGGTGGGACAGCACCATAAAAATCAGGGCAGGGTCTGGTAGCTCGAGTTGTGCCCAAACCCCCCAGTCTGTTCTTATTTAAGTGTTTTAGTGTGACCTGCCTGCCCCAGAGGCCACCTCTGAGTGCTCAGCCCCGTGTGATGACAGCAACTCCTTAAACCTTTCCTTCAACCAGCAAAATAATTAACTGCTGATCTGGTTTTAGAAGCGTTTTCCATGCAAATGTTCAGTGAGTAACTTCCCCATGCCTCTCCAGCTCGAGTTTAAAGCAGCGTTAATGGCTCTGAAGCAATCAGAAATGTTCTGCTGAGGGGCAATCAAAGCAGTGTTGGGAGAGCCCAGGATTATTGCTGGGTGCTAAAGCAGCCCCTAAAGATCGGCTGTTCACAAATTCCACAAGTTAGATACATTTGATCATTCAGAAATTATACTGACACCTTTAATGCCATTTTTCTTCTGTCTCAGTAGCAACATTTCTTTTATATTACAGATATATCCATGGGCGAGGGGAGGTGGCAGATTTTACCAATATCATACAAAATACCGATGCTCCCATCTGAAATAAACTCTCAGGACAAGTCACCTCTTTACAACATCATGCAAACTATGATCTGCAAGTCCAAGACATATAGTTATATACACACATTTTGGGGGTACAGCAGTGACACATTTTCATTGGTCATCATAACTTTTTAAGATTTTTCAGCAATGTGAATTATTCACCTTCTTGCCAGCTCCTTCCACTTCTTCCCCAACTGCAGTGGCCGCACAGGAATAAAACTGTGTGTAAAAAAATCACCTCCAGTCTGACTGATAGGAGTGCAAAGTACCCACCAATCCTCCTGAACAGCCCAAAAAAAATCCTGTGTGAGGGGGGATGAGGAAAAAACAGGAATTTGGGCACAAAGCCGTGCCACCAATTCCCTGATATTTGTACCAGGAGCACCAAGCTGCCAGGGATTGGATTTTCCATCAGTGAAACACCAACAGGACACACTGCACTTGGCCAGCAAGGGAAGGAACTGGAAACAGATCCCAAAAGCAGCAAATCCCAGCCCAAACTTCTAGGGAAGCTCCCAGGTTGCTGCAGATGCTTCCACCCACCAACATTTTCAAGTACACAGAACTTTTTAATTTAGAACCATATCCTTCATGATATGCAAGGCACAAAGATCCATCAATTCAGTGTATTTGGGGCACGGGGGATGAAGGTTTTGTGAGCAGCTCATGTGAAAATCATTTAATTGAATATTCAGTCTGATGGCACTGGAGATTGATGCTGATCAAAGCAGAGGTTTCATCCAAAATCCTTTGGAATCAATGTGATTCTTAACACCAACTTCAGTGAGGCCAGGATTTCTGCCTAAATTTTATTTTTAAATACAATGCATAGGTTATTTCTAGATCACTCTGGTTACCTCCAGGATTCTGCCAGACTAGCTCATGGAATTTTTTTTTTGCTTCCCGGGATAATTTCTGTGAATCCCAAAAGCTTCCATTTTGCATATAATAATTTTATCCAATAAAAAAATAGTATGGAGCGACTCCCAGAACCCAAAGGTCAAAAAATCAGCTAGCATATGTGAATCTTTATTATGGAACAATGAGATAATAAATAAGTTTATGAATTCACATGACCTGTACAAAAAGCTGGGAAGCTTTTGTACCGAGTTAGGTACCAGTTATTTGGATTTCACATTTATTAAACAAATGATCTAAAGTTTTATACACCTGTGGAGTTAAGGCAAAACCAGATAAAACCTTTAACACAACAGGAGGGTTGGCAAATACACAGAAATACGAACAAGGGGGATCTCATCTCCAGCTGACAAAGAGCTTGTGCCCAAGGAAGGAATCCCTCAGGAGCTGAACAAAGCAGCAATTACCAATCAAGTTAATTAAAACTGAGGAACGAGGTGTCCTGCCAGCCACTCAGCACCCAAGCCAGCCACTCAGCACCAGGAATGCCCTGTGTGAGCCAGAGGAGCAGGGTGTGCCAGGGCAGCCCAGCACAGGAACACGGCCAGCACAGCAACACTCGGGTCTTTGGCAGCAACACACCAGCTCTTGTGAAGGCTGAACCCACATTTCCTACAGGAAAGACTCGGTGCCAGTCTTTTCACAGTTAAAGAAAATCCACTTCTTCCCCGAATCTGGATGAGTCCAGGAAATGAAACTGGAATAAATCTTGCAGGCGGCTTTAGACTGTAACCTTAAGCATTGAGATTTACTGTCTGCTTTAGTCTCAGTCCAAAGATACCGTGCTTGAACACGCAAAATCCCGTGGAACTTCTGAGCAGCTCAGATGGGGCCAAAAATCCATGGAGAGAATCCCAAACCAGCCGTGAGAGCACAACCAGGAGCCATCGCTCCCGTGAGGACGACGTGATCTTCATGGAAGGGAGGCGAGCATGAGTCCACACAGGAAAACTGACTTTACAGGGGGAACACCAGGAAGCCAGAGAACGTGGAGTACTGCCAGCCACCGACCAGATTCCCCTTCTCCAGCTTCAGGTACACCTTGTCCTCCTTGTCCAGGTACAGCAGGACCCCGTTGGTGGCGGCTTCACGGGTGACGTCCTTGTCCCCGGCGAAGGCAGAGATCACTGGCTTCCCATTCAGCATCAAATTCACCTGCAAGAAGCTCTAATTAACTGCAAAGCACCGAGAGCCACCGCTGAGCACTAACCACAGTGCCAGGGGCCAACCTTCAGGGCTTCTGGGGCTGTTTTAAACTGATAGTGATGTTTATTTGGCACCGGGATGTTTGTGAGCTGGATCTGCACTGAGTGAGGCATCACCTCAGTTGGTATCACTTTGCTTATCTTAAGGGTTATTTAGTCACATAGAAGGAGAAAAAAAATATAATTTCAAGAAATTTGGGCTCCCAGAGGTGTTACAGGAGGTGCCAGGAGCACCACAGTGGGCTGGGAGCTTGCACTTCACTGGGAATAAAATGCCTGTCCCTCTCAATACTGATGGCAGCTTAGTTCTGAAGTTTAGAACCCATTTTTAGCTTTATAAACTGACTCCATTTTTTCTATAAAACACTTCTGCCAGCCAGCACAGCCTCTGCTCTGAAAGCAGCATCTCTAAATCAAGATGGGCAGGGCCTGGGGGAATGGGAAGATCCAGGCATTTTTCATTTCCCCCATGGCAAGCCATCAGCTTTGCTGGTTTTCCTCTCTGAGCAGCTCTAATGCAGTCACAGGGGGTGAATTATGGGATGCTTACCCACTTCCACTGTGCTGGCCTTGCATATGGTCCTGTTCATTTTAATGGGAGTCACCACAGAATAAATTAGTGCTCAGCAGAAGCCAGGGCAGCAGAGGCTGGTATTTATTTGGGATTCACCTATCTGGGAAATCCACTTAATCAGGTGTCTCCAGGGACCCAACTGCAGCTTGCTGATATTTATGGCTCTAACAGATGCTGTGGGGGCAGAGGAACATCACTTGTGTGGGAAGCCTGCAGGTGATTTAGTGGGGCTGGAGGTGGCTGAGGCTCAAACCAGTTTGATCCACGGCAACGGTTTCTGGTTCTCCTCCCCATTTTCCCCACAGAAAAAAAGGCATCAAGGCTTTACTCATGGCTGGGCTTGGGTTTCTCCCTCTCTCTCTTCCATCAGGCTCCCCTGGAGTCATCTGACAGGAATTTAATCACAGCAGAAGACACATGATGGGTTTGCCCGGGATGGGCTCACACTGACTGCTCAAAAAGGGAGCCGAGCAAACCCATCCACCCCTTGGGAATCTCTGATCCATGGAAGACTGGAACACTCCCTGCCTCGAGCCCCAAAGTCCCAGATTTGAGCTGCTGGTTTGTGAAACGCCAGAGTCTGAGATTCTTCCAGAACCCAAGGCTTGGCATCTTTCTTGGCAGTGGGCATTTTAAATCCACTGAAGAAGTGGCTGGCACGCAGTGGTTCAGCCTTCAGCATGCAGGAGAGTGAAAAGAGCACGTTGTGAGCACACCAAGCAGATCATAAGCTCATCACAGAGATTTTCATGAGGTCAATGTTTCATTTAAGGCTTTGCCATTGACCTGTCGGGAATTAGGATTTTCCTCTGTAAACTGAAGGGGGATTGCACCCGAGCTGGGCTCGTGGCTCTCACCAGCTCTCTGCCACCTCCACTTCTCCCAGGAGCTTCCCCAGCATCCCAGAGCAGGCACAGAGGGAAGTGGGCTCATGCTCCTGCAGGAACCCCGCTGGGCTCAGCCCGGCAGGCTCAAACCCACACCCAGGAGCAGGAGGGAGCAGGGACGAGCCCCAGGCACTCGGTGGAGTCTCCTGGCTGGAAAGGAGGGAAGGCACAGATGCTGCTCCAGCTCTGCAAAGCCAGGAGGAGTCACAGCAGCTGCGTGACCTGGCAGGGATTAGGGAATTACTTCAAGGAATTTGCTGTTGGCTCAGCAAGGAGATGTTCAGGAATTTAAAGGCTTTTCCCTCCTGTATTTAATGAGGCAGCTCCGTGGCTATTGAGCTACAGAAGGAAGTGCAGAATTAGCCCTTTTCTCTGACATATCTCACACCTTTTGTGCATTTTATGATGAAAAAAGACGTTTAAATTGCTGTAAAGGTTCCCTAGAAGACATTGCTGTAGGGATATAACCAACCTGGGTCCTCAGCACACTGAGGGCATCACCAGGTACCTGGCACCAGATGCCAGGGCACAAATACTGTTCCAAAAACACTCAAATCCTCAGAAATTCCACACACTGAGTTTAACCTGCAGCAAAACATGACTCGTCAACAGCGTTTAAGTGAAATTCAGAGCTCTCTTTTTCTCTTGGATCATTCATTCTATTGAATGCTTTATGTCCCTCAGGTATTCATGGCATGGAAGGGAAGTTGTGGTGATTTATCTGAGGTTCATCTGAGATTTATCTTATTTCTGTTCATTTTAAATTAATGGACTCTACTGCTAGGAAGTCAACACCACAGGTTGCTGTAAACGAAGCAATTTTTCCTTAAAATCATAACAGATGCTCCCGTGCTCAGTCAATATTCTAGTCTAAATAAACAGTTTAAATAAAGATTTTATAATCATACTCATCAACATACCTGAATTGTTTGACTCTGGTAGACTTTAATTACGTGAAAATTGAAGCTGTAAATTCCTTTCCGTGGTGCTACAAAGACGGACTCCAACGTGAAAAAATTGCCCACATTTACAAGGATCTACAAACAGAAGAATGTAGCATGGGGATTAGTAGAGGTAGTGAGTGCTAAGGAAAAATACAGATTATTAACTTAAGAAACCATTCACCCACGGAAAAAAATTAATCTGCATCTAAGCTGCTTTCTTCATTTTCTCTCTATTACTTTAGAATAACTCATAAAATGGGTATTTATTTGTATTTATAGGACAACTTTACTACAAATAAACTAAGACGGGAATTATTTCTCACTTTGCTACTACACCATACCCTCAAGTCCTTTCTTCCACACGTTTTAAAAAGGCATTTTTGTCCATCATCCCCCAAACCGAAGCGAAACCCCCAATCCTGGGAGGGGCTTTTGGCTGGAAAGCAAAGCTTTAGGGACCCGGGGTGAGCGAGGATGCTGTGAACAGCACGAGCATGAACCCAGCACAGCTCCCAGCTGAGAGACTGCAGCACCTGGGGGAAAAAAACCTGCCTGGGAGCCTGCAGTGGTTCTCAGGAGCACGGATAATAATTTGGGTTTAATTAAGCAGAGGGAAGTGGCAGAGGGGAACATAGGAGAGGAGAGCATCACCCGTGCGCTACACATCCTCTGTAAGGACTGCGTCTCGCTCTCTTTCCGCCTAATTATGCTTTATTTCTTGATATTTCCAGGCTCCTTTGTGCCTGGCAGAGCCCTCGGAAGCCTCCCGGACTGTCCCTGGAGTTTTCGGGTCGTTTGTAGTGGCAGCACTGAGCCGTGCGGCACATCTGGCTGCAGCTGTCACCGCGATCACCGTGTAGGAACGAGCAGAACCATCAGTCTCAAGGACTTTGGGCTGGCCCCAGCACGGGAGCTGCGATTAAAACGTGTGCTGAGCATTAAAAAAATGTTTTTAAAAGCATTAAAAATGTTTTAAAAAGCATTAAAACGTTGGTGCCGAGCCGAGCCGAGCTGGACCGCGAATTGCGCTCGGGAAAAGCCCAAGGGTTTTTCCTTTAGAATTCTCTCTTCTCCCTCTCTCAAATGCTTGGGGGGCATCCCCAGGCCCCTCGGGGCGATGCCACCTCCCCGGTGCCCCTGCCGCTCTCGGGGGGCCAGCGGGCACCTCGGCAGCCCCCAGCTCGCCCTGCCCAGCCCTGCGCTTGCCCCGGGCGGTACCTGTTGCAGCTCGGGGATGCTGCTCACCTGGTCGAAGTAGATGATGCGCGTCTTGTTGCTCATCTCGGAGGGCTCGTGGTTGGTGCTCCGCACGGCCGAGAAAGCCACCTTGGAGTTGGCCGCCCGCACGGAGATGCCCAGCGGCGAGGAGGACGAGCCCTTGGCGTCGGGCGCGGGGTTGGAGTCGCAGACCACCAGGCACTTGCCCTCCAGCACGATGGGCTCGGTGTCGTTCTGCGCGGCGGCCACGCGGCCGCCCAGGGCCAGGGCCAGCAGCAGCAGCCGCCAGCCCATGGTGCGCTCCGCGCTCCGGCCGCCACTGCCCGCCTCGCCTCCTCCTCCCAGCACTTTGTGCCGGCCTCTTCTCGCCTCTTCTTCTCTTCTTTTTTTTTTTTTTTTTTTTTTTTTTTTCTCTCCCCGGCTCTCCTCTGGCGAGCTCTTCAAAACGCGCCGCAAAAGGAAAAAGCCGCCCAGCCGAATTCGCGCTGTCCACAACGCCCTTTTCTCCCCTCTCTCCACATCAAAAAAGAGCGTGAGAAAGGGAGGTGGGGGCAAAAGAAGCCCCCGGGTGAATTATTGGTGAGAGAGGGAAAAGCGAGGTGGCGGAGAAATGAACCCTTTGGGCGCTGCCATGCCTGCCGCGGGCGGCGGATCGAGCTGGAGATCCGGGATGCTCGGAGCGGCGGAGCGCAGAGCTGGGAGCTTCCCGCAGAGCTGCCAGATCCTGCCTCTGATAGCAGCGGCAGGAGCTGCACACTGCCCTTCCTCCCTCTCTGCCTCTCCCTCTCTGTGTGTCTCTTTTTCCTCTCCCTCTCTGTGTGTCTCTCTTTCCTCTCCCTCTCTGTCTCCTCTCCCTCTCTCCCCTCTCTCTCTGTGTCTCCTTCCCTCTCCCTTTCGTGTGCTCCTTCTCTCTCCTCTCTTGTCTCCTCTCCCTTTTGTGTTTCCTCTCTCCCTCTGGTCTCTTTCCCTCTCTCCCTCTCGTGTGCTCTTTTCCTCTCCCTCTCTGTGTGTCTCTTTTCCCTTCTCCCTCTCTGTGTCTCTTTTCCTCTTCCCTCTCTGTGTTGCTCTCCTCTCTCTCTCTCTCTCCCTCTCTCCCTGTGCTCCTCTCCCTCTCTCCCTCTCTGTGTGTCTCTTTTCCCTCTCTCCCTCTCTGTGTGCCTCCTCTCCCTCTCTCCCTCTCTTCTCTTCCCTCTCTCTCTCTGTGTCTCTCCTCTCTCCTCTCTGTCTCCCTCTTTCCTCTCGGTGTGTCTCTTTTCCTCTCTCCCTCTCTCTGTGTCTCTTTTTCCTCTCCCTCTCTGTCTCCTCTCCCTCTCCCGCTCTCCGTGTCTCTCCCCCGCCCGCAGTTGTTATGTCACTGCGAACCTGCCCACTTCTCACCTCACCCGAGGTTTCGTGCCCACAATCCCTCCCCTCGGGATCGCCCCCCTGCTCGCACACTCTCCCGTCCTCCCTGGAAGTTCTGGAGCGGCTGCAAAGCGCCAGAAGATCTCGGCATCCCGATTTCAGCAGGAGGAGGATGGCGAAGAGCCGCAGCCTCCCGGGAAGGCAGCACCCCGACCCTGCCGGAGCCTCCCGGGGCACGGAGCGCCCCGGATTCCCGAAATCCCCGCCGGGCTCCCGGCAGGGCTGCGCTGCCCGCTCCCGGAGCAGGAGCACGGCCAGGTGTCACCCCGCGGTGCTGGCACGGGCTGGCCGCGGCATCGGACACCTCTGCCCAGCACTACCCGACTTGTATCGTGTGTGGTGGAAGGGCTGGGGGACTGAGCAGGTACCTGAGCTCAGTTCTGCCATGAATTTCCAGATTATTAAAAACCTGAGCGGCTTGGTGCTGGTGGTGGCTTCCAGACAAGATCATCACCTGGCCCCCTTCAAAATAATCTCATGGTGAAACCTAAACTCCTAAACTCACTTCAGGGGCTGGCAGAAAGGGCACAGTGCTCTCAGAAGCAGAATTGGGCACACAGATATCCAAAAAAAAAAAAAAAAAAAAAAAAAGCTTTGTAAGAAATTGAGTGAATGATTTTTAATAGATGCTTTTCAGTACAGCAAAATTTTTTGTGCCTGTAAGAGCTTTGCAACAAATATGTCCTGGGTGAACCATAAACCAGCAGCAGCTTCCTTTCCCTGCTTGGCCAGGGCATCTCTGGGTGCTGACAGAAGAAATTAAAGAAGCAACACAAAACTGGAGAAGGAATAAAAGCCACCAAAATCCACCCTCTGCTGAACACCAAAGCTTTCTGTAGGCAAATGTGAGCAGGGGCTGGTTTTCAGTTAATGTGGAGAACTGAGGGTGAAGGGTTAGTTCTGCAGAGCTCAGCAAAGTCTGTGAGAAGCCATAAAGCAGCCAAAATTCTTAGCAAGCATCAAACTCCCTAAAATTCAGAAGGCCGGACTCAAATTTTAAGGATCTCATTGATCAAGCAAGAGGCAAAAAGAAATATTTCTGTTTTCTAGGAACGCATCACTATCCCCTTGCTCAGTGACACAACAAGGATGGATGGAAGGGCCCAGGTGGGAAGCAGCATTTACTGTAAGGAAAGGAAACAAGAAATCAAACAAATCCTTACAGCACAGCTTTGTGCCTCTTGTAGAGCTTGGATCTGCAGATTAAAACATTCACTCCTGTGCACAGGAACATCTGTTTGAGGAGTCTAGCAGAACAAAGCTGTGGTGAAAATATTTTGTAAATGCCACTGCATAAATATTTCCACATCTCCTGTGGAAATTTCTCTCACTATTTCAGCATCTCCTGCTTCAAACCCCTTCTGTCCCTAAAGCTGCTGAGTAGCCTTTTAACACTGCACAGGTAACAGCAAATAGAATTACACGTGCACCCAGATTTTAATTGGAGCTTGGAACTGCTGATGGTTTTGAGAGATCAGTCATTTGTCAGAGATTCAAAGCCTTACAATAATTTTACAATAATTTTTGAATTTAGAAACTTGGGTTTGGTTTGGTTTTGTTGTGGACAATGCCATCGACTGTCTCTAGATGTTCTTCCCAATATCCCATCTACCCCTGTTCTCTGCCAGCCTGCAGCCATTCCCTGTGTCCTGTCCCTGCAGCCCTGTAAATCCTCTCTCCCAAGGCCCCCCCGAGCTCAGCCCAAAGCTTCTCCTGGGCACTGAACAAGCCCAGCTGTGCCAGCAGAGCTGCTCCAGCCTCTGCCCACCCTGGTGCCTCCTCTGGGATCTCCCCAGCAGCTCCAGGTCCCTCCCGTGCTGGCCCCAAGGGCTGGATGACTTTCCCTGGAGTAAAATAGGCTGGAATTTGGCCAGGGGACCCCACAGGGCTGTGACACAGCCATCAACTTTCTCCACGGGCTGCTCCCAGTGACACCAGGGCTGTAAATAATATCCATAACCCACAAATCCACACCTAAGGCAGCAGCCCTGTCACCAAAATGCCTGATCCACATCAGGAAACACCTCCTCCCTTTTTCCCACCCAAAGAGCAGGCAGAGAGCTCCGAGCTTATTTGACACAATCCTTGTTTGGGTGGCTGAGCTGGGCTTTAATTGCTGAGCAAAATGAGGGAAGTTTGCAGGGGATGGTGAGTTGAAAAGTGGAGTTTGCATTTAATTTGAAAGCAGAAAGGTTAATGATTACTCTTATTTTATCTGACAAAGAATTTCTCGGTATTGATCCAGCTCCCTCTAACAGGGATTTTGTGTTTCTTCCTTTGAAAGAAAAATGAGTAAAATAAATAGCAACAGTACAAACAATTGAAATTCAGTCAGATTAAACTCACAGCTTCTTTCCCTTTCTAGACACACACTGTGGGAGCCTAAAACTGCCTCCAGTTGGAAGAACTTTGCTGTTTCACAGGAGACTTCCAGCACTGAGGCAGCTTTCTGCCGGAGGGAAGAGCCCCAGGGAGAGTCAGGATAAAACACCACGTTTGCATCTACATCTCCTTTCACCTCTCGCCTGGTAAACCTGCACGAAACACAATTTCTCTATCAATATTGCATGAAACCTCCCAAACCTCCTCGGAAACAGAACATCTTGCTGTGTCTAATTAGCCATTTGCCTTACAAAAGGAGGAATAATCTGCCTCAGACTTCTTCTCATGCTTTTTGAGCTTCCTGCTGGTGTCTGGAGGCCGATGGAATTTTTCTAACCCCTCACTAACAGAGCCCTCCTTCCTCTCCTTTCTTCTTCAGCCTCGTTATATCTGAGCTTTCTGCTCAGAGTGTGGGGAGGTTTTTGCAGGGAGCTGAGCCCCCCCAGCCCCTCTGAGCAGGAGCTGTGGCAGAGGGGGAGATCCATCCCCAAATCCTCATGGCAATCCCCACCTGTGCTCCTGGCCAGGCTTTGCCCTGCGTTTTTGTCTCAGGGTGATGCTTGCATCTTTATTTGTGTGTTTTGCTATGTTGGATATTACGTTTCGAGGTTGTCTCTGAAGGACAAATGTTTTGTTTTGGTTTTGTTATCAGCCTGTTCTCTCACGACTGGCAGGACATAGATTTGGGGCAGTACAGAGTGTGGCTTTTGGTTTTTGCTGGGCTCTTTTTGCTTGGCTCTAGCTCTGCTTCTCCTTTTGCTCCTGCTTTGTTGTCTGGGTTTTTTTTCCCTTTTCCTTTTCTTGTAACTACTCGAATCTGCTCCGGACTGGGACCTGAGAACACCGAGAATTTGCACCTCATGTCCTGCGGGAGCCATCCCAGTGCCAGAGGGACTGATAACAGAGCGAGCACCCCCAGGAGAGACTTGCTGAACTTGTCATCTCTTTTTCCGAGCAGTGAAAGCGTGTTGTCACCCGATATTGTTCATTTTGTGTACTGGGGGTGCTGTGCCTGTTAAATAAACAAGTTCTTTCCCCTTCTCTCCGAGGAATCATCCCCAAACCGGCTTGCTCTCGGGAGGGGTCCCCCTTTGGAGGTTTTCTCCCAAATTTGCCCGAATCCAGGGCGGTTTTGCATCCCTTCAGGCTGGAATTGCAATTCCTGGGCTGGCTGCTGGCTCCATCTGGCTCTTGGCTCCCGGACAGCTGGCCCGTGGTTCTCTGCTGCTCAAACAGTTTGTTGGCCAAGCCCGAGACAAATTCACCTGGCTAATGAGCCTGATGGTTCTTAAAAACAGCCTGGAAATGCTTAACAAAGTAAATTTCACTTCATTTATGTGAGCGTAAAATGTAAACAGGTCCTGGAGGGATATAAAAAAATCTTCAGTACACGTGACTACAATGAATAGAAGGTTTTGGTCATTAATTCACACTGGTGCAGACTCAAGCCTAGATTTTCCTTGCTTTGTTTTAATCTAAAATCCAATTTTCCTTGTTTTTTTCAAGTGAGCTTTTTCTGTACTTTGCCTATTTTAATGTAGCTCTCCTCAACCCATCCCATCTTCAGGAATTTGTTAAACTTTCTGCAGCGGCAGAGCTGAGCAAACAATGAAAAACAATTTCCTGCCTGTATTTGTTGGGGCTGCTTTCGTTTCCCTGGCACTCTGCTATGATAAATCCGTGTTTTGATGGCCTCCTCAGGAAAGAGAATTTTCAAACTCCCTGTGAATTTTAGAGGTGATTAAGGAAATGAGTCAGCAGGATGTGCAAAGGTAGAGCTGCTCAGATGTGCTGACAGCTCTGGCATTTGAGGTCTTTATTCAGCATTTCTTGAGCAGCCAGAGCTTCTCTCTGACCAAAGCTGAGCACCAGGTGAAAATTGGGGTTTAAAATTCTCCCAGGCAGGTGCTGCCAGTCCTTCCAGCAGCTCTTACTCCTTGTTAGGTGTCTGGGAATATTCCAGTTTTTCTGTTGCTCTGAGTCCAAGGCTTGGTCTGGGTTTACATCAGTGTAAAAGTGAGAGCAAAATGTGACCCTGGAAATTCTTCTTGCTCCTTCTGAGGCCCCAGGTAGGAGTCAGTAGTTTGCAACATCATTAATCTTCACTAAACTATCCACAAATAGCTTGCTATTTCTCGTATTTTTGTTTATTCAAAATATTTCCAGGAAATATTTCCGTGTTTAACCCTCCAGCAAGAACAGAGGTTAGGTGGATGAAGCCCATAAAATCAAGAGCACACTTTAACTGCTTTTAAAGCAGGTATTTGCATTTAGAACTTGTTATAAAGCAAGATTTAACTCTTGTGTTGCTATTGCATTTCAGCTATTTTTTTGCAGAACTCCAGCCTTTTGGGGAGGGTGTCAGCACAGCTTCCCTGCCTGCAGAAAGGCAGAGACAAGAGCAGAAAAAGCATTTACACACCTAAACCACAAAGTGTGGGGCATTTGGGGAGAGAGCTGCTCCATCCCCTGCAGCTTGGAGAGCAAAGCCATCCCAGCAGGGCAGCTGCAGCAATTCCAGCATCTGAAGGGTTTGGATGGGGTTGGATTTTCCTAATCAGCTTAATTGCTGCCAGCAAAGATTGTTTGGAAAGGCAGGATTCCAAGGAATGAGCCTCAGTGTAAGCATTAGTGACAGCAGCTCGGGATATTGTCTGGGAGTTGTTCACTGACTGAGAAAAGTTCCTGGGTTGGAATGGAGCAAATTTCTATTTCTAATTGCATCATTTCAGGCCAAGTCCCACAGAGCCTGTTCAGGAAAATTTCTAGGGGCTGCAGGAAGAATTTTGGTGTAAATCTGCTCATCAGTACTTGATCTTTATGGACAAGAACCTTTGGGGTTTTTTTAGGTCAGTGCTGATGAGCAAATGACATCACCCAATGAGGATCATCAGTTATTTTATTTACCCTTGTTCAAAAGAGGGTCAGTGATTTCTGTTTCTGAACACATTGCAGCGCTTCTAAATTGCATCCAGGGATTCGAATCTGCATCTGAAACCTTTTGTTTCAAAAAATCTCATTTGTCAAATGAGCTTAAAGCAATATTTAGCTACTTTGTGGCTTTCTCTGGTTTAATTACTGCTGACTGCCGTGGTGTAAAACATCCCCAGCGGGCAGAATTCATCCCTGGATAAATAGACAGCAAGTGGGAAGGCTTAGAGCTCGTTCAGCAACGCCTGCAATCATTTCAGGGTACCCCCCAAACCCCTCTGTGCTGCTCACACACATCACACCGTGCTGGTAGGGGAAGGATTCCAGTCGGTGCTAAAGAAAATCTTATTTTCACCAAGTGTTCATAGCTGAAGTGGGGCTTTCCAAAGCTCTCCTGGTCTTTGTTACCCTGGGAATGAAGCAGCTGGATCAGCTCTCAGTGCGTTCTAAACAGTGACAAAACGAACATTTCCCTTGAATTTGGGGAGGAAACTTCCCAGCTGAGCATTCTGCCAGCCTGTGAGCTGGAATGCTGTACCGGTGGAAATCCACCCCCAGGCTCTGGGAGTGGGGCAGGATCTGTGCAGGAGCTCCTTGGGGCACCCAGCTCTTCATCAGAGCAGCCCCTGTGTGTGGAGTTTTCTTCTTTAAGATGAGCTGTTTAAAACTTCTCCGTGGTTTTTTTTTGGTTTTTTTTTTTTTTTTTTTTTTTTTTTTTTTTCTGAGCCATCAATAGCAGCAACTTCTTGAGCACAGGAGGATTTTCTAAGAACTCGTTCAGGCTTTGGTTGTTGTACAGTGAGCCCCCAACAGGGAGCCATTCAGAAACCCCACTTTTATTCTCTTTATCCCCTTCTCCTAAAACTGGTTTGGATTTGAAAGGCATTAATTCAAACCAGAAACCAACATTCATAAGTGATATCAAAGCTTTTCTGCACAAAACACCTTCCAAGAGACCACAATTTTAATTTTACTGCTCATTTGTACAAATGAGCAGGAGCACTCTGCCTGGTGCATGCAGTTCAAATAGGAAAGAGGAAAAAAAAAAATAAAAAGGGAAAACCTGGAAAGCAAAGTTCAGCCACTGCCCTGGGATATAATTGTCCACTTATGGAAGTTCAATTTTTTCCACTGACTCTAGTGCTGGATAATCTCTGCTCTTTACATTATTGGTTTGAAGAAACCCAGGGAGAATTCTGCCCCTGGGGAAAGATATTTGTATTTCAGCCTGTGAATTCCTGCAAACCCCTTGTGAGTGGTGCCCCTGTGGGAGCTCAAATCCCTTCAGTGACCTGTGCCTCGACGAGCTCCTTTCTCCCAGCATTTCCTGAGGCACATCCAAATACCCTGAGACATTGGATAAAGTCAGGGATTTCTTCTGGGAGCTCCAAGCCTGGAGTGTGGGGCTGTCCTGAGCCCTGGCTCTGCTGAAGGCCATTATGGGCTAATAGGAAATGGAAATTATCTTCCCTGCTCCTGCTGCTCCTGCTCAGCCTGCCACAAATGTGCATTTTAGGGAAAAAAAACATGGAAAGAAATCTCCTTTTGCTCCTGGAGCCAGTGCTTCTGTCACTGCTGAGCTGTCAGCAGAGGAAATTCAGTGCAGGTCTGACCCCCAGCTCCACACAGCTGAATATTGACCCAAATTTCACTGGCCAGAACTTCTTATAACACCCTCACTAATATTTCATATTCCAGAAGAGGCCTAAAAATCAGCTCTGGGGGGGAAAAAAATAGCCCAGACGTTTAAATGCTGCAATTCTTGCAGTTCAGATTGCTCCTGAAAGTAACATTTTCCACAAAGAGGAGCATCACCCAACGCTTTTATGGCTTTTGCGGGATTAAACCATCCCCTGCTAAGGAGGGATTTGAAGGACATTATCCACAGGGAGACCTGGAGCTCACCTATATAACCCCAAAGAAATGCTGAGGTGTAAAAGATGTTATTCTTGGTACCAGAAAAACACAGTAATACAATTCCAGAGACCTGCAAAACTCCAACTTTATGCTAAACGAGTTAAGCAATAAAGCATGAGGCAGGGAGCAAGGTCTGGTTGTTTTTACATATAAATCAGGATGTCTCAAGCTCCCAGGCATTTGGGAAAATGGAAACATCTCCCACTCCACAGGAAAGCTTTGTGCTCTCTGAAGGGGACAGAACTTCATGCCAAGAAGGTTCTTTTTTAAAATTTTAATTAATTTTTTTAATTAATGCTCCAGGATGTTCCCCACAAAGGCACAGATATCGACCACTGGGCAGGATATATTTTTAATTGGGAGAGGCTTTGCCAGCTGAGCTATAAAACAAGTGCAAGCTGTTAAATAGAATAATGGAGAAGAAAGACTGGGTGGAGGGGGAAAAAGTAATGAGAAAAAAGAAAAAAAAAAAAAAGAATCTTTAGTTAAAAGAGTCTTAGCAGGATTTTGGAGCTAAAAACCCCTGTAAGTTATCATGAGCATCACTCCTGCTGCTGGGGGCTGCAGGGATGCTGGTGCCATGGAATTGGCACTGGTGTCCAGGATTAGGTGCCAGGAACCCCGTGGAAAGGAGGAGGATTCAGATTGTGGAGCTGCAATCCCACCCAGGGGTGCTCACAGGGCAGGGCTCCCTGGGATGGGGCTGCAAGGAGTGAACAACTCTTTGAGTTTTCCTCTCTCAGGCAGAAAGAGAAGCTGTAGATCCTGCAGATGTCGCTGCCTCGAGGCAAGCACAGCCAATTGTGTGTAAAATTAAATACTCCAATGGCTTCTGCAAATGTTTTTGTGTGGAATAAGTCTCGGGGGTGCTGATTTTAGTTCTGTCTCCTTCCTTCTGCCTCTGAGAAGGTTAACTGGGAGCACAGCCCTGACAAGGCTGTTGGGAAACCCAAATAAAAGATTTTTTTTCTGGTTCACACATGGAAAAAAAAACTCTTCCTTTTGCAGGCAGTGTCCAAATGTCCCTGCACTGCTGGTGATGGTTCTGGGCTGAGCCAGCACTGAAATTCCCTGTCCTGCCCTTGCCCTGAGCTCCTGGGTGCTCCAGGGTGAGGAAATTTATTTAGGGCTCCCCTGTGATGAAATTTATTTATTGACATTGTTTATTTATATTTATATTGTTTGAAATTTGTATTGAATTGTGTTGAAATTTGTTTATTATGAAATTTGTTAGATATTTACCAATTATTAGTTACTGTTATTAGATGTGTATCTGATGTTAGATTTTTATTTACCATTAGGTATTTATCTCTTGCCAGATGTTTAGATTGTAGGGACTGCTGTAGCCTTCATGGTAGATAAATGACATTAACCATATAAAGCTATATTTTTATTTTATTTTATTTTATTTTATTTTATTTTATTTTATTTTGTTTTGTTTTATTTTGTTTTATTTTTAATTTTATTTTATTTTATTTTATTTTATTTTATTTTATTTTATTTTATTTTATTTTATTTTATTTTATTTTATTTTATTTTTATTTTATTTTATTTTATTTTATTTTATTTTTATTTTGTTTTATTTTATTTTATTTTATTTTATTTTATTTTATTTTATTTTATTTTATTTTCCTACTTAGGGGGGACAGGGCAAAATAAAACACTCAGCCAGATACTTCCTACATTACACACTAGGTTTGCAATGTTTTAATAGCAAAATAAACAAGCATTTGTTTAAATATTCTGCTCTGTGGGTAACAGCTCCCCATTTCATTATAAAATGTGTGTTCTTTAGAAATTAAATCACCACACAGAGAGTTACTCATTGAAAATAAGAATTACAGCTGGGTCAGAAGCCAGGGTATTCAAAGGAAAAAGGTAGAAAAGAAATCATAAAAGGTCAAAAGTGTTTTTTTCAAATTCAAAGGAAAAGGTAGAAAAGAAATCATAAAAGGTCAAAAGTGTTTTTTTCAAATTCAAAGGAAAAGGTAGAAAAGAAATCATAAAAGGTCAAAAGTGGTTTTTTTCCTCGATGTATGGGAATCTCAAGGTACAAAATCACAAAAGTGAGAGGCTCCTAGGTGAGCTGGGACATTACAGGTTAAATACCACTTAAAATTACACATTGCACATTACACTATAAATCGAATTTCTCTCGAAGTCAAGGTGTTGTGCTGCACAGGTGAGATGGGCAATGCAATCAGCGAAGGGAAAACCCGATTCAAAATTGTTTCCTGGGCTCCTGCTCCCTCAGCTCTCCCGAGCACTCGTGTTCTCATGGTGAGACCTCAGCACACGCCCGCCTGAACTGCCTGATGAACGAAGAGATGCAGCCAAAGAGCTCCTGCGAGTCCAGCTCTGGTGGCTCCCCAAACTTCACCTGGCCATTGGGAAGAAAAGAAGAGGGAATTTTAATCTAGCTGAGCGAGCTAAACCATGTCCAGGAGCCTGGTGGCATTTAGAGAGCAGGGCAGAGTTCAAAACCTGCGTTGCTGTTAATGTTGAGAGAAAGAAGAGGAAGGAGGAGAAGGGGAAGAGGAGGAAGAAGCAAAGCTGTCTGAAATCTTCAGGGAACTGAAATTCAAAATATGCCAAATAAAAATGATCTTAGGAGTTGTCATTGGGCTCAGTAACCTGGCTTCCTGGCTCTGGACTGAACTCTCCAGCTGGAGAGCAGAGAAATCAGTGAATCCTGAGGGGTTCTGGCTCTGCAGCTTGGTGGAGGAACACATTCCTTGAAGAAAACGGGCAAAAGCCCCAATCCCAGGACCAGGATATTCTCCCAGTTTCAGAGGTCCTCACTGCATTTCTGTCCCTTCCTCTAAGATCTCTGATCACTGTTAGATATGGGGTTTTCTTTCTTTTTCTATAGCCAGTATAAATCTAAAGCAAGTGGGAATTTCTTGCAGTCCTTTCCCCTCCTTTCTTCCCTTTTAAAAAAGAAATGTAGGTTTATATTCATGGTATTTTAATATGATATGTACCAGTACATTGCTATAAAGCTTCTTCATTTCCTCACATCTTTTTGACAGCTGGGAGAGATCCCCTTCATATTTCTGAATTAAATCCTGTAATAAAATAAAACTTCTTAATTTGCTGTTGGAGCATACGATTAAAGCAGGAATTAAACAGCAGTGAAAACAAAATCATTCAAGGCAAAATTTTTCCTTGTCATAAAAATTTCACATTTCACAAAAGAGAAGAGAAGCAGACACACTTCCTCGCAAACATTAAGACATCAAAGACCAAAAAAAAAAAAAAAAAAAAAAAAAAGGAAAAAAGGAACATAGCATTAGAGAATTTTAACTGCATTATAAAATGACAAAACCTAAATCCATTAAAAGTGGCAGAGAAGCATCCCAAGGTCCTGATCTCCAGCATGTTTGCCACTGCCAGGTCCTTAAAAGGCAGACACAGGGATTTGGGAACGAGCCTGGAAATCAAATTTCTTCATTTTTGGCTCATTTGTAGCACCCAGACCTCCAACCACACTGTGATATCTGAGCACCCCGAGCTGCCCCGGGGCCCGGGCTGGGTTCCAGGGAGAATTGCTCCCTCAGGAAGCTGCCCAGGGCAGGGTGCCACCCCTGCAGGGCTTCAGGGGGCACTGGGGGTTGGCATTCCGGGCTTTGCCAGCCTGGAGGGTTGGGAATGGTCTGTGGGTGGTCAGGATGGGGGCTGTGCTCCGTGGCAGGGACTGGGTCATGTCCAAGATCCCTTCCAAACTCTCGGGTTTGCTTTGGTCCGGGTGACTCTGAGATGTGTAAAAGTCTCTGTCTCCCAACCCAGCTGTCCAGGAATGAGTCTGAACTCTCCAGCTGATGCTCTCAAGGTTGTTTTATTGTTCCTTATCTCAGATATTTTCTGTCTGGGCTGCCGAGCTCAGCCCCAGGCACACTCTCTGCCCTCCCCTGGGGCAGGCACTGATTTTACACTCCAAATTCCCTGGGAGTTATTGACAGGGATGATCCAATGCCCCTCACCTGTGTCAGACAGTTCCATTCTACTCCAATCCCATCCCCAAGTGCCACCATCCCCAAGGAGATGGGGTTGGGAAGAAGAAGGAAGGAGCACAGGACAATGCCCAAGTCCCTCCATTCACCCCCTGAGCCCCCAGGTAAAAATCCCCAAAATTTCCCTTTCACTCTACAACTCCTACTATCATGCTAGATCAACTTTTGTGACCTTTAATTCCTCATTCAAAGGGTTTAATTTGTTCCATGGATCAAACTCAAAGCCCAGGAGTCCCTGGCTGCATCCAGGGCTGTGCCCCAATGCCAGGGTCTGTGACCCCAATGCCAGGGTCTGTGCCCCCTGCCAGGGTCTGTGACCCCAATGCCAGGGTCTGTGCCCCCAATGCCAGGGTCTGTGACCCCAATGCCAGGGTCTGTGACCCCAATGCCAGGGTCTGTGACCCCAATGCCAGGGTCTGTGACCCATCCATATGCCAGGGTCTGTGACCCCAATGCCAGGGTCTGTGCCCCCCTGCCAGGGTCTGTGCCCCAATGCCAGGGTCTGTGCCCCCTGCCAGGGTCTGTGCCCCCAATGCCAGGGTCTGTGCCCCCAATGCCAGGGTCTGTGCCCCCTGCCAGGGTCTGTGCCCCCCCTTCCAGGGTCTGTGCCCCCCAATGCCAGGGTCTGTGCCCCCAATGCCAGGGTCTGTGCCCCCCTGCCAGGGTCTGTGACCCCAATGCCAGGGTCTGTGACCCCCCTGCCAGGGTCTGTGCCCCCCTGCCAGGGTCTGTGCCCCCATGCCAGGGTCTGTGCCCCCCTGCTAGGGTCTGTGCCCCCATGCCAGGGTCTGTGCCCCCCTGCCAGGGTCTGTGACCCCCAATGCCAGGGTCTGTGCCCCCCTGCCAGGGTCTGTGACCCCCCTGCCAGGGTCTGTGCCCCCTGCCAGGGTCTGTGCCCCCCTGCCAGGGTCTGTGCCCCCCTGCCAGGGTCTGTGCCCCCAATGCCAGGGCTGTGCCCCCCTGCCAGGGTCTGTGCCCCCATGCCAGGGTCTGTGCCCCCCTGCCAGGGTCTGTGCCCCCTGCCAGGGTCTGTGACCCCAATGCCAGGGTCTGTGACCCCCTGCCAGGGTCTGTGACCCCAATGCCAGGGTCTGTGACCCCAATGCCAGGGTCTGTGACCCCCTGTCAGGATGTGTGACCCCCCTGCCAGGGCTCTGGAGCCCCTGGCTGGAGCTGGGATCAGCCAGGGCTGTCAGACACAGCCTGGGTTCTGACACCAAACCATTCCATGATTCTTGCACCCCTTCTGTCTGAGGGCAGAAGGAATTATTCCAAATCCACTCGAAAATTCCCATTATCCCAAAGTGTTCCTCAAGGGCAGCCATGGGGCTGCCTGCTCCTCACCCTCCTGCCTGGGATGCAAAAACAGGAGATGCAGAAACCCTAAAAACCCTTCCCACACTGCAAATTACAACACGAGAAGCCTCGGAAGGGAATAAAAACACTTTCCCTGGAATTCTCCTGGTTCCCAGGTGTCAGCACAAACTCCCAGGTTACTCCTCCCTCCCTCCAGCCCGCAGGGAGGTTGTGGTTGATTTTTACCTTTAGTTCCTTGCAGAACTGGGACTCCTGGGGGGTTGCCTTGCTTGCTTTGGGTTTAAGGAGCCTCCTGCACTGGATAAGGTTCTCCAACTCTTTTTTTAAAACTAACAAAAGGGAAAGAAAATGAGGAATTGCACCAGGGTGAAGAGGTGTCCAAAGGGCTGCAATTGTCTAATTTAGGGCACGAGGAAAATACAACAGCATGTGGGTCTGCAATACATTGATCTAGGAGTGTTAAATTCCCAGGGGGAGGTAGAGCTCCTGAAAGAGGCATTTGCTCAGGGAAAAAAATGGGATCACATCCCAGCAAGTGCAGGATAATGCAGAGGTGGAGAGCGTGGGAATGCAGCAGCCATAGATCTGACCTTCCCCAGCCTGAGCACGGGGATTAACCCTGGAAATCACATCCTTCAAACCCACAGCTTTGGGCAGGAGGTTCTGGGCTCTGTTAAAGGTAACAGAATAAAAATGCTCTGTGGAACAGCTGGGAATCTTGCCAGCAGCTGGGAAATGGGGCAGAGGGCACAGCTTTGGCTCGGGGGGCTGCTCTGGCATCTCCTGCCTTGTGCTGGGAATCCCTGCAGCTCCAGGGTGTGCCTGGACCGAGGGAATTCCCAGACTGAGGGAATTCCCAGACTGAGGGAATTCCCAGACTGAGGGAAGCTGCTCCCCTGCATTTTGGTGCCTCTCCATCTGAACAACCTTGTTCTGGCCCTCCTGTCAGCTTCACTGGTGCTGGAGTCCTTTCCAGAGAAGGAAAGCAGTTTGTCTCCAGAAAGCTCTTGAACTTTTCCCTGCTGCATTCCCACCTCCCAGAGACCCTCACTGTGATGGAGCACTTGTACCACTTAACTTTTGTATTTTATGATAAACTCTATTTACCATGGCCATTTTTTTTTTTACATTTCTAAACCACCTGGACACCCTTCAATATTTTTTTTTTTAATTCTTCACAGTGACATGGCAGGTTAAGCATCTCCATGGCAACGCTTCACCTCAATGTTTTGATCCTTTAACTCTCTTTACAAACTACAGAGGTGCAATGAAAACCTGTTCCAAATGACTGCACAGTGTATGAAAATCTGCCTCTGAATGTAGAAACCACATTTACATACCATCAACTTCAGCACTCAGGCCCTTCATGGACGCTGGAAAGGAAGAGAGAGAAAAAAAAAAACATCATCATAAATATCATTTATACAGTGAGCACGGGAGTTTGCACAGAAGTTGAAGGACTTCATATTTTATTTGTTGGTTATTTCCCCCCCCCCTTCCATCCTCTCACCATCAGGAACAGCTTCAAACTCTGTCAGCTCCTGAGGAAACGTGGCCAGCTCGGGCTGGTGGAGGAGGATCTGCTCCACCAGGGCGTGCAGGAGGGTGAACGTCCTCTCCTTGCCCCTCAGCAGGGACAGCTGCAACAGAGCAGAGCAAACCCTCACACACTGAGCTGCCACCCCTTAAAAAAACCCAAAATGTGAAGATGGAACAGCAGAGATGCTCACAGATCCCAGGTATCTTTGGCAAGAATAGAAAACAACGGAATTAAACTTAATTTTCCTGTTTCACACACATTGCTGGCTCATAGCTGGTGCCCACCTGAGCCTGCAGCTCAGACAGCTCTTCGTGCCCAGGGATTTTAATATCAGGGCAGGCAGCATTTTGATGTTCTACCTCATTAGAGCCCCAGCAAATTCAGCACCACAAAGCCAGTGCTGCTGCCTGAACAGGGGAAACCCAGCTTGGGGTCAGGGCCGTGAGAGAATTCATTGTTAAACAGCATTTTGTTCTCGTGCCACCCAGGGCAGGCGCCAGAATGTGAGCTCCTCATTAGGAATTGTTGCCTCTCTCCACGCTCAGATTCATGGCTAACAAACCTGAGGGTGGGATGGCTTTAATGACAAGGGGGAATTTACTCACTTTGGCCAGGGATGACAGTCGGAATCCTTTGGCCACCTCCTTGCCAGCCTTCTCATTCAGGTGGTTGCCCATGGCTAGAATGTACTCCAAGACAGCAACGAACTTGGGGCTGGACTGCAGCTGCCTGCTGGCTTGGATGTTCTGGATTAGCAGCTGGAACACACAAACCTCCCCTCAGGCAGGCTGGGAATGGGGATAAACCCGGGGGGGCTGAGCCTTCCCAGGCTGGCCCTCCTGGCCCGGGGCTCCTCCCTGTGCAAAGCCCTCGGGGATTTCCAGCCAGCCCAAGCTGCCCCAGACAAAGCTGTGCTGGCACAGTCACCCCCAAAAAGGAGTCACATCCTTTCTGGCTGCCAAAACCACTTCAGCCTCCTGGGCACCAAAAGGGGTTTGCTCTTTGGTTGCCCAAATGTCAGGGGTCAGGGGAAGCAGAGTCTGGAGCTCCATCCCTCCCCTCCCTCCCTTGCATTTACACCAGCTCAATGCTGTTATCAAAATTCTCAGCACAGTTTCCCCACAAGGAAGAATAATAATTTGCTGTACTCAAACTCAGTATAATTCAGTTTTTTCCCAGGGAAGCCACCTCCCTCCTAGGGCTATAGGTGCAGGAGGTGATTTTGTCCTCAGTTAAAAAATTTATATTTTTTTTTAGCACCACTCCTCTTTTCATCAGTCACCAGCATGCAAATTTAAAAACAGGGAGAGGATGAAACACGTGGGTGCACTGAAAGCTGTTGTGAAAGCATTCATAGCACAGCTCAAGGCCAGAGGGTGCTGAAAGCCAATATTCACATTATCCTTTTGGATTTTAGGTGCATAATCTGTGGTTTAAAAATAGGTAAGAACATGCTTAGACACTAATTAGCTCTTCAGTGAACATTAAATAGCCATCAAAGCAAAGAGTGCGTAGAACACCTTTCAAATATTCAATATTTGGCTTCAGAGGAGGACAGCAAAGGTGCAGCTGCAGCAGGCAGGGTCAGGAATCCCTGGGTTTTCCATCTGTCCCTCTCCTGAGCTCCCCTCCCTGTTACTGGGCTTTCATCTTCCCGGGGGTTTAACCACAGCCAGGCCAAGGATACCAACTCAGGCTCACAGAACTTTCCCATTTTATTCTCATTCCCGCGCAGAAGGAGGGCAAAACCCTCTGAAACATTTTCATGGTGTGGAAATCCTTGTTTTGGGTGAGAGCAGGGGCAAACCTGGCAGGTGAGGCATGGCTTGGGGCAGCAGGGTCCAGTCACGAGGCTGGCACTTGTTTATTTGCATCCCCCCACCCTTAGGTCACCCTGGAAAAAGGCACAGAGGGACTCGAGCTCTGCTGCCCAAACATTTCAGAGCTGAAATCCTCAGGGAAAACAGCTCCTTTAGTCACCAGGAAATAATAAATCTCCATGAGCTTTGTCAAATAAACTCCCTCCATGTCTTCTTTCAGCTCTTGGGGCCAGAGCCTTCCCCACAAAGGCAACTGAATTTTAATGGTGAAATTCACTTCTGAATTATCACTGGCCAAAGGAGAAAAAAATTAATTAATCCAAATAAAATTTTTGAAGATCTTTTCCTGTTCTTTTCTCCCTCTTTTTGTGGAAGTCTACTCGACTGCCACGCCCGTTACCTTGAACCTTGGTGGAATAAGGATGATATTAAACATGCAAGAGGAAAAAAAAAAAAAAAAAACAAACAAAATAATCCTCCTGAAGTGCACAGCTTGGAAATCTGCAGGGAGGGGATTTGGGCCACTCTGCTCCAGTGAGCACAAACCCCCTGGTACTCACAGGCTCCAGGTCCCTGATGCTCTGGGGCAGCTCACGGACACTGAGCAGGAGATCCAGCCTCTGGCCCAGCTGAGGGATTTTACACATCTGCACAGAATTGAGCAGAATAAAAACTCACATTTGTACCAAAACACGCATGTGCCTTTGGTTGTTTATTGAGCAATTCAGCTGGGGCATTGTTTGCCTAATTTCTGTGCTGATTTCATTCATTTTATTTCGTTTTATGTTTATTATTAAATTTATAAATACATTTATTGTTTATTTATTCTGCTCATTTATTCATTTTATTCTAGGTCTTCACCCTGTGGGTACACTCTGGCACATGCCTGAAAAATCACTGTATGCCCCTGGGCAGACATTATTAAAATCAATTGCAATCCTTTCTGGTGAGCAAAAATGGTAAAATACACATAATTTTATAGATTGTGGCTTCTAGATTTTGGGAATCTAGATGTAGGTGTGGATAAATCAGTTCCTACGCTGTAGAAAGAGGAGGGAGTGTGACTTGGAGACACAAAGGGATGCACTTTGTGTTATCCAGCTGTCTCAGCTCTTGATCAGAATAATCTGATTCTGGGTGAGATTGTAAACTGATGTTCTAAACAACAGCTCCTTGCAGTGGTTTTAGCTTGGAGAATGTCCTAAAAATAGGATGTGGTGTCTTTTGATGCTGGGACTCCTCACCTCTAACATAAACTGGTCAACCAGGTGCAGCTCTGAGCAGGACCCCTTGAAGGACAGGAACCTTTCTGCATCCCTGGGCGTGGGCAAATACCTGCAAAGAGATTCCATCAGCACTGCCCTCCGCATGCTGGCCCAAGAATCATGCCTCACCCTGGAACTGCCCCCAGTCTCTGTGCCTTGGGGGTCTCCTGTTTACTGCTGATCCTTTGGGAGCACTTGAACCAGGTGTGAGGTGGGAAGGGAAAGGGCTGAGCAGGCACCTCTGGATAGCTGGAAATAATGCCTGAGAAGAGGCAGGGTGAGTGCAGAGTGACAGGATATTTGAGAGCAGGTAAAACCACAGGATATTTGAGAGCAGGTAAAACCACAGGATATTTGAGAGCAGGTAAAACCACAGGATATTTGAGAGCAGGTAAAACCACAGGATATTTGAGAGCAGGTAAAACCACAGGATATTTGAGAGCAGGTAAAACCACAGGATATTTCAGAGCAGGTAAAACCACAGGATATTTGAGAGCAGGTAAAACCACAGGATATTTGAGAGCAGGTAAAACCACAGGATATTTCAGAGCAGGTAAAACCACAGGATATTTGAGAGCAGGTAAAACCACAGGATATTTGAGAGCAGGTAAAACCACGAGGCCAGGATGAGAGCAGAGTGACAGGATATTTCAGATCAGGTAAAACCACAGGATATTTCAGAGCAGGTAAAACCACAGGATATTTCAGAGCAGGTAAAACCACGAGGCCAGGGTGTGTGCAGAATGTCAGGATATTTCAGAGCAGGTAAAACCACAGGATATTTGAGAGCAGGTAAAACCAGGAGGCCAGGATGAGTGCAGAATGTCAGGATATTTGAGAGCAGGTAAAACCATGAGGCACAGGATGAGTGCAGAGTGACAGGATATTTCAGAGCAGGTAAAACCACAGGATATTTCAGAGCAGGTAAAACCATGAGGCCAGGGTGAGTGCAGAGTGACAGGATATTTGAGAGCAGGTAAAACCACAGGATATTTGAGAGCAGGTAAAACCACGAGGCCAGGATGAGAGCAGAGTGACAGGATATTTCAGATCAGGTAAAACCACAGGATATTTCAGAGCAGGTAAAACCACAGGATATTTCAGAGCAGGTAAAACCACTAGGCCAGGGTGAGTGCAGAATGTCAGGATATTTCAGAGCAGGTAAAACCATGAGGCACAGGGTGAGTGCAGAATGTCAGGATATTTGAGAGCAGGTAAAACCATGAGGCACAGCAGCTCAGGCTCTGATTTCCAAAGGGGCTCATCCTTTCTGGTCTGGGTTATTGCAGAATTTCCAAATACCCTGGGCTGGGAGGGACCCACGGGGATCAGCCTGGCCCTGCCCTGACCCCCAGCGACCCCAGCCTGGGGGTTCTCTTCTTTATCTTCATTTTTACATTCATTTTATTTGGGTTCTCTTCTCTATCTTCACTTTTACCTTATTTTTACTTGGGTTCTCTTCTCTATCTTAATTTTTAGATAATTTTTACTTGGGTTCTCTTCTTTATCTTCATTTTTACATTCATTTTATTTGGCTTCTCTTCTTTATCTTCATTTTTACATTCATTTTATTTGGGTTCTCTTCTTTATCTTCATTTTTACATTCATTTTATTTGGGTTCTCTTCTCTATCTTCATTTTTACATTATTTTTATTTGGGTTCTCTTCTCTATCTTCACTTTTACCTTATTTTTACTTGGGTTCTCTTCTCTATCTTAATTTTTAGATAATTTTTACTTGGGTTCTCTTCTTTATCTTCATTTTTACATTCATTTTATTTGGCTTCTCTTCTTTATCTTCATTTTTAACATTCATTTTATTTGGGTTCTCTTCTTTATCTTCATTTTTACATTCATTTTATTTGGGTTCTCTTCTCTATCTTCATTTTTACATTATTTTTATTTGGGTTCTCTTCTCTATCTTCACTTTTACCTTATTTTTACTTGGGTTCTCTTCTCTATCTTAATTTTTAGATAATTTTTACTTGGGTTCTCTTCTTTATCTTCATTTTTACATTCATTTTATTTGGCTTCTCTTCTTTATCTTCATTTTTACATTCATTTTATTTGGGTTTCTCTTCTTTATCTTCATTTTTACATTCATTTTATTTGGGTTCTCTTCTCTATCTTCATTTTTACATTATTTTTATTTGGGTTCTCTTCTCTATCTTCACTTTTTACCTTATTTTTACTTGGGTTCTCTTCTCTATCTTAATTTTTAGATAATTTTTACTTGGGTTCTCTTCTTTATCTTCATTTTTACATTCATTTTATTTGGCTTCTCTTCTTTATCTTCATTTTTACATTCATTTTATTTGGGTTCTCTTCTTTATCTTCATTTTTACATTCATTTTATTTGGGTTCTCTTCTCTATCTTCATTTTTACATTATTTTTATTTGGGTTCTCTTCTTTATCTTCACTTTTACCTTATTTTTACTTGGGTTCTCTTCTCTATCTTAATTTTTAGATAATTTTTACTTGGGTTCTCTTCTTTATCTTCATGTTTTACATTCATTTTATTTGGGTTCTCTTCTTTATCTTCATTCTTACTTGGGTTCTCTTCTCTATCTTCATTTTTACCTTATTTTTATTTGGGTTCTCTTCTCTATCTTCATTTTTACCTTATTTTTATTCGGGTTCTCTTCTTTATCTTCACTTTTACATTATTTTTACTTGCTTAAGCAGTGTTCCCAGTAAAAATCAGGGGATTTTTTTCAAAGATGCCAAAAAAAAAAAGCAAATATTTCAGCACGTCAAACACAGGAAAAAAACAAAGATTTATTTTGCTGTTGTCAATAACTGATAGGAAATTTCGACTGTGAAATTGCTGGGGTTTGAATTCACTCTGTATTGTAGCAGATTAAAATGCAATCCTTTCAGCACACTTTACCATCAAGAAAAAAAAAAGAATTTTCATTTAAAACCAAGCTAGCTGCTGGCAAATGAAAGGGTGTTTATTCATCATTAAAAATAGTCTGAGCTCTTAAACAAATTCATAGAGAACTTATTTTAAAAGGTGACAGCAAACATCTTCATTGAACCCAGAGTCTGATACCCCATAAAATTCTTGAGCTGCTTTATGCATAGAAAATGGAACTTACAGATTATCTGGAAGGTTTAGAGCTTAAAGCATTAAACAATGGGAGCCATGAGGAAGGGACACATCCCATAAATATCTTTTTTACATGAATGCAGCCCTAATGGAATTTGCACAATGAAAAAGATTCCTGTTTTTCATAAAAAAAAAAAGAAGTTTAGAGACCTGGAGTGTTAAGACATGAGGATAAGGAATCCTTCAGAGATGGAGAGAGGTATAAATGTATATATATATAAATAAATATATACACACACATATATATGTATATATGCATATATTTATACATATATATATTTATATATATATATATGTATACATATATATGTGTATATGTATATATAAATTAAATCTATTATATCAATCTTAATTAATATTGTCTATAATATTATATATTATTAATATAATATATATTAATATTTTTTTTCTCTCCTACACCAGGGAGAGTTGGCAGAGCTGATGCTCCCTGAGCATTCCTGTCTGCTCCTTCCATTCCCCAGATCCTGGAGAATCCAAGCTGTGGCAATCCCTCTGGAAAATTTATAAGTTACAAAAAAATTTAGGTAGAATGATGGTTAACATATCACAGGGTGAAAAAGCAGAATTTTGGGGGTTTGTAATGTGAGTTTAAGGGGAAATTATGGAGAATTTTGGGGGTGTCCCTGTCCTGCATCTCTTGTTCTCCATCTTCTGCTGTGATCTTCACTTTTTAATTGGTTTAGAGTAAAGCTAACTGTTTAATAAAGTTAATAAATACTGAAGAATTATTGTAAATAAAGCATTTGTAATGAGCACCGTTATAAAAACCATGTTCTGGTGTTTATGTTCCTTCTTGGGAACGTGTTTTAGTGAGTTAAAACCTCAGAAAAGCAGAGTTTGAGACACCCAGAAATTCCAGGCATGAAAACCAGACTGCATCCCCATCCAAGGCATTTCCCTGCAGTTTTTTCCTGCCCAGTCCCAGCACTGCAATAAAATATTTCTGTTTTCATGGAGCCTTTAGGGTCAGATTTTCAGCATCTCCCTGCAGATCCTGATTCATGTGCACCAGCGTGGGGTGAAATTAATTTTTAAATTAGCAAGGAGATACCTTCCAGAATTCAAAAACTATTTATTTAAATACCCAGTGTCCCTTCCTAGCTCCAAAGCCATCACACAGAATGACATTAATTCCATGTTTCATGTCTGTTCTTCCTCACATCTCTTCCCAGGTACAGATAGGATCCTGCACACTCCAAATTTACTGTCTCAGATCAAGATTTTAAGGCCAAAATTAAACTGATTCCACAGATAGGATCCTGCACACTCCAAATTTAAAGTCTCAGATCCAGATTTTAAGGCCAAAATTTAACTGATTCCACAGATAGGATCCTGCACACTCCAAATTTAAAGTCTCAGATCCAGATTTTAAGGCCAAAATTAAACTGATTCCACAAGAAGCAGAAACATCAATTATTTACTTCCTCACTTTCTCTGTCAGTGTCTTCTTTCCCCCAGTTTTCTTTAGTAAAACACTGATTTTTTTTTGTTTCACACCAAGCTTTTGCCTGTCAAAATGTTGATTACAATGGCCCAAGTATCCCATGGGCATTGGGATGTGGAGCAGCTCCCACTCCAGGATCCCATTTCTTTCCTCTCTTTCTGCACCTCAAACTATTCAAGAAGATAAAACCCAGTTCCCCGTGAATTTCACACCCCAATCATTTGCTCACCACTCCTGCTCAGTTCTCAGCTGGAATCTGCTCAGTTTTGTTAAAGCTACAGAAATCTCCACTCTGCTTTAAACCCCCAAATCTCTGCCGCTCAGACACCCCAAAATTCCCAATATTCCACCATCCCACGGAGCTCCTCTGACTCTTGCCTGCCTTCCCCCTCTCCAGACCGATTTTCCACACTTCACACCTCGTTGGAGAAGATTCTGCCTTCTCCAGGAGGTGCCAAAACCAAAGAATTCCCCCCAAAATTACCTCCTCAGTGCCGTGAGCTGCTCGTCCGTGAGCCCACCACTCTCCTCGTGGATGAGGAACAGTTTGTCCTTCAGCTCACTGGGTTTGACACGGAAACTTTTAAGAAAAATGTCTGGAGAACAAATAAAAAAAAATAAAGGATTCTGGGGTTACTTGCAAAGAATGCTCGAGGGAAGGAAAACCATCAAAATTATCTCATTTATACTCAGAATTAAAAAAAAAGAAGGCTAACAAAAAAAAAATCCAAAAAACAGAATAAAAAATGTTTAGCAGCTGCTATCATAAGGCAAAAACTCACTATTCATCTTTTCTTTAGATTTACATAGCAGTGGTCAAGGAAAAACAAATTTGAGGATGATTTTTCTGGTCTCCTGCTGATACCTGCTCCCTGTGTGGCAGATATTTCTTTTTTTCCACAAGAATCCATTAGAGAACTTAACTTTTATTTGCATTTTCTCCCATGCTGGCCTTGAATTTAGTGTGGAGATCTCTCAGAACTCTCATTTTCCTCTGGTGTTCACAACTCCACTCGAAACCTCCAGAATTTTTAACCTACTGGCATTTTGGAGCTTCATCTTTTTATTCATTAATTTAAGGGCCGTGGGTTTGCAGCACTTGCAGGAAGATTAATCAGAATTCTCAGGATCAAATTAACTTTTGATCTGAGTAATGTCCATTATAATAAGGATATGCCAGAACTCTCACTGACGAGGAGAAGATTAAGAAAGGGATGTAGAACGTCCCAGTGAAAAATGCTGAAAGAGGAACAGGATCAAAAGGAGCAATGGTGCTATTTGCAAAGCCACAGAAAGACATTTCCTCAAAGAAACTGCAATAATTTAGTAGATAAAAGTGCTATTACAAGATTCTTTTATCTGCAACAGCACTTTCTCATCACTCTTCCTTTTAACCCTTCAAATTGTTAGTCAAGGGATGCAATAATTCTGAGTTTGCTCCATTTGCATTTCCCAATTAAAACTTGACACGCTCTCCAAAAAGCATTTTTATCTTATTCATATTCATCAAGATGAAATCATTAAAACTTCAGAATTGACTGCCCCAAGTTCTTTACACGTGTAACCATCTTAAAGCATGTCTAGGTCACAGCAATCTTTTGGAAAGGCATCTTTGTAACAGAAATCAGAGCGCTCTTTGAAGAACAATTACTGTAAATAATTCATATCTACCACTTCTCATCGAGACACTGAAAAGACCTTTACAATATTTTATTAGGAACACCAGGTTGAGCTGCTTCATTAGCTCTGAGAGGCTGTTCCAGGTCAGGCTTTTGGTGGAATCCCACCTGGAAGAGGAGAGCAAAGGGTCTGTTCAAGAGCAGGATCCTGCACACAGCCCGAGCCCTCAGCCAAGAGAAGCCAAGAATTCAGAGCTGCCCAAGGCTCCTGACTGACCCAGCTGTCCCTGCACAGCTCTCCTGCCCCCCAGCCTGCTCCTGCTGAATTTGCAGCCCACAAAATCAGAAAAAAAAAAAAAAAAAAAAAGAGGCTTCAACTGATTTCCCCGGAATTGTGGATGGCTTTCCACCTCTGCCCTGAGACATCAGAGCTCAGTGGCTCAGCCAGGCCTGTGAACAAAAAGCAGCTTGGGGGTTTCTCTCTGCAGCATCCAGGGCAGTTTGGAGCAGCTGAGCCAAGGGGTGCTTTTGTCAGAGAGAGAGGAGCACTGAGTAAAAAGCTGATTTGCACACAGTAAACAGATCAGTGCCTGGGCAGTGGCAGAGAGCACCAAGAGCAGAGCCCAGCCGGGGTTTCAAGAGCAGACAGAGCCCCCGGTAATCACTCACTGAAGTTGTGTGCAACTTTTCTGTCCAGCAGGATGTGCTGACTCACTGCAGGCTCGCTGCCCAAAAGCACTGCCGTGTCCTGGATCTGGAACTGCTCACAGAGCCTGCATACATCTATTTTTCTCTTGCACGGGTCACACAATGCCCAGACAGATTTTTGAATCTAAAAATACAGGAGGGACACAGGGTAAACAAAAAGCCAGAAGAACAGAGGCCCTTTGTTCCCTTATCACCACCCACAGCTACAATATTTAGGATTTTTCCTGTGAAAAACGAGGTTCACTTTCCTGGTAAAATTTAAAAATGTTTAATAGAGACAATAAGAGACATAAAAAAATAAAGCAAAGGTTAAATACAGATAGGTGTTTGGTGCTCTGCCAAGAGCACACTGGTATCTTGGAACCCCCCCTTTTTATCCTGTTCTTCATGCCTGGACTTATGCATATTCAAACTTTTTTAGGAACTGCTCTGCATGGCCACTCCTTGGGTCTGTCAAGCGCAGTTCTACTTTTATTTGGTTTTTATCAAATTTCGATTTGGGCTTTGGTCTCTTTTTTCCACAGGCAGTGAACGCTGAGAGTCACTTGGGCCATTTTTGGAAGTTATCTTATTTATTCAGGCAGCTGAAACACACTCCACCTAAATCCCAAACTACAGCAAAAAAAAAAAAAAAACTCCATTATACATCTACTCAGGCAGCTAAAACACACTAAAAACCACAGAAAACACCCATCATACTTACAACATTCACTCCAACACTTGCCAAAAGCCAACACCCCCAAGCATTTATGCCACTCCCTTTAACAGCTCCATCCTCACCTTGTCACAAGGAACCAGGTCCCAGTGGAAGGCTTTGGTTCTCCTGGCTGCTGCAGAGGCACCGCAGGGCTGCGGGAGGGCAGGAGGGGCTGGGGGCACCTCTGGCACAGGTGTCAGAGCTGCAGGGGCTGCTGCTGGGGCTGCATCCCCCTCTGCCTGGGCCGGGCTGCTCCTTGAGCTGCCCCCAGAGCGGGGAGCCTGCTCTTGCTGCTGGCTCGCAGGCACGATGGCTTGCTGGGGGCCAGGGGGGCTGCATGGCGCAGGGGGCTGCAGGGGGGCAGCGGTGCCAGGCTGGCAGAGCCCCCGCAGCAGGGACAGCCACTCCTGCAGCCTGCCCGCAGCCTCGGGGCGCCTGTTCTGGGCAGTCAGGGGCAGCCGCAGCCTGGAACGGAGAAACGGCACCGAGAGACACCGGGAGATGGGAATGACCCCCTGCCTGGCACGGGGGGTCCTGCTCTGAGCACAGGATTACAGGGCTGGCAGAGAGCCGCAGGGTCAGAGTCCAGCCCAGACCCAGTGCCACAGCCAGGCTGTTTGAAACACAGCCAGGGATGGGGCTCCACCACCTCCCCAGCAGAACATTCCAGCTCTTTATCACTCTTTCTGTGAAAACTTCTGATATCCAGGCTGTATGTCCCTCGGGGCTGAGCCCTCTGGTTGTGTCAGTGCTGCTCAGACAGAGCCCACCCCCCTGAGCAGCAAGCCCAATCCCCCAGGGGTCCCTCTCAGGGTTTGTGTCCCCAGAAGGGATCCCTGAGGCTCCTTGGCTCCAGCTGAACCCCCCAGCACCCCAACCATTCCTCTCAGGGTTTGTGTCCCCAGAAGAGCATCCTCGAGTCTCCTTTTCTCCAGCTGAGCTCCCCAGCCATCCCTTACAAGGTTTGTGTTCCCAGAGGGGCACCCCTGAGGCTCCTTTTCTCCAGCTGAGCCCCCCAGCTCCCCCAGGGTCCCTCTCAGGGTTTTTGTGGTTTCCCAGAGGGGCACCCCTGAGTCTCCTTTTCTCCAGCTGAACCCCCCAGCCTCACGGGGTTTGTGTCCCAGCCCCTCTCCAGCCCCTCCACATCCAGAGCTCGGCTCAGCCCTTGGCACAGGAGCCCAGTGCTGCTGGCTCTGCCTTTCCAGAGCTGACTGCTCACGGGTTGGAGGGTGCAGAGCTGAGGTTTGGGTGCAGTGACCCCACAATCCCTGCTCTCCTCCTCGGGAAGGGAGCAGTGTGTTCCACACTCAGAACCTGCTCACTGTGGCCCAGCAGCTGCAGGAGGCACCTCCTGCCCAGCCCCTGGCACGATGGCAACTCCACCAGCTGCTGTGGGCAGGATTTCAGCCTGCCAGCTCAGTTCCTCTTGGGATTCCTGCTGAAAACCCTCCCCAGCTCTCTGCACAGCCATGGGAGGGCTCATCTCTGCCATCCTGCTGGCCTCACTCCTCCAACCCTTTCACTTCTCTCTCTACACAATCCCCTGCTGCCTGAGCTGTGACTCTGCTCTAGCAAGGCCCCAGCTGTACTCACAGGTAAAGGTGGTCCCTGGTGTGCAGGGAGAAGCTGCTGCAGGCACTGTCCCCGCTGAGCCCCAGGCTGGCCCCTGCCAGGGGGATGGTGGCCATGGCAGGGGCTGCAGGGCTCCTGCCCCCCAGCCCCAGGCAGGACAGCAGCAATTCTCCCTCCCGCAGCTGGGCCAGGCACCTGAAGGACAAGGGATGGAGACACAGCTCATTTCATTGGCTTCTCATTCACACAGCCTTGCCAAAGCACCTCCCAAGGTCAATAAATCACTTTTTTGCAGCATCCTCGGTGGAACGCTCAAAAGTATCGACAGCGGTGCACGAAATCTGTGAGGTGTTCTTGCTTGAGGGTTTCTTGTTTGCATCTGACACCTAAATGAAGTGTGACCTAAAATCTGAACAGCCTGCCATGCCCAGGGAGAGCTAGAATTAAATCTGACCAACAATTTAAAAAATCACCCAAATCCTGTTAGTTTTTTAGCCAGGGTCTGTCCCTGCCTCTCCACTCCCTCCTCTCGTTTATTTGGGGTGGTGGATCTTTGGGACTCGGAGCTTTCAAAGGAGTGTGACTGTGACTGAGCAGTGACCAGGCTGCAGCTTTCTGTGGCTCCCTGCTTTCTCCCCACCTGTTGGGTTTACTAATAAATATAGTGTTTTTTTCTTTTTCTTCCTGTTTTTGTCTTGTTTCTTTGTTGTTCTTGGTCATCTGTCGTGGTCTGTCTTTGGTTTGGTCTGTCATCTGTCCACCCTTGGCAGGGCACTGTCTTTTATACTGAAAATGACGTGTACTTTATTTATAACAATTCTCCAAATCTATGCACTATGTTGTACAGTGTACTTTTGTTCCAAACCAACCCAAATGTGCCACACCACCACAGCAGATGGAGAACAAGAGGATGAAGAAGAAGCCCAGGGACACATCCCATTGCCTCCATCTTTGCCCCCTGATCTCTCATCTAAAATCCACAAATTCTACTTTTTCAGCCTGTGACATACTAATTATCATTCTATCTAAATTCTTGTGACTTATAAATCTTCCCAGGACAATCAGAAGGATTTCCTGGTTTCCCACACCCACCAAGGTAGAAACAAATCACCCAATTTAGTTCCCTGTCATCCAGTCCAATCTCCCTCTCTTGGAAACCCTGTAATTCCATGGGAACTCATCCTGGCCCCCCTCATTCCCAGGAGTGGAAAGGGTCAAAGCATCCTGCTCTTGAGGGCTTCCAGCAGAAGTGACTGTGCCAAAATCTGGGGAAAAGCTCTTTAAATTATAATTAATCCTGGAAGAAATTGCCTGAGCATAAAGAGCTTCCATTCCAGCAGAATGCTCTGGAATTCTCCCCTGGAATTCTGCCCTGCTCTTTAAAATAAAGGTCCCAACAAGAGGTTGGGTTTTACTGTGGGTTTTATGCTTATTCAAGCTTTTCCCTTCTCATTTTCCTGGAGGGTTTCTGCCTTTCTTTATCATCCTGGCAGTTGTAGCAAAACTCTCTTTCCCTCCACTCTCTCCTCAAGGTGTGGCTGGTTGATGAAGGTGCTCTATGAAGAATTTAAATAAGTTTAGCTGCTCCAGAACAAATTACACATAAAATATAAATTGCATCTATTCCCACACAAACAGTCAGGGTGATAAGGATTGTTTAATGGAGCTGGCAATGTTATTGATCTCTCCTTTCTTCCAGGCAGGGACTTATGGCTTAATCGGATCTCCAGATGCTTCCACCATCACTTACTTGGCCAAAAAAAAAAAAAAAGAAAAAGAAAAAAGAAAGGAGGAAGAGACAGGATTAATATCAAGAAGAAAACAACAAGGGCTTTGCTTCACAAGATAAATAAAAATCAATTTTTGTTTGTTAACAAACCTGTTCAGTGTTGCAAGGTAACAAATCCTGGACACACTGGAGGAGAGTGTTTACAACACATACAGTGCTGTAGCCTTTTAAAAGCAATTAAAATCATTTTCTGTGAGCTGTGAAGTCTTGTGAGATAATTGCCCTGTGCAGATAATTACAATGTGGATTTTTTTTTTTTCATTAGCTAGACAGATTTTTTTTTCTTCCTCTCTCTCTCTCCTTTGATGGTTTAAGAAATTCCCAAGTGTTTCAGGAGCTGTCTCAGGGAGGAATGTTTGCAGAATGGGGAGCAGACCATGGAAAACTGTTGGATTACTGAGAATGGAGGGAAAAGCCAAGAGAGAAACAAAGTCCCAGCATCAAAACTGCTCTGAGCACCATCACCATTCCAGATTTGTGCTGCCCATGCTCCCACAGGCTCCAGATCACAAATGTGCTTTTTTGGGTACCACTGCTGCACTGGCAGCTCATTGCAGTGCTTCCATGCAGATTGGGCAACTACCTTTACATTAAAAACAAAATAAAAACAAACCCTAAATAATTCAGTTATTATCAGCACATTCAAATCTAAATGTGGATTTCCTCTACCAGAAATTTTAACGAAACCCAGAGCTCATACTTCACCCATTCAGTGGAGGTTGAAGTGTTCTGCTGCAAGTCCAGCAGCCCTTCGTGGATCACATCACATTCTGCAGGTCTCTCAGGGCAGGCTTCCACTGGTCTCTTGTAAGAATTGCTCTGTATAACTCTGCTCAGCAGGTAGATTATCTAGATAATAAGTGGCAGCAGAAGAAAAAAATATTTTCCATGTTAACTCCCTTGAATAAAACATCAATAGCTGGATTTTACAAGTACAAAG
Organism: Sitta carolinensis; assembly: GCA_032173965.1. Taxonomy (NCBI): domain Eukaryota; kingdom Metazoa; phylum Chordata; class Aves; order Passeriformes; family Sittidae; genus Sitta; species Sitta carolinensis. The sequence continues at coordinate 12,665,123 of CM063300.1, read as the reverse complement.
CCACAGCCAAATGGGTAAAATAAATCAGCATAAAATAACTCTGGTCTTACCGTGGTGCAATACTGCTCAACTGCAAATTGGGTTTATGCTCACAATTCTAAACCTGTCAGTCTAAGGAGAATATCATTTTACTCTGAAGGGGTTACTGTAAATCAGAATTTTTAGATTCATGGACAAAGCAGTGCAGGATGAAGTTTCTGCTCAGCTCAGTGCAAGCCCAAGCAGCACTCGATTGATTCAGCTGAGAATCTCAGACAATGCTCAGGGATGAACCACTGGGTTTTTCTCAGCAGGAAGACAATCCTTATTCATCCTTAAAATCAGGCATTTTAAGAAATGTCTTACACAGAGAACAAAAAGCATTTCCAGAGTTCCAGTCAGGATTCAGCTGTGCACATCCCCAGTTTTGTTTGCTCATTTTAACACTCCCAGGGCAGTTAGGAGAGAAATTCCACCCCAGAGAGCTCCCAGGGCCTGGAGCAATTCAGGCTCAGGGATAGAGATGGACACAAGGTCTGACCCGAGGCCTTTAGAACAGGAAAAGGCAACTTGTAATTTATATAGAAATATGTTTGAAGCAAGTAGAAATACACCTCATATAAGCAAATAAATATATTAAGCAAGATAGTAGAAAATCTTAAAATTTGGTAATAGAGCCTGTTGTAGAGTTGGTTAAAATAGAAGGTACAGCAATGAGTTTTTGTAGAATGATATGATTAGAATTATATAGAATATTATTAGTATTAATAGAATATTATTATATTTTGTAGAATTATATGATTGGATCAAAGAGACGCGTTGTGGTAGAAACTTGGCAAATGTAGCAATAAATGATTGGTTTCTGGAGATGCCAGAGAACTTTGTGGAAGCAGTTAATTGGACAAGAAATTTTAAAAAGACATTGTAACCAGAATTAAGAGAGTTTTCTGGCGTCTCCATGTAAGAACCCAAGGTGTCCCCCTGCCCTGGGGCTGATTTTGCAATAAATCTCCTTTAACCCTGCGTGCTCTGTGTGCCCAGCCCAGCCCCATCCCTGCTGCAGAGCTGCCCCACTCCCCACTCTCCCCTTCACACCCCCAGTCCTTGAACTCGGCCAAAATCCTGAGCCCAAACCCCCTGAGCTCCCACTCCCCTTGTCCCCTGCCCCAGGGAATAAATCCATCCCTTTACCTGCCTCCCTGCACCCCCAGCTGAGCCTGCTGCAGCTAAAAGCCCAGGGCACGTTCTCCTGAGCCACAGGAAGGGCCTCAAATATCAATTTGGGGGGCTGGTTTGGGGTTCCCTTCGATTTGGCAGGGCTTTTGAAACTTGCCATTGATGAGTCCCTAATGCAAGCGAAGAGGATTGCAAAGGCTGCCTTATTTTTGGCAGATTGCAGTAGCCAATTTATTCCTCAATATTTCTGAGTCAGTTCCATTCAGAACCCCTAGTCCTGGATTTATTATTGCAGTTAAATCTCCCCATCCTCTGCCTTTAACATAAATTTATTTCTGCAGCCATGTTACCCACCTGCAGTCTGGTCTTGAGCTTGAAGTTCTGGTTTTCTAAAGTTCTGGTTTCCTGACGTTTTGATTTTCTGAAATTCTTTCCCAGGGAAAGAACATGTACACCAAGAGTGTTGTGATAACAATATCTGTGCTGTTCATTCCTTCTGGGAAGAGGGATTTCTCTTGACACCCCTCTGCTTTGACCAATGTGAGTGAAGAAGTTTGACTTGTACTCAACAATCACATTGGTCTGTAGAAAATTGTGTATAAGAGAGAATGATCCCTAATAATAGAGATATTAACCTAATAAAAGTGATATTAACCTAATAAAAGAGATATTAACCTAATAAAAGAGATATTAACCTAATAAAAGCGATATTAACCTAATAAAAGCAATATTAACCTAATAAAAGAGATATTAATCCCTTTTAATAAAAGAGATATTAAAAGATATATTAACCAGCAACACCCACCCTGCAAAAAATATTCTGAGAGAGGGTGAGCAAGCTGACTGAGTCTTTGAAACTTTGATTGCATTCAACACCTTGAGGGACCATTCTGGGTTAAACAATTGCTGCCCCACATTTCTTATTCCAGGTCCACACATTTTTGGTTCCATTTTAGGTGGCACAGTTAAAATTGTAGCTTTTCCTTCCCTGCCTGTGCCCTGCTGGGTGCCAGCAGCCCAGCTGGGATTGACAGCAGTTTTTACAGGGATTTTTACAGCGGTTTTTACTGGGATTTTTACAGCAGTTTTTACCAACTCACCTTCCTTTTGTCATCCAGGGACACAGCCTCCAGCTCGTAGTCCTGCCTCCCGTGGAACACGATGCTGAAGCGCCTCCTCTCAGTGTCCTCGCAGCCCTTGACTTGTGAGAAAGGGAACTGCTTCTTAATCATCCCCTTCTCGATGTTAAAAATGGTCCTGCTGTTGAAATCAAGCTGCAATAGGAAATTCTGCATCACTCGAGGCAATCGTTGTTGAAAGGCAAAGGCGTGTGTTACCGTGTTTAGATAAAAAAAGCAGAATAAATATAATTTAAAAATAACATTCTGCCATCAAGGTGTTGCCCAATGCTTGCTTTAGTCACAAAAATAAATCCAGATATTCCTTGTAAGCTGTGTTTCCACACGTCTCTTTTGATGAATATTCATCCATTTATCACTCTGGAATATCATTGCTTTTTAAATTCCCCTTGTCTCACAAAACCCAGCGGGGGAACTTCCCCTTCAAGCACAGACAAATGGCAGAACTCCCTCAGTTCCTCACTCCTGAAGGGCAGGTGGTTAGAAAAGCAGTTCCAAGTTAAAAGTTAAAAACTCCTACGTGCAGCCCACACCGCCGAATGCCCACGCTGTGCCTTTCCCTCTGTCCTGTTTAGAGCAGGAAACCTCCAAAGCAGAACCTTCCTCCTGATTATCTCTGACTTCTGAAGGCTGCTGGTTAATTAGAGAACTGAAATTAAACTAATCCACACTCCCAGACAGGTAACTTCCACGGCTACTATGCATCTCTCCATTTTACCACTTTACATCTAAACAAATACTCTTTTCATTCAAAAAAAAAAAAAAAAAAGGTGAATAATGCTGGGAAAATTATTTTTTAAACAATTTTAAATTATGTTTTGTACTGTTAAGATGTAGTAAATAAAACCCACCCTGTAGCACTCATGATTTGGACTCGTTCATTACCAAGTTTTGTCCAAACTACAAGAAGTTTTAGTGAAATCCAGGGGGAAAAAAAATGACTTCATGAAAGCTGGAAATCACCATCAGGTGCTGCTGACAGAAGTTTGCTTTAACATAATTTTACACACTGCACCAAAAGGGAGAATTTTGAAAGTTACCTGCAAAATTCGTTTCTGCCACCGGTAATGTTTGTATTTGTAGATAACGAAGTTAAACTGGGAGCCAGTTAAGGAATCCTGTGGATCCTGGGAAACAGAGCAGAAATCAGCAGCACAGCCCATGCTGGGGCAACCTTTGGCCACCCACATCCAGCTGTTCTCAGGGGAAATCCCTCGCTGGGAGCAGAAATTCCCCAGAAATCCCCGATGGGACAGAGGGAAGCATCCTCCTGACTGCTGTTAATCACCTTAATGAAGGTGGGGAAAAAGATTATTCACCAGGGCAGGACAAGGGGGAATGGCTCCACACTGGCAGAGGGTGAGTTTGGGTGAAAGAGGAGGAAGGAATTCTTTCCAGAGACGGTGGGGAGGCCCTGGGAAAGAGAAGCTTTGCAGGAGGAGCTGCAGGAAAGATGGAGAGAGAGGATTTCCAAAGGATGGAGGGACAGGACAAGGGGAAATGCTTCCCACTGAAATCGAGGAGGTTTGGATGGGAATTGAGGAAGAAATTCCAAAGGATGGAGGGACAGGACAAGGGGAAATGCTTCCCACTGAAATCGAGGAGGTTTGGATGGGAATTGAGGAAGAAATTCCAAAGGATGGAGGGATAGGAAAAGGGGAAATGCTTCCCACTGAAATCGAGGAGGTTTGGAGGGGATTTGAGGAAGAAATTCCAAAGGATGGAGGGACAGGACAAGGGGAAATGCTTCCCACTGAAATCGAGGAGGTTTGGATGGGATTTGGGGAAGAAATTCCAAAGGATGGAGGGACAGGACAAGGAGAAATGCTTCCCACTGAAATCGAGGAGGTTTGGATGGGAATTGAGGAAGAAATTCCAAAGGATGGAGGGACAGGACAAGGGGAAATGCTTCCCACTGAAATCGAGGAGGTTTGGATGGGATTTGGGGAAGAAATTCCAAAGGATGGAGGGATAGGACAAGGGGAAATGATTCCCACTGAAATCGAGGAGGTTTGGAGGGGATTTGAGGAAGAAATTCCAAAGGATGGAGGGACAGGACAAGGGGAAATGCTTCCCACTGAAATCGAGGAGGTTTGGATGGGATTTGGGGAAGAAATTCCAAAGGATGGAGGGATAGGAAAAGGGAAATGCTTCCCACTGAAATCGAGGAGGTTTGGAGGGGATTTGAGGAAGAAATTCCAAAGGATGGAGGGACAGGACAAGGGGAAATGCTTCCCACTGAAATCGAGGAGGTTTGGATGGGAATTGAGGAAGAAATTCCAAAGGATGGAGGGACAGGACAAGGGGAAATGCTTCCCACTGAAATCGAGGAGGTTTGGATGGGAATTGAGGAAGAAATTCCAAAGGATGGAGGGACAGGACAAGGGGAAATGCTTCCCACTGAAATCGAGGAGGTTTGGATGGGAATTGAGGAAGAAATTCCAAAGGATGGAGGGACAGGACAAGGGGAAATGCTTCCCACTGAAATCGAGGAGGTTTGGATGGGATTTGGGGAAGAAATTCCAAAGGATGGAGGGATAGGAAAAGGGGAAATGCTTCCCACTGAAATCGAGGAGGTTTGGAGGGGATTTGAGGAAGAAATTCCAAAGGATGGAGGGACAGGACAAGGGGAAATGCTTCCCACTGAAATTGAGGAGGTTTGGATGGGAATTGGGGAAGAAATTCCAAAGGATGGAGGGACAGGACAAGGGGAAATGCTTCCCACTGAAATCGAGGAGGTTTGGATGGGATTTGAGGAAGAAATTCCTCCCTGTGAGGGAGGGAAGCCCTGGCACAGGGTGCTCAGAGAAGCTGGAAATATTCCTGGCCAGCCTGGACAGGGCTTGGAGCCCCTGGGACAGTGGGAGGTGCAGGGAGGTGGAACAAGAAGAGCTTTAAGGTCCTGCCAACCCAAACCCTTCTGGCATTCTGCAATTCCGTGACTCTGCCCCACATTCATTAATCCAGGATTTGTTGCTACCCTTGGAATAAGAACCCTTGCATGGATTTGAACTCCTTAATGCAGGTGATGCCATCAGAGCAGCCACAGCATCTCCATTCCTGGGGGAAGAGCACTCCCAGGACACAGCCAGGGTGGGTGGGAGCTGGGCTGTTTGTGATTCCCAAACTGGGACTGGATCCTTGAAAGCAATCCAGACACGCTCCTCATCCCAGGACACCTGAGTTTATTAAAAAATACATCAAAGGAGCTGCCTTACCTTTTGAGCATACACCTCCTTCTGTGCCAAATGCAGAGCTCCTTCGACGCTCACTTCTTTATTTTTCACCATGTTCATAATTTTCAGGATTTTTTCCTGGCTTAACTAGGAAAAAAACGAGCAAAAAATAAAGTCAATCAGATGTTTTTAGAGGCTGTTTTTTCATCTGGCTGTGGAGGATGCAGAGTGCTCGTGACACAGCCAAGGTAGTTGCCATAAAATTACAATTTCACTGATATTTTGTGTTCTACTGACAACCTGCCCAGCAAATATAATCCCCCTTTGAAACCCGGTGAAAGTCCACGAGATATCAAATATACAGGAGCTTTTACAACTCGAGAAGATGTGATGGTAATATCTGGAGGTAGAACTGCCAAGGGGAAACCCTTTTTGACTTAGAAACCCCGGCAAGAAGCGAAAACATCAATTTTGCATGGGAGCCTGTCTCATCCTGAGCATAAAGCCCTGCATCCAGGGGCAACATGAAAGAAAAATCGGGAATATTTGAAATTTTCAGGGTGAAGAGGGGACAAACTGCCGGGGTACGGGGAGGTGCAGCTGCCACTCAGCCAGGCACACGAAACCCAGCCTTGCACTTCCCCTTTTGCTCTCGCCAAAACTCACCCGAGCTGAGCTCCCACCCGAGTTTCTGTCTCTGCTGAGCGCTGCAGGGATGGCAAAGAGGCAGCAAGAGAAGGGAAAAGGGCCAGGGAGTGTTACCATGAGTGCTCAGAACCTCTGGGGCTGGGGGTTGCAATCGGGATGCATATTGGATGGGTCAGGAGGGCTGGGAAGGGGTCAGGGGGGTTGGGAAGGGGTCAGGATGATTGGGAAGGGGTCAGGATGATTGGGAAGGGGTCAGAGGGTTTGGGAAGGGGTCAGGGGGTTTGGGAAGGGGTCAGGATGATTGGGAAGGGGTCAGGATGATTGGGAAGGGGTCAGGGGGTTTGGGAAGGGGTCAGAGGGTTTGGGAAGGGGCCAGGGGGTTTGGGAAGGGGTCAGGATGATTGGGAAGGGGTCAGAGGGTTTGGGAAGGGGTCAGGGGGGTTGGGAAGGGGCCAGGCATTTTGGGAAGGGGTCAGAGGGTTTGGGAAGGGGTCAGGGGGATTGGGAAGGGGTCAGGGGGGTTGGGAAGGGGTCAGGGGGTTTGGGAAAGGGTCAAGGGTGTTGGAAGGGGTCAGGGGTTTGGGAAGGGGTCAGGATGATTGGGAAGGGGTCAGGGGGTTTGGGAAGGGGTCAGAGGGTTTGGGAAGGGGTCAGAGGTTTTGGGAAGGGGTCAGAGGGTTTGGGAAGGGGTCAGAGGGTTTGGGAAAGGGCCAGGCATTTTGGGAAGGGGTCAGGATGATTGGGAAGGGGTCAGAGGTTTTGGGAAGGGCCAGGCATTTTGGGAAGGAGTCAGAGGGTTTGGGAAGGGGTCAGGGGGTTTGGGAAGGGGTCAGGCATTTTGGGAAGGGGTCAGAGGGTTTGGGAAGGGGTTAGGGGGTTTGGAAAGGGGCCAGGCATTTTGGGAAGGGGTCAGGATGATTAGGAAGGGGTCAGGGGGTTTGGGAAGGGGTCAGAGGGTTTGGGAAGGGGTCAGGCATTTTGGGAAGGGGTCAGGATGATTAGGAAGGGGTCAGAGGGTTTGGGAAAGGGCCAGGCATTTTGGGAAGGGGTCAGAGGGTTTGGGAAGGGGTCAGAGGGTTTGGGAAGGGGCCAGGCATTTTGGGAAGGGGTCAGGGCTGCTGTGTGCAGCTGGAGCTGGGGCTGTGGAGAGCCTCCCCTGCTGTTCCCAACCCACCACTCCTCCTTCCACCAGGCTCTGGGGGAGAAACAGGAATATGGATATATTTGAACTGAAAAATATAATTACCTTAAGGCAAAGCTCTGCCAGCTCCAAAGGGCAAGAGCCTGATTATTCAGGAGAGCAGCTCCTGAGACAAAGTTGGAAAGTATTTTTGCCTGTTAGGCCTTTTGGAGAAAGGTTCAAAGAATTTTTGCAGCAAGCTGATAATTTTAATTTTGGGTTTTTTTTTTTTTCAAATTTTATATTTTAAGATATTTTCTTTTTAAAAAAAAATGCAGAAAGGAAGACATTCAACTCAATATTTAATTCTTGTTTCTCCTTCCCTTCACCAAAGTCTCCCCCAGACTCAAATGAATTCTGCCCAAGGTGTGAAAGCAACGAGGAACATTTCTTAATTTGCTTAATAATGGATGGGGGGGGGGAAATGTTTACAAAAGAGAACCAAATCCTTCTGTGTATTTAAATCCAGGCAGGTTTGTTAGGAGGCCAGAGCCCTGCCAGAGAATCCAGCCCCAGGAGCACACAGAAGGCACTGCTTGGGGCTGGTTATTTTTATGGTTCACACCTCTTTGAACTCTCTGCACATCTGAAGCAAAAGGGAAACATTTCCAAAGCCAAGAAAAGCAGAAAAGGCATTTTTCAGCTCCTTAGAACTGTCAGAATTATTTGTCAGAAGTCTGCCTGGCTCACTTAGGTTGTTGACAATCACATTTCATGGTATTTTTACTTGCAAGCAAGACTTTGGTATCAGATCCTGACCTTTTTCATTTTGTTTCTCTGGGGTTTTTGTCTCAGCATGACACTATTTTTGTAATATGTTTGTTTTGGTTATATTTTTCTTAAAAAGAAACAAATTTTGTCATGTTATCCACCAAAATGCCTCTAAGCCAGTCTGTGTTATATTGCCTTATAAAATGTGACAGGAGCAACCAAACTCAGTGTTTTGTACAGGACTGAATAACAAAACTTAGGAAAAAAAATAAATTCTTCTATTATAAAGCAGTCACATTAAGGAAATACACGAGATTGTGTTAATAATGCACTCAATTACCTGCCAGGTTAAAACAGATTAAATTTTCATCACCCTCCCCAAACTCAGCAGAGCCACACAAGTGATTTGAAAGAATTCACAATTGAAGGAAGAGCCTGGGGCTCCAGGAGGAGAAGTGAATTCTCTGGAAGGAGAGGTGATTTTTAAAAAAAAAATATTTTTATATTTTTGGCCTGGTATAAAATGTGTTTAGTGGGGAGAGAGGAGATTCCTGCCCTGTCCTGGGGCAGCTGCCAGCACTGCCCTGCTCGTGACCCCTCCCAGGCATCCCTGGAGGGTTTGCATGGGAATATCACTGGAATAATCCCAGCTCTTCCAAGACCAAGATGTTCTTCTCCCCCTTTACCCACTGGAGGGTTTGCATGGGAATATCACTGGAATAATCCCAGCTATTCCAAGACCAAGATGTTCTTCTCCCCCTTTACCCACTGGAGGGTTTGCATGGGAATATCACTGGAATAATCCCAGCTCTTCCAAGACCAAGATGTTCTTCTCCCCATTTACCCACTCTAGGGTTTGCATGGGAATATCACTGGAATAATCCCAGCTCTTCCAAGACCAAGATGTTCTTCTCCCCCTTTACCCACTGGAGGGTTTGCATGGGAATATCACTGGAATAATCCAGTTATTCCAAGACCAAGATGTTCTTCTCCCCCTTTACCCACTGGAGGGTTTGCATGGGAATATCACTGGAATAATCCCAGCTCTTCCAAGACCAAGATGTTCTTCTCCCCCTTTACCCACTCTAGGGTTTGCATGGGAATATCACTGGAATAATCCCAGCTCTTCCAAGACCAAGATGTTCTTCTCCCCTTTACCCACTGGAGGGTTTGCATGGGAATATCACTGGAATAATCCCAGCTCTTCCAAGACCAAGATGTTCTTCTCCCCCTTTACCCACTGGAGGGTTTGCATGGGAATATCACTGGAATAATCCCAGTTATTCCAAGACCAAGATGTTCTTCTCCCCATTTACCCACTGGAGGGTTTGCATGGGAATATCACTGGAATAGTCGCAGTTATTCCAAGACCTAGTGAAGAAAAAGTGATTTTTTAAGACAGCAGACACAGTCTGGATTGCCTTAAAGCTCCAGCTTGGAGTGTTATCACCTTCCCTCTCCTAATTTCGGAGCTTTGAGCTCTGCCCAACCATGCTCCCAAACATTTCCAAGGCAGTGGTTTTCTCTAGGACTGGGGTATCTGAAAGGCCTTCAGTTTGAATTTACATGCAACCTCAAACCAGGTGACTGATGTGGTATTTTTATGTGGCAATGCCATCTTTTGTAGCCTAGAGACAGACTAGTATTATTTGTCAAGCAGAGCTGCTATGCATCAAATAAATTATCCATCTGTAATAATGGGGTTTTTTGCATTTTTTTGCAGATCTGTATCTGGCTGTATCTGCCAACATTTATTCAAAGAAGAAGGGATTCATCAAGCAGGAGCTTGGTTTCCTTGAAAACTCTGGAAACTCTGCCACTTCCAGAAGGAGCTGGAGGAACCCAAAGATGTTTTATTGTAATTTATTTCTTACTGGCATTATGGTATGGAGTGATTGATTATAACAACATAAAAAGTCTCAAAGAACAGTGCTCAAAAATATGAAGAGATAAACTGGTGCCCAGTGGCGTTACCATACCAACAATTTAATTATTCTCAGTATTGGAAACATCACCACATTGAGGAATATCAAAGCCTTAACATTCCTTAAAATTCCCTCTGAAAAAATGACACTTTCTAGGGCTCATGTGAGGCAAACACTTCAGATTCCCCCTCAATCACCAGCATGGACCCTCGTGCTCCATCAGCTCTGAGAATTCCTCAGGAAATGACACTTGGAAAGAAATTTCACTGCCAAAATTCAGGATGAATCGAGTGGAGCTGCTTGCACAGGAGGCTGACTTCGTTCTGTGCCATTCCCTGTTTCATCACTGAGCTGCTGAAGGACTGGAGGTTCTGTTTATTAAATTTTCAGATTTTGATGGGCAGCTGGAAAGAGCTGAGAGGGGGATCCAAATTCCAAACAACCTCGACAAATGAGAGCAGCAATAATCTATAATTCAGCAAGCAGAGGAGAGGAAAAAAAAAATAAATCTGGATGTTCAGCAGGACCTGCCAGCTTCACAAGCACTGGCTGAAGAACACATTTTTTTTTTGCAGAAAAAGCCCAGAAGTTTGAGCAGCTTGCAGAGTGACAGCAGTTCCCACCATGGTGCTGTTGCAATAAAAGGGAATTTCCCTGGAGGAAATCCCAGACAGCAACAAAACACTGAAATAAGAGTGCTCAGCACTGCCAGAGGATCCTGCTGGAACAGGGGGCAGGATTTCTGTGCCTCCAGAAAAAGAGCTGGGTGAGTCCAGCTGGGGATCATGAGAGTGATCAGAGTTTGGGAAAATGGGATTTCCAGGGGAAGGATTGGGATTTCAGAGCCTGGGTTCAGAAACTGCTGCTCCAAAAGGGGAGGAAGGAGCAGGACCCTGCATGGTGAGGAGAAATACGAGAGAAAATACAGCAAAAGAGCTTCTACTTTCTGTTTGGAAAATATAAGGGTAACACTGAGCCCTCCAGGGAAAATTGTGGAGTCTCCCAGCACTAAATATCCCTAAGAAGAATTCAACAAATGCTTTGGGCCATATCTAACCTTGTTTTGCACTTTAATTCAGTGCAAGCCTGCAGAGAACTGAAGGTTCCACTGCTTTTCCAGGGGAAAAAAAGGGGCAAGCAGAGATTTAAAAATTTTGGCAAACTCCATCCAGCCTATGAGTTTTTATTCCCAAGGCAGAGCTATTTCCTGGAAATCTCCTGCAGGCACCATGTGCTGCTTTGTCAGAAGCAGCCTCAGCCCCACCACAGTCTATGGCCTGGATATTTTAAATTAGACTTGATTTCAAAGCAATGCTGAAGTGTGAACCAGCAATTTCTTGGTGTACTGAGGGATAGTTTAAATGCTCTGCTACAAAATGAAATAGAATAAAGAAGGTGGGTCATACCCAAGCATTTGTTTGCTACTTAAACATTAATGTCCTGTGCCTTTAGTGATGGTAATTAAAATAATCCACAGCAATAAGAAGTATCAAGGATTATCATGTCTGCTTATTAACACGAGAGTCAAATTAATTTTGTGAAGAAACAAAGATTGCTGGGCTACTTAGCAGTGACATCTAATTATTTTGGGGGAAAACATGCATCATTCTGCTCACAGGCTCACAATCTCATCTTGTGTCTTGTAAAAAAAAAGATTCATTCCAAGCAAGCACTGGGCTGCTAAAATTATTAAATGCTGAACAAGAGATTTCATTCTGCTGGAGGTTTATTAAATCACATTAACACCTGCTAAGCAAAAGGGTGACAGAGAGAAAGCAGCACTGATTTCATGCACGTTTCACTGAGGATCCAGGGTCTGCATGAGCTCCACGTTAATTAGCTGGAACATTTAATGAACAAACCCTTCATTATGTTCTAATCAAAACACGGACTAAGAGCTTGCAAAACAAAACCCCAACCAGCATCCATCTGCTGATGGATCATTTCTGGCCTGACTTTTCCTTTCCCCAGCATTCTGGGTTGTTAATAAATCATCTGAGCAAAATATGGAGGTGAATTTCTCGTTATCCAACTCCTCCTAAAGCCCAAGAGATTTAGCAGGATGTGTATAAATGGTTTTGTTCTGGATCCTTGCCTATAAAAACACACCACATTTTCCAGTCAGGCAGATCCTTCAGGATCAGCTACCTGGACATCTCTTTAAGCTGGGTCTTAAAGTCAAAATATAATTCTGCTCAACAAAAAAAGGCTCGAGGATATTCATTGTGCTGCCAGTGTCAGGAATTTGGGCAGCTCCAAATGGTTCCAGGAAATTTCACTGAGGGGCTTCAGCTCTGCCTGGATGAGGAGGAGGACACACCTCAGGATGTCACCCCATATCAGCAAATATGGAATCATTTGGCTTCATTTAAATAGAACAGATCCCTTGGTAAGTGTGCAGTGAAAATCTACTTTAAGCTACCTTAGGAAAGACCAGGGAAATAAAAAAAAAAGAAATTAAATAGGGGAAAAAAAATCAATCACCTAAGAGAGGTGGCCTTTAAGAAAAAGTGTAATGAAAATTGTAGGGGAAATCCATGGGGATAAAGTGCTTTAAAGGAGTTGATTAAAGTAAAGCAGGGTGGAAAAGCAAAAGGTCTGATTTTGCACCATGATCTTACGAGCCCTCAGATGAAAAGCCTCAGGAAGACAGAAAGTCAGCTTTTCAGAGGAGCTCACAAGAAGTTTAAAACCTGCTTTTCTCAGGCCCAGTTTTGCTCTGGGGGGACTTTGGTACGAGCTGAGCTCTGTGCATCTGCAGGGTGAAAATCAGTGAAAAGTGGCACCATCTGGCTGTGGTTTCCTGTTTGCTGCCTCTCACTCACAGCCAGCCCTCTCTGCTGCAGACACTGCCTTGGCCCCACATCTCTGCTGCCCCCGACCTGCCCAGCAGTGCCAGGGGAGGGTGAGAGGTCCCGGGGGTCTGTGCCAAGCAGAAACACCCGAGCCACGGGCAGCAGGGGCAGGGAAAACCCTTCCCAGGCTGGGGCTGTGCCTCTCCAACCCCTCTGGCATCAACAGCTGCTCCAAAAGGATCACAGCAGCTCAGTGATGCCTGCTGGAGCTGCCCTGGGACAGAGCCCAGCCAGAGCAAAAAGATAATCAAAGGGATTTATTAGAAACCTCCCTGGGCACACCTGGGCAGCACCAGAGCCCCACAGCCAAGGGGACCCCAGAATGGGCACAGGATGGACACCTGGGCACGAGGGTCACCCTGGGATCAGTTCTGCTCCACAGCACATTGGAGTTCATGGTGCAATTCCAGCTCCAGGCCATGCAGCTCCATCCTCCTTGGGTTTCCTTCTCCCTTCACCCTTGGCTTTGTTCTTGGGCCTGCAAGTTGTCCTTGGTGCCAGGCTGGAGCGGGAATTGTTTTGTCTCCCTGCTCTGTGCAGAGAGCTCAGCAGCACTGAATATAAAACCCCAAACTACCCAATAAAACAGCACAGAATCTAAAAATACAAAAGCTAAAATCTTAGGGCATCACTGACATCCCCCTGCAGCAGTGCCAGGTGGGAGCTGCAGGTTTATCCCACGTCAGGTGGGGCATTGGATGTCTGTGAAGGTCAAGAACTCAGCCTTTGGGTCACCTGTCCCTGCCCTGCTCCAAACCCTGCCCAAGGGGGCAGGTGCTGAGTGCAGGAAACCACAGCAGCCCCTGCCCTTCTCCCCCTCACACGAACCAAAGAGCAGGAAATTGGTTTTCCTCCTCGTTTGTCTGATGGCTCTGGGTTTTTCCAGAGCCTGGTCTAGCAAATCTCTGACACTTGAGGAGCAATGGGGACCCAGCAAGCAGGGCTGGATCCTCCCCAGCCCTCACCCTTTGCCAGCCAGAGCTCAGACCCTGCACACAAAACAATCCTTCTTTTCCCTAATTGCTCTTTTCATGATTTCTCTTTTCCCTGATTTCTTTTCCCCATTTCTCCTTTCCCTGATTTCTTCCTCATTTTTCCCATCTTCGATTTCTCATTCCCCTCATTTCTCCTGTCCCTGATTTCTCTTTCCCCTCATTTCTCCTTTCCCTGATTTCTCGTTCCCCTCATTTCTCCTGTCCCTGATTGCTTTTTCCCTCTCCCAATCCCATCAGCTGTCCCAGTCAGAGAGGAGCTTCCCCCTGCCCAATTCTCCAGGTACCAGGCTCCCAAAAATGCCAATATGGGAACAAGCAGAATGCCCCAAGTCTGTGTGTGGCAGGCACTCAGACAAATCCCCAGCGCTGCAAGCTGATGTATATTCAATCCTGGCATATCAATCACCTCAGATTCCAGGAGGATTATCAAATGGCTGCTTTTGCCTGTAATATAAAGCACTTCTTCTCCCTCCAATTACCTTATGGAAATTTTTAGCACAGATGATATAAAGTGTTAATAAATCTCTCTAGCATGGCAAGAGAAAGAGTGATTTTCTCTCCTCGTATCAGGAAAACTTCACACGTTTCCACTTTCTCAAGAATAAAGCACAGGAAAATATTGTGTCCTGCACACCTTCTGAAACACTCTCTGATCTATGGGGCCAGGCTGAGCTGCTATCCCAGAACAGCCCATTACATCAAAACCTACTGCAAACTCCTGGCCAATAAAGCACCAAGTCATGCCCAGTTTGTGATAAACCATCTCCAGGCACGCACCACAAGCAGCACCTCCTCCCCAGCCAGAACCCTTCCTGCCTTTACCTGTGAAAACGCTTCTGCTGTCCTTGGATTATCCATTTTTCTGAGTGTTTCATCAGCTTCCTACAGGGTGGCAAAGAGCAGTTTGGTCAGGGATCACCCTGCTCCTCTTCAGCACGCTGCTCCTTCTCTCTCTCTGCCTCTCTCTCTTATGAAATCTTGCAGCCAGTGGCTTTTATTAAGTGTTACTTCCTTTTATGCTGAGAACTGAAAGAAACAATAATGATGCTTTGCTTCCTTATGGCAGCTCTGTGGAAGGACTGCAAAAAAAAATGTAGAAGCTGTTTGTTTGCTTTTCCTGAACTGATATTTATGTTCCAGTGACTTCCTGAAATCACCGAGCCCTGAACACTGAAATCATGATTTATTACTATTTATTATGATTTGTTTCCATTTATTATGATTTGTTACTCTTTATTATGATGCATTACTCTTTATTGTAATTTATTACATTGCATCTGTATGAATACCCAACACATGTTAGTTCCCAAATAAATTCCAGGTTAAATGTAAGGAAGTTTGCCTGAGGAGCTCCAAACACAGGGCTCAACATTCCCAGCAGTGTTTTCATGCACAGCAGCAATTTTGACATAAAATTCCAGCACAAATTCCTGCCTGTTGGATGTGAGCACCAAGGCACCTGCAGCTTAATGCACAAGATTCCCCTGAGGATAAACAGCTTATTAAACTTTTCCTTTGCTGTCTGTACCGGAGGAGAGAATTGTGATTGGGAGAGGGAATTACCAGCAAAGCATTCCTGAAATCTGACAGGAATTGTTCAGCAGCTGCAGGGAAAGCACCCCTTGGCCTCCCCTCCTTGATATGGCACATCACAAACCCACACCACAACCACCCTGGGCACTGAGAGTCCTGCATAGACACAGCTGGAAGGGGAACTCATCACATTCTGAATTTTGTTTTTTTCTTCTCCAAGCAGAGACAGAGGGGAAAAATGAAAAGCTCTGAAACATCACCGAAATCTGAGACTCCTACACCTAAAATTTCTGAATTTCTAAACTCAGTTTCTTCACAGTATTTTAATTAAAAAAAAAACAAAAACTTATGTTCTCACAAACTTAACATTAACATCCCAAGTATTATTGTAACAAGAGTGATGTTTTAGATTCCTTTCTGTGAGATAGACTTCTCTCTATCTTTCACTTTTAGACCAGTAAGATGAAAAGTTCTAGCACTCTTCTAACCAACGAGAGTGGCCTGTTCTAGAAAGTATATAAAGAAAACATTTATTTTAATAAATCAGAGTCAGATGAAGCTTTTATAACAGTCTCATGTCGTCTGTTCATCACCCACAGGGACAATCACCTGCAAAGCAGGGTCTGTAAGAAGCAACAGGAATTGAAAACATTTGGGGTTGGTAACGCTCTCCTTCCTCTGCTGCTCTAAAAACAGCTTTTTAATAGAAGCAAGAGAGGAAGTTGGGGCAGAGCAGGTGCCCCTGGCTCAGCCCCAAGGGTACAAATCCCATCCACCAGAGCCCTGGAGCAAGGACTGGGAGAGAAGGGCTGAGGAGTGAACTCTCCCAGATCACTGGAGGCACTGGGAATTTACTGGAAGGTCAACATGGGCTGATATCAGCAGGGCTGAATCATTGAACCCATTCAAAGGGAGTCTTTGAAGGAGTGTTAGCTTAACACAGCCAATAATGAAACAGGGCCTGACTAAATCCAGGTCTTCTAAAGAAATGTTGAATAAAAGATTGCGTTTCAATGGCCTCAATTCTGACTGCTCTGTGTCCAGTGTGACAGATGGGAGTTTTTTCACTAAACTAGAAAAAGGATTAATAGGAAACACATTTCTTTGACAGCTAACTGAAGGCATTTTGGTTAAAATAAAATAGCAACTAATTCAACTCCAAATCACATTTCTAGTACTGGTCTATTCCCCCTTAGAATCCTCAGCCCTGGAGGAACTATAATTTTCTTTTTAAATTGAAGAATCCCAAGGAACTTCTCTTTGTAACATGATTACAGCAGCACAATATTTCAGAATAGGAAAATGACAGGTTTCTCTCACAAAGGTTCTGCAGAGATGTCAGAGGGTGCTTTCCCCTCTGCTGCCTGCACCTTCTGCAAGCCACAAAGCCTGGGAGAAAGCAGTTCATCAGCACAGGGCTCAGTTGGTGCTCTTGGAGCAAACATTTTCAATTAGTCTGAAGTTAATTACAGCTCCCTTTAATAAAGGCTCTGCCGCAATTTCCTTTTCTTTGCTCTCAGAGAATGAACTCCAACAGGTGCCAGAATCACCTGCTGCAGCAAACACAGGGGAGAATTCCCTGCTGGGACAAACCACATCCAGTGGGGCTGAAAATTCTGGGGGAAGGGCTTGGAGTGAGCATGGAAGGACAAGGAATCCTTTGTGCATCCTCTGAACAATGCCCAGGGTGAAGGTTTGGGACCAGAAATTCAGGTTTTG
The DNA here is from genome assembly GCA_032173965.1 of Sitta carolinensis. Lineage (NCBI taxonomy): Eukaryota > Metazoa > Chordata > Aves > Passeriformes > Sittidae > Sitta > Sitta carolinensis. The sequence goes on along the minus strand of CM063300.1, from coordinate 12,648,087 downwards.
CTGTAGGAAAACATCAACTCTGCTCAGCCTGGCCTGGGACACATCCCACAGCTTCTCTGGCAACTCTCCACCTTCACAGGGAGGAATTCTTTCCTAATATCTCACCTGACCCTCCTCTCTGCCAGCCTGCAGCCATTCCCTGTGTCCTGTCCCTCCATCCCTGTAAATCCTCTCTCCCCATCTTCCTGCAGCTCCTGCAGGCCCTGCAAGGCCCCCCTAAACAGGCTGAACAATCCCAATCCTCTCCTTAAACCTTCTGTTTTCCAGGCCAAAAAGACTGGATTCTCTCAGATTTACTCTCAGAGATTCTGAACAGCTTTTCCCAAACTTCCTTCCAGCCACGAGGTGTGAGCATCCACCCCAACCTCCTGGTTTGTGTTATCTCACAGGCCAGAAACCAAACTCCCTGAAATTCCAAACCCCAAAGGGTTTTCCAATATCCACCCGTGGACTCCTTGTTTTGTGCTTTTTGTGGAAGTTAAAGAAAAAAAAAAAAACTTAATCTACGACCAGCATGTTTACAGTCAACTTAAATATGTGTTTAACAGGCAAAATTCTCTTTTTCATTTCATTAAAGAATTTCCCTGAACTTTTTCACACCTAAGAAAAGAACATCATGAAATAAGTGGTTTCAGGCTAGATAATGAGAGCTGAATGAAATGATTCTTTAAATAAATAAGTACAGCATGAACTTCCTAGACACATTTTTGCCTCTCATTCAAGCATGAAGGTTCCAGCAAGGCAGGAACGCTCTCACTAAAGGATTCCAGAGTTGAAAAACAAAACCTCTCCCTGAAAACTCGCTTCACCTGAAAATTACTGCCTAAACCTGGTTTATAAAAGGGCTTTCTTTTCTTTTCTTTTCTTTTCTTTTCTTTTCTTTTCTTTTCTTTTCTTTTCTTTTCTTTTCTTTTCTTTTCTTTTCTTTTCTTTTTTTTCTTTTCTTTTTCTTTTCTCTTTTCTTTTCTTTATCTTTTCTTTTCTTTTCTTTTCTTTTCTTTTCTTTTCTTTTCTTTCTTTTTTTTTCTTTTCTTTTCTTTTCTTTTCTTTTCTTTTCTTTTCTTTCTCTTTTCTTTTCTTTTCTTTACTCTTTTCTTTTCTTTTCTTTTCTTTTCTTTCTTTCTTTTCTTTTCTTTTCTTTTCTTTTCTTTTCTTTTCTTTTCTCTTTTTCTGTGGAAATGGTGCTGAAACAGAGAGGAAGTCAGAGCTCCTCATGACTTCACAGGGATTTGGCCTCAGAATTCCTCTGCATTTCCCACGATGGAGATTCCAACAAGAGCTGAGCAAAATCCGAGCAGACACGTGAGAAAGAATCCCTGTTCCAGGAGGTTTGGCTTTTGCTGTTTCCTCAGTGCTGATGGTATTGCAAATTCCAGCAATTTCCATTTGGTCTTTCCATTTGAGCAAGGAAAATATCCATGCACAAGAGTTCGTGCTACGCTGAACTGGGAGACGCATTAAATGCAAGGGTGGGGGGGAAAGAGAGGGGGAAGTATGAGAGCAGAAGAGGAGTAATTTAAAATTAAAACTTCTGTGAAACTAAATTCAGGTCGAGGGTGACATCTAGTGATGCTCAGCACAAATTCTGCCAGTTTTTGCAGCACCCTCACTCGTGAAAAAAAATTAAACTTTTACCATGTATCACCAGATCTGCCATAAAAAAAAAATATTTTCCCATAAAATGTGAGTTAAGAATTTTCTCGGGTAATATGAGTTAATTTTTTAATTATTTCAGTATTTTGAACGCCTAATGGGAGAATCCATAAAAGGAAAAAAAAATTAAAGGTAGGAAGTTGGAGGTAGAGAAAATACATATTGCAATGAAGAAGGTGGCACACGAGGTCTGATTGATGGGAGTGCAATTTTTGGGCTTCTTTTCTTCACTTTTTTGTACAATGCATCTGCAAAGCTCAGTGGCAGCTTGATGCCTAAATGAAGCAAATCAGTAATTAGCACTGGAGCTATTAATAATTCCCTTGCTTGATGATGCACAGACAGCTCAGCTGCAGAAGTTTGAGCAACACAAAGGTTTCCAGCAGCATTCTGCCTTTGCAGTGGTTCGTGGTCAGCATCAAGGAAAAAGACAGCCCACATGTTCCCAAAAATAACAATTCTTCATCTACCTCATCGATTTCCTCTGAGCTCCTCACAGCAATAAAGGGAATCACAGAATCACAGAACCCCCTGGGTTGAAAAAGAAATCTCAAGCTCATCTCACCCCATCCCCTGCCACGGGACACCTTCCACTACCCCAGGTTGCTCCAAGCCCTGTCCAGCAATTCCAGAAAAAGCCAAAGCACCAATCCATAATTTAATTAATTTTTCAACTGCCTCAAACTCGTTTCGTGCCGAAGTCTCTCCCCCTGAATCTCCCCGGTGATCTCACCTTGCCCATCCCAAAGCCAAGGAGGGAAACCCACATTATTCCAACGGCCAGAGGGAGGGAGAGCCCCGCAGGGCTGCTCCTCTGTGACACAAGGTGGCACCAGACACTGCCTTAACTTCAGCCACAAAAATGGGACAGAGAGAAAAAACTTTGAGGAGTTTGTGGGTTTAAATGAGAGGAGCCAGAAAACCACGGACTCTCCAGTGATTGTGCCCAGGGAATGGCTCCTGGGGATGGCTGGGCACAGCAGCAGTGCTGGGGGGTTTGAAACAGCAAGGAATTGGCTGTGGGATCAGAGAGAGAGCAAAAGCAATCCTGAGGGAAGCTGGGAAAGCTCCTGAAAGCTGGGAAACAGCAGCAGCCTTTAGTACAGGGTCAGGGTTTTCCACAGTCCAGCATGGTCTTTTCCTCCATGACTGAGGATGCCTCTTCTCCTGCAACCCCCTTTTGAAACTTCAATCCTTTCATCATTAAAAACAGACAGTCTGGCTTTGGCAAGCCAAATATTAAAATAAAATAATAAATTAAAAGACGACAAAATACTTAAAAATACGACAGGAGGTTGCAGCTGCCTCCTCACCTCCTCATTTGTTCTGGTCTTGGCAGCACTGCCTGGGACAGCTCTGGTCCAGTCCCTGACTCTGTTTTCAGTCTTAATTATCGAGGGAAGGGACCATAACCCACCAGGCAGGGGGTGAATTTACAGCAGTGACAGATCCCTGGACACCCTGCTAGCACAGAGCCTCTCCTTCCACACAAGCCTTTCAAGCTGGCATGGCTCAAATGATGAAAATCCAACTGGCATGGCTCTAATGATGAAAATCCAACTGGCATGGCTCTAATGATGAAAATCCAACTGGCATGGCTCTAAGATGAAAATCCTAAGTGATCTATCTCTGTGTATTGTATCCAGACACATCAGTTATGTCTATCTATCTAAAAACGATTAATAACTAATACACAGGAGATAATAACAGAGCACTGATGCAAAGGGGGGGTTGGGGAGGAGTAGGAGGGGGTTGCAGCTTCCCTCTGCAATCGTTTGTGGAGCAGCAACAAACCCACCAAACCCTTCTGTGGGAGCTCCTCAGGTCAGGCTGGATCCTGGCTCCTGCAAGAGCAAGGCTGCAAAACGTTTCGGGAACTTTCCCGGCAGCCACCAAAGTGTGGAACTGGCTGCAATTCCATTATTTCTGCCATCAGAAGTGGGGCAGGATGAGTGACAGATGTAACCTTTTCATGACAACCCCTTTTCTTCTCAAGGCAATATTCAGAGCAAACAAAACCTTCAACCTCAGCTTCTTTTGTGTCCAACAGGAAAATGTGCTATTCAGAAACACCTAACTATGGATTATTACTAAACTCAAAGATGTGCAAATAACCTTGTACACTTCACCTGAAAAGAAGGGAAGGAATGACAGAATAACTAGCTGTCACTTCTGTTTTCCATGATAAATTCAAGCAAGGTTACATGAGTCATATTGGCTTTCCAAATCTCTTCTGCTCTCTAAATCAAGACAGTTCTGTTTCTGACAGAAAATATTCTGTATTGACACCCTGTAGTCTGACACTATTCAAAACAGCTGGCTCACTTTGCACACTGCAGAATCCAGAAAAGGGAACATCTCTAACCCTGAAGAGAGTTTAAATCCCATTTTATTGTTGAGGAGCGACATTTTGGAAGGCAGCAAATTCCTTGTTATCCCCAAACCATAACAATTAACCAGCCTCTCTCTGTTCTAGAAGTTATTTGCAAAAAAACAACGCAGATAAAATCACTGAAGTTGGAAATTTTATAACCATAGGACACCATCTTCCCCACAGTAAAAGAATTGAGCAGGAAACCCTTGGACAAAATCAGTAAGGCAGAAGTCAGACCTAACTGGTAAATAAAATTACAGGATTGGGTCTGGTTTTTGGGGCTTTTTCCTTCTTGTCTGGAAAGCAGCAACACTGGACTGCAAGAACTGCAACAAACCGAGCAGCTCTGAGCATTAGCAGAACAATTTGTCCCAATATCCACCCATCCACAGCAGCTGACAGCACAGTAAAATCATCTTTAAAGCTTGCCAGCCTCCAAAATCCTTCAGTTCTCTCTGGTCCAGGACTGAGATCAGTCAGCAGCAGCAGCCAGGTCTGAAAATGCCAAATTTCAGGTCTGAAAATGCCAAACTCACCCATCCCTCAGCCCCACGGGGCAATGAGGTTTCTGAACCCGGGGAGGAGAGGAGGATGCTCCAGGGATCTTGGACGCTGAGGAGCGGCTGGCTCAATCACTGTCTGCTTGTCTCTCACTCTGCAAATGAGAGAACAAAGCTGACACTGAGCATTGTCAGTCCAGAGCACTCAAAACCCCTTTAGCATGAAAAGCACCTGCAGGTGCTGCTGAGTGTCCTGCAATCACGTCTGCTTTGTCTCCTTCCACCCAGGGATGAGAAGGGAAATTGTCCAAAACACCCCAAAGTTGAGTCTGTTTAAATTAACCTTTTAACTGGCTGAAAACAGAGAACTCCTCATCTGCCAGCCCCCTCTTTGCAATCAGGATTTCGAGCTCCTTCTCCTCCCTGATCACCCTTTGGCTGCCTCCCCACTTGCAGTGCCGGTGCTTTTTTGAAGGAAAATTCAGTGGATAACATCCCGAAGGATGCGAACTCCCGGTGCTTGGCTTCAGCAGGGACTCTGTCTGTTGGGAGGTTGACTCTTGTGATCCGAAAACCTCTGCCAGCAAAGTGGTGCTGACAAATTTAGCTTCCACTGACCTCAGCTGGTGTCACACTCATTCTTGCCTCAGACTAGAAAATAACATTATTAGCTGTGGGCATGACTGGGAGCTGCAGGAGCTACAATTTCTTGGAAGAAGACCATGGAATTCTTTCCATTATTACATCCAATACCTGATATTGCTGGTGATCCTGAAGCCTGTGACTCTGACAGGACAGAAATTGTTCTTGGAAAGCTGTTACCTCAAGACATTGAAGGAAAACAGTAGAACTCAATCATCTGTGTCCTTGCTTCAGTTTCCTCATGTGCCAGGTTCTTGTGAGGCTCCTAATTCCAGATTTTTTTGAGTTTTATAATCATTGATTAGAAACCATATCGTATCATTTTATATATTTTATAGTCATTTTATATAATCATAGAAAATGCCCCAAAGTGTGTTTCTGCTCTTTATCATAACGAGTGATCAGAGAAAATCAGCAAAGAGGTTTTTTCCCTGAGTTAAGTCAGTAGTCAAGCAGCTCATGCTCTACAAGTGCTGAATCTGAGCTGAAGTTTCATTTATTTTGTCAAGTATTCCATTATCAAAAACTTCAGCTGTGCTGAGGCAGCTCCTGAGCACTGAGCAGCTCTGCAGGTGAGCAGAGAGCTGGGCAGTGCCCAGGGCAGGAATTCCAGCCCGTGCCCACGGATATTCCCAATCCAACCCGAGGGCACACTCCAGAAATGTGCACAGAATTCAAAACCAGAGCACTTTGCTTTGCTAAGAGAAGAAATTTCATCTTTTAAGTCCTTTTCTATAAAGAATGAACCAGAGGAAAACTCTTCAAGAGTTTTTCACTCGTTGGTTTGGCTACTTGTAACTTCAGGACAAAAATAATTCCTTGGGGCATGGGAGAAACCATCTGCTTATTATCCTCTGATTTCCTTTAAAATTTCCACTTTCATCTGGCAGAAACTGTTGTTGAAAAAGAGTGAAAATAAAGGAAAGTGATACATATTTGCCAGCCGTTATCAGCCTAATCTCATGTCAAGTGTTAAACAAGATTTCTCAAACAACAACAGCACTGGGGAATTCTCTTAGAAAACTCCACGATCCACATTTAGCAGTAAATGTTATTTTCTCTTTACTTTCCCCTGAAGATTAAATGGTTTCACTAGTGAAGAAACAACTGAGCAGTAACAGCATTAAGAGAATAATCAGCCTTGCTTTTAGCTGCTTTGTAAAACATGGCAGAGGTTTTTAGCTGAGAAAATTGTTCATTTCTGCGGTAGCTAAAGCAGCCAAACCTTTGCTTTGCCTTCATCACAGCCAATATTTCATTAACTGTGCTGACATCCTCTTATTTAGAGCTCATTTTTCTTAGAAAAGGAGTAATTTTAGGGAAGAGCACGAATGGGAGTAATGTAAGAGACATCACAATAAATTGAATTTCCACATTTAACCCATTGAATCTTCGTGGGCTCGGGGTGGGTTGTCCTGACATTTTTCCCAGGCTGCTCACGATTGTTTAAAGGACCCATCTGCTAGGACTGGAGCACACAAAACATTCATTAGAGATCCTCGGGCTGGGTAATAATTGAAGTTTGGAAGGCTCAGGCAGTGAAGGGCAGCCCTGGCACGGGGCTGGTGGCAGGGCTGGAGCAGAGGCTGAAGGAAAGGTCTGGCAGTGCCAACCCTGACAAATCCAGCTTTGTGCTCGGGATCTTTTCTGGCCAAGGAGGGAATGGGAATTGGATCTTGCACATCCCTGGTGAGGACACAGATGAGGAGCCCAGAACACAGAGCAGCCCAGAGGCGTTTCCCTCTGAACACCTCTGAAAGGAAGAGGCTGCTGATCAGCACTGCCACATCTGGACCTGCCTTAACCCCGTTTTTATGGGTTTGAAATAATCATTATAGGATCACAGGGGGGTGTTTTCCTCAGTAAAACTGTCCCAATTAGAGAACAGGTGTTAACTGCAGCTGCCCACCAAGGGCTGGAGTCTGCACACAGAGCCAGCACAAGCTTTGAACTCCAGATGTATCCCAAAAGTTTTCTGTTTCTCAGCGGAGACCCTGAAGCCCATCTCCAGAACCCACCTCCAGTACATCCCTCGGGAGGCTGAGGAGCTCTTCTGCAGTCAGACTCGGTCTAGGGGTCAAGTAAAACAAGCATAAAAATCACCCCTTGTCTCTCTAAACTTCTGGGGGTGTGAAAACTCCTCCCAAGAAATACTCAGAAATACTCAGAAGAGGGTGATTCTGGCAGCCTAACTCACAGAGATTTCTTTACCTCCTGTGTGATCACCACAGCTCTGAGAGCCTGAGTCACGGCAGGTTTTTGAAATACACATTTCCTCTCCATCTGCAGGGAACAAAAGAGGTCAGGGATTCTGGCCTGGAGGCTGAAAGAATGAAAAGTGGGAAGGAGAAAAAAAAAAATTCTTGATGGGGGAAACAGAGAGGGAAGGAACAATGGTTCAAGGGATGTTTTTCCTCCCGAGAAGCAATTCTCTCCTGGCCCCAGTGCTGTTGGACTCGAAGGGGGTGTGAGAGCACAGCCAGGAGGAGGTGACAGCACCGAGGACTTGTGCTCCCACACCAGGGCAGGAAAAAACAGCAGCTCGGGGGGTTGAGGGAGTAAACAAGAACCCAGCTGGAGGAGGACTCTGCTCCCTCAGACAAATGTGCTCTCACAGGGCCCAAAGAGAGACAGGGAAAGCTGTCAGGGAGCTCAAGAATTAGAGACGGGACCTCCCAAAGGTGCACGGAGGGCGCAGGAGCATCCCGCCCGCCCCAAACCCTCCCTCGGGCTGCACAGAGAGTTCTCCGGGATGCAAACCCCGCTTTCCAGAGGAATTTGAGGGCGCATCCAGCCTGCTCGGCATCTGCAGAGGGCGCCAGACGGTGCGGGATGCGCGGGATGCCGCTCCAGGTGCTCCGGCTGTCACTCACCAAGGTGCGCGCTCTCCAATGGCCAATGCTCTGCTCGCAGCCACAAGTAGGAGTTGGTTTTTCTGTCTTGCATGTATAAATCCCTTAGTTCTCCTCTCTTTTCTTGCCACTGAAATAGCAACAGATGCTTGGCTGAGCTGCAATGTGCCGGCAGCCGAGCTGCCCGGGCAGAAGGGGAAGCTCGCTGCTTTTAACCACCGGCAGAGCTGAACCCTGCTGCTGATTCCTCCCTGCAGAGAAAACTGTGCTGCCTGCAGGCTCGGGAGATCACTTTCTTCTAAAGGAAAGAGCAGCCTGGCAAAAAAAAGCTCACTGTAAATGCAGATTGTTCGATGTTCGCACTTGTAAAAGTGACTAAAGTCCTGCTTGATTCCACTCCACATGCACAGCAGCAGCTTGGAAGGACTTGTTTTCCTTTTTCTTTTTTTTTTTTTTTCTCTCCTTTCAACCCGTGCTCTCTCAGGTCCACAATCCCCGGTGAACTCAGCTGCTTTGCTGACAATGAACACCACACACTTTGCATTCTCATTTCAGCCCGTGCTGCTCAACGCCACCGAGGACTTCAACGACTCCGTCCCGAACAACCGGAGCGCCGACGGATTCTGCGAGCAGGTCTTCATCAAAGCCGAGGTCTTCTTGACTCTGGGCATCATCAGCCTGCTGGAGAACATCCTTGTCATCCTGGCAGTGCTGAAGAACGGGAACCTGCACTCCCCCATGTATTTCTTCCTCTGCAGCCTGGCTGTGGCTGACATGCTGGTGAGCATGTCGAACGCCCTGGAGACCGTCATGATCGCGATCCTCAGCAACGGCATCCTCATCATTGACGACCACTTCATCCAGCACATGGACAATGTTTTCGACTCCATGATTTGCATTTCTCTGGTAGCCTCCATTTGCAACCTCCTGGTCATAGCCATCGACAGGTACATCACTATTTTCTATGCCCTCCGTTACCACAGCATCATGACGGTGAAGAAAGCCCTGACCCTCATTGTGCTCATTTGGGTGGCTTGCATCATCTGTGGCATCATTTTCATTGCCTACTCGGAGAGCAAAACCGTCATTGTGTGTCTCATCACCATGTTCTTCACCATGCTGCTGCTCATGGCCTCGCTGTACGTGCACATGTTCCTGTTTGCCCGCCTGCACGTCAAGCGCATCGCGGCGCTGCCCGCCGAGGGCGTGCCCCCCCAGCGCTCCTGCATGAAGGGGGCTGTCACCATCACCATCCTCCTGGGGGTCTTCATCGTCTGCTGGGCGCCCTTCTTCCTCCACCTCATCCTCATCATCTCCTGCCCCATGAACCCCTACTGCATCTGCTACACGGCGCACTTCAACACCTACCTGGTGCTGATCATGTGCAACTCGGTCATCGACCCGCTCATTTACGCCTTCAGGAGCCTGGAGATGAGGAAGACTTTCAAAGAGATCGTGTGTTGCTGCTATGGCATGAGTGTGGGACAGTGCATGCTGTAAACACCTGGCTTTGGGTGGAAAAAACACGCCTTGGGTGTCTGAATATAAATATATTTATGTGTATATTGAGATACAGAGCAGCTCACTTGAAACGCAGTGCCTGAAGGAAGGGTGCAGGAAAAGACAAAAGCCTCCTACATGATGCCTTGTTTCCTACTTTTTAGAGAGAAAAAACTGTTTCGACTGAATTATTTGAAGTTTTTTTTTAAATAGTTGTAATGGAAGGAAATCCAGAGTGGCTTACAAAGCAGTTTCAAATACTTACTGGGGAAAATGAATCCTGAAAGGGAATGCCACCTTCTAGAGCCTGAGATAATATTCCCTCTAGCATCCGTTTGTGCCTGCTGCTTTATCTCTGTGCCACTGCCAACAGGTCGGTGTTTTCTGAAAGATTCCTTTAATAACCTCTGTGAAAAGCTATTTTTCCAGACACCAACAGGTAACAGCATTGTTCCACCCCCATGCCTCCACCTTTTAATGAAAGCATAGATTGACACTTTTGCTGCTTGCCTTAAAGCAGCCTGAGTACAATTCTCCAAGGGTGAAAGCAAACATTTCTCTTGCACTGAAATCAATTGTCACTACAGTATCAGTGACAGTGTGGCTTCAACAGCTGCCTGATAGGATTGACTCAGGTGAAGGCTTTCACATTATTTATTGTGATATCAGACTATTATATCCTTGAATTTCTAATTATTTTTTTAAAGCTGGAATGCCCCGATCAATGTAGCAATTGCTATGTTCTAAAAACTCACAGAAGTCTCCTTTTCATAAATCCTCCCTGATGAGATCCGTGGAGCTGAACAGCAGAAAGAGCTAAAACACAAAATACTTTGACTGCAGCTTTGTGTAAAAGCTGCAGGGAGCCCTCAGAAATATCCCCCTGTAAGCTCAGCAGCTGGAAGAAACCAGATGTGTGTGGCAGAGAGGAGTTAATCCATTGAGAAATAAATGTCCTGTGGCCTGCAAAGAGCACTCTGCCTCCAAGCAGGGGTCACTGCCCCTGAAAAAGTGTCACTGCCACCAAAAAAGTGTCACTGCCACCAAAAAAGTGTCACTGCCACCGGGTAGCTGTCACTGCTGTGGTTTGTGCCCGACAGGCACAGGCAGTGGCACAGCAGGGCCAGCCTGGGAACAGCCTGAGCCTCCCTGAAGGCTCTCCAGCACCTTTTGGTACCCTGCTTTCAGGAGGGCTGGGATCCCCAAACCCTCAGAGCTGCCTGATGCTTTCAAACGTCCCAAAGATCTCCTCTGACTTAAAATTCTCTCTTTTATTCCTCCCCTGCTTCTTCCTTTGGGTGGAGTTGCTGGGTTGATGATACTACTACTACTACTATTATTATTATTATTATTATTATTATTTATTTATTTATTTATTTATTTATTTATTTATTTATTTGTTATTATTGTAATTTTTTTCTGGGACTCCCCTCTGCCAGGTGAGAAATTGCTGATGCCCCCGAGCTCCCCCAGCTCCCATGTCCCCAGTTCTGCCCCACTCTGGTGCTGCTGTTTCAGCAGCTCCAGACCCAGCCCTGTTGCCTTGGGCAGTCACATTTCCCACTCTGCACATCCTGGCCTGTGTTGGATCCTCAGCATCCCACAGGGAACAGCCCCATCTCCCAATCCCATGGGCTAAATAATTTTCCTGGGGCCAAGAATCACCTCTCCCCATGCTCCAGCCATGCTCTGCCCCACCACAAACCAACCTGATGTTCCTTATTTCTCCTGCCCTCTGATCCCACCCAAAATTCCCTAATTGAGTTCTCACTTCCTCCCATAACCACATCCTGCACACTTCCCCCTTTCCAACACTCCCTCTATTCCAACACTTACCTAATAACCCTTAAATTTAGAAAGGCCAAATTAAAAAGAAAAAAAAAAAAAATCAAACCCACGGTCACTGTGGAGCAGAACAGGCACAAATGAAATTTCTCCCTGCTTGAAGAAGAGACCAAAGAAAATCCCACCGAGGCAAAGCCAAAAGCTTGCAGCTTTACCTGTGTGCCACAAAGCCCAGCTCAGCAGTCCCAAGCTCTGCCAGCCCAGCCTGTCACCCTTTGCAGCAGCTGATGTGGCACATGGAGATGAAATCAGCATGGGGAGCCACAGAGTTTTAGTGGTGTGCAAACACTGTGCCTACCTGTTGTAAAAAAATCTCTGCTGTTTTCAGTGTTTGTATCTCTACACTCTGGAGCATGGTTTGCCACGATATTCTGCCTCAGGTTATTGTGTGTTTGGCTCTTGTTGCACCTGATGTCTTACTTATTTCTCTGATGTCTTACTTCTTCTCTTTTAAAAGCAATTTAAGCAGGACTGATTCATACAATGCTTTGCCTTTAAGCAAAACATCCTCTGCTGAATAAAATCTGGAGATCACTGAGGATCGTGTTTGCCTCTGTCAGAGCAGCACGCCACATCAGACCAGTCTGGGGGCTCCCAAAACTGGAAATGGAGTCTAACACTGGGCACAAGCCTCTGAACTCAGAGAATCACGCATGGCTGGGGTTGGAAGGGACCCTTCCCAGCCAGTTCCACCCCTGCCATGGGCAGGGACACCTCCCACTGTCCCAGGCTGCTCCTGGAACTTTCCACTCTGCCCACAGAGCTCCACAAATAGGAGGGGGAAAGGCAGATTTTTCAGTCCCATGTGCAAACACCACAGAAAGAGCATCCATAAAATCCCCCAGAGATCTCTCTGCCCTGCTGGCACCAGGTTATCCAGCAGCTGGGGTGGATTTGTTCAGCCCCACATCCACATTCTCAACTCTCAGCCCTGCCTTGGAATTCCCTGCAGGAATCACGACAAGCCTGGCTCTGATGGGAAGGGAAAGAGGGAATGGCTGAATCCCACAGCAGGATTTAGAGAGGGAATAGTGACAGCTACAGAGCCAGGGGAAGGGAAAGGGAAAAGGGGAAGAGGAAGGGTGAAAAGGGAAAGGGGAAAGGGGAAAGGGGAAAGGGGAATGGGGAAAGGGGAAAGGAAGGGGAAAGGGGAAAGGGGAAAGGGGAGAAGGGGAAAGGGAAAGGGAAAGGGAAAGGGAAAGGGAAAGGGAAAGGGAAAGGGAAAGGGAAAGGGAAAGGGAAAGGGAAAGGGAAAGGGAAAGGGAAAGGGGAAAGGGGAAAGGGGAAAGGGGAAAGGGGAAAGGGGAAAGGGAAAGGGAAAGGGAAAGGGAAAGGGAAAGGGAAAGGGAAAGGGAAAGGGAAAGGGAAAGGGAAAGGGGAAAGGGGAATGGGGAAAGGGGAAAGGGGAAAGGGGAAAGGGAAAGGGGAAAGGGGAAAGGGGAAAGGGAAAGGGAAAGGGAAAGGGGAAAGGGAAAAGGAAAGGGGGAAAGGGGAAAAGGAAAGGGGAAAAGGAAAGGGAAAGGAAGGGAAGAACAGGGCTGCACTGCAAGCAGTGGGTCAGATGTAAACCTTTGGATGAGAGGGGAGCCCTGGCAGTGGTGCTCAGGGACAGAACTCCAGCCAGGACTCATCCAAGAGACCCAAACCCTCCGGAGTGCCCACCCCAGTGCCAGCACTGCACCCTCGGGGTGTGCACAGAGCAGCCAGAGCCAGCCCAGGGCCCCTCTCACCTGCTGGCAACCCGAGCAACAATTCCAGCTGGGAATCTGCCCCCAGCAGCCCTGCAGGGAAATGCCTCCACTGACAGAGCTGTCACCTGTAAACACAGGTATAATCTGCTCAAAAGGAGAAATGGTTCTTCCTTGAGGAGAGTGCTGGGCTGAACAAGATACGTGCAATTTCCCCCAGATGGTCTAAAACATGGCAGGCTGAAATTACATATTTTGCATCTAAAGGTATCATTATTATGGATTTATTGAGGCAGTTTTTCAGCAGGAAAATCAAGACACTGTAGGATTAACATTTGCTCAAAGACGTGTTAGGAAATCCTCAGGTATTTAAGACAAATATTTGAATTCACAGGAGCACGAGCTATCCTGCTAAGTCAACTCAGCACAGCATATTCTGCAAATTACAGACAGATCTGTTTCTTTTGTATTAAATTCAGCACTGTGCAGGTAATTTTCCCATCAATAAGTGTCTAAATATTTTATAATTGACAGCATTTGTATTAATGGGCAAACCACCGAGCCCAGGCACAGAACTCTGCAGTCAAACGAGGTCATTATTGGGGCCATTAACACAAACACCTTCATTACATTTCCACTGAAAGAAGAGGTTCCTATTCCTTGAGGCCTAGGTGGGGACCAGGGTTTGCAGTTTGGTGGCTGCACCTAAACCACTGAGGCGATTTGGGAGGAATCCACAAAGGAATGGGGCATCACAAGAGACCCTGGAACCCCTCTGCTGTCTGCAGCCCCATCCCAGCTCCACACCCTGGGGACCTGGGCACTGACACCCAGCAGGGACCCAGCAACTGCTCCACAACGCCCTGGCCACACATCCCCGGGCAAAATCCACTCCTGTGGGATGATCCAAGGGTGCAGACTGAAGTAGAGGAGGGTTAGGTGGGATGCTGGGCAGGGATTGTTCCCTGGAGGGTGGGCACAGGTGCCCAGAGCAGCTGTGGGTGCCCCTGGAGCCCTGGCAGTGCCCAAGGCCAGGCTGGATGGGCTGGGAGCCCCTGGGGATGCATTCTGACCTGGACAGAGCCCAGCAGAGCCAAAGAACAAAGCAGGGATTTATTAGAAACCTCCCTGGGCACACCTGGGCAGCACCAGAGCCCCACAGCCAAGGGGACCCAGAATGGGCACAGGATGGACACCTGGGCACGAGGGTCACCCTGGGATCAGTTCTGCTCCACAGCACATTGGAGTTCATGGTGCAATTCCAGCTCCAGGCCATGCAGCTCCATCCTCCTTGGGTTTCCTTCTCCCTTCACCCTTGGCTTTGTTCTTGGGCCTGCAAGTTGTCCTTGGTGCCAGGCTGGAGAGGGAATTGTTTTATCTCCCTGCTCTGTGCAGAGAGCTCAGCAGCACTGAATATAAAACCCCAAACTACCCAATAAAACAGCACAGAATCCGAAAATATAAAAGCTCAAACTGAAGGCATCCCTGGGCCAGTGGAAGGTGCCCTGTCCATGGCAGGGTGTGTGATGAGATAATCTTTGAGACTCCTTCCAACCTGAACCATTCTCTTCTACCTCTACTAAAGCAGGCACAGGAATTTGGGCAGCACTCAGCTGCAGGGTGCAGGGCAGGGAGCTCCCCCAAATTGTGAGAACAACCCCAAGTGAGCCCCACACCCCCTGCCAGGGCTGTCACTGAGCCCCACGGGGCTCTCTGGACTTCCCTCTTCAGCACAGGCACAAATCCAACTTTTTAATCACAGCTGTAACACAGAGCCCTCCACATCCATCCATCCATCCATCCATCCATCCATCCATCCATCCATCCATCCATCCATCCATCCATCCATCCATCCATCCATCCATCCATCCATCCATCCACTTTCAGGTGGAAGGAAAAAGAAACAATAACTTTCAAGGAGCTCTGCAAAGACTCATAAAAATTCCTGTGCATAAATATCTCCGTGAAGAGCCTTCAGACGCGCTGCTCTGCTCAGTTCTGAAGGTTAAAGTGTAAAAGATGCAAATACAGACTTGTTTTTAAGTGGTTCCATTTAAAATGCACATTAAGTGTATTTTAAGGAAGGAGGAAGGAGGACAAAGCAGATTTTCAAGGCCAGAGGCACAGGTGAACCCAGGGGAGTTCACTGAGCTGGCAGAGATGCTTTCCCTGGGAGAGGGGTCACAGCTCCAGCCAGACATCCCTGATGATGAAAACAACCTCGGCCAGACTCACTCCAAAGAGAAAATCACAGCTTTTGATGCTTTAAATCCACTTGGAAAAGAAACATCTCTTTGTTCTTCATCACAGTCACGGCAGATTTCAAAAGTGTTTTAAATTGCAGCACAGGGCTCCGTGCATTCATCACTCTCATAAATATAAACCTGTTAAATATAAACCTGTCAGGCTCAGCCTGAAACCATTGGGCCTGGCAGTGGTTTGAAAAAAAGGCACATTTTCCATCCCACCACAGAGAGTACCCTAAATCTGCCTGATGTGAGAGGGTTGGACACCACAGGCAAGTCAGAAATGCCTCTGGAACAGAACCCATAGCACTGGGACACATAAATTTAGTGTGGTCAACGGGACAGGAGTCCAGGAGTTGGTACTTTATCAGGAAGGCTTGAATCAGGATTTCAAAGAGTTAAGATAAATTTATACAATGGTCACATCATTCTAAAATCACTCATGAAACGCAGATCCACTTGTTATTCTGGCTCATTTAGATGGCTCTGCACAAGAACAGGACAAAACTCCTTGTTCTGGGATGGTGATGGAGATAAATCTATTATTTAAATTTGTTATTTTTTACTAAACAATCTGATGTCTTCATAATCCCACAGTTAAGGACCTGCCCTAAGCACTTCGGGATTTCCAAGCTTCTTTTGTCCTGTTTTACGTTTTTTCACTTATTTGTTTATGAAAAAGCACACAGATTTTATTTAAGATTATTCATCTCTTGTGATGACAAGCAAAAGCACTGCTGCAGTGAGATTTCCTCAGAAAATCTATAAATCCATGACCCTACTGCTCCAAATGTCTCCATTAGTTACAAGCAGCCAGAAGCCACCTCCAAGCCTGAGACTGGGTTTTTTGTGTGCCTGTTACTGATTTGAGGCCAGGAATGAGCATTCCAGAGAAAAATTAAAACACAGAGAGCAGCCCTTTATCACTGCAAAGAGAGCACAGGCAGCACAACACTCCCAACACCAGGGATATAATTGCTGCAATTTTCAGGATGAACATTGGGGTTAATCCGGCTGCAATTGAGCTACAAAGCCAGAGGCCAAACCTGATGGATGTGAGACTGCTCTGTAATTAACACACAAACGTTATAAACAGGTATTTACCCATGAAAAAGTAATTTAAATTAATAGCCTGAAAACTTGTGGCGTTTCGACATAAACACGGGGTCAGGAACATTCCCAGCTATTTAAACTCAGTAATTAGGTATGAATTATTTAAGCACAAACCTACAGACACGCTGAGAAATGAACATTTCTTTAGAGTTAGGTATCCAGAGAGGGACAGAAAGTGCAGGTGAGGCAGAGCAAGAGCAGAGCTGTGCTGTTACACACCCCATGCTCCCCCAGGGTATCCCCATGGCCAGGGGCAGCTGCAGCACCTCTCCCCCAGATTTGGGCCACCAAAATGCCCAGCAGGGCCAGCCCACTGCTGGCCTCAGCACGAAAAAGTGCAGCTGGGGCTTCACTGGAATCAGTTCTTCCCTGGGCTGGGAAAAGGCAGGGAGAGCCTTGGAGCCCCTGCTGGGACCCTGGACACTGAGGAGCTCAGGCTTTGTGTTCTGGCAGGGAATGATCCACAAAAATACACTGCTTTTGACCTGAGGGGTGGGAAAGGCTTCCAAAATTGAGTGATAGCACTGGGAGTTGAGTGTGGAGTTGAACAGGAGTGTGTTAGATGACAGGGTGAGAGATTGAGACTTTAAGGTGGCTGGTTAAAATAATAAATATGTAACAAGAGGGAGGGGTTAGGGTGTAGTGTTCTTGTTCTTGTTTTTGTTCTTGTTCTTGTTCTTCTTGTTCTTGTTCTTCTTGTTCTTCTTGTTCTTCTTGTTCTTCTTGTTCTTCTTGTTCTTGTTTTTGTTCTTGTTCTTGTTCTTGTTCTTCTTGTTCTTGTTCTTGTTCTTGTTCTTGTTCTCGTTCTTCTTCTTCTTCTTCTTCTTCTTCTTCTTCTTCTTCTTCTTCTTCTTCTTCTTCTTCTTCTTCTTCTTCTCCTTCTCCTTCTCCTTCTTCTCCTTCTCCTTCTCCTTCTCCTTCTCCTTCACAAGTTCAGGTGATTTTGTGTGATTGGTTTGAAAATTCCACAGTGCAGGACATGGGTGGTTGGTTATAAGAAAAATAAGTTTGTTGGTGTGTCATAATTGGGTAGTTTAGGTTTAAAAGGACCTTGGACCTTCTCCCTGTGCTCCATTTTGCCTTGTTAACTCAGCATGTAGAAGCACCCACGGTCAGTGAGGCTGGAACTGAGATAAGAAAGGATAAACATCCCAGTCCAAACAAGAACTCTGCCTCTCTCACTTTTAATCCTGACCCTGAGAAGAAGAACCAGGCAAAGCCAAGCTGATGGCCACGGTTCAGCAGGGGCTCCTAAAGCACAGAGCAGGGCAGGAGGGTTTGTAGGATTTGGGCACTGAGCAAAGGCTCCCAGTGGGATTTGGAGTCAGTGCCTCAGTGTCCCACATCCACTGAGCATCCATCTCAGCACTTCCTCAGCTCCAAGCACTTCGGGCTCCTCTCTCCTCTATAAAACCTCGTGGGGTGGTGATGGGCACTCCCAGAGGCTGATGCTGCAGGGAGGGAAGTTCCTCTTCAGCAGGCACAGGAGAACAGGAGGTCCTGCTGCTGGCACAGCCAAAGGAGGCCCCTGCTGCCCCAGAGCCATGCCAGGAACCCCTTCCCTCCCTGCCCAGCTGCAGAGGGAGCAGGCAGGGACTGCTAAACCACAGCCTGATAAAGGCTTCTTACCCAACTGCTGCTTTTGTCAAGGTGAGGGGCCACAAAAATTCTGTATTCAGGAAAAAGTAGAGAAGGAGCATGATTTTTTAAAAAAAAATAACTCATTTGAGGACTGAGGAGTCTTTTCATCTTTACCTCAGTGAAAGCCAGTGGATTTCTACCCAGACTCGTAGACCTTGATCCTCCCAGACTTGAAAGCAAATAGTGAAAGGCTTACGAAGTGGGAATTTTCTGAAAGGATGGAAAGGGTCAGGCAGAGGCATCTCTCCCCCTCCCAGCTGTGCCATCACCCCGAGATACCAGAGAAAATCTGACCCAAAGGTTGCCCAAACCCTGGGAGACCTGGGGCTGTTCACAGGAGTGTGGGGTGACAGGACAAGGGGGAAAGGCTTCAGACTGAAAGAGAGGAGGGTTAGGTGGGATATTGGGAAGGAATTCCTCCCTGGGAGGGTGGGGAGGGCTGGGCTGGAATTCCCAGCGAAGCTGTGGCTGCCCTGGATCCCTGGGAGTGTGCCAGGATGGGGCTTGGAGCAGCCTGGGGCAGTGGGAGGTGTCCCTGCCATGGCAGGGGCGATGCTGGATGGGATTTAAGATCCCTCCCAACAAAACCCATTCCACGATTCCCCCAGCCCTGCCTGCAGCAAGGAATGCTCACACACCTCGAGCTCTGCAAGGCAGAGTTTGTAACCCCAGGGTGAAGACCTCTGGGGAAACCTCTGGTGAGAAAGGGAGGCTGGATGGGAGCCAGAGTGGGAGCAGCTGTGCGGAGCAGCCCTGGGCGCCCGTGGGATGTGTGGGATGTGGGAGAGGGCCAGGTCTGAGGGCGAGTGTCTTTGGTGCCAGTCAGGACACAAGAAGTGTGAAATCAAGAGCCTGCAGCTAATTAGGACAGGTTTTGTCCTTGCTCCTGGCTGATCTCACAAAGCCTACACGTTACTCCTGTCTCCAGCCTTCGAGACCAAAGTGCCTCTTCACAAAACACTTCTCTCTCAAATGAGTCCGTGCTTATCCCTCACTTGGGCAAAACACCAGACCTTGTACTGGCAGCCTGTTATTGCCTCCATGTACAGTCAATTATGTGCTGCTTGTGAAGAGATTTGCCTTTAGTAATCTTAAAATTGTACAGCGTGTACTTGGAAAGGTCTAAACCTAAATCAGGGACTCGTAATTCCAG
Organism: Sitta carolinensis; assembly: GCA_032173965.1. NCBI lineage: Eukaryota > Metazoa > Chordata > Aves > Passeriformes > Sittidae > Sitta > Sitta carolinensis. The sequence goes on along the minus strand of CM063300.1, from coordinate 12,628,880 downwards.
GGTTTGAAATGGTACAGGGACAGTAAATAAATGTCATCCTTCATTTTCAAATTTCTCTGCATGGAAAGAAGTGAGGTGGGCTTGGGGAATCCAAAACTTTTGGCAAAACCAAACAGAAAGGAGGCAGGAGCAAATATGAGGCATGCAGTAAATTAATCTTTAAAAAAGTAATTAATGCATTTGCATATCCACTTGAGGCACAAAAATTAAACCAAAAACTTCACAACTGTCATCATGGAGTGAACTGCATTGTCTTTGATGTTTATGTAACAGAACATCTATTTCTGCTGAAGGACAACTGTCTGTCTCAGTGAAAGCAGGGCTAATTAAAGCACAAATCAAGGGACAATCACAACTCCTGCATTATGCTGCGCCCTGAGCATTCAGCTCCAGGGGAAGCAGCACTGCACAGAATGCCCATCGGTGAACACCAAAGCAGTGCTGAAACAGATTTATTTTTTTCAAAGCAGAATCAGCTACAAGCCTCTAAAATCGATTTTCCTCTCAGGTTTGTTTCAACTTACGGAGATACCACCAGAAGAGGGCTGGAAGCTGCTGCTTTGGCTCTCGGGCCACCCCTTGCCAGCCGTGCCCCAGGGCTTTGGGCAGCCCCTCAGCCCTCACCCTGCCCCTCTGCACTCCTCTGCTGTCACTCGAATGAGACTCAACAGGTGAATAATTCCCCCCATTCCCCAAGTACTATTTGACAGTGCTTCCCTGTTTAATGCTGGAAGAATTAAAAAAAAAAAAAAAAAAAAAAAAAAATCAATATTCCATGCGTACACGAATTCCATAAATAAACTCTGTGGCTGCGGTTGCTGGGATGTCAATCCTACTCCCCAAAAAAATGCAGATGTGTGCCCAGGAGGAGCTCTGAGCAGCTGCCTCTTGGCAAATCCCCTTTGGAGAGTCCAGAAGCAAATATTTAAAATCAACTCAGGTAAATGGAATCAGCCTGCACGACCCCGCGGGGGACTCTCAGTGAAATCAGAGAAGCTCCCCTTGATTAAAATGAGAAGCAGCAGAAAAATGTGCCCTGGGAATGCTAAATCAGGAACCGAGTGTGCTCGTAGACAAAGGGACACGTGCGTATTTCAGGGGTAAAGAGCTTTTGCTAATGAGCAATTGTTCTCTTCTGCTGCCTGCATTTAGATCCAAAAAACACAGGGGGCTTCTTTTAACTAAGCACGAGAAGTTGAAACTGAAATGAAATCCAACTGAGAACAGGTAGGAGTGGACTTGTGGGTGTAAGGACAGTGCAAGCATTATTTCCATCCCTGATTTATGGAATTCAGCCTTCCTGTGGATGATCTGAGATGCAATTTGATAAGTCTAGCCTGTTGTTATCGCCCCAAATCCATATTTTCTTTTGTTCTTAAGACAAGTGTCTTTGAAATAGGAACCAGACTATCTTATCATAAATTCTGTTACAATGATAAGAACTGCTAAACCCTAAGTTTTAAATCATAAACTGGAAAAATGGGAATGACTCTGGAAATAAGCATATTATCATAGCACAGTGCATTTTTATCAAGAGATAAAAGGGTGTAGTTCTTTCCCTTTCAGGATTTCTATGAGTGGGTAATAAACAGGTACAAAATCTATTGAAATTAAACCAGGCATACATGGAATCTGACAGGGCACACGTAAGTGACCAAATATTCCTTTTAACAACCAATTCTCCAAGCAGAAAAAACACGATGTTCTCCGAGTTTCAACTCATTGCTTTCTTTCCTCATCTCATATTGCTCTAACTTGGTTTGGATTTGATTTCTACCTTCTCTGGTTGTTTATTTTGCAGCTTCACCAGGAGCTGACACAACCCCTGTAAGGGGTTTTGTATTAAAATATCTCCTCTTTTTGGGCTGACAGAAAAAGCTGCAGCAGCTGCACTTCCCCTGTTTCCAGAGGCAAACACAAAACTGAGACAAGGGAATGTTTGCCTCCACCTTAGCAAGAAGAGTTTATATTGTTTTATCCAGCCTCCAGTTGGTTTGATGGGTATTAGTCCCAACCACTGCTCATTCTCAAAAGGAAAACCTCCAAAAGATTCCAGAAAATGTTGCTCTGTGGCTTTAGCCTCTCTAGTTTGGTATTGTTCATTTGTATTAGCTAAAAACATATTGTGCTTGTAAGGGTTAAATGATAAAGAAGCCAATAATCCCTTCAAACTTCAAACTTAAAATACAGACATTGAAAGCACCCAAAACAAAATAACAAATTTCAATAACAAATAACCTTTATTTTTTATTTTGTTCAAATAACAAAAGATATTCTAACAGGTATCTCCGTCCTGTGTGATAGCACAAGCACAATGAAAATCAATGTTCTCCCTCAAAATGGAGCTCATTATTTCTGAGGCAGGGTGGATTTTAAACATCATCTTTTGACCTCCGTGCAGCTCCTTACCAGAATCTAAGAGCTGTTAAATTACTGACAGGCTGAATGTAGGAGAAATATTCAAGCCCAGCTCAATTATTATGTGCAAAACAATATGTGAAGAGGTGTTGGATTTCCCACTGGGCTCCTCAGGTTTGCTTTTCTTTTGGAAAACTGGAGACAGGGCTTTGCTTTCCTCTCTTTCCAAAATGGGACTTAAGTGGCTCCATGGACAGAAGCATCTCTTGCACCCCTCCCTGCTGCTGCCCCCTCCTAAAGGAACAGGATTTCTTATTTAGCCACCAAACCCTGCTGCTCTGGAGTTTCCATCCTGGAAGGGCAGATATCAGGAAATATGTAGGGGACCCCACGCCTTTATCAAAGTCAAATCATGAAACTAGAAAAGTTGGCAGGGAGGATATTTAGCCCAGGGAGCAGCATTTTCAAGAGACAGCTCAGGGGAGCAGCATTCCCTGGGAGAGCTGGAGCTATGTGACAGTTTTGTGCTTCGTTTTCTTAAATGCTGTCCCTTTGGAAGTTCTCCCTAATGAAAAATTATTCAGCTATCCTGAAGTAATGCTTTCTTTTTAATGTGATAATTACTACCAATTTGTCGTCCAACTGCTGATCAGAGAAAGCAAATAACTTCTGAGGCACATGCACAAATATTGCTGTTTGGAAAATGAAATCACTGCTGGGCTGCCCCCTCCCTTGCTTTTTTGGGAGCTGGAATGAGCAGGACATGCAACAGAGGGTTCAATATTACTTTTTTTTCTGAAGAGCTAAGTACACCAGACAGCTCTGAAAATGGTGAGCAAGAGCCCTGCATGATCAAAACCACCACATCAAAGAACTTGGAGCAATCTGATATTCTAAATAAAGGCAAAGGTGGAATTAACTAAGAATACAGCTCTGCCCATTGAAGCAGCCGTGAATGCAAGGTCATTAAGCCATCTGCATAATCAGTGAGCATGTGTTAAAAGCAAGAAGCAATTTCTGTAAGGGAGAAAAGTCTGGAAAAAAAAAGCCTTTTCTGATTGGAAAGTTGTAATTGTTCCCCCAAAAAGATTGCTTAGCACGCTCACGTTAATGCTGTCACGAAGAGATTTCAAACATCATTTTGTTTCCTTTGTGAATCCAGCAGGGCCGTGTGCTGGAAGCTGGGTAATCACCCTGGCTGGACATTCAGGGGCTCTAAGGAGCCCAAATGGGCATTTTCACATCCTGCAATTGGGAGCTCACAGTGAAAAATAGCAGCTTGTTAAGAGCGTTCCAGTCATCATGAGTTACAGGTGGATTTATACATATTTTATTATTTATTTATTATATAATATATTATGTTATTTATTTTATTTTTATATATGCATTTATACCTGTATATGTGTGTATTATATATATATTATATATATATATATATATATATATATATATAATATATATATGCATTTATACCTGTATATGTGCAAGCCATTTTTCATTTTCCTTACAAAGCCACACTCGGAATCAGTGGCTGGCAATCCATAGAAAATCGGGAATTATCTGGTTTTTGCAGTCACATTTGTTCCTTGCACGTATGAAAGTTGGTTTTGTTCATGTTGTTTTAATGAGAATTTAAGCACCCTCGCTTCTGCTGTTTTACACCCAGCTAGCTTCAATTAAAATGTGAAAAACAAACATTTACAAGGGTCATTCGAAGATAAACGGGCACAAAGCAATTTATAATTTACTTAGAAAGATGAACAAAGTGGTGACTTTTAGACATTCTATCAACTTAATCCAACCTTAGATTTTTTAATCTTATTTTGTGGAACTACAAAACACAGCTGGGGGAAGTGGATGGAGAAATTAGAAAATTAAGGCAACTCTTTTTATTTATTTATTTCTCTCCCTTTTAATTTCTCTGTGTATTTAAAGGCATGCTGGGGACAAGTCTCAGGCTAGGAAAACTGGAAGAATGCTCAGAGAATTTGGATTGTTCAGTCTGGAGAAGAGAAGCTTTGGGCTGAGCTCAGGGGGGCCTTGCAGGGCCTGCAGGAGCTGCAGGAAAATGGGAGAGAGGATTTACAGGGCTGCAGGGACAGGACACAGGGAATGGCTGCAGGCTGGCAGAGAGGGGGCATAGATGGGATATTGGGCAGGAATTTTTCTCTGTGAGGGTGGGGAGGATCTGGAACAGATTCCCAGAGCAGCTGGGGCTGCCCTGGATCCCTGGCAGTGCCCAGAGCCAGGACTTGGAGCAGCCTGGGACAGAGGGAGGTGTCCCTGCCATGGCATGGAATAAGAGGAGCTTTAAACTCCTCCCAACCCAAAGAACTCTTGATTTCATGAAATTTCTTCAGAGAACAGGAACATTGAGTTCTGGAAAGGAACAGGATCTTGGCCACAAGCACCACAAGCTGTGAAGTGCTGAGCAAATCCACCCGAATTTTGACTCCAAATCTATCCCAGCAGGTCAGCACTCCTGAACATTTCCCAACAGGACCCTGCTCTGGAAGAACAAACACGGGAGAAGCCCTTGGTGGAGCTCAGCACGGCTCCCAGCACAGCCCCAAACCTGCAGCTCGAAGGGGATGAAGGAAATCTGGGCAGGCAGAGGATGCTGTGGCTCGGGGAGCTCCCTGCAGTGCAGAGGTGAGTACAGCCTGGCCCCAAAGCACTGGGAGGACAGCCTGGGCAGGGGACAACGTGGGCAGGGGACAACGTGGGCAGGGGGCAACGTGGGCAGGGGGACAACGTGGGCAGGGGGACAACGTGGGCAGGGGGCAACGTGGGCAGGGGACAACGTGGGCAGGGGGCAACTGGAGGGAACAAAACGTGGAGCAGTTGGGGACAACGGGTCGCAAGCCCAACCTGGGGAGCTGACAAGGGGATGGAGGCAAACATGGGCAGGGGACAACGTGGGCTGGGGAATCCGTGCAGGCAGAGGGGACAACGTGGCGCAGGGGGACAACGTGGGCAGGGGACAACGTGGGCAGGGGACAACGTGGGCAGGGGACACGTGGCAGGGGGAGCAAGTGGGCAGGGGCAAAGTGGGCAGGGCGGCAAATGGGCAGGGGGAAATGAAGGGCAGGGGAAAGTGGGCAGGGACAAGGGGCAGGGGCAATGAGGGCAGGGGGACAACGTGGCAGGGACAACATGGGCAGGGGAAACGGGCAGGGACAAAGGGCAGGGGGACAAGGGGCAGGGACAAGTGGGCAGGGGACAACGGGGCAGGGACACTGCCTGCACCGGAGCAGGGCAGGGCAGGGCAAGGGGCAGCAGGGCAGGGCAGGAAAAGGAAAAGGAAAAGGAAAAGGAAAGGAAAGAAAAGGAAAGAGAAAGGAAAAGGAAAGAAAAGGAAGGAAAAGGAAAGGAAAGAAAGAAGCAGGGCAGGGCAGGACACAACCCGGAGCAGAACAGGAGCAGGAAAAGGAGCAGGCAGGAGCAGGACAGAGCAGGACAGGACAGGACCACACAGGAGCAGGAGCAGAAAGGAGCAGGAGCAGGACCAGGACCACACAAAGGAGCAGGACAAAACAGCAGGAGCAGGAAAGGAGCAGGGCAGAGCAGGAGCAGGACCAGGGCAATAAGGAGCAGGAGCGAAACAGGAGCAGGAACAGGAGCAGGAGCAGAACAGGCAGAATAGAGCAGGAGCAGGAACAGGAGCAGGCAGAACAGGAGCAGGCAGAACAGGAACAGGAGCAGGACAGGAGCAGGAGCAGGAACAGGAGCAGGGCAGGAACAGGAGCAGGAACAGGCAGGAACAGGCAGGAACGGAGCAGGAGCGAACAGGAGCAGAACAGGAGCAGGAGCAGGGCAGAACGAGCAGGACGCAGGAAGGACAGACAGAGCAGACGAACAGGAGCAGGCAGGACAGGAGCAGGAGCAGGGACAGGACACACAGGAGCAGGAGCAGAGCAGAGCAGAGCAGGAGCACGACCAGAGCAGGACCACACCAGGAGCAGGAGCATGACCACAACGAGGAGCAGGCACTCCCCAGAAGCCCTGTCCTGCAGGAGGGCTGGATTCAAGCAGCTCTAATCAGCAGTTCTGCCTTCTCCACCTGGCCACAAGTGTTTACAGACATGAGCAATGTGCCAGTGTTTCCCTGAGATTCATGCTGATCAACTCTGGAAGGAAATCAGCATTAGGAAGCAGAACAACAAATAATTGCCACAGACGAGTACTGCAAAACAGCCAATTTGGCTGTGATTCAAATGAAAAATTACTATTACCCAGCCTTCATTTGTTATCTGCTGTATCAGAAGCTGTTATTAATCATATTCCCAGATCAGACTCCAGGAATAATACACTCTAATACTCAGCAGGAAGTGACACATTGACATAATCACCAGAGTGTACGTATTTTGGCTGAATAATTGCTTTCTTTCAAGGGAGGAAGATCATGGCCCATCACAAATCTTGCTTTGACAAAAAACTTCCTTTTAAACAGACACCACTATGGGAAGAGTCAATCAAGTGGAATGATATAAGCATTGGATGGAACAGGGCACACTAAATGACAATTAGAGAAATTCCTTATTAAAAGCCAAACCCAAACCACAAACCCAGGACAAATTACAAATCAATTACTTCTTACTGTCAAGCACGTGGTAATTAAAGGTTTCTTGATGCCACACTGTGAGAGACTGGCAGGGGTTTTCTAGTCTGAAAAATGCTGCAAGCTCTGAATTGTTACACTGGGCCACTTCAGTAACAAAAATGCTTGAGAATGTCCAAAAACTGCTCCCAAAATCTGTCAGAGGGCATCCCAGGGGCTCAGTGTGCTGCTGGCAGCCTCATGGGGGGAAGAACCACTGAGCAGTGGGACTGGGAACAGCTACAGGCACAGCAGCAATGCAAGTGGCCCATTTTCCTATAGCCTGGCTGCTGAAATGGGAATATTTACAACTCCAAATCCTCCATTTACATTCTCCAAATAAAGTCAAACTGCCAGCAGCTGATGGCATTGAAGGAAGTGTCCAGGGAGAATGAATGAAAGACATTTCCAATGCATCAGCACTTCTTGTATCATCAGTGATTCTTTTCATGCTGCTTTTATTGTCTTGGATGATGCCAATTGTGCCTTCCCTGTGCTTCCCTCAGGAAGCAGATTTGGGCATTGGCTGTCTCCTGGCTGCTCTCGTTTGTGACACGCTGCCACAATTCCCCAGCCGTGCCTCTCATTCTCCTCTTCTCGTTAGAGCATGGGGGACTTTTGGACAATAGATGATTGTCCTCTCTCTGGGGGGCTCCTGCCAAGCCAAGAAAACCAGCTGTGAGGCTCTCAGTGGGGTTTCTGAACAAGGAGAAGAGATCATCCCAGCTCTCTATGATTTACTCTGGCTCTGCCAACCCGATAACATTTTCACCTCAGCTCTGCTGCCACTTAAAATTTGCCATAATGCACTGGTAAGGGTTTGGTTTTTTCCCCTCCAGAGAATAAAAGGAAGGGAGACTGGGAAGATGCTGCTACTTCTGTAATCAAAAGCAGACTTCATACACTTTTTAGCAAATTTCATTACAGGTTTCAAGATGTACGGTGCAGGATTTTGTGATTACTGCTGCAAGCACCAAATCTGAGAACAGTTAAACAAGTGAGAGGAGGAGGGTTTGTGCCACACATGGTAAAAATTCCATGCTGAATTTAACCAAGAGACTCTTTTCCTCAATACCTTGTTCCAGCTGCCAGTTTTCCACACAGGTTCGAGGTAGCTCACGAGAGGAGCTGCAGGAGAATTCCTGTGGTGGAGGAATTTGGAATTGTTGGTAGAGCAATTGGAGAGGCTCAAAGCAAGAGGTCCCTCCAGCCCCTTCAGAAACTGAAGAATCAACCCTTTTGCTGCCCCTTCCCAAGGCCTTTGATTGTCTGTGACCTTTAGAGGTGGACTTTGATTGTCTTGGGTGTGTGGAGGCAGGGTTGGTTTATGAGTAGACTCGATGACCATTATTGATCCACCCCCAGGGGTTCCATGGCTCTGCAAACTCCACCCTGACAGCTGTTCCAGCGGGTCCCAGCCTCTGGAAAGCACAGCTGCTCCCAGCACATCCCTGCTGGTGCAGCCCACGGCAAAGACCAGCAGCTCCGTGTCAGGACTGGGCAGGGTTCTAATGCAGATTCTATTTCAGCAGAGTTCTTAACGCTTCCCTCTCTTCTCACTCATTCCCTTCTCCCCCAGGAGACGAGCTCATGTTTTATGAAGGTATTTTTATGCTACAAGGATGAGGGTGTAACTACAGAGTAAAAGTCAGGAGACACCAAAAGTTCAAAGAACCACAAACACTCGGTTCTTTTCTTTCCTGGGACCTACAGGCACAAATTGATGGAGTGTTTGTTTTTCCTCTTCTCACCTCTGCTGTCAGTAGCAAAGATCTCCCTCACAGCAGTCGCAGCAGGAGGAGGTAACTGGAGGACATAAAACAAAACTGTTTTCAAGGAAAACTTGTGTTCAGGTACCTGCCAAGCACCATCAACACATTCAGCGAGGTTGTGCTGACACAGCCAGGCAGGCACAGCCCTCCAGCAGTGTTCTGCTCACTGGCAGGTGCTGGGGCTGCTTTTAGCATCTTTAAATGTATAAATCACCAGCAAATATTTCTGGTTTTTCACAGAAAATCTTCTCAGTGTCCACCTGGTGCTGGTTGCACCGTCCAAGAGCAGCGTGTAGGAAACAGAAGCAAAGATAAATAGCTCCTGCAGGTTGGTTTTTTTTTTCATTATGGTGAAAATGGGGTTCTTGATGGAAGCTTCAAACCAAGCACTGCTTGGATAATCATGGGAAAATTAAAGCTGGGGAAATATTTGCAGCCATCCAATTCTGCAACCCAGCACAAGAAATTCACCTGCCCAAGGAGAAAACCAGGTGGGTGCTTGCAGTGCAGAGAGAAAGAGCTTGGTGGCCTTGGCACTGATGAGTTCCCTGCTGGAGAGGGAACCAAGAGTCCTTGTCCTGCTTTGCTGGCAGTGACAAGTGCCCTCAGCTGTGACAATGTGCTGTGACAATGTGCTGTGACAACGTGGTGCATCCTTTTCTATTTCTCTGTGGAGAAATGGTGCTTCAATACCAACCACCACGACTGAGGAGTTTCTGTTCTTTGGCTCAGGCTTTTTCCTGTCGAATCTACAGTCCTTAGCTGTAAATTTACAGCTTTCAGAAACCTTCCAGAATCACAGGTACATGCTAAGAAAATATTTTTGTTCGCTTGTTTCGTGGTATCTAAAGATAAAAGGATTTTTCTTGTAAAAGTCAAGTGTTAATCCTTCCCCTGCCTTGTAGATGAACCCTGCTCTATTTTCCAGTACCTAAAGGGGCTTCAAGAGAGCTGGAGAGGGATTTTACAGGACAAGGAGTGGCAGGGGAATGGTTTCAAGCTGACAGAGGGCAGACTGGGATTAATTACAAGGAATTACAAGGAAAAAAAAAATATTTTATTTACTCAGAGAGTGGGCAAACCCTGGCACAGGGTGCCCAGAGCAGCCCCTGGATCCCTGGCAGTGCCCAGGACCAGGCTGGACAGGACTGGGAGCCCCTGGCACAGTGGAAGTTGTCCCTGCCCATGGCAGGGTAGAGATTTCTTTAAGCTCCCTCTCAAAGCAAATCATTCTATGAATGGAAATGTTCCAGACAACAACATTTTCTGTTTCCTGTGCTGGTGACGTGGATGTTATGGCACACTGCACTCCAAGCACTTGCAGCAACCATTTAATGCTTTCATTTTTTTCATTATATGTAATTTGGGACTTCTGGATAAGGAAGTGGGGAGTGCATGGACAACCACAGCAGCTAAAAGCTTTCAATTAGCTCAGTTCGTAGTTCAGCGCAATTAACATCAGAATGAGTTTGGATTTATAGTTTTTTAAGCCAGCTACTGAAACATCTGCAGTGTTTAACTTTCAAAATCATTTCAGCATCACAACAATCTCAAAACTGCTGCTGCAGTGAGGGAACAGAAGTAGGTTTCTCTCCACTAAAATTAGTACAATTACAGCTGCCTTAATGATGCCCCAAGCAGAGTGGAGAGAATGTGAGCATTTTATTTTCTGTCCAAGAACAAGTTAGAAGCCATTTCTCCCTTTAAAAGCCTCAGGGAATCAAGAAGTTTTATGAGAGAAGTAAAGTAAGAAAATGGAGACTTGTTCCATCTCTGACCCACCATCCTTTGCCACACACAGAGATAAAAGTCTTAAAAAGAGGAGTTGATCTATGGTGAGGTGGAAGATGTGTCCTCAGCTCTGGGCAGCCCCAGGTGAGCTCCTGTCCCTGCAGGACAGCCCCACACTCGGCTGCTGGACACTGCTGGCAGGGAGCAGAGCTGTTTGCACAACCTGGGAGAAACTGGGGCCTTAAAACAGCACTGAGCTTGTGCTGCAGGAGCCCTGCAGCTTGTGCACTGCACAGCAGGACCAGACCAAGCTCCTCCTCTCCCTGAGAGGAACCAGGTTACCAGCAAAGGCTCTAAGAGCACTGCTGCACGCCGTTTAAATATTGTGCATCATTAATGAGGAAAGAAACCACTGTTCCATTAAACTGCACTGCCCAATTAGAGAGATGAAGCAATGCACAGACACGAGACTTGTAGTGTTATTTATAATGAGCCAGGTCCTGATTCTGAGCAGAACATGGCATGTCTGAGTTTATCCAAAGTGCCTTTTTCCCAGCTGGATGTGCTGTTCCTTTTGCAAGGTAACTGATCACTTAGCTGCAGAGGATGCTCTGCTTTCACGTGCTCTCGTCTGGCTGCTGCACGCTCTGCCTTTCCCCAGAGCTTCCTTAATTGAGTCACTCTGCACTGTACCCAGCCTGCCAAGGGACACGGCGAGAGGGCACAGCCTGCACTGGAGCTCAGAGCGGGGCAGCAACAAGGGAATGGGAACGGGAATGGGGATGGGAGTGGGATGGGGATGGGAATGGGGATGGGGATGGGAATGGGGATGGGAATGGGAATGGGAATGGGAATGGGAATGGGGATGGGAATGGGAATGGGAATGGGAATGGGAATGGGAATGGGGATGGGGATGGGGATGGGAATGGGAATGGGAATGGGAATGGGGATGGGGATGGGGATGGGAATGGGGATGGGAGTGGGATGGGGATGGGAATGGGGATGGGGATGGGGATGGGACTGGGGATGGGGATGGGGATGGGACTGGGGATGGGAATGGGAATGGGAATGAGAATGGGTATGGGTATGGGAATGGGGATGGGAATGAGAATGGGATGGGAATGGGAATGGGATGGGAATGGGGATAGAAATGGGAATGGGAATGGGGATGGGAATAGGAATGGGAATGGGGATAGAAATGGGAATGGGAATGGGGATAGAAATGGGAATGGGAATGGGAATGGGAATGGGAATGGGAATGGGAATGGGAGTGGGAATGGGAATGGGAATGGGAATGGGAAGGGGAATGGGGATGGGAATGGGAATGGGAATGGGAATGGGAATGGGGATGGGGATGGGGATGGGAATGGGAATGGGAATGAGAATGGGAATGGGAATGGGAATGGGAATGGGAATGGGAATAGAAATGGGAATGGGGATGGGAATGGGAGTGGGAGTGGGAATGGGAATGGGAATGGGAATAGGAATAGGAATGGGAATGGGAATGGGAATGGGAATGGGAATGGGAATGGGATGGGAATGGGAATGGGAATGGGATGGGAATAGGAATAGGAATAGGAATAGGAATAGGAATAGGAATAGGAATAGGAATAGGAATAGGAATAGGAATAGGAATAGGAATAGGAATGGGAATGGGAATGGAATGGGAATAGGAATGGGAATGGGAATGGGAATGGGAATGGGAATGGGAATGGGATGGGAATGGGAATGGGATGGGAAGAGGAATGGTGTGGGAGGAAAGCTGTGGTGCCTGTGTCACTTTTCTGTACTGGCAGCTCCTCTGGGTGTCACAGCCAGGAATAAGAGAGCTCTGGGAAAGCTCAGCAGTATCTGAAGCATTTTGTTGTTCCAGAATCACAGAATGTCTGGAAAAAACCTCCAGGAGTCCAACCCGTGCTGATCCCACCTTGTCACCCAGCCCAGAGCACGAAGCCATGTCCAGATGTCCCTGGGACACCTCAGGGGTGGGAAAAGCAGAGTGGCACCAACCCAGGACAACCAAAAGCCCCCAAGTGACCAAATGGGCTCCAATGCTCTGACAATTCTGTAAATTGTTCCTTAATTGCTCTGTTTCCATTTATTTTAAAAATATTTACACAGTAAACCAAGTGCTAAAGAGCCTTGTGAATGGCTGAGGGAAGGAAAAGCTGTGGCACTTCTCTAGGGAAGACAAACACCGTGCGCTGGATTGAGACTCTCCTGGCACTCAGCATCATTCCTTGCTCCCTCCTGATTCCCTGGAGCTCCGGTGCCGCGGCAGGGAGGGGATGAGGACAGGCGGGAGTCATTGTCAGCCTCGCCACTGAGAGCTCTTGTTGATCATCAAAGGACTTGGACAATCTTCGCCATTATTTAGGGAATGGCCCCGTGAACGTGCCAGGTGCCTCCTTCAGGAGAGGCAGCATTTCACAGACTGGCACAGCATCAGGCTCGGGAAATAACACCGGAGCGGAAAACAAAGATCCTTGGAGAAGGATTTTTCACATGGCGTGGAAAACAAAGATCCTTGGAGAAGGATTTTTCCGGACCTGGTAAAAAGCAGTTGATCGAAGTGACTGTTAGCACAAGCAAGTTCAAATCTGCGGCTTCAATCCAGTTATTGGGCTGCCGGGATGCAAAGCTGAACTAATTTGCATTGACTTGTAATAACTTGCCCAAACTCACTCAGAAAATCCAGTATGCTGACCTAACATATCCTAAAGGATGGAGAATGTCCCATCCTCTTCCTCCTCCCAGTTTCCTATAACTCTGTCCTGAGAAGAACAGAACTGTATTGCTTGGATTGTAGTGGGAGGCTTCTCAGCCTGCAGCATCTGTGCAGAATTCAAAGGTTTCTGAATGAAAAGAATCAGGAGATAAATGAGAATGAACTAACTCATCAGCATAATCAAAATAATAATTTAGTCACATTACAATTCAGACAGAAACAACACCCCAAATGGGAAACGGGATATAATTAGCCCTACTTTCAAGCAGCATTAATGAACCTAACAATCTGCTTAACATAACTGCTTAGCAATTGATGTATGCAAATCTAATGTTTCTATTGCCCTTAATGAAGTTCGAGAGGAAAAGACAGAATGCGTTCGAATTAATGCTCTCGGAGGTGGAAGGCAGAGCACTGACTGCTGTTTTAGCAGCCTGAATCCAGACTCTGATTCATCCACTCCCACTGCTCAGGAGCAGCTGCAGGAGCCTGGCCTGACCTGGAACTGGATGGGGCTTGGCCCTCGTTTCCACTGGAGTGCAGCCTGAACTACCTGTTAATGGTTGGAGATTCTGCTGAATCCTCCTCAGGGTCAGGGTTTCACATCCCACACCCACTGCTGGAATTCGGGAGAGGTGGAATTAGATGTACAGAATCTGATGTTTACTGAAGGGTGCTCTGAAAAAGCAGTAAAAGCAATCCTGTGTATTTTTAAAGAGCAGGGTTGAATAGGGGAGAAAAAAAATTCATCAGGTCACAAATGAATTTGCCACGCTGATAAAATAAACTTCACTATTTGGTCATCACCTAAGATTCATCACAAAGGAAAAAAAAAAAAAAAAAAAAAAAAAAAAAAAAAAAAAAAAAAAAAAAAGCCAAACCCCAAAATAATTAAGCCAATGTGCATATCAGATTCTGAATCGAGCAATTTTGCTGCACTGAGCCCAGAATTTAAATGATCTTGTCTGTGGATGACTAAAGGTTACTGCTCTCACAGTTCAAATGGAAAAATGTGTTCATCAAAAACATATCTATTAGCTTCACAATAGTAAGCACTCTGAGAATACAAAGGAGCTTCTTAGGTAATGCTGAAGGCTCACCTAGAAACGAGGGAGCTGCCAATTTTCAGAAACAATTACTCAATTTGCCAGCAAACGTCTTTTCCTTCTGACCTCTGGAAGGAGAGGCCTGGCTGTACTCACACACTAATGCCCATGTCTGCAGCTCTGTATATTTCAGTATTTTTAATTTTCTGGTAACTTGTCTTGATATAATTTTAGAGATTCTATGAAATATTTCGCAGAGCAGCCCATTGCAAATCAATCCCCGACATAATGTACCATTAGTTCCCATAGATCTTTTTCCTGCAGCTCAAAAGCATTTCAATAAAGCTCTAAAAGCCCTGGCAATGACAACACACCGTGTTGTGCATCACCATGGCAATGCTTCAGAAAATAGCTTTGATTTGGGGTCGGGAGGATCAAACATTAGATTAGATTGAAAGTACAGAGTTCATCTTGATACAAGCTGAGACTATCAGGGCCTGACTGTCGGGTTCTCAGCTGCTGAGCTGGGAGGCAAGGCTGAGGCAAGAGGAATTCTGCTGGGTGCTCAGGGCATCCACACCTTCAGCTAGCAGCACACAGAAAACCTCAGAGGACGGTGGAGGTCCAGATTCCCAGAGCTACAGATTCAAAGGTTGAGCCAACTTATGCCAAAAGGCAAGAGTTCGAAAGAATTAATGAGAATGCAAAAGAAGAAATTGTTCTGCATCACCTGTTGCTTCGTGTATCACTTAACCTTTCACTTAATCCTTAAATTATGCAGCTGGGCTGCTCTGAGGTGTGAAATGGTGCTTTTGCCTTGGGTGTGACAGAAAATAACGCGTTTGGAAGCTTTGCTGCTCCGCTGTCAGCCCTCAGAGCCCTCTCTGGACAAACCCCGGCTGGGACAAACAGCCCTGCTGGGCTCTGGAGGAGTTTTCTGCTCCCTGAGTGCAGGTTCCAGCTCTGCTGCAATTCCTCCTCCCAAACCCTCCCAGAGCCCCCCCCAAGCTGCATGGCTCATCTCGGGAAAAGCATAACAGCAAGAAAAGGGAATTTTTTTAGTACAGAGGGTTGGTTGAGAAGTTTTCCATGTTATTTTGTTATGGGCTGTTTGTTTGTGGGTTTTTTAAGCCACAGATAATTTTTTTAAAGTATATTAAAAAAAAAAAAAAATCCCTGTGGGGTCAAGATGGGTGGAAGAAACCCACAGATTATTTCTTTCTTTTTTCCTCCTCCTCTCTTAACTTCACGAGTTGATTCAAAGAAGCAGCCATGGTTTCAAGTCGAGTGAAACTCCTTGCTGCCCTCTGCCATGGGATACTCTCTCCCCACGGGAAGGATCCCTCTCCAAAGCCCCTCTCCTGCACATCCAGGGCACCCAGCACTCTGAGGCTGCTGCTCTTGCAGACAAGAAAATCATCAAGGGCTCAGTGGCAGGAATTTCTCTTTAGTCACACAAAGCATTTTGAAGGGCTCTTCCAGAACGGGCAGCTCTGCCACCCCAGGGTGCAGAACTACAGGAGCACAGAAAATGGAAGAAGGGAACAAAAAGTGGATGTGGAGGAGGCAGAGTTATCACTGGGCACTTCAATCCCAGCTCTGTGTGTGATACGGCTGCTTAAATTAAAAAAATGGCAGAAATAGGGAGGGAGAAAAATCATGTTTGTGCTAGTTTGGAAGCTGAGTTGGCCACCCTGGAGAGCTCGTGCAAGTTTTCATCAATGTGAGACGAAAATCAAACACAACAGACAAAGAAACAAATGACCTATGAGTGATACAGGGGAGAATTCATCAGTGATACTTAACTTCAGACTGAGGGTGACTCAGAGCCGGGATATAGAACAGAGAGATGTCAAGTCCTGGGAAAACAAAACAAAATTCAAAATATTCACTGGTTCTTCCAAAAGGTTCTCTCGTCCCTGTGCTCTTGTATAAATACAAAAGTAACTGAAATGCTAAGTGTTCCACTGGACAGCAAGGCCGGGTTCAAGAGCACTTTCCAGGCTCCATTCTCATCCAGGTACATAAAATAAGACGTGGAACTGCTCATGCAGTAATGCCAGCTTTGTAAAACCAAGAGATGATTTATTTACCTATAAATACTCTGCCAGACTATGACTTCTTCATGGAAAAGCCAGGGTTTAATATGAGCTTTGCTGTCAACAGAGCTGCAGGATCGGGCACTCGACCTGTTCCCTCCCTCGGGATGTTTGAGATGCACAGAATATCCCGGTGTGAGCCTCTCCTTTGCCTTTCTCAGAATCCCAGAATCCCAGACAGCCCACCTAAAGCCATGGGAAATGAGATTTCCTGCAGCTTTGCTTCCACTCCAAAGCAGGCAGAGTATTTTAATTTTGAAAGCGTTCCGTCAACTTCAAACTCTTCGCTCATTTCTACGGGCAGTTCTCCGTTAAAGGAGATGAGGTTTGTGAATTTAAATCACTTCAGTAAATTCAGATTACCTGAGAATGGATTTCAGATTACCCGAGAATGGATGAATCACCTCTAGCTCATCAGAACTAGAACTCCCAGGGGGATTTAAAGGAATTGAACTTTTTTCTCCTTCCCCTTCTGGAGCTGGTGGTGCCAAGAGTGACTGAGCTGAGCCAGGAGCTCAGGAGAGAAAACCCCGTGTGCCAGTGGCAGCCTGAAGCTGCAGCCAGGTCATTAATTAGCCCTTCATTAAATTGGGGATCTGCATTTTGGATTAATGCTGGGCAGCAGGCAGGAGCTGCCCCACGCTCCGTGTGCAGCCACTCACAGCCCACAGTGCTCCTCAGAAAGCACATCATACGAGGATTTATTTTTCAATAAAACTAAAATTTCGTATGAATGAGGAAGCAGGTAAATTCAAACTTTACTGCAACAGAGGACAAGCATAGTTTGGGTTTATTAAGGGGCACTTGCTCGCCACTAGAGTTCTTTTTATCTTATTCTGCTTCAAGAAATATTCAAAAAGCCACCGAATTCTTCTGAGGTGCAATCAAAGCTGAGCCTGAGGGCTCACAGTAATCTTACACTGTGGTTTGAGAAAGAAAGTGAAGAAGAAATGGGAATTGTTTGGAAATCAGAGACGAATCTGTTAATCAGACTTTTTCCTGTGCTCACACCCCCAAAAAACCCCCAAAAACCCAAAGTAAATCCAGTGTTCATGACAGGTCATTCATCTGGGTTTGTTTTCTACTTGCCAACCTTTGAGCATTCAAATGTGCAACCTTCAGGTGCTTTCATATTTACAAAGATATGAGGAGAATGGGAATGTCACAAATTCTGTAACCTTTATTAAATGTACAACTGCATGTTTCAAAGAAAACTGTATTTAGAAGAGAAAAACACTTGGTAGCGTTCCATGATCTTCAAAAAAATGTCCAGAAACTGAATATTGGATGTTCTTGACCTTTCTAATATACAAATTCTCCAGCTACAGAAGAAAAATGTAAAGTTGGGCCCTGGTATTTACAGCAGGAAATAAAAAGCTGGACAGAGTTAAGTTAACATTAGGAATTTTTTCCTAAAATAGAGGTCCCTCCATTCCTTTGAAGAATTTGTAACAACTGAAATAAAAGCATGTAATATAGACCTTAATTTGTGAGCACCTATGGCTGCTGCCTTAGAAATTCAATTCAGATGTTGATACAACAAGTTAAATGCAATGTAGGCCCCCATGGAAATTATTCCAAATTTTATTTTCAGTCCACTCCATTTAAAGTTTGCAGGAAATTATTTTTAAGCATTTTTTGAAAGCTCCAGTGGGTTATGCAAGAACCCCTATTGTTAACCTAGATGGAAAGCACTTTTCTAGCAGGCATTTTTCATCATTAAAAAAAAAAATTAAATCTACTGCTAAGCATGAATATACAGCCTAAAATTTCAATTGGATTTGCATTGTCCACTGAAGTATTTTCCGTGAACTAATTATCTCCTCATTCCTTCAACTAAAAATGTGAAAAGCCCGAGGGTTTTTAAGCATTTCTTGCTCATAGCATGGTTTGCTACAAGGTCAGGCTCTGCTCGGCTGTGTTTGGCAACGTGGGCAGAGGCAAATGTTGCCATGTGCTTCCAGGGTCACATTTTCTACCTGTTCCAGCCTAAAGGGGAAACTTGAGAGGAGGGAAACTCCAATTCCAGGCTGCTGGCGCTGCTCAGTGCAGAACAGTTCAGAGGAGCAGGCAGGAGCTGCTGCCAGAGTGGCACAAGGGGGGTCAGGGCTGCCCTTCTGCAGCTGGGAGAACATCTGGTTCCAGCAGAAACAGCTGTGGAGAGACCTGGGCAGAACATCTGGTTCCAGCAGAAACAGCTGTGGACACATCTGGGGAGAAATTCTGTTTCAGGAGAAACTGTGGAGACACCTGGGGAGAAATCCTACTCCAGGTGAAACAGCTGTGGAGATGTATTCTGTTTTCAGCCCTGATGTTTTGGTTTTCTGATGTTCTTTTCCCAGGGAAGTGTGATAAACACGATGGGATGTTTTTATAATAATATTTATGCCACTCATTCCTTCTGATAAAAGAGATTTCTCTTGCTGTCCCTCTGGTTTGACCAGTGTGAGTGAAGAGGTTTGCCTTGGTTTCACCAACCACATTGGGCTGTGTAAAATTGGATATAAGGCAGAACCATCCCTAATAAAAGGAGTCATTTTTTAACCTTCTAATCACAGAGTCTTTGTCATGTGTTATGTGAAATAACAACAGTGGAGACACCAGGGGAGAAATCCTCTTCCAGGAGAAACTGGGGGAGAATGGAGAAAAGAACTGCACCTCTCAGCCTCCCCCTCTCTGACCCAGACTGGCCCAAGTTCAGGACTATTTCTTCCCAATTTCACATGTGTACACTTGTAGGTGACTCAGGAGCTGCTTTATGGAAGTTATTGATCCGGGGTCCATCAGCTGCTAAAAATTCCTGTCTGCTGCTGGTGGCTGAGAAAATCCACTCAGGTAGCACAGCTGGGTGACACTGCCACCGAGAGTTGGGGACAGCTGACCTGGCTGTTAATTAGCATTCCCAGTTTCTATTAATTTCAACACCTCCAGCCCTGGTGGAGCTGTCACCCTGGAGTGACAGTGACCCAGCTCGAAACCACTCTGCCCAGGCAGTTCCAGCCTTGTGGCATTAATAATGGATATTTGTGCAGCCACTGTCCCCTGGCAGCTGGACTGGGATTCTGCTTCCCAAATCGCTTCTGCCCCCCTTGCCAGGCTCTTCTTTCCCTGCAGTCACCCAGGAAAAGCAGAGGTGCTCAGCAGAGGCGTTTTCCAGGCTGGTTCCCTCCTTTTTTCACTGTTTACCTGCCAGGTTATTATTCTGGGCTCTCTGTGAGTGCTCAGTGTTCTGGTTTGTCACTTCAGTGCCATCTCCTCTACTTCAAAACAGAACAGTGTTCATCATTTCCTCCTAAATTCTTGAGTTTATTCTGAAAACAAAAAAAAAAAAGAAAGAATTTGAACTAAGCCTGAGACCTCTCTGCCAACTGAGAATTAAATGCTGATATTAAATATTGGCTTACAAAAGACTGCCATGCTCATCAGCACAGTTGCTCTGCAAGTAAAGTGAAGACAAAACAGATTTATAGGTGCTCATGTGACTTCTGTCTGCACAGTATTTCCCTGTCATGAGCATTTAGAAACACTTCACCCCTCACAAAACCAGAATTCAACAGCTCTGGGCCTCCTTGCATCAGAGTGTGAACTGCTTCACTCTGGTTTTAAAATCAATTATTTTGGCATAAAGATCCAGAAAAGATGTGTACATTTTCCTTCCATTCTTTGAATAGCTTTTAATGCTATTTCCATGGAAACCACTTTTGAGCACATGTCTGATGTTTGGGGGTTCAAACATCATCCAGGAACCCCAAATCCCACGGCTGCATCACTAGGTGAATTCCTGAGGTCCATTCCCAGCCAGTGATGCACACTGAGGTTTATTTACTTCCCAAGGCAGCAGAAAACAGAGCTGCCTAACCCAGGGGAGCTTCAAGCAGACAATGTATATTTTTAGGCCTTTTTTCCCAGTACAATTACTTTGCCTGCAGAACTGTCAGAGGTGGCTGCAGGCTTTTCAAACACCAGGCAAAATCAGGTTTTGCAAGGCCAAAAGAGGAATTCTTTCTTTTCAGGCCAGCAAAATTCCGACTCACTGTGGCAGCAGAAGAGCTTCTCCCCAACCAAAGCCCCCTGGTTAGCTGTTGTGAGTGTCACATCCATTAAAACCTGATTATTCCACAAACAACTCAGAACAAAGCAGGCAGCACCAGAGAAAGCTGAGGGTTCCTGGTTATTAGCAAAACCTTCCTTTTTTCAAGGGTTGAATACAACTGACACCCAATTAGAAGCAAAATATTCTCCCAATTTATTATTTTTGTTAATTATCTGGAAAGCTTTACTGGAAGGCAAGTGACCAATTAGTCTGTGGGGTGAGACACCACAGAAACCACTCGGGGTTTCCACAGGACTGGATCTGCTGCTGGGCAGACTGGCAATTAAGGCACAGATTAATTTGATTTACATCCATTTTATAATTGCAACACTATTCATGTCGCTGAGCTGCACCCAGATAAACCAAGAGTGCTTGCAGGGTGAGTTTCTTCAGCAGCTTTTGGAATCAGGTTATTTTTTTAGGACTTATCCAGGCTTCTGGAAAAAGAAGATCTGTTCACAGAGAGGTTTTTTTCTAACTTTCCCCTTCCAGTTTCTCTGTTTCTTCTCTGCTTTGAATGCTTAATAACTTTTGTACAACATTCAAGGTCCTTACAGCTTTCAGTTTTTCAGCTCTCTTTTCTGATTCCCCTTTTAAATTCACATTTCTCTATCTCCTGGCTCTTCTTTCCCATTTTACCAACTCTGGGATCACAATAGTGTAATTAAGAGAATTTGCCTCAGCAAGCTCAAGTGAGTAGTCTGTGACAAACCAATAAAGTTGCTAAATCCATGAATAATAAGTGAATTTTCACGTGTTATCCCATAGGATAACAATTAATGAAGAATCTGTTACTCATTATTAATAAGAAATAATGACTAACGGGATATTGGGAAGAAATCCCTCCCTGTGAGGGTGGGAAGACCTTGGCACAAGGTGCCTACTTTCACAGTAACCAATCTAGTAACGAATACAAATTTTCTACATTTACATACATCCTATAGGAATCGCTGCATTCCCATGTTTTATTCAGTTCTAATCTCTAAATCTCATCAGGGGCATTTCCTGCCAGGCCAGGGAGGAAGGATCTGTTCTGGCTTTGGTGTGTCTGCTTGTAAATCCCATTCCTAACAAAGAGAGAAAGACCCTTGATCAGCCAAAGCTGTTCTAGAAACATTCAAACAAACACTGCTCTCATTTCAATGTCTCCTCTAGTTTCTGCATTCTTAGCATCTTTGGCTAAATAGTCATACCTATAGGACTTCCTTATTTCTTCCTTTCCAACAAGCTCCCACCCCATAAAGCAAAATGTGCTTTAGGGCATCCTCAACAGGCAAGAGCCCCCTCTTGTCTGTGCACAGCCAGCTGGGGGCTGCGGAGGGAGGGTCGGGCTGGCCAGTTCCACCCCTGGCAGAGCCCCCTCCCTGCTGGGGTACCCCCTTTTCCAGGCAGGAGCCCGGTGCAGTCCCGAGGCAGCTGCCCGGAGGAGCGCAGCTGTGCAAAGCCAGCAGTGCCATCCATTGACTGAAGGATGCAAGGCAGGTGCCTGGCAGGGCTGAGATGCCATCAGCAGCTGGCAAATCCCTCCTCTCTGCCTTCCTGCTAGCTCAGGCACCCCGGCAAAGTCCTGTTATAAATGCGTATTTTGGTGTTGGCTTTTCGCGGGTGTTGGAATGAATATTATAAATACGATGTTTTATAAATGTATTTTGGTGTTGGCTTTTCGCGGATGTTGGAATGAATGTTTATAAAAATGTGATGTTTTATTTTTTTTGTAGTTTTTTTACTGTGTTTTAACTGCCTGATTAGATGTATAATAAGGCTTTTGCTGTATTTCTCCTTATGGCCAGTCCCACCAGGACCTGCTGTGTCTTAGGAACACAGAGCGTGTTCCTCACCCCTCAGAAGGACAGCAGCACAAACACTGCGAGATGTGGCAACAATTTCCAGTGACCTCGTCAAACCGGGGCTAATCACCGTGCCCGGTAATTCAGGAACAGATTGAATATTGCATCGCCCTGAACCTCGGACCGGAATCTCATTATGGCATTACGCAGTGAGAGGTGGAAAAGAGGGAATCTGGCCTTGGCTGTTTCTAACCGTTCCATCTAAACGGACTGACAATTGGCTTTACAGCGATATTGGTGAGGAGCAAAGGGCAGGAAAATCTGCCCCTGGGAATGCAAGTGATGGGCTGCTACAAGAGGGTGTTATCAGCTGTTCACACAGCTTTCAAGCCTGAAGGGGAAGAGGAAAACTGGCTTTTGTACTGTGAAAACGTGTTGAAATTGCTGAACGTTTAGAAAAACAAACACAAACCACATCGAATGAGGGGACTTTCAAGATCACCCAGTTCCACCATGGGCAGGGACAACTGCCACCATCCCAGGCTGCTCAGAGCCCCATCCAACCTGGCCTTGGACAATCTCTTCCCTAATTTTTCAAGTTCTCACGAAGCTAAATTATCATCAGTAGTGAGAGGAATCAAAAGCTAAACCTAAATAAGAAGCTTTTAAATTTAAAGGCGAATCTCTGCGGAAATTTGAAAGTCTGTGGGAACCAGATGAGGTGTGAAACACCTTGAGGAGGCAAAGCAAGTTTGAACACTCAGCTTCCAAATTTGGCCCCATCATTTTTCCCTTCAAAAATTACCACTTTGGCCGTGTTAGTGGCAGCAGATGTTGAACAGAACTCAGCAAACAGCATCGTTTGCAGCCTCTCTGTGTTTAGCAGTCAGCACATGCCACTGCGCTTTTGCTGGGCTCCCTGACTTCATCTGGTGCTGAAGTTTGAAAGTTCTTTTCTAGAGGTGCAGGTGTGGAGCAGACACCTCTCCTCAGAGTGGGCTGCACTGGATGATAAATAAACAACCATCAAAAATCTTCTCCAAATGCCAAAGCCCAGGAACAGGAATGACTGTTTGCACTGCACTGCAACTTAAATATCAATCTAAGGGTAGAAGACGATAAATTCTTCACAGGCATGGGTTATGGAAACCGTGCTGGGTGCCAAAACCGGTGAGCTCTGTGTTCCACGGGGGATGGATCCATGACAAACTCATGTGAGGAACCAGCACTGGGTACAGCAATGACTGCTCCTCCAGCGCGACCCAGGTGAATTGTTATTGTAGAGACAACACGACACAGATTTTTGTGATTTTTTTTTTAAGGTTGTGTGAAGAACGAATTTATTTATTTATTTATTTATTTTATTTATTTTTTAGGGCTTGTTTTCTTATATACATGTGATACATAAATGACTTCCTTTATATATATATGTGAATGGTGAAAGATGAACTTTTTCAATCACATTGGTCAAACTAGAGGGACATTAAAAGAAAATTCTCACAGAAGGAATGAATAATATGAATACTGTTACAAAAACAATTTTGCTGCTTATGTTTTTTTCCTCTGGGAACAAATTTTAGAAAACTTAAACATTAGAAAACTAGTTTTAGAAACTTAGAAACTTCGGGCCTGAAAAGCAGACTACAGGTGAATGTGATATACGGAAAAAGTAATTTACAACTGGGGAGAGTTGAAAAAATTTGATATGTTTTATTTAGCACTGAAGTCGCATGGGGGAATAGTTTTTTTAAAGGTAAGTGTAATTTTTGCGGTGTTTATAATTTATTTTTTTATTTTTATATACACTTGAATTGTGTAATTTTTTATGTATAGCCCCTTGCCTTGTATAGCCTCTTTTTTTATGAATAACCCCCTTGTTACAGCAAGGTGAGAGATCCCAGCGCCGCTGTGGAGGGAGTTTTGGCAAAAAACAACAGGCAAAAGGAGCTGTCTGGACACGGAGCTGGGGGACACACAGCGGGGAAGGAAGGGGCTTCTGCTGCACCTCCTGTCGTTCTGCTGCTCTGAAATCACCTCCCTGCTCTGCTGGGCTATCCATCCCGCTCCCCGCTGGATGCGATTTGCACTCACACGCATCCCAAAGGCCGCACATCACACCAGCCAAATGGAAAAATACCTCATCAGAGGAGCCCTGCGGAGGATCTTGCCGAGAGGAGAATTAATGCTGCTGGCTTGTGTCAACCGAGGTGTTGGAAAATAGACCAAGTTTAATTTTTTATTTTATTTTATAACTTCGGTCGCTTTTCACAGGATCACAGAATGAACTAGGTTGGAAAAGGCTTTTGATATCATCAAGCCAAACTTATGTTCGCTTTTGCCCCCGGGGGAAGGGAATTAGAGTTTTTTCCACGGGCATTGTCCAACAGACTGGGAGCAGCACAGAAGATACTCCAAGGATAAGTGGCTGTTAATGAACCATCAACTCCAAACAACAGCCCTGGACTGGGACAACAATGGTCCGGGAAAGAAGAGGTAAGAATGAGGATCTAATTAGCATCAGAAGCAACCCACAGCCGAGAGGAAACCAAATACTGAGAACCAATGAACACTGAGCCAATGAATCTCGGCGGGTTTTGACTTCGGCATAAGATTTGTGAAAAATCCAGTAAAATCCGTGTGTCAGGGAATGATTTTCTCTGCATACCCCCGCTATGTGTAGGTGAAATGATTTCTGTGTATGTGAAGATGAAATGACTTCTGTATATGTGTAGATGAAATGATTTCTGTGAATGTGTAGATGAAATGATTTCTGTGTATGTGCAGATGAAATTATTTCTGTGAATATGTAGATGAATTTATTTCTGTATATGTTCAGATGAAATTATTTCTGTGAATGTGCAGATGAATTTATTTCTGTGTATGTGTAGATGAAATTATTTCTGTAGTAAATCCTGGCCAGAACAACATCCTGGCCAGAAATAAAGTAACGCCTTGATTCTTGAACACTAAAAATATTGTTGGAGGGGTTTTTGTTTTTCCCGCAGCTTGGGTGACAAAGGGAGAAAGATGCTGACAGAATTCTGCTTCCTGCACAGAAAGGGGAGCCTCGCTGCTCAGCAGCATCACTCTGCTCCCTCGCACACATGCACAGGCAAACAGCAGCAAAACCCCTCAGCACGAGCAACGTGGATATTCTCACTTCTGTTTTCTTCTATTTTGACTTTACACCTCTTTTTTTTGCCCAGCCAGACTAAGGGGTAAAAGAGCGAGACCGGCTGGGTAGGGGAAATTCCCTTTTGTGCAGAGGCTCCCGTGAGTCACCACATAAAGTGACTGATTCAGGATTGGAGTCGAAGGCACAGCTCCACTTGCTTGGACAATCCCGGGGTCCCACACATCTCTAGTCAAGGATTTCCAGGTAAATTAAACAAGTAATGCCTTCTTGCTGTCCTGTTTAGAATTTTTTCTTGCACTGAAGTCCTCTCAAAGATGGAAACACCCCGGCTGGCTTTCGTTGGATTTAGCAGTCCTAGCATTTGAATTGAATTCAGCAAGATTTAATGACTTTCGACTGGTTTTGCTCGAAAAAAAAAAAATGTCCCTGAGAGCTGATTGTATATCCTCGAGGATCCGTGACCCAGAACTTCACTAATAAATATGTTTATCAACTACACATGGATATTCTTCTGCCGCTATCATTTTTATTCTTGTTCAACTTATCAGCTAGCCCCATTATCTCATCTTCATGATTCAAACACTCGCGGAACATGATGTGAAAAAGCCAATGTACTAAAGAACAGGGACACTTAAAACTAGTTCACATGCCATGCCCTTAATTTACTACAATATGAAAAAAATTTACCTTTGCCTCTGCTCCAAATGAGGTTCATGATCAGTTCGCAGCTCCTCTCATTACATTTATATGCATGACATTACTACATTTGTAATAATGCTAAATGGCACAGCTTCCAGCACGAAGAAGAAATTGCCTCCCACTCTCACACAGGAACCAATTCCTACGTGTCCATTAGAAGGCATTACATTTTGGTGCCAGCACATTCACAACCCCTGAATTATTTGCAGATTAAATCATTTGAAAAACGTGTAATGAATCTGCTCTCATGCAATTTAGAAAACTTAGCAGGCTTCTAAGATTTCTTCATCATCAAAACATCCTTGCAGTTTGGCTAAGACATTCTCCCAAGCTGTTACTGAATTACTGATCACATTTATCCCTGTAAATGGATTTAACTCCTAAACCAGCTCGCTGCAGGGTCCCACAGGCATCAGTGGTTGCATTTAGCTTGGGCTCTCAGCAAACCACAGATTGAACAACTCTGCATCCTGGATTTCTGCTTACAGAAACTGCACATTAGAGCACACTTCAGTTTTGTCGCTGTTCCTGTCACACCAAGAGAGATTTTGACTTCAGAAAGTCAAATTATGGAAGGGAAATTGTTATCTAAGAGGTTTATAATAGATACCTTGATAAAAAGTGCCCCCTATGTTACTACATTATGCACATTCTGATAAAAACATGACAAAACTTTCTGACAAATTAGGGAATGGTCATTATGGAAAAGTCACAGGAATTCAAATGCATCTCCTGGTGACATTATACCTGCTGCCTCTTCAACTGCTCTCAGCTCAATTCCCAGCTTTCCTCTTCCTGATGATAAACAGTGACTGCAATAACACAAATAACACAGAACCAGAGCAGCACTCTCTGGCTGCTGGAAAATTGCAAATGGAAAATAAGAGTATATTTACGTAGAGACAGACAGGGAGATGGAACAGGGGCTCAGACAGAGCACGAATGTAGTAGATAAAGTGCGTCAGTAATTCAGGTTTATTTTTAAATAACACATCCCTGAGCCATCTGGATTTGGGGTTCACATCTCCACACTCTTGTTGCAGTGTGCAGAACACACTGTTGAGATCTGTGCATTTTTCAGCATTTTGCAGCACCCCTTCATTCGGTTTATCTTATATTTAGCGTAGACACCAAAACATTTCGAGATGTGTTTGTAAATACGTGTGTCTGTGCAGAAGCCTCTTCTTGAGCTGTTTCTGCAGGCTGTACCTTCTCCCTTTGTTTTAGTTACAATGAGCAGGACAGAGCGAATGTCTTTTTGCCTGCACTTACAAACCATCTGCACATTAAGGTGTCTCCAGCCTGGGTGTTTGCTCCTTTTTCACTGAGCATATATCACAGAGTGTTTATCACATTGTTCCTTCCTGCTTCCAAGCAAAACCTCCCACTGAGATTCGGAGGCAGCAGCCAGCCAGGCTGTGCATACACAACTGCCAGCCCTGATGCTTTCGTGCCTCA
The DNA here is from genome assembly GCA_032173965.1 of Sitta carolinensis. Lineage (NCBI taxonomy): Eukaryota > Metazoa > Chordata > Aves > Passeriformes > Sittidae > Sitta > Sitta carolinensis. The sequence goes on along the minus strand of CM063300.1, from coordinate 12,601,373 downwards.
TTAAGTGACCTCCTGCTCTCTGCTGCTCTCGCCCAGGGTTTTTGGATGTCCAGCAGCAGCAGCACTTGTGTCCCAGGAGAGCAGCTCGGTGGTCTCTGTGCCACAGAGGCTCTGATGGATCTGCCAGACAGACACCAGTGTCCCTGTGCAGAGCCCAGAGCTGCCACTGACATCTCCTTTACTGGGACCACAATTAACTCCTGGGGTTTTTTTATTATTAAGAAAGAACAAGGACAAAGTTGTAGTGTGTTCTGCTCAGAGCACTACCCTGCCAATATCTGTCTGCTCCAGTGGCGTTGGAGGGTAAACAGTCACAGAAATCACACAGCAAACTGCTCTGGAGGAGTAATAAACATTGAAATTGTGTTCTGAGAAACAATTCTTCTCCAAAGCATTTGAAGAGGGGCTGGATTTATGAAGCAAGAAGTGCAGGCAGTGTAAAGCCCTGGAACTGGCAGTGCTGCTGAGACAGAACAGATCATTTCAATACAAGCAAAGCTCTCTGCCTCTCCTCCCGCTGGAGCCCATGTGCTGTGTGGTGCCTTGCACTGCCACCAGCTCTGCACGTCCCTGCTGTCCTGGGCAGCTCCACTCTGCTCTCCTGGAGGGAACCTGCCCAGTTATCCAACACAGCTCTCCACTGCCACTGTGACACAGAGAGGAACACACAGCAGCACACACAACAGGGGTTCAGGTAGAGAGGAAGAAAAGAACTCTCCAGTTTATTGCTGCCCTCATATCTCTCAGTTTCTGGACAGTGATCAGAGATTGCACAGAGCAGTTCCCACCTCTCCATCTCTCCACTGCTCACTTGAGAAGTCCATCAGGTGATATCTTTTCACAAAAGAGTGTAAACATGATCCTTATTTATCTTACAATTCATGAGAACCGACTCATTACACTAAAACAAATCAGCAGGCTGACTTTCAGGGACAACACTCCCCTGTCCTGTGTGCCCCCAGGAACCGCAGAAACACAGCGTGCCTGAAGAGCAAAGGCTCTGCAGCTGGGAGAGAGCAGGATTCTCTGGCTGGGGTGCAGTTTCAGGGATATTCCCCTTCTCCCTGCCATGAGCAGCCGTGCCTGCGATGGCACAGAGCTGTTTTGGAAAAACGCAGGGATGAGACCCTTGTGACCAGTTATCAGGGCACCCTGGGCAAGCTTTCTGCCAGCTGCCAGCTGTGTCACAGCTGGAGGAATGGGATGGCATCCAGAGGGACCCGGCTGGGAAAAACGAACTTCACTTTCCTGGTAAAGTTTAAAAATGTTTAATAAGGACAATAGGAGAAACAATCAAGCAAAAAAATACAGCTAACTGGGTGTCTTGGAATCACCCCTTTTTATCCTGCTCTTCATGCATGGATTTATGCACATTCATTTTTCCAGGGACTGCTCTGTATGGTCACTCCTTGGGTCCCTCAAGCATAATCCCACTTTTATTCGGTTCTTATCATCTTTTTGATTTGGGCTTTGGTCTCTTTTTTCACAAGCGCTGAATGCTGAGAGTCACTTGGGTCTCTTTCAGAAGTTATCTATTCAGGCAGATGAAACAGACTGCACCTAAATTCCAAAGTACAGCAAAGAAAAAACCTTATACATCTATTCAGACAGTTAAAACACAGAAAACCCCCCCCAAAAAACTACAGAAAAACTATCATACTTATAACATTCACTCCAACATTTGCGAAAAGCCAACACCAAAACACGCCTTTATAAAACATATTTATAACATTCATTCCAACATTTGCGAAAAAGCCAGCACCAAAATATGCATTTATAAAACATCATATTTATAATTCATTCCAATATTTGTGAAAAGCCAGCACCAAAATATGCATTTATAAAACATGTTTATAACATTCACCCCAACATTTATGGAAAGCCAACACCAAAACACGCCTTTATAAAACATATTTATAACATTCACCCCAACATTTGCGGTAAATCAACACCAAAATATTCATTTATAACACGGCCAAGATCCAGCGGGGGAACCGCACGAACCTCAGCACAGCCGTGTGCGAGGAGCCGCACTCGGGACCCAGGTGAGGGCCACAACATTCACCCTAAAAAAATGGGATTGTTGCGAAAAGCCAACACCAAAATATGCATTTACAAAACATATTTATAGCGTTCATCCCAACATTTGTGGAAAGCCAACACCAAAATATTCATTTATAACACGGCCAAAATGCAGAGGGGGGACTGCGTGAACCTCAGCACGGCCGTGTGCGAGGAGCCGCACTCGGGACCCAGGTGAGGGACACGACATTCACCCCAAAAAAAGGGATTGTTGCGAAAAGCCAACACCAAAATACGCATTTATAACACGGCCAAGCTGCAGCGGGGGAACTGCGTGAACCTCAGCACGGCCGTGTGCGAGGAGCCGCACTTGGGACCCAGGTGAGGGCCACAACATTCGTCCAAACATTTGCGGAAAGCCAACACCAAAATATGCATTTACAAAACATATTTATAACATTCACCCCAACATTTGCGGTAAATCAACACCAAAATATTCATTTATAACACGGCCAAGCTGCAGAGGGGGAACTGCGCCAACCTCAGCACGGCCGTGTGCGAGGAGCCACACTTGGGACCCAGGTGAGGGCCACAACATTCACCCCAAAAAAAGGGATTGTAGCGAAAAGCCAACACCAAAATATACATTCACAAAACATTTATAACGTTTATTCCAACATTTACGGAAAGCCAACCCCAAAGCACGCCTTTACGCGGCGAGGACAGCGAGGTGCGGGCTGTGAGGGCGGGACGCGCCGCGGCGGCTTTAAGGCGGCGGGGGCGGCCCGAGCCCGGCCCTGCCCGCTGCTGAGGGGCCGGGCCGGGCCGAGCCGAGCGCCGGCGGGGCCGCCATGTCCCGCTGTCTGTGCCGCCGGGCCCCGCTGCTGGCCCCGCTGCTGAAGCCCCGGCTGGCCCCGCTGCTAGCCCCGCCGCTAGCCCCGCTCGCCACCGCCCCTCGCCCCGCCCGGGCCGCGCCGCCGCCGCCGCCGCCGGGCCCGCGCCGCGCCAGCACCAAGGTACGCGAGGGCCGAGGCGCTGAGCCCGCCGCCTTGGGAGCGCGTCCCGGATTTATGTGGAGGTGTCTTCACCTCTGTCCCCTTCTGCTGTCGCCGTGGGGTCGGGGAATGGGGTTTATCCGGGTTTCTCGCGTGTTTCTCCCCGGGTCTCTCCCGTGCTTCTCCCGGTTCTCTCCCGTGTCTCTCCCCGGTCCCTCCCGTGTCCCTCCCGGGTCTCTCCCAGGTCTCTCCCCGGTTTCTCCCGGTTCTCTCCCGTGTCTCTCCCCGGTTCTCTCCCGTGCCCCTCCCGTGCCCCTCCCCGGTTTCTCCCGTGTCTCTCCCGTGCCTCTCCCGTGCCCCTCCCGGGCCTCTCCCGTGCCTCTCCCCGGTTCTCTCCCGTGCCTCTCCCCGTTCTCTCCCGTGCCTCTCCCGGTTCTCTCCCGTGCCTCTCCCGGTTCTCTCGTGCCTCTCCCGGGCCTCTCCCGTGCCTCTCCCGGGCCTCTCCCGGGCCTCTCCCGTGCCTCTCCCCGGTTCTCTCCCGTGCCTCTCCCCGGTTCTCTCCCGTGCCTCTCCCCGGTTCTCTCCCGTGCCTCTCCCCGGTTCTCTCCCGTGCCTCTCCCCGGTTCTCTCCCGTGCCTCTCCCGGTTTCTCCCGGTTCTCTCCCGTGCCTCTCCCGTGCCTCTCCCGGGTCTCTCCCGGGTTTCTGTAGGAGCGCACCTGCCGGCGGGCTCCTGCTCAGGGGAAGGTTCTGTGCCCTTCAATCGCTGCGGCGTGGTCTGGTTTGGTTTAATTGCCGCTTCGTCGCGAGGTATCGCGGCGGGGTTTAGGTGTTTCCATGCTCTGAGTCGCCTGAGTGATGCGAGTAAAATCGGGGGTTTTTAGCTGAAATGTTGTTACGGAGATAGGCAGCAGCTCTGCTCGCTGAGTTGGACATGATGCTGTGCATGACTGCCCTGCCTGCTCCAAATAAAATCTGTTGGAGTGGTTCTTTTTTTTTTGCATTTTGCTTCAGTACCGTTCCTGGTGTGCGAGCCTGCCAATACAGGTGAATTGGAATAGATTTGGAAGATCAGGACAAGCAGTTTTTCAGTCCTTAGGGTCCATCCGTAAGAGCGCATGAGCCACAAAAGAAGCATCTAAAATTATCCATTATGCTTGAAAATTTTAAACCTACAAAGATCAGGATGAGCTGAGCTACAGTATTCCCCGTTCCTGTATTTGTATGACTTCCTGTCAAAATGAATACAAATTAACACAAATAAGTACAAAAGAGAAAAACTGCAAACAAACGTGAATTAGGGTTTGGGTGGGTGGTGTGCTTACCATGAGGGTTTTAAGGCTGTCTTGTGTGCTAATTTGCAACCTTAATAAGTCCAAGAATTAATCAAGAGTATTTTTCTTCTAATTTATATGCCTCGAAACCCCTTTGGGACAGCGGTGGCTGGCACTTGGTGGCTGTACCTGTCCTGTGGTCGCATTGTCACGACTGCTGCTGAGCTCAGCTGGAGAGAAAGGACTCCTCTAATATTTGCTGACTAATTAGAGACAAATCCTGAGGTTTTCGTGGAAATGTTTTCTTCCTGTCAATATTTCTTTTTTGGCGAGCATGGGGGGGTTTCCAAGGGCTGCCTTATTGCTGCCGACACAGCTGCCCTCCTTTGATTTCTTTTCGGATTGCTTTGGGATATGGTTTGGTATGAAGTTCTGCACTTGTAATGCACCCAGTTATAAATCTGTCATTGATTTCTGTGCCCAACATTTTCAGTGCAGCTGGGCTCTTGTCACCAGCCCCGGCATGGCCCTGTTGTCTTCACCGTGGCAACACTGAGTTGCTTGTTGCTGTCCACAGTTGTAGTTCTTCCTTTGATCAGCTCATCCATTAAGGGTGATTTTTAGGAATTTATCCATTGGATCTTTTCCATCGGTGAGCTGTTGTTAAGCTGGACCAGGTGGGCTTGCAGTGCCACTGGCTGCTTAGCCCTGGAACAAAAAGCTGTGCTCCAAGGAGTCACTGGGTAAAGCTGAGCAGTGGGTGGGGGCAAAAAGCTCTCACCCCTCAGTCTCCGGGCTCCAGCAGCTGTGTGGGTGTGCCTTGGCACACGTTTGGATCAAATAATCTGGTTTAAATTGCGAAACTCGAATTGTGTAAGAATGCACACCAAGGTCGGTGCATTCCTTTGGCAGGAATAGTTGGGAGGAGGGAGCTTGGCTGGGCTGTGCCACAGCATCTGCTGTGCTGATGTGGAGGAGCAGAAGTGAGTTACTGCCTTCCCAAATCACTCTGTGTGCAAGACACTTCATTATTTCAGCTGACTGTAATATGATCTTGTGCTTAATGCTAACAAACACATCCAATTGTTTTCTTTTTAGGATGCAGCTGAACCCCTCAAAAAGACAGCCACTGATCCCAGCGCTGAAAACAAGAAACTCAACAAATCCCAGCAGCTGAAGCAAGTTTTTAAAGAATATGGTGCTGTAGGGGTTTCCTTCCATGTTGGAATTTCCTTAGTATCTCTGGGAATCTTCTACGTGGCTGTGTCAAGGTGAGGTTTGTACAATTGTCTGTCACCTCTAGGTCATGGTAAAAGTGAAATGCATTTTCCATTGTGCTTATCTCTGACAGGAGACTGGCACTTTATGCCTGTTGGAGCTGTAGTTACCTCCTGAATTTTGAGTGTGGCTGGGTCCATAAATGGACCTGGTCTCCCATCAGGCATGAGACAGGAGAGTTGTACATGGTCATTTTGCACAGGTTCATCAGCAGGGAAAACAGCAGACACAGCACCAACATAACTGACCAGGCAGAAAATGTATTTGTTTTACAGATATCTTTTGTTCTTGCTTGGTCTGGAGAGATAGAGCCATGCAAAAGTCCTGGGGCTTAGAGATAAACCTATTTTTCTGGATGTTGAACACAGTTTGTGCAGTTGAACTGCAGAAAATAACAGCCAGTAGAGCAGGGTTAGAGTGAAAATGTGAGAGAGCCGTACAGGAGTCAGGTGGGAATTGTGTGGGAATTCCCATTTGTGGGAATGCAGCAGTTACACGAGGTATTCCAGCTGAGGACACAGGGGAAGGAGTGGTTCCCCCAACATTCCCTGCTGCTTGTTCCTGACTCCAGTGGGAATATGTGAATGATTTCTCCTGTTCACTACATTGTGGCACAGGGTGACAACATTTCTTTTTCCTGTAGATATGGTTGAATCCCTGATGAAACCTGCTATGTCTGTATTAGTGAATTTGGTAGATAGTGCCCATTCTTAACACTTTCTTTATCTTCTAGATCTTAGATCATGTGTCACTTTGTACACCAGTGTTACAAACATAGAACACTAAGCCTAACAACAGGTCCCCCATTTGGTTTGGGAATACACAAATGCCTGATTTCTCCTGTTCACTACATTGTGGCACAGGATGACATTTTTTTTCCTTTCAGTATGGTTGAAACCCTGATGAAACCTGCTATATCTGTATTGGTGAACTTGGTAGATAATGCCCATTCGAGACCCTTAACACTTCCTTTAATTTCTAGATTTTAGCTCACGTGTCCCTTTGTACACCAGTGTTACAAACACACAACACTGAGCCTAACACCAGGTCCCCCATTTGGTTTGGGAATACACAGATGCCTGATTTCTCCTGTTCACTACATTGTGGCACAGGGTGACATTTCTTTTTCCTGTAGATATGGTTGAATCCCTAATGAAACCTGCTATATCTATATTAGTGAATCTGGTGGATAATGCCCATTCGAGGTCCTTAACACTTCCTTTATTTTCTAGATTTTAGCTCACGTGTCCCTTTGTACACCAGTGTTACAAACACACAACACTGAGCCTAACACCAAGTCCCCCATTTGGTTTGCGCTTAGCTGATAAATTCCACTCTATTTCACACAAATTAACGACAAATTTAGCAAGTTAAACTTCCAACACCAATTCCCCTTTTTTAACAACTACTTCGAATAGAAATTCAGAGCTTAGAGCAGCGATTACAACACACCCAACCCGATGACCAAAAAAACGCTTCCCCGTTTACGCTAAAGCAGCTCTGTTCTTTCCGCAGCGGCGTGGACCTGGGCGCCCTTCTGGCAGGCTGGGCTTCAGCGAGGCGCTGCTGCAGTCGCGGCTGGCCGCTGGCACCAGCACCTTCGTGCTGGCTTACGCCGTGCACAAGCTGTTCGCCCCCGTGCGCATCAGCATCACCGTGGTGGCCGTGCCCCTCCTGGTGCGCTCCTGCCGCAAGGCCGGCATCTTCAAGCCGCCCTCCTGAGCGCCGCTGCCCTTTCTCAAACGCTCCCTCGGGGTTTTTACGTTGAGTTTTGTACTTGTTCTTTCAGGTAAATGGCACTGTGAAAAGCGCTGTCCTTGTCTCCTTTCCCTTTTGCCGTTTGTTCTTAGGAGAAAGCTCTTCGAGTGGGATGTGGTTTGCACTTCGAGTGGGAATATAAATGCTTGACAATGAGCAGAGTTCTGGGGCTTTATAATCTAGCTTCTTGAGCTTTTGTTTATTTCTTTTCGAAACAGTCATAGCATTCATTTATTCCTGTGTAGCTGAAAAACTGTGAGATTCTCTTTCAATATCTCATTACATGGTAGGTCTCTTTTTAAGGGTATGGATTGGAACCTTAAGTGGCAGGTGGGTGTTTCTTTTGCCACAAGAGGCTTTTATTATAGCCCTTCTTACAGTACAACACAGGCTCTGAACTCGCTTCAGGAGTACCTATATGATTAATTATTGCAGTCATAATTGGGTTAGTCACAAGAGCTGAAGCACTGTTCTGAAACTCGGTGTAATGCTTCCATAGCCCAAGGTTTTATTGTCTGGAAATGTGCTGGCTGGGAGCCAGCCTTACTAAAGTCCTTTTGTTTTTCAACTGTCCATAGACTCAGAAGAAATCCTGAGTCTGCAATCTGTAACCAGAATCACCTCTGAACATACTGCAGACAGCATCAAGGCACAGAGAAACTGGGGGGGTTTAATGTTTTGAGATCTGGCTTATTACTGGAAACACTTTTTTATTTATTTATTTTTTAAATCTTAAGACTGACCCCAGCAGCTTTCTGCTCTTGTGGGTGAAACTCAGACCTGCATTGTAGTCCAAACATTCCACTTCCCAGGAAGAATTCCTGTGCTTTGGGCTGGTGAATGCAGCACAGGGGGGTTTTGCCTTTCCTTATGGGGACAGTGTGGTGTTGAATGTAGGTACAGCTGTGGATCTCACATTCCAGTTAACCTGAACTGATCCCAGAGCAGATAAATCAGTCACACTGGGGCAAGCCTGGGCGTTGGGCTCAGGCCTGGCTGGGACCTGCTCTCTGCTCTGGCCTGAGTTACCTTTGTGCTTGCACTTCCCCAAGGAAGAGACAGAACTCTGATTTAAGGAAAACAGCAGGAAAAGACCCTGCTGCTTTTTAATTTTGCTAAAATGTAGTGAAGAGAAAGGAAGGAAGCGTGGAGTTCTGGTGAGAGCTGGCTGAGGGAGGAAAGGAGGAGCAGTAATTTCTTGTTCTGAGCAGCCTCTTGCCTCCCCTCAGCCAGAACATTAAACTGCACCAGAACTCCTTCCTCACCCAGGTTTCTTGTGGACCAAGGAGAATCCCAACATAATTCTGAGGCAGCCTTGTTTACTTCAGTTAGAGTAATTTCTGAGAAGGATGTTTTGTCTTATGTGTGATAGAGAGGGAATATTCAAAGTTTCTTTTTCAAATTCATATGTAAAGCTGAAATAATTTAAAATAAATGTACCTAAGAGACAGTAGAAGGCACCAGCACTAAACTGGAGAGTTTTCTTGCTGTAAAGAAACAGCTTCATATAAATTATGGCCAGAATTCTGATTACTTATATGGTTGTATAAACTACTGGAAGTTTGGTTTAGATAAAGGTTTTTTTGCAAAGTATATTTTAAATTAATTCGAGAATATATTTTGAATTCTGGAATCCTTGCTTGTAGAAGGATCATTTTTAAAATTGTTTGTAAAATAGTGAAGTCTTATACCTGAAAAGACAATAAATTGCTTTCTCTTAGTTTGCTTGAAGTGTTTTACTGGAAAAAGAGTTGGTCTGGATTTTGGTGGGAAGGGGCCTGACCCTTGGTTCATTTTAAGGAATATTTTATAAACATCTGATGTTACTTGCTCCTACACAAGATTATGAGAGAAAGGGCTGGAAAATGTTATCAGATGGGAGCTCTTTGAATAAATTCATTGGGAAAAGGACAGAGCAGGCCAAGCTCTCAATAAACCAAGCAGGTTAAGGAGCAACATTTGGTCCTTACCTTGTAATCCTAATTTGGGATGGTGAATGACTGTGCTACCAGCACTTGGAGCTTCCCTTTTGACAAGAGGTGGGAATTACACTTTAGGAATTCACCTCTGGGACCAGGAGTTCAGCAGTGCCACAAGGAACCTCAGCCTGCTGGGTGCAATACAAGTAACAAGTCTTTATTTTACAAACTGAGTGCCTCACATTTAAAACTCGAGACAAAAACCAATTGCCACATCATTTTTAGAACACTTGAAAAAGGCATTCACCCGCTCAGTTTCGGGTTACACCACAGGTAAGACACCCTGAGCAGCCCAGGGAGGGAGGAGCAGGAATCTCCAGGATATTGCACTGTTCCACAAGCCAGAACAACTTCCTTGTGGTGGAACAACAAACCATTCTCGGCACAAGGGCCTCCACCAGCTTCACACTTACACCAGCAAACCTGGCCCACATGGAACTGATTTCAAGTACATTAAATATTCCACAAGCTCCAGCTAGAAGTCAAATCATTTTATGCTGCAATTGTAGTTTAGGACACCAGCCAACCCAAGGATTTGCATCCCAATTGCCACTAGATTCCAAGAGCTGCTTTTCCTATTGTAAGCATTACAGTAGTCACAGTCCGAGGCTCCTCTTGTCGATGCCACAAGTCACCCTCCTGCTCAAGCTATGTTTTGGCTGGGGCAGCACCATCACTCTTCCTGCTGCTGGGACTCTTGGTGGAGTTTGCAGTGATCCAGGGATGGAGGAGCACATCCTTCAGGGGCAGGCGATGGAAGGGGTTGTGCTTCAGGAGCTTGGAAATCAAATCCCTTGCGCCGTCCGTGACAAAGGGAGGAAACTTGAATTCCACCTGAGGAAAAAAGGACACTGAATTATGCAAAAGTTCTTTAGCAGCAACCAAATCTCAGAACCAAAGGGCTCTACTCAGCCTCCAAGTCAGACCTTGAAAGCTGTGCCAGCCTTGCAGGCTGTGCACATTCTGCCTACAGGGATGAGAACAAATCATTTCATTATAACCCTGAACAAGCATCTCCATAATATACAAATATTTTACAAGCAGTGTTTGTTTTCATTATACTTCAAACTTCATTTTGCTGAAACCTTTTTAGAACTAAAAGCATGGTCCAGCTAATGCAGATAAGCACTGGCACTTACCCTGGAAATAGCTCTGTAGGTTTCTTGATAGGTTTTGGTTTCAAAAGGTGGTTTCCCTACAAGGAATTCATAGCACAGAACTCCCAGGCTCCAAATGTCCACCTTTTCATCATGTGTTCTTCCCTCAATCATTTCAGGAGGCAGGTAGTCAAGTGTCCCACAGAGAGTTGTTCTCCTGCAGAAAAATCCAAGTTAATCATTGATTTAAGATAATTCTAGGATCTATTTCAAGAGCCAGATAAGAACTGATGCTGGCAATCATCTGTACCTCAGCCTGGTCCACATGAATGGACTCGGCCCCACCACAACAGCTGGGAAAGAAAAACCAGCAGGACATTTTCTACTTCTGAAAGTATCTCAGTCCCTGCAGTCAGTGAGCCTTAGCTCCTTCCTTCACCCCACATGCTAGAACAAATCCATTCCTCCCTTGTCAGCTGCAATTTCCCACTCTCTTAGAAATAACCCAATTGCCAGTGCAGTGTTTGAGTCCAAGTGCTGGTTTGTCACCTCAGGGAACACCAGCCTTCCTTTCAGGGTCCCCAAGGTTTGAACACCAGGATAACAAGCCTCCTCTGTCAGGACTATTGTTATAGCAGTATTTTTCCCCAGTATTTCAAGAAGTTCCCACATCCCTCCCTCCCACAAAAACTGACACTACAGAAGGATTTCACTGCACAAGAGACTGAATCCTCACCTAGAGGATGGAGCGTGCACAGACCACCCAAAGTCAGCAATTTTCAACTCTCCATTTGAGCCAAGCAGCAAGTTCTCCGGCTTGATGTCTCTGTGGATGACACGCTTGGAGTGACAGTACGAGAGGGCATCTGCGAGTTCTGTGATGTACTGGGTGCAGAAAGGACAGGCTGTAAGCCACAACCTTTAACACACTGTCACCTGAGTTTGTCTGGCTGCAGCACAGCCTTTTTGAGGCATAATTATAGTTTTAACTTAAAGCAATTATTCCTTAACCCTTAAAGCCTGGCAATATAGGCCGTGCCTTGCATGTTAAGCAATTCTGAACATCGATTCCTGCACAGCACTAAGTCTCCCCAATTATTCCCTGCCCAGATGCCAACCAGCAGCTAAGGAACCTCAGTTTCCCCCAGCAGAACAAAGAACTTGATCTGAAGGGGCTGGCTCTATCCTGCAGATATTCCAGGGACACAGAGGAATGGAGAGGAAGCTGGAACAACCTACAGTAGCAGTTCTTTGCTCATCAAACTTGGTGAGCCTCTGAAGCTCCCTGTAGACTTCTCCACGAGGTGCATGCTCCAGGATCAGGTAGACTCTTGTCACATCGTGGAAGTAGCCATATAATCGGAGAATGTTGGGGTGCCTGCAAAGAGATTTCAGTGTTTTGAACCAGGTGTTGGTCCAAAACCTTCAGTTTCCCTGTCCTGTTCCCCCACCCCAGCAATTCCAAGGCAAGCACAGGAATTTCACCTCATCCGTGTTTCTTCAGCTCACAACACACAAATCTTATCATAAAGAAGGAACCTTATCATCATCAAGGTTACCTTGTTTACCTGGATGCAAACAAAGCAGAGTAAATACTGAACTTTACCTAAGATGAGACTGTATTTCCACTTCTCTCCGTAGTTGATGTTCTACACCAGCTTCCTCAAGCTGTGTTTTAAAGAGCACTTTCAGTGCCAGAATAAATTTGCTCTGTTTTTCACGTGCCAGGTACACATTCCCAAACTTTCCTTTCCCCAGAGGACGACCAATTTCAAAATCATCAAGAGACCATTGCCTTCTGCAAGAAGAAAGTTAAAAGCTCAATAGTTGTGTTGGCTTTGACTCATATTTACAGTTTATAACATTCCTGTTCAAATGATGCTTAGTGCTCTAAACTAGATTGTAGCCTTTAAGAAAACACCAAGAGAATAAAGGCCTTGAGATTTTTCTAAATTCCTTCCTGAAGCTTTTGCAGACACTACTACAAAATGAAGTCTGTTTACCAAGCTGAGCTCCTTTAGTAACTCCTAACCCAGACACATCACCAGGGCATGGCAAAACAACTTAAAGTTGCCATAAACAAATCCAGTTTCATCCCAAATTAGACTCCAGCCTCGTGCCCAGATGAAGGAGGCTTTGTTTGGAGGAGTTAATCTCGTGGCTGATGGGGCAGCAGCTATCAGTGTCCTCCCATGGGCAGAGCTACTCTGCATTTAGCCCAAAGCTTCCTCCAAATTACAGCAAATCCTTGTTCCTGACAATTATCAGGGGAAAGGCGGCTTTCCTTGTGTTGTGTCTGCAAAGTGTGGGGGTCAGCAGCCTCCACAGAGGGCTCAGTTATGTAGAATTTAGGAATAAAACTTACTTTTTGGTCTCTTCGCTTTTGTTTTTGGTCTCTTCAGTTTTCTTCTTGGCAGTCTCTTCGGTTTTCTGCTTAGAGGTGCTTTCTGCTTCAGGGTTTTTTTTCTGTGTACAGAGAAGGAAATCAGTTTATGAAGCAGACCCACAAGCACACATGTGAGAACAAATCTGACCCCTGTGCAGACTTCAGAATCCAGTCAGTGATATTTTAAGCAACTCAGCAGAGCTGACAGCTTGGAAAGAAACAGCACTGGCAAAATGTAATTATAAACGCTTTCTGAGAATAAAAACATGAATTATTTTCCCTCCCCAAACAAAAATAATCTTGTGCATGAATCCTGAAAACCTGTGAGATCTGACTGCCAATTGCATTAACTCCCAGCTGGCTACTGAGCACCTGGAAGTTTTGAACACCACACTGGCTCTAATTGGTTCATTTAGAGATAAATTCACAAGGATGGTGCAGCAACACCCGAGGTGACTCATGTGCTGCTCTTCTGTTTGGGGACACAACCCTGCAGGACTGACCCTGGACCAGCAGCAGCTTTAGGAGCGTCCTGAGTGTCACACCTGTGACCACATAAACCAGAATGCCCAGAATTTAAACCATAAATCCCCAGAATTACCAGGGGCTGCAGCCTGGGGAGGTTTCTCACTGCTCTTGCTGGAAACCTGAGGTCTCACAATGGCCTGCTGGGGCAGCTTGGCTCGGGGCTGCTGTGCTGGTTGGTTGCTGGAGAGTTTTTGGGCGGGCAGTGCAGATTTTTGGGGCTGCACAGGAACTCGCTGGGCGAAGTTTGCAGGACACAGAACCCGTGCTGGAGCTCCGCTGGTCAGTAAGCGACTGGGGGCTGAGTGCTGGGACACCGGGACACGTCTGGGGGCATCCCCGAGGGCACTGGCAACCTACAAAGAGAAAGGAGAACGCGGTAATTGTGCAGCAGCACAGCAGGATCCTTACGGCCCATCCAGCACGGCAAAACCGAAGCACATTAACAAACGCTAAAAATCGTGTATTGAGTGATTGATTAAGTGGAAATTTTGCTTATGCTGTTGCAAAAATTTACCAGGCCTATTTGGTTTTATGTAAAATAGTGAGAAAGCAACTGTATTGCTAAAAGGGAAAAATATATGAGCAGGGTGATCTTGAGCAGTACTGCACGCGTGTACCAATAGTAACACTGACACAGTGCCTGCTTCTAAAAACTTAAAAACTATACCGAAAATAACGCGATTATACATACGCGTTCTCTCTTTAAAGGCCCTTAAATACTTAAAATATAAGGAGAATTTCTCCATTTAATAAGATACTCCATTATTATTAATAATTTTAAATGTCAGCTCTCTGTTTTCTCCAGGAGAAAGCTACTGAAAGATAAATTACTATCTTGAAACGCATAGTTAAAACGTGACGGGGAAAAACGCACCCACCAAGTACAAACTAAAAACCGTCCCTCCCTGAACCGAGCACAATTTTAACGACAAACTCCCAGCACGGAGGCCGAGGATGCAGCACAGGGAACTGCTGTGGAAAGCGAACACAGGCCGCGTGTCCCGGCCCTTTACCTTGGCGGCACGGCCGGGGTACGCGGCGTGGTTCTCCTTCGCGCTCCTGTCCATAGCGCCGGCACGGCACGGAGAGCCAGCGAGCGTAGCGCAGGAACCCGCGTGTCCCTTATCGATTATCGCCCCTTATCGATTATCGCCCCTTATCGATGCCCAAGGCCCGGCACGGAGCCGCCGCCGCCTCAGGGCCGCCGGAGCGGTTTGAATTCAAACGGCCGCGCCTTAAATACCCCTTTAAACCCCCCCGCCGCCCGCCATTGGCCGCGCTCCCGCGCACCGCGCGCGCTGATTGGCTCTTCCGGCGGGCGGCCCGCACGCCCATTGGCCGCCGCCCGCGCTCCGCCGCGCCGCGAGGGGCGCACGCGCCGCCGGCCGGCGCGCCGCGTTACGCACTTTGCGTAGCGCCGCGCCCCCCGGCGCGCGCCGCCCGCGCACTTCCCGCCGGCCCGGCCGCCGCTTCCGCTACGCAAATCGCGTAACGCGCCGCGCTCGCTCCCACCTGTGGCCGCCGCCGCTCGGCTCCGCGCCCCGCCGCGCCGCCAGGTCAGTGCCGCTCCCGCCAGAGCCCCTCCCCGAGACACCCGCATCCACCGCCGGGCCGGCCCGGCGAGCGCCGCTGCTGCCACCGCGCGTGGGGCCGAGCGCGAGCGGGGCCATTGTGTGGGTGCCCCCCCACCCCACCCCCCGGACGGGGCCGAGCCAGGGCCGGAGCCTCCCGGTGCGTCCCGGCCGAGCGGCCCCGGGCAGCGCCGCGTACCGCCAGCGCTTTAGGGGCGAGTGCCGAGCGCCCAGGCACCGCCCGGCCCGGCCCCAGCGACGCGCGGACCCCTGGCGTGGCAGCGCCCGGAGCCCGCGGCTCCCGAGCAGCGCCGGGACAGCGGCGCAGCGCGGCCGCCGAGCCAACGCGGCCCGCCAGCAGCGCGGCGCGGCGGCCCCGGAGCCCGCGGAGTCCCCGGGAGGCGCCGCGGAGCGAGGAAAAACTCCACTCGCCACTCGGGGCTCGTGAAGAACTGCGATCCAAGGCAACTTTTCGGTGTCTCCGCGGTGCTTGAAACAAGAGCGAAGGAGAGCCTGGTTGTGTGTGTTGGTGTTAACAAGTGGTTCAGGATAGGTAAAAAGAAGATGTCGGGTCGCCGTGTCGCTGCAGCGTGTGACAGACGACAGCTGCCCCGGGGCATGGGGAGCATGGCAGCCCCGCTGCTCGACCCGCGCCCGCTCCGGCTGCCCTTTCTCGAGGCTGACGTGAGTAGGACTCGGCCAGGGGACGGTTTGCGCCGGGGACGGGGCCGGGCCCGCCCGCAGAGCCGGGCAGCAGCGCCAGCCGCTTAATTCCCAGCCCGTTCACGTCGCCGTGTTTGGGATCCGGGGTCTGGCGGAAGCGGCGCTCCGGAGCTTTGCGGCTGCGACACAAAAGAACCGCCGGGCTCCCCCCGCGCCCGCCGGGGGCCGGGCCCGCGCCGCTCCCCCGCCCGCCAGCCCGCCCCGAGCGCGGCTCCGCGGCCTCCGCCGAGGGCCCGCTGCCCCGGCAGGGGCAACGGCAACGGGGAGAGGCATCCCCGGCGGGGGCGACGGGGGGATGGACCCTCGGGATCCCCGGCGGGGGGAACGGCAACGGGGGGATGGACCCTCGGGATCCCCGGCGGGGGCGACGGGGGGATGGACCCTCGGGATCCCCGGCGGGGGCAGCGGGGGGATGGACCCTCGGGATCCCCGGCGGGGGGAACGGCAACGGGGGGATGGACCCTCGGGATCCCCGGCGGGGGCAGCGGGGGGATGGACCCTCGGGATCCCCGGCGGGGGCAGCGGGGGGATGGACCCTCGGGATCCCGGCGGGGGCGACGGGGGAATGGACCCTCGGGATCCCCGCCGGGGGCAACGGGGGGATGGACCCTCGGGATCCTCGGCGGGGGGAACGGCAGCGGGGGGATGGACCCTCGGGATCCCCGGCGGGGGCAACGGGGGGATGGACCCTCGGGATCCCCGGCGGGGCGACGGGGGGATGGACCCTCGGGATCCCCGGCAGGGGAGGAGGGGGATGGACCCTCGGGATCCCCGGCAGGGGGAACGGCAACGGGGGGATGGACCCTCGGGATCCCGCCGGGGGCAACGGGGGGATGGACCCTCGGGATCCCCGGCAGGGGGAACGGCAACGGGGGGATGGACCCTCGGGATCCCGGCAGGGGAGGAGGGGGGATGGACCCTCGGGATCCCGGCGGGGGCAGCGGGGGGATGGACCTCGGGACCCCCGACAGGGGAGGAGTGGGGAGAGCGACCCCCGGCATCCATGGGAGGGAGGATGGGGAACGGGACTCCCGGAAGGGCAGGAATAGCGAGGAGGGACCCGCGGAAAGGGGAACGGGAAGAAGAACCCGGGATCCTTGCAGGGGGGACCGGGGATCGGGGCCCCCGGAACGGGAATGGGGATCGGGGCTCCCTGAGCGGGAATGGGGATCGGAGTGCCCCAGAGAGGGAATGGGGATCGGGGCCCCCTGAGCGGGAATGGGGATCGGAGTGCCCCAGAGAGGGAATGGGGATCGGGGCCCCCTGAGCGGGAATGGGGATCGGGGTGCCCCAGAGAGGGAATGGGGATCGGGGCCCCCTGAGCGGGAATGGGGATCGGGGTGCCCCAGAGAGGGAATGGGGATCGGGGCCCCCTGAGCGGGAATGGGGATCGGTGCCCCGGGACCCCGGAATGGGAGTGGGGATCGGTGCCCCCGGTTCGGTAATAGGGATCGGTGCCCCGGGACCCTTGGAATGGGAGTGGGGATCGGTGCCCCCGGTTCGGTAATAGGGATCGGTGCCCCGGGACCCTTGGAAATGGGAGGGGGGGGATCGGTTGCCCCGGGACCCTTGGAATGGGAGTGGGGATCGGTGCCCCGGGCCCCCTGCAATGGGGCTCTCGGTGCCCGGGCCCCCCAGAATGGGAGTGGGGATCGGTGCCCCCGGTGCTCCGGGCCCCGGCACGGTGCTCTCGGTGCCCCCCTGCAATGGGGCTCTCGGTGCTCTCGGTGTCCCCCTGCAGTGGGGCTCTCGGTGCCCGGGCCCCCGCTGGCACGGGTTCTCTCGGGGCTCTCGGTGCCCCCCTGCATGGGGCTCTCGGTGCTCTCGGTGCCCCCCTGCAGTGGGGCTCTCGGGGCTCTCGGTGCCCCCTGCAGTGGGGCTCTCGGTGCCCGGGCCCCCCTGCACGGGGTCTCTCGGTGCTCTCGGTGCCCCCCTGCACGGGTCTCTCGGTGCTCTCGGTGCCCCCCTGCAATGGGGCTCTCGGGGCTCTCGGTGCCCCCCTGCAGTGGGGCTCTCGGTGCTCTCGGTGCCCCCCTGCACGGGTCTCTCGGTGCTCTCGGTGCCCCCCTGCATGGGGCTCTCGGTGCTCTCGGTGCCCCCCTGCACGGGTCTCTCGGGGCTCTCGGTGCCCCCTGCACGGGTCTCTCGGGGCTCTCGGTGCCCACCCGGCACGGTGCTCTCGGTGCTCTCGGTGCCCCCTGCAGTGGGCTCTCGGTGCCCCGGGCCCCCCTGCACGGGTCTCTCGGGCTCTCGGTTGCCCCCCTGCAGTGGGGCTCTCGGTGCCCCGGGCCCCCCGGCACGGTGCTCTCGGTGCCCCCGCCATCCCCCGCCGCCCCTCGCCGCGCCGTGACGCGCTGGGCTGTGGCGGTCTCGTGACGCTCCCCGTTGTGTCCCCCCCCCAAGAGCCGCCTCCCATCGATGTGCGGGCGCTCGATGCAGCAGCCTTCGCGGAGGAGCGTCCTGCGGGCCCGGCCGCCCCCGCCGCTGCCGCCGCCGCCGCCGCTCGATGCGCTCCGCGCTCCCGCCGCCATCTTAGGGGCAGAGCGCGGGCGGCAGAAGGAAGGCTCGGTACGTACCGGGCCGCGGCTCCGGCACCGCCCCGAGCGGCGCTCCGGGCCGGCGGGAGGGCGGGGAGGGCGCGGGGCCGCCGCAGGGCGAGCGGCGGGGCCGGCGCGGCGCTGTCCTGCGAGCCCCGTGCAGCATCCGTGGCTGCGAGCCCGGGCCCGCCGGTAGCGCCGGTTGGCTCGCCGGGCTCGTGCCGCGGCTCCGGTGCTGCTCGCCGCGGGCCGGCTCGGTTTGTGGCCGAGATTTTCATTTACACAAAAAAAAAAAGCGCAACAGGTTTTTGCCTTCCTTTTTCCCACTCTTTTTCTTCCCCTTTCCTTCTCTTTTCCTACCGTTTCTCCCTTCCCTTCTCTCCCTCTCTCTTTCCTCCTCCTTTTCTCCCTCCTTTTCGTTCCTCCTTTTCCTTCCCTCCTTTTCCTTCCCTCCTTTTCCTTCCCTCCTTTTCCTTCCCTCCTTTTCCTTCCCTCCTTTTCCTTCCCTCCTTTTCCTTCCCTCCTTTTCCTTCCTTCTCCCTTTTCCTTCCCTCCTTTTCCTCCCTTCCTTTTCCTCCCTTCCCTTTTCCTTCCCTTTCTCCTGCTTCTTCCTCCCCCTTCTCCCTTCTCATTCCCTTTCTCCCTTCTCTTCCTTCCCTTTTCCTTCCCTTTCTCCCGTGTTCTCCCCTTTTCCTTCCCTTTCTCCTGCCTTTTCTTCCCCCTTTCCACTTCTTACCCTCCCTTTTTCCTTCTCTTTCCCCATCTCTGCTTCTCACCAAAACCACAGCAGTATTTGGTGCCTGCCCTGAGATTTGTTCCAAGGTTCTGGGGATTTCCTGCAACTCTCTTGTATGTGATTTTTGTTCTTCATTCCAGGCCCCCCCAAGGCAGTCCCTGCTCACAATGTATAGGACAAAAGTCAGTTTGAAAGACCGTCAGCAACTTTACAAACTGATAATTAGTCAGCTGCTCTATGATGGATACATCAACATTGCCAATGGCTTGATAAATGAGATCAAACCACAGTCTGTCTGTGCACCCTCTGAACAACTGCTGCACCTAATTAAGTTAGGTAAGCCGGACTCAAAAGCTGACATAAAAGTCTAGTTTCTAATTCCCCAGTGAATTAAGAGGTTGGTGTCACTGGAAAGACACCTTTAATGCAAAGGTGGTGTCTGGTAATAGCACAACACTTGTACATTTGGGTACAGCCTTTGCCTCTGTGGGGTTTTTGGAAAGGTGTTCCTGTTCTTTAACAACAAACCAGATCCCTGAGTGTTGCCCAGATCTGTTTGAACTCCTCTAAGGACACTCAGGGTTCTGGGTGAGTGGCAGCCTTCTCAAAACATCCCAGAGAATGGGATCACTGAACCCACAGACCTGAGGGAAGATCTCACCCTCACAGTTCTGCTGACTTCAGAAATAAATAATTCTGTCTGGTTGTTCCTGACAGTTTTGGAGAGGGAGCAAGTCCTTCCATTGGCAATCTTTGCTGGCTTTTATTTATCAGTCCCCAGGAAATAGCTTCATACTCTGGGGTCTCAGCAGTGCTGTCACCCTGTACTTCCCTCTGGAAGTGCTGCAGTGCAGGGAGAACAGGGAAAACCCCAGAGCTTGTGCTGGAACAAGCTACCCAAGTCCTGCAAGAGCTCTGGCCACGACACTTGTGTGTAACCCGACTGGTTCTGCTGCCTGAACTAGCTGAGTTCTGCGGGTATAAATCTGTGACGCTTTGTGTCTGCTTGAGATACAAATTCTAGACTTGGAATGGGCAGATGAGAGCAGCAAAAAGATCAGCACTGGGCTGAAAACTCTTGTGTCTGCCCTGTTGCCACTTCCAGTGCTGAACTCTCTGATCTGTAGCTGCATCCTGGTAATAAAACTCTGTGAAGTGGGCTTGAAGGCCAGCAAATTTTTTCCCTTGCAGGGCTGGGATAGTTTGGCTTCAGTGCAATAGGAAAAGAATCAGTAAATGCTTTGGGTTCTTACTTTAAAACTCATGTAATACTGTTGGGACTTGCTGCTTCCTTGTGACAAGCTGCCCAGAGCCCTGTCCACTATCAGCGTCTGATTCTCAGTGCATTTACCAGCCCTTTCCAATCTCCCTGCGCTATTCCAGAGCTACTTAGGAGCTGTGCCTGCTGCAGTGCAGCCAGGCTCTCCTTCACTGCCCAAACGCTCCGGGCCAGCCTGGCTGTCCCCTCGGGGCCACCTTGCCCAGGGGCTGTGTGCCCACACCCGCCTGTTCCTCCCCTCGGGGCCACCTTGCCCAGGGGCTGTGTGCCCACACCCGCCTGTTCCTCCCCTCGGGGCCACCTTGCCCAGGGGCTGTGTGCCCACACCCGCCTGTTCCTCCCTCGGGGCCACCTTGCCAGGGGCTGTGTGCCCACACCGCCTGTTCCTCCCCTCGGGCCACCTTGCCCAGGGGCTGTGTGCCCACACCGCCTGTTCCTCCCCTCGGGTTGCCTTGCCAGGGGCTGTGTGCCCAAACCCGCTGTTCCTCCCTCGGGGCCACCTTGCCAGGGCTGTGTGCCCACACCCGCCCTCGGGGGCTTGCCCAGCCCTTGGCGGGGCTCTGGGGCAGGGCTGGCCGTGCTGAGGGCCCTGCCGTGTCCCCAGGCATGGAGAACGATGACAGTGCCGTGCAGTATGCCATCGGCCGCTCCGACACCGTGGCCCCCGGCACCGGCATCGACCTGGAGTTCGACGCCGACGTGCAGACCATGAGCCCCGAGGCTTCCGAGTACGAGACCTGCTACGTGACCTCCCACAAGGGGCCCTGCCGAGTGGCCACCTACAGCAGGGACGGGCAACTGATCGCCACCGGCTCGGCCGACGCCTCCATCAAAATCCTGGACACCGAGAGGATGCTGGCCAAGAGCGCCATGCCCATCGAGGTGAGGGGCTGGGACCACTCTGGGGATTGTGTTCATGCTGTGCCCATGGAGGTGAGGGCTTGGATCCACTCTGGGCATTGTGTTAATGCTGTGCCCATGGAGGTGAGGGGCTGGGACCACTCTGGGGATTGTGTTCATGCTGTGCCCATCGAGGTGAGGGGCTGGGACCACTCTGGGATTGTGTTCATGCTGTGCCCATCGAGGTGAGGGGCTGGGACCACTCTGGGGATTGTGTTCATGCTGTGCCCATGGAGGTGAGGGGCTGGGACCACTCTGGGATTGTGTTCATGCTGTGCCCATGGAGGTGAGGGCTTGGATCCACTCTGGGCATTGTGTTCATGCTGTGCCCATGGAGGTGAGGGGCTGGGACCACTCTGGGGATTGTGTTCATGCTGTGCCCATGGAGGTGAGGGGCTGGGACCACTCTGGGCATTGTGTTCATGCTGTGCCCATGGAGGTGAGGGGCTGGGACCACTCTGGGCATTGTGTTAATGCTGTGCCCATTGGGATAATGAATTGTAATCACTCTGGGATTGTGTTCATGCCATTCCCATTGAGGTGATTGTAATCGCTCTGGGAATTGTGTAAGTGCCATGCCCATTGGGATAATGAATTGTAATCACTCTGGGATTGTGTTCATGCCATTCCCATTGAGGTGATTGTAATCGCTCTGGGAATTGTGTCTATGCCATTCCCATTGGGATAATGAATTGTAATCACTCTGGGAATTGTGTCTGTGCCATGCCTATTGGGATAATGAACTGTAATCACTCTGGGAATTGTGTCCATGCTTTTTCCATTGGGATAACTCAGGAATTGTAACCACTCTGGGAGTTCTCTCCGTGCCACCTTGTGCTGCCTCAGTGGGTTGGACTAAACACCTGTGTGAACATACTGCCTACTGCAGCAGCTGCTCTCAGAGCCCCTTGTGAGGAAGAAGAGCCACGGCAGGACACTGGTGTCACCCTGGCAGCAGGGAGGGAACTGAGCCAGAGGAGGTTTCTGATGGTGGCTCTATTGTCTGGGCACAGTTCATGTTAAACCCATGTGTGTCCTCTGCAGCCCCCATGGCCACTGGTGTTTTCACTGGGTATTTCAGAGCTGTTCACACCTTGATTGCTTTTTCTCCAAGGCAGTTAGCAGGTGGCAATGAAAAGTGGGGGGTTTTTGCACAGAGCTCTCAGCAAATAGCTGCAATTTCAGTGCAGCTTCTCTTGATTCTTCCAGCAGTCGGTGTTTTGCTTTGGGCTGTTTATGAAAGTGATGTTTTCTTGCACCAGCTCTCTGCTACTGAAGTAGTTCGTCCTTGAGCCAAGTTATTTTCACCTTCATAAAGACACAGAGATCTTACTTGTTGTCCTATAAAGGGCCTTCAGATAACCAAGGGAACAGATTGTGTGCCTGGTCGTGTCAGGAAGGAGCTGCTGTTCAGCCACTCTGACAAGCCTAAAACCTACTTTTCCTGTCAAAAATCTGCTTTAATTTCCAAGAGCAACATGTTGAATGTTCTTTGTAGGTCATGATGAATGAGACAGCCCAGCAGAACATGGAGAACCACCCGGTGATCCGGACTCTGTACGATCACGTGGATGAAGTGACCTGCTTAGCTTTCCACCCCACAGAGCAGATCCTGGCATCTGGCTCAAGGGACTACACACTGAAACTGTTTGATTATTCCAAACCTTCTGCCAAAAGAGCCTTCAAATACTCCAGGTGAGAGAGAGTGAGCAGCCAAAGCTCAGGGGCTTGGGTGCTGAGGTGTTGTGAGCTGAGCTGTGCCTCAGGTGATCAGGGGTTGGGGTGCAGGAACACACAGGTACAACGTTTGCAGGCATTACAGAGATTGTGTCTTAATTCTGTGCATCGTGGACACTTGTATTTACATCTAGAGCCTGTCAGCTTTTTATTCATTAGACCAACTCTCATCTGAATTAACTTGCAAGTCTGTTCTGCTGCCTTTGTTCGGGAGGAGCGTTTGGGATTAGGTGGTGGTGGGCTCGGGGGGTGTGACATCCCTAAAGAACAGGGCACTGCAGGCTGCTCTAGGACAAAAACTACAATACAGCCACACACAGCCTCTCATTTCAATCCCACAGGAAACATTTTCCAGTTTGTGCTGATAACTGAAGTAATTTTTTAGCACTGTACCACCCTTCCAGTTCAGCTTTTCCCCTTCCTCACCCCGCCGCGCATTTTGAATCCAACAGGAAGCAGAAATGCTCCGTTCCATTTCTTTCCACCCTTCTGGGGATTTCATCCTGGTGGGCACCCAGCACCCAACCCTTCGTCTGTACGACATCAACACCTTCCAGTGCTTCGTGTCCTGCAACCCCCAGGACCAGCACACGGACGCCATCTGCTCCGTCAACTACAACGCCAGCGCCAACATGTACGTGACAGGCAGCAAGGATGGCTGCATCAAACTCTGGGATGGGGTCTCCAACCGCTGCATCACCACCTTCGAGAAGGCACACGATGGAGCTGAAGTCTGCTCAGCTATTTTTTCTAAAAATTCCAAGTATATCTTGTCCAGTGGGAAAGACTCTGTGGCTAAACTCTGGGAGATATCCACTGGTCGGACGCTGGTGAAGTACACAGGTATGTGGCAGGTGAACTTCCAGGTGCCTTTTTCCAGGTGTTGAGCCATGGCAGGGCTGGGAATTTAACACTGTGACCCACTCCTGATGTGGTCTTACCTTGGGCTGGCTCTGACCATAGCAGAGGGTCTGGTCAGTGATGAAAGAGGCTCAGTCTTGCTCCAGACCTGATGATTTATTGCTGGTCCAGGGAGGAAGAGAGAGCCCTCACCATGTGAGTGTGGGGGTTTGGAACATCCAGATGAGAGGGTGTGGGGTAAAGGGAATACAGCAAATGGGAGACTTTCAGTCTGGGAAGGCTACCCCACGAGGTTAGGAGAAGGGGGTATATAGGATATACCATGTGAGTATAATAAAAACAGTTACTAGTCACCAGTGTGCATCTATAACTAACTAACTTGTGCAATACAGCAGAAATAATAATTCCTAAAGGCAGTGGAGAAACTGCTGCTTTGAGGATAAATTGTTCAAGATTTTTGAAAATGTTTCCTTTAGAACAATTCTAGAAGAGAAGCTGTGGTTCTGTGTCAGTGTAAACATATTTTAGTCTGAGTAGATTTTGGAGAATTTCCTGATGTCATTACTCACTCCATTGTTCTGGAGGGAAGTTATCACTGAGAATTGTGGAAAAGTAAAAAGAAACACTGAAGCTACTTCAGGGCAGTCGATTTAACCATTAACTCTGTGCCTCTGTTGCCATGGAAATACTCTGAAATATCCCTACAGCTGGTTTGTTCCCTTTTTTTGGGTATTTTTTCCCAGGGATGCAGTTGTGTGCAAGGTAGTCATCCTTGGAGTGTGCTGAGAGTGCCATGCTTGGATCTCAGCAGGATTTAGGGAATAATGAAGGCTGTGGAAGCTTTGCCTGTGACAGCAGCTGCTGTGCATAAGCAGTTGGGAGCACAAAAGGTGCTGGAGCTGTGGTGTGTGTCAGCTTTTGGGGTTTGTAGGTCCCTTTTTGCAGCCCAGCTCTCCTGCTCCCGGCCAGCAGGGAGCAGCACTTTCCCGGGAAACCTGGGCAGGATCTGTGCAGTGCTCAGTGTCCACAGCAATCCCATTTTACCTGCAGGTGTGGCCAGGGCAGGTCATACAGCATGTGCTGTGTGATAAATACACTGAAAAGTCCTCAAGGATCATCACATTCTCCTCTCTGTGTTCTCTCTCCTTGGTCACAGCTGAAAGCCTCATGTAAAAATAAAAGTAGTCTTGAAGGGAAAGGATTGGATGTGGCACAGCTGGAGGAGGTATTCCTTCTGTCCCCTAAGGAATTTCAGAATATATACACGGACAGCAGGAGGAGTTTCCCCATGGAAAGGGTGCTCAGGGATTGTAACTCCCCAGGGAGGTTTGGAGGTGTCCAAGGAGCACCTCGAGGTGGCACTCAGTGCTCTGGGCCGGGGACAAGGCGGGGGGATGTGGCACAGGCTGCACTCAGATCTTCTGATCCTCTGCTAGAACCAGTACAGAGCACCCACGATGGTGTCTCTGGCCATTGCCCGGCAGAGAGAACGCCCAGAGCTGCTGTGCACACCCCCGCCCCTTGCTAGGCGCCGCCAGCTTGCTAACAGTGCCTGTTTGCTGCCCGTGTGTAGGTGCTGGGCTGAGCGGGCGCCAGGTGCACAGGACTCAGGCAGTGTTCAACCACACCGAGGATTACGTGCTGCTGCCCGACGAGCGCACCATCAGCCTGTGCTGCTGGGACTCGCGCACGGCCGAGCGCAGGAACCTGCTCTCGCTGGGCCACAACAGCATCGTGCGCTGCATCGTGCACTCGCCCACCAACCCCGGCTTCATGACCTGCAGCGACGACTACCGCGCCAGGTTCTGGTACAGGAGATCCACCACGGACTGAGCAGGGCTCTGCCTGCTCCTGCCCGCCCCGCGGCCGCTCTGGGGCCTGTGCTGCACGCCAGGAAAGCGCAGACAGACGGACTCCTCACGCCACGCCGAGCTTTTGATCAGCGTGCGTGCCTGCGTTTTTTGTAAGTCGTCTCTGGTCGTACTGAAGGGGGGAGGGGGTGGAGGATTAAATGATGCTGGCAGGAAGGGTTCAGCTTGTGCCCGTTCCTGGCTGAATCACACGCAAGATTCCAGGACTGTGTCCTGCTCCGAGCGGGCAGAAGGAGCCAGTTCTGCTCTGTGCAATGCCACTGAACTCTGGTAGAGAAGAGAGCACACAAAGAGCAGCAGAACTTGGTGTAGATACTTTAATGAAGCCTTAAGCTGCTTTCAGCCACCGTTCGTTATTTGTAAAGCTCTGGTTTGTATCTTTCACTCTCTGGGGTTTTGGTGAATTGGTTTTTTGTGTTTTTTGTTAATTGGCCAAGTAGGCCATCGGTTCTGAGTTGTGCCATAAGAATTTAAACGGGATTTTAAATTGTTTTAATGTATTCAAAAAATGGTCTTCTAGTTCTGGTGTTAAAACTCTGACTTCATCTCATCCCCTTTTGAATTTATCTTAACAAGAGGGACCTCAAAACAAATTCCTAATAGTTTTAAGGAATATCCACACTGCATCTAAAATGTGACAGTGCTGCTGCAGGTGAAAATGAGAATAATTTTGCCTTAGAGACCTTTATTACCCTCTCAAAGAAAGAAACTCGTGCATCAGAATTTTTATACCTGTACCTCAGAAATGTCACTTCCATTTGACAGAGAAATCTTCATCTACCTACAGCACTTCAATTACATTCTTTTTTAATTGGTCACAAACCCAGTGCCCATCGTTAAGAAACTCTGCTTAAAACTTCTCTAAGTTGGAAAGTTCACTACTTATCTCCCCGAGATCTGCCTGAGCAGAGTCTCACAGTTGTTTGCTGAGGCCTCCTGGTGCAGAGCTCTTGGGCAGCACAGCTGAGCTCAGCACTTGCCTTCGTCAGGTTTTTAAATGTGAGGTGGTTCTTGCTGCTGGAGTAACTCCCATTACACTGAGGAATTGTCAAGGGCTGCTGAGGGGTACAGGTTTTGTCTGTATTTAAATAAAGATTGCCTTTTAAAAAGCTCTTTGATACATAAAGAAGGAATTGTATTTGTTTTCTGTATAACAAAGGAGAAACGGGCAAATATGGGAGGCTGGGGCTTGGGAAGGATGAATTTGTTGTGTTCCACCTGAGTCAGGTACAGACTCAAAATGTGGAATGTTTGATTTAAAAGGATGAAATTTCATTTTCTCCTGAAAAATTCCTCTGTGCAAAACATTTTTGAGGCTTAATCCTCTTTGCTCCTCCTCTGCCTCTGAGTTAGTGACCTTTCAGAAGCGGTGGTGCCCAGAGATAGTGGTGCTGGTGGCTTTTCTGGTGGGGAAAAGAGGAGCAGAGCTGGGGGCAGGGAACAGGAAAGTCCTGCCACAGTCACTGAGGGCTGCCGTGGGATGGGTGACAGCAGTGGCTGATTTATTTTTAGACTGGCACCTTTTTTTTTTGAATTCTGCTGAAGCTGCTGGCCGTAATTCATGCTGGTGTTTAGCATCTGCTTTTAAACCCCTCACTTTGTGGTGGATGTGTTAAAGCACTGCTGTGGTTGTGAGCTGTGGGAGCTCTCACCTCAAGCTCGGGTAGTTCTGGGGACTCCAACTGGCACTGCCAGAGCAAAAAGTGACTTTTTAACACAAAACCCTCCTGCCACTGGCACCCTGCTGAGGCCACACGGTCGGTGGGTTTCCCTTGGAGAAAGAAAAGCTGGGAAACACTGGACTCATGCTATTGAGAGAGAAATTGCAGCAGTGGGGTGGAATCCAAGGCCAGGTTGGATGGGGCTTGGTGGGAGGTGTCCGTGCCCATGGAGTGAGGTGTTCCCTTGCACCCCACACCATTCCCTGACTGGATCCCTGTGGATCACCCGGAGGTGCCTCGAGTGCCTGTTCCTGACGGCTCCTGCTGCTGGCAAAGCCCCACTTGGAACCAAATCCTGCCCTGCCGGGCACTGGTGCCTTATCGAGGCTGTGCAGCTCCTCCTCGTGCCCCAGCCCTGCTCTCAGTGCTGCAAAAGAGGAAACACAGGAGCACAGCACAGGCTCACACTTCCCACTGCTCGCTTGCACAAGTTGGTGGCACTAAGACCAAGGAAAATCTCGCTCACGTCATTTTCTCACTTTTAATCGCCAACAGGGCTTTTTAGGGGTTCTGTTCTGTCCTGCTTTTCTCTTCAGTTGTCTCAGCTGTTCCCTCGCCCAGCCCTGGTCTGCAGCGCCCCTGGGGCAGGGCTGTGGGATGGGCTGTGCTGGGGGCAGCTCCCCGCGGGCAGTGCCCACCCCGCTGTGACTGCACTGCCCCGAGGGGCAACGGCAGCGATGGATGCCGGCCCGAGGAGCAGCCCGGCTGCCAAGGTAGGGCTGCGGTGGGCAGGGAAGGGTTCGAGGGGTGAGTTCGGAGGGATTCACCACTCAGGGTGGTGGTGGAAGCAGCGCTGATGAGACCACTCAGTTCTGGCTCCTCATGGCCAGAGGACATTGAGGGGCTGGGGGGTCCAGGGCAGGGGCTGGAGCCCTGCAGGGGCTCAGGGGGAGCAGGGGGCTCAGGGGGGCTGGGCAGGGGGCTCAGGGCTCAGGGGCTCAGGGCAGGGGCTCAGGGGGAGCAGGGGGCTCAGGGGGCTCAGGGGGGCTGGGCAGGGGGCTCAGGGGGAGCAGGGGGCTCAGGGGGCCCCGTGGCTCTGCAGCTCTGCCAGCAGGCACAGCCCAGTGGCTGAGGCTCTGCACCCAGCACCAGGGACAGGAGCAGAGGGAACGGCCCCAGGCTGGGCCAGGGGGCTCAGGGGGGACACAGCAGGAATTTCCCCATGGGAAGGGGGCTCAGGGGTTGAACTGCCCAGGGAGGTTTGGATCCCATCCCTGGAGGTGTCTGAGGAATCCCTCAGGGCTCTGAGGCAGGCATTGGGCACAGCTGGACTCAGAGGTCTCTTCCAGCCTCAGTGGTTCTGTGATTCTGTGCTTGGGTTCCTCATTTCGGGGGACAGGGGGCTCTTGGACCTGATGTCCCCCGGTGTTTTTTATGGTGACACAACCACTGACTGGCAGAGAAGTCTTCTTGGCGAGGACCAATCCCTGGAAATAACCACATTGCTGAGATGATAACCATGTAATGCCAGCGTTCCACCTCACTGCTCTGCTGCAGTGACAGGAGAGACAGATCCTTGCCAGAGACTCTCCTGACAGCCCTGGTGTCCTCTAGCATGACATAACTCCTTTACGTTACATGCAAACCAGAAAACATTTTGAAACACCCTGTGTTCGTATTTTGAAAGACCAGACCCAGTGCATTAGGTTTGTTACATTTATTCCTGTATCCATATTCCATCTAGATTAATTTCATACAGCTCAGAGGCCCTGCTGCAGCTGTAAGGGCTGGAGAGTGCTGAAATCTTGATTCAAAGTCAGTGCCTTGCTGTCCTGCTGTCTGCAAGCCTAGTAAGTGTAAATGGAATGAAGATTTTCATGGTGGATTAGGATCTCAGTGTTTACTGTAAATACACTGTGTCCTGGAAATTTAACAGAAAATGTAGTGGGGAGGAAAAGCTTAGGAGGAGCTCAGTGAGTCATTTTCTTACACTCCAAATTTCCCTTGTAAGGATTGTAAGGATTAGGGGGCTACTTTTCACGTTGAGCCATCAATAATTGAGGCAGGACATTTTTCATCTCCATACAGAGGAATTTTCTATTTCTAGATATATTTCCAGTTCTCTTGAGTGGATTGCCTATAAATCAACGGAATGGTAGCAAACTGATTCCCTGTTCTGCTGTGAGCATTTTAGACATGGCCAGAGCCCACCCAGTCAACTTCAGCTGGGTAATAAAAACCCAAACTTATTGCTGCCACTTCACTCAGGAGCTGTTTATAAGGCCCCTACCACCCTGGCAGTATTGTTTATTAAAATATTTAAATAACAGAAAAATACAAAGGAGTTTTTTGCAGCACCAACCCTCAGCAGCGTTGCTGTGACAGGAAATGCTCTGCAATTATCCCCGTGCCACAACTTTTGCACCTGGCCAGGGAAAACCCCTCTGAAATGCTTTCAGTGGGGTTCTGCCAGCAAATGTTGTTGTTTGGGTGTTGTTGTGTTTCCAGGGGTGGCACAGGAAGCGTTGCAGCCCTTGCTGCAATTTCAGACCCCGTGAGCTCCAGGGGCTCCTGCAGTGGGGCAGCTCTGGCAGAGGGAAAATGGGAGAGAGTTTGGATGTGCACGGGGTGGAGCTGGAGTTTCTCCCTCCTAAAATGCCCCGTTCACATCTTCCCCCTGGGCATAGGGAGTGACAGGTTCTGCCCTGTGCCTGCTCAGGTGAGAGCACACCTGGAATCCTGCATCCAGCACGGGAGGGACCTGGAGCTGCTGGGGAGATCCCAGAGGAGGCACCAGGGTGGGCAGAGGCTGGAGCAGCTCTGCTGGCACAGCTGGGCTTGTTCAGTGCCCAGGAGAAGCTTTGGGCTGAGCTCAGGGGGGCCTTGGGAGAGAGGATTTACAGGGCTGCAGGGACAGGACACAGGGAATGGCTCCAGGCTGGCAGAGAACAGGGGTAGATGGGATATTGGGAAGAAATCCTTCCCTGTGAGGGTGGGCAGGCCCTGCAATAGGATTCCCAGAGCAGCTGGGGCTGCCCTGGATCCCTGGCAGTGCCCAAGCCAGGCTGAACACTGGGGTTTGGAGCACCCTGGCACAGTGGGAGGTGTCCCTGCCAAGCAGGAATTCCCTCTAGAGTTCAATCATTATATTTGAAAGTAGTTCTGTGGCCACAAGTTGTGGGTTTGATATTTTTCCATCATTTCAAACGCTGGAGCACCTGAAAAACTCCAGGGTGGCAAATGAATGGCTCCTAATCACCTGCCTGGAGTGTGTGGAGGGGTCCAACTGCTGCTTCTGGTATTAAAAATTAAAAAAGGAAAGAGGAGAAAACCCACAAAGGCATTGAAATGGGCTGCTTTGTGCCAGGAATTCTTTCTCCTCTGGACAGCAGCTGGTTTGCTCTCAGCCCAAAGGTGTAGATTTTGTTGATGAAGCTTTTAAATTCAGCATTTCCCATTCAAGATATTGAAGTCTTTTCTAGCTACAGGATTGTGGCTTTGGGAGCCAGTATCTAATTTAATCTTGACACTACCGAGGAAAGAGGAAGGAAGAGGCTTTTACCAGAGAAAAGCCAGCATGTACAAAAGCAAAACCAGCAAAAACTTGCAAACTCCAAGATATCCTGAGTCCAAAGTGGTAAAACCTGTGCACCAGCACGACCTGGACTCAGCTGTTGCCAAGCAAATAGCAACCATTAATAATTTTACCTCAATTATACCTCAATAATATTCAAGGATTTTTTAGAATAGCCCAAGAAACCAGACCCTTCAGCTGCAGGTCATGCCTAGCTTTCTTTCCTCCTCAGGTTTTCTGCCTGTGCAGGTGAGGCTGCTTTGCAGAGGCTTTATAACCACAAAGAGGTTCTGTTTTCCCTAGAGACAGGTTAAAAGTGTATCAAACCTCGCACCACCTTGAAGTTAAAAAAAAAATAAAATTAAAGCCCACAAACAAACAAACAAACCAACAACAACCAAAAAAAACCCCCAATCACAACAAACCAGTAGTAAAAATTGCTGCTGCAAAAACGCTTCCAGATGCAATCCTCTCCCCGGTGCGCTGGTTTTCCAGTTCAGAGCAGGGCAGGCTCTCCCTGCAGGGCAGGCTGTGTGTCCTGCACATCACCAGCTGCAGCCCGGGGGCTCCCTGGAGAGAATTCTGCCACGTAATGAGCTCCCCCCGCTCCCAGAGCTGCCTGCCCGGAGAGGAGGGGGCAGAGGCTGAGCTTTCCTCTCCAGGCAGAGCCTCCAGTGCTGCCTGAGCTGCTGGCAGGGCTGGGAGATCTTCCTCCTCCTCCTCCTCCTCCTCAGGTGATGGACTAACAGGGAACCAGGCAGCAAAATGAAGGTCAATGTAAGTACTGGGTTCTTTTCTTTCTGCTGCAGTTAATTTAATGACTTTCCTGATTTCGTTTGTAGTGGATAGAGGGGGAAATCTGCAGCTGGCAGGGTCTCTTTGCAAGGCGTGTGTTCAGCTGATTTGCACATCACTCGACAGAGCACGTGGTCGTAATTTTTAAAAAAAAATCCAAATTAAGCCTTTCTCCAGAACAGCAGTGTGGCTGAGGAGGGTGAGGGTTTGTTCTGTGCGCATTGAGTAAGAGCAAGTTTATTAAAAATGATCGTGAATGACTCAGACTGGTCACTTCCACAATCTCTTGGAAAAAACGAGGTTAAGAGTTGAGCTGTATATTACCTCAGACGAGGCGGTGTTTCTGCATCGATTCCTAGAAAATGGGTAATGGAAATGTCTCAACAATTGAGGTCACTGTGTGATGAGGAAAACGCCAAGTAATTTGAGTGTGAGCTCTGTGAGCCTGGGAAAGCCTTTGCCCTCGAGGGTCAGGAGTGGCCACATCCTGCAGAGCTGTCTGCCAGGAGAGCTGGAGCTCCGGGGAGGGAAGGAGCGCTCGTTTTCAGGAAACACTCCTTCCTCCTGCTTTTGGGGGGACAAGTGGCATCCTGGCCAGTATGAGGGACGGTGTGGCCAGCAGGGCAGGGAGGTCATTCTGCCCCTGTACTCAGCACACCTCGAGTGCTGTGTCCAGTTCTGGCCCCTCAGTTTGGGAAGGAGCTTGAGCACATCCAGAGGAGGCACCGAGCTGGAGAGGGGCTTGGATGGAGCCTGGGGGGCTTGGGGGTGTTCAGCCTGGAGAAAAGGAGACTCAGAGGTGACCTGGTCACTCTCCAGCCCTCCCTGAGGGGGCTGCAGTCAGCTGGGGTTGGTTCTTTGTCCAGGCAGCACTGGCAGGACCAGAGGACACAGCCTCGAGCTGCACCAAGGGAGATCCAGGCTGGATACCAGGAAAAAGCTTTACACTGAAAGAGTGATAAAATCCTGGAATGGTCTGCCTGGGGAGGGGGGAGTGCCCATCCCTGGGTGTGTTTAAAAACACACTGGATGTGGGGTTGGAACCCAGGCTGTGTCTGACAGCCCTGGATGATCCCAGCTCCAGCCAGGGGCTCCAGAGCCTGGCAGGGGGGGCACAGACCCTG
Source organism: Sitta carolinensis (assembly GCA_032173965.1). NCBI lineage: Eukaryota > Metazoa > Chordata > Aves > Passeriformes > Sittidae > Sitta > Sitta carolinensis. Next base: position 12,568,689 of record CM063300.1, on the reverse strand, counting down.
GCAGGGGGGGCACAGACCCTGGCAGGGGGGGCACAGACCTGGCAGGGGGGCACAGACCCTGGCAGGGGGGGCACAGACCCTGGCAGGGGGGGCACAGACCCTGGCAGGGGGGCACAGACCCTGGCAGGGGGGGCACAGACCCTGGCATTGGGGTCACAGACCCTGGCAGGGGGGGCACAGACCCTGGCAGGGGGGCACAGACCCTGGCATTGGGGTCACAGACCCTGGCAGGGGGGGCACAGACCCTGGCAGGGGGTCACACACCTGGCAGGGGGGGCACAGACCCTGGCATTGGGGGCACAGACCCTGGCAGGGGGGGCACAGACCCTGGCAGGGGGGCACAGACCCTGGCAGGGGGCACAGACCTGGCAGGGGGGTCACAGACCTGGATGCAGCCAGGGACTCCTGAGGCTTTGAGTTTGATCCATGGAACAAATGAAAACTGTGAATGAAGAATTAAAGGGCACAAAAGTTGATCTAGCATGATAGCAGGAGTTGTAGAGTGGAAAGGGAAATTTTGGGGATTTTTACCCTGGGGGCTCAGGGGGTGAGATGAGGGACTTGGGCATTGTCCTGTGCTCCTTCCTTCTTCTTCCCAACCCCATCTCCTTGGGGATGGTGGCACTTGGGGATGGGATTGGAGTAGAATGGAACTGTCTGACACAGGTGAGGGGCATTGGATCATCCCTGTCAATAACTCCCAGGGAATTTGGAGTGTAAAATCAGTGCCTGCCCCAGGGGAGGGCAGAGAGTGTGCCTGGGGCTGAGCTCGGCAGCCCAGACAGAAAATATCTGAGATAAGGAACAATAAAACAACCTTGAGAGCATCAGCTGGAGAGTTCAGACTCATTCCTGGACAGCTGGGTTGGGAGACAGAGACTTTTACACATCTCAGAGTCACCTGGATCAAAGCAAACCCGAGAATGTGGCACTGGGTGCCACGACCTGGCTGAGGTGTTGGAGCACGGGTCGCACTCGATGATCTCGAAGGTCTCTTCCAACCTCAGAATGCTGTGATTCCGTGAGGGATCAGAGCCCCTTGGCAGTGGCTGCTCAGCGGGTTTGCCCCCAGCCCCAGGCTGGGCTTTGTGCTGAGCTGAGCCAGCTGAGCCCTGGCAGGCTGGGCTGGCCCCAGGTGTCCCGGGATAATGACAGCCAGCACAGGAAAATGCAGCCTGGGTCTCTTAAGCCTGAAGTTTCTGAGTTCCTATCTTCAGTTTCTTCGTGAGGTTTTAGTTTAGGAAGACCCAGTTCTCGCAAAACTTAACATAAGCATTACCAGTGTTTTTATCACGAGTGTAATGTTTTAAATTCTTTTCTATGAAATAAACGTTCTCTGATGTCTTTCGACTTTAACCAGGAGGGTGAAGAGTTCTGTCACTCCTCCTACCAATGAAAGTAACCTGTTCAAAAAAGCATAAAAAGGAGTCAATTATTTGGATAAAAAGATTAGAGTCAGATTGTTCTAAACGAAGCATCATATCGTTTATTACTTGCCACAGCCACAGGAAAAAACCCTTTGCCCGGAGAAATATCACAATTTCAGAGATATTTATGCATTTCTCCGTTTATTCAATGCAGTTCATTAATTTGCTCAGAAACTCGCCCTTTGCAGAGGGTGAAAAGGAGATTTTGGGCTGATAAGAGCCCCAGGAAGCCGCAGCTTTGGGCGCTGTGCTGCTGCTGATCCTTTGTGAATCAGAAACCCCCACCCTGACCTCAGGGAAAAAGGGCCCTGGCACCTCCGGCAGCAGGAATTCCTGAAAAAATTTCATTTTTCAACGGAAGATGTGCTGTTTGCTCCCAGTGAGAGCCCCTGGGAACGTTTTCTGTGATCCATAGGCAGGGAGAGTGAGGAGCCTGCTCTGAGGAGGATGCTTGCACTCAGCAGGACTTTCTGCTTCTGTAAAGCCACGTTTAGAAATAAATGTGGTCAGGTGTAATTGAGATACCAAAAGGTTTAAAAAAGTCAAAAAACCCCTAAAGTGATCGGGTGCATGTCAGAAAAACAAAGGTTTGAGGAGGCAAAGCCCAGGAATGCTCACACAGGGAGTGTTTGGAGCTGCAGGAAGTGGCAGTTTATTTTCCCTTGAACTTGGGCATGAGGGCACTCCTGTAAAAATGCTGACGGCGGGGTGAAATCCTGGCTGCACTTGCCAGTTCTGGTGATTTCAACACAGCTAGGATTTGATTGACTTTATTTGTGGAGCAAAGAGAGTTTGGGGGAAATTAAGAGAACTCCAGTTTGTAATTCCCACCTGTGCAGCGCTGCCTTGTGTGAAGCTGCAGGATTTTTTTTTTTTTTTTTGTAAGCTTGAATTTTTTAAGTGGTGGTTCTGTATTTTTTTGTATTCAAATCAAAACCTGATTTGACCATTTAGAATTCAAAACCTGCTGATCAGCACCTGCTTCCACCCCCACAAAATCAATTAAAGCAATAAAAGCAAATCCTGGCGTTCATTCCTCCTTGGAGCTCACACAGAACTCCTGCATGAGCCGAACATTTATTTTCTAAAGCACACAAACAAAAATAAAAAATGCAGGAGGGCCTTCTGCAAGTCACAGGCAATGCTGCACATGCAGGCAGAGAATGACCTGAGCTTTGAAGGTGAATTCTCCTCTTTTCCTGGGGATGTTCATGTGAACCCTCTACAATGAACCGAGCAGAGCTGCAGTGACTCAGCCTGGTCTGGGGTTTGACAGGGAATTCTCAGCGCAGCCTGTTCCCAGCTCATGGGTGCTGGAGAATGTTTATTTCTGCAGCTCTGGTGGGAGGTGAAGAGATTAACCGGGGGCTGCTCTGTAAACATGTCAGAGGTGTCACTGAGGCAGGAGCAGAACTGTTTAGCAAACACAACCCACTGCTGTATCTCTTCCTCCTCAAATATTTTAAGTCCCATTTTCCTGTAGTAAAAGAGCTCACAGAGACAGTGATGTGCAACAGGAGAAATATTTCTCTCGAGCCACAAAATCTCCCAGGATTAAACTGTCTCTCTATTTACAGGATGTCATAGGGATTTTTAAGAAGCAACTTGAAGACAATAAGTGAAAAATATCTTTTTTTATCTGAAATGATGTGAAATAGTGCAGTACCCGTTCACATGAAATAATATAGGGTAGCAAACTCGAGATTTCCAAATACAAACTGAGTGGGATGGGGGCATAGAGGAATTATTTTGTGAGGCTTGTGGGCAAGATGCTCAAATTATCACCTGCTGTACATCACTGTGTTTTCTTGGATTTTTCTAGCAGTGTTTGTAAATATTTTATAATGCTATTTTTTTTTTCTGTTGCATGGTCTTAGAGGCTGAAGATCAGGCTTGGGAAAGGAGAGGCATCAGGAGATTTCAGTAACAGTGGGATGTTCTTCCCTTAGCATAAATATCCATTGTGTACACAGAGCACAGATGTCAGTCTGAGGGTATAAAATTTTTTTCATTATAGGACAGTGCACTGATCAGCTTTACTGCTCTTAATTACAATTTCTCCATTAATAAACATGAGGGAGCAGCTTTCATTCCTGTGACTCCCAAGGGCTTTACAGAGGGATTGATGCTGGATAAGGATCTGCAAACAACAAAGATGTGGCCAGTCCAATTTGGGAGGGGAATTACCCTCTGCACATCTGAGGCTCCACTAAAGGAGATGCACTTCCAGCTCCATCAGAACTTTGGAGGTGAAGCTGTTCCAGGACTGTCAGTCCCTGCAGTGTGTGCCCCACTTGCTTTGCCCAGAGCCTGTGGGCTCTGGGGGTCCCAGTGCCTCGGGCAGGAGCTGCAGGGACACTTCTCTCCCCTTTTCCAGGTCTGTGCTCTGCCACCAGCTCGTTCAAACCCACTGAGTGAGAGCAGAGCCCCTGCACTGCCTCTCAAGGTGCTTTCCGTGGGGCTTTTAGGATGTTCTGGGTCTTAGGAGAGGTTTCACAAGGCTGTTGATGGGGATGAAGCAGCAAGCAAAGAGGGAAAATCCATTGGACCTCACCTGTGTTGCTCTGGTGCTTTTTCCACGTTGGTTATTTAAGGACACAAAGCACCAGGGAGCTCCACAAGCCCTGGCTGGGGAGGACACACTGCACAGCCAGAGCTCTGGGAAATGCAGCTCACAGGGATGCCCTGCTGAGGCTGGCCTGGAATAGAGAACAGGACAAAGCAGGGATTTATTAAAAACCTCCCTGGGCACACCTGGGCAGCACCAGAGCCCCACAGCCAAGGGGACCCCAGAATGGGCACAGAATGGACACCTGGGCACGAGGGTCACCCTGGGATCAGTTCTGCTCCACAGCACATTGGAGTTCATGGTGCAATTCCAGCTCCAGGCCATGCAGCTCCATCCTCCTTGGGTTTCCTTCTCCCTTCACCCTTGGTTTTGTTCTTGGGCCTGGAAGTTGTCCTTGGTGCCAAGCTGGAGAGGGAATTGTTTTGTCTCCCTGCTCTGTGCAGAGAGCTCAGTAGCACTCATTCATTAATCTCCTGCTTGGCTTGATTTGGGGTGGTTCTGGACGTTCCTAGGTTTGTGTTGGTTACAGATGTGAGCCCACACACCCCAGAGTGAGCTCCAGAAATGCAAAACCTGAGCCACCCTGTTCTGCCTCAGCCTGGCCCCTGGCTGGGGGCTGCTGGCCCTGGGATATTTGCACACCTTTAGTGGCCAAACCCAAGGGATGTGAGCTGTGCCTCGAGCAGGGACCCCTCTGATGGAAAGGTTTGTGTCCCTGCTTACAAAAATAGGCTCAGCAGCATCTTGAGAGTGCTGTTTCACAGGAAAAGGGACATGTCAATATTTTGATGCCTTTTAAAACCACAGTGTGAACCAAATGTTCCCCTCAGCTGTGTGGGTGCTAGTAGGAAGGGCAGCCTTGCTGAGTGTGCCCTGGCTCAGCTCCTGACCCCAGCCTTCCTGGCCCTTCACCAGTTCCTCTGTGTGCCTGGATAAGGCTCTGCCTGGTGGGGAAGGGGCAGAGTTTTCCTCTGCCCGCCCTGCTCGGGGCTGCAGAAGAGGATCTGTCCCTCAGAAGGGTGTCAGTGCCCCATCCACACCCAAGAACCGAGCAGTGCTGATGAGCAACAGGAAAACTTGGCTGTTCTCCCTTTTTCTTTTAAGCGTAGAGCCCAAGCCCAGCCCAGGGGGGATTCCTGGGGGCCTGACTCCAACATTTGGCATTGTCCCAGTCGAAAGTGGACTCCCGTGTTCAAGGCAAAGGCCACGAGGCCAGGGGGGCTGTGGTGCCCCCCTGGCAGCTGCCCTGGTCCCACAAAGGAGCCATTGTCCAGGGCCACCCTGCAGCCGGCAGTGAGCCCCAGCTGAGCTGGCAGGCTGGGGCTGAGCTGCTGCAGCTCCCAGCCAGCTGCTGCCTCTCAGCAAATGCTCTGCACAAAAATATAAGGCATCCCCTTTCCTACTCGGGCGCTATCTCTCTGGACATTACTTGCACTTTCTGATAAGAAATTCATGCTGACACACGGCCGGTGTCACTCTGACTGGGGAGCGGACAGTCTTGTTTTAAAGATGAAAGTAAAATCTATCTTGTACTGGAAAAAAATCTAAAAAAATGACATCCACAGCTTTGTCTACCCTTTGCACAAACGCCTGGGGTGACTAGAGCTTCCTGCTGGCTCTGGCTGCCCCATCCCTGAAGTGTCCATGGCCAGGTTGGATGGGGAGCAACCTGGGCTAGTGGAAGGTGTCCCTGCCCATGGCAGGGCGTGGGGTGAGATGATCTTTAAGGTCCCTTCCCACCCAAAGCATTCCATGATTCTATGACCTGAGTAAGTATGAGAGGCAGAATTCACAGAATGACCATTTTTTTCATAGAGGGATCACAGAATCATTAGGGTTGAAAAGGACCTCTGGAGATGCCCCAGTCCAACCCTGCTGCCAAGGCAGGGTCACCTGGAGCAGGTGACACAGGGATGCATCCAGGTGGGGTCAGGGTGTCTGCAGAGAGGGACACTCCACACCCACCCTGGGCAGCTGTTCCACCCTCATGGAAAGAGCTTCTTCCTCATTTTGAGGTGCAACTTCTTGTGTTTTAGTTTACAAGTCAAATATATGTAAGTTTAATAGAATAAGCCTAAATAATGAAGATAAGCAGTGCTCTTCAAGAGCCTCGAGTGGAGACAGGTGATGAAGAAATATATCACAGTAATCTTGTTATTATCTATTGCTTTATTGAACTGAACGTAGCAGACACAAAGTGCAACAGCTTAACTCTGAATCCAGTGCTTGAGAGAGGTTATTCAGTGTGGAAAGGGGTTGGGTGAATTAGATGGAGGTAGAAAGGTGGTGATGCCTTCTCAAGGCTGACCTGGAACAGAGAACAGACAGAGCCAAGGGATGAAGCAGGGATTTATTAAAAACCTCCCTGGGCACACCTGGGCAGCACCAGAGCCCCACAGCCAAGGGGACCCCAGAATGGGCACAGAATGGACACCTGGGCAGAGGGTCACCCTGGGATCAGTTCTGCTCCACAGCACATTGGAGTTCATGGTGCAATTCCAGCTCCAGGCCATGCAGCTCCATCCTCCTTGGGTTTCCTTCTCCCTTCACCCTTGGCTTTGTTCTTGGGCCTGGAAGTTGTCCTTGGTGCCAAGCTGGAGCAGGAATTGTTTTACCTCCCTGCTCAGTGCAGAGAGCTCAGCAGCACTGAATATAAAACCCCAAACGACCCACTGAACCAGCACAGAACCTAAACAAACCATAGCAGCTGAACCCTCCAGCGCGCGTGGGCGCAGCGCTGGCGCTCTGCACTCTGCTCTGTGTGTGTGTGTCACCGTGTCCCTGTGCTCCGTGTCCCCAGCCCAGCCTGGCCAAGGCTCTCTACGACAACAAAGCCGAGTGCTCGGACGAGCTGGCCTTCCGCCGGGGAGACATCCTGACGGTGCTGGAGCAGCACGTGCCGGGCAGCCGGGGCTGGTGGCGATGCTCCCTGCACGGCCACCACGGCCTGGCGCCCGCCAACCGCCTGCAGCTGCTGCCAGCGCACGGCCCGCGCCCCGCCGAGCCGCCCCACGGCCCCAGCGTCTACCAGGTGCCCTCCGTGCCCTCCACGGCCGCGCCGTCGGCCACCTACGAGAAGATGGAGGGCTGGGTGCAGCCCGCGGCCGCCCCAGCCCAGGCCCTGTACCAGGTGCCGGCCCTGGCGGCGCAGGTGCTCAGCGAGAGGACGGAGCGCGCCGCGCACCAGGTGAGGATGGAGCGGCTCTGGGAGCGGCAGCTTCCACGCTCCCTTCAGGGCCACGTCAGAATTCAGGGCGTGCGTTTGTACGGGGTTTGTGCCCCCCGTGCGGGAACGCGGTTTGGGTGCGCGGGTTGAGGTTTGGTACCAAGAGGGTTTTGTTAAGTTTCCGCTTTTGTTAAATCTCCGTTTTTGTTAAATCTCCATTTTTGTTACATTTCCACTTTTGTTAAATCTCCGTTTTTGTTCAATCTCCGTTTTTGTTAAATCTCCGTTTTTGTTCCATCTCCGTTTTTGTTCAATCTCCACTTTTGTTAAATCTCCACTCTTGTTAAATCTCCGTTTTTGTTAAATCTCCATTTTTGTTAAATTTCCACTTTTGTTAAAACTCCGTTTTTGTTCCATCTCTGGTTTTGTTCCATCTCCGTTTTTGTTCCATCTCCGTTTTTGTTCAATCTCCGTTTTTGTTACATCTCCACTTTGTTCAATCTCCATTTTTGTTAAATCTCCACATTTGTTAAATCTCCGTTTTTGTTAAATCTCCGTTTTTGTTCAGTCCCCACTCAGTCACAGATGTTCTCACAGGATGTCCTGAAGCACCTCAGAGGACATCTGCAGGTCAATTCTACTTCAGAACATCATCCTGTCTGCCTTTTGTAAAATTGGGAAGAAAATGGTCTATTTTTAGCTCAGCTCTCCTGAGCTTCTTAGAAGTTCAGAACAAAGGCCAGGAGGTTTAATGGAATCAGGAGTTGGTATGTAAAATACCAATTTAGTATGTGAAAACAATCCCTGGAAGTGGAGAAACAAGAAAGCCTGAGCTTCTCAGTGGAGTTTGCAGCAGAAGAATGATGGTGTTTAGGAAACTCCCATCGATTTACAGCATTGTGTGAGAAATGCTGCTCTGGGCAACAGAGGAGAGTCTCTATATTCTGTACTCCCTCACCTTTCTGACAGTTTAAAACAGCTGTAAAATAGGGCAGGAAGTAAAGAATATACCATTTGTTTGGGAGAATCTATAAATGATTTACAGAGTTAAAATAACAAGACACAGAACTTTCTCCTGTGATGGGCCACAGCAGCCATCCAGAGTCCTCTGGGCACAGGGGGGTCTTTGCATCCATCTGCACAGGAACACGGTTCATCATTTTTACAGAAATCACCCCTTGGTGTGTGATTGCTGGGTTTGGTCTGGTTTTTACTGTCTCCAGCAGCTCAGCAAGCTCAGAATGCTGCTGCCTCTCTTGTGCTGTCACCAGGCTTGCACAAGGTAGCAGCCCCTGCCAGACACACAGAAGGACACAAAATTTTGTTATGTGCCCTCATCCAGTTTCTCTCCCAGCTCTTTTTTGCTGCTGCTGAGACATTGATCAAGGTGTTCAGGAGGAGGGCTGCCACCAGTTCCCCCAGTTAGAGAGGAGAACAAACTGGTTTTCCAGGGTTTCATTCCAGCTCCCTGGCCTGGCTCTTCTTTCTCCCAGCTCCCCGTGTTTGACATTCAAACCAAACCATCAGCTTGATGACATGTCAGTTTTTAAGATCAAAACCTTTTGCTTTCTTCAGGAAAAAATGAGTGGGGACCATTTCATAATGAAAGGGAAATAGAGCAGGTGAGGTTTTGTTCAGTCCCGTGAGCTCTCCAGCCCTGGGTGGCTCTTTATTCTGTGTATGGAAACCACATTAGAAATTCTAACTAAAAAATTAAAAGGAAGAAAATTCATCTATGCAGTGTTTTAGGCTGATTTAATGATGGTTTGATTTATGGGGCTCATTCAGCCACCTTTCCTCCTGCTGTGTGGAAGGCCAATCATGGAAATCTGGTTGCTGCTTCCTGCTGGGTGGCAGGTGGGTGCTGGAAAACAACAAACCCAGGGCATCCCTGGTGACCAAAACCTCATTTTCAGCTCTGCAGCTGCAGTGCACAACCATAACTCAAACTGAGTGCAGCTACCAGAGGCTCCTTTGCGCTCGCTGTGATCTGATTTCCCCACATTCCTGACCCTAAAGGAGCCATTTGCCAACTGAATCAGAGATTGGCATCAATTTTCCATGTTGTGCCAGCAAATCAGGTGGAAAATGGCATCTATTCATTATGTGGATGAACAGTCTGGCAGAGGAGCTCCTTGGCTCTCCCTGTCTCATTTCAGGAATTTATCCACCTAAGCCGTGCCTAGTCTGAGAGTGAAAAAGAATGAGGAATGGAAAAGAAATGTCCCAGCCTCTGATTGTTACCCAGCAGTTGAGAGTGGGGCTGCCTGTGGCACCGTGTCCCAGCTGTCCCCACACCAGCTGCACCCTGGTGCTCACAGGCTGTCCCCAGGGCAGGGGAGCTCAGGGGGCACAGAACCATCCAGACCATCCCCCAGAGATCCTGTGGCACAGCTGGCAGAGCTCCTGGCATACTCAGCTGTCCTCTGAGCAGCTGGGAAAAGCCACTGGGAGTCTTTGAGGGAGCTGACTGAAAGCAGTGAAACGAAGAGAAATCCCTCAGAGCCTGGGTGTTTTCACCCCCCCGAGAAACCCCACTGCCCTGCCTCGCTCACTGGGCACCTTCTGGATCTACTGCCACTGAGAGGAGCTCAGAAAGCACCAAGATGTGACATCCAGTGAGTTTCCAAATTCTCAGATTTGCCCATCTGGAAGCACACCTGGGCTAAGGATGGCTTTCCTGACACCTCTGCTCTTTTACCCTTTCACCCAGGGAAGTCATGCCTCTCCTATTCAGGCACAGCTTGCCCAGGATTCCCCACCCCTTTAAGAGTTCCAGGCCAGACTGGAGGGGCTTGGAACAACCTAGGGTAGTGGAAGGTGTCCCTGGTGTCCCTGCCCTTTGCAGGGGTGGAACAGATGGCCTTTGAGATCCCAACCCAAACCATTCTGTGATTCTCTAAGGGGATTTGTCTTTACTCCTCATTCCCTGTTTGCAGATGAGAGCTGAACCAGGCAGAGTGAAGCTGTACTCTCCTTCCCCTGCCATATTTCCCCTACATTTACCATGGAAACCACTCCCTCCAGTTTAAAACCATTTACTGTAATATCTCACCCCAGCAGTGTTTCTGGAGGTCAGTGGTTTGCAATGGCCCATTTATAAATTAGCTGAGGGCAGCCAGGCTAAAGGCAGGCTGGATAAACAAAATTCCACTTTTTGGTGGCTGATTTTAAAAAAGAAAATTCCTAACCCAACAGTCATATTTTGTGACATTTATTGTCCCACAGATCTCATCATGGCTGCTCAAATTATGTTTAAATCAAATCTGAGTGCAAAGATATAATTCCCATACTGGACTTCCCTGTTTATGGAGCTGGACAAGACACCAAGGATTACTCCTTCCAAATGAGTCAGTCTTTCATAAATACAGAATAATGCTCAGCCTGCACTTTTCTGCTGCTCTTACATTAAATTGGCTTGACTCAATGACTGTGGCCTTGGAGAAGTTGAAATTTCCCCACTTCCTTCTTCAAGTGGTTCTGCTTTTGGGCAGTCTGAAGGCTTAAGTGATAACTGCAGCTGAATTTTCTCCAAATCTTTTCTGTCCCATGGTTAGCAAGGCAGATTGTCTTTGATATGTACGTGCCAGTTCAGATCTTATCTAAAATGTACCAGAAATGCTGTCAAAGGTGAATTATTTGGGAATAAACATCCTATTGCTTGCGAGGTCAGTTCCTGTCTCTCACCTTCAGTGATGCGCTGAAGGTTTTTACCACTTACGAGTGATTACTCCCACAGTGGATTTTCCAGCTCAATGACTTTTCAAAGCTGTCCTGAGCTTCCTGCCAATGCAGTTTAATTATTTTATTTTTTTTTTCTCCCCTCCAAGCACCTGTTCACCCTCCCGAGAGCCTGCCGGGCCTCTTCCCCAAACATCTGGGGTGAGGTGTACGATGTGCCCGCGGCACAGCCCCGCGGGGCCCTGCGCCCACAGGTGAGTCCTGCCCCCCAGAGCAGCTCAATCCTGCTTGCCTTTGGTAAAACTGGGAAGAAATTCATCTATTTTTAGCTCAGTTCTCCTGAGTTTCTTAGAAATGTAGAGCAATGTGTCTAAAAGCCGGCGCGTTTCTAACAAACGCTTCCAGTTTTTCTGTCACTAAGAGATTTCCCCGTGGGGTTTGAGGCACAGACACTGCTGATGGCTTGCTGAATTCTCTGTATCAGTATCAGCCTCTCAGCCTTGGAATCCATGAGGAAATGTGGTGGTGTCATCTGGTCGGGGTGGTTTGGGGATGTTTAGAGCAGAGTCACAAGCACATGTCCAGCAAGAAATTAAATGTCACGCCCACCACCACCCCGCTCCTGGGAAGAACACATCCTGGATTTGGTCACATCACCCTGAGGTGTCCTGTTACACAATCCTGTCCTCGGGGCTGTCCCGCTCCCCTGGGGTCAGTGAATGCCACAGTTCCTCCCTCTCTGAGCCCGTGCAGGTCACCAGGATGGGAACAGCTCCCACCCTGTCCTGTCACCTCCCACCCAAAGGTGCGGGTGGCACCGGGCACCTCCCCACCCTGCAGGCTTGAGCCCAGCCCATTATTATCCACAGGTGTGCTGGAGTCACCCCCTTTGTGTGAGGGGGTGATCCCTGCTCAGACCCAGACCTACTCCTGTATGGCCCAAAGCCTTTGACCCCGCTCAAGGCCCCGTGGGCTCCAAGAAGGATCAAATAACCCATTTTTTATCCCCTTTGAGCAGAGTGGTGCCACTCCCCCCAGCACACGGAAGGGCTCCGTGCTGGGCAGATCCACTGAGAGCTTCCAGGCAGAGCAGAAGCAGCTTTACAGCCCATCCAAGGCAGAAAAAGCAAGAGCTGGCAGCCAGAAGGACTCCCCAGCAGGCAATGTAAGTAAGGCTTGGTGGGCACAGAATAATCTGCCACTCCTGGGATGCCTGCCTTGGAGCAGGGACAGGTTTCCCATCTCTTCCCTACTGTTTCTTACACAACAAATGGTCCTGAATTTCCCTTTTCCAGATGTACACTTATATATCTGTATCAAGCAAAATGTAAATTCATTGAAGATGTTTGAGCAGAGTCAGTGGTGTCTGTTGGTGATTTATTGCTTGTCAGGGTGTGCATGTGGGTGGGGAAAAATCAAGTGTGTACATATTTCACTGGCTGAGGACTCTGCTGTAGGATCGAATCACTGGTGCTCCAAATATTTTACCTTTTCTATTGTGCATGTTAGAAAATAAAAAACACAGGCAGCCTTTCCGTGGTGCCATTCCATTGACATCAGTGGAGCTGCACACATTCCTGTGCTCTGAGAATTCAGTTCTGTTTCTCACTGTTTTTTAAAAAGACAGTTTATAAACCCTCTGTGCTCTGTTGCAGTTATACGATGTCCCTCCCAAAAGAGAACTTGATGACTCAGAAAACAAACCTCAGAAGAAGTGCTGGGGCCATTACAACACTTTGCCAAACCCCCGCAAGTCCGAATGGATTTACGATATTCCCGTATCCCCTGAAAATTCCGCGTTCAAACCAAACCCTCCTGGCCAGTCTGTGGAGCAGCAGGTGCTGTATGACATTCCCCCAGCCAGGTACAAGGCAACAGCCACGACCTCTGAAGCCAAGGCTGGCAATCCACAGTTGTACGACATTCCGCCGGCCCAGCGGAAATTCACGCTCCCAGAAATTCCCCTGTACGACGTTCCGCCCTCACGGGACCTGCTCCTCCTGCCACAGAACAGCAGCTCTGAGGTGCCCCCGGGTCTCCTGGCTGCCAAGGCTGAGAGTCAGATCTCTGAGGAGAACGTTTATGATATTCCCAAAGGTTTGCCCAGTGCTGGGCACTCCAAGAAAGAGATGGAAACGTGTGATGGTTCTGGAGACCCGGCACACGTGCCTCTCCAAAGCTCTCTATGGATGCCAAGTCAGAAAATGACAGTTTGTGTGTCCCTAGTGTGGACAGCACGGCAGCACTCTCTCCTCATCCTCCAGCTCTTCTGCTGAGTCGTTTTCTACGCTGGCACCATCAGCAGAGCCTGTCCAAGAAATCAAACTGGAGCTGGAAGCAGCCATCGAGACCCTGACTCGGCTGCAGCACGGCGTGTCCAGCTCCATCGCCAGCTTAATGATCTTCGTGAGCAGCAAGTGGAGATTGCAGGAGCACCTGGAGAAAAGCCTGGAGGAGATCCACAGAGCAGTGGACCACATAAAGGTGTCACTGGGAGAGTTCCTGGCCTTTGCTCAAGGCCTGAAGGGAAACGCCTCCAACCTCACGGACAACAACCTGCAGGCCAGAATTAAAAAACAGCTGGAGATCCTCATGAACTCCTACAAAATATTGACAGAAACAAGGGAAGCTCTCAACAGCTGCAGCTGGTCCCTGGAGGCTTTGGTGCTCAGGAAGCCCCAGAACAACCCTGATGACCTGGATCGCTTCGTTATGGTGGCCAGGACAGTTCCAGATGATCTCAAGAGGTTTGTGTCCATCATCATCGCCAACGGGAAGCTGCTCTTCAGGAAGGAGCAAGAAAAGAAGCAACCAAAAGTGAACCCAGAATGCAAAATGGCAAAGCCAATCCCAGTGCCAAGAAGAGTAGAAATGGAGTCACTCCAGAGAAATGCTCCTGAGAAATGCAGCCAAAGCCGGGTCCCTGTGGAGAAAGCAGAGGAAAATTCCACCGAGGATTGTGACTATGTCCAGTTACAGGTCAGTGACCCTGGGGTTTGCTCTCTGTACTCTTCACCCTTTGCAGATTTTAGGCTATTACCATCAGCACTGTTTTACCTTTGCACCAGTGCCACATTTCAGTTTGCTCTACATCCCATTTCCAGACTTTACAGATCCAGGGTTTTGTGACAGTGCTGGATGGCACGTGGACAGTGAGCAGCAATTTTAATCCACACAGAAAATAAAACGTTTTTATCATTCTTGCCAGTTTAAATGCATTTGGGACGCAGCATTTCTTTGGGAGTTAGCAATTCCTTCCCTTTTCCCTCACAGTTCTCTTCCTGCCACTACGTGACAAGAGATGTTCCTTCCTAACTTGAGGAAATCCTGTTTGCATATAAATTAAACTCTGAATGATCACTTTGAGTTGTTAGAATAATTCTGGATTATTCTCCTTAGAATCTCTGAAGTATCTACTAAGAATATCTCCCTTATTTTCCCAACGAAATGCTGATTCTCCTTAAAATTTAGGGAATGTTTAGTTGAAATGTTTTGTTGGTGTTGGTTTCAGTCTAAGGTCTTGCAGGATAAGGCACATTTTAGTAGGAAAAAGCTACATCTCCCTCTAATAAATTCCCCATTTCTATTTGTGTATATACATTGAGGCTACAGAACAACTAGTTGTTTCCTCATGAAATAAAAAACGCATTTATATTTCAATACTTTATGTAATTGTTTCAACTTTGCTTTCATTTTAATTTGTAACAGGCACAGAAAGTCATTTCAGGTAAAGAAGTAGCAAAGAAGAGTACAGAGTCAAACCCAAAGGTATTTCTGACTTTGAAAATATTATTTATGAGGGCTTTTAGTCCCTGATTTCTCTGCTTGCTAAAACTCAGGGTAATTTGCATTCAGACACACATCTCTATACATAGAGACCTATTTGCTTCTCAGAGATCATTTTCCCAGCATTACTGCTGAAAACCTGTGAAGAACACTAATTTTCCTCAAACAAACAGCTCCAGTTTAAAGTCATACAGTTTATTTTATTGCCTTTCAGCATCATTTGGCATAAGGCTGTGAGAATCAGTATTTCAAAGTATCTTCTTGTTCACTGGCACAAAATCGTCTCGTTTTGTGCATTTTAATCATCCATAACCCTGATTAAGTCCATTCAAGATCATTCCTTTGTATTATTTGAAAGCATCAAGCGTGTGTAAAGGATTGGTGTTTGGCTGCAGCACTTTGTGTGCTATCCATTATTAAAACTGTATTCAGGGGGAAAAGGCAATCAGGAGAATTTCCAACACTTTACGGAAAGAGAAATTACCGTAAAGGCTCCAGGGTGGGGCGATTTGGAGACCACAAGAATTCAGGGGGCAGAGCAACCAAAGAAACAACCAGGCTGAATCTATTTCTACTTTAACCCTTCCTCCAGGTTTTGCCACGTGCCAAAAAGACTGAAAACCCCAGCAAGCAGGAGCCAGCCAGGAAAATCCCCCTGCCAGAGCACTGCAGGCTGTGCTTCGCCGCCCTGCACAAAGCCATCGGCGTGTTCACCGCCAGCCTCAGCAGCCAGCAGCCGCCCGAGATCTTCATCTCCCACAGCAAACTCATCATCATGGTGGGGCAGAAGCTGGTGGATTCGCTGTGCCAGGAGACCCAGGAGAGCGAGGCGCGGAGCGAGGTGCTGCAGAGCAGCAGCCGCTTCTGCAGCCTGCTCAAGAGCCTGGCCCTGGCCACCAAGAGCGCCGCCCTCAAGTACCCGGACGCCGAGGCCAGCAGGGAGCTGCGGGAGCACACCGAGCAGCTGGCCCAGTACAGCCAGCACTTCAGGGCCATGATGGACTGAGGGGCCTGCCCTGCCTCCGCAGCTCGGCATCCCACCGGAATTCCCGGGTGACAGTGCGGGTGAAGATCCTCATGCTCAGGATCCACCGGGAATTCCTGGGTGACAGTGTGGGTGAAGATTGTCACACTTGAGATTCCCACCAGGAATTCCCGGGTGACAGTGTGGGTGAAGATCCTCATGCTCGGGATACCACCGGGAATTCCTGGGGTGACAGTGTGGGTGAAGATCCTCATGCTCGGGATCCCACCGGGAATTCCTGGTGACAGTGTGAATGAAGATTGTCACACTTGAGATTCCTCCAGGAATTCCCGGGGTGACAGTGTGGGTGAAGATTGTCACACTTGAGATTCCCACCAGGAATTCCCGGGGTGACAGTGTGGGTGAAGATCCTCATGCTCAGGATCCCCACCGGGAATTCCTGGGTGACAGTGCGGGTGAAGATCCTCATGCTCGGGATACCACCAGGAATTCCCGGGGTGACAGTGTGGGTGAAGATCCTCATGCTCGGGATACCACCAGGAATTCCCGGGGTGACAGTGTGGGTGAAGATCCTCACACTCATAATCCCACTGTGAATTCCCAGGGTGACAGTGTGGGTGAAGATCCTCATGCTCAGGATCCCCACCGGGAATTCCTTAGGTGAATTGTTAGCAGAAGAAGATCCCCCCTCTCAGAATTCCCACCAGGAATTCCCAGGGTGACAGTGCAGGTGAAGATCCTCACACTTGAGATCCCCACCGGGAATTCCCAGGGTGACAGTGCAGGTGAAGATCCTCATGCTCAGGATCCCCACTGGGAATTCCTTAGATGAATTGTTAGCAGAAGAAGATTCTCACACTCAGAATTCCCACCAGGAACTCCCTGGGTCCACTGGTAGCTGGTGAAGATCCCCCCACTCAGAATTCCCACCAGGAATTCCCTAGGTGCCTGTGCAGATCTCACACTCAGAATTCCCACCAGGAATTCCCTGGATGCCAGTGCAGGTGAAGATCCCCCTACTCAGAATTCCCACCAGGAATTCCTTAGGTAAATTGTTAGCAGAAGATCCCCCCATTCAGAATTCCCACCAGGAATGCCCTGGGTGCCAGTGAAGATCCCCCCACTCAGAATTCCCCCCAGGAATTCCCCAGGAGCAGGAGAAGATCCCCACAGCAGCCGATGCAGAATTAGATCTGCACTTTCTTCTCCACATCCTGCCTGGAATGTCACCCTCACTGTGGCTGGGTGGGAATGTTCGCTGCCTATTGGAGCAAAAGTTCTTAATTATTGGACTAATTTCTTATTTTTTGTTCTCTGTGTATGTCTGATAAATTCATTTTCCTTTTTTTTAATAGCTTTTTCTATTCCTGTAAAGTATTTCTTTAAATGTAGCTGCACAACATTCTGTAACTTATGATATCCCAATATCGATGGTTTCCTGAGGACTTTACACAAAATTTGTAATTACAGGGTTGTTGGGTTGGTTTTTTTAACAGCTGTTAAGCTAATTTTTGGTTTTAACAACTGCAACACGGTACAAAACCCGGTCAATAGGAAACGCACCAGGCTGGTGCCTGAGCACGGAGGAAAACTCTGGGAGAACTCCTGATAAATACCCAGGGAGCACATCACCCTCTGTCACAGCCTGGAGCTCTCAGAGCACTTTTCCAGCTCGTTAAAAACCTTTATTACAGCCGGGAAGGTGATGAATTATTTATTCCCTGCTGGAATCCCAGCGAGCTCCCCCAGGGCTCCGGCCCAGCCCGCAGAGCCTCGGCCCGTGGCGATTTTTAACTTCACCCCCCGATTTTCTGGAAATGTCTGGGTGTGACAAAGCCACAAGGCGGCCTCGCTAATTGCAGTTCTCGTAATTAATTAATTGCTCGGCTTGGCCCGCAGCGCCGGGCCCGGCCTTTGCTGGCGGCGCTGCCCTCAGGAGGGGCGGTGAACGCCGCGGGGCCCGCTCCGCTCTCGGCGTCCTCTCGCCGTTCTCCTCCTCCTCACCGCCGTGTTTCTGTCGTGATTTATCGCCGACATGGCTCGCTGCCATGGCCACACGGCTGTTTGACACACGGCTCGCGGCCATCGCCACACGGCTGTTTGACACACGGCTCGTTGCCATTGCCACACGGCTCGCTGCCGTCGATCGCCACACGGCTGTTCGCCACTCGGCTCGCTGCCGTCGATCGCCACACGGCTGTTTGACACACGGCTCGCTGCCATCGCCACAGGGCTGTTCGCCCACACGGCCCGCTGCCGTCGATCGCCACAGGGCTGTTCGCCACACGGCTCGCTGCCGTCGATCGCCACAGGGCTCGCTGCCGTCGATCGCCACACGGCTGTTTGACACACGGCCCGCTGCCGTCGATCGCCACACGGCTGTTCGCCACACGGCCCGCTGCCGTCGATCGCCACACGGCTGTTTGACACACGGCTCGCTGCCGTCGATCGCCACACGGCTGTTCGCACACACGGCCCGCTGCCGTCGATCGCCACACGGCTGTTTGACACACGG
The DNA here is from genome assembly GCA_032173965.1 of Sitta carolinensis. Classification (NCBI taxonomy): domain Eukaryota; kingdom Metazoa; phylum Chordata; class Aves; order Passeriformes; family Sittidae; genus Sitta; species Sitta carolinensis. The sequence goes on along the minus strand of CM063300.1, from coordinate 12,550,560 downwards.
CCCGCTGCCGTCGATCGCCACACGGCTGTTCGCCACACGGCCCGCTGCCGTCGATCGCCACACGGCTGTTCGACACACGGCCCGCTGCCGTCGATCGCCACACGGCTGTTCGACACTCAGGGCAGCGCTCCCGTCCCGTCCCCCCGGCGGTTCGTGCGGGCTGAACTCGCCGCCGCACCGCCCGTGCCCATTGCTGAGGGCGGGACGCGCCTCCTCAGCGCCCCCGCCAGCCCGGAGCGGCTCCTTTGGCCGTAAATCCTCCCCGAACGGCTGTCCCGGGAGGATTCCTCGGAAAACACGGGATAAAGCCGCGGGAAAGGGGCGGGGAGGGCGCTGGGAACCCCCCCGCGCTGAGTTGGTACGTCCCAGGCGGCCCCGCTCCCGGCGCCATGGGCTCGCCCACCCCGCGCCGCTGGCCACGCCCCCAGCCGCGCGTTGCTAAGCAACAGTGAGCGCCGCTAAGGGATCGTTGCTAAGCAACAGCATCATCGGAGTGCGCCGGAAGAGGCTCGGCGTTCCGGAATTGTGAGGGAGAACCCGGAAGCGCCATGGGCTGCGATGGCGGCACCATCCCCAAGCGGCACGAGCTGGTCAAGGGGCCCCGCAAAGTCGAGAAGGTCCCGAGGGGGCTCCGTGATGGGCGGGGGCTGCGGGGAGAGGGGGCTCCATGATGGGCGGGGGCTGTGGGGAGAGGGGGGCTGCGGGGAGAGGGGGCTCCGTGATGGGCCGGGGCTGCGGGGAGAGGGGGCTCCGTGATGGGCCGGGGCTGCGGGGAGAGGGGGCTCCGTGATGGGCCGGGGCTGCGGGGAGAGCGGGGCTCGGCCCGGCCCGGCCCGCTGCGAGCCGGACATGGCCCCGCCGGCCCCGGGCCCCGTGTGTGGCGCGGCGCTGGTGGCGGCTGCAGGGCGGGTCCTGTGTCTCCTGCATGGGGTCGGATATGGAGTTCACCGAGACCGGGCCCTGCACTGGGGTCACCACAGCCCCCGGAGCGCTCCGGGCTGGGGAAGGAGGGGCCGGAACGGAGCCGGGGGCAGCGGGGACACGGGGCCGCTGGCAGCCGGGCTGTCCAGCCGTGCTGTGACTGCAGGGCCGGCGACTGGCACTGCTGGCACTGCCGAGGGGCCCTGGTGCTGGGCACAGCTCTGATGCTGCCGGCCGGAGAGCCCTGCAGGGGCTGGGCAGGGGCTCAAGGGGAGCAGGGGGCTCAGGGGGGCTGGGCAGGGGGCTCAGGGGAGCAGGGGCTCAGGGGGGCTGGGCAGGGGCTCAGGGTGAGCAGGGGGCTCAGGGGGGCTGGGCAGGGGCTCAGGGGGAGCAGGGGGCTCAGGGGGAGCAGGGGGCTCAGGGGGAGCAGGGGGCTCAGGGGGAGCAGGGGGCTCAGGGGGGCTGGGCAGGGGGCTCAGGGGGAGCAGGGGGCTGGGCAGGGGCTCAGGGGGAGCAGGGGGGCTGGGCAGGGGGCTCAGGGGGAGCAGGGGGGCTGGGCAGGGGCTCAGGGGGAGCAGGGGGCTGGGCAGGGGCTCAGGGGGCTCAGGGGGGCTGGGCAGGGGCTCAGGGGGCTCAGGGGGCTCAGGGGGGCTGGGCAGGGGGCTCAGGGGGCTCAGGGGGCTCAGGGGGGCTGGGCAGGGGCTCAGGGGGAGCAGGGGGCTCAGGGGGCTCAGGGGGGCTGGGCAGGGGCTCAGGGGGCTCAAGGGGCTCAGGGGGGCTGGGCAGGGGCTCAGGGGGAGCAGGGGGCTCAGAGGGGCTGGGCAGGGGGCTCAGGGGGAGCAGGGGGCTCAGGGGGGCTGGGCAGGGGGCTCAGGGGGAGCAGGGGGCTCAGGGGGAGCAGGGGGCTCAGAGGGGCTGGGCAGGGGGCTGGGCAGGGGGCTCAGGGGGAGCAGGGGGCTGGGCAGGGGCTCAGGGGGAGCAGGGGGCTGGGCAGGGGGCTCAGGGGGAGCAGGGGGGCTGGGCAGGGGCTCAGGGGGAGCAGGGGGCTCAGGAGGCTCAGGGGGGCTCAGGGCAGGGGCTCAGGGGGAGCAGGGGGCTCAGGGGGCTGGGCAGGGGCTCAGGGGGAGCAGGGGGCTGGGCAGGGGGCTCAGGGGGGCTGGGCAGGGGAGCAGGGGGCTCAGGGGGAGCAGGGGGCTCAGGGGCCCCGCTGGCTCTGCACAGCTCCTGCCAGCAGGCACAGCCCAGGGCGGGCTCTGCTCCCAGCACAGGGACAGGAGCAGAGGGAACGGCCCCAGGCTGGGCCAGGGGGCTCAGGGGGGACACAGCAGGAATTTCCCCATGGGAAGGGGGGCCAGGGGTTGGAACTGCCCAGAGAGGTTTGGAGAACCGATCACGAATTTTGCCAAAAACCTCCACTGACATTACTTTATGAATTCATTTCAAGCACACAAAGCAGGTTTGGTAAGAAACCCGGGGATTTGATGAATGCTTTGAGTCTGAGCTGATTTTACACTTCAGTATTTACAAGTATTTTGAAATAATGATGTTTTTTCTCCCCTCCAGGTTGACAAAGTTGCTGAATTGGTGGCCAGGTGGTTCTACTGTGCCCTGAGCCAGGAGAAGCTGCGTCGGCCCATCGTGGCCTGTGAGCTGGGCAGGTGGGAATGGACATGGACACCTCAGGAGGCCAAATAAATCATAAATACAAACCTTCATGGCTACCCACTATAACCACCGGGGTTTTTGTGTTACAGGTTGTACAACAAAGATGCCATCCTTGAATATTTGTTGGACAAGTCCCCTGATAAAACCCCCATGGAATCTGCATCCCATATCAAGAGCATTAAGGTAAACAGGTTGTGTTCAATATGAGGAGTTAAAATGAAATGTTAAATTCATGAGTCACGCTGTAAAATCTCCATTTGCTTGTGCTCCCACTGTGGATCAAAGTGTTTAAATAACAAAAATGTGTTGAAAGAACGAAAAAGTGTTGAAAGAACAAAAAGGTGTTTGAATTTTAAAAAAGTGTTTAACGAAACGGAAAAAATATATTAAGGATTGTTCTCGTGGCTCAAAAATCATGGGGGAAAAACCTGCAGGTTTTTGTTTTTATTTTGCAGAACGTGACAGAGCTGCAGCTGGTGGATAACCCAGCCTGGTGTGGGGACAAGGAGAGCATCAAGGGGGACAAGTACGATGACCTGCAGTGTGCTCGCTTCATCTGCCCCGTGGTGGGGCTGGAGATGAACGGCAGGCACAGGTCAGTGCTGAGGGGTCAGCTTTGGTCATTGCTCTGCTGTACTGGGCTGTGACTGAACTCCAGGTGAGGGGTCAGCCAGCTCTTCCCCTAGCTCAGGCAGACAGGACAATCCTTGTGCAGAGCCAAGGGCACAGAACAATCCTTGTGCAGAACCAAGGGCACAGAACAATCCTTGTGCAGAGCAAGGCACAGAACAATCCTTGTGCAGAGCAAGGCCAGAACAATCCTTGTGCAGAGCCAAGGGCACAGAACAATCCTTGTGCAGAGCCAAGGGCACAGAACAATCCTTGTGCAGAGCCAAGGGCACAGAACAATCCTTGTGCAAGCAGGCACGACATCCTTGTGCAGAGCCAAGGGCACAGAACAATCCTTGTGCAGAGCCAAGGGCACAGAACAATCCTTGTCAGAGCCAAGGGTAAACATCTTGTCAACCAGGCACAGAACATCCTTGTCAGGCAAGGACAGACATCTTTTTCAAACAAGGGCACAGAACAATCGTTTCCAGCCCAGAATCAGCACACTGCTGCAGCTTCAGCCCCAAAAGTGCAAACAGGGAACTGAGGAGAGAATCTGGGAGGGTGGGACTGCATCCCCTGGGGCTGGGACTGCACAATTAACCCCAGTATGGAACAGACCAGAGCTTAGAAAAGGGTGAAAACTCCTGACTCTGAGTCCATCTTGGTGTAGCCCTGGCCAGGCTCTTGCACTGCCCAAGGTGCAGCCTTGGAAGCCTTTCCATAAATCCCTGCTTTATTCCTTTAACTCTGTCCAGCCTCTGTGCCAGGGAGCCTCATCATGGGCACTGGACAGAGCAGGGCAAGCTGAATGGAAAATGTCCCTCACTGCTAACCCAGGGCTTGCTGGGGAATAGCTGTCTGTCTTCCAGCTCTCAAGCTGGAGCTTTCAGAGTTCAAGAGATTTCTGGGTGCCCTTTCTTATTATATTCAAGAGGGTAGATAAAAGTTAACCTCTTCCTGAATAAATTTAGTTGTATTATAAAGAAGTAGAGGCCAATGTTGGAAGGAAAGAAGTGCCTGAGTGTTACTTGGGAGCTGAAGCACAGGAGATGGGGTGTGACCTCCATCAAGCAGCTGGAATCATGGAATGGGTGGGAATGGACCTTAAAGCTCCTCCATTCCCACCCCTGCCATGGCAGGGACACCTCCCACTGCCCCAGGCTGCTCCAAGCCCCATCCTGGCACACTCCCAGGGCTCCAGGGCAGCCACAGCTTCGCTGGGAATTCCAGCCCAGCCCTCCCAGGGAGGGATTCCTTCCCAATATCCCATCCCTCTGGCAGTCTGCAGCCATTCCCTGTGTCCTGTCCCTCCATCCCTGCCCAAACTGTCTTCCCATCTTTCTGCAGCTCCTTCAGGCCCTCCAAGGCCACCCTGAGCTCAGCCCAAATTCTCCTCCTCTGCAGCTGAACAATCCCAGCTCTTCCCCCACGTTCTGTCTCTCCTGTGTTAGGAGCAGTCTGCAGGGGAGTCTCTGCTCCAGCCCTGCAGTAAATCTGTATTTTATTGCTCTGGGACAGGGAATTTCCCCCCAGCCTGCTCAGGCAGGGCAGCAGCTTTGTCACCTGAAGGATGAGGAGCTCACAGCTTCATGGTTGCAAAAGAATTTCTTCCTCCAGAGAGGGATTAGCCAGGGGATACTCAAGATAAAAAACCAAAATACCTATTATGCTTTAATGCACCCAATATTTCTCATTGAATTCTTACATTGTGTGAATTAATAATAAAATAATTACCTACTTAACTATGCTGATAGTTGGATCAGGTGCAAAAACTTGTAAAGAAGGTGGGCTGGGACCTGCCAGCACTGCACAGATCTCTTTTAGATTTGTTAAAATTCGTGTGTGTTGTCTTGTCTTTGCAGGTTTTGCTTCCTGAGAAGCTGTGGCTGTGTGTTCTCTGAGCGTGCTCTCAAGGAAGTCAAAGCAGAAGTTTGTCACAAGGTGAGTTTTTCCAGCTGCAGAAGCAGCTGGGCCAGGTGTGTGTTTGTACAATTGCATTCACTGCTCTAAAAAAAGGGAGTTTTTAATCTGAATATGCACATTGAAGTAGAACTCGTTGAAAGTTCTCTTCTATGATGGCCTCAAGTATTTCTTCATGGCCTTTTTAATTACAAAATGATTCTAAATAATTGTAAAAGTGAGTATTTTTGTTTGCACAGTTTGATTTTGCAGTAACTACTTTGGAATTTCCATTTTTCCCTAATATTTGGTAGTAATTTCAGTTTTGAACAGGGTGATGGGTTTGGTTTGGGGGTTTTGATTCATTGGTAATTTTTTCCTCCTGAATTCACGTGGTTTGTCTTTTATCAGTATCTAAACTGGTTGTATTTTCAGGTTATGTTTTGACCCCTGTATTTTTAGAGGACATTGGGCGTTGCTTTTTTTATATTTTTGGGTGGGGCCAACTTTGTACAATTCTTGTAGAAAATACTGACTTAATTTCACATTGCATACATGAATTCTTGTAGAAAATACTGACTTAATTTCACATTGCTGATCTGATTGTACAGGTTTTTTTTTTTGTAAAATGAGCAAATAGCCTAAATGATAAAATTAACAAAAACTCAGCAAGATTTGTGATGAGAATTGCCACTCTTGAGCAGTTATTTAATTTCTGTTGGATAAAATACGGATTGTACTTACATTAAACAAGACCTGGGAAGGGAAAGCTTTTGTCTTGGTGAATTGTTGGATCTTGTAGGGTTTAATCTCATATTGCTCCTTTCACTTTGTTCTGTCCTAATGGCTTTCTTTCCTCTTGGCAGCTACTAATTTATTTTTAATGAGAGGGTTTTTTGCATCTCAATTTTTGTTGATGGATGGGTGTAACCAGAGCATAAAATGCAGGAATGAGATGTTTTGTTCATGGTTTGGCCAGTCTGATAAAACCCAAATAAATGCCCCATATTTTTCCCTGGCTTCTTTTTGCAGTAATGAGTATTTAGCATACAGCTGGAAATTCCTCACAATATTCAGAAAGATTCTTCTAGAAATAATTAAAGGGATGTAGTATTTAATCCCTTATCCTCTCATGATTGGATTTTGCTGCAGAGAATCCAGTTTGATTTGGTAAGACAGAGAGGACACACTGATTAAGGTCCAAGAGTGATTTGGTAGAATTTTGGGTGTATTTTGATGCTGTTCTCCTTCAGAATCATGAACTCTTCTAAACAGGAGCTGAGGGAAGGAGTTCTGTGCTTTCTGGTATTATCCAAATATCCAAAGCAGTAATTAGCAGCACATTCTGCAGTTCTGCAGCAGTGGGACAGACAGGAAAATGAATGAGTGAAGGAGAATTAAAAATGAAATATTATGCATTGTACGTGCTCAGATTGGAGTTCTTACTAACAAACAGAATCCTGCTGATGATATTAATACAAAAAAATCTGAAGTACAGAACATTTGAATGTTGAGGGCTGTCTCACACGTTTCTGCTGGTGCTAATTGCTGCATTTTAGGAATTACAATGATTTTGAAGCAAAATCCAGTCTGTGAGGCCCACGTGAGCTGCAGTGCAGCTCTGGGTTTTGGGGTGCCCACATAGTTTGGGATTTTTGTTCCACCAGGCTTGCAGGTTCTTGCATGGGCAGTTTTTGCTGTCTGCTAATTGGAAGTTGCTGTTTGACAGAAATGATGGTTTAATTTGGAAGCTGATTCTCTTAAGAAGTTCCTGTGGATGTAAAATACTCTAGAAGTGGTGTGGAGACTGGACTGAGGTTATGGAATTGGTGCTGGGAGTCCTTCTGGGAGTCACTTTGGAACTTAAGGACAAAATTACATTTAAAATGTCCTTTCTAGATCATTTCAAAGTTTATTTTGGACTTGTTTTCAGAGTTAACTAAACACAGACTTGAAATAGTGCCCTAACTATTAAGCTCTGGGCCATATCAAACACTTAAACCTGTGTTTAATTTAGATATGAATTTAGAATTTATGTCAAGCCAGAGCTGGGGGTGCAGCAGTGGTTCCTGCAACCAGGGTGACTTTGGCACTTTCTGCTCTTAGGGGGCACCAAAATGAACAAATATTTGCTGAGGTCTGGAAGTTGTGGTTGATCAACTCTTACTAACACAGAATTCATGAGGGCTTTTCATGTGTGTTTCAAGTGATGTGATCATGGTAATCACAATACCGAGCTGAATGCAATTTCTTATCTCTTGAGAATGGTTTAATGATGATTTTCCTATAATTTTGTTTCAAATACAAAATCCTTTAAGCAAAGGTCATGCTGCAAAGATATTTTTAGGCTGACACGGGTCAAGTCATACCAAAATTGTATTTTCAGAGATCTTTTTGTGCAGGGTTTTATTAGCCTGGTTGAATTTCTGCAAAAGGAGCTCATGATACCCAGTGCCTGGCTATTGAATTTTTTCATTTTAATTCAATTTGGAAGTGATGCCCAGCAATTGTCCTGGGTGCTGGTGCCAGGGGTGAGAGCTGGAGCCCGGATTTGCTGCAGTGATGGCAATAAGGAACATTCCACTCCCATTTTAAAAGACATCATGGAGTGGATAAATGCTGGCAGTGGACTGGAGAGAAGTTAATTATGAATATTGCTATGATTAAAACATGCCAGAGACCCATTAGCTACAGTAATGGGTTGGAGAGAGACTCTCAACAAGCTCAGCATGAACGTGTGCCTGGCTTTTATTTTTCTTTTCTTTTTTAGCTTTATTTCCCTCCATTAAAAAATGTATCTCCAGCAATATTTAGCCACAAGATAAATCCTGGATTATCCACGAAACTGAGCACAGGCCTTTGGGTTGAGTTTGTAAATAAATAGGGACCAGATGGCCTTTCTTTAGGTTAAAGTTCATTTACAAGAAATGATGTTTCCAATAAACTCCTGTGGGAAAATGAGGAGTAAAGTTCCAGCAACCTGGGAATAAGTTTGCAACAAGAATCTTTCATGTCTTGTTGGGTCATTTAAATTTTTTGGGACTAGGCTCAATCTGTAGCAGGTTTTCTTGTCAAAACTCAGGGATGTTTTGGGTGCATATTGAAGATTACGTTGAAATTGCTGCTTTTAAAATTTTTATTTATTTATTATTAATAATTTGCAGTTTTCAATCAAGTGAGTTGTCCAGGTGTTACTGCACTTCCTGCAGGCTCTCTGCTTCTCTCAGTCAGGTACACTGGGATGGAAGAATGTTTGGAAAATGGCTTTTTGCTCAGTTTTCCTGCAATCTCTGCCCTCAAATTTCCCCTGTCTGCTCACCCTAAACTCTGCAGAGCCTCAGAACAGAGCCTGGGAGATAAACACGTGCTGCAGGATCCTTCTGTTACTGGCAGCACTGAGGTTGCCATGCTACAGAATGAAATTAGGGATGCAGCTGGCCATGGGAAATAAAACCAAACCCACACCCCCCGAGGCATGGGCGGTGTCACAAACTGGTGTCACTTCTGTGCAAGCTCTGAAATTTTAGCATCAGCTTTATTATTCAGAACATTTCATGAGACATTCAGCAGCCATGACTTTAATTTGTTATTTCTCCATAGTTTCTCCTTGTTCAGTCCCTGCTTCCATTTGATTATTTTCACCAGTTAGTCATGCTTTGGCTGTGAACACGAGGAATATTGACTTTTCCCACCTAAAAGAGTCACTTCATGAATTATGAACTGAAGCAGAGATTTGGACATTCTTTGGGAATTAACCCTTTGCTACCAGACCGAATAAAACCCGTTTATTCAGGGAGGACAGCGCTTTACCCTCGATGCACAGAGCGAAGCCTGTAGCTGGAAAATTCCTTTTTTTAATGCCAGGGTGCTGCACATCTGCTGAGGAGGGGGCTGAGCTCACCCCTCCAGCTGCATGTTGAAGCTGCTGTGCTGCTGCAGGCACCAGTGCTGCTCCAGGGGCACCCACAGCGCTTTACCCTCGATGCACAGAGTAGCTGGAAAAATCTGGAAAATCCCTTTTGTTTTGTGCCAGGGTGCTGCACACTGCTGAGGAGGGGGCTGAGCTCACCCCTCCAGCTGCATGTTGAAGCTGCTGTGCTGCTGCAGGTGCCAGTGCTGCTCCAGGGGCACCTGAGCCTGGCGCAGCACCTTGAGCCGCAGCCGCCTCTCCAGGCACTCCAGGGCCAGCGGGTCCCTGCCGGCCTCGAACTTGTTGGCAAACAGGTGGGGGGACTCCACAAGCCACTGCAGGTCCCCCAGGCCGTAAATGCAGATGTCTCTGACATAATGACCTGCAGGGACAAAGTGGAGACGGGTGGCAGCAGCAGGAAGATGAACAGAAATGTTTCTTAAAGAGATTTTCAGACGGGAGTGGCAGCAGAAGGAAGATGAACAGAATTAAAAAGTTTTTCAGACAGGGGTGGCAGCAGAAGGAAGATGAACAGAAATGTTTCTTAAAAATTATTTTTCAGACTGGGGTGGCAGCAGAAGGAAGATGAACAGAAATTTTTCTTAAAGAGATTTTCAGACAAGGTTGGCAGCAGCAGGAAGATGAACAGAATTAAAAAGTTTTTCAGAGAGGGGTGGTAGCAACAGGAAGATGAACAGAAATGTTTCTTAAAGAGATTTTCAGACAGGGATGGCAGCAGCAGGAAGATGAACAGAATTAAAAGTTTTTCAAACGGGTGGCAGCAGAAGGAAGATGAACAGAAATGTTTCTTAAAAATTATTTTTCAGACTGGGGTGGCAGCAGAAGGAAGATGAACAGAAATTTTTCTTAAAAAGAGTTTTCAGACAGGGGTGGTAGCAGAAGGAAGATGAACAGAAATGTTTCTTAAAGAGATTTTCAGACAAGGTTGGCAGCAGCAGGAAGATGAACAGAATTAAAAAGTTTTTCAGAGAGGGGTGGTAGCAACAGGAACAGAAATGTTTCTTAAAGAGATTTTCAGACAGGGATGGCAGCAGCAGGAAGATGAACAGAATTAAAAGTTTTTCAGACGGGTGGCAGCAGAAGGAAGATGAACAGAATTAAAAGTTTTTCAGACGGGTGGCAGCAGAAGGAAGATGAACAGAAATGTTTCTTAAAAGTTATTTTTCAGACAGGGGTGGTAGCAGCAGGAAGATGAACAGAAACTTTTCTTAAAAAGTATTTTTCAGACGGGGTGGTAGCAGAAGGAAGATGAACAGAATTAAAAAGTTTTTCAGAGAGGGGTGGTAGCAACAGGAAGATGAACAGAAATGTTTCTTAAAGAGATTTTCAGACAGGGATGGCAGCAGCAGGAAGATGAACAGAAATGTTTCTTAAAAATTATTTTTCAGCCAGGGTGGTAGCAGCAGGAAGATGAACAGAAATGTTTCTTAAAAATTATTTTCAGAGAGGGGTGGCAGCAGCAGGAAGATGAACAGAAATATTTCTTAAAACGTGTTTTTCAGACGGGTGGTAGCAGAAGGAAGATGAACAGAATTAAAAAATTTTTCAGACAGGGGTGGCAGCAGAAGGAAGATGAACAGAAATGTTTCTTAAAGAGATTTTCAGACAAGGTTGGCAGCAGCAGGAAGATGAACAGAATTAAAAAGTTTTTCAGAGAGGGGTGGTAGCAACAGGAACAGAAATGTTTCTTAAAGAGATTTTCAGACAGGGATGGCAGCAGCAGGAAGATGAACAGAATTAAAAGTTTTTCAGACGGGTGGCAGCAGAAGGAAGATGAACAGAAATGTTTCTTAAAAGTTATTTTTCAGACAGGGGTGGTAGCAGCAGGAAGATGAACAGAAACTTTTCTTAAAAAGTATTTTTCAGACGGGGTGGTAGCAGAAGGAAGATGAACAGAATTAAAAAGTTTTTCAGAGAGGGGTGGTAGCAACAGGAAGATGAACAGAAATGTTTCTTAAAGAGATTTTCAGACAGGGATGGCAGCAGCAGGAAGATGAACAGAAATGTTTCTTAAAAATTATTTTTCAGCCAGGGTGGTAGCAGCAGGAAGATGAACAGAAATGTTTCTTAAAAATTATTTTTCAGAGAGGGGTGGCAGCAGCAGGAAGATGAACAGAAATATTTCTTAAAACGTGTTTTTCAGACGGGTGGTAGCAGAAGGAAGATGAACAGAATTAAAAAATTTTTCAGACAGGGGTGGCAGCAGAAGGAAGATGAACAGAAATGTTTCTTAAAAAGAGTTTTCAGACAGGAGTGGCAGCAGAAGGAGAATGAACAGAAATGTTTCTTAAAAGAGTTTTTCAGAGAGGGGTGGTAGCAGCAGGAAGATGAACAGAAATGTTTCTTAAAAAGAGTTTTTCACCTTTTGACTTCAGTATTGAAAGCAAGCTGCAGGATAATGCTACAATATTATAGAGAGAAGGGTTTGGGTTTTTTACATAAATAGATGTTTGTTAACTCCAGCTGCTTCCCTGCCATGTTGTTCTGCTTAATAAAATCTTGTAGTTGGGCATCAGATGTTCTGAGCTCTTGGGATTCACCTGGGCTCAGTTTGCACACTTACAGATTTTAATTATTTCTGCATGCTCTCCATGTCAGAAAATAGTTCCATGTCCAGGTCAGCACTATTGTTTTTTGTTGTTGTACAAATTGAAGAGATTTAACCCAATGTTGATGGAAGTACCTGACAAACATCCTTGTGTTGTCAGGTGAAGCCTTTCCACTGAGAACTGAGCAAATTAGTGTCATTGATAATTAGGGGCTGAAGGCAGGGTTATCAGGGTGTGGCTACTGTGCTCATCTCAAAATATATAAAATAAAATATGTAACTAATAGAATTAGTGCATTGGTAATTAGGGGCTGAAAGAAGGGTTATCAGATGTGCTCATCTCAAAATATATAAAATATATAACATATATCTCAAAATCTCTTTAACTGGACATAGTGCAGCAATTTAGAGGGTGCCTTGTTTTATTTAATACTTCCAAAATAAATTATATATGACCACTGAGGCACATTTAATAGCTGGTTTAAATACCATGTACTCACTAATTAATGCTCATCAGTGAATCAAATTTAGGTTCATGCTCAAAATTCACATTACCTTTGCAGCCTTTGTGGGAGAGTCCTTCTTGATCTTTCCATTTTATGGCTCTGAGGTCTCCTTGCCAGCCTGCATTGGGTGTAGCCCCTGGAGCATCTTTAAAAACAAAAGGCTCTGATAAGATTTTTTTCTACTTATTACAGGGAAAATTTTCACTGCTGGGCACTTTTTAACTACAGTCACATGAAGTGTTTATATGCAGATATTTATGTCATAAGAACAGATATAATTTTCAGTATTATTGCTTTTTTTTTTTATTCCTTGAGAGTAAAAGCTTTCATACAGCAAAAAAACACTTCTTTTTAACCAGAATGTTTCTAACTCCTGGTCTGCACTGAAGTAGCAATTTCCTACAAGCCAGCTTTGCTTCTCAGCCACCAGATGGGACTTTTCAGAGGGGCAGCACCAAAAGAAATAACTTTATTTCTGCAATTCAGAGCTGTTCATGCGAGCTGGAGCTCTGAGCCTCTCCCTGCCTGAGGCTCTGCCCTGCTGGGGTTATTTGGGGCAGAAATGCCAAATTCTGCAGGGGTTATTTGGGGCAGAAACACCAAACCCTGCTGGGGTTATTTGGGGCAGAAACACCAAACACTGCTGGGGTTATTTGGGGCAGAAACACCAAATTCTGCAGGGGTTATTTGGGGCAGAAATCAATTTGCAGGTTTATCTGGTGCAGAAACACCTAAACACTGCTAGGGGATTTTGGGGCAGACAAACACAAATTTCTGCATCAGGGTTATGATGGGCAGAATACCGAACACTGCTGGGGTTATTTGGGGCAGAAATCCAAATTCTGCAGGGGTTATTTGGGGCAGAAAACCAAACCCTGCTGGGGTTATTTGGGGCAGAAATCACCAAACACTGCTGGGGTTATTTGGGGCAGAAACACCAAATCCTGCATGGGGTTATTTGGGGCAGAATCACCAAAACTGCTGGGGTTATTTGGGGCAGAAAACACCAAACCTGCTGGGGTTATTTGGGGCAGAAATCCAAACCCTGCTGGGGTTATTTGGGGCAGAAATCCAAACCCTGCTGGGGTTATTTGGGACAGAAATACCAAACCCTGCTGGGGTTATTTGGGGCAGAAATGCCAAACACTGCTGGGGTTATTTGGGACAGAAATACCAAACCCTACTGGGGTTTTGGGGGGCAGAAATGCCAAACCATACTGGGGTTATTTGGGTCAGAAATGCCAAACCCTGCTGGGGTTATTTCGGACAGAAACACCAAACCCTGCTGGGTTTTTTGGGGCAGAATCACCAAACCCTGCTGGGTTTTTTTGGGGCAAAAAAATGTCAAACCCTACTGGGATTTTAGGGGGCAGAAACACCAAACCCTGCTGGGGTTTTTTGGGGCAGAAACAGCTAACCCTACTGGGGTTACTTGGGGCAAAAATGCCAAACCCTACTGAGGTTTTAGGAGGGCAGAAATACCAAACCCTGCTGGGGTTACCTGAGTCAGAAACACCAAACCCTGCTGGGTTTTTTGGGTCAGAAATGCCAACTCTTACCAGGTAACCGATTGAGGGTGACCCAGTAGTGCTCGTCAGGGCTGTAGGTGTCCCTGGACCAGTCCAGCAGGGCTTGTGCCCGAGCATCCCTCAGTGTGAACTCCACAAAGGCCTTGGTGAGGATGTAATAGGCACTGCCAAAATAGATGGTCAGGTTGTGTGGGGGCTGAGCTTTCCTCATTTTTGCTGGGTACACGTAGGGCACTCCAGAGTGCACGTACTCCCTGTAGCTGACCTCTGTCCTGTGTCTCACGTGCAGGGGTTGGATTATGCCAGGAGTGATATTTTTACCATTCCACTTGCTTTTTATGTACTGGATGATTTCTTTATTTGTTTTCAGGGGGTAATCTTGACCACACAGATTAATGACATAATTCCACTGAACTCTGGAGTTAACGAGGTCTCTCATGCAATTAATATCAGCTTGTAATCTCGAAAACCCTGCATAAACAACTTGTTCTCTTTTTGAGGAAATAAAAATATTTTCGAAGCAGTTAACGATGTTCTGTACAGCAGCTTTATAATCTCTGGGTGACTTCTCATCAATGTGGATGCAGTAAATATTCTGAGGCATATAAATAGCTCTTAGCAGCCTCACAAACATTTCCAGCTCCTTGTGAATTGTAATAATGTACGCCAAGGAGAAATTCCCTTCTTCCTCTGACAGTGGTTTGGTGATGAAATGCAGAGTCTGCAGGACTGTGGAGCAGCTGCAGGAAGTCTGAATGCAGCTCAGGGCTTTGGGCTGGTAGGACTTCTGACAAATGTTTCCAATTTTAAAGGCTGCAGGTTTCCCCACAAAAAGAGCTGAGCAAAGTTCATCGGGGTAAAAAACCACACTCTGCTTTTTTGACGTGGAATTTTTGGTCACTTGAGTCGTCATAAAGTGGAACCTTCAGATAAACGAAGGTGTAGATGAACATACAGACAGCAACACACACCAAAAATCTTGATTTCTTTGCATGAAGCAGGTTCATCTTTTACTTCCAGCTCCTGTCTTCTTATCATAGTCCAATTAAACATGCAGATCACCTGAAAGGAAAATGAGATAGAGGGAGAGAACCTTTTGCTTTGGTTTTTATTTCAAACAGATGCCACGTTAGTGCTGCATTTATAAACGTTGGGATTCCTACCAGGAGGAGCTGTGTGCCCACACTGAGAGCACTCAGCCCCTGGGAATGCAGAGCCACCAGGCAGGAATTTTGATTTTTCCAGGACAAAATGATACAGGAGAACCCAAAATGGCTTTGAATTCTCCCCTGCTTGCCCAGGGGGGGCTGAGCCCCTCAGCTTGGGGGTGGTGAGCCCAGGGCAGCAGTGAGCTCGGAGTGCTCAGGAGCTGCTGCTGCTGCTGCTGCTGCTGAGAGCTCCTCAAGGCCTGGGAAACTTGAAGTTCCGCCAGAGGATCAGAATTCAGCAAATTAAATCAACAGAAAATTTATTAAATAAACAGAAGGAAGAGACTAAAACATAATCCACAAAATACGCTGGGTTTTATCCTTATAAAGTCAGCAAATGGTTCTGACTCTGAGATATTTTTTTTGATTTTTTTTTCCTCTGACATCTTTGTATTTGTGCTTTGGAAAACTGAACAAGGGGACAACACTCATTTCTTATTTTTGATATTTGTGCATACCCTGAAGTAAGGACACGGTATTGGCAATCTGAGATAATCAATTTCCAGCAGGGGTTTTTCCGTTGTGGTTTTTTCCTTATTTTTACCTTGTTGAACAGTCAGAAGAGTGAGAGTGCTGCAGTCCTGAATGCCAGAGCAATTACATGAAGTCTTTATCCTTGAAGCACTTGGTATCAAAATTCCTAGTGAAAAATACCAAGGAGAAGGTCCATCGACTGCCATTAAGCTTAACAGTAAAATTTTTAAAGATTTTAATTTTATTTTAAAGGTAATTAATTTTCTCTTCTTTTATCCAATGATTTTTTTAAACAAAATTTGCATTTCACCTTGACATATTTTACATTTTGCAGCTGACAAAATCACAAAGTATTTGGCTTTACCCAGTAACAAGAGAAAAATAGATTCTTTTATCTTATATGTATAAAGACAAATTTTTATAAAGGTAGTTTCATTAGAGGAATGCTGCTGTGGTTAGAAGGCTCAAGGTTTTCATTAGAAAGAAGTGGACAATACTTGTTTAATAAAAAAATCAGTATCTCCCTTAAAAGCTTGAAAATAAAGATAAAATAAAGTAACAACGAGACATAAAATTCAAAAAAGCATTAAGCACACAAACTGAACCGAGGGAAATGATCTTCCAAATTCCCACATTTTAAAGCCCTTAGGGGAAAAAAAAAAATATATATATTTATCTTTTGCTCCTTACTGGTAGGGATTTCCTGCTGGAACAACCTTTTGCCTGGAGCATTCCAGAAAGGAGAGCTGCGTGCTAGGGGCAGGGCTGCTGCATTTTCCAGGCATGTTCCTTGAGCAGCTGAGAGGAAAGCAGGAGCAGGAGGCTGGGTGTGCTCCTCAGGGATCCATCCTGTGCTGGTAGGCAGCCTGGGGAGCCTGCAGCCACCTGAGCACCCCTGCAGCACATCCACCCCTCGGGAGTCAGCCTTGGGAAGCTGGGCAGGGAGCACAGCGGGGCCACTGCAAGGTGAAAAGCACATTTTTAGCGTTAAAAATGAAAATAGAGAGGGGTTTCTGTGAGGAGCATAACCTGCAAACCCAGGGGTTCAAACGGGGGAAGCAGGGATTTCTTTGGAGCCAGACTGTGATCAGCTTTTTATTGTGAGGGAGTAAGTGGCAGGAGGAACATAGGGATTGTCACAAGATCTCTGGGATATCACATTTTGGATGTAAGAATTGCACTAACAGCAGCAGGCAGCTGTAGAAATATTTGGGATTTTATACCTGATTAAATCTAAAACACCTTAACACCAAGACTGGGGGTTCAGTCTCTGTACAGATAATTTACTGAATGTAAGAATTACACTAACAACAGCAGACAGCTCTAGAAATATTTGGGATTTTATACCAAATTAAATATAAAACAACATCAAGATTGGGGGTTCAGTCCCTTTACAGATCATTTACTGAATGTAAGAATTGCACTTACAGCAGCAGGCAGCTCTAGATATATTTGGGATTTTATACCTGACTAAATCTAAACCACCTTAACATCAAGATTGGGGGTTCAGTCTCTGTACAGATCATTTACTGAATGTAAGAATTACACTAACAGCAGCAGGCAGCTGTAGAAATATTTGGGATTTTATACCTGATTAAATCTAAAACACCTTAACACCACAATTGGGGGTTCAGTCCCTGTACAGATAATTTACTTGGGAGTTGAACTCAGTGATCCTTGTGGGTCCTTTCCAATTTGGAATATTCTCTGAATCTGTCCACAGTAAGGCTGCTTGGCAAATATTTTTTTCCTTAAATACATTTTGGATTGCAAAGTGTAGTTCTAGGGAGCCGAGCTGAGCTGCTTGTTTCATACACCTGAATACATTATTTTTTGAATATATTATGAATTTTTATTACCCTTCAGTAACAGCTTCTGGGGCTGTTTCAGGCTGTGAAGTGTTTACGATGGATTTTTTTCCTACTGGGCTGTGTGACATCTAGAAACTGTATTTTTATGGCAGCATAAAAACACACAAACACCCCATGATCAGGTAAGAGGCAGCAATTCCTCTCCAGTGTTAACACCTTTATAGGGAATAGAATGATGGAGAATCTGCAAGAAGAGAATTTGACAGCTTCCAGCCTCGGGGGGATATTGTGGACTGAAAGCAGCTTTTTGGTACTGTTTGACCACATTTAATGCTGGAATTGTAGCAGATATGAAATTTGTTGTTGTAGCAGGATCCTCCCAGCCCTGTCTGCTGGCAAGGATTATTCTCCCAGGTTTCCTCTTGCCTTTGAGGAGCAGGAGATCCCACTGGGAATTCCCACTGTCCATAATAAACCTGCCTGGGACTGTCTTGCCCTTGAGACTCGTTATGCAAGAGTGCCATGACAGGTATTTTTTGTTAGCAGATTGTCTCTGAAACTCAGCATTTCTTACATTATGCACAGGTTTGCTAAATCTGGAGGGTGAAGCTGGATGAATTTTTAAAACCTGCGAGTAATACGTGACATTAAAAAAAAAAAAAAAAAAAAAGGTTGGGATTTTCAAGCACCTCTGTGGATGCTTTTAAGGATATTACTTAACAGAAAATTGTTGTAAGCCTGAGATACTCCATCTCAATTAACAAAGTAAACTCTGGAGGAAAGGGGAATTATGATGATGCCTGGAAAAAGGCTGGGAAATGTCAGCTCAGCTCATTGAGACCCCATTAGCACACACTTGGCTGTGTTTTTTAGGAACAGCTCCTTTTGCTTTTTGCTGCTTCTCCCTGCCATTGCATTTACGACTGCATCACTGCATCACTCTAAACATTCTCTTTGTGCTCTTTGCTTTTACCTAATATTAAAGTTTATCTAAAGTTTGCTTCGGGTGACCTCATAATTCAGTAAGACAAATGACTTGGGAAGGCTTTACCTTCTAATAAAATGCCGAAAAAGCATTAAATACTGATTTCAATTTTTTTTATAGCTGATTTTTTGTTGTTTGAAAGGTATTCATGCAGGCATTAAATTTTATAAACAGGGGGAGACTAATTCGTCCTTAAAAAATGTTAAAATCAGTTCTTTTAAGTGCTTTTTCTATTGCGTTTGTTTAAACGGGGGTCAGAATACTGGATTTTGAGCTGCATTGAGTAAAAATATTTCTCCATCAGACCCAGTTATTTAAATCATCCTTACTTAAAAACACTGCGTTAGAATTTACTGATACTTATACAGCAAATATACGAAGTTTTAGTGTTCCTCTTGCTATTTTCCCTGTTACGATTTTTTCCTCGTGTATTTGACCTCATAGTAATTTAAAACAAATACAACGAAAGCTACTGAAACTATTTAAAGCTATTTAAGTTACAGAGCTGTAAAAAAGAAGGAAAAAAGTTGCATAAACACTGTGATTTTTACAATACTATTAGAATTACATATAAACGTATATAATACAATTGGAATTACGTATATACATATATACCACTAGAATTATATATATAATACATTACAATTGCATATATAGATATATACTAGAATGACATATATACATATATAATACATTACAATTGCATATATAGATATATACATATATAATACCGTTAGGGTTATATATAAATGTATATATTACCATTAGAATTACATATACATGTATAATACCATTAGAATTACATATACTGTATAATACCATTAAAATTACATATACATGTATAACACCATTAGAATTACATATACACGTATAATACCAATACAATTGTATTTGTTTATATTACGTTAAAATTATTATATATTTAGTTATATATTATATTTAGTATATAAATTGCATATATAACTAAACAATTAGCAGTAATGACCTCTATGCTTCTGTGCAAGGTAAAGAAGGGAAAAAAATATTAACCTTGCTGCGGATTTGAGTGTTTTCTAAGTCAAACTGCCGCTGGACAGAAAGAAAAAGCAAGAAGGCGAACGCAGCGATGCAGTTGCTGCAGCCTTACCTCCAGGATTAGCCGGGAGACGGCAGCATAATAAAGATAAAGATATTTTCTCATTGTCCTTCAGCAGGAGCCGCGTCCCCCCGCCGCTCCGGGTTAACCATTAAACGGCGAGAGCGGCATCCCCGCCGTGCCGGGCGGGTTTGTGCCGCAGGAATTCCGGGCTCTGCCTGCCTCTGGGGATGTGGGGAATGGGGATGTGGGGAATGCGAGGGTCGGGAATGCGGGGGTCGGGAATTCCGCGGTGGGGAATGCGGGGCGATGATCGCCGTGCCCCCGGTGCTGCCGTGCCCCGGTGCTGCGGCGGCGCTCGGGGAACTGCGACCCTGCCGCCTCCGCTCCTCCTCCTCCTCCTCCTCCTCCTCCTCCTCCTGCTGCCCTTAACTATTGGCCTGCCGAAACTTTCCAGCCCGCAGCCGGGAATTCCGGCAGGGAATTGCTGCTGCCGGGCATTTCCAGCGGCTGGGAGCTGCAAGGAGAGCAAATGGCAAATAGCCTTGGGATGCGCGCCGGGGGCAGAGTTAGGGGGAATTAGGGGGTGAAAGAGCGACAGAATGGAGTGGGAGCGCCGCTTATAAACCTAACCACTTCTGCAAACTCGGAGCAAGCCCTGAGCCGGCCGAGGAGATAAGAAAGGAGGGTTTGAGTGTAACTTCTGCAAAATAGGGGCTGGTGGGGCGAGGAGATCAGGGAGCTGCACTGCGACCGATACAAAGCTCTGCGGGCCGGGGAAAAAGGAGAACTGATCCAAAAGGCTTGGGAAATGGTTGTAACGGATAGGAAACAGATATAATAATAGAGCACAGCTCTAAACAGAGAGTAAGTCTTGCAGCAGCAAAGTGAGGGGTGCATGTGATGAAAATGCGTGGTAGCTCATGAATATGTGAACTGCACTGTGACCGCTGTGTCCGAGCAAAGGTGCAGCCCTGCGAGCCAGGGAATAAAGGAGAACTGATCCAAAAGGCTTGGGAAATGGTGGTAACTGGTAGGAAAGAGACAGACATAATAATAAAGCACAGCTATAACCAGAGTGTAAGTCTTGCAGCAGAAAAGTGAGGGGTGCGTGTGAGGAGTATGTGTGGCAAGTGTGCCGTGCCTGTAACCCTGAGATAAAGAAACCACAAGTTGTGTAAGACCCCCCAGCCCTTAAAACTGTAACTTTCAGATGAGCAGATAAACAAGGGCAGACGCCAGAAGTGTAAAATTATAAAAGTCAGTGTGAGATGAAGCACACACGAGGAGTGTGAGCCCTCCGTGCTCTCCAGTGCCATAAAGGTGTGCATTGCTTTAGGATTGCTTTGGATCATCCTTCACACACACGCTGTTTGCTGCTACAGCCTTTTGGAGCTTCTTAGGGAGGTTAATTCTTGGAAAGTTGAGCTAAAACGTCCTGAAATTCTGATAAAAATATCGTGTTGGTCAGAAATAAATGGAGAGAAAACCTCGACATAAGTTCAGGTACAGCTGCAGATATGACAGGTTTAGAATGATCACTTATTTTAAGAGAAACTCTGTAAATTGAGGCTTTTTCTTGAACTGGTTTTGAGGTAGATGCTGCAGTTCCTGAGTGAAAGTTCACGTTCTGTGAGTTACTAGGTGGGAAATTTCCACTGCTCCCAAGTTGTCCTTTACTCTCTGACCCATTGCATGTCTGGGTGACAGCATAAAAAAGCATGTTCAGCAAATCTTACAGTCCTGAACTTTTAATGGCTAAACCTCTGGAAAATTCTCCCTCTTAAAACGAGTTCTAGTTAACTCTGGCCAGTAAGAATAATCTTTAATACACAAGCTTGTGTGGCTGGGAGATGAACAGTGAGATGAACCATGGATATTCAGTCCTCTTCCTAAATGTCCCTGTTTAAAGAGGGACACTCAGGTTGTGGCCAGCCATGTCCATATCCTGGTGGGAATTGTGCATTTCCTAGTAATGGTCATGTTCAGGAGAACTGTGGGAATTAACTGCTGTTTTCAATTTAAATTGCAATTTAAAATTTGGGAAAGAGCCTTTAGGTTTCTCTGAAGACATCAAACTGTAACACAGGTGTAAACATTCAGATGGGAAAACATACTTGCCTGTTATTTATTTGGATTACACTAAGACTGGAGTGGTCATGCACAGAATTACGTTTTAGATGCTATTAAAAAATGAGTGTGTCAGTGTAGTTTACAGCAAGAAATAATGTACGACTCTTGTCTTAGGCAGCTGAAACTGTAAACTCTAGAATTCAGGAAGTCAAATTAAGAGTTCATTACTACTTTAGAAGTATTGCACACTTTAAGAAAGATAAGAACGATGTCGTTTAGGGATGTCCTCTATTCAAGATGCTGAGAACTACAGCAAGTACCTTCATCTGTATTTAAAGGCCCAAGATAAACAAGGTACAGCAGAGGAGATATCATAAAACAAACATCTGCCCCAAGACCTTAATTAATCTGAAGGAACTAACATCTGAATTTGCAGAACTGAAGCTTCTTTCTGCTTTTTGTCTCATTGAGATGTTTGGAAGGGTATGGTCTCTGACATAATCCAATGTTGTCATGGCAAAACATTTTCTGTTTCAGGGAATGGAAAGAACACTGTCTTCATTTCCTTGTTTCTTCTAAATACTTTTCAGTTTTGAACAATTCCACCTGTGCTTTCTAGATGGATTTGCTTGCTCTTTTAAAATGCAACATTTGATGAAATTAGAGTGAGACAAAATATGTTTGAAAAATGCTGTACTAGGAAACGCCCTAGAAAAGAAATTGTGAGTCTTCTAGAAATGAATTTGAGGGGCTTCTTTAGAAGCAAGTCAGCTGCCAGCTGCTGCCTCAGAATGAAACTGAAATTGTTGATTCTGGAGCCTTCTCACTCCCAAGTGTGGGATCACACCAGGCTGGGATTTCTCACTGAGTAGAAATGGAGAATTATGGGTGACTCCCCCACTTCTTGTGTGTGACTTATCCTGCCTGCTGCCCTGTGCCTCTCTCTAACCCCAGTTCTCCTCTCAGTTTCACCATGGGGTTCAGGTTCAGGTTCTCTCTAACCCATTTTTTCCTCTCAATGTCTCCTCTGGGTTCAAGTTCAGGTTCTCTCTAACCCCATTTTCTCCTCTCGGTCTCTCCTCTGGGGTTCAGGTTCTCTCTAACCCCATTTTCTCCTCTCAGTCTCACCATGGGGTTCAGGTTCTCTCTAACCCCATTTTCTCCTCTCAGTCTCTCCTCTGGGGTTCAGGTTCTCTCTTAACCCCATTTTTTCCTCTCAGTCTCACCTCTGGGTTTCAGGTTCAGGTTCTTTCTAACCCCATTTTCTCCTCTCAATCTCACCTCTGGGGTTCAGGTTCTTTCTAACCCCATTTTCTCCTCTCAATCTCACCTCTGGGGTTCAGGTTCTCTCTAACCCCATTTTCTCCTCTCAATCTCACCTCTGGTGTTCAGGTTCTCTCTAACCCCATTTTCTCCTCTCAATCTCACCTCTGGTGTTCAGGTTCTCTCTAACCCCATTTTCTCCTCTCAATCTCACCTCTGGGTTCAGGTTCTCTCTAACCCATTTTCTCCTCTCAGTCTCTCCTCTGGGTTCAGGTTCTCTCTTAACCCCATTTTCTCCTCTTGTCTCACCATGGGGTTCAGGTTCTCTCTTAACCCCATTTTCTCCTCTCGGTCTCACCATGGGGTTCAGGTTCTCTCTTAACCCCATTTTCTCCTCTCAATCTCACCTCTGGGGTTCAGGTTCTCTCTAACCCCATTTTCTCCTCTCAATCTCACCTCTGGGGTTCAGGTTCTCTCTAACCCCATTTTCTCCTCTCAGTCTCTCCTCTGGGGTTCAGGTTCTCTCTTAACCCATTTTCTCCTCTTGGTCTCACCTCTGGGGTTCAGGTTCAGGTTCTCTCTTAACCCCATTTTTTCCTCTCAGTCTCTCCTCTGGGGTTCAGGTTCTCTCTAACCCCATTTTCTCCTCTCACTCTCACCTCTGGGGTTCAGGTTCATTTTTGAAGCTGTGCTCAGCACTTGAGCAAAGTCCTGCCCATGTGTCCTTTCATTTGTTTAATTCCTACTGCAAATACAGGAGTAACCTTTCTAAACCTTTATGTAGAAAAAAGAAGAGTAATGGCAGAGGCAGGATTATAAATTAATCTTGCAGATTAATAGAAAGCTTCTGCATTTAACAAGACAACCTCCCCCAAAAAAACCCCAAAACCGACCAAACAACTGAACACAAACCAAACAACCAAATAAAAAAAAAAAAGCAAATTGAGATCTTGGACAAGAAAACATCACGGTCAATGGGCTGGGACATCAAATTATTGCAAATGTGCACAGGAAAACATCTGTGCCTTCAACCATGAAACAAATGTGGAAGTACACAGAGCACATTACAGCCATTATCCAGATTAATTTATGAAAGTAGTTGGAAACTTGGGAGTGTTTGATCAATCAGATAAGGGCACGGTCTCTGTGATACAATCCAGTGAGGCAGCAAGGCAAGGGTAATGAATTATTCTGCTTCTGTGACCTGTTTTAATCCCCACAGTAATGTAAAATAAAATAAAATAAAAATATTATAAATAAATAAATAAATAAACACCTTCATGTTTTCCTGATAGAGAAGAGTTTGCTGTCTGTGCCACATGTAGAGGAATAACATGTTTGGTGTTGTCCCTGGTCAGTGTAAGGAAACTGCTCCTATCAGTTGTTTTTTATCTCACTGAGTTGAAAGACAAATTCTAGAGCAGAGTGGCATCAAGGTGTTAATCAAATGCATTCATAACTAAAAATCAGAAAGTGCTTTTGGGTTTTAGCTGTGGGGTTCAGAAAATTGTGTTGATTCTAATTAGGAATACTTTCAAGTACATTTGTGCCAATAAAACAAGGAATCCATGAAGAGAAAACACACAAATGAGAAAAAGAATTAGTTCAGAGTGCTGTTTATAGGAGACAGAAAATGAAATCTGCAATTTTGTCCTTTCTTGTCTTGCATGAAGTGTGGTGTTCCCTTTCAAGAGGAAGATGTGATTGTCCTTAATGGCAATAAGGAAGATGTGGAAATTCTGAAGAAAAGGATGGAGGAAAGAAGACTTAAAAGTAAATTAGAAAAGGTAAGATTTTTTTACATTATTTATTACAAAATTTGAAGAATTCTTGTCTGCAGTGAATGTGCTCTTAGATTTGCTGCTCTTTATAAAGATGGAGGAGTTTACTCCCTGAGCTGTGTTGTATTTAAACACTGCTTTGTAAAGCAATGGGGTTTTGTGTTTATTTGACCAATAACATCTTGAAGTTCTACATCCCAAACTCTCCCCTGGCCAGCAGGAAGTGCCTTGTGCACTCAAAATGGATAAAATGCACTCTTGAGCAATATTTCAGGGTTTTCTTGAAATTAATTCATTCTAGTAGTGAGCTCCATCATCCCTGTATTTCTTGTGGCAGCTCCCAGTGACGGCATCAGAGTTTTGATCTTGTAAAATAAGATGTCTTTTATTGGCCTCTGTCATAAACAGGATGTTGGGATCTGTGCATTCCTGAGCTGGTGCTGTAAGAGGGTGGAAATTTATCTTGTTTTGTGGTTCTCACAGTCTTCAGCAATTACTGCTTCCCTAATTCCCACCGTGCTGTTGAGGCATTTGCATTTTTAAATCTGCCCAGGTCAAATGCAGTGGAAATCAAATCCTTGCAGCCCTGCTGCTCTGCCCTGGGAGCTGGGAGCTGTTCTGTGCTGCTGAGCTGTCAAATGACTCTTCTGCATATGGGAATTTTGTCAGCACTGCTGTTTTCCCCTGAGCTCCTTGGAGATGCCAAAGCAAGCAAACCTTCAGTGCTGACTCAGGCCAGGGTGCCCAGACTTAGCTGGAGCTCAAGAACAGAAACCATTATCTGATGCTTTCAGCATCTCAGACTAGAGATGGAGGTTTCATCCCTTGATTTTGCCATGCAAATATTTCCCTGGTTAGTTTTAAAACAAATGCTTGTTTACTTGCCAGGGAGCATATGATTCCTTCTCATCACAGGGGCTTTATTCATCTGTGTCAGTGCAGCATCACTGGGCCTGGGCAATGCATCAAAAGGATGAGTTTCCATAAAAATCCTGCTGCTCTGTTTCCTGTTTTTCATAGTCTCTGCATCTCATGTCCAATAGCTTCTGGCATAAAAGTGATAATCTCATGGTGACTATTCAGAGGGTTTTTCTTTTTTTTTTTTTCTCCTCATTCCTCGGTAGTTAAAAGTTTTGGGGGAAAAAAAAAAATTATAATTTGTTGCTAGACTGTTGCAGATCTCAGCAGATGAGTGAGGGGTTGGCTGCACTTGGTTTTGTTTCTAAACAGATCCCTAGCAAAGCACCTGTAGCTTTGGGTCAAATCATTTTGGCTAATCTGGAAGGTGATGCTGCCCACAATTTCTGCACAGCAAAGCACCTGAGTGTGCAGGGCTGCTGTGGCTTTTAGGGTGACAGCACAAAGGACACCGTGCCCTGCTCCTGGGGCTCCGTGTGCCCTGGGGGAACATGCAAATGGGATTTGTTTGGTTAGTGGAGAATTACAGGGCAGGATTTGCAAATCTCAGCCTCGGGTGCTGACCTTGGTGCCCCAGCTGGTCCCTGCAGCTCAAAGCAACCTCTGCTGTCCTGAGCCAGGGAGCTCCAGTGCCAGCACGATTCCCACTTGCTCTCCAGATTTCCTCCTGCCTTCCTTCCTCCCAGGCAGGCTCAGGGACCTGCTGTGTTTGGGGCAGGAAGCACAAACTCCTTTTCTTTATCCCCATGGGACAAAACATCAGGAAGGTGCAGCTGGGAGCAGAATGAAAAATGATTCAAGCTCAGCTGTCACTGTGCCCATAGTGAAATCTCTCTAATCTCTGTGTCCAGGTCTGGCCCCTCAGCTTGGGAAGGACCTGGAGATGCTGGGGGACCTGGAGAGGGGTTTGGAGAACAAACCCTGAGAGGGATGGCTGGGGGAGCTCAGCTGGGAACACAAACCCTGAGAGGGATGGCTGGGGGAGCTGGGGGGCTCAGCTGGAGCAAAGGAGACTCAGGGTGTGACCCTCTGGGAACACAAACCCTGAGAGGGACCCCGGGGGAGCTGGGGGGCTCAGCTGGAGCAGAGCAGACTCAGGGGTGCCCCTCTGGGGACACAAACCCTGAGAGGGACCCCGGGGAGCTGGGGGGCTCAGCTGGAGCAGAGCAGACTCAGGGGTGCCCCTGGGGACACAAACCCTGAGAGGGACCCGGGGAGCTGGGGTGCTCAGCTGGAGCAGAGCAGACTCAGGGGTGCTCTCCTCACTCTGCAGCTCCCTGGAAGGGGCTGTGCCCAGGGGGATTGGGCTCTGTCTGCAGCAGCACTGACACAACCAGAGTTGCTGCTCCAGGGGAAATACAGGCTGGAGATCAGGAGAAGTTTTTCACAGAAAGAGTGATAAAGAGCTGTAATGTTCTGTTGGGGAGCTGGTGCAGTGCCCATCCCTGGGTGTGTTCCAAACAGCCTGGCTGTGGCACTGGGGGCCAGGGGCTGGGTTGGAATCAATGAATGGAAGGCTCTTCCCACCTGGGGGGTCTGGGATTCTGGGATTCTGCCTGCTCAGTGACGCACCCATAGAGTTACAAACATCTGGGAAGTGCCTTTCCCGTTACAAGAGGTGGAAGTGCCCTGCCCGGAGGTTTTCCAGGTACCCAAAGCCAGGCCAGCCCGTGGTGTGAGGGGCTGGGATGAGCTGCGAGCTCCTTGCCACGCCAGCATTCCCTGGAGGGGCGCGGGAGAGCAGGGCTGGCAGCAGAGCCCGCTCCTCTGCCACCCCCTCCTGGGCTCGCCTTTCCACAACAGCTGCAATGCCGGTTTTTCCCCTCATCCTTTTTCACAGCAGGGATTCTCCTGAGTTTTAGAACATGATTAAATATATTTATTTTCTTTGAGTTTGTGCAGCTGGCTTAAAGCGTGTCCACAATTCAGAATGTACCCAGTGACTTGTCTAATACATCTTCCTTTTTATGTAATCGAAGCCAGTGATGGGATTCTTCTTTCTTGGGTTTTCTGTGGTTTTTAATTTGTACAAACATAAATTAATTTGGAAAATCTGCTGCACGGATACTTTTAAAAACTTTAGATTAACTATTTGCATCTTTTGTTCCCAAGCAGTCCTGTAGCAGAGGGTCCAGTTATTTTCAGGTACCCAGGAGGGATTTTTTTTATGGACTAGAAAAAATTTAGCAGACACAAGATTCCAGATTCTTTTGAAATTTTTATTGCAAAACATCTTTATTGATTACAATTAACAATTGTAATATTGTAAAATATAATATTACAATTGTAATACAATTGCAATTAATTGTGTCTTATTAATGTTATGCAAGTTACTTTAAATTTTACTTTAATTTTTTTGTCAATTTACTGTCCTGCTGTGTGCATCCAGATTATCAGTTAATGATAATAACACACCCCCTTTCAAAGTATGCAAACCAAAATATTAAATCCAAACAAATCCAATTTTATCCTGCAGAGTTTTCTTTAATGTAACTGCAGGGTTCTCAGGATTATTATTTTTTCCGTGTAGAATTAATACAAAAAATGTGGAAGGCAGAGTTCTGCTGGGGGAGAAATCACAATGTTCTGAATTCAATTGTGTGTCCATCTCGAGGTGGGAGTTTTATCTCCTTCCAGTCCATCACCAGATTTCTGCTTGTGTTGTTTCAGAAATCAAAGAAAGGCAAAGCAGCAGCAGCAGCTTCTCAGCCAGAGCCCTCTGCAGGTAAAACAGCTCCAAATCCTCTCACCTGCTCAGTCTTCAACTGTCAGGATTTCATTTTTTTATTTTATTTTATTTTTTTTTTTTAATTCTCCAGGTCCTTCAAAAGCTAAGAATGGAAAGGATTGTGGCAGTTCCAGCTCTGGGGAAAGCAGGCAGATTATCTTCACCAAAAGTTCAGGTTGGTGGTTCATCCTAATGGGGAAAATGGGACCAGGTTTGCCTGGGTTTGTCATTCTAATATTGCTTCAAATTGGGAACCTGACTGAAAGAGGTTAGAGATTCTTATTTACAGTCATGGGTTTGATAAATGTTGTTAAAAAATCTGATGATTTAACTTTTAACCCTCTGTTTTACCTGCTAATTTCCTGTGTTTCCTTGGGAACCCTGGAATAGAATTTAGGATGCACTGATGAACCTACAGCAGCCTTGAAGCATGGAGTAAACTTGGCAGCCCTTACATCCCAAGAATGGTGCCTTCTCTTTATTTAATATTTATTTTGCTATTTAATCTCCCCATATGATATTTGCAAACAGAATGGATACATTTTTAAGGTCAGGCTTGAGGTTTCTGTGGGAAGAATTAAGCCCTGTGCATTAAAAAAATCAGAATAATTTGAAGAATCTTAGCATGATGATCTGTAGATAAACTGGGAGAAGCTGAAATTCCATCAGCAGTGCCTGACCTGCCCTCTGCTGTCTGCTTTTAGACAGGAGAGAATTTCAAAAATATTCCATCCCAGATGATGAGAATTGCTCCTGGATGTTGAGCAGCCTCATAATTCTAATAATTCTAATAATACTAATAATTTTTTTTTATTTTCTGAGGGTGTAAAAGAAAAAAAAAGCCTTGTGGAACTGTTTCTGTTTGGGTTGCTCACCCAATTCTGGGAGGATTTGGGGTTGCACACCCAATTCTCTGAGGATTTAGGGTTGTACACCCAATTCTCTGAGGATTTAGGGTTGCACACCCAATTCTGGGAGGATTTAGGGTTGTACACCCAATTCTGGGAGGATTTAGGGTTGTACACCCAATTCTGGGAGGATTTAGGGTTGTACACCCAATTCTCTGAGGATTTAGGTTTGTACACCCAATTCTGGGAGGATTTGGGGTTGCACACCCAATTCTCTGAGGATTTAGGTTTGTACACCCAATTCTGGGAGGATTTAGGGTTGCACACCCAATTCTCTGAGGATTTAGGGTTGCACACCCAATTCTCTGAGGATTTAGGGTTGTACACCCAATTCTCTGAGGATTTAGGTTTGTACACCCAATTCTGGGAGGATTTGGGGTTGCCCACCCAATTCTGGGAGGATTTGGGGTTGCTCTCCCAATTCTGGGAGCCCCTGTGCCTGAATTTTACTCAGGCTGTTGAATTTCTGTGTTCATTTCTCTGCACCAGAGACTTGGCTTCTTCAAACACCATCCTGCAACTTGGGAGATGAAATAGCAAAAATAAAAAGGGGATTTTTATGCAGCAGTAGATAAAACACACTGAGAAAACTGGTCACAGAAACTGAGGATGGGCATTCCCCAGTACAGAGCAGAGCATTTTTGCTGGTCATAACTTTGCAAAGAATAAAGGGAACAGAATTCCCCGGGGGAAGGTGTGTCACAAGTTCAGCTTTTGGCATTTGGGAGCTGATTTCCAAACAATACTTCAGGCTGCTGGGGGTTGTCATGTTGCTAAAGACCAGAGCTCAGAGCCGTTTTTCACTTGGAGGAATAAATGTTGTCAGTACTGAATTGCAGTGCAAGAGATTTACAGAATTCCTCTCTCAAGATTTCTAAATGTATTTTGAGTGTGAATTCTAAAAGCTGTTGAGTCCAGTTTTGGGAGATATTTATGAGAGAGCTGAAAAATGTGTGTATTTTCATTTTCAGACGCTGTTTTTCATCTTTATTTAAATACCTTTTTGAGCTGTCATGTTTCATTCTATTCCTTTTTGCCCTCAGAGAATGGAAATCCATCAGTCCCAAGAAAAGTCAATAAGGCTTCCACCACCACCAAGAGATCCATTGCAGACAGCGAGGACAAGTCTGAGGCTTACAAATCTATTTTTACAACTCACAGCTCAGCAAAACGTTCCAAGGAGGAGTGTTCCAACTGGGTTACTCACACAGCTTACTATTTCTGAAATAGGAGCCTCAGTGGAGCAGCCAGGGCTCCTGTCCTGCCCCAGGCTCTCTGCCCAGCTCTGACACCTCTTGTGCTGCCCTGATCCTGTGTGCCCCTCCTCAGTTTGTGAGCTGGTCATGACCCTGTTCAGAGCTGGTGAAAATCAGAGGCACACCAGCAGAATCTATGTTGTAGCAAGCAGGTTTCTTTCTGAAATGTTGGAGTTTTTTGCACAGAAATTCTCCTTTCCTCCTCCCAGTTGGATGTTGGTGTCCTCAGGGGGAGAAGTCTCCTCCTCTCTTAGTTTGTGCCACCACTGGAATTACAGATTTCAGTGTGTTACTACAGAATTCAAACCCTCTGTCACATTCTGACAGCAGAAAGAGAAATAATGCTTTTTATTTGTCAAGCTAACTGGGCCCTCAGTAGAACTCTCTGTTTCTAAAAGGTTCTGCAGGTATTTTCAAATACTGAGAGTAGATGAGAGCACAGTCCTGAAAGTGTTTGTGCAGCATTCTTGTCCACATTGCTGTAGCCTGTTTTTAACAGCACAATATTCCCCTGTTAATGTTTCAATCCCATAATATCCACTTGGAATGACCAGAGGGAAGGCTGGAAGTTTTTTCCCTTCCCTCTCTCCCTCTTTTAAAATTGAAATTTTCTAAACTTGGCACAAACTAACCAGAATAGAAATGCAGAAAGTAGGAGGCTTTTCAAACCACTGCATGATGTTACCTTGTTACCTTTGTGTGTGAAAATGATTAATTATCCTTGTAATTTCTTTTTAAAAAGTGTCCCCATTTATAATTGGCACTAGTTAACCTGGAAATTCAAACGCTCTGTTGATATTTGCATAGGTGGTCTCCATGATTCAAACAGCTTGAATTAAACTGCTGGGATTTTATTATTATTTTGATAGGTATCATTAAAAATCAGCCTGCTGTAGAATTTCTCTGGTGGTCAGAATGTTTGTTTTCCAGAGATGTGAGCACAGCAAACAGTTTGAGGTTTGCTGCAGCTTCCAGGAAGCATTCAGGCACATTTTGTATGCATGGCTAGGGATCAGCTTTGTTCTCCCTGTTCTCTATTCTTTTCATTATGATCCTTTATTATTTGTTGCTTGCAGATAATGACATTTCTGCACTAAAGGTGTCCCATAAGTAGGGCTTTTATTTGCAGTTTAATTCTGTTTGACAATTCATGTTAAAATCCTGCTGGTGTTTATAGGACTGCACTTTTCTTCTACTTACAGCAGTTATAAATCCTAAAGGGAAGTAACTTAATGCTTTTGATGTAGTTATTACTTTGCTCAAAAATGCACAGAGAAGCACAATATTCAGTTTTCCTTCTCTTTGTTAGTGATAATTCAGGCAGAGTCCAAGCTGTCAGTCCCAGGTTTTCCTTCCTGCTGGGCCATAATAGTGACTCCTTTTCTCTTCTGATGTGCTCATTTATTAAAACCAATTCCTGGCTAATAAATTGGTTAATGTTCAGATTCTTCCTGTACCCCTGGGTTCATCAGCTCGTGCTCTGCCTCTCTGCCAGGGCTGTGTCAAATATTCCACCATCCCCACGTGGAATTCATGATTTTTGGAAGTGTTTTCAGTGGGGGCTCTTCCTTCCCTTCCCAGAACTCCAGCTGTGAAGGAATGTGATATATGATTGGCATGTGAAATATGGTTGGAATCTGAAATATGGTTGGAATCTGAAATATTTCTGGCCTGTGACAGTTCTTGCCACAGCTGGTGGCCAACAGGAGCCCCCAGTGCCACTCATGCTGTTGGCAGCCAGGATGGGCAGCAGGCACTGGAACGTTGACTTGGCAACTTTTAATGGATTCCAGGGAATAGTTTGCTGGAGGATGTTTGCTTTGTTGTGGTTTGCTTTTTGTTGGAGAGGGCAATTTAATTTTCTTTTAATGTAGGTGAATTTGAATGCTGGTGAAAGTTGAAAACTGCAGAAGTCTTGGAATCTGAAATCTGTATTTTTTGAGCTGCCATGGGAGTCTCCTGCAGCACTTGGGGCTGTCCTGGGGAGTTCATGGGACAGTTTTGTTTCCACTCTGTGCAAGCCTCGGCCTCTCTTCTGAAAAAAGGATCCAGTTAGTGCCAGCTGTATCACTGGGGGCTGTTTTTGGGGTGGAACCTGGGGACTGGGCTGAAATGACTGAAATGCAGCAAATTCCTTCTCACACTGGTGGTGCAGCCTGGCCCAGGCGTGCACGAGTGGAAGGTTCTGTGTCCTGAATCCCCATCCTGGCACAGCTTCAGCCCTTCCCACCTCTGAATCCCCAAACCTGAGGGATTCAGGGCACAGCTCAGCCCATCATCAGTGCTCAGAGCTGCAGCTGCATTTGTTCTCCAGCTGCCACACCGTGAGATCATCACATGCCATTCAAATTGGCCCAAAAGGCTGAAAGTTCCCTTCAAAACTTGATGCTTGTTAGGTTAAAATATTTCTTACTAATGTCCTATTCTTAGCTAATCTGACCAAGCAGAGCTGTCTGTGAGTGTCCTGCCTTGCTGTGAGCCCAGACCCCGGTACAGTTGGGAGGTTTTGCTTCAGAGTCAGACCCTGCCAAATAGTTTCTTGCTTGCATTTAAAAATAAAAAGGCTGTTTAGACATTACAATCCACAGAGGGTCTGAAATCAGCGTGTCCTAAGCTGAATACAAATCACAGACAAAAAGGGTTTTGTT
This sequence comes from Sitta carolinensis, assembly GCA_032173965.1. Taxonomy (NCBI): domain Eukaryota; kingdom Metazoa; phylum Chordata; class Aves; order Passeriformes; family Sittidae; genus Sitta; species Sitta carolinensis. The sequence goes on along the minus strand of CM063300.1, from coordinate 12,517,821 downwards.
GGGAGGGTCACAAATGGAACTGATTACTGCTAGACAGTGTGGATTTCCTTCTGGAGGACAGAGCTGATAGAATTCCTTCCTGACAGCTAGAAATTATAATTGAGTCGGGTTTTTTTTCTGTGCTTCAAACTTAACCAAGCTTCAAAATGAGTAAGAGGGATGGAATCCAAGTGCATCTGCAGCTCTGCCTGTAGACCAGGATTTTAATCTAAATATCCAAGTGCCCAGCTCGTGGGGAGGTGCTGCTGCCAGTGTCAGAGCTGTGGCTTTGTCAAAGCCTGACCCTCCTGTGGATTCCAGCATCTCTTACAGGTCAGTGACAGAATTCAATTTACAGGCTGGCCACAGAGCTCATTTGGGAAAGAACCGGTTCCATTATGGCTTGGAGGAAAATGAAATTCTCTGTTGAAAATGTTTCCCTGCCAGCTCTTTGTGACACATCCAGCAGAACCCAACCCTCGTGTGGTAGCTGGGGGAGGTTTGCTCAAAAGTCAGGGGCTCGCTGGTGAAGAGCAGCCCCTTCCCCTTGCAGGAGTGTTCAGCTCTGCTGCACTGCTTCTTCTTCCATCCAGATTTTCTCTTTTTTGCCTCTTCCTGCTGCCTCCAGAAATCTCCTCAGTGCTGGAGGAGGGCAGGGAGCAGGCAATGCTGAGGGTGGTGATGCTCTGGTTTTTCAGCCCCTTTTGCTCTTTTGGAGCTCATCTGCATTTGTCCTGCAGCCCAGAGTAAATTTTCACCTTCTTCCAGGACGTGTCCTGGGTGTGACAACAGCTGCAGTCAGGACAGACTTGGAGTTTGTCACTCCTCCATCAGGAGGAATTTCTTCCTGGAAACTTGGAACTGCCCGGGGGGTTGGACCCCCATCCCTGGAGGTGTCCAAGGAATTCCTCAGTGCTCTGGGCTGGGGACAGGGTGGGGATCACTCACAGCTTGGACTTGATGATCCTGGAGCTCTTTTCCAACCATAATAATCCCCAAATGCTACAAACGGCTGACCTGACTCTAAATTCTATGTTGTTAGCCTAAAATAGAAACAATTTGACAGTGTAAATTTTCCTGACAGTCATGAATATCGCATTTTTGTGCCATGAGTTTCCTTTTTATTACTATTTATTTATTTATTTATTTTAATTAAAAGCAATTTTTAAAAATTAAAACTAATTCCAAGGAATGCCTTGGTCTCGGTGATAAGTGAGGTTTACCCTGCCTTGGAAGGGCTGCTGTGCTGGCCGGGATGGGAGCAGCTTTCTGCAACTTGCCTACAAAGCTAAAGAAATGCAAAGCAGCTTATTGCTCAATTCTGCTGACTTTAGCAACTAGGGAGGACAAATTAAAAAAAAGAAAAAGGAGAATATCTAGTCTCAACCTGGGCATTTAATGGGTCCCAAAATGTGCTGAACTCTTTAGTCTAAATGGGCTCTTTAGTGTGGTGTCAAATAAGTTAAAAAGCGAGGGAGCTTTACAAAGCTGCCTTCATTGTTTAAACTTGTTTCGCTCATGTTAAGGCTAATGTACATTTATTCAGCCTGACAAAGTGCTGAATTTACACAACAGGGATAGTAATAATTAGGTCAGATACTTTTCAAATGGCAGCTGGGGGCGGGGGGTGGTGGGAATACTTGACTCTTTCATGCTTATGAATGGCAATGATTATTAGCGCTGGCCGGGCCAACCACAATACCTGCGAATGCTCCTCTCAGCCCTGGATTGCCCTGCTCGGCGCTGCCCCCCAGCTGCCTCCCTGCGTGCCCCAGGTGCCAGGCAGGGCGTGCTGCTGGCGGACACTGGCATTCCTCATGGCAGCACAGGGATTTTTTAGCTGTCCTTGTCCTCTTCCCTGCTGGGACCAGTAAATTATAGGAACAAAATTGAAGACTCGGCCAGTACCAACTGCATTGTCTGCTCGAGTGGATGAGGTTGAGCCCTGATTTTTCACTTTAGACTGCCCACTTCTCGCACATTTCTGGGGTTGCCCTTTCCCACCCATCCCCAGGGCACACAGCCCCCGTGGCCCGGCGGAGCTCAGGTGTCCGCACCTCGCACCTTTCTCAGGTATTTGCTGCTGCTGACTCCCGGGACAGAACCCCGGATTAGTCAGTCCGTGGAGCTCATCCAACACAGCAGGATTTGTTTCTCCAAGAGCTTTTTTTTTTTTTTTTTTCCCCTTGTCTTTCCTAATATTTGAACAAGCGCTGTTGTTTAATTCAGTGCCGCCCAATCTGCTCGCATTTGAATTGCTGTCAGCAGCGGCCGGGCTGGGCTGCTTGGATCTCTTAAGCTGCAGCCATTTACTCCCCCATTGAGATTTAAGCTGCTCCAAGCTCATTTGGTTTGCATGTTCCCATTCCTTAAGGAATCATTAAACCTTTCCCAGCGCTCCGGTCCCACTGGATGTAGCGGGGAGGCTCCGCGGTCACCGCCAGCCGGCGTTCCAATGGGCAAAATCCGAAAAAAAAAAAAAAAACAACAAAAGCTGGAATTTCACTGACTAGGCGAACTTTCAGTGCTCCACACACTTTTGCTCCCCACGAACGAGCAGCTGTAAATGAGAGAAGTGCGCTCCTGGGGCTTCACCTGGGGCTGCATCCCGGGGAATGCGGGACCCGCAGCGGGGAGCGGGCGTCCCGAAAATGCAGCGAGATGCATCGGGCCCGGGCTGCTCGGGGCCCGGGGCTGGAGCGAGCCTCTGGGAGACTTTTTGGGGTTATTTTGGGTGGTTTGAGGAGTTGGGAGCGGAGTGCCCGCGGGAGGAGGGTGCGCTTCCCGAGGGAGACCACGAGGGGGAGACAGCGGCGCGGGCACGGCAGGGCCGGGAGAGCCCGGGCGGGACAGGGAGATGGGGGAGCAGGGGGAATGGGGAATGGGGGGACACAGGGGGTTGGGGAATGGGGGGACACAGGGGGAGATTGGGGATGGGGGATTGGGGGGAATGGGGGGACACAGGGGGGATTGGGGACGGGGAGAGGGGGAATGGGGGGAATGGGGGACACAGGGGGATTGGGGACGGGGGAATGGGGGGGACACAGGGGGGATTTGGGGACAGGGGGGATTGGGGGAATGGGGGGACACGGGGGATTTGGGACAGGGGGGGATTGGGGGGAATGGGGGGACACAGGGGGGATTGGGAACAGGGGGAAATGGGGGGACACAGGGGGGGATTGGGGACACAGGGGGATTGGAGGGGATTGGGGACAGGGGATTGGGGGAATAGGAGGGGAATGGGGGACAGGGGGGGATTGGGGGGGCACAGGGGGGATTGGGGGACACAGGGGGGGAATAGGGGACAGGGGGGGACAGAGGGGGAATGGGGGGGGAATGGGGGGAAATGGGGGAACACAGGGAGACAATAGGGGGGACAGGAGGGGATGGGGGGAAGGGGAACAGCGGGGAGAGAGGGGAGTTGGGGGGAACAGGGGGTACAGAGGGGATGGGGAGGAGAGAGGGAGTGGGGGGGACAGGAGGGGATGGAGGGACAGGGAGAGGGTGGGGGGACAGAGGGGGACAGGGGATGGAGGGGATAGAGGAGGCGGGAGGGACAGGGGAGATGGGGGGACAGGAGGGGATGGGGGAAATGGAGGAGACAGGGGGGACAGAGGGCATGGGGGGATAGAGGGGACAGGAGGAACAGGGGGAGTGGGGAAACAGAAGGGACAGGAGGGGATGGGGGCACGGGGAGAGGAGGGACAGGATGGACATGGGGACAGGAGGGACAGGAGGGGACAGGATGGACATGGGGACAGGAGGGGACAGGATGGACATGGGGGACAGGAGGGGACAGGAGGGGACAGGATGGACATGGGGACAGGAGGGACAGGAGGGGACAGGATGGACATGGGGGACAGGAGGGGACAGGATGGACATGGGGGACAGGAGGGACAGGAGGGGACAGATGGACATGGGGACAGGAGGGGACAGGAGGGACAGGATGGACATGGGGGACAGGAGGGGACAGGAGGGGACAGGATGGACATGGGGGACAGGAGGGGACAGGAGGGGACAGGATGGACATGGGGACGAGGGACAGGGGGACAGGATGGACATGGGGGACAGGAGGGGACAGGATGGACATGGGGGACAGGAGGGGACAGGAGGGTCAGAGGGGGAGCACGGCGGGCACAGGGCCAGCAGAGCCGATCGAGTCCCTCCGCCAGCCCCAGCCCCGCTCCCAGGCTCCCGCGGGCAGTGCCGGCCCTGTGAGGATGTCGCGATGATGTCGCGACAGCCGCTGCAGGAGCCGCTCCGTGTCCTGCGGCTCGCAGCTTTGCTGGGCTGTCTGCCCTGGGAAATCTGGGATTTCGGGAGAAACCGATGGTCTCTGCCTCCTTGGCTGCTTTCATGTTTGTATACGCTGAATATCGAGGAATTAATCGTGACTGGGGAATATTAACGGTGATAAAGAGAAGAGGCGGTGTCCGACTTTTGATGGGGTGGCTCCCGAGTGACAACTGCAGGATTTATTTGACTGCTTCATACGCTGATTTTCCAAAGCGAGTTACTCAGAAAATAAAGGGTTTGTTGCACAGAAAATTCCACTCTTTCCGAGCTTATTTCCATCCCAGATCAGAATGAAAAGAACAAACTACTCCCCCAAGAAATGTTCTGTAAGATGTTGATTTGGGAGTGTTGTTCCTGCCATGTTCGAATATTTTCTTAATAAAAAACAAGCTACTCAGAGAATTAACATTGCATACATCTTAAATTTGAAACGAAATCAAATATTTTGCTCGGTCACCTCCTAAAAACAGTGCAAATAGCTGCGTGCTTAGGATTTAAATCCTTTTTTTCTGGCATCTCTACTAATTTGAAACATTTTCTCCTTGCAGTGTTTAGTGCTTCACATTTGATTTGGAGAGATCCCGGAGTCAAGTTGGAATTTCAGAAGCAAAACAGGGAAAGAAAAACTTGTCTTCTATTTTAGGGTCCTGCAGTACTGGAAATGCAAAGGCTGCAGAGTGAATATTTAACGAGTGCATGAGAATCCAAAAAAAAAGCGTAAAGCAAATGCCACGCAGCAGTCGCCTTGCCTTGTTCAACTAGAGCAGCATTAAGACATTAAAAATAGATTTACAGATTTCATAATGCGATTGCAACATTCACACAGGTTGGGATTTTTAATTTAACTTTGAACTGGATCACGCAGATTGCAGGGAGACCAGAATGGACTTTATTCTAATGGGAGAATTTGCCTTACGCAGCATTAACATATCAAAGGCAGGGCAGGATTTGGGGAGAAGATGGCACAATGATCTGGTGGGGCTGGCACTACCCGAGGAGTTTCAGACTGTGAATTAGGGTGGCACTTGCTCTGCTCTTGTCACCTTCCTCGCGGTGCCCACTGGGCTTGGGGCAGGATGTTAAATTGTCCTTCGATCTTCCCTTGGTGTTTGAGGTCTGGGCAAACGGAGGTGGCACCGTCCTGGTTAAAAAAAAACTGACTGAAACACTGAGAAAAGAGAGTGGCTTAAAAAATGACTGAAACTCTAAGAGAGTGGCTTTAAAAATTACTGAAACTCTTAGAGAGTGGCTTAAAAATGACTGAAACACTAAGGAAAGAGAGTGGCTTAAAAGTGACTGAAACAATGAGAAAAGAGAGTGGTTTAAAAGTGACTGAAACTCTAAAAGAGTGGCTTATAAATGACTGAAACACTAAGAAAAGAGAGTGACTTGAAAAATGACTGAAACACTAAGAAAAGAGAGTGACTTGAAAAATGACTGAAACACTAAGAAAAGAAAGTGGCTTTAAAATGAAGCACTGAGAAAGTGGCTTTAAAAATGGCTGAAACATTAAGAGAGTGGCTTAAAAAATGACTGAAGCACTAAGAGAGTGGCTTTAAAAATGACTAAAACACCAAGAAAAGAGAGTGGTTGGGGTGAGTGAGTGAATCGATGCCATCCCCTCCTGTTCCCTCCCTCCCAGGAGCCAGCACACCCTCACCGAGGTGTCCTTGATGAAGTTGGCTTCAACATCAGTCTAAAAATTATCGGCAGGAAAGGAATTCCAGGCAGGGAGGGGTTCCCAGCTTTTGCATCCCTGCCAGGGCTGGGTAGCTGCAGCCTTTTGGAGGGGCAGTGGGCAAGGTGGAGAGCAGGAAGGACACGGGCTGGCTCTGGGATGCCCTTGCAGCTCTGTGTGCCTCTGCTCTGCATCCTTCCCCTGGAGATACCCTGCCCTCCAGACAGCCACAATCGGGGAATCCTTTGCTGTTCCACTCCAGCAGGATCAGACTCTCCCCACCCACACACAGCACGCCCCTCTGAGCCCCCCACACGAGCCCAGGGGTCATTTTGTGTCTGTCACACTCTGCACCCAACACGAGGACATCAGGGGCATCTGCCACCTGCCAAGGGAGGATATCCATTGGCCCAGGAGCAGGGAAAATGGGAAAATGGGAAAATCCACCTCTCTGACCAGAGGTGCCCCTCAACAGCTGAGTTCCCAGGGTCCCACTAGTGAGTTTTTTCCTGGCAGGGTGGAAGAAATCCCTCTGCCTCCACTCAGCCCTGCTGCCGTGGTGAATTTTGCTGCTCTGCTGGGCTGGTGCCGTGCCAGGGTCGCAGGGATTCCACTATCCCAGTGTTCCAGTCAGAAAATGGTCTGTATGGAAACAACCAGGGCCATGGGGTGAACAAAAGGAATTATGAAAACTATATAATTTTGTCTGAGAACTCTGGTGCCTTCTGGGAAGCAGCACACAATATGAAACATCCCCTCAGACACGGACAGCTCAGGCACGGAGCAGCGTTGAGCAAGAGGCTTGACCAGAGCAATGATTATTGATTTCAAAACACCCAGAGCTCTGTGGCCACAGCAATGTGGGGCAAAATTGGAGCAGCCAGAGCAAATCAAAGCAGGGCAGACTCGCTGCTCACACGACTGCTGGAGATCATTTCATGCAGATATGCAAGAGCTGCAGCAAGAATCGTGCAGGGACTTGCCTTCGTATTGAATTGGAGTGTAGGCATGGGCTCCTGCAGGGGAAGGAATGCTGGCTGAGGGGAGCAGGGAGCCTTCTGCATCTGGGAGGAGAATTCCTGCTGGTTTGGGGCTCCTCGAGGAGAGGGGACCAGTTTGGGTGCAGCAGCTTGGACTGGGCATTGGATGTGAACTGGGATATTCCCTTGCAGCTTCAGAAATGGAAAATGAGGTTTGTGAGCCTGCAGTGCTGCTGCCTGGGTGAGAGTTGTCCTGAGGATAAGGATGCTGTGTTTTGCCAGAGCACAAATTAAGCTCTTGCTTTAACACTTGGCCTTTTTTGAAATCTCCACTTTCCAGCCAGCTACAGCAGCTCAGGGCCTCATGGACCTTTTCCAAACAACCTGGGCATGATAGCAAAGAAAAATAAACTTTTATTCACCGTGTGCTGATCCCTCACATGCACTGGGGAGAGGCTGGGAATCACCAAAGTGGAACATGCTGGGAGCTGGCCTCTGTTAGCAGCTGGGCACAGACACCAAACCCAGCAAATGTGTGCATTTGAAGGAACAGATGCTGCCCAGAGTGGTCATTTTTACACCAAAATGTTGGATCTTGACAGTGCAGCAAAACTGCCAAGAAGGAGATTATGCCACGTAAGACACCCAAAGTGTCACTCTGAAAGTCACTGTGGGTTTATATGATCTTTTCACGATTGCTTTCTTTGTTTCTTCTAAAGCAGAAATCACCTGCTTCAGAATCACCTGAGGAGTCTGGGCTGTCCCAGAGGCTGAGCTCCATCCACGGCGTTGGGTGAAATTCATGGTAGCATTTGCAGGTTTTATCTGTTCTTCTTTTCAGGTTATCCTGTATTTAATGAGACTCATTGGGGTTTTTTTCTGAGATGAAATTTCAGATTTCTCTGAAGCAAGGCAGCAAGTGCTTGTGAAACAGGTTCATTCCTCCCCATCAGAGCTGGATTCAAGACCCAGAGAGGACTGAAACGGTTTTCACTCATTGAGCTTGGAGCATTCCCACAGGATTTTTAACCCCTGAGCAGGTTTCCTTTCATCAGCAGGGATTGCAGTAGTCTGCAATGACTTTTTCTCCTTTGGTGCAAAAGTTAAATTTAAATTTATAGCGTGATTGCATTGAGATTTCAGAACTGTGCTGCAAAAATCGATGTTGCTGTGATCTTACCTGCCCGGAGATTACAGGCAAGTAACACTGGGTAAACATCCCATACCTTAGAGGATATATTGAACTCCAGAGTATTTCTATTAAGCTGCTCTGAAATTATTCCCGAAGGATGCAAACCTCGGCTTAGCTACAACTTTTACCCACAGTCTTTAAAGAACATTCTGAAACCTTTTTGCTAAACAATCTGCTCGGCTGTTACCAAGTTTTACCCAATATTCAAATGACACTTATTCCTTTTCAACCCTTGCCAAGCTGAGCTTATTAAGAAAGAGATACAAATTAAAAGGATTAAAAATGCAACTCTAATTAAACACATAGGAGCAGTTAAAAGTCGGCTCTGCCCTGGTTATCTGTGCACACACAGAAATCACACACAACTTAAAACAGCCGAAGTCTCCATTAAGAGCTTGCTGAAGGCACCACCGGTGTAATGACACACTGTGCCTCCTCCGGAGCTTCTGCTGGGTGGCTCTTGAAATATTCTGTGAAATGAGACGAGCCATCGCTCTCCCCACCTGCAAAGAAGAAGAAGCTGAGGGTGAGAGGAGCGTTCTGCACTCGCACCCTCCATGAACTCGAGCTGCGTGCCCTCATCCCCGGAGAGGAGCTCTGGCTGCCCCAAAACCTGCGGGGTGAGGGTGGCTCGCCTTTCCAACCAGGGGTTTCTTTTCAGAAGAATGTGCAACGAAAACATATCAAGGAGCCACGCTGGCTTTCTGTGACAAAAGTGAGTTGGTATCTCTCAAACAAGTATCCAAACAAGCCCTTGAAGACACATAATCACCCAACAGCATCTGTGATCACAGCTCGGCGTTTTAAAGGATTAGGGGGGGATTAGGACGTTTGTAAATTCCTCACCAACCTTTTGTACAGGCGGGGTGGAATATTTTTTAAAGAATTCACAGACTGTCTGTTAAAAGCCTTTATTCCCTGGTTTGTGCTGGGCGTGGACCGTTTGGGGATCTTTTAAAAGGTAGCATAACATGGCTCATCAATCTAGGCTGCACATAAATCCTGCTTTGTATGATTCCTAATAAGTTTCGAGGGCTTTCAGCTCCTCATGAAGAATGGGAAAACCTCCTTTCACTGGAGAATAACAGGTCCTTTCCTTCTGCCACTGGTGCTGCTCGTTTGACACCCCCACCCAAGGGAAGGATATCGCCTGGGGGGAAAAAGTGAGTGGGGTTTGATGCCCAAGAAATGTTCCAGAAAAAACTTCACGTGTTCCGGTACTCCTGGGGCCAGCATATCATGATTGGCTTGAACATTTACAGGAATTCACCAGACAGGCTAACAGGACTTTCCTGCTTTTTCTGGGAATGGGAGAAGCTGGACAGGGAAGGAGAGGAACACCCTGACTCGTGCCTGCATCCAGGGGAGATGAGCTGACATCATTTGGAAGCAGTCAGTATTAGACAGGGATGTTCAGAGCACCCCTTGGGCCAAAGGAATAGGAAATACTACATTAAAAATAATCTGTTGGCTCGAACAGGTTCATTTTCCTGTATTCTTTCTGGCTGCTGTCATCTTCTCCCCGAAGCAGCTGAGGATGGCATTCCTGTGCTGCCCAGCTTTACCTGGAGCTCTCCAGCAAGGTGCAGCAGCCCTTGCCCGTCTGCAGAAATGCCAAGGACAGGACAACAAAACCAGGCTGCAAACTGTGGGCTGAACTTTTAGCTAAATTTTCTTTCTCAAAAAAATAATAATAATAATAATAAAAAAAAATCTGAATGTTCAAAGCTCTGCAGCTGATATTTCCTCTATAATTTCATCACTTTTTCTTTAGCCAAAAGCTGATCTTGACCATGAAATCTGTTTCTTGTGTATGATCACTCACTCCTGATTGTCTGGAGACCCCTCAGAGCTCTGATCCTGGAGGTCTTCAGGGACTGGTGAACATTTCTGGACACCACCATAGATGAGCGAAATCTGCCTTGGACAATTCTACACCTTCTCATCTCCTTTTCTGATTTCTCCTAGTTTTACTGTTTTTACCAAGGTACAACCATAAAGAACTGAAAAAGATAGATTAGATAGATAGATAGATAGATAGATAGATAGATAGATAGATAGATAGATAGATAGATAGATAGATAATGACATGAAATGTTTGTAGATAGATCATCATTAGATGATCTGTAGACTAGAGTTAGATCTAGATAGATGGAAATTTTAGAACAATAGATGATAGATAGATAGATTAGATAATTATTGATAGTATTAGTTATAGATAGATAGATAGATAATGATAATAGATAGATAGATAGATAGATAGATAGATAGATAGATAGATAGATAGATAGATAGATAGATAATAGATAGATAGATAGATAGATAGATAGATAGATAGATAGATAGATAGATAGATAGATAGATAAATTGATATCCCTGGAAGTGTCCAAGGCCAACTGGACAGGCTTGGAGCAGCCTGGTCTGGTGGAAGATGTCCCTGCCCATGGCAAGGGTGGGATTGAGATGGGTTTAAGGTCCCTTCCAACCAAACCACTCTGTGATTCCATGATTTACAGGAGTGAGGGAGGGTCCCCTCAAAGTCAGCCTTCTGACCTTTTGCTGTTAACTGAGTAAAACTGGTAAAAATGTATTTTTGATAAAAATCCAAGCACCAACATCTTCCCATCCAGGAAAAGAGGGGGGGATCCCATCCCATTATCCCCTCCCAGTCTGTCTGACAGGTTCTCTGCTCCCTTCTGGCTCTCCTGTGCTTGCATTTAGAGCAGTGTGCATTGGTGGGGAATTAGGGATGTTAATGGTTGCCGTGCCTGTCCCTCAGCCGTGGCCCCTGAGTTCTGGCCCCGGGGCCGGGCTGGAGAGCTCCGGGAGCTCCGTGTGCCTGACCAGAGGTGCTGCTCTGCAGAAACACAACCACGGGCTCTTGCAGGGACAGCCCCGAGGAAAGGCAGTAATTCACAGCAGTTTAATTAACCTGGGAAGCCACTGCGCTGAAATGGCTGAAATGGGAGAAATGTCCCAACTGGAAACCACAGAGGAGGTGTAAATCTTCCCCTTAGAAGTGGGGAGGGATCAGTACACACCTGCCCAGCAGCAGCCCAGCTTATTGCTAATTGCCGCTTCACCTTTTAGCTAGATATTAAAAATAAAGAGCTAATCCTTGAATATTTAACGTCCTGTTTCTTCATGACCACGGAGATTAATTGGGAAATGGGAGTACCTGGAGGAGAGGGGCAGAAAACAGAGCAGCACTGGGAGCCTGCCTGCTGGGTCATGGAGGAGCACTTTAAAAAATGAGGGGTCGCTCTTTCTGGTCTCCTCCATGCTTTAGTAATTCCTGGGTGACTGACAGCGACTTTCCCTGTCAGGAGTCTGCAGTTAAGAGCCGGGAAATGCCCTGCCCATTGGTCATTATGACCTAATTAACGACTTGCAGCGTTTCCCCATCGGTGACAGTGACACCAGGTGCCGTGGGGGCTGCGGGGCACTTGGCAGCATCTTCCTGGGCAATCCGGGCAGGGAAATGCAGAGCCCGGGCCAGGAGAGGAGCCTCCAGTCGCAGCTGTGCCTGCAGGAAGGTTTTTTTCCCAAATCCAGCGCCTAGGAATGGCCTCTCTACCTGGCAAGGAGGGTGTGCTTTAATGTCCTGGGTGGCTGCCGTGGGGAAGCAGAGCAGAAACTGCCAAGGAGGAAGGAGGAAGCTCTGAAGGCTCAGCTCCTGCTGGGTGTCTGGTCCCCGTGGCAGTCTCCTGAAGGCCACTTTAATTCTCTGATCCTGCAGAAAATTCTCACAGCAGAAGCAACGCATGGAGCGACCCAATAAGTGCCAGGAGCTGAGAGAGCTCAATAAGAGAAGGAAAACTCCTCACTGCCTTTTTGGCACTGCTGAGCTGTTGGTGCTGCACAAAAGGGCAGCCTGAGGCCACGAGCAGTGCCAGGGAATCGGGCACTGCTGCCCCATCCAGCACCCCAGGAGAGCAGGCACAGGTTTGCTTGTCCTGCTGAGATGGGGACACCAGCACAGAGCTCTGACCTGCTCTAGCTCACACCCCAGCACCTCCCCAGCCAGCTGAGCCCTGGAAAACCATCCTAGCATTGAACCAGTTTGCTTCCATGTGGGTGTGGAATTGCTCATCTGGCCCCTGGATGCCTCCAGACAGGATTTGGCATCTCCTGGCAGCACAGTCTCACTCAGGGCTGCAGTCTGGTTTCTGGCCTGAAGTTTCTAAAGTTCTAATTTTCTGATGTTTTAGTTTTCTGAAATTCTTCTCCTAAGGAAAATTAAAAAAAAAAAAAAAAACAAAACAAAAAAAAAACACATCATGGCTATTTTTAATACAATATCTATGTTGTTCATTCCTTCTGAGAAGGGGATCTCTCTTGCTGTCCCTCTGGTTTGACCAACGTGGGTGAAGAGGTTTGTCTTTCTCTCACCAATCACATTGGTCTGTGGAAAATAATATAGATAAAATAATATAATAAAGAAGACAATTTCTAATAAAGAATCTTTTTTTACACAACCTTGAGAAAAACCACAAAAAAAGCTTGTGTGGTGTGTTATCCCACAGCGAGACAGGAGCTATTCTGGAGCAGCCAAATTCCTGTCTCTGTTATCCAGGTGAGCTCCACCTCAGGAGTGGAAATGTTCTCCTGCATTAAAGCACCAAGTTAAATGTGTCAAGCCAAACAGGACTGGTACCTGAAATAGTAAATACCTGAAATAGTATTTACTACTATAAATGATGGAGAAAATGAATATGGGTGGAATTCTGCTGGACCATTTTAGATGCTCTTTGCTGGTTGCAGTTGTTCACTGGAGATCCTTGGGCTGCAGCCAAGGTCTCTATTTGCTTTGGGGAACCAGAATCCTTTTATTCGTGCTAATCATCCACCTGTGATAAGAGAGAAAAATAATGGAGATAAGAACAGCCTGTCACTGCAGCATTGCTGAGGGTGGGAAGAACAGAGCAGAGCAACTGAGGGTTCCCTGTCGAGGATGAGCTTTTAAAGGGTCACAGATGATCAGTGGAGCTCCTGCCTCATTCATCCCTGGGATACCCAAACCCTGAATAAATCCCTGGCTATTCCCAGGCCCTGTTTGCTTTTTCTCAGACCAGTTTCCCAGCTAATGCTTTACAGAGACAGGTCTGAAATTAAGATTTCCATATTTATGTGCCTATTAACATAGATACATTAAAAAAACTTAACGAGCTTATGTAACAAATTGCTGTATGACACTGTAAACGACTCGGGAGAGGATCTGTACTTAGGGAGATAAGGATGGCATTTGCAATGGCACCAGCTGGGGGAAAATTACAAGGAGCAGCAATTGCAAGGTGCAGGTAGACTGTCCTGAGACTGGAGCCTCCAGGTGCTGTCCCGCCAGCCAGGGCTGCGTGGGGAGCCTGGCCAGAGCCCTCTCGCTCAGCTCACACAGCCACAGCCTCCACCCAGCGATTTTCCATGTCCCAGGGACGAGACGAGGCCGTGCTGGGAGCCGTGGCAGAGCGAGCCCCGTGTGCATTGAGCAAGCCCCTTTGGGCACGTCCGCAGGGAGCAGAGCTTGCCCTGTGCCTGCTCGGAGCTGCCTGCCCGTGTCAGCGGCTTTGGGAGGCCTCCAGCCACTGCTCTGTGCCTGCTCCAGAGGGATTTGGTGTCCCAGGCACGCCAAGGGCTCCCGGAGCTCCCAGGTCACAGCTGGGCAGCTTGAGGCAGGGGCAGGGTGAGCTGGAGGTTTTGTAGCTTGTAGATATGCTTTACATGTCCCTGTTTCCTGCTTCCCCACTCTAAACAAGCAAATAGCTCAGCCCCAAACTTTCCGGGCGGGAAGGCAGGGCTGCCTACGTGCGTGGGCAGTGCAGAGCTGCTGAAGACAAGCAGAGCGTGGCAGATTTTCAGTCTGGGGCTGCTGGAGATGTAAATTCCCCTCCTCGGCTTCAGGGATCCTCGCCACAGATCATGGGCACCGCGGGATCTCCTGAGAACCTGAGGGAGGTTTTTAGGGAGGGAAGGCTCAGGATTTAGAAAGGAGAGTGCTCAAACCCTTCCCCTCCCCAGTCGGTGCAGACTATCAACAGCGTGGGGCACTTCACTCGCGTCCCGGGAAACCAGCAGGGGCAAAAGCCGTGGCAGCAGAATTGTGAACTCATCCCTCCCTCCATGCACGGGGAAGCCTCCCTGTGACCACCCACAGCCCTCTGCTATTCCTCAGGGCCAGCTTTGGGCTCTGGAAGGCACTGCGGGCTCGGAGAGGTTTGGCTGGCTGTGCTGGAACGAGCACAGGGGGCTGCTGGTGCCCTGGACATGGGCATTCCTGGGCATTCCTGGGCATTCCTGGGGCACTGGGGGCTCTGCAGGGCACTCACACATGGCCCTATTCCCCTGGCCACCGTGGGGGCTTCACTGATGTCTGGGAGAGAGCAGGTGATCCCTGTGCCCTCCAGGGATCACGGCGGTGATCTGGGAACAGGGATCACCGTGGTGATTTGGGAACAGGGATCACCGCGGTGATTTGGGAACAGGGATCACCGCGGTGATTTGGGAACAGGGATCACCGCGGTTATCTGGGAACAGGGATCACCGCGGTGATTTGGGATCAGGGAGCAGCCCCGGCTCACAGCCCGGTGCTGTTCGCGGTGCCGGCGCTGGGAGCGGCTCCCGCCGCAGCCCGGCTGGAAGCAGCGGGGATTCCTTTGGCAGGAGCCCGCCGGGATAAGCTACGCTGACAGAAGAGCACTTTAGCTGGTGTATTCTGTGTTTACACAAGAGCAGCGCTTTATCGCTCCGGCTCTGCCGGCAGAGCTCCCCTCGGGCTACCCCGGCTCCGCAGCCTGCCCGCGCCCGGGCTCGGCTCCCGGCGGGAGCGCATCCCAGCGAGCGCAGCCCCGGGGCGCTGGGCAGGGCTGGCCCCGGGCCAGCAGGGCCACCAGGGCTGGGCTCGGGTCACCAGCCCGGGCTGGGCTCGGGTCACCCCCTCCTCAGCCTCCCGGGCCACCTCGCCGCGCTCGGGGCTAGCCCATCATTTGCATGGGCGCAGCCTGACCTGCTTTGAGCCCGTGTCTGCCGCTGGATTTGCATCTGGGGAGCTGAGCTGGTTTTGTTTCGCTGCTGTGATTGTTTTCAATTCTAATGCCGCCCGGCCCAAGGAAGTGGTGACCTGGTTCCTCTCCCCAGCATCGGGGCTGGCTCTGCGAGGCTCCGTCCGTCCTTCCAGCGCGGCTCTCTCTTGTGGAAACCGCCTTCCCTGTCCTCCAGATTGCCTCTCATCCCTCCACAGACCCTGGTCCCACGGCTCTCCGCCTGTCCCAGAGGGAGGAGCAGCTCTCCTCACATCCCCCAAGGCTGCCCTCAGCCGCTCTTGTTGATCCCAGCTCTCTGGACAGCCAGGCCACCGAACAGTCCAAATTCGATCTGGACCCGGGACTGCCTTTCTGCTGAGTCGGTCAAAGCCCGGGATTAGGGTCAGCTTTGGAGCTTTTGTGAATTGGTTTTGGGGAAGGGATGATGGACCCGCTCAGGCTGCAATGGCGTGGGCAAAAGACATTTCACACAGCATAAAACTGCTGCAAGTTAATGCCAGCTTAATTTTCAATACATCTGCATTGGTAAAGTGAATTTATTCTGATTTACTGCTTTCCAGTGTTGGATTTTTGTAGGAGGAAGAGATTCTAAGCTGCTTGTGCTGTGTTGCCTGGTGGTGTCTGGACTGTGGCTCCTAAATGCCAGGAAGCCCAGAAATGCAGATGCCTGAAATGCTGCCTGAATTCACATTTGAATTGAAGCATCCTGAGTCATATCGCCTCTGTTTTGTTGGTGAACAGCAAAGAATGTGGGGGTTTAGTAGAAGAAAAATCACCTGCACATCCCAAACCTGTGTCCCTGCCTGCATGAAATTACCTGAATGTGGTGGATGAGAGGTTCAAAGTAGTGTGAGCTCTTTAACCTCGCAGTAACTCCTCTGCAGCAGCAGTGCTGCAGGAAGATTCACAAATAATTTTACATGGAAAAAATAAATTCGTTAAAAAACCACACAGGCCCTGCATGTGTTTGCTGGAGTAAACAAAACCAAGTCTTTGAGAGATTTGTGATACAGCTCAGATTTTGTCCAGCTGAGTTTGATGGAGAACTCCAGGAAAAACTGACTATTTGGAGGGATTCGGAGTTTTCAAGAAACTGGACCATGGAAGTAAGAAAGTAACTGAATATGTTTTCTTTACTTACATAAATTGCCTACAGGGAAAATCCTCAGCTTCAACTCACATGACCCATTGTCCTGACAGCAAGGTCAGTTTACTGATTTCATCACCCCTGGAGAGTGAAAGGTAACTAGAAATAAGACAATTGACTGCTGCTTTGTAAATTCCTTCCCTCCTGCACAGATATTGTCTGCATCTCTGCTTTATATTGTGCCCAAAGTCATCTTGGAAAGGGTTTAGACAACTCTCCTCTCATGTCTGTGGGTCTCTATGGGTGTACATGGAGAAGTGAGTGTTTAGAAAAGACACTTCACACATGGATTGGTACCTGACAGTGCACGGGCTGCAGGACCCCTCACAGTTAGGGGTGGAAAAGGCTTTTTGTACCTGGTGCCCCTCTCTGCCCATGGAGGAGCCTTCCCAGACATCAGCGTTGTGCCCCACCACTTGTCTGCATGAAACATCATCACCAACCTTCATTTTTTATAACAGCAATTATGTCTGTTGAGCCAAAGAGCCTTTTTATCTTTTTACTTACGGGAAATACCCTAACTAAATACATGAATCTTGATTTCACTTTTAGCACTGCAGTGTTTTGGCTCTTTGGGGGGGTTGATGTCTTATTTTCAGCCTGTTCCCTTCAAGTTACACACAATCCAGCAATGACAGTCTTTGGAGCAACTCTGGCTAACAGCTCCTGATGGGCACAAAAAGGAGGGAATTTTAAAAAAATCAGAGCATCTCTCCAGGATGGAATGATCATTCCACTGCAGGCAGAATGTCAGAGCCCTGAGGAGGCACCTCCTTTGGGCAGAGATGGGGAACCACAGCTCCCACTCCTCTCCTGATCCCACCAGACTGCAATCCAGCTCTGGCCACTGCTAGGATTATTATCCTGGTTTTATGAATGAGCAGACCAAGGTAAATGCAGCTGCTGTCACATTTGTGGTCATCCCCTGCCTCAAGGACAGGGACAGGCTGGGAATCTGGATGTTCCTGTGCCCTGTCCCACGCTGTGGCTGCAGGCAGGCCCGTGTGAACTCTCTCTCTCCCCCAGGTCTCCTGCCACAAACCATCCAGCCTGACAGAACTTCTCATGTTCAAAAGCCAGAGGAACTCTTCTGCAGGAGCCTCAGGCAGCTGCACATCACTGCTGGACCTCTGCCACATGCCATGGAGCATCCAACCCAGGGCCCAAAAGTGCCAAAGCCTGTCACTTCTGCCCAGGCATTGCTAAACATCCTCTGTGCTGCAGGCTCACGGCACGCCACGGCCGGGGGATTCTGCTCCTGCAGCTCCAGAGGGAAGGAGCAGGAAGGAAACGGAGCTGGGATCTGTTTATTAAGCAAATTAATAGGCTGGGAGAAAATGAAGAGAGTGTGGGTACTTTCCTCTCTCTCCTGCTGAGGTGAGGACTGGAAGCTGAGCAGGGAGCTGGCCAGGATTCAGTCTTGTCTGTGTCTAATCAAATCTCGCTCCCCATCCCTTTCCCTCTGGGGGGACCAGCGCTCCCACGGCCCTGATGAGTGCTGACCGCAGCTCTGATACCAGCGCCGAATCACAGAATCACCGAATGGTTTGGGCTGGGAGGGACCTTAAAGATCATCCAGTTCCACCCCGCTGCCCTGGGCGGGGACACCCCCAGGTTGCTCCAAGCCCCGTCCAACCTGGCCTTGGGCACGCAGCGCACCGGGGCGGGTGCCCGGAGCCCCCCGGCACTGCCAGCCCCGGGCTGCGGGAGCCTCGGGGGAGCTGGCCCGGGGCTCTGCGGCTGAGCCAGCGGCTCCCAGCGGCCGCTGCCCTGCCGGCGAGGCACAACGGAGGGCGAGGAAAGGCTCCCGTCAGCCAGGGATTGCAGGGATGCTCGCGGTGCCGGCAGCCGCGGGGAAACCCGCACGGATCGCGCCGCCCCCGCATCCCCCGGGGCGCCGTAACGGGAGGAAAAACGGCGGAAGAGCGGGATAAAAACCCTTAAAACGTGCCGGCTGTGCCGCTGGGCTGCGGCCAGCAGCGGGGATCGGCCGGGCGGGGCTGCCTGCCCGGGCTTGGGGAGGGCAGGCGGCGGGGATGCTCCGGCGCCCACGGCTCCGCTGCGGAGCATCGCCTGGCACGTACGTACCGCGGCCCGGGGACCCCCTGAGCCCCCGGGAGCCGTCCCGGCCCCGCGGCTCTGCCCCCGGCTCTGGGCGGGGGTCCTGCGGGGTCCCCAGCCCGCCCTGCGCCCCTCCCCGTGGCCGCGCTGGGGGGGTTCCGCGGGGTCTGCCGGGGCCGCGGGGCAGCTGCTGCCTTTGGCGAGCTCCGCAGGAGCCGAGGCGACAACCCGGCCAGGTTGCTGCAGCCTCATTAACAGCACAGATATGTGTGTGTTTAAATAATTTTTAGAGGAAGAAGGATGTAACTAATTAGCATCCCCACGCTCTCTTTTAATTGCTGCCAAATAGGAAAACTACTGCCTGTGACAGAGGCGCAGCAGTGGGCTCTGGCTCCCCTCCCGAAGCGTGTTCACGCCTGGGGGTGCTCCGGGCTCCCCACGGGAAACTGCAGCCTCGCCAGAAAGGGAACTGAGCCCCACCAAGGAAGGCGCCTCTGCTGCTTGGAATCAGGGGATATCCCCGGAGTAAGAGCACAAATTTTAAAATATTTATTTATTATTTATTTATTTATTTATTTATTTATTTTTAATAAGTCAATAAAAGCCGCCACTTGTCAGGAGCTGCCTCCCTCCCCGGCCGCGGATCGCACCCTGCGCGGCTCTGCCCCGTGTCTCAAAGGCGTGCCCGGGGAGGTTCGGGGGTCCCTGCGAGGTTCGGGGTCCCTGCCGCAGCCCTGGCTGCCTGCGCCTTCCCCGTGCCCCGGAGTGGCCGGGGAGCGGAGCGTTCCTCGGCGGGGACCCCCGGCCGCTCCTCCCGCTGCGGAGAGGGAGCGGCTCCAAAAGCGCTATCCCCTCCCCGAGCGCTCGGAGAAGCAGCGGAGCAGCCCGTGTGACCGATCACACCAGAGCATCGCTCGGGGCAGGGCCCGCATCCATCACCTGCCGGGCCGGGGCACCCGGCGGAGGGGACGGGCACTGCCCGCCCCTGCACTGCCCTGCCTTCCCTTCTCCTCTCTTCCCTTCTTTTCCTTTCCCTTCTCTTCCCTCGCCTTGCGCTCCCCGCCGATCCCGGTCCCTGGCACGGCGAGGAGCAAGTGGATGTACGGGAAAGTTTGTCTCAAACTTTGTCGTGTTCAGCCTCCTCTCCGCTCTCTTGGCTTGCTGTTTAGGAAGCCAAGTGCTTATTTCCGTCGCCTTCTTTAGGTAATTTCTTATACATCCCTCATTCTCTTCCACGCTTCTGTTTATAAATATAATTCTTAGATACGCGATAAATAATAAGAACGCGAGTTCATCTTCGTGATTTTGGCCACCAAAACGAAGGTGTTCAGGCACTGACAATCTCAAAGACTGACAAAATCGTGTTCGTTTCTCAGTGTGACATTTCTGAGCACAAACAACATCTGGCTTCTGAGGTTATGATAAAAATAACCAACGTTGTTACAATTCTCTTTTGAGAGGAAGAAGAGTTGATCCCAAACCAGGAAGGCTCGACTGTTCCCTTCCTCGTTTTTCTCTAAATCCATCTTGTCCCTTTAATACAAATGAACTTTAAGCTCCCCCTGTATTTTATTATTTAGATTCGTAGTCTTAATGACGCCAGGAGCAGCGCAAGCACACTCGCTAATAATGGTCGCGAGCTGCATTTCAAAGAAACATCCCTGGAAGAAAAACACCGTCGTTAAAAAAAAAAAAAAAAAAAAAAAAAAAAAAAATAGAGACTCCACCAAAAATGATAATGTGGAGTCGCTGATGATGATGGGCTTAATGCAACTGCTGCAAATCAGCACCTGCGTGCTAGATAAGGCAGATAACACCTCCAACAGTTACTTCCAGCAACCCCACCCCCCCCTTCCTCCTCGGGTTTATTTTTAGATCATTCATTTAGTCTGACGGAGGGGTTTATGGTGTTTGGATTATTTTTTTTTTTTTTTAATTAGCTTTCTTGTTATTTTTCTTCTCTGATCTTTAGGGGGGAAAAAAAGTGAGTGTAGTGTGAACTGGTTTAATCTGGAGGACGTGGGTCTGTCTATCTCGGGCCTTTAATAGCAGCTCTCAGGCTCGTCCCCGAGCACTGACAGCCGAGATCTCCGCAGCCAGCACTGTCCAGGGTCAGCTTTTGTCTCTGCCACAATAAACAAACACTTGTTCCTCTCATGTAAATGAGCAGCGATCCGGATGCACCTTAAAACACTGGGAGAAGTCGTTGCTTTTGAAAACGATGTTCATTTTGTCTGACACACATAACTGCATAGATCAAATGCCTGCAGAAAGGTAGCAATTTGGCAGGGAAGTATTTTCTAAGCTTAGATGAAAGTGTGCTCACGGCGTCCGAAAATGCCTGTCTCACCTCCCACCTGCTTCCCCAGCCCCGAGTTTGCGCGAAAAGATTAGACAGGCGGGATTTTCGTTTAAAAAAAAAAAAAAAAAAAATTAAAATAAAAAGAAAACGATGCGAGGAATCAGTCGCACAATTCCCCGGATCGGGGACGCTGAATCAGGGCTGCTTTACCTACCGGGGGTTCGCAATAATCTTGTCGGATCATTAAGTAAATTATACCTTAAACATTGGTAGCTTACAAGTTGTAATCAGTAATTCAAACTCTTGGCAATTATGCAAATGAAACCCCGGCCGCGCTGGGACTTTCTCGCTTTTGCTACGAGGACTTTTTCCAGAGTTTATTTCGCCCAAAAAAACCAGTCGGGGGTGGGGGCGGCGCAGCCAGGGGCTCAGACATTCTTTCCAGGCGTGGGGCAGCGGGGCTCTGCTCCGACACCCCAAAACAGGGCACAGCACCCGGGGAACACCCGGCTCTGCTCCGACACCCCGAAACAAGGCACAGCACCCGGGGAACACCCGGCTCTGCTCCGACACCCCAAAACAAGGCACAGCACCCGGGGAACACCCGGCTCTGCTCGACACCAACGCACAGCCCGGGGACACGTCGCCGACCCCAAAACAAGCACAGCACCCGGGGAACACCCGGCTCTGCTCCGACACCCCAAACAAGCACAGCACCCGGGGAACACCCGGCTCTGCTCCGACACCCCAAAACAGGGCACAGCACCCGGGGAACACCCCTCACGGCGCAAAAGCACAGCACCGGGGAACACCCGGCTCTGCTCGACACCCCAAAAAGGGCACAGCACCCGGGGAACACCCCCAAACAGGGCGCACAGCATCCGGGGGACACCGGCTCTGCTGCGACACCCCAAAAAGGGCACAGCACCCGGGGGACACCCGGCACTGCTCCGACACCCCCAAAACAGGGCACAGCACCCAGGGGACACCCGGCTCTGCTCCAACACCCCAAAACAGGGCACGGAGCACCCGGACAGCGGGGAACACCGGCACTGCTCCCGCACTCCCAAACACGGCACAGCACCTGGGGGGGAACGGGGAACACCCGGCACCGCTCCCACACCCCGACCAGGGCGCAGCACCCGGGGCAGCGGGGGATGCCCACGGGTCCCCCCCTTCCCCGCGGGGCACCCCCGCACCCGAGGCGGGCTGGGGCTCCGCTTCCAGCTCCGGCCCCGGCTCCGCACCGCCCTCCGCGGGCGCGGAAGGAGTGGCTTGGGGCTGCGCGCTCCCTCTGAGTGGCTGGCGGCCGCGGCGCCCGAGCCATCCCTGGGGAGGAGTTAGGATAATCCTATTGCCATTAAGGGCGTCTGGGCAGGGGAAAAAAAACCCGAGTGACCATCAGCGCGGAGGGTTAGTCCGTCAGCTGCCTTCATGCCTGCCAACTGAGCTCCGTCCGGGGGGCCGCTGCTCTTCCCCAGCGCCGGCGTGGATTTAGCGCCCGTGGCGGGCGCCGAGCTGTTCTGATCGCGGCAGCGCGCACCTGGTCCGGACGCTGGACGCCATGTTGTGGAAACTAGCTGATAATGTCAAGTACGAAGAGGACTGCGAGGTGAGAGGCTGCGGGGAGGGGTCTCCGCTGGGGAGCGGGGGTCCTGCGTGGAGCAGCGCGGGGCTCCGCCGGCCCCGGGCCCCGCTCGCTGCCAGCCCAGCCGCCTCCCCGCCGGGAGCGGCCGCTGTCCCTGCCCGAGGACCCCGCTTGGCATTTTTTTTTTTTTTCTTTGGAGGTGCGAATTTTTATTTTCATATTTTTTTTTTTTTTTTTTTTTTTTGGTCTTTATACCGAGTCTTACGAACTCTCGAATTAAATGGGGCCCCAGCTGGGAGAGCCGAGCTTGCGTCCCGCATGGAGCGGTGCGGGAGCGGAGCGCCCCGGAGCTCCGGGGCTGCTGGAGCGCACCGCTCCGGGCGGGATGCGGAGGGGCCGGCAGGTAGCAGCTGCGGCGGGGTGAGCCGGGCAGGGCGAACCCTTCCATCCCATGTTTTTCCTCCCTGGGAACCGCTCCCAGCAGCCGCGAGGTGCTCCCGGGTTTTGATCTCTCCGACCTCGCCTGTGTCCCCCGCGCCCCCCGGCTCCGCCGTCCGCCTGCTCGGCTCCTACAGATTAGCTGCAGTCCCCTCTTCACGCTCCGTTGGGACCCCATTCACCTCTTATTAACTAGCCCTGTTATTTTAATGACCGTGAAGCCAGAAGTTGCTAAATCCCTGGATCAGCTCAATGTAGACATTTCAGCTTTTGAGCGCTGAGATTGGAAATCGGGGCAGAAGCAGCGATGGCACGGCCGGAGGCAGCAGCGCTCCCTCCCCGTCGGGCAGAGCCGGGAGCCGCGGCCCGGGCGCCCCTCGGGGGTGGGAAGGATGGATGGGAGTGCTGGCTGTGCCGGGGGTCTCCCCGGCCCCTTCCCAGCCGAGGCAGCGCGGCGGAAACGCGGCTGCGCCTCTTGATTTGAATTTTTCTGATTTTAACGATTCTTCCGCTGACTTGCACAAGCGCGGGAGAAGGGCTGCTCTGGTGTAGCTGCGATGAGGAGAGCAGCGAGAACCGGTTTGTAACCTCTTCCCTGGGAGCGGGGCTGATTTCTTCCGCCAAGCGCCTTAAAAGCACCCAACTCCCTGGGCAGGAGCGGGGCGGCTCTCGCTCTCCTCTCTCCTTCCCCAGCGCCACCGAGTGCCACCGCCCGCTGCCGCCGCGTCCCCCGAACCCCGCTGACGGCCGCCCCGCTGTTCCCCACCCCTGTGTGCTTTCCAGGACCGGCACGATGGCAGCAGCAACGGGAACCCGCGGCTGCCGCACCTCTCCGCCGTCAGCCAGCACCTGTACAGCCCGGCCCCGCCGCTCTCGCACTCGGGCGCCTCCGACTTCCAACCCCCCTACTTCCCCCCCCGTACCAGCCGCTGCCTTACTCCCAGTCCAGCGACCCCTACTCGCACCTCGGCGACCCCTTCTCCATCAACCCTCTGCACCAGCCGCCGCCGCCGCCGCCCAGCCAGCAGCAGAGCGCTTGGCCCAACCGGCAGAGCCAGGAGCCGGCGGGGCTGGCCCCGCACGCCCGCCCCGGGCTGGTGCCGCACCTCTCGGCGCTGGAGAGCGGCTCTGCCGGCAGCCGCCGGGAGACTTTCCGGCGCTCCGAGCTCCTGCTGCCCCACGGGCACGGGCTGGACGCCTCGGCGCTGGCCGATAACCTGGGCCTGCACGATATGGCCCACCAGATGGAGGAGGTGCAGGTAAGGAGCCACCCGCACCCCCCCGCTCCTCGGCGTTTCTCGGCTCCCATTCTGCGCAGCCCATCCCGGTCCATGCACAGAAATCCTGGGTTTCTCGCCAATCCTGGGTTTTCTCGCCTTCGCCCCCCAGGATGCGGGTGCGCGGGGAGGGGGTGGGTTTCCCAAAAGCAGCCCGTTTTTTTCCCCCCTCTCAGCTCTCCCAGGTGCGAAACTTTCTCCCCCTTTCTCTTTCCAGAATGTGGAAGATCAACACTTACTAATGCATGACCAGACAGTCATTAGAAAAGGTCAGTAAGGTGGCACCGCAGTTTTACTTTCCCTTGTCAATAGTTAAAAGTTTAATGACGCACCGGTGAAGTGACGCCCTATTATTTTTATAAGGACCGATCCTTTGGGATCGGGAGGGCGGAGGAGTTTTTATTCCACTCTCTGTCGCTGGATTTTTTCTAATGCTGTCCGAGGGAAGGCGGTGGCGGAGACAAACTGCCCTGGGGTGCAAGACTCCTCCGGGGACACGACTGTCCCCCCTCGTGTGCTCTTGTGTTATGGCTTTAATCGAAACCAGGACCTTGAACCGATTTTAATCTTTCCTGAAATACATGTGTGTAAAGTGACACGGGGATTTTCTTTTGTTTGTTTGGGGTTTTTTGTTGCTGCTAGAACTCGAAGACAGTTTTTTTTTTCTTTTTTTTTCCCCGACATTTTTTTTTTTCAACTTCTTTACAAGACTTGAGAAAAGACTGCATTCACTGGCAGAAGACTGTTTGGCTTTATCTTAATCGAAATTGGTTTGTAGCTGAGGTTTTGAGGAAGGAGGAAGACGTATTGACTCAATTTACAGTAATTTAAGTTTTTTTCCTTGCTTTTGTTTTTAAACAAATTTGTGCTTAAAAAAAAAAAAAAAAAAGAAAAAAAAAAAGAAAAGAAATCAGAAGTTTCCTCTGAAGACTTCAAACAAATACCTAACTGAGGAAAAGCAGAAGTGTGTGTCAGAGCGCTGATTGCTGCCTTTAGCTCATGGGAGAATAATTTCGCTGTCAGATGCACCACTGACAAATCTTCCCCTCGGGGAGCGGGGCCGACCTCGGCTCTTTAACCCTTTCACCAGCAGCACTGGGTGGATTCGCGAGGGGATGGAAAAGCTGGATCTGTGGTTTGCTCCTCGCAAAGCCTTTGTTGTCCCTCCTCACCTAAAGGCTCTTAACGCGCTCCTCACTTTCGCTTCTCCCCTGGGCCGCGTCGCTCTCTGCCCTGCTGCTGCCTGGCAGGAATTTGTTGGGATTAAATCCCAAAGGCGCTTTCTGAAATCTGCCTGTGCGAGGTGGAAGATGAAGCCCAGCAGGAGCTGGGAGGTTTCTCCCTGCCCTGGCTTGGGAAGAGTTTTGGCAGGAGGTGGCGGATGTTAATTTGGACTCTGCTGTAGCATCGAGTTTTTGCGAGTGCGGCTTTGCTACCTCGCAGCCTGCTGTGGGGTTTGTGTGCCTAGAAAAGCCTTCTTGGTCGTGTTCGGCAGCTCCTTGAAATCCAGTGGCAAAATCCAGAAGAGCTTTGGGGTCCTTTGGGAGGGGTCCCTGTGCCGCAGATGGATCCTGGGAACGGGGGGGGATCCAGTGGCGTGAGCATTTACCACCAACCAAAACCCTCTCTCCCGGGTCGTTTCCATAGCAAGAAAACACCCTCGGCCACCTCCTATTCATCATCCCCCTTTTATAAAATACCTGCTTGCCCTCCTCCGCCCGCAGGTCCCATCTCGCTAACGAAAAACAGCGCTCTGAGCCTGCCCTGCCAGAAGGATGGGTTAATTGGCGTGGTGATCAACCCCAACGAGGTGTTCTGCTCCGTGCCGGGCAGGCTCTCGCTGCTCAGCTCCACGTCCAAGTACAAAGTGACCGTGGCCGAGGTGCAGCGGCGGCTCTCGCCCCCGGAGTGTCTCAATGCCTCCCTGCTCGGCGGAGTCCTGCGAAGGTAGGGTGGGATGTGCGGGTGCCCTCCCCTCCCTCTCTGGGGTTTTCGTGCCCCTCGTCTGGCTCTGGGCGAGCCGGCTCAGCCACGGAGCCTCTGAGCGAGTTCCCGAGGTTTAAGCGTCGCTGAATCCCTAATAGGCTTTGGAAAGAAAACTTCTTTGCACTTCTGCTGCCTCTGGAGAAGTGCTGTTAACAGCTCTGAGAGCAATTCTCATTCTCTGCTTAGAGCTGGGGTTTTGTCTCAAAATCAGCACGTGGAGCTGTCTCTGATTCCCAAGACCCTGTGGAATGATTTTTTTTTTTTCCTATTAAATCTCATGGTCCTGATTAATCATTACAAGGACATTTTCTACATCCTTTTTTGCGTATACTTGATTTGGCTTGTGGTCATTCTACAGCTGTTGGTTTCAGTGGTGCAGTTTGAAATATTTTGATTTTGACCTGCTGTGTTTCATCC
Source organism: Sitta carolinensis (assembly GCA_032173965.1). Lineage (NCBI taxonomy): Eukaryota > Metazoa > Chordata > Aves > Passeriformes > Sittidae > Sitta > Sitta carolinensis. Next base: position 12,491,443 of record CM063300.1, on the reverse strand, counting down.
TGGCTGGTTTGAAGTAGAGCGTTTAAAAAGTAGGTCACTTGAAAAGAGCCTGTGTTTTATCTTCTCCCCACCCCAGTAGAACCCTATTGAATGTCAGTAACTGGAATTTCTCATCTTAAAAAGAAGTGCTCCCTGAAGATAAATAAGGCCATTTTTTCCCCTCTTTAATTACAGAGCCAAATCTAAAAATGGTGGCAGATCATTAAGGGAAAAACTGGACAAAATTGGCTTGAATCTTCCTGCTGGCAGAAGGAAAGCTGCAAATGTGACACTATTGACATCTTTGGTGGAAGGTCAGTCCCGAGCATGTCTTAAAAATAAGCTTTCTCCCCTTTTACCCTCTAGGCAAAGCATGGAAAGGTTAGAAAGCTCCTGAAAGTAATAATTTTTTTGGTTTGTTTGTTTTAAAGTGAGCGTGGTGGGGCTGTTGCAGCCCCTAAGGGAGGGCTGTGCTGCCTTTGAGGGGCTGCCCTGTGCCTTGTGAGCCCTGCTCCCCAAACCCAGCCCCTGCTCCCCTTCTCCCGGGGGGAGCTGGCAGGGATGCAGAATTCCTCCCTGCCCAAGGCACCTCTGTCCACTCTGCCTCTCGAGGGTTGTTTTGGGTTCCAGGAGGGCGAGGCAGGGCAGGGAAAAGGGGGGAAACTCCTCACCTTAGTGGGTTTTTTTGGGAAGCTTTGGGACTCCGGGGCAGCCCTGCCCTACCTCAGCGGTGTCCTCAGAAGCTTTGCTAATAAACAAGCTTATAAAGTGAGATTTATAGCTTTTGACTTCCTGCTAGGAAACTGGAGCCCCTTTAATGTGTGCCATGTTCTGTGGCCCCCCTGTCAGTGAAGCTGACCCGAAGGGTGTGTTCATATGTACGTGTGTGGTTTGCATTTGCTGTTCCTGTTTCGAGCAGCTCCTGGTAGTGGCACAATTTAATAGGAATAGAAGCAGCCACTGGAGTGAAAAGAGTGAAAAATGATCTCACAAAGCCTTCCTGCTGTTTATAACGCAGCAACTTGCATTTAAAACTTGGGAGTTTGCAGAGCTGATGTGTGTGCACATGCGCCCAGGCACATTGCACTGATCACACCAATCTCTTTTCTTTTAAGCCTGATCAAATTGTTTTAATGAAAAAAAAAAAAAAAAAAAAAAAAAGTGACCTGGTTATACACTTTGCAATCTGGTTTTCTGTCTGAAACTTCTTATGAAAAAAATGTTTTCAAAAGCATACTAGACTGAAAACTTATTATAATGTGGGATGGAGTTGGCAGGTATTTTTCATTATCAGTGGACAATTTGATCTTGACTGGATCGAGTTCTTTGCTGTGCAGTTATTCTGGGTAGAGACAGGAATTTTTCTTGCTAGTATAAAAGCAAGAGAATTCTTTTTTGTAGCAGTCACCTTGTAAATATCTTTTTTTTTTCTTGATACAAACTTACGAAGAAACACTGATCCATCAACTTAAAAATGTTAGCGAGTGATAGAACGGTGTCCCTTTCCAAAGCAGGAATGCACTTCGAAAATTCACAGTGTTTTTTTCCTTAATGTCCCTGATTTCCTTCCAAGAAATGACATTGTACAATTTAACAAGCCCTCCCTTTCACCCATCCAGGTGAAGCTGTGCATCTTGCCCGTGACTTTGGCTACGTGTGTGAGACAGAATTTCCTTCCAAAGCAGTGGCTGAATATTTAACCAGACCACACATGGGCCGCAACGAAATGGCAAACAGGAAGAACATGCTTCTTGCTGCAAAGTAAGTTTTCAGCTTGGATTTTATTTTTCCCCTCCTTTTTGAGCGTGTTTTTGTCTGACTGTGGCTGTCTGTGCGACTGGGGGATACTTTGGTAGATTTTTGTGTGTAATTTTAATTAGGGAAGATGAAGCAATTCTTTTTATTTGGTTTTGGTTTGAATTCAGCTATGGCAGCAGTTTTATTTTAGCCTGAACCAATAATAAGGGTAAGCAATCCTGTAGGTAACTGAAGCAGTTTGGACCAGTTCTGTTCAGCTGCAGGAAAAACTCGAGGAGAAGCCCTAGCCCAGGAGAGCTGCAAGGAAAAGGCGTCCCCAGGTGGGACAGGGTCGAGGATGTGTCCTGGGAATGTGAGCAGTGCCAGGGCTGGAGCAAGGGAAGCTCAGCCCCTGCGCCCTCCCAGCTGCCTTTGCCTTCCCTGGGGACCCGGGGCAGGAGCTGCTGGAGAGTCCCTTTTTCCCTATTATGGCTGAGGATTTTTATAGTTCACTGGAAGCATCCTTCGGGTAGGTGTGGAAAGCCCCTGTGTTAAACAAATCCCTGGGTGAAGGGGAAGGAAGGGGAAAGCAGAGCAGCTTTGTGCTGGCTGTTCTGCAGATACCTGTGACCAAACCCTGAGCTCCTCCCCGGGAGGAGATACCTGGGTCGAGTTAAGCTGATCTAAACCCGATGTTTGGAGTGCTCCCCTTCCCTTTCCCCTTTCCCCTGCTGAGTTCCTCTCCCACAGCTTAGTTTTCATGATTTGTTCTGCTCTGAGATGTTTTCTGGTTTGGGGTGGGTGTAACTCCCTGCTTTTCACAGCCCCTTCACTCTGCAGAGGAGCTGAGAAAAACCTGCCTAAACTGCTGAGAAAGTTGCCCTGACTTTGTGCTCACATCAGGCGTGCAAAACACCCTCCTGGTGTTGAATCCATCCAGCCTTCCTTTAAAAGGAATTCCTTTTACAAGAATAGTTCTCTTAAACATTTAGAAATCTATAAATCTAGCCTCCCTCGCCTATAGTTTCAATATTACACCTATTTTTCCTGAGCACTCCTCCTGCTCCTGAGTATTTTCCTTATTGGCATCTTTACTGGCTAAAAGATAAAAATCCTCTGAAGATGTTTGCCATTGAGAAATTCCGATAAAGTGATGATTCTGTTAAGATTGCTCAGCTCCTGTGAAATCCCTTCAAGGGCACAGATTTACAAAGCAGCAAACAACATATGCTGGAGCATTATTAAGCACTCTTGTTTTGCCAGGCATATGTGTGAGTGTTTGCAGGAGCAGGGCCTCGCCCTCCCCACAGATACAGGGAATATACACAAGTAAATTAAATCTCCTCCTCAGCTGCTCCAGCCTGTCTGAGCCACTCAGCTGCAGCTGGGAAAGTTCTCAGAGAAAGCAGCCCCGAATCCCCACTCCAAATCTGGAGCAAATGCTGCAGAGCCAGGCAGGCTCCAGAGGTGCAGAGATTGTTCTGCAGAGCGTTTTTGTGATGGGATGCAACAGAGGATGTTCCTCAGGAAATGGTGCCAATAAACAGAAATCTAATCTAGTTTGGACACGATGCTCATTTATTTTAGTTTTTTAATTTTTTTTGCTTTAATTTTAGACCTTGAATTTCCCATAGCTCCCGCACAAATGCCAACCATTTAACGCAGATTTCTCTGTTATTTCTGTTTATTTGCGTGGTGTAAAGAGCGAGCCCTTTGTGTGTTGCAGGCAGATCTGTAAGGAATTCACAGACCTCCTCACTCAGGACAGAACCCCTCTGGGAAACACGAGACCCAGCCCCATCTTGGACCCTGGCATCCAGGGCTGTTTGACTCATTTTAGCCTGATCACACATGGCTTTGGGAGCGCTGCCATCTGTGCTGCCATGACATCCGTCCAGAACTACCTAAACGAGGCGTTAAAAATAGCAGACAAATCCTACATGAACGCTGGCGACCAGAGCCCCGCAGAGACCAACAAAACCCTGGACAAAATGGACAAGCACAGGAAGTGAGAGGAAAAAAACCAGACTTTGGCCCTTCCTCCTACACACAGACTGAGATCTTCTTGCCAGGGGGAACGGAGAGATTTGGGTGGCTTTTTTTAATTTTTTTTAATTTTTTTTTTTTTTTTTTAAGAGGGGGGTTGGAGAAAAAAAAGGGGAGGAAAATTAAAAATCAATCAGGATCTTCCCTCCTGCTGGATCCGTGAGACAAGTCTTGCTAAAAAGCTGCAGCATCCCTGTTTTGTGTGGAAGCAATTCCCTGGAGATAAGTACTCGGGACAAGTGTATTGACTCCTTTGCTGTAAAAGTGGTGCTATAAACGGGGTGGGGTGGATGGAATTATTCAGAGGTTTATTTAGATTCCTTTGCCACATCTCTGGTATCTCGTGTAGTTTTCAAGAGAGAGGTTTTTAGATGGAAGCCTGTTCTGCTCTCTGATACAATTTCAGGGGTTCCTTCCTCGAAACGCAACAGTTAACAATAAAAGCAGTATTAAACAATGGTATAGAGATTTATGTACATTAATTTTTTTTTATAAACACCTGAAAATAGTAAGGTTTTTCTGTGGGGTTGTTTTTTTTTTATCTGTTTAGTTGTTTGTTTTTGTTTTTGTTTTTTTTATTGTTCTCTTTTTTTTTTTTTTCCTTTATTGTCAGGTTAACCTAGAGTACTAAAATCCTGCTAGACTTAAGATGGCATTTGACATGCTTATTTTTTACAGAAATATTCAGGCTTTTAAAAACTGCAGCAAAGTTTATGGCTGCAGTTTATATCACCTTGATATTTTTTTTTAACGAGGACTAGTTCAAAATGAGAATACTTTTAGAAAATTCACTTTCTGTGTCTAAGGATATTGCAGCTTTATTCACATATTTATATTGTCTTGTTTTTAAATTCGGGGGGGAAACTTGAAAGAATAGGCACATAACTTTTTTTTTTTTTTTTTTTTTTTTTTTTTTTTTTTTGCCTACTAAGGCCAAAAAAATACTTCCAGGGAGGCTTTATGTGTATTAAGGGAAGCAGTGTGTTGAATGTAAATATTTATTTATGTGTAATTTAATCGGATTTGTAAATAATGGTGAACTTTTTAATACTTTTTTTTATAAATGGGTTTCAAATTTTAATTTTGGTAAGTATTTCAAAGGTAATGGGTAAGCTAAACATATCTTTAGGTTTATGCACAGGTATGTTATACAGGGTATTTAAGTTTTGTTTTTTTTTTTAAATATCTCCATTCTTGCCACTGAAGATTAGATTTAATCTGAGGTGTTTGTTCACAAAGCAATAATTTTGTGCATCATTCACCTGGTAACTGAGTAGACATGCAAAAAAAAAAAAAACCAAACCAACAACAAACGAGTGTGTGAGTTAGTGTGTATGTGAATAACGGAGGTTCTGAGCTGTCCTCACATATTTGTAAATGTTCCCGCTATAATTCTGATGTATATGATAACCATATAATAAAAGTATTCTGGCTAGAAGCATGGGATGTTTTGTTAACTGAGAGCAGCTCTGCTTTCTTTCTCTGCTGGGGCTGAGCAGCTCTAGAGGACGTTATGTATTGAGTCATAATTGCAGCACTTTGTTCGGATTAACAGAACAGAACGATGAAGCTGTTTGCCAGTAAAACTAATGGTTTCAATTAAACACGTTATGTATCTCCAAGAATCTTTGCTTTTTTTCCCCTCCCTGAGCTGTCGTGATCTCGCCTTTTCTGCCTGCTGGAGCCACGGCAGCTCAAACACAAACTCTGCCAGGCTGCCCAAATAAAAACCCATCCCACCAGCTCCATCTGCCTGGGTCGCAATAATCTATTTGTCCCCAAATAGCCACAAAAACCTGGAATTCCAGAGGTGTCCCGGCTGAATTTTACTGGTGTGAGGAAGTTCACAGTTTGCAGAAAGTCCCCCTTGTGCTTTGTGCCATGGGGGTGAGGCAGGAGCTGGAATTTTCAGTGTCTCAGATGCAAAATAGCCAAACAAACCTTCCTGAAGAGGAATTGGGCTTTTGTTTTTTTTTCTTCCAGTGCTTTCTGAAAAAGGAACCCAGACCTGGATTTCAGTTTGTCCCCAGACCTGGATTTCAGTTTCTCCCCAGACCTGGATTTCAGTTTCTCCCCAGACTTGGATTTCAGTTTCTCCCCCAGACCTGGATTTTCAGTTTGTCCTTGGCCCTGCAGGACCTGCTCCATCCTTGAGGGGAGGTGCCAAGTGAGAATTCAGTTCCCATCAGGGCAGAGTTTCTTCCAGAGCTGTGTCAAAGAGGCTGAATGTACCATTTCTGAACACCTTGCTTATAAATCGTTTTTATGTTCTCGTTTTTTTCCCTCTAAAGGATAAAGGAAAACCACTGGAGGTGTGCAGGGAGAAGGAAGGAGAGGGAAGCACAAAGACATGAGTGCCTGTCACTGGCGAACTGGGAGGAAAAGCTGGTTTTGAGTTGCAACCCAGTCCCCTTCTCTCCTAAAGAGGTGTGAAATTCCAGCCTTTGCATTTGTTAGACTCATTGTAGCATTTCAGAAATGAGCATTTTGGACCATCTGTAGGCACAGGCGGGGCCAGGCCTCATGATGACTAACAGAACTTCTAAAAAACACAAACAAGCTGCCCTTCTGAAGGGTATTTTTATGGATTTTGTATATTTATACAGAGAAATCTGCTGGGCACGGTGCGAGCTTGTTTAGAGAATGTAATGCTGCAGTTCTGTTCCTTTTTTCCTCTTTCTTCTGCTGGGCTGCTTATCCAGCATATATAGGAAGATATTTGAGCTACCAGACAATGGAATCTTGCTTTCTTCTTTTATTTTTTTTTTTTTTTTATTATTAATGCACAAAACCAGGCAGTGAAATAATTGCCCCTTGGGATAGGAAATAAGGATGTTTCCATTTATTCCTGCGTGCATTCAAGCAAAGCCAGTCAATTGTCTAATGTCCTGACTGGGGTTCTATTCATATGTGTGGAACATTAGAAATGTGGAGTTTCCATTACCTTCGAGCTGTTCTTTGCTCTCTGTTTGAGCTGGGAGATTCTTTTGAAGCTCCACCACCTCCTAAGCTGTGCCAGCACCACGGAGCAGCGGCAAAATCTGGAGTTCCACCCCCTGAAAAGGACAGGTCTCACCCAAAGTCTTTCGGAATGTGTTAATTCTTGGGGAATCTAAAAAAGCAGAGTGATGTGAGCACTCGAGAAGGCACGTGCTCCTTCCTGATCCTCACATTTTCGTGTTTGTCGCTGTTTTTACATTCCTGAGCCGGTTAAAAGATAAAGAAGTTCTCATGTAAGGCTCTTCAGAAGTTCCATTTTTAATTTCCTTTGAAAATTGATGATTTGAGTCTGTCCAATCTTCTCCCTTGCTCTTCTCCCATCAAAAGAGTTTTGGGCATAACAGGAAGGAAAAAAAATCTTCAAACCCGTAGGAGCTTAAAAGTAAAAATTATTAAAGCGCTGCCCTCCTATTAAATTTGATGCATAACCATAAAATAGTGGAATTCAGGTGGTTCAGTAAAACATTGCCTTGTGGAAAAAGAAAATATTTCAACCACCTCTTTCTTGCCTGGCTGGCAGCAGCAGTTGGGCATCAGGATTTTGGCTCTTCCCAGGTGCCTCCATACAAATCTCTGTGACTTCAAGGCATTGCTGCTCTCAGTTGAAAAAGAAATTTTTTTCTTCCTGCAGCTTCAGAGAGAAATAATTGAGCACAGCTAGTAAAATATTAAATAAAAATAGAACTTTTGTCTGAATTTAGTAACCGAGTGCAGCTCATTTTTGTGACTCTCAGTTTTAATTTGCCCTCTACTTATTTCACTTTTTTATTGTTTCTCCCTGACTCTTGGCTGCAGCCCTGCTGCCTGTTCCTTCAGGATTTTGCAATGGGAGTAAACCCAGAAATGCATCTTGAAATGGGTCTGCCTTGCTGTGGGAGCTGGCTGTGCTTTGTTGCAGCTCTTTTTTTTCTCTGGTTTTTTCCCTGCATGCAGCGTTTATGTAGATATTTTGTAGTTATGTAGATATTATGTAGTTATTGTAGATATTTTGGCCTGACTGTGGTGTGGAGCCTCCCTCCTGACTGGGGTTTGGGCTGCCTTTGGCAACTTCTTCTGCAATAACAGCTTTATTTTATTTTAATTTTATTTTAATTTTATTTTATTTTGTTTTATTTTTATTTTTAAAATTTATTTTATTTTTAACTTTTATTTTATTTTTATTTTAAATTATTTTAAGTTATTTTAATTTTTAATTATTTTAATTATTTTTATTTGTATTATTTTTTTTTTTAATTTTCGTTTTAATTTCATTTTTAATTTTATTTTAATTTTATTAAAAACGGGCTGCCGTTCACGCTTTGCTCCCAAACTCTTCCTTCACAAAGAGAACACAATGTTAGTGACAAGGACACTTCCCTGTCACTAAAATCAATCTCTGAATTCCCTGACTTTCCCTGGTGCCAGGGAGCTCCTGGGTCACCCTCTGCCCGAATTCCCCAGGGGCTGCCCCCCGACCATCCTTTAGGGAATATTGTTGGATCCTGTGCTGCCTCCTTCCTCTTCCATCCCCGCTTCCATTCTATAAATAAGTTTATTCCCGGTTTCAGATGCCTCTTTGCATTCACTGGATGTTCCTGTGTGTCTCACAGGGATGTTCCAGCTGGTTTCCATGTACCATTGTTGTGTAAGGGCTGCCCACAACTATTCCCTTTTTCCTCTCTTTGAGCTGAACAGCCCTTTTAACTGGTTCTTGTGAAGGCTGTTCTCACAGGCTGCTACAATGGCATGACACAGTCACTAAAGATTCATATGGAATATTTTTTACCCGTAATTTAAAATTATAGAGCATGTAATAACACAGACACTTGCTCTGTGCCACAAAACTCAAATACTTTCTGAGTTTCTGAGTGCAGCAGGAAGTCCAGAGATTGATGATGAAGCAAATAACAGGAGAGATCTTTTGGGTGAGCATGGAGTTTTTATTTCCAGGTTAATCAGCATAAAACCAAGGGGAAGTGGCAGTGTAAACCAAGGGCTGCAAAGATAATGTTCTTCAGCTGATTGCTGCAATAAAACAATTATCTGTAATTAATTGAAATAGTTCTTCAGTGACAGAAAGTGATTGAAAATTCTGCCAGCTCCCTTGACTAAAGAGAGAGAAGGGAAAATATTTGATTTCAGCTCTCTGGCAGGATTTTCCTGTCTGGGAGCAGAAACCACTTCTGCCAGCTCTTCATCCTGTCCTTCCCTCTTTGCATGGCACCAACTCCACAGAGAAAGGGGAAAAAGATAATCCCAAATTCCGTGAAGAGCTTCAGGTGTGAGGGGTGCTGGAGAACTGGGAGCACAAACCTGGGAGCTGCAGCAGCTGGGATGGAGAAACAGTAATTAAACTGCAGCAGGGCAGCTACCAGGGACCAGTAATTTTCTCTAACTCTTGCAGCAAAAATTTGCCTGAACTCATTTGTCAAGCTTTGAATCTTTAAATCCATAGCTCTAATTAATTAAGAATCTCCTAATTACCCCAAAATGGTGCTCTATATTTAGGGTTTAGGTGTGGTGAAATGCAGAGAAAACACGGGAGAAGCTGGAGGATGTTCAGAGCAGGAGAGGCCAGGAAAATGTGTAATTTCAGAGGTGCAGGTGAAGCCAAATTGTCCAATTTCAGTGACCCCTAGGACAGGTCCTAAACTGCCAGGAGCCACTGCTTGGACATGGATCCTTGTGCTCCTAAAGCAGCAGTGACCAGCGAACCTGTCAGCACAGATTCTGACGTGGGAGATCCAAAGCCGAGTAACCTTGGCATTTAAACAAACAAAAAAGTGTCATTTTCTAAACCAGAAGCACATGGGATGAGGCTCTGGTTCTTTAAAACCGATGGGGACAGCACTGAACACTTCATTGCAGGTGGGTTCTGGCCCTGCCCCCCTCGGAGGAGAAAACCCGTTCACACCTGAAGCTCTTATTGCTTATTAGGTTAAAAAAGTATGGCTTTTAAGCGGTCTGCAAGCAGCCGGAGTGACTCAGCGGACAGGGGCAGCACTTGGAGCGAAAGTTTGGCCTTTCTGCGGAGGATGCTGTTTGCCAGACCTCGCACGCAAGTTCCTAGAAGCCCAGGGTAAAACCTAATTCCTAATTAGGTTTAGGAATCAGCCGAAGTGGGTTTGGGGCCGGTCGGCTGCGGAGAGCAGTGGATTTAAACCTGAACCGCTTCTTTTTTGGGGGGGCTGCTCCTTGCCGGCAGAGCAGCAGCTTTAAACCTGAACTGCTTCTTTTTGGGGGGGCTGCTCCTGCCTGGTAGAGCAGCAGCTTTAAACCTGAACTGCTTCTTTTTGGGGGGCTGCAGGTAGAGCAGCTTTAAACCCGAACCGCTCTTTTTTTGGGGGCTGCTCCTGCCCTGCAGAGCAGCTTTAAACCCGAACCGCTCTTTTTTTGGGGGCTGCTCCTGCCCTGCAGAGCAGCTTTAAACATGAACTGTTCTTTTTTGGGGGGCTGCTCCTGCCTGCAGAGCAGCTTTAAACATGAACTGTTCTTTTTTGGGGGGCTGCTCCTGCCTGCAGAGCAGCTTTAAACCCGAACCGCTCTTTTTTGGGGGCTGCTCCTGCCTGGCAGAGCAGCTTTAAACCTGAACCGCTCTTTTTTGGGGGCTGCTCCTGCCTGCAGAGCAGATTTAAACCTGAACCGCTCTTTTTTGGGGGGCTGCTCCTGCTGGCAGAGCAGCTTTAACCCGAACCGCTCTTTTGGGCTGCTCCTTGCGAGCTTTGCAGCCCGTCCCGCAGGTAAGCGCGGCAGCAGCGGGGCGGGCACATCTGCATGTGTATGGGGTCGTTGTGGGGCCGATAAGGGAGGAAGGCTATGCATGTTTGTGGGTGAGGGGCGGGGGGTCCCCCCCAGAGCCTCAAGTACCGCGTCCCAGAACCGGGAATCTTTGTGTTGTGTGGCCAACAAACGCCCCTACTTAGCGGCTTTGTCTGGGGCGAGATGCAAGTTGATAAGATGCTGTAAGGCTGTGGTGAGGCGTTCCTGGTGGTGTTCCCGCAGAGAGCGCTTCCAGGGATTCACTCCAGGAAAACCGATGGACCGGGGGGAGGATTCGGAGCGATTTTTGTTGGTGCTTGAAGAAAAAAATGTTTCTGGTGATTTTCTTTGTGATTTATGTGGTTGTGGTGTTAAAAAATAATAAGAGCGTGGCTAAACTTGATCCTTTTTTCTCGTATTTGCTGTCGAGGTAGGGCAGTGATTGGCATCAGAGACGCGAAGACGAGAATGAGTCTTTGGGTGAGAACTGAAAAGGCGAGAGAGGTGTTAAATCGAATACGGAATTTCTATTGTATTCGTTTTCCCCAGATAAGCCACGATCCAAAACCGAGTGTGATGAGCTGTTTGTCGGTCAGGATGAGGGGAATGTTCTCGTTTTGTTGGAAACCTCGAGGCTTCCCTCTGGGCGATGCTGTGTGCGCCGGGCGGGGATGCTGCGGGGTCCCGGCTGTCCCCCTGTCCCGCTGTCCCCCTGTCCCCCCGGAGCCGGTGGGTGCTGGCTCAGGGTCGGGGGCTCCCCTCGAGTCCCCGCAGCTCCTGGCTCGCAGCAGATCCCGGCCTGCCGGAGAGGGAAGCAGATCACAGCCGGGGCCAGGGGTGATGGAGCCCCGTCTTACACAAACCCCGCACGTTTGCATAATGTCTTGTACGAGATGAAAACTGAGGAAACTTTTACGTTTTAATTATTAAAAAGGAAAAAAAATAGGTGAAAGAGCTTTTAGAAAGGATATCCTTTTGAAAAAGATGTCAGAAACTTTCAGTTTCCAGAATGGCAGTGTCAGTAACTGGTCAGAAAGGATTTCAGGGGTGGCTGTTTGATCTGGAAATCTGTTCATAGTGTACTTGGGGAAAACAATAACCAGGAGTAGGACCATAAACAGAAAGGAAATGTTTTGCTGGTGATGGGGAGCTCATCCCTTTCGAAGGAGCTGTTTCTCCAGACCTGTTGGAACCACCCACAAGAGAAATCCCTCCTTGCACAGCAGGGCTGCGGCAGGGAGAGACAGCACTTGTAGAGTCACCAAGCCAAGGCGGTTTTAATTACAGGGGGTGACTCAGATGTTGATGCAGAGGTCAAAACATGGCCTGGGTTCTCCAAAAATGCACCTGAAGTTTAGGCTGGCTCTGTGCTGGGAACACCAGCTGGATCACTTGTGGTCCTGCACAAGTTGTTTAGTGGAAAAATTTTGTGGAGGTGTGAGGCAAAAAAATTCTAGGAAACTAAATCTTGGCTGTTGTCTCTGCTGTGATGCATTAGGAAGTGCTGGCTGGTGTTTGTGGAAGTCTGATAAATACCCCAGGGTGTAGCTATGGCCATGGAGCCATTATAAATTATAAAATTTTAATTATAAAATCCTTGAAAGGGAGAGCTGGGGGCCTGTGGAGCTGCAGCAGGGCAGGTGTCCAGCTCCCCCCCTGGAAATGGGGTGTCCAGGCTGGGCAGCAGAGCTGGCTTTCAGCTGTTGCTTAAGGAACTGGTGATGATTTTAATAGCTGGCTGAGCTGACCCAACCCAACCAAACTGCTTCCAGCAGAGCCCTGTGCTTGGAGGTGATGAAGGGACTCGAAGGAGAGGCAGCACTGGGTTTCCTGAGAGCCTTTGCTTCAGCAAGGTTCCCCTTTGCTGCTCCCACCAGTGCCTGCAAGACTCCCAAAGCTGTGGTGTTCAGCTTCTCCCAAGCCTTGGCACTGATGTCCACATCTTTCCTCGTCCATCTGTGTGTGCAGGGAAGGGCAGGGGCAGCTGCCTGCGCCGAATTCGGGAGGTGAAATTCATTCCTGCTCACAGTGAGCTGCTTCTGAGCCATTTATGGTCAGATCTGTTTAAGGGCCCTAATTTTTACTGCACTAAGTCACAGTGAAATACCTGAACACTTTGCACAACTAAAAAGGCAAAAAGCTCCTTGTCATGGGGCTGTGAGGGGTGTGAAATCTGCACTTGTCAGCATGGCCTGAAAAAGTGGGTGTGTGAGGAATTGGACTTGTCTCGTGAAAAATGTTATGTTTTTAAGTTTTTATGTTTCTTCCTCTTCATCCCTCCCTTTTTACATATCATATAAATTTACTGGTTGGGGAGGGGAAGTCTCCTGCTTTGTACCAGGGTGCAAACTTAAAAATGGGATAAAAAGAAATAAACATGTTGAAGTGGACGACTGCATGGAGGAGTAGCTCCATATCTGTGCTAATGGAATTCATTTAACTGCAGCATTTTGTACCTCTGGCTGTTTTTCTGCTTTCTTTCCTCCAATTCTTCCTTTGGGTTTACATCCCTGCCCTTTCAGGTGTGTCCCTGCACAGATGCACTGTGAGGTTAGGCTGCATTTATGAGGATGACACAAGAAAAGCTGACTCTTCCTGTGGTTCCTGTGTGCCTTTCCCTGAACTCTAAACACGGCCTGGATCTGTGTGGTTTAGGGATGTCATCACACCTGCCAGCTGGAAAGGTGCCCCTTCCATCTCTCTCTCCCTTTCTAGGTCACTCAATCGCCTTTAAACAGGTTTTGTTTTTGTTTTTATTTTGTTTTTTTTCCACAGCCAGGCTCTGACTGGTAGTGCCAAGTGAAAGGGTGGGAAGCAGCAGGCAGAAACTGATGCACAGGGAACTCCACCAAAAAACGGGGCAGAACTTTCCTGTGAGGGTGAGCTGAGCACTGGAACAGGTTGCCCTGAGAGGCTGTGGAGTCTCATTCCCTGGGGATATTCCAGATCTGGACAGAGTCCTGAGGAAGATGCTCTAGGGGACCCTGCCTGGGCAGTGAGGCTGGGCTGGCTGACCTGCAGTGATCCCTTCTGCCCTGAACCACTCTGTGAAAGGTGGAAATGGTTATTACAGGATGCACTGCAGCTGGGATGTTGTGGAGCAGCCTCCCTTGGGACTTTAATGAGCTTCATTACAATAATGAGTCGAGCAAACCTGCCTGTGTTGCTGCTGCTGGGTGTGAGAGCTGATTCCTGGAGCTGGTGACTTGATGTCTGGCTGCTGGGAGTCTCCTCAGCTAGTGCTTGTGCCCTGTATTTATTTCTGAGGTTTGAAACACCATCACATGCAGGCAACTTCGGGACTGTGTCCCAAGTGCTTGGTAGGCAACAAAAGTTGTTGTTCCCAGCTTACCCAAATGAGCAGTTTGAAGGGAAGAGGTCTGAGGAAGGAACATGAACAAATGAGCAGTTTGAAGGGAAGAAGGTCTGAGGAAGGAGCATGAAAAGTTGCCAAGCTTGAACTGGGCAAATAATGAAAGAACTAAACTTTTCCTCCCTAATTTTTTGGGGTGTTTTTAATCACTGTAAGAGGGTTCCCTCTGGGGTGTATTAGCTGGCCTTTACAACACAAGGGGAAGCTGTCAAAGAACACCTTCTCAAAAATATGTACCTAAAACAACCCCTGAGGCCCAGACTCTTTCTTTTCCACCAGGGTTAATACCCAGAGCCACCAGGCAGGTGGGAAATTGCATCCCTGGGGAGGGAAGGGGCTGAGGGCAGAATGCACAGGTGCTCTTGGGGGCAGGACTGGCCCAGGGGAGCCTTGCCCAGCCTTTCCCAGACCAGGAGCGCTGTGAGCATTTCTGGTGAGTCACTGCTGGGCTGAAGCAATGCTGCTGGGTTGAAGCATTTTGTAATGTAGAGGTTATTCTTCCTGTTACTTCTCCTGGCAGCGCTAAGTAGTTGTGACAGTGATGTTGCTGGCTGCTGCTATTAATCCAGCCTTCCTGGAGAGGCAGAAGTCAGGCTGGATCTGGGGGGAGATGTGCAGTCAGACTCATCCCTGCTCTGCATTTTGCTGTTCTGAGTCCTGTCAAAACCCCACAGCCATTGTGTGCCCGGGTTACAAACTGGGCAGGGATGTGGCTGGGAGCTTCTTTTCCACCACATCCCAGTGCTGGGTCACATCAGTATTTTTATCCAGCAATTTTGATCCATTTTAATCTTATTATCCGAGAGGGTTGCTTGTCTGGGTACACCTCTGATTTTTTCCATGCAGTCATGCATTCCTGCCCCTGCTTCGAGATCCTGCTCATCAATGCATCCCTTGTGCAACCCTCAGCACCTCTGTGGATGGACCAAAGCACAGCTCATCCCTGGGGATGTGTGCTGGGGAAAAGATGCCTTGGCTGCTCTGTGGAGGGGCAGAAGGAACCCTCCAGGAGTGCCTGCTCTTGCTTTCCCGGGATGCCTGGGTGATTCATTCCTGCTCTGCTGGGAGAAGGGGCTGTGTGTGCCACCTGGGAGCTCTCCTGGAAACATCAGTGGAGTTTCCCATGTGCCACCACAGGGAGCTCCTTAAGGCCAGCCCCTGGCACAGATTGCTCCTCATGGGATTATTTCCACTCAGTCCCCACCAAAACAGCCTCTCCTTCTGCATGAGCTCCTCTTCCAGCCCAGTCCTTGGGGCAGGGAGGGAGTTTTGGTGGATTTTCACCAAATTCCCCTTCTAGTCTGAGAGATTCCCCTACAGGTTTCCTCTCCTGTGTTTCCTGGCTGTGTGGGGTGTCTGTGCCCACAGCCAGGTCTGTCAGCAATGCTGGGGGCCTCACCATGAAAAAAGGTGTGAGAGGGCAAAATGCTGCCCAGGAGCACTGGGAAAAGGGAGGGGAACAGCCCTGCCATGCCCGTGGAGGTGCTCAAAGCACTGGAGGAATCTCCTGCAGCTGTTCCAGGCCTTGGGCTGGAGCAAGGGAGAAGTGGAAGAGAATGTGCAAGGTGGTGTTTTAATTTTGTCTTCATTTCTTGCCATCCGAACTTATGTTGATAATGCATTTAATTAGTTTTCCCCAAATCCAGTCTGTTTTGCTCATGGCAGCAGCTGGTCAGGGATCTCTGTGGTTTTCATGTTGAGCCATGAGTTTGCTAATCTTCTTTTCTCTCCTGTTGAGGAAGAGTGGGGCTGTAGGCAAAGCTCAGCCCAGCACTCTTGTGCAGCTCTGTGTTCACCCAGTGCTTGAGCTGTTCCTTGATTTTATCACAAACTTCTCCTTCTCTGTTGTTAATCTGGTGTCCAGAGGCCTCTAATCCAGCAGGAACCCTCCAGGTAAATCCCTTAGTCGGGCTGTGGGGAGTACCACAGCTGAAACGGGGCAGGTTTCAGGTTCTGGATTCCCTGGGCTGTGGGCATTACAAAGGCTCTGCGTGATCTCCTGCACTCTAACCAGATTTTCCTCAAAATCGTGAGCAACACACTTAGAGTTTTCAGCCACAGCTAAAATTCTGTGGCTAAAAATATTAACTAGGGCTGTGTGTGTGCTTATGATGGCTCCAGATGCAACTGCAGGCAAGTCTGTGTGCAAGGAATGCACAAGGAAAGCTGCACTCTCTGCATGCACAGGTCCAAACACTTGGATTCATTCTTAGGATAAAAACCCCTTCCCCTTCACTTGGTTTTACTGTAACTGACAAAGCTGCCTGACTCGAGCATTTCAGAAATCGAATGCTTAAGATTTCACTGTGGATTTTTTTGGCTTCAAAGTGATTTGGTTCTGTCCCCAGAGCCCGGTTAAATCCTTAGTTATAATGACTGCACACTGAAGGGTGCTGTTACATAGAAATGCTGTCCCATAATGGCTTCGTTGCTGTGGAAAATCCGATGTTATTTGGTCATTCGCTACGAGTTCCCTAAGCCATCAAGACATTTGCCTCAAGGCTACAAACACAAAGCTACAGGCAAAACCCTCTGGACATAATGAGTGGGCATTTATGCAGAACTAAAAACTGGAACAGCTGAGCAGTGGATCTATGAATAGCAAGCATGCCTCTAAGCACAAAAGACATCATTCTGCAATAAAGGGGTTTATAATGGTTCTGACATCTTGTATGTCAAGATCATGCTACGTTGTTGTAACTTTTTTTTCCCCCCTGTTTGTTTGTTTGAGCCGTGTTCCTTAAGTAAGGTGTGAGTAATTAAAGGGTGTGAAGGAAACCCTGTAGCTGGGTAAGAACAAAAAGTCGGGCCAAGGACACTTTTTGGCAAGATCCATCATTTTGATCATGTTTGCTAGGGAACAAGCTTATTGCTCCCGTGCTGTATTCCCAGATTCCACCCTTCAGGATTTCTTAGGGGGTTCCTTGTATCAGCAGCTCTAATAGGCTCAAATCTGATGTTGGCTGGGGAGTGTCTTCTGATGGAAACACAAAGATTGGACTAACCATAAACTACAGGGTCAGGGAGTCAGGCAATACAAAGAAGGGTAATAAAATTCAGAGTGATTTGGATCAACAGGGAGCTGGGGGAGCTTCATGCTGAGAAATGTACCCCGGCGAGGTCTCAGGCATTGGCAAATCATCTACAGGCACTTCCAGAGAAACGGCAAGAGCAAGATGGGGAGGGATGTGTGGCTCTTACACCAGGAGCATAATGAACACTCAGAGCAGAAACTGGAGCTGGAGTTGGAATATAGAAACAGCCTAGAGGAAAAACAGGAGGGGAAAGGGAGAGTAAGAATGCACAAGATGATCAATCATTATCTGTGTGTTTGCATCCACATGTACCTGATCAGTTCTTGAGACACTGTTGATTTCCAAGTTGGCGTGGAGTTTTAGGTTCTTTTTTTTCCATATTTTCCTTGTCCCTTGGGACTGGGAAGGGATGTGCCCACCCTTTGTGGATGGGAAACAAATTCAAACATATTTTGTGATCCTGGAAAAGTAGTTTGGGCCTCTCAAAACCACACATTGTAGAGAAGAGCAAAGCCCCCATACTGTGAGGCTCCTACAGGAAAATGTGGTGCAGGAATTAGGTGCTGCCTCTGACCTGAGACGTGATGGAAGTCTCTGCTGTAAAGCAGCAGAAACACCGGAGCTGGCTGTGACTGTGGCACAATAACCCAGCCCTTCACTTTGGGAAGCAAATTTCCCTTCCACCAGCACAGCAAGTGCAGAGATCAGTGCTAGAGAGTCCAGAAAGCTGGCAGAAAACTGGAGCCTGCACTACAGCACTCATTTCCTCATGTCCAATGCCTTGCACAGCCACAAGCAAATTGCTTCTCCCCTTGGCAGGTGTCCTTCCTTATCACTGAACACCAGCTACTGTGTCTCTTTTGCATCTCACCCTGCACAGAGTCTGAACTGCAAGATGTCAGATGTGGGAGAATGATACTTAAGTTGCTTAGGAAAGCAAAAGGATTAATTTAATTATCCCTCCATCTTCTTCCTTGCAGCTGATGGCTTTTCCTGCCAGGGATGAGACTCCTGAGGCTCTCTTGGAGAATGACAGCTCTGGCCTGCTGGTGAGTGATGGCTCTGTGTTTTTGAGGAGTTAAAAGATGGAGCAGTGGGGAAGAACTGGGATTGAACTGTTCCCTTCAAAAAGTGCTGAGTTAAACCCAAGGATTTCTGCTTGGTCAGTGGCATTGGCTGCAGTTTTATGAAGGTAAGGATGTGTCGGAAACCTGTCCCTGCTGAGTGGTCCTGCAACACCAAACAGGGGCAGCCTGGTTGTGGAGTCAGATTTGGTTCTGCTGTGGTTGTACCAGTTGTATTTCAGGCAAGGATTGTAATTTTTTTTTCCTGGAAAACATCTACTGTTGCATATTCTAGTAACATCTCTGTCTGTCTGTGGCAGAGAAGAAGTGATTTGGTAAAGAGGGATTTTGACTGAAACCTGCCTCAGTTATTTGGATGTTTGACTGGAGATGTGGATTTTTGGCTGGCAAACAAAATATCCAGTTGCAAAATGAAAAACAGGACATTAAAATACCTGTGGTTTTGTACACCAGTAAGTGAAGGGTAGAAAGGATGGGTAGTGACAGCAAAACTAAAACAACTGAGACTTGTGCATGGCCAGAGGTGATGGTGGCTTCTCTTCACCAAGGTTGTCCTGGCTCAGAGATGAGAGACAGAGAGGTTGGTTTATCTCCTGCTGTGGGTGTGTGCTGTCCATCACTAGAGGACCTGCAGGAATGGCAGGAGCAGGAGTAAATCCCCCAGGTTTGTGCCCTGAGGAGAGCCCATAACCTGGTCTCTGACCCTACACCAGGTGCTCTTGGCTTCGAGACCCGACTCTGCTTTTCTGTCCTTTATGTCCCAGTGCCCCTGGAAGCTGCAACCTGCTCAGAGGGATGGGAGAGTTGCTCCTTTGTCATGAAATTAAACCCTTCCCAGTAGTCCAAGAGTTCTGCTCCCAAAACATCTCCCTTATCAACTCTTCCCTGTACAAACTGCACAATCACCACACAGCCTGAACAGCAACTCGAGCTCATTTGCTTTGTGATTTGTGGTCAGATCATTGCATTTCAGCCTTTACCAATGAAAGGAAATTACTAACAAGACACTGGTATTTACATTAATTGTGGCTTTGGGGAGATAGTCCAAAGAAAATTATGCTAAAGTCAGTTATTATGTGTCTCCCTAACAATTAGGATGAAACCCAAAGTTTATAAAACAAAAGTTGATCTCAAACAGATTTTTTGCTGCTACTTCATATTTTCCCTAGGAAGAGCTGAGGGGGAAAATAGGGGCTTTATATATATATTTTTTTTCTTTTTCTTCCTCCTTTCTTTTATCCACCGTCTAAAAACAGCACAATGAACATGGCTGGAAAGGCAGCACGTGTGCAACTGCCAGGGAAACTCCTGATTTGCATTGGGCAGCACCTCAGCTTCCCAGGAGGGCTCACGGAGTGGGTCACTTGTCACACCCTCCACCCTCTAAATGTCAGGGTTTCCTTGGCTGAAGCTGTTGATTTTCAGTGGTTTTGTTTCACCTCCAAGCAGCTTCGTGCAGCTCTGTAGGCTGAGCAGAGGTTTTGCTCCAAACCCTTCCAGGTACTCCCAGCTCCTTTCATGTGTATCCCACGAGATAATCGTGTGAGTGTGCTGAGACTTCTCCTTGCTCCTGCTGCAATTTGAACTATTTCTGGACACTAATTCAATGCTTTTTATGATGTTAGATGTATGATGAAAAGTAATTTAAGGTTTCTCAGGGTGACTCACTTGCCAGCATAGCAGATCCAAGAAGCAAACGCAGATGTGAGATTTAAATTCTCTTTTGGCATAAAACACTGCCTCATGCTATAAACCACAGACTATGCCCAGTGGAGACTGGGAACACTATTCTTTTTTTAGCTTCAACTAGTCAGGTAACTTCTGACTGCAGAGGTGAGCAGGGATTCCTGCACCTTGTTCTCTCCCTGGATATCAGTGCTGTGTGTGCATCCTCACTAGTGGTGGGATGTGTCTCCTCCAGCTCTGGATGTCTGACCTGAGCTCCTTGTGGAGGCTCCGGAGTGAGGGAAGGCAGGCATTTCTCAAGGGTGAATCATCTCCCTCGCTGTCAATGTCTATTTTAGGGACATGCCTGAAGTGAGGTGAAATTAAACCCTTCCCCCAAAATTCCTCTGTAAGAAGGGGGATTTTGGATGCTCTGGGGAGGAAGCCTGGGCTTCCTCTCCTCAGATGACCCCTGAGCAGCCTCTTCCCTTACATCACTGCCTGAGTCCTGAGCAGATCCAGGCACAGCCGTGTGTGTTCTGGCACTCTGACACCCTCCTGCTGACCTGCTCTGGGGTTTTCCTGCTCCCCCTTCCCCTCTCAGAGGCAAAACGGACTGCACTGATAAGTGGCTGGCCACCAAGAGGCTGCAGACTGTAACTGGGTTTAATTATTAAGGTATAATTGAGGTCTTTGCGTTTATGGGATAATTGTTTCTTTTTTAATATAACTTAAACTTCGCAATACAAGAAACAGGCCCGAACCTGTGGATGGAGAGCTGGAAACTGTCTCAGAAGATTAAGGTCTCTTAATTGATTTCACACAAACAGGTGTGACTGAATTCATCAGAAGAAGGTTAAGACTAAATGTATTCTGCTAATTATGTGAAAATTGCCAGAGTGTGCTGGGTTGAGCAATTGCCTTCCCTTTGCAAGTGGGATCATTCCTCAACTGTACATCAAATGGGAAAAATGACATTTCCTAAGCAAATGAGCCAACCTGTCACACGCTGGGCCTTATTTTGAAATTCCTTTGCTTGTAGACACGTTGGCAGTGGTGGATTTGGCAAGAGGACCTGGGAATGTCCCTGCTGTGCTGTACCTGACTGGCAGTGTGGGAGGACAGGTGTCAGAGCAGGGCTGTGTCATTCCCTAAACTTCAGGAATCTGCCATTGGAAATTCCTGTTCTGGAGAACAGGAACAGCTCTGTTTAAAACTCTTACTGCTTGCTGTCAGTGCTTATGAGAGCTCTTAAGTCAGTTTTTTCTTGTTTAGTGAACTTTAGGCATTGGAGATGCAGAGCATGGACGTTTCAGGACCCTTTGTCCTGGGTCTCAAACTACCCACTGGAGTATAAAACTCTTCCCCCAGCTGACAAACAAACTGATTTATTCTGTTTGCTCTGCACCCTTTGCATCTGTCCTCCTGATCTCCCATCTCGAGGTGGAATTGGCAGATGGATCAATTGATTGGCAGCGTTGGGTGCAGCTGTAAAAAGACAAAATTCCTGCTTCTGAGCCCCCTCAGACTGTGCAGGCATGAGAATAAATCATGTGAGGAGACAAAAGTACCCCAGCACAGCATCACCAGTGCCCTGCAATTACCCCATGGTGCTCCCAAGAAAGCCATGTGCTGATGAAATTGTCCTTTGAGTCTCCAAACTGAAGGGTGACTTGTAGCCAAGGTGTGATTTCAGCAGCACATTTGCATAGAGATGCTCTAAAATTAGTTCAGTTGCCTAAATCGTTGTTTTGTAACAGCAAAGGTATTGTTTGTGACATTTGGAATTAATATAGAAAATAATATGCCTCGTGTATTGCTGTCTTCTAGTTTAATTTTGAGACCCAAATGCAGACTTGCATCCATGAGCAGTGAGTGATGATTTAGTGGCTCTTTGATTTTGTGTTTTACTCAAGTTAAAGTGAGCAACTACAGGTAATAAGGAGCAAAATCTTAATTTAAATCTGTATTTTTAAAAACCTCACTTAATTGCACCTCTACAGAATGTTGGGAAACCATCTTTTAAATGCAAGTGCAGAGTTTTATGTATATTATTTAAGATATTCACCATTCTTTCAGATTTTCAGCTCATTTTTTTTGGAGATGAGGCTTTCTGATGTTCAAATCCTATTATTTTTAGGGGATCCCAGCAGGAAAACCTGCCTGTGTCTGCATTTTGGAAAGGGGATGTAGTGGTTGTACCTGCACTTGCTGAATACGAGCTGAAGTTATGCTGCTAACAGAAGAAAAAAAAAAAAAATAGCATTACAAATGAACTAAACTTTGCAGAAGACATCAGACATAATCTTCCACTCTTCTTGGTTTTGGTAGAACATTAGGAGGAAGATTATTTCCAGATTTAGGCATCATAATTTGGGAAAGATATAGACGAGGTGAAGAGTATCTAAAAAGGAAGGGGAAAAAAAATAAAGAGTTAGTGAAAAAAGATCGAACTTGGGTTGCTTTTCTTGCATACAAGACCAGGATGGCATTATGAACCTTCAAAAAGAAGGAAGAGAGTTAATCCTCTCTGTCCAGTCACCCATAAAAATAAATTTCTTGACTACAAAGCTGGACATCAAAAGCCATTTGTAGCCGTGAGAGGATATTTGTAATAGATTGTGAGTTTCAGCTGAGGAAAGGATCAGACAAACATCAGTTTGGAGTGGGGAGGGGAATAGCTGGAAGATTGCTCCAGATCCCTTCCAGCCCTGTTGTTCTAATTTTATGATTTATTTTTTTAATAACTGCTGTGAGCACTCTTGTACAATGGGTTAGAAGAAGTCATTTTAAAGAGTTGTAACTTCATTTACTGAAAAATCATTCTTTATTCCAAGTAAACATGTCAGCTTCGTTTTCCCATCCTGGATTGCAATTTTTTTTTTTTTTCCTAGAAAAGTGTCCTCCTTTAAATGGAACAAGAAGAAGAAGCTCTTTGGCAGTTCCCTGCCAGTTTTTCCAGAAATATATCTCTAGGTGAAAGAAAAAACTCTCCTCAGAACATATTGTCTGCAGGAGAGAAAAAAATTAAGTCTGGAGTTATGTAGATGTGGAAAAGGATCAGCGTCTGACACTCACTCACTCTCGTTCAAGTTGAAATTTATTTTGCAAATAGAATCCCTGCTTCTTGCCATCTGCTTCAAACATCTCCTTCAGGCTGACTTTTGGCTGTTCTTCATAGGAACTCTTTATTCTGTACATCCAAAGTTTCATTTGTTTTCCGAAGGGGATGAATGCCCTGATTCCTTTGCTCCTTTGAAAACTCAAGCTGTTTTGGTTTTCTGTTTTTTTTTTAAATCAAGACTGTCAAGAGGGCTTTGCAATTGATAGGATTTAAGCACATGCCTTAAAATATGAAGATAAATTGGGTGCTTCCTATTTATTTGCTGCCTAACACAAGCTCGTTTTATCAAAACAAGCTCGTTCAGGCTCTCACCTCGCTGCTCTTGTGCTGGCATTAATCAGAAAATCTAAAATCCAAAGTTGCTTCATGAATTTGGAGCAGGGAAAGAGCTGTGAGAGGCAGTTTGGAGGGGCAGGAATCTCAGTCAGACCGAGAGCAGACGAGCTTAGCTCCTCTGAATGCAAACCAGTCCTCGGCAAAACATCTCCGGGGCATGGCTGTGAAGGGGGAAATGATTGATTGGAATAGATTTCCAAGTGAATTATCTAATCCAGAGTTATTTGCCACATCCTCTCCAATTGATGAAAAAACAACACCATGCACTGAGAGGGTTTTGCTCTCCAAGGTGTGAGGTTATACAGGAATTACTGGTATTTTTTTAGTGATTGGAAGCACTTAATTCTTGGCCCCCTGCCTCATAACACAGCCCAGGCTGGTACAAGCAGTTCTGCAAAACATATAATTTTACTTCACTTGTTTTAATGATCAGGAAACGTCTACTTTTAAGCTGATCTCTGCCGTGCAATTACAAATGTTTTGGTGGAAACACTTTTTCAAAATTAGTTTCATTCCCTTAATGACTCTAGTTAGACTGTTCCATTAGTAAGCAAAAGAATTGCAGTCTCTCATCAGGTTGTTTAGGTTTCCAAATCCAAATTTGTTTCTGTTAAGAAACTGGATCAGAGTTGATGCTTTTAAAAAGCTTTTTAAAAGATCCTCGGCTTTGGAGAAATTAGATTTAAAACCAAGCTCTCTTTTCCAGGTCAATTACTGTTTAATTGAAAAATATATTTAAATATTTCTGTTTAAAACAAAAAACCCATAATGTCCGAATCTTGAAGTGTGTTTTTTAATTTATTTTCTTGTGCTGGTGTGGAAATAGAGAGTGGAACAAAACTCTCTTCTGTGAGGGGCAGAAAATTCTGGAAATAAGAAGCTAAAATTGTACAAGAAAAAGATATTCCTGCTACTTAAAAAAGCTGTATTAATTTCTACTAACTCGTGATAGAATAGGATAAATCAGGCTGGATTTTGGAGGTTTAGGGTCACAAATACTGTCAATAAACTCTTCTGGCCTTTTCTGGAAGGAACTTTAAAACTGTTGAGGTTTTTGGGGGAGCTGGCAGTGAAATCTCAGGAATTCAGAGGTGGGATGTGTGTCAGTCCTTCCGTGGGAATGTTGCTGGCTGTCTCTGGCGCTGCAGATTGAGATATTATTGTGTAAATGAAACATTGGCTATTCATTTTCCACAGAGGAGATTCAGTAATTACTGTGCTCACCCAGTAGATGACAGCTGTTATCATTCTGATGAAAAGAGCCCTAAATTAAAACCCTGTTGCTTTGCATAGATCCCTGTCAGAAACAAATGTTAATTTTCTTGGTTGGTCAACCTCCTTCATGGAGTCCTCTGGCAGGTATAAATAAGGTCCAGCTCTATTTTTGTTCAGTGTGTTGTTTCCTGGTGTGCTGTTAATTTTGCAGCTGAGAGGATAAATCCACAATTAAATTTTGCTGGGTTTGGGTGCCTTTCTGCCATTCTTTAACCAACACTGGGGCATTTTGTGCAAAGGCTCAAATCTGGCCGGATCTTTTTTGGTTTGCCTTGTAAAGCGTGGTGCAGTTGGAGAGAGAAGCTTTGGTGAGCAGGATGTGTTCCTAGCACAGATCTCTGCACACACAGAGGCTCTTGGAAAAGCAGGAATTTCCTCCCTCTTCCCAAGGGTCGGGGATTAACGTGGTGACATCTGCACAGCCAGGCTGGGGAGGCGCTCCTTGGGCACCTCTTGTTTCCTTTGGAAACCTTTCCCAATTATAGGAGATTAAACCCGTGAATGTGTCATCATTTCAGGCCGGATGTCGACTGCGAGCAGCACTGCTCTGGGCAGATAATGAGGGGAAAATGAAGTTGTTGGTAGGGCAGGTTTGATAAACAGAGCAGTGCAGGGGGGGTTAGGGGATGGAGGAGAGCTCTGCCATGTGAGGGTTTTGGCCATGAACATCCCACTGCTGTTACCCCCCAAAATTCCAGATTTACGTATTTATAAATTTATATATAGATTCCAGATTTATAAAATTCCAGATCTCTAACGTTACCTGGCATTCCAGAGTTCTGCTAAAACTACAGCCTGTCACTGCTACCCCATTTTTGGAGGTTTTGGCCATGAACATCCCACTGCTGTTACCCCCCCCCCCCCCCCCCCCAGAATTCCAGATCTCTAACATTACCTGGCAGTCATTCCAGAGTTCTGCTAAAACTACAGCCTGTCACTGTTACCTGTACTTGGAACCGCCTCTGTTTCACAAGAACAAAATTCAGGCCACACCAAGAACCCTGTTCTGTGCCTTTCTTTTTATTTAAGACCTCCACAGTTTATTGCAGGTGCTGTTCCAAAGGTGCTGAATAAAAAACTCGGATGGACAAGGGTGTGTGCAGGGTGAAACCTTGAATTGTATCTGGGGTTGGAGGGCTCTTATTTCTGCAAATTTAGTAAAGCACAGCTTGAAGGGCAGCAGAGATTTGAAACCCAAAGATCCTGGGGAAAATTCGGATCTACTCTGGGTTCCTAACTTTGTTTCCATACTGAGAGTTGTTCATCAAGCAAATAAAGATCACTGGAGTGTCCCCTGGAAAACAAGCTCTCTGATCAATTTAAGAATGCAAGATGCTTTATTTTTTTGAAGGCAGTGGTAAATCATGTCTTTAGAAAAATGCAGTGCCTGTCCCAAGGCAGAAGAGCAACAATAAAAACTATCTTGAGCAAATATTGCAAGAGAAACTTAAAATATAATCAAGCCCTCTATCTGTGTAAAATAGTATCTTTTCTGCAATGTTAGTGATCCAGGAGTAATTAAAGCAGGCTTTTGCAGAGAAATACCTCCCTGAGATTGTACAGAGGAGAATATTTTGGCTCTTTACAGAATTAAAATTTTGTTTTGGGCTTTTTTCCCCCCCTTTTGCCTAAAGCTTCAAGGGCAGTGGGAGTATTGCCTGTGGCTGTCATTACTCCAGGGCCTGCACCATTTGCACGCTCCAAGTCTTTGGAGTTTCCGTGTTGTACAGATTCTCCCTGGCTGAGAGGAAATGTGAGTTTAATGGGGTTTGTGTTTTTAAAAGCTGGGGATGAATGTCGTAGCTCCAAGGACTGCAGTGTGTGAGAACCTCCCTGATCCCTCTGGAGAGGGAGTCGTGATGGCTTTGGTGCCTTCTACCTCAGCTCCAGGTCTGCAGTTTGCTTGGGTTTCTAAGATTAAAAATTGCCAGGAGCCTTTTTTCTTTTTCTTTTTCTTTTTTTTCCCCCTTCATTGTTCTCCTTTGGACGGATGAAACAAGTTAGGGCTCTCTCCAAACAGACTCGTGTGCAGCTTTCCCTAAGCAGGCAGCTGTCTTTATTTTAGTCGGTTTCTATTATTTTATTTGTTTTTTCTTGGTGGCTGAGTCGTTTGCAGGCACTTGGAGAGGGCTGGGGAGGAGAGAGGAGCTCTAGGAATTGTCCTTTCTCCTCCTGGCCTGGCTGGGACAGGGAGATCCCAGGACAGGCTCATTGCTGGGCTGCGCCTCGGGCCCCAGTGCAAGCGGTTGCAATTTTGGTTTTTGTGAACACTCTAACTTCACAATTTCCTGAGTGCTTGTGCCATTTATTTATGCTTGCCTTTTATTTATATTCATAGAAGTGCATGCAGACACAGAACTGAGGCTTACAAAAAGTTCAAGCCAATACTTGCCATTTTTTCGGAGATATTTTCACAGCTCTAATATTCAAACGCTGCTTTTACTAATTAAGTTTTCTTAATTATATGATTTGCAAGATTAAAAGGCCACTGCCAATATAAACCACATATTGCCCCTGAACTGTTAGATTATTAAATTGAATTTTTAAATTAATTTTTACTTGCCATGATTTGTATTCTGTTTGTTCTGTGCTATTTTAAGCTTGGATAATAAATATCATGTCAGTCTCATATTCATTTGTGGACAATTCCAAGTTTTCAGTGCTACAGGGTAAGGGTTTGAAAGGCAACAACACAATTTTTTGTTTTGTTTCAAAGAATTGTTTTTTTTAATTCAGTTCATCTTACGCTTTACAGAAGGCTTTTATTTTTAAACAAAATAAAAAATAACTAGGCTAAATATAAGTTGACAGCATCTCTTGAAATTATATTCTTGTTTATGACAGTGTAGAGGAGAGGCACAAAAAGTCAGAGGTCATTTTTTACATGCAGTAAATTCTCATATGCAGGAATGTCTGGATGTGTAAAGTGTCTGTACAAGACTTGACTCATCTCTTCCTCTCTGATGGGATTTCTCAGGGCTATGGCTGTAAAAACTGCTCGTGATAAGAAGAGCTCGCTGTGAATGTCCTGGAACCCTGGGGGTCCTGGCTGGAGCCCCTCACTGCTCCCCAGCCATGGCCACAGGTCAGGGCCCCCAGCCAGGGCTGGCAGGGCACTGGCACTAAAATCGGGGCTGGGAGCAGAAGGAGCTCAGGGAGCTGCAGAGGGCAGGAGCTGCTGGGCAGGGAGGGCTGGAGTGGGTGGGTTTGGTGGGAACAGTGCAGCCACACCACAGGGGTCTGAGAGAGCACTTGGGCAGTGCTGGCTCATCAGCTGTGCCCCTTCCCACTGGAATGCAGCCCTTTGTCCCACAGCTGTGCTCAGGGACCTGTTCTTAGGGGTGATGAGCTCTGTGAGCGTGTGCTAGTGATGCCTTCCTGAGGCTGGCCTGGGACAGAGCCCAGCAGAGCCAAAGGATAGAGCAGGGATTTATTAGAAACCTCCCTGGGCACACCTGGGCAGCACCAGAGCCCCACAGCCAAGGGGACCCCAGAATGGGCACAGGATGGACACCTGGGCACGAGGGTCACCCTGGGATCAGTTCTGCTCCACAGCACATTGGAGTTCATGGTGCAATTCCAGCTCCAGGCCATGCAGCTCCATCCTCCTTGGGTTTCCTTCTCCCTTCACCCTTGGGTTTGTTCTTGGGCCTGGAAGTTGTCCTTGGTGCCAGGCTGGAGAGGGAATTGTTTTATCTCCCTGCTCAGTGCAGAGAGCTCAGCAGCACTGAATATAAAACCCCAAACTACCCACCAAAACAATTCAGAGTCTAAAAATATAAAAGCTCAAAGTGAAGGCATCGCCAGCCTGGTTTGAGAGCTGCTGGGGTTTGCCCTGGTGCCCTCCCAGTGCCACGGTGATCCCAGCCCAGCTGGGGTGATTTCAGGTGGGAGCCCCAGAGGGATGCAGGGATCATTGGAAATGTTTCCTCCTGACGTGTACCAATTCCACAGCATCCCAAATCCTTGTTGAAAGCCAAGGGGATCAGCACAGGGGGGCTCTGCCTTTAAGTCAAGAGCACCATGGGTTTAATCTAATTTCAGTTTTGGCTCCTCCAAGCTGGCGACCTTCAGAAAGCAGAGCACACTTGATGGTGAGCAGAAACTTGCATAACAGCTAATTGGTAGTTTGTTGTGTAATGGAGGAAAAGTGAAACTCCTGAGCAAAATTACCTCTTTCTTTCCTAAATTTCAAATACAGAGGGCCAGCACTGCAAGGTGCTATACAGGGCTATACCAGACTACCAAGTGGTTAAATTGCTATAATAAATTTTCTGCTCTTACAGTACTTACATTACAGAATTCTATTTCTGCCAGGAAGGGCAATAAGAAAATATGGCTGAGGCATGGAAGTGCCTTGAACTCAGAATTCATGTGGAAAAACTAAGATTCTGAAAATTTATTGTTGCAAATGAATCTTTAAGAAAATACAAGGTTCATGACTATTTGTCTCCTATTGACACTCAGCGTTTCAAATAAAATCTGTTGGGCACGTGCACATAGTCGTGGATCTTGTGGAAGGAAGGGTTTTCATAGAAAGAAAACGGTCAATATTTCTGGCATCTGACAGAACGTATTTAACAGAGCTTGAAATGGTGAGGATGGGGAGCAGGGAGAGAAGCTTTTATTCAGTCTGTGACTTCCTGAAAAATCACTCTGGAAAACCCCCACCGTGTGTGAGCACAGGCAGAGGGTGATGGTGCAGAAATGCCATTGGCTTTAGACACTGTCTTGGTAAGGACCTTCCTTAGAGTCCCTTCAGAATGCTGCCTCTGTTGTGCTGCTGTCCCACTTTATGACTATTTTTTTTTTTTTTTCCACTGCAAGAGATCTTGGATTGAGGGATTGTCCTGATGATCTGTTCAGTGTTCCAAGGGGGCTGACTAATCTGAAAAACCCAACAAGACAGCTGAAACCGCTGCCAAAAACTGTCATCCGTTCTGCTCTCTCAACTGCCAGCTTTCTGTGCTCTGGCTGCAGAGACAGGTCTACTCTTAAAGATGCAGCCTGACATTTCCTAATGCAGCAGCAACAGGGTAAATGATGGGGGAGTGATTTGGGGGCCGAGTTTTCCCTTTATTCTGTCACTTCTGAGTGGTTGCATTTCTCTCCTGAGGTAGCACTGAGCTCGGTGCCGCTGTTAATTCTGTCTGCTGAATACAATTAATCCAGTGGCAGAGAGGATGGAAATATTCTGGGAGGGGAAAGTGGCTCTGGGAGGTTGATATGGAGTTTGTGTGGCCTTTTTTTTTGGGCATCTCACAGCACTACAGCAACAAGAAAGGTGAATTACTCCTGAGCTGTGTTTCCTATACACTCAAAGCAATAATAATAATAGTAATGCTTTATTCCTGCTGTGTGTGAATGCTGGGGCTAAGCATGAGAAAAGGAGGCTCCTTGGTCTTTGAAGGGAGGGATTTTGGAGCTTTGGAAGGAGGAAGGTGGCCAAACTCTCCCCTGCCTGATCCACACCCTGTGTTTACACAGGCTGGGGGTGGAAGGCAGGAGAGCCCACAGCAAAAAATTCCAGCCCCGAACTGGAATTGGGACACCTCCACACCAAGGTCCTGGGCTTTAGGGCTTTTCAGAAGCCATCCCTGGGTGCCTTGCTGGGACTCCCTAAGAAAACTCTTCAGCTATGGAAGTATAAGTCAAAAGAAAAAAAAAAATGTTTTGAAAGTAAACTGGGTAACTGCAACTGCAAGCTTGAGGGAATGTTTAATGGGGCCATTAATAAATGACTCAGGCAGCCAATGGGACATAGCCTTTGGTCTCATGCCTTGCACTGCTGCAGAGGCTCCCTGTAATGAACACACAAAACGTGCCCCATCAAGCCTTGGTGCTTTAGCACAAAACACTCCTGAATTTAATGTTTGCTGGATGGCAAAGCGGTGCCTCCAGTAAACATCTTGGACAACCAGTACTGAGAAAAATGTTATTAAAGGATGGATTTTTCTACGGGGAAATCTTTAACTCTTTTCAGAACTTTTAAGAATATCCAAACGTCCTGGGTAGAGGAGAGGAGCAACCTTCTGAGCTTTAACTTGTGGGCAAACCCCTGCGTTAACCCCCAGCACGTTTGCAAGTGGTGAGAGGTGGGAATGTCTCCAGGACTGTTCTGCTGTGTTAGCAGCGTGTTTTGATCCTGGCTGGAGCTGCAGTAAACAGAGCATTGTAAGAGCAGTCCCCAGTGCTCTAGATGCTCGCTAGGATAGTGCAGGGTGCTGCAGGAGCCCCTAACTGAAGATTAAATTTGATTAAATACACTCGCAGCAAACTGGCTTGGTTGTGCCAATTAACTTGGAAGTGCAGCAGTGTTTTATTGCTTTAGGAATGAATGGTACTTATTGGCTTCTTATATAACAGTTTGACTTCCTCATCCAGTCAGAAAATTGAGCATCTGTCAGACCATCAACCCATAAATGTCTTCATTAGATCTGATAAACAGACCGTGGCAAGCCAGAAAGTTGGAAGGTCCCACCCTTCTGCCTGGGGGGCTGGACTCACTTAACAGGCTTAAAAGGAGAGATCTGTGTAAAACTGGGGGAAGAATCGCTCTGGGTGAGCCAGAGAGGGGAGCTGAGCTGCTCTGAGACGTGCCCAGGTGCAGCACTGAAATAACCTCTCTCAGGGCCACTGGGACTCTTCCCCATCCCTGTTACCAAACAAACAAAACCTTGGCAAGTGCCCGGTGCGGGAAGCTGTCCCCAGACACATTGCTGGGTGTGATCCCAATAAAGCTGGGCTCCAGCCTGCTGCCAGCTGAGAGCCCTCTGCAAAGCGCCAGGCTTGTCACTGATTTGAAGGAGCTCTGTGACCCACAGGCTGTGTGTTGTACCAGGGTAGAGGTGTTTTCTGGAGCTCCTCCTGCGGCTGTGGCTCCAAACATTCTGCTGCTGCTGTGGTGCTGCACAAAGAATTGGCATCACAAACCAGGGGGGCATCACCCACAGGACGATGCTTCCCCTGGCTAAGTTTTGGAAGTGGGAGCAGCCTCACCTCGAGTGGTTGTGGAGCCTTTGTGCCTGACCTCGGTGCAATAAAGCCCGTGGCGCTGGCAGCAGAGATGCTGACAATATCGCAGTAGAAGGTGGAAGTCCTTAATCACACAGGGCTGCATGGATGTTTTGTTATTTCCTCGAATAAGAGAAGGCACAGGCAGGTGAGCCTTGAAGGGCTGTTCCTCTGAGTCTTCCTTCAAAGCCAGAAATTCTTTTTTATCTCCCACAAACTCCTGCCTCGCTCTGTGCTCTGACAAATCTGTCCCTTTAAATAAAGCTGCTGCTCTTGCACAACCTTTGGTCTTGCAAAATGCAAAGCCATCTGTTACAACCTCAATTACAGGTTAGAGGAGACAGAAACTCATTTGATGGACTGCAAGAGCAGGATTTGCCTTCTCTGTGTCTGAGGGAAAGGACCAACCTTTATGACAGAGGCCAGGTCAAGAATGAGGAGTTTTGTCTATTAAAGTAAATTGATGATGGGGAAAACTCTAAAAGACAGATTGAGTTCATACCGAACTTTTAAATGAAATCTAAATGTCTCTGTGTGTGTAGTGGTATGTACAGACCTTTTTCAATTTTCCCTCAAAGTTTGTAAATGTTCCTGAAGTGCTGCTCTGCATTTTAAGATTCCATACCCTCATGAAGAAAAACTCAAATACTCACTTGAGCTGCTGCTGGTATATTGTTACTGAGACAAAATAATTTAGTTTCTTCTTTGCAAGCTCAGCCTAAGCAAAAATAATTAGCACATATGAAATGAAGTTGACAGGCTCTTGATTTTGATTTTTAGTGGGAGATGAAGATTTTAGAGATTTTGTAAAGCTGTAATCACCCGATTTTATAAAATCTTTTATTTAAAAATTTCTAAGTGCAGTAGCACAAAAAAGTCAAACTAAGTATATGGGGAAAGCCTCTAAGAAACTTCCAAATGTAGCTTAAAAATAGATCCTCTTTGTTTTCTTTCCCCTGTGGGTAATTCATGGATTCCCAGAATGCACAATCAAGCTTTAGTTTTGATGCTCGGGGTGGAGCAGTCACTCCTCCAATTAAACCAAAGCTGTTTATATGACAGATATGTATATTGGAGATATTTTTTCCTCGCTCTGTTGCCATTCCCTTGGGAATAGGAAGGAATAGGAAGGCCAGGTGCCCATCCTGGTGAACTCCTGGCTCCAGGAGTTTTGCTCACACTGAGCCCTTTGGCTGGGCTCTGTCTCAGGCTGTCCTAACCCTGGGATTCTCTTCCCTTCAAGGTGAGACCAACCCAAAGCTCAGATCACCAGTGAAGTTTCCCTTCCCCCTCCTGTCCAGCAGCCTGGGACAGGTTTGATTTATCTCTGCTGGAGCACAGGGAGGTGATTGCTGTGCACAGGGAAAGAATCTGAGACAAACCTGAATGTGCTGAATTTAAAAAAAAAAAAAATAATAAAGTAGGTGAAAGCAGTAAATATGGCAACTATGCCAGTCCTTCCTACTCTGCTTTTCTGCTGCATTCTTGTTATACAATGGTGAGAGCTATTGCAGGGAGGACTGTTGAAAGATGGGGGATTTAAGAGAGCTGTGATGGCTCTGTTGGATTGCTGCCTATATTTGGACTGTATTTATTATTCTCCTTCTATTAAGGTGCTTAAGTATTCAGAGTTGGGTTTAGACAAGAAATAAATATCTGAGCAGCTGTGACTACATGTCTGTTGGTGATTAGTCATCACTACGACTCTTCAGAGATGGATTTACCAGCAAATTGTTAAAATTCCCCCAAATGGAGGGCAGAACAGTGGAGAAAATTGAGGTTTATTTTGCTGTGTTTGGCTGGAAGTTTAACCTGGAGCAATCCAACAGGCCAGGAGAGGAGAGATCCTGACCTGGCACAGGGGAATGAGCTATTTAGGATTCTCCTTCCTTGCAGGTGCTGTTTTCTGCAGCTCACCTGCCAGGATCTGGGGAAAATGCAGAGAGCAGGGAGAGATTTATCAGTGGTATTTGCCAAGAGAATTGTTGAGCTCTTGGGCAGGGGGAGCCTGGTTCCACCTGCACTGCACTGATGGAGTCTCCAAGTGCTCAGCACCAGCTTTGGCTCTGCTGGGAGAGGCAAGGAAGGACTGAACACTGATTTCAGCCTCAGGCAGGCACTGCAGGGGAGGCTCCTGCACATTAAGGTTTATTTTCCTGAAAATATGCAGAAAAACGATTTCAGTCTGTTCCATGATTCTGGCTGATGTAATACATTGCAGCACAACTCCGTGTTCTGTTGTTCTCCTTGGGTTTGTTTTGTTTTCAGAAGAATTAAACATTCACCATTTTTCCCCCCTCTAAAACTTGAAGGAAGGATGCCTACATTTACAGTAGAAAAAAAAAAAAAATACCTGCTTGCTTTGGTCCCAGAAAGGGAGTTTTGATAGAAATCAAAAGAGCTTATAGCATCTCTCCTGACCATGTTGGAGAGAAGTGGATTATTTTTCTCCTCTAACAAATCCTGCAGGAGGTTTTGCTTTAGTTCAGGATGATGTTGCTCATTGGGTAGGGACAGAGGGAATAAAACTGGAGTTTTGGAAAGCCATCCCTTCTCAGCAAACATTCCCTGCAAACAGCTGGCTGAGGGAAGGCTCATCAACCACAGAAAATGCTAATTGGGGAAATTGGGATTTGGTTTCCTGCCCTGCCTCACACAAGCAGGGTAACCTGGAGAATTTTGCTTCAGGTGGGGCTATTCCTGTCCTGTAGGTGACCCTAATTTGATCCTGAAATGGGTAAACTCAGAAATCTCTTGGAAAGGTCCAGTGGAGGAGTTCAACAGTTGTTGATGCCTCTGTAATTTTTAGGGGTGGTGGTACCAACTCATGTTGAGTATTTCATGTTCAGAATAATTTTGGCTTCAATTCTTATCCCCCACCAGAACTTGTGAAATGGATGTAGGGGGAAGAATTCCTGGTCAAGCCCCACAGTTGCTGGTGTCAGCTGACTGCAAATGATAAATCCCATCTTTTATCAACAGCTGAACTTGTGATACCTGGTTTGTCTCTTGGGGAGATCAATTTGTAAGACAAACATTTCTTGGTCCAGCTAACACTTGACACTGTGAAAGTCAGGGAACAGTTTCTGGCCAAATGTTCCATGGCTCATAATTCCAGTAGGATTAGGATGAATTTCCCATACCACCTATCTGTCCTTGTTTAATCCAGAAACATTTGCTTCTGGCTGCCTCACTTGAAGTCTTGGCTTCTCACTTGGGAGTTATTGTGAAGCCTCAGGAATTACTCACTGGATGTATTACATGCCATAAAAATACTGAATGTGCTTTTGAGTGAAATGGGGTTTGGGTGTTTCCAGCAGAAGTAGATAATCCTTGAAAATTTTAGGTTTTTTCTTCATATTCCAACTACTCCAGGAAAAAAAACCCAAAAGACCCCAGAATAACAACAGGAAAAAGAAACCCAAACCCTAGAAGATTCAAAAAGAGCTCATTTTATCAAGGTGTAGTAAAGATCAATCCATTGGAGTCTGTTTTACTTGCCTCATTCCCAGGTATGGGGAGGATTCCTGTTCCACAAGAGCTGTCTGCTCTGAGCAGTGAGGTCCCATGGGGACAAAATAAGTCCTCAAGTGGTGGTGGGCTGAATTTCCTCACTCAAGCTTTTTAAAATTCAAGAATGTGTTAATTCAAGCATCTCCAAGCTTTGAGTGTACTGATTATGCAAGCAGAGAACATCATTTTTCCCCCTCTTTCAACAAATAGCTGAATATTTGCACTGTGGTGAGGCTGGGGAGGCACAAGCTGTGTTCCAAAGGCAAAGCAAGGTGCAGTTCCTGCCCTGACTTGTAGGTGTTTTTCTAATTAAATCCTTTGCTAATGATAAGACTTTTGCTTTCACTTTGTTATTTTTGGTTTTCTGATCCCTTTTAATAGAATTAATATATATATATATTTTTTTTTAATGTGGATCTTTGCAGCAATGGCTCAGGGAAAGGGGATCCCTCAGTTCTGGCTGTACCCTGAGTGGTCCCAGGCAGAGATGCAGATGATTTAACTGGTCCCAGCAGAACTCCAGCCTGGCCTTCCTGCAAGGAGAACCATGGACTGTATCTGAACTGTTTGTGCCCCCTGAGCTGGTTTGTCAGTGAGCAGTTCTGTGCTGAGATGTCTCAGGTGTTTCTCTTCTCAAAAGGCTGCTGAAGTTTGAAACATTCCCTGCTAAACACCCTGTGATCCTGCAGGAATTGCTCCCTCAGTCCCAACACACTCCTCTAATCCCCAAAAACGTGCTGTGCCAGCTTGGTTTGTCTTCCTCTGCTGCCCTGGGTGGTTGTGAGAGGGGTGTGGGGGAAAGCCACTGCCCTGTGGAATCCCTCTGAGGGGGATCCCTCCATCCCTCTGAGGGGATCCCTCCATCCCTCTGAGGGGAATCCCTCCATCCCTCTGAGCCCATGGAATCCCTCCATCCCACTGAGCCCGGGGAATCCCTCCATCCCTCTGAGCCCATGGAATCCCTCCATCCCTCTGAGCCTGGGGAATCCCTCCATCCCTCTGAGCCCATGGAATCCTTCTATCCTCTGAGTTTGTGGAATCCCTCCATCCTCTGAGCCCATGGAATCCTTCTATCCCTCTGAGTTTGTGGAATCCCTCCATCTCTCTGAGCCCATGGAATCCTTCTATCCCTCTGAGTTTGTGGAATCCCTCCATCCCTCTGAGGGGAATCCCTCCATCCCTCTGAGCCCATGGGATCCCTCCATCCCTCTGAGCCATGGAATCCCTCCATCCCTCTGAGCCCATGGAATCCCTCCATCCCTCTGAGCTCATGGAATCCCTCCATCCCTCTGAGCCCGGGAATCCCTCCATCCCTCTGAGCCCGGGAATCCCTCCATCCCTCTGAGCCCGGGAATCCCTCCATCCCTCTGAGCCCGGGAATCCCTCCATCCCTCTGAGCTCATGGAATCCCTCCATCCCTCTGAGCCCATGGAATCCCTCCATCCCTCTGAGCCCGGGAATCCCTCCATCCCTCTGAGGGAATCCCTCCATCCCTCTGAGCCCATGGAATCCCTCCATCCCTCTGAGCCCTGGAATCCCTCCATCCCTCTGAGCCCATGGAATCCCTCCATCCCTCTGAGCCCATGGAATCCCTCCATCCCTCTGAGCCCATGGAATCCCTCCATCCCTCTGAGCCCATGGAATCCCTCCATCCCTCTGAGCCCATGGAATCCCTCCATCCCTCTGAGCCCATGGAATCCCTCCATCCCTCTGAGCCCATGGAATCCCTCCATCCCTCTGAGCCCATGGAATCCCTCCATCCCTCTGAGCTCATGGAATCCCTCCATCCCTCTGAGCCCGGGGAATCCCTCCATCCTCTGAGCCCGGGAATCCCTCCATCCCTCTGAGCCCGGGAATCCCTCCATCCCTCTGAGCCCGGGGAATCCCTCCATCCCTCTGAGCTCATGGAATCCCTCCATCCCTCTGAGCCCATGGAATCCCTCCATCCCTCTGAGCCCGGGGAATCCCTCCATCCCTCTGAGGGAATCCCTCCATCCCTCTGAGCCATGGAATCCCTCCATCCCTCTGAGCCCATGGAATCCCTCCATCCCTCTGAGCCCATGGAATCCCTCCATCCCTCTGAGCCCATGGAATCCCTCCATCCCTGGCAGCTCCTGGAAGGCAGCCCCACATGCAGCTCCTCCTGCATCTGGCTGAGCTGTCCCAGGCTGAGAACCCAGCACCTGAAACTCTGTTAATTCCTGCATGGAGGCTCCCGTGGGCTCTGCACAGCATTTACTGAGGGACAGGCAGGGGTCCCTCCCTGCTGCCCCAGAGCCAGCCTGCAGTGC
Source organism: Sitta carolinensis (assembly GCA_032173965.1). Lineage (NCBI taxonomy): Eukaryota > Metazoa > Chordata > Aves > Passeriformes > Sittidae > Sitta > Sitta carolinensis. The sequence goes on along the minus strand of CM063300.1, from coordinate 12,454,232 downwards.
CAGCCTGGTGGGCAGGCATTGCACAGAGCTTAACCCATCGTGCCCATGGTCTGTTACCTTCCCAAGCTCTGTTCTCCATCTTCTTCACCCAATTTCATAGGGAAAAAACCAAAGGGCACGTGGGCTGTGAAATGTTTCTTTGAACTTTGCAGACCTGAGAACAAATTGAGGATTCAGCTGATTCTTCCTAGCTTGGAACCTTTCCATTGACCCTTGCAAGGAGCTGGAATAAGGTCTCACCATTATGTTGCCTTGATTTCTATTTTTCCTCCTTCTGGTCAAAATGCATAGAATTTGTAAATTCCTATGAAGGGATTGAAAGTGGTGGCAGAAGCCTAAAGGTGATGGATTTCCTTGAAGTGAAATTTCCAAAATCTAACAGAAATTGCATGAAAGAGAGTGGGACTTGGAGTTCTTGGATTTATTTTTCTCTTTATATAAAATGAATTATAACTAAACAAATATTGAGTTACAATTAAACTGGTTGGCTTACCATGGGTCTAAATAAGTGCAGGGCACTGAGCTTTCAGGTGCCCAGCATTTAAGGTCTTTTTTTTTTCAGTTGTTCAGCATTTTAATACCTGAACAGGTTCTCTGGTCTGAAGGAAGAGCCACGTACCATATTTTCATTGTTTTAGAAAAATCTCTGAATATTTAAAAACTCTCTGGCTTGAAACAATTGAAATTAGTTTATTAATGACATGGTACAAAACTGAATGAGCAGGAGAGTGCTCATTGACAAGACAGGCATGTAATTCCTCTTTTTGTTGGTCTTTATTTGACAATAATATTTATATTTGTGATCATATTTTTTGATCATTATTTGACAATCTGGAATACAAATTTTAACACATTTTTTGGGTACATGGAAGTGCTGCAAGGGTTCTTTGAGTGTAGCCAGGGCTGGGTAATGTGGGTGGAGGGATCCAGGACTGTTTTCATCAGCAGCTGAACTGGTCTGGCAGTTCCTAAATGGGTTAAACTTCAAGGTGGGTTTGCTGAATGCTCCAAAGGGAGAATTTAAAATCTTGTTTTTAATGTTTTTTATTTTCCCCCCAGTCCTGCCCATTGAATGCAGAGTATGACAGTACATGAGCAAGTTTTGCCTTAGATTTTTTTTTTCATATTTATTTAAAAAAAAGCTCTCAATTTAAGACCGTATCCTCTCCTATAAGTCCAGCAAGCAAAACTAATTTTTTACAGCATCATTTGTGAAACAAACGAACTTTCCTAAGCCTGCATGACTGTAGGCTATGCAGAAGGTATATGTACAACCCCCAGAAAGGAATTTGTGAGTGCTGTGGGCAGCTGAAAAGCCTGGTAGACATTGGGCATCATGTAGGATTGTGGCAAAGCAATGGCAGGGTGGTCGGGTTTGACAACTAACAACGTCGCGGGGCTTTGACAGAATCAGAACTTACAAGTGGTGTCAATCATTCTGCACATGCCACTTCCAATTTGTCCTGCTGGGGAGGACACCCGTCCCCAGAGGGGCCTGAAGTGCAGCTGCCAATGTCACAGCACCAAGGACACGGCGTGGGGGCTGCACTGGGGCTGCAGGGGATGGGGGCACACACGGCTCTGGGGTGGCCTCTCCTCTGAAGGAGCATCTGCCCAGAGTGGGATGAGGGAGAGCTGTAGGTGCCAGAGAGGCCAAGCCATGGCTTCAGGTGTTCTGAAGAACAGGAGGGAGTTTGCAGCACTAAGGTCAGGATGCTTGGAATGCATCGAGTTCATATTAATGGTGCTCACTGGGCTCTTCTGCTTCTGGCTTGGCTCTGGGGATGAATATTTCTAAATATTAATCTGGGGGATAAATTCATCTGGGGGATGAATATTTCTCCCTTCTAAACTCACCTGAATTTTTGATGTTGTCCCTGAAAATCAGCCTTCTGATTTGTTTTGGTATAATAGAGTCAATTCTCATGAATTGTAAGATAAACAAGGATCATGTTTGCATTCCTTTGTAAAAGATCTCACCTGATGGACTTCTCAAGTGAGCAGTGGGGATGGAGAGGTGGGAACTGCTCTGTGCAATCTCTGATCACTGTCCAGAAACTGAGAGATACAAGGTCAACAATAAACTGGAGAGTTCTTTTCTTCTTCTCTACCTGAGCACCTGTTGTGTGTGTTGCTGTGTTCCCTCTCTGTGTCACAGTGACATTCACTGTCTTAAAAGGAGGATAAATATATTTTACTCCCTTTTTTTGTTCTTTTTTTTTTTTTTAAGCCACAAAGGGTGCAGCATGAAAGTCTCCATATTTTCCTGCTTCCACTTTCATGTGCTTTTTACAAATCAATACTATCAATACAATTGGCACGATTTTCTTCAGTGCCCAAAGTCCCATCCAGAGTGAGCTCTGTGCAGGAGCTGCAGGACTGGAGTTTGAGCTGTGTCTGCTCAGATATGCCTTGTTCTGATTAAAAGGCTGCACATGGCAGGGAAGGAGGGCTGTTTTTCCAAGTCTGCCCATGCTGTGGTTGTGTTTAATTTCTGTTTTAATCTTCTGGGCAGCACACACACCAGTATCCAAATGCCAGTGCTGTCCAGACGGGTTCTCCATCCCCTGGCTCCTCCTGCTGCTGTGGTGTTGTGTTTATCGTGGCTGATTTGGGGGTACCCAAGTGGTTCTGTGTCTGCTCTGGTAGAAGTCAAACAGTTCTAGCACACCCTGGGGCAGAGTCTCAGTGCTGGGGACAGCTCTTGGTGGCAAGAGTGACTGTGTGTGTGGGGCTGGCACTGCAGGACCATGAGGGGGGCTCTGCTTCCCCAGGACTCAGACAGAGCGAGTGATCAGAGAAATGAGGGAGGAATTCACAGGTCAGAGCTGTAAATAAAATCCACGTGGATTTTGAGTGCTGTGAGAAAGAAGCCTTTACATTGACTGATGCTCTCCTGCCTCTTTTGAAATGTTCTATTACAGATTTACGACCCTGCTCTGGGGAGAGAAAGCAATAAGAGCAGTAGGGTGGCCAGCACATATAAAACTGTGATATTATTTAATAGAACTTTAATGCTCTAGAGAAAAGTGGGTGTAACAGTGTAAGGCTACTCCAAACTGTAAATCTCCAGTGCATCCTCAGAGTTTCCCATTTGTTGCTTTACTCTCAGCTGGGTGAGTAGCAGTAGTAAAAAAACATGTGCAAGCTGTGTCATCTTTGTGTGGGGCTGAGCACAAGTGCAAATTCATAGCTGTGGAAATCTGCTGGTTTGATTCTTTCTGCTTTATTTTGAATGCTTAGTGATGTGCCCAGAACCCTACTGCTGCACAGGCAAAGCTCCAAAGAATGATGGGCTCGCCTCCCGTTTTTATTTGGCGTTTTACAAACTGTAATAAAAGAGCACCCAGACAATGCTCTGGGCGCTGCATATGATCTTATTTAAAAAATACACTTGTAAACAAATGGCTTCATCAACCACCTCAGATCAGATCAAATAAAACTTGCTATATTTATTCTGCTGCTGAGTTAAGAGCCATCTGTGGCTCTCTATTAACAGATTATTTACATGCAGATCCAAATGCTCTGGAAATGGGAATTGTCTTTTCTCTAGGAATCCCACAGTGTTTAGCAGTGCTTTCCACCCCCCAGGTTCTTACAGTGAAAGGGGAAGAGAGGCTCTGTGGTGAGTTAGGAGGACTAAACCTTGGTTTGTGCTGACTTGTGGGCAGATATTCCAGGGGCTGGGAGCTGCGAGGAAGTTTGTTTGGAATTGAGTTACCAGACAGAGTGATGTGCTGGGCTGGAACAGATTATATTAAATTTCTGAATTTAACAATCTGATTTTTGTCTCATTTATAGAGCAGTAGAGTGCAAATACATATGAATTCTAGTAAGAACAGGCCTATAAGTGTTTAAAAGAGGTACAAATGAAAATCAAGAACCAACTGTGAAAAAAATCACATCTAAGATTTTTCTCCAGATATGATAAATCTGGGGGGGAAGAGTTTGGGAATGGAAACCATGGAGCCATCTTTGCCCATATTTCCTTAAAGGTGGCTCCATCCTGAAGCCCAAATAGATGAAATTGTTTTAGATATGGGTGGCCAAGGAAGTCACATCTCGGAGTTGCTGTCCCCAGCAGAAGGGGACAATGGGTGAAGGGTGTTAGGGGGGACAGAGACAATCACACCGAGGTGCCAAGAGCTCCTGGAGCTGCCCAGCAGCCCAAGGGTTTCAACAGCACCCTTGCTTTGCTTTTTCTTTCCTTTTTTTTTCCCTTCTAAAGTGTTTGCAAAATGTAGAAAAATGCAGCAGGTCCAGAAAAACTGGAACAGTTTGGTGCAATTATTCAGAGCAACTGCTTAGCACAGAAAAACTGTAGTAAACCCCTGCCTAGAAAGTGCTGCAAATGCAGTGGTTTGGTAGCAAGAAAAAAAAAAAAAAGAATCCTCCTTGAGGAAAAACCAGAGCTCAAATATAAGCCTGATTTATGGTGAGCATGGTATGAAGTTTCTTTTTGAAAACTGCAGAGGCTCAGAGAATAATTCCATGGAAAGCAGAGGAGGTGAACAAAGGGGGATGCTCCTGCTGGATCAGGTCTGGTACCTGGAAAATTTATAATTGAGCATAATCTCCAGCAGAGGTTTTTGTGTTATTAGAGTATGTCACATGGCAGTGGAGAAGTGTGTTGAAACAGCTATAGGAACACAAACAGTGCGACACCATTGCTCTGAAATGGCCTAAAAATCTTGAATAACACATTTTCCACCTTTTCTGTCACTTTAGGATTGGTGACTTTCCGGGATATTGTTTATCCCAAAAGCATCAGGCCTGACATTTGAAAAACCGGTCATACACAAGCAAAATGCAAGAAGTTTTTATTGTCTTTGTGCAAGAGCCCTTAGACCAGGTGAAAATCTGGTCCTGGCACCTGTAGATGATCAGTCAGTACCTCCTGCTCTTGAGGGATGCTGTGCCCAGACAACACTTGATTTGGGAGACTGATGTCCTGCAAACTCAAGATTTCCTCTCTCCTCCACAGCAGGGCACAAACTGCCTCCTGTATCCTCCTCATCCCCTGAGCAGTATTGGGGGAACTAATTATAATGCAGGATTTATTGCAGAAAACTCTGTGTGTGTACTCTATTAACAACCCTCACAACGTCTTTCAAGGCTCTCCTTAGCAAGGGCAACTGCTGCTGGCATTTTGGCTCCCCTTCAAACCAGTCTTGTCAGCAAGAAAAAACCATATGAACCTGGAGATTGAAATCAGTTGCCCCAGGGTACCAGGTCCGGTTTCATTTTAACAATAAAAGAATCTGATGCCTTTTAGCAGGCAGGTAGTTATTGCCTAGATGAAGGAAGAGTTGTAATAGTAAATCTAGAATTGCATTCAGATGTGACATCAGCTGATATATAAGTACTGCATGTCTTGCCATATCCACCCACTCTTTCTATATGCAGGGAAATCCGAACAGAGGGAAAAGTCAAATGCTGGGCTGGCTCCCCCAACTCCACAATTATGTGCTGGGGATCCTGAACTTCCTCTCCATTTGCAGGTTAGCTAGAGGGGCCTGAATCCTAATGCTGTGCTCAACTCCATGCACTGTTTGCATTAACCTACAAAAGCTTGAGCGTGTCTGTGTCTCCAGACACAGAAGACTCAGGGACACAATAAACGTTTGTAAGTTCCTGGAAAAATCACTGTTATGGAAAGGTTTTCCTTTGTAGACCGAGTTGTAGCTGTTTTGCACTGATCTGCCATGGTCTGGGTGCTCATTGGAGCCAAATATTTGGTTGACTGATTGCTATTAAAATTGGGGATTGGAGGTGTTTATCTGAGGAGCACACACCTCTCGCTGTGGCAGAATAAGCCAGTGTCGCCCCAGCAAAGGGAGAAATCATGGATTAGTTAATACCTGAACTTGTTATATCAGGTATCCCATAACAGGTGTAAAGACTCATAGTTCTATCCAGACACTTCCTTAACATTGTCACCACAACAAAACTTCTGCAAACTCCCGGCGAAGGCGAAGGTGGCATCATTCTCCTTCAAGAGACATTCCCAATTAATTTAATTTTTTTTTTTTTATACCAAGCGCCCCATTGTTTTACTGCATCTTGTCTTTGAGGCTGTGAAAATGAACCTTTCTGGCTGCTCTGGCAGGGCTGTGTTAATTGCAATCCCAGAGCCCGTTCGGTGCCCAGCAGGGCAGTGGCTCTCAATGGCACCGAGCAGCTGTTGACGGTGGCTGTAATTACTGCCCTCATCTATTGATCCAGTGGAGCAGGGGGGAAAAAGCCCTGCTGGGCTTCAGCCTAACAGCTCCCCTTATGAATAACCTTCCCGAAGGTGCCACTCATTCTTCGACTCCAATACGGTGGAATTAATCTCGGCCGTGCGGTTTAATCAGCGCAAAAGGCGCTTGGCACATTGTGGGGAGGGAGCTGCTCTCTGCAGAGGAGCCCGGCTGGGCAGGGCTGGGGATGGAGACAGCCCGGCTTCCCGTCAGGATGCAGAGCTTAGGAAGACATGGAATTTCTGCTTGTTGGTTGTCTCCCAGCTGCAAATGGCAGTTTGTAAGCGAGCTGGAATCTCCGGGCAGTGGCTGCCTGGGGGAAGCCTCTGCTTTCCTCTGCAGGTTCTTTACAGGCGTGGGCTTCTCTCACAAAGGTAAAGCAGCAGAGCTGCTGCCTGCCTAGCAATGGCCATGCACCACTGAGGTGGAGAAAGCTGGGCAGCACAATTACATTAGGTGCTGTTTCTGGGTTTGATTGGGGAAAAAAGTGGAAACTGTCAATTGCTATAAGTAAAAAATCCTGAAAGCAGTTATTTCGGTGTGATTAAAATGCTTTGTGGTGTTTGAACTTCAGCTGTTTAAAACTCACCTCAGAATGATGATTTATTACAAAAAAAAAGCTGTAAAAATTGAAGTCTGGAAATTACAAATGGTACAATTTAACGGGGAAGTGTTTTCACTGGGGAAAAGAAAGCTGCCCAAATTCACAAAGAAACTTCATTTTACAGGCAATCTACCACTTTGATGAAGCAGTTCTATCAACATATCTCGAAGCAGTTTCACCATCTCTCTTATCTATGTGGGTTAATTTTTCTTGATGGAATTGCTTTGTCTTTCTCGTGTCTTCAAATTGATAGCAAGCTGATCCTTTACTCAGCCTCCTCCCTTTTGATCTGATGCTACATTTGTCTGAGAAAATGTTGCTCAACAGGATATCAGTGCCTTTGACCTTTTCCTGGGATACACAGTCCCATGCAATGCCCCACCACACGTGCCTTACAGGAGGAGTTTGCAATCTCTGCAGGTTGAGCAACGTAGAACTGGGCTGCTTTTATCTTTGTGCAGCTTTAAGCAATCCAGAGATGACAATATTTCAGTTGCATGGGTTTGCCTCGCTGTGGTTGGTAGGATCCACTAAAACAATGTCAGGTATGTTCAGTGGAAAACCTCCAAAAGGAAAAATGAAGTTAAAAAAAACCCCAACAGTGTTTTGTTTTTGTTTTTTTTTTTCTCCAATGACACAAGAAAACTCATTTTTGCATGCAAATAAATCAATCAGTCACCTGGCACTTGTCAATTTAAAAATAGGTAGCAGGAAGAGGGGAAAATGCCATTATTTTGTTTATTCTTCTGGTAGTTAATTTTTTTTCTTGGCCTTTGGGAGCTGTCTTATAAAAAGTACATAAAAGATTTGTTCTGTTTGCTTGGGGGTTGGGGAAGATGGAGCCACCAGACCTTCCTGATATTTGTGCCAGGCTCATGGAAAGAAAACAAACTTGCAGGAGTCTTTTCCTACCTCTAAGTTTGCCAGTAATTTCATGTGATCAAAACTTTCAAATTTCTCAGAGCACATAATAATGAATATTATAATATTTCCATTTTTATCAAGTTGTTTAGGTAGAACTCTTGTCTCTTCAATTGGCATTAAACTGCTTTGACACAGAGAAACTGCTGTGACCCAGAGTGCACAGAACTCTGGACTCAAATGTTTGATATCCAACCGATTTTGGAGGAACTTTTTCAGAGGTTCTTCAAACTTCCCCTCTTGGTACAGTTTCAGCAGGCTGCAGGAAATAATTCACTCTGGGACAGGTAAAGGTGCAGGCTGGTAGCACCGTGTAATCTACCTGACAGCTTTTTTTCACTTACTCATTTATCAACCTAAAAGCTAAAGCAAATAGGGATGCAACCTGTAAAGGCTGTTGAATAATTTTAGTGAGCTTAACCACATGTTTAGCCTGAGGAAGAAAAAGTAGTTAATTTTATATCTAAATTTTTATTTTTTTTTATCTAAAGCAAAGGACCCTCCTTTTTCCTGAAGGCAATTTCAAGCTGTTATTCAAGAATGAAAATTGATAATTGTTATATCTGTACTCAGTTGATCTTAATTTTAGTGGAGCTCCAGGCTAACAAATATGAAAATATCATCTTGCTGGCTGATAAACTGGTTAAATGCATTGGTGCAGGATTTTGATGAAGTAGCAATAGTTAGTATTTGTTGCTTAGCAGAGAGCAGTTATAATCCTGGCTTTGGAGTAAATCCAAATAGGGAGGGAGAAAGAAGTCATTCAGCAGCAGCACGAAGTGGTTTTTTATCTATGCAGACACACACAATCATTGTTAGACAGCATAAAGTGCTCTCGTAGCAAATTGTTTGCTCTCCCTGCTGCTGAGCTGCATCTCCTCAAGGAGCACAAGGAGGTTCCAGTGCCTGCACCCAGCCTTGTCCAACTCAAACACTGCATCACAGACCTTCCCAGGGAACAGCCTTTGCACCCCACGTCAGTGGAATAATTACAGAAATGCCTTTGTCTCCCCCCTGTGAAGGGCAGGAGGCTCTTTGGGAAAGCCCTTAAAGGGGGAGCTGCCCTACGAACAGGGACCTTGAACAAATGCCCCAACTCTGAAACCAGGATGGTGGTGCCTGCCTGTGCACCAGGGTTTTACAGCTCACTGTTTATTGGTAAAAAAATAGTGTATTCTTTTCACTGCATGTAGTTGTAGAAATGCAGGGTTGTGCTACCAGTTTGGACAGTGAGAGTCCTTTCAGCCCATGTATTAATTAGTTTTTAATTATTAATGTTTTGTCTTGAGAAATACCTTTCTCTTGCTTTCTCCCATCCGTACTTTCTATGGCCAGAACTGTGTTCCCTGGGATACCTTCACTACTGGGTTTAAACTGATTAAAGGCAGCGTTGATTTCAGCTTTAGGCATCAAAAAGACACTTTCCTCCTTTTCATTGATTGTCATGTCTTGTTCTTCATTGTGTCCAGTCCTCTGATCTTAAAAAGTACAGCACCATGTAGCTTTTCCCTAGAGGACATTATTTTAAAATGAATTAATACTTTTGTCTTTCTCCCTCCAAATGGCTTTTCAATACTTCCACCAGAATCACAGCCAAGAGGTGAGACATTGTGCCTCATCCCGGGATTAGAATTGGCCAACTGGATGTTGAGGAGTTAGAGTAATATCTCCTGAAATTGAGTCAGGCAGAGCACTGGATCCTCTGCAGGAGTATTTAATAATCGAAGTTATTTCTGCAGTGCATCTGCTCAGGAGGCAGCCCAGCTTTCCAGCGGTGTGTGCAGCACTAATTCAGTGATAACTTCCTCTGTTCGAGTGGAACTTTTGCAATGTCACTTGCATTGGGGTTTTAGATCAGCTGCAAGTAGGCTGGCTGAAGTCTGAAGTCTTCTCCCATTCCACAGGCAATTGGGGGTTTGGGTGTATACAAGCTTTTGTGGTTTAATAAGACTGGAGAAAAAAAGTCAGTGACTGAGACTATTTCACCAGCTTGAATACTGGTGTGATGAAAGAAACCAGATATTACAGATTCATTCTGGGGCATGAAAATATTTATGAAGCATGAATTTATTAAAGGCCTTAAAGTACTTAAAACAGCTGCTGTGCATCTTGCAGCCGTACATGTAGGTTTTATTTGAATATATATAACACTATTGCTAACAAAGATCACAATCTGTGGTGAACCTCGCAGTGCAGCACGGTGCTCCCTGGGATAACAGTGTTCAGAGAGTAACTGGAGGGGCATTAATTTAAAGCACATGCAGTCCACTCTCCCAACTCAGCCTGCAGGAAGCAAAAGCAGACGGTGAGGGCTGCGTGGAGATAAGGAGGTGATAAGCTCAGGGAGGTGCCAGTTCGGCAGTGTCACACGATGATTGCGATGAGGCACGGTGGTGATGCAAACTCTGAGATGGGAACTGCCCGTGCAGGTGAGAAGATAAAGTAAGGCCCTTAGAGGCAAAGCAGTGCAGGCTTCTGTCGATGGCTTGGTGATAAAGTGTCAGACACTGAGAGCAAGAGCTGAGCCTTCTCGTCCTTCAGTCTTCAATCCCATCCTTTCATTCCCTGCTTCTCTTTCTCCTGTTTCTCAGAGATGCTTTTACTGCCCTCAGTGCTGGTCTCTTAACTTGTACAAGCACATAATTTTAACTCTGAGTTTCCATAAAAACATTAAGGAGAAGATAAGAGACTTGCCAAAGGCCAAACAAAGCACCTGAGGTGGAGTCAGGCACAGAACCCAGTTCTCCAGGCTCGTTTGTTTAACTGCTTTTCCTATTTTCCACCACTTTTCTGTTCCCTGTCAGTCCCTCTATTCTTGTTTGAAGCATGGGGGCTCTGTAACCCTGTATTTCTCACAACTCTATGAAAGCTCTACAAGAGGGAAACGCTCCTGATTGTTTCTGTTCAAAGATGGGGGCGTTTCTACACATGTCACATCTGAAAAGTGAGTGACTTTTGGCACCTAGTCCTCAGTTTTCTGACATGAGGGACACATGCAAGGAATATCAAATACGTGGCTGAAGTCAGACTGTGCCTCTCTAAGCATACTGTGCTTTTTTTTCCTATGCTGAAGGCCTAAAAAGGGAATTTTCTCCGCCTATCTAGACAGGGGAGCCCCTTTTAGGTATTATCTACTGTACAAATATTAGCCTACCCCTTAAAGCCAGTTTCATAGAAAGTTGAAGGCAGTCTAAGAAGGACAACATATCCCTTTATATGCATTGGATAAGGTAAATGATATCAAATAAAATGAAGGATTAAAGCATGCTCGAGCTTGAAGCAATAGATATAAAAAGGACAGGAATTATTGTTTACTGACATATTTCAGCTGGGTGTGTGCAGTCAGGTTTTGCTGAGGATTTATGGATCACATCAGTTAATTTGCAGCCTGTGCCAACTCCCACAGGGAGCACCCCAGCAGCAGCTCTGCCCTGAGCAGCCGTGGACACTTGCCCACTGGTGCCACCTTCTCCTTACACTTTTCCCCTGCTGAACACTTCTCTTTTCTCACCATTTTTCTACTTGCTTAAGCATGGATCGCCAATGGCTTTGTACTTATAACCCACGCAGAGGTGTTTTTTTTTCTTTCTTCTTTTTCTTCCTTTTTTCCCCCCCTTTTATTTGTTTTGAATTGTTGAGGTTTAGGAGCTTTGTTCTCTGGTTATCACAATGTTTCAAAGCATAATAGCGCCAAGATATCTCCTAGAAATTGTGTAGAAAGTGCTGTGGCTTGCACCTTCAACAAAGGTTAAAATAAACCTTGCAGTGGTTTATGTGATTTACACATCATGTTTTATATTCCACATTGCTAATAAGCACTGTGACAGTCAAAACAAAATTGATGAAGTAAAAGAATTCGAAAAGTCTTGAGACAAATCAATATAGATCTACTTCACGTTAAAAAGATTAGGAATTGTGTAAAATTAAACTATTAGAAGAGGGATGGAACAGAGATAGTTACCCAGTTGGAAATGCACATGTATTTACAACTGTTTAACCACAACTATGTGAGAATTTCTATAAAGAGTTTAAACAAACAGAAAAGATTTCAGTCTATACACTCTGCTCTGAAGTGAGCTGGCCCAACAATGGAATTGTTCTCCAGCAATCAATCAAACCCTTACAAAGCATTTCACATTTCTAATGGCCAATAAGTAGGAATAACTGCAGCGACTCCAATTTCCCTGTGTTTCATCAATGAAGCCAGAGGCTGGGCTTGGCTTTTCCAGTGTTTTGTGTGTGATAGTTGGGAAGTTTGGGTGAGTTGCTGACGTAGCAGGGATTACACTTAAGTTTCCACAGGGAATTCAGACCTCAGTGCTTTGTTCTTCAGAGTCCTTTTAAATTCCTGCAGCAGCTGTGAGGCACAGGTTGGGCTGGAGGTGGGATTGAGGGTCCGGGTGGGATGTGGGCAGAGGTCCAGAGCTGCTGGGATGGTGAGTGGTGGTCTCTGGAACTCTTGGCTAGTCTCAGCCTGGGAGTGCTTGCTGGTAGCCAAAGTGTGGCAGTCCGAGTGCAGAGAGGCTGATTGATTATCCAAACTAGAGCTGAGGCTTTCTGAGACATCACAATGCGAAAAGAAACATCCAAAAATAATTTCTCCACCCCATTCCAACTTTGAGCCTTAAAACAAGGCTTTGATTTAGAAATTATTTCTGAAGTTTTGAAAAGCACCAGCAGCAGATCTGCATCTCCTCCCAGCTTTGCACCATGGCTGCAGCAGCGACCAACAGGAGAGAGTTTCCTTCCAGGTTCACACAGGGAAGGAGGGTGGATCTCTTGTTCCTGGAGGAGGGAAGCAGAGCTGGGCTGTGGCCAAACATGAGGTGTGTTGGGCTTTGCTGTCCCAATAACTGCGGGGAGGCTTTGCAGTGCAGGACAGCCGGGGATGGGTGGAGAGGGGCCACAGGGCTGCTCCCTCATCCATGATTTTTCACTGGAGAGGTGTAAGTACCTTTCATCCAGTTGACTTTGCCTTGAATTGATCTTTCCAGAAAAGCAGACCCAACGAATGGCAGCTGACAAGCCCGTGCGGTGAACTCCTGGGGCTCATCCAGGCTTTCTCCTCAACCCTCCTGTCCTGCAGGAAGAGAGGTGACCCTGGAGCACTCGGGGTGGGAGAACAGCCCGGGAGCCCAGAAGTCAAGGCTCACTTCGAGCATTTATTTTGCTTTGTTTCACACCCCGTGTTCCTCCTCTTAACCAGATCAACCTTTACCAGGCATTATGCAGTGGGCTGATCCACAGGAAAGTTCTTTCAGAATGAGAAATCTGTTTGCTGGTGGGGAAAGGGTAACGTAGCAACTCTTGTGTACTTTGGTGAAAAAGGACTGCATAAAAGGGGACTCTCTTTATGTTTCCCTGGGTGATTCAGGCTGGCTGGGTGTGGCTGCCAGGGAAATTTGATCCACCAGCTATTTACATAAACCAAAAACTGTTTGTCTAAGCACCAGGAGACAAGGGCTAAGCTGGATGAAGTGCTGTAAAGAATTCATTTTGCAGAATGATCCCTATTTGCCATCCAAAGAGGCAGGCAGATGCTTATATAGTACAATATAAATTTTTGAGGAGTTAAAATCCCCTCTCTAACAGCATAGTCGAGCTTTGTCCTCTACCCCCTTGAGAGCTGGGTGTGTGGATGGAGAAAGAAAGAATGGTGAAAGAGTGCCTCCCAAAATTCTCTCTTGAAGCCTTCAAAAAAGAGACAACAAATACATTGCAATGCTAAAAAAAAATTGTTGGAAAAATAATTTCCATTTTGTACAATGTTTACCAGAGTCACTGCAGAGATTTCATAATCACCTAATTAACCATTCTTCCTGTCAAGTGGGTCTAGTTTCAGCTAATACTAACCATGTAAAGGTCTAATATGCAAATGAACTGGCAGAAAGGGCTTCAGAATTTAACATTAGGTGCTGATTTCCCTGCTGATAAATTGCTTTGATCCATTGAGTCATGCCTTGTTGTCCTTCCAAATGAATGCAAGCACCTTCTCCTAGCAGTGAGTCACCCTGGAGATGGGGGCCAGCCTGACCTCCTGCTGTCCATGTAACACTCAGGTGGTTTAAAACCCGGGACATGTCTGTCCTCGTGGTAATATTGTGAGGTCAAGAAATGCTGTTCTTTCCATTTTACAGCAACGGGGCTGAGGTGTGAACTTCTGAAATGTGTTGAAGCAGCAAAGTCTTGAAATTAGTGGGAGCTGCAACACCCGACAGCTCATGCTCCTTTCTATGGGAGATAGATGATTTTCCCAAGATAACTCAGGAAAACTGGAGCACAGCAGACTCAGTCCAGCCCTGTGTTCTAGGCAGCAAATTTTCTTGCTCTGATGGAGTGAAGTTTTCTGTTATCCTTTGTTATTTTAGAAATCTAATGAGAATGTATTTATGCTGTGGAGTTTGTGCTTTCTTCATGTGAACTTAGTGCGTTTGTAGAAGCCAAAGTCCCTGAAACAGGAAAAAGTAAAGCACAGTAGTGGAAACTCTTGGTTTTCACCTTGCATGTGAACAGCAGCTCCTCCTTGGCACTTTGCTGCCCTGCTGTCCATGGTGTGTGTGGTTCTGGGTGAGAGGAACAAGGTGAAGGATGACTGGTCCTGAATAAAGTCAGGTTTATTTTTAGCAGGGGAGGATCCTCTCCTGCAAGAGCAGTGAAATGTGCTCTTCAGGCATTTTGCTGTGACTGTGATATGAGGGATTTTGGGCTACAACCATTAAACAGCTCATGTCTTGGTGCTTGCCCTCCAGAGGCAAAGCAAAACCTGCAAGTACAGCTTTCCTGTGAGACACTTCCACTGCCATTAATGCTTTGTGATGTTCAAATGCATAAAGGGAATACTTGAAAGGCACAGACAGTTGACAGAGCAGAGGTCCAGATGCAAGAGGGCTGATTTGAAAGGCCTGTGTGTTCAATATAGCTGTACATGTCTTCCCACAGGTGCGTCTGGGAAAGGATATAGCACATTTTCCCCAGGACAGCTCCGTGCATTTTCTATTCCTGATCAAGATCTATTCATTGGGCAAGTGCTGTTTAATCAAGCAGCAGGAAAAGGGTGTGTGCTGTCTTCAGTAGTACAAAGAAATCTCATTCAAAGACAGTCCCGTTCTTAAAAGGCTGGTGTTTAAATTAGACCTGCCCAGACAGGTCTGGCATGTTTAGTGTGACCCCCTTTTACTGTGGATGTTCCGGTTATAACCATCTTACTGCTTCCAGTTAAAATAAAAACACAACTGCCGTGGAAAACGTGGAGCAAACCAAGCTCCCAACACTTGCCAGCCCCTGTTTAATGATAAACCACTGCTACTGGAAAGGAGCTACGAGCAAAAATTTTAGAAAAGTAGATAGAAGAGGAAATGCTGTAGAGAAATTTAGAAGAGAGTGTGCAAATTGACAGGGGCAGCAGGGCAGAAATTAAAATTTTCTTGGTTTATTCCAGTATTTGGGCTTCATGGGTTTTGATGCCCTTTGGACCTAAGGGCATTGAAGGCCCTGTGTCTGCCTTTGCTCCTAAAAACTGAGCAGAGCATGCCCTTCTCTGCTGCACTAGCAGGAGAAGCTGCACATCGTCTTTGATAGTCAGAAGAATGATGTTCATGGCTTATTTTCCTCTTCTTGGTCCTTTATCTCTACTCTTATCTATAATGATGACAAGTCTTAGAAGTCACCAAGGCTTATTTTAGTCATATTGCCACGATAAGCTACAGCTTTATAAAATAGATACAATGTGCTTCAGATGTGCAGCTTTTCTGGTGCAAGAGCAGATCACCCTGGCCTCTCCTCAGGTCCATATGTTCAGGGTTTTCCCTGTTAAATCCCTTGGTGTGTTGCAGCCTGCCTCTCTCTTCTTCAATCTGCTGGCAGAGGTGACAGATGCTCAGCTCAGTGAGTCATGTGTGGAGAATGAATGATCCATCTGCAAACCCCATTCGTGTTAGGAGAGACTCCCTGGGAACCCCTCCCAGGCCGTGCTGCTTATGGGGATAAGTGCAAGCCCAGCACTGCCTCCCTTCTCCAGGGGCTCACTGCTCACAGCTCCTGAAGTGTCTGCAGAGAGGAGGAAGGTGGTGCTAACTCTTGGGGTACCCCTCGAGGCACCCTCCCTTTCTCCTCTTTGGCTTGATGAAGCTGAGCAAGATGTTTTGTACAAAGCCATCCTTCCCCTGCTCACACAGCACAGGAGTGAGGGTGGCTTGGCTTTGCTTGATGTGAGATGGAGCAGGGCAGAAATACAGATATCACCCTGAAACTGTGCTCTCTGTCCTGAGTTATTGCTTCACGAGCAGCTTAGGATTTTTCCAGGATTCATTACAGGTAACTCTAAGTCTGGGCTCAAAGAGACAAAATGTAGATGAGTTGTTGCAGGCAGAAAAAACCCTGAATGCTCCATAATGGCAAACTCACAGGCAGGAAGGAGCAGGTGCTTTATTGATCAAGAAATTAGGGAGGTTTTGCCCAGTTGCTGAGGGGAATGAACATTGGTGAGAGGAACAGAATGATAAGGGTTCAACCATCCCACTTTCCTAAGGGTGAAGAGGAAACACAACCCTGTGCAGTGTGCAAGTGAAATCCCCTATTTATCAAAGAGAATCTGCCATCAATCTAGAGATTTTAATACAGATCCACTGCAAAGGAGAGGAGCTCAGAGATTTTTCTTCCCTTATTTACGTGAACTCGGTGTTGAAATCTTCCATCAAGTGTAGAAATTGCTGCCTCGTGGTTAGATTTTTCCAGATTGCCCCACTGCAGTCGCAATGTCTAATCCCCCACCTCATTGTTGGGGAAGATCTTTTTGTCATCATCTCGCCTTTTTTTGTGCCAGTTCCTGCCAGCTTTGGGAGGCTGAGAGGAGGTGGGAGGTCTGTGGAATCCTGCAGCTCTCTGGAGCCGTGTTGCTCTCAGCAGAAAGGCCCAAAGGAGCCATTTAGGAGGAATTGCTTAGTCTATAGTGATTTGGAGATTTACCATTATAAGTCCTTCCTTATAATCCTTTTCAAAAGCTGGATTTGAAGTAGATCAGATCTAAGACAAGGCAGTTTCTGTGAGTATTGTAGCTTTCTTAAGCTTGCCTGTATTTTGGTGAGCATAAAAATGTAATGTAAAAATCACCTTCTTCTGACGTTCTCAGGTAGCAAAAGCTTCGATTTTAGATGTGAATGTACAGGACTGTTTTGTAGGCTTTTTTATTTTTTTAATTGAATTTGACAAAATTTGATGCACAGTTTTGTTTTTTCACCCAGGCTGAGTTCAGTGTAGGGGTCTCACATCATCACTCAATCAAACCCATCCTGAAGGCAGTGGTGATACTGCTCAGAGAACAAACTGAGTCTGAATTAGGTTACACTCTGGTAAAAGTCCTTTTTTCTTAGTTCGATTTTTTTTTAATCTTAAATTTCTTTTATTTGCCCATCTTTTACATTTCGTAAAATACGTACAGAGTTTGCAGTTTTTCCATACCACAGCTGGGGTGGGGATGTTTGCTAAGCATGAGTCCCAGGTGCTAAAAATGCTGGAATACTTTCTTGTTCCAACATCTGAGGCACTTGCCTGCCTGTTTCCACTGCTGTGTAGCTGTCAGCTGTGCAGTTTATCAGGCTTCCAAGGAAAACTCTTGTCAGAGTGGGAAAAGACCCAATAATACCTGTGTAGGGAATCTCAGAAATTGCATAAATACATCCAAATATTATCTTGAGACTCTGAGGCATTGCAAAGCATGAAAGAATTGCTTAATATCATGGAACAGCTAGCTGGTTCTGTTTTGCCTAAAAATGTGTTAAGAATATTTCTGATGCTAAGGCTTGTTCATTTCTTAGGGAGCTGTAGAACAGATACATTTACAAGTATGAATAATGGGAAACAGAATTTCTGCACAATGCAGACAATCCTTTCATGTTACATCATTCAAAGCAGGGTATTCACATGGGGATATATTCAGGCAAAACTCCACAGCCAGAAGACCAGGCTCCTCTGCTTGGCTGTGCTTTTAATGTAGGAAACTTTTGGTTAAGATTTGTGGGTATCTTTCACACAATGCATCAAAGGGCTGAAAAGTTGAGGATAATCATTCCCACACATGAATCTACGTGCGCTGCAGTGCGAGCCCTTCTGTGCTTCCTGCACTTCAAAAATGATCCCTGCATTTGCCTTGGAGGTCCCCAGCAGTGCAGGCAGTTCAAGAGACATTTCTGAGATTACTGGGTTATCAGTCCAGTGAAAAATGGTAATATTAAAAAAATTGAAAAAATAAGTGCAATACAGGAGTGTGTAAGATCTACATTTATTTTCTATGGATAAATTTCTTCATAAGGCAGAAGTCAAAAGTTGCTTTTAGAGTACATATTTCAAGGCAAGGGGAATCAATGGGAACAGCCAGCTTTGCTGTCTGTGTTGAATGATTAACGTGTCATGAAACGCAGTTTCAACTTTATATTATGATAAATGATGTGGCAGAGGTGAATGGAAGAAAAAAATGCAGATTTCATGCCTTTTTTTGTTGTTGTTGTTTTCCAATTGCATGCTGTTTCCAATAAGATGTCTACTTCTGAAACCTTAATGAGCCTTTGGATTCCACAGCGAGATCCCAAATCCCTTAGAGTCAGGAACTCGAGTTTCCAGAAAACATGTAGCACCATGTGAATATACAAAAATCTGGCAGCATAAATGAATGTGTAAATGTCCATGAGGCTGGCAGTTAGTCATGCAGACAGCGAGCTGCATGCTCAGCCTGTGCACGGAGTGTAGGCTGAGGTGAGCGTGCCACAGCCCCTCTCTGCCCTGCCAGGGTCTCCATCCTGACCCCCAGCAATCCTCGCATTCCTGGAGTGGATTTATTTAGGAAAACTCGATGCTGAGAGCACCCGAGCCAGGCCAGGCTGTGCTGGGCCCAGTGAGAATGTGGGGAGTGAGTTTGGACAAAACCCTCTCTTTGCCCTGCGCCCCTTTGAGAGTGAAGGGTGTGGAAAACCAGGTTCACTTTCTTGGTAAAGTTTAAAAATGTTTAATGAAGACAATAGGAGAAATAATAGAGAAAAGAAATAGGGTTGTGACTGGGTGTCTTGGAACTCCCCCTTTTTATCCTTTTCTTCATGCATGGATTTATGCACATTCACTTTTCCAGGAACTGTCTGTATGGTCACTCCTTGGGTCCATCAAGAGTTATCCCACTTTTATTACGCTTATCATCTTTTTGATTTGGGCTTTGGTCCTTTCATTCCACAAGCAGTGAATGCTGAGATTCACTTGGGCCTCTTCTGGAAGTTATCTATTCAGGCAGCTGAAACACACTGCACCTAAATTCTAACTGCAGCAAAGAAAAAAACCTTATACATCTATGCAGGCAGTAAAAACCTACTAAAAACTATAGAAAAACCACCATGCTTATAACATTAATTCCAACATTTGCAAAAAAAACAATACTAAAATATGCATTTATAACAAGGGTGAGGAGGCAGGGAGGGTTTTTGGTGGCTGTGCACACAGAGTGACCCACCAGAGCCTGGCAGAGGTCAGGCCAGGGCTCCCCGTGAGAGCTGAGCCAGGAGCCAGCCATGCAACCAGATGCCACTGCTGGCAGTGCTGAGGAGGAAAAGCATCCAGACTCTTGGCACTTGACTCTTGCATCTGCCAGGCTTTTCCCCCACAAAGAGCCCCGTGTGCCACCCCCGAGAAGGGGCTGAGCGCCGTGGGCAGCGAGCTCCATGCTCCAGGAGGAGGAGGAGGCTGCCTGGTGCTCGCTGGACCTCCTTGCAGCCTGGCTGGAGGGGCTGGTTTGACTCCTTTGGGTTGAGTTTTTCAAAGCACAGTTGTTTGGAGGAGTGAAGCAGCGATGTCGGTGTGCTCAGTGCTCTGCTGGCACCTGGGCCCCAGCTCGGTGCTGCAGCCATCTGGGGCAGGCAGGCCCTGCTGCCAGCACTGCCTGACCCCCCTGCCCAGCCTGGTGCAGGGCTGAGCGCTCTGCCAAGCTGCTTGGCAATCCATTTCCTAGCAGAGAAATGACATTTAGGGTTGTTTTTTTTTATTTTTTAGAGGTGGCGATCTTTTCCAGGGCAAGAGAAAAAAAATAATTTAGCTGCACTCTTTCTCTCTAAACATCATCTGTACACACCTAAGCCTGATCACAGTATTGCCAGCATTGAATTTCACACATTTAGTTATGAACAAACACTCCTTTGCAATGCTGTGAGTTACCTGAATTCTGAGCACTTTATGTGAACTATACCAAGAGGCTGTGTGTTTTATTTTGGATTTTCTCTGTTGGTCCAAAGCTGTATCATAATGTTGTCTTTGGCCAGGACTAACATCTGCACTGAATATTTAAAATAACAGATGCTTGCCCAGACCTTCAAGGATAGGTCTGGTGCAGAGGTGGAACCTCTCTGACACTTCCCTGTGCTTCAGTCAATGTTTGCTGTCTTTGCTTCAGTGTGGTTCACACTCAGGGATCTGCTGCTGTGGGGAGCAGGGGACCCGTGGAGAAGAGGTTGCCAAGTTTTGTGGGGCAGTCACATGCTGGAATGAAGGGCAGGAGCACTTCTGCTATGAAACCAGGCTGACATGGGATTGTGCAGCCTGGAGAAGAAAATGGAGATGTTATAGCACCTTCCACTACCTAAAGGGACCACGAGAGAGACAGGGAGAGACTTTTGACCAGGGCATGTAGTGACAGGACGAGGGGAATGGCCTGACACTGACAGAGGGCAGGGTTAGAGGGAATGCTGGGCAGGAATTCTCTGTGAAGGTGGTGGGGCCCTGGCACGGGGTGCCCAGAGAAGCTGTGGCTGCTCCTGGATCCCTGGCAGTGTCCAAGGCCAGGCTGGATGGGGCTTGGAGCAGCCTGGGACAGTGGAAGGTGTCCCTGACATGGCACAGGGATGCTCTTGGAAGTCCTCTCTGACCCAAACCATGCTATGGCTCTGTAACTTGCAGTAGTGTATTTCCAGATGTATAAAGACACCTCAGGGCACCATGAATGGCTTCCTTTTACCCCTTTTTGGCAAAAGACTTCTGATTAAAAATATGTGGACCATAAGACTGGTTTTGCTGAAAAGTTATTGGAAGAATCTAATTGAAGAAACAGAATGCCAAAACTTTAACAAAGGCTTTTTTTTTCTTCCTCCATCTGTTTGATCAGGTGTCTTGGTATAGAAGGTGTTTTAACAAAAGGTTGTGCAGATGGTAGGGAAAACATTCAACTGTTTGACTAAAAATCATTTCCTCTCTCAAAGAGGGAGTGCTTTCACAGATCTCATTAGTTCAACTGTTATAACTTCCAGGAGTTGCCACAGGGTACAAAATGCCTGGGTTTGGTGGCACGAATTTATAAGCAATAAAAAAAAATCAGTGGAAGAAAAAAATAAGCAAATGCTTAGATAGCTTTAATTTTGGCATACACATCCAAAGGAATTAGATACTTCCTCATTTGCTAGATAAATATTATATATCCCTTTATTTGCCACACCATGTTAACTCCAGTATTGCTGGGTGTTAATTGTGGCTGGTGTGGCAATGCATGGAGCCAGTGCTGATTCACAGGGCTGCTCCTGCTCAGGGCTCCTCTCATTACCTCCTTGTTTTGCTGCAGTGGGATCAGCTCAGTGCTGGTGCTGTGCAAGCAGAAAGATAGTCTGGAGGAGTCTGCAGTCTCAGCCAGCCTGTGTGCCTTACTCCAAACTGTAAGGTCTGTCTGATTCTGCTGAGTGAGTCACAGTTTTGTTTTGCCATATTCAGATGACACCTCCTCCTCTCAGTGAAAACACACTGGAATAGCCTGGCAGCATAACCAAACAACAAAGGAGTGCTGCTGATGGCTGACAGCTCTGACAGGTGCATTTGAGACTGCAGTCAGTTTTGTCATGGGGCACAGAAAGGAGCATTGACGCTGGAAAAATAAGTAGATTTTTGAAATGTAATTTTGTAACTCTGCCAAACTACGAACTCCAAACATTGCCATCTTCCAAGCAGGGTTTTTCAGATGAAAATTTGTTGCTTTTTGGTTTGTTTTTGGTTTTTTTTTTTGTGAGGGCACTTAAATATTTCATTCTTTAGCAGAGGATTTGATGTGGCTGCTAGAGGAAGATTTGCCCGTGCTGCTTTGAGGAGAGCAGGATGACTCTGGGGTTCTTTCTGTTCCAGCCCTGTAATTTTTCATCACAAATTGCCTTGACTGGTTCAATGATTTTTGTCATTGTGCAGGTCACTAACGTTCAGTCATAAGCTGAATTCTTGTGTTAGCCTTTTGCAGATTTTGGGTTCATCCTGTGTGTGTGCTGTGGGAGGAAAACAGGAACCCTGCTAAAAGCAAATGCCTTGCATGACAGTTGTTTCGGGTTTTTTCCTTTTACTATAATCTCTCCATATAAAGGTGATCACACGAGAGAAATTTAGAAATTCTAAATGATTAAGGATTTTGTTTCACCTGTAATCTATATCCAGCTGTCTGGAAAGATCTGTATTTTGAGGAAAACTTACAGGAACTTTGAGATGATAAATAAGGTCACTTGACTTGAGACACAGATGAAGCAACAAGAGACTGTCTTTAAACAAATGTGGTAAAGCCAATGGAATAAAATAGATTTTGTGTGTTTCTGGTGTAATCGAGGTATTGGTGAATTTAGGACAAGCACTGACTATGGAAGGGTCTATCTTGAATTCATGTGCTGAGAAAACATTAAAACATTTTTGGTAGCTAAAGTATGTTAGTTTGATAATGGTTTGATACATTAATAATTTGTTTCTTCTCACGGTCAGACATACAAGTGTTAGCTCCATAAACTGGGGTGTTCAAAAGACCCTTAAATTTCTAATTTGATAGCTTTCCATTAAAAGAGTAAATTAAGAGCATTAGCACCAATATGAGGCTTTGGTTGTAATTTTAGGGTGATCATTTCAAGCATGCTCCCTCTTCCTTGGAAGATACAGCCCTCCCTTTCTGGGTGTGAAATGGTAGAATTTTACATGTCTAAAATGAGTTAATTTTTTTACCCCTAAGTGTGAATATCTTCTGAGCATGCAAACTAGTCAGCTAAATTAAGGTAGGGACCATAGCATTTTTGTTTGGAAAATTACATCTAGTTCTTTATAACATTGGCTCCATGTTTAAAGAAGTCTCAGTGTATATTTTTACATGCACAATTCACAGCTGCAGACAAGCCTAACTAGCATTTGGACTTGACTTTCTTCTTGAAAAAAATCTGACTCTCAAATGCATTCTTTTCTTGTGAGGCTTAGGAATATTGATTTAATTTTATTTTTTTTTTCCCTAATGACTTATGTGTCAGACCACCCTTCATCTCCAGGACTGAAATGAAGTGACAGTCTATGGTTGGCTGTGGAATAAGTGATGTCTTGGTCATGGCCCAACACAGATTTCAGGCGCAGCACTTCTGCCTGCCTTGCCAGCCTCTGAGGCTAAAAGTCTGCCTCTGTCCCAGTATCTCATCTGCTTTCTCACTTGGACTCGGAAAAAAGGTCAGGCCTTGACTTTACAGGTCAGTGCAGTGAGTGGCAACAAACTGCATTGAGGAGGGGGAAGAAAAACCCTTGAAATTTGTGTGTTGGGGTCAGCCCCAGGCAGGACAGGAGGTTTGTGCCCTGTTCTCCCAGCACAGGAGGGTTCCCCTCCCTGCTCTCCACACTGTGAGGTGCTGGGAGCCTTTGGCTCCCAAATTCTTCAAAGCAAAGCCAATTTCTAGTGACTCATCCGAGCATCCATTGCCCCATGGAGCAGCAGTGTCTGCAAAGAGGGATTTGGGAACACAGAACTTTCCTGTCTCATGGAGTGTGTGATGTTTTAAGGCCTGGACATCACTTTCACAGTTTGCTTTATGAAAGTACTCTGTTGCTGTTTTATCTTTATTTCCCTTCGCTTAAAATTCTCCTACCTGGAGCTCTGAACACATATGTACCTGTATATATATGAAATATAAATATATATATACATACACACATACTATGTCAACATACAGAACGCTCATTTCTGTGTTTCAAACTCTGCCAAAAAAAGCAGTTTAGAAGTGAACACAGACAAATTCTTTATCTGAGCCCAGAAGGGGCTGCAGACTCTGTGATTATGCCTCTGGTTCTGCTCAGTAAAATGAGGCACAGCTTGGCTAAGGACGTGCTGGAGGTCCTAAACAAGTCTGGCAGTGCTGAAAACCCCGTGGAGGTGTTTTGTGTTTTGCTTCTTGGTACATTCATGTGACAAACTGTTGGCTGTGGTGCTCTAAGCTGAGGAAGAGCTTTACAGACAAACAAGGGACACTGAAGGAACAAACCTGACATCTTACAGAGTGCTATGCAAAGTGTAGCAAAAAAATCATTCTGAGAAAAATGACATGGTGTTTCTGATATTCCTCTTCTAGTATTTCCTTCAAGTTTGGGTTTATCAGCTGATGAACGTGGAATTAAACAGAGAAAAAAGGTCAGGTAGGTGGGGAGGAAAAGATCAAATGTTGCCTGAGACATAAGGAAATGGCTAAAATGATATAGAGCATTGCCTTATTCTTCTAGTTTGAATATTATGCCTCCCAAAAGTAAAAGGAGAGGGAAGCAGGTGTGAAAAACACCATGTGATGATTGTCCCATCCTGTCGGGCAACTAATGGAGACTCAGCTGTTTGCTGTCATCCAGCCCTGGGATTAGAGAATCACCATGTCTGGGATTTAGCATAGCAGTGCAGGGCTGGTTCCCATGGCTGGGCTGGCTGTGCAGGGCCTTGCTCTGGGTTGTTACCTATGAGGAGGGAAGGGAGGGGATAATCCCTGGCCTGATCCCACTGGGAACCACAGCAGGGGATGGAAGGCACGGGCAAAAACCCAAGCTACTGCAAAATCCCGCAGAAAAACCCCCAAACTTGTATATGCCTGAATATAATTCTCTATATTCGTTTATCTGCTGGCTTGCACCTGAGTTCACAGCACAGTTTCACTCTGGGTTGCTGTTCCAGGGAGATCTTTGCTGTGTCACTGTAAGGAAAACTGATTTAAGTGGTTTGTCCCCAAGGAAGCTGCACCTTTCCCTAAATCTGGCTGTAGGTGTGTTAGAACACACCACACAAGGGTAAAATAGGATTTGTGCTGCCTGTTAGGGGTAAAAAACCCCCATAATCCTCTTTTTAGTTAATCCTAGAGCAGAATGTGTCTAGTGGGAAAATGAATTATTTGAGGCTTTCCCCTACAATCTAAAAAGAACTTGTGGAAGGGAAATTCACTCATGTATCAGGGGAAGTGAGGGATAGCAGGAGTTAGGTTTGTCCTGTTATTGCTGAGCCAATTTCAATCTCACCATGGTCAGATACCAGAAAACCTGAATTGTCTTCACTTCCTTCGAGATAATTTATATTTTGGTGGAGTTCAAGGAGGACTTGTAGGACAAGCAAAGCAGCTCTCTCTGAAGCTTATGAAAACTTGTGATGTATTTTGTAACATCCACACGCGGATCCAAATCTCAGATATCCCATTAATTGTAAATTTTGCAATGAAGGCACCCACTGATGACTAGCACAGGGGCAAGATGTTCCAGGAATTTCTCAGCCACAGCTGAAATTTGGAAAAGGAATTGGTTGCATAGCCAGGCTTTCTTCTCAGTAAAGTGTTTAAATCTTGACATTTTAAGGAAATTAAAAATTTGCATGAACATAGGTTTGGCAGGTAATTTGTCCTACAAAGTAAGGAAAGGAGTGGTGAACGCTGAAGTGTTTTCTTTTTTAAATTCAAGTTATTGATTTTCATTCCAGAATGACAGTTTTCTTTGTTAAATAATTGCCACAATTCAAAGAAATATTCCCTTTTGAGTAAAAAAGAATGTTTCTGTTTGAATCAATTACAAGGCCTGTGTGCACACAAATTTTTCTTTCACTAAGCAAAAATTGCAATAATTAGAGAGCTCGTTCAAGAGGCTGTGATTCACATATAACAGAAGGTCTAAAAAGAAAAGTAGCAATGTTTTGTCTTTTTGCATATGTTTATTCTTGCTGTTTAGAATTTAGTAACAGGAGAATAAATACATTTTCTGGGAGAAGGGGAAATTGTTTAGGAGAAAACAATGGAGATTTTTCTTTCTTTCCTTGTGTCCATTGGGTGAATATGTAGGTTTTCTTCTCCCTCGTGTTTGCTTTCTTGCCCCAAATATCTACAGAATGAGTGAACTGTAGGATATTTTTGTCCTCTTATGCAAATTACATGTGAGTACATAATTACCTGTTACAGTAATTACTTGGTTCCTACACAGAGGTAGCAACTAAATGCAAATAAAGCACACAAATACCTGAATATTTTGGTATTTGTTTCATGTGCATGAAAATATGCGTCACAGTTTCTGTGTAAAGATGATCATCTCATTTCTAGTGAAATGCAAACGAGTTCTGAGCAGCATATCTCAAGATCTAAATTCAATTAGACTCGAGTAATGATCTGTCAGGAGGGTATTACACACAAGGTTTTCTAGATATCAAATCCTTTCTGCCTTGTATCAAACTCTTGAACAAAATAATTGTGAATTAGGAGTGCATAGTCTGCCTCAGGATCGTGAGATTTCCTCTCAGGGATGCTCCCACAGAGCTCTCAAAAGAACAGGGTATTTATCATCCTACCAATGATTCCTTCCCTGATGAGGACAGGCTTAAAAATCACCTTTGGCAAAAGTCAGTGCCTGGACTGGGTTCTCTGATCTGAGTGGTTCCAAGAACTCTGTAATGAAAATTTGCCTTTTGTTGTAGTTCTTGAAGTCTCCCTAAATCTTCTCGCCTCTTACACCCCAGCCAGTTACAAATTTTCATTTATTTTCTGGTGTTTGGTCCGGATTAAACGAGGCAGAGACCTCAGCCTGATTGGGGCCATTGGAAGTGATGGATGCTGGGGATTGTTCCCTTTTCCCTGAAAACACTGAGATCTCCCCAGGATGGCTCCAGAGTGGAGGGATTCCACATGGAATTCAGTCTAGATTGTTTATCTTCTCAACACCACTGACCACAAATTGCCTGGTCTTCTGTGGCCATTAATTAATAGACTCCATTAGTGAGCAGCCAATTACAGGATTATTTTTCCCTTCCACCTTGTATCCTTGGCTCTCTGCATCCATGCTTTCCTTTTGGCCAAAAGGCAGAGCAGGGGATGCAGCCAGCCCAGATCCCACGTGGGACTGACCCCATTGCTGCTTCATCCTCACCTGTCCTCATTTTTCTGATGCTTTTGCTGGCATCACTCAGCTCCTACTTCCTAAAGCCTTTGTAATTTTACTTTCTGTGCCTTCACTCTCACAATTGTTGCATTGCTCACCCTGTATGTGTTTCCTTGTAGCTGTCTCCAGTTATCTCTGAAAGTCACCTGCTCTGTGATGAGAAAAAGAATGATGGCATTGGTTTTATTCTTTCAGGTTTTTATTCTTTGAAGGGGTTGGTATCGAACATGGAAATGAAAAAAACTGCAAGAAGCCTTTTGCAAAGATAGTATCTTATATCTCGTGATGGGAAAAAAATCCTTTCATTTAGATGAAAAGATAAACAGATTTTTAGATGTAGTAAATTCTGTGCTTTCAGCCATTCATTTCAGTAGCTGGATAGCTGAACTGTGGCAAGCTGGCCCAACACGTCCTGGGAATTTGTGGGAATGATGTAGAATCATTCATCAGGGGCAATGCAGGTGAAGGAGGAGTTTCTCTCAGGCTCCCAGTGCAAACTGGTCCAACTGGAGGCTGGGATGCTTTTAAAACCCCCTGCTCCTGGGAGGAGCAGTCCCTAAAGCACCTGTGTGAGCCTTTGAAGAACTCTTTGTAATCTGTGAGCACAATCTCCCTCCTGCTCAAGCTGCAGATTAAACCGAGGACTGAGATTTGCTGGTGCGGTGGCAGCAGCCTTTAAAAGAAATGATTTATAAACACAAACTGTAGCTAAATTTTTCAGGGAACTGGATCTGCAGACATCAATGGCACGATTAGAAACACCGTGGGGAGTACATGCATAAAGCTTCTTTTAATTCTGGGCTTTTCAAGCGTTTAATAGCTTGACAGCAACATTTTAATAACAGCCGACTAGGCCCAGTTTTGGCATTCACCACACACGGAAACAGCTCCTGGAACTTGTCCATGGAACAGTGAATTCTGTTTCTGCAGGCTAGAGCTCATGTGGAGATAGAGGCGAGATAGAGCACTTGGAATTCAGGACACTTTTCCATCACGGGTGCTTGGGAGCCGCGTGTCCCCCGCGCCAAAGCCACCCTGGGTGGGGGGCTGTGCCCCATGAATTTTACAACACACGTTTTCTCCCCGAGCTGACTTCCCTGAGCAGTGCTGAAGAAAGTTGTCGTGCAGCAATGAAGTTTTGTTTTTTTTTGGTTGTGGAATTTCGTGGCGTGGCCGAGCCCCCCGTCAGTGACAAGGCAGAATGGGGGCCACGTCTGGAGAGCCTTTGGAGCACTCCCGAGTACCAGGGCTGCTGTCAGTAGTTACTGCCTTGGAAAAAAGAAAAGGATTTGACCCTTCTGAGCCTTGGGTTTAACCTTAAGAAGGGAAAGTGCTTTAAGAAGTAAAAAAAAAAAAAAAAAAAAGCAATTTAAACTTTCCTGATAATGCCGTATCTTTGTTCCCTCTTTTGTTGCATCTTGTACAATGCTTATAGCTCTGATGGAAAAATGTAAATATGCTCATAGGTATCCAAACTCATGCTGATTGCTACAGGAGTAGTATGTGCCAGTAAATCCTTTATCCAAGGAAAATGAGAATTAAGAATATTTAGGCTATTAAAATGGAACTGCTACTTGGGCTTTTGCATGTGAGAAGACTTCAGTGTTCCATCAGAGCCTAGATGCAGGCTTAGACCAAAACAATTCTCTGTACAGTGCTTTTCTACTTCAGTTGTTCTTTGGTTTTTCTTTGTGGGCTGTTGCTTATCTGAAAAGAGGAAATTGAGTTTAAAACGTACATTCCTATTGAAATAAATTTCTAGGGCTTTTTGCTTTTATAAATTCAAAATCTTGAGCCAATTTGATATTTTATATCCTTTCCCAAAAGCTCAAAAAAGACACTGGTTTCTAACAAACACTACAGTGGAAATGAGACTCACAAGGTGTTTCTCAGGGTTGCATGTTTTTACATTTGAAGGTGTAAGAGAAATAAACTGCTTGGATTTGCCACGTTTGCATCTCACCAGGGCAGAGTCTGCTCACCACTCGCCCAAATTCATCCACTGACCCTGTGAAATCTGTGTGGGATTTTGCAGGCAAGCGGCCTAAATATAGGAGCAAATTGCAAATATTGTTTGAGCAAATGGTCTCACATTGGCTGGGCAATTCTGCACATGCTGGCTGCACCAAATGCTGGGGAATTAATTAATTTGCTGTCATTGAGCTGCTAATGTGGAGCAGGGCAAGCAAGCAGAGATAGGGGAACACACAGGGAGTCAAGCACTTCAAGTCTGGTCTGACCTATGCCAGGGGAGTGATTGTCTTCTCAAAATTTTGCTCTGTGGAGGTTTCTCCTTCTCTTGGCTGCTTTCCTCCTGTGCCTGAGCCCTGGTCAGAGCTCAGCTCTTTGCAGGGCTGCTCTGGCTCGGGGCTGGCAGAGCTGCCTGGCAGTGAATTCCCAGCGTGGCATCTCCTCACCAGGGCTAGGCTTCTCTTCATCCAAAAACACCACAAGGAGCAGCTGGAGATGGAGATCTGCACCACCCCTTTAACCCTGTGGTGCCTCTTTAAGCAAGTAAAGCAAATTGTTTGAGGAACATAAAAAAATTGTGAATAATTGTGCCAGGAAATGGCAGCGCAGAAGGGGAGGTTCCTTTAATTGGATTATGAGGTTTTTGTGCTTAATTTTTAAGGGAGATTTTCCCCACCCTGGGTTCCACTATTAATGAAGAGTAGAGGACAGGGTCTCTCTGTGTTCCTGTGCAAGTAATCAAACACAGTGTCTTCAATATTGAAAAAATTTTTAATGCTGCAGTTATTTGTGCATACTGTTGTTTTCAAGTGTGTGAATGATCCCATTACCATCAAATGTGAGTCTCCTTTGCAGGAGCCTGATTTGGTTTAGTTTTCCATTAGAAATTGGAAAAATTTGGGTGTCAAAAGCTAGCTTTTTCTGATGTTATTCTGGCCAAAATAAACCATCCAACACAAAATTTGTTGCTGTGCACTCTGACTTCAAAACCCATGTTAAAAGGGGGAGCACCTTTAGTCCAGATGATGTTATTGCTGTATGTGCTGGCTCCTAATAGCAGCAATGATTTCAGCACAGTTTATCAATTATTTCCATTTCTCCATGTGCAGGACATCCATTAGTGTTGGTGGCAGGTCCAAGTTGGGGTCATTCCCCTCCTGGGCCTTTGGGGTACAGCTCATTACTTTGTTGTCTTCCACTGAGTGGAAGCTTCCAAAAAGCATTCAAAATGTGCAAAATATAAGGACGGCACATTTTGTAGATGGGTTTTTTATTTCTAGTTGATAAAGGAGCATTGACATCCTCACAAAGAACCCTTGCCTTGCATTGGCAACAACATATTTTAAAATACAGATGGTTTTAAAGATATTTTTCAACCCTTCCATCTGGATTTCTCCCAGGATTAAGTTGCTACACTGATGATTGCAGTGGTTAGATTAGTGATTTAGGTGACTGGTTTTGAGGTACATAAAAGCAGGTTTTAGATATTTATTACATTTCACTGCTCCTTTTAAGGTAGCAAAGCCCCACATTTCAATGTAAAGATGTTTACTGCAGAAAAATCAGGACCAAAATCAACAGTTAAGATTTGAACAAAACTGATCACTCAACAGCATTTATATGATCCATAGACTTTAATCCCTCTTACTAGGGAATCTTCTCTGGGTTCAGTGGCATTGTTTGCTTTAGTTCCCTAAAAATGCACATGATGGGAAGAGGTATGTTGATAATAATGTGCTGTGAATAGCATGAAGGCATTCTGTGCACAGCCTATCATATCATCCATCATTAAGTTTTTCTTCTCCCTCTCTCTTGCTAATGGCAGCAAATCAAATATTTAAATGCATTTGTTAGTCCTACGTGCAACTGTAAGAGGGAGCAGGAAAGAAGCAGATTGTGTAGCACAGAATTAGGCTGTAAAGTGCATTTTAAACTGGAGATTTGGTAATGGACACAGAGCAAATGAACTCAGAGAATTAACATTAGAATTTGCACTTTAAATGCTTCCTAATTGGCACCTCTTGGGATCCGTTTTGAACTCACCCAACGCGATTTTTTTTTTTTTTTCTTTTTACTGAAAACAGTCAGTTTGGGCTGACAGCACCTGGGTCATAGTGAATGAGAGATGATGATGCATTTGGCAGCTTTTCTAGTTGAGCACTGACAAGTCTTGTTCTCTAAAGAAAAAAATCAAAACGTATCAATCCACATGCTCACTGTACTGAGGAACTTCGTTGTCATATCTTTCAAATTGTTTTAATGTTTCAGCACTGCAGAAGTGAAGGCATAACAGAAGGAGACAACTATATGCAGTTTCACTTTGTTGAAAACAACTACATAAGGAAAGCAGAACATAACTAGCAGAGTCCTGATAAGGTCATGTCAAACAAATTAATAGGAGATGGAAAAGAAAAGCTAAAAAATCATTCTTTTAAGAGGATAGTCCTGCTGGATGGAAGTTGGGCCAGCCCATCCAATCCTTCCCTTGGCTTCCTGCCTTTTGTGTCCGCAGGATTGTGGCTGTCTGCATGTGAGTGTGTTGACTAATCCTCCCCAGGAGTGTTTGTGTGTGTGCTGACCCCGTCTGCCGCCCAGGCCTCATTAGAGCTGATCACTGCCTGCCATCCCAGAGCCACCTCCTGCCCTCTCTGCCAGATGACAGAGAGACAAGACAAGGTGACATCAGCCTGGCTTTGGGTGAGCTCTGAGGGCAGAACTCCTGCCTTTCCAGAGCGAGCCCCACTTCCAGAGGCTCTGCAGCTGGAGACCCTCCTCCCTGTAGGGTGGGTTTGTGACACTCAGGCAGCTGGGGCTGAATTTTGGGATATGCATCGTGGTGCTGGGGCACTGCTCAGGTGCTGGGGCACTGCTCAGGTGCTGCTGGGCACTGCTCAGATGCTGGGGCACTGCTCAGAGGCTGGGGCACTGCTCAGGTGCTGGGGCACTGCTCAGATGCTGGGGCACTGTTCAGGTGCTGCTGGGCACTGTTCAGATGCTGGGGCACTGCTCAGGTGCTGCTGGGCACTGCTCAGGTGCTGCTGGGCATTGCTCAGTGCTGCTGGGCACTGCTCAGATGCTGGGGCACTGCTCAGGTGCTGCTGGGCACTGCTCAGATGCTGGGGCACTGCTCAGGTGCTGCTGGGCACTGCTCAGGTGCTGCTGGGCACTGTTCAGGTGCTGCTGGGCATTGCTCAGGTGCTGGGCACTGCTCAGGTGCTGCTGGGCACTGTTCAGATGCTGGGGCACTGCTCAGGTGCTGCTGGGCACTGTTCAGGTGCTGGGGCATTGTTCAGGTGCTGGGGCATTGTTCAGGTGCTGAGCACTGCTCAGGTGCTGGGCATTGCTCAGGTGCTGGGACACTGCTCAGGTGCTGGGCATTGTTCAGGTGCTGGGGCATTGCTCAGGTGCTGCTGGGCACTGCTCAGGTGCTGGGGCACTGCTCAGGTGCTGGGACAATGCTCAGGTGCTGTGGGGCATTGCTCAGGTGCTGCTGGGCATTGTTCAGGTGCTGGGACACTGCTCAGGTGCTGGGGCATTGTTCAGGTGCTGGGACCATGCTCAGGTGCTGCGGGGCATTGCTCAGGTGCTGGGGCATTGTTCAGGTGCTGGGACACTGCTCAGGTGCTGGGGCATTGTTCAGGTGCTGGACAATGCTCAGGGGCTGTGGGACATTGTTCAGATGCTCCGCAGCTCAAACAGCTCCCGTGGTGCCATCCCAGGGTACAACAAGCCCACAGGTAGAAGGGCAGGGATGTGCAGGAGATAATCCCCTCGTTCCTTGGGTGGACAGGGGTTGATTCCAGTCTCAGCAGGGGGATAAATGCTAAGAATATGCAAAGAGTTTGAGGGAAAGGTCTCTTGTGCTCTCCTTGCCTTTTGGTCTGCACCAACACAATGGAGAGATGGCTTCCAGCTTTACCTAAATGTTACAGACCCAGGCAGTTCCTTAATTCTGACTTCTGGGTGGATCACCATACAGGAATTCTGTATTTTTCTCACAAATAGAACTATACAGTTTTATTTATGAATACTTACATTCTCAATTACAATGAAGAAAATTAATTCTGAATGCAAATATGTAGCAGGCTTCTTTAATTCTTTCAACACAAGGGGCCAAATCTGCAAAACGTATTCATTAATACTGCTGAGTTTCATTGAAGGACTTCATTAACTAAAGAATAGGATAAATATATAATATATTCTTTTTTTTAATATTATCACCTTTGTTGTGAAGAAATTGAGTGTCAAGGGGAAAAAGAGGCTAGACCAGTGAAAGGATGCCCTGACATAAAAAGTTGTAACAATATCTGTGACCTTGAATTGGTTCATTCTGCCTCGATCTATTAAACTGCCCAAGGATTGCTCGTTTTAGGAATCAATTTTTGTTTTCTGCATTGAAAATAATTGAGTCAATAGGTTTGTGTTTAAATGCAGCCTTGTTTGCTTCCCTGTAACCTGTTGCTTAGTTCTACTGACTAAATGTCCCGAGGCACAGTCTTCTCATCCTTTTGTCAGTGGAATCTACTTAATTATTCACCTTAGAGCAAAGATGTTACAATTATAGCCTTCCCTTTGTGTAAGTAACCAAGCATCTCTTTGACTGTTATGTTAACTGTTTAAGAATTAAAATATCTGCCTATAAATCTGGCCCCTTTATTCCTGTGAATTCATGGGGCTGTGTTACTAAGCTGAGAAGTTTGGGGTTTAATCTGATAACCACTATTTCACAGATCACATAGATGAAACTAAAATTCTGATTAAAGGAGTGTGGGAAAGCGTTTATGCATTTATTTTTGTTGGTTTGTTGTTTTTTGTTTTTGTTTTTTTTTTTTTCAAAAGGATTTCTGTGGGCTTGGGATCTGGCACTCTCTTTTTCTTCTGTAAAGATTTACAATTATCTCCCTTCTATCCTCGGTAATACGTGTGAAAGGAGCTGCCACTTCCAATAATTCCCAGTCCTGAAACCTTCCTGTAAATTTCCCTGTGTTTCCTGACCTCTCCCTTCTAGGAAAGAAGGAATCCAGAGTGTATTCCCTGTTTGCTGCAAATGTTTATTACCATTATTTTCCATCCTTGATCCCTGTTTGCTCAGGGTGGGAGGGGGCACTGCAGAGACCCCACTCACACACATCCCTCACCAACCCCACTCGAGGAAATCGGTGATAAAATTATCACTGTGCTTCCTCTGAGGTTTTGGCAGTCAGTGTTTATGCGTGTGTGAATGCAGGAAAACAAAGTTTTGAAGGTTTCCCTGTAAGTGTGACAAAACATAAGCTGGAAACTCTCAAAGTGAGAGTTCTCCAAGTGGCTGCAGGTTTTAAATGCCTTGTTTTCCGATTTTAATTGGGACAGGACAAACTCCAATTTGGGACCTGCAGGAAATGAGGACTCAGCACCTTGGGAGGACTGGTCCCTGATCAAACAGCGCTGGGCTCATTGAAATCATTCTCTGTGCTCATGACACCATGCCATGCTTTTCAATCCCAAGGTTGTTTTTTGTATTTAGTATAAAGGTCATGTTAGGATTAAAAACAATGAGCAGCTCACAGCGTGTCCAGTGACCCTGTGAGAGAAATGGTAACGCATTTCACAGTAAAATCTACGTGTGCTGAGCACAGAGCTGTGGCCAAGAAGTGGAATTTTCTAATTACGTAGTCATTTTGAGAAGGAATGTGCTTGTTAGGACCAGGCCAGGTGTGCACTTGTGATGGGAGGCCGTGTAATTACACACCTTGCATAATATAAAGTTTACAATAGCTACACAACTGATGCAGCAAGATGTAAATACAGCAAGTTAAAGTGTCTGAAAGGACACCTGTAATCTAGCCTAGAGCTAGTGCAATTACATTTGAAACAGTCTTGCATTAAGATTTATTAGTGTGTTAAAGTTGCCACTATTCTAAAAGATACAAAAAAAGGGAAATACTTCAGAGGATTTCAACAATATCTTTTCAATGAGAAATGAAAGTTATTTGAGGAACCTTTCTGTAGTTTCCTGAAAAGGAATCACATTTCTTCAAATATTCTTCAATTCAACGATTATGCAGTAGTTTTCAGTAAATTGGTTTTGTATTTGTAAAGATCACCAGAACAGAGCACTGCTGGGTGATCTCTGGGAGCAGGGACAGGGGCTCAGAGCCTGCTTTGCACCATTCCTGTCACAAGGTGCTTGTGCTCAGCTGGGATGAGAGCCAGGAGGCTCCTGGTGTCACCCCTTGCCTGATGCTCCTGCCCAGAGCAGGGAGACTTGCAGTGTCCTGGCCCCATCCTGGTCACATCCTGACCTCATCCTGGTCCCAATCCTGGTCCCCATCCTGGTCCCCATCCTGGTCCCATTCTTGTCCCAATCCTGCTCCATCCTGGCCCTATCCTGGCCCCATCCTGGTCCCATCCTTGTCCCCATCCTGGTCCCCATCCTGGTCCCCATCCTGGTCCCATCTTGGCCCCATCCTGGCCCCAATCCTGGTCCCCATCCTGGCCCCCTGCCCCAGGGACCTGGTCCCCAACCTGACCCCAACCCTGACCCAAATCCTGGTCCCAATCCTGGCCCCATCCTGGTCCCAATCCTCATCCCAGTCCTGCTCCCATCTTGGCTCCATCCTGGCTCCATCCTGGCCCCATCCTGACCTCATGCTGGTCCCAATCCTGGTCCCACCCTGGTCTCCTGCCCCAGGGACCTGTGTGAGGAGGTTACTCAGAGCCAGCCCCGTGTCCCAGGGCCAGGCACAGCCCAGGAGCTGCTGGGACAAGCAGAGGGGCTGGGAGTGCCCTCTGTGCCACAGCCCTGCCCGGGCAGCTCACCCCAACTCGGGGCCACCCCACACCTGGAAATGCCACACCTCGAGTGTGCGTGCAGGTGTGTGCTGCATAAACAGGAGGGCTCTTTGCATGAGCAAGCAACACCTTGGGAGAGGCTCCCAGGGCAGTGCTGGGGTAGTTCTGGGCTCTCTTTGTCACTGCAGACCTTGGGTGTGCATCGAGGATCTCCTGTTAAAGCTCCCTTGTTTTACTGTCCTGGCTCTGCCCTCCTCCCGTCACAGCAGGTTCACTGTGGTGCTCAGTTTATTGTAGGATGTTCATCCCCCACCTGCCCCCCTTCAGCCATAAAATCAGGCATGCTAATTATAAAAAAAAGGGAAAAATGAGTCTATTTGTCTGATGGAGGTGGGAGGCTGCTGCTCAGTTTTCCTCGTTTCTTTGCTGCTGCTTTGTGAATAATAGAACAAGCCTCCAGGACAGGAACTTAGACCAAGCGATGCTCACAGCATTATTTCCTCCCCTGGCTGTTTGAACCACCCACCAGCTTTCCATGCCTTGAGGTAGGAAAAGGAGCACTGTGCTGGTGACCCACGGCAGGCAGGACCCGGTGACAGCACCGAGGGCTCCTGGAGGGGAAGGTGTGTGCCAGAGGGCTGGAGCAATCCAAATAAAGGCTCGGAGCGTCACAGGCAGCGCTGGCAGGCGGTTTGTGGGAAAGAAAAAGGCTGTATCCCTGCGCAGCACGCTGCCTCTGGAATACAGCACAGGGAAGAGGAGGGATGAGTGCCAGGTGTTGGCAGCCACAAACCTGAGTGACCTGCGTTTATCAGCGAGCTGCACCTTCCCCCGGGCCCCGAGCAATCCAGCAGCAGGGCTGGGCTGGGTGTGGGGATGCTCAGGAACCTGGGAGACCCGTTAGGGGCACTGCCAGGGCTCCAGGAGCTCAGGCTGCCCTGAGCAGGGGATGGGAACTTGGCTGTTTGATCGTGATCCACATCCAGTAAAGCGGAAAAATGACAAACAAAGGGATCTTTTTGCTCATAATTTAGGAGGAAGTGTAAAATCTGGTGTGACAAGTTTAGTAAAATAAAGGCACAGGAAAGAGCCACTCAGTGCTCGCATGCGTTTCGTGAAGAGCAGCTCGTCTTGGCTCTGACCATTGCCTTGTAAATTTAGGAAAATAGCTATTTTGCAAACGAGTAATTCTTTGAATCTTCCTTATTATCACAATAAATTAACTCATCCTTCCTTTCTTCCTATTTGAACACAGTTTTTGAATAGAATGTGACTGGCACGTAGGCAAATAACCTTCAAGAAAGGGCAAAGATTTGTTGGGAAAGGTGAAAGGAGAGAAACATGAGAGAGAATTTAGGACTTTGTAGTGGAAATATGGAAACCTGCATGAGAAGGGAGCTGGCAGGAAGGTGCCTTGCAGAGGGTTTGTACAAAGCTTTGTGAACCATCCTTGCTCTTTTAACCTGCACTGAACACTTCTTCTCATCAATGCTCATGGTCATTTTGGCCTCATTTTACAGAAATGAGATTGAAAATTTGAAATGAGCAATTAGCACCATGTGGCTACCACTGGAGGAAGACTGCAGTGGTGATGTGCAAAATAGCAATTTCCCTCTCACCAGATGAACCCATGTTAAAATTGTGGCTGATTTTTATGTGAACTTTGCCTGCACAGGGGAGACCTTCATTGTGTCAGAGTATGGAGAGTAGAGCAAAGACAAATGATTTTTTTTGTTAGATTTTTTTTATGGAAGAAGAGTGAAAATCTCACAAATATTGCTGTTTATGTGAAAAATATTCCTTGCTGTGAGAACTAAAGTCTGTTAAGTTTTTGAAGAAGGGAGGTGACCTGGTTACATGTCTGAGTGCCTCCAGGGCACAGTATGCAATATATGTTTCTAATCTAGTGAAGAAAGACATGGGAAGGACCAAAGAGTGGAGGAGAAACCCATTAAGTTCACCTTAGAGGTAAAGCATCAAGTAACAGGGCAAAGAGCCTTGAGGGGAAAAAAATTATGGAGTGAAATAACAGTTTCTCATCTCGCTCAAGATGTTATTCTAAAAGAAGGGTTTTATTCAAACATAAGTGATCGGATTTAAAACAGATTACAACAGATAAGGGGAAGATCTGCAAATTCAGGGGTGGCCTGATGGCCCAGGGTGGCTCTCTGTGGCTTTCCTAAGTTGGTTATGGTCTTAAATAAATTAGAGACATGTCAGATGGGAATAGCAGAGCTCTGACTCTCTTCCCTTTTCCCCCTGTGACTCATGCAATCTCTGCAAAGATATTTCTCTTTGGAGGGTGGGAAGAGAGTGCTGGGCCCTTAGTTTACCCAACCTGTCACACTGTGTTTTACACTCTCCTGTACAGTATAAGAAATCTAACTCTTACAGTTGTGGCCGGATTCCAGTCCCGTTACATCATTAAGGTGGATAATTTGTTCCACTGTGTTTTTCTTTCTTCTCAGCTGTACTTTCCCTTTGAAGCCTCCAGCTACTGGCTTGGGGAGGTAAATTACAGTCTGTCTTAAGCCTGAATTGTGCCTCTTGTTTCAGTTTTTGGAACTCACATAATGGATCCATCCCAGGATTGCTTGCATTCAGAGCATTAAAAAACTGGGACCCCTTTTCACAGAAGCTGCTGTGTGAAAATTGTTATGATACTTAAAAATGATCTTTTAGTACTTCCTTTCTTGAGGCTACAGGAGAAACAATGTTTTCTCTGTGTCATTAAGAGCAAAAAAAAAAAAAAAGGTACTTGCTCAATTTTCAACGTGTGCACTCCTTGGCTTGGTGTTGCTTCTTTGGGGCATGTGCAGGTTCACAGGGGTCATTTTTGCTCTCTGTGGTGACAGATGGAAACACCTGTGTGAGAATTTGGCCCTAAATTTGACTCCTCACAGGGTCACAGATATCTGACTTCATCAGGGAAATCTTCTGGTGACAAAGTCTATGGTCTTAGCAAATCTGCAGTGGATGTTTCAAGGGGATTCCTTCAGGGATTTTATGGATATATTTTTGTTTTATCATATATCCAGCCAAATCTCACTTAACTTGGAAGAATCTGGAATCTAGCAAAGATTGGTGAAATTATAATGAAGGAGAAGAAGCAGCTTTGAGAAATAATGGTGATTTGCATTCCCTGAACTGCCCTGGTTTCCACAGGCAATTCAGCCTTATGCCCTGCCACTGGTTTGGAAAGTTTTTAAACCATCAGATCCCTCTTGTCAAAAATGGAGAAGAGGAAAGCTGATGCTTCTGATGTTTTAAAAGAGTAAAACCAAGGGAAATTCTTCCCCCTTTTAGAACTGAGCTGGAAGGGTAAAACCCTCTAAAAATAAATAAAAACAGGTTTTATTTTCTTTTAAAAGAACAGCTCACCCTCATATCAGCCTCGGGGGCTCCAGAGTGTCTTTATCATTGCTCACTGTGAACATCCCTTTAATGCTAATTAATGCCTGTTTGTCAGGGACACCTGCAATCCAGGGGATGGATTTTTTAATTCTGTATTTCATCATATTCTCCACGTGTATTTCCAAGGAGCTGCTCTGGACAGATTTATACCATTCATGCATTTCTTTTTTCTTTTATCTTGTACATATTTAGATTCTCTGTGTCCTAAACACAGACATATTTGGAAGAAATAAAAATGTAAACGAAGAACTGGTTTGTGTTTGGTTAAGGAACAGAGCAGGAAGTGGGGATGTGCAAATGCCCAGCAGGCTCAGGGGTTAAACCTCCCTTTAATTTTTACAGTGGGTTCTCAACATCCAGTATAACCAAAACAGCAAATTATTCCTTGTGCTGTGCTCAGTTCTCCAATCACACACTCCTTTACTCCTTGTTATATACAGACTGCTTGAAAAGTAGTTGAGGCAAGTGGGAAAGTTCTGTGTGAGCTGCAGAGGAAGCCTTAACCACCAGGAATTAAAATGTTAAGCTGCACAATGTACGAGTCACATAACCAGGGAGTTATTATTTTAATCAATTCTTCAGAGTGTCCCAGACCTGAAGAGAAGGTTAATGTAAAATTTATAAAAGAAGCCTCTCAAAATCATTACCAGGGGTGAAACAAAACATAGTTTGTTATGTATTTAATCTGCGGTGGAACTTGGTGTGTAGAGAGTCTTAAATATCAACCATATCGTGGTGGATCCTGCAAATGTGACTGGAGATGGGATGAGATCCCAGTGAAGAGTTTATTCATGAAATATTAATATATCTCTGCTGGAAAGAGCTTGGAGTTCAAATTCTGTGTTAAGCATTTAGAAGAGAAGTCGTTATAGATGAGAACAAAACACTAAAATCTCTGCAGAGCTGGAGTTTATATAACTGTGGTGGACCTTGGGATAGTGGCAGGTGTGGTGAAGAGCTCCAAAGGGAAAGGAGGATTGGGGTTGGCTCGGGTCAGATTATCAGTTCAGATATTCAGTTCCATTGCAAGCACAGATATTTGGTGTCCCTCACACCCACCACAGTCACCCCCACTGATTTGAGGGCAAGAAGTTGCTAAATATCAAAATTTTGCATGTAGGAAATCTCTTTGGGAAGCACTTTAGTACTGTCACATTCCAAGCACTGCAGCAGCTGAGTTTGATGTTGGACAGGACCAGGAAGAGACAAAATTCACCCTGGAGCATCTCAGGGAAGGGAAGAGCACTGTGATCCAGCAGTGGCAGGCTGGCCCTGCAGAGCAGAGGGGCTTTGAGGTGGCCCAGAGTGGTGCTTCCAGTCCCACCAGTGAGCAAAACCAGGAGCTTCTTGAAGAGAGAGCTTCCTGGGGTGGGGTGGGAAAAATCACAGGAAAAGGAACTAAAAATTTAAAAACCCCTACTGTGGATTTGGCAGGCAACAAAGAAAACCAAGCTGGATGAAGGAAAACTTTTGTCAAAAGCATGTTCTGCACAAAACCATGGTTTTAACCAAGCTTTGGGATGGTCCAAATGACTTCCCTTATGAAATAGTGATGGTCTTGATGACATTTCATTCAGAGAAATTAAGAGTGATACATTTTAAATTTCAGAGCAGCCTTTTCCTGAGAACATTTGTATTAAAAAGAGGCAAAACAGTCAACACTGAGACACTCCTTCTCCATTGAAACAAAATACTTTGACTAAATTGAAATTTTGCCCTGAAATATTTCACTTCAAGTTCTGTCACTGTTGATATTTTATATTTTTCTCTGATCCCAGATTACTGTTATTTTAACTCACATGTTTTGCCTTATAAAAAGTTCTTCATCAACTGTCAATTCAGAAACTGATTTAGCCCAGCAGAGTCGAGGCACTGCACAGCACCAGTGTGCACAGAAGGCTCTTCTTGACTCTGCCTTTTTATTTTCACTCTTGCTCAGACCTCTCAACAAAGGGAGAGGAAAATGTGAATTTCTGAAAGCATCCACAGTGGGATTGAAAGGCCACCAGGAATCAGTTTAATGTGGTTTTTGGGAGAGGGCTGCATCACAGCTGCAGGTGGTGCAACTTAGGATTGAAGGTGACTGCCCAATCCTATACCCCAGCTGTTAGCAGCATTTTCCATGGTATTTCCTCCTCCTTCCCTCTCCTGCAGCTCTGCATTTTTGGTCTCTCTCTGCCCAGCCAAGTCTCTGTGAGCCACTGTCATGCCAAGCAATGTCAGACTTGTGCCATCACCTGTGAGCAGTGACACCTC
The DNA here is from genome assembly GCA_032173965.1 of Sitta carolinensis. NCBI lineage: Eukaryota > Metazoa > Chordata > Aves > Passeriformes > Sittidae > Sitta > Sitta carolinensis. The sequence continues at coordinate 12,412,877 of CM063300.1, read as the reverse complement.
CAAAGGGGCTGCAGCTCCTCTGAAACTTGGCTGGAGGTGCAAACACCTTCTGAGCATTTAATAAAGGATTCTCTGAGCTTGAAAAGCACCCTCAAATCAAGGGGTTTCACCAAGCTCCCCCTCGCTGTGTCTGTGCATTCCTTTGTGCAAGAGGAACGTGTGATTTTTGCCCATTCAAGAGAAAAAGCACACCTAACATCAGGACCTCCTCAGGGCTTTGAGGCATCTTCTGCTTCTTTCTCAATAATTCAGTGTTCCTGTGAGAGGCTGGGATGTTGTGGTTATCCATGTCAGGGGCCAGACTCAACTCTCAAAGCCCTGAGGGGAAGGTGAAGGGCATCACAGTAGGTCTGCCAGGACCTCGTGCAAGCCCTGGGCAACTCGTTGTGCATCCATGCTTTAACAGGAAGCTTTCTTTGTTCCAAGATTTACATTTTGTTTTCTGCAGCAGGCTTTGTTTCTGCTTGAAGAATTCTCCTTCTCCCTGGTTAAAAAGTCTCTTCGTGCTTGCTGCTGGCTGTGCAGTGCCCGGTGAATGAGTTTTGATAATTTCTGTTGGGATTAATTAATTAATTGCAAATGTCTTCGGGCTAAATTGTGAGTTTGCATGTCAGGATGCTGTACATAATCAACAAAATCACTCAGGGGCTTGACATTATGGAGGTTACATGGAGATTGTGAGAGGGGCACATTCATTCCACATTAGTCAAAACTTTCTATATGTTATTTATAGAACAGTTCCTCTTTTATGAATTCTCAGAGTCAGAGGCAGAGATTTAAGATGAAATGAAAGGATAATAACAGAAGCAGGGAGACAGTTCTGCTGATTGATCCTATTTGATGAAGTTGCAAAATGTTTGACTAGGATGAGTTACAATTTTAATGGGAGGTAGGACTGGAATAAATAAATAAAGATCCCTAACAATATTTCAGGTTAGATGGAACCCTGCTCTCCCAAATGAATGAGCACTAATGAAGCATTGCATCCCTTCTAGAGACTGGCTGCACCAGCCAAGTGAAGGGCACAGGAGGCATTATAAAGTCAGAGAAAGATCTTTAATTTGGATGTTATCACCACCAACTGACCCATGGGAATAAAGAGTGCATCAGGCACATAGAAAGCATTTCTCAAATCTATAAACCTGAACGTTTTGGCTTCTGGCCCAATCCTAGATTATTGGGTTGTGCTTTTCTTTTTTTTTTTCTTTTTTTTTTTTTTTTTTTTTTTTTTTAAATTTAACTGACATCTCCTGCCTCATAAAAAGCCTATTCAGAAACTGCACTGAGTCCAGCAAAGCTGAGGCAAACCCAGCTACACAAAGGCTTTATGGTTTATAATGAAACAGGAGGCAGATTTTCCAAACGTCTTACATCTGTATTTTGAAATCATCAGTTTAAACCCCCCTGGCAATGAAAGCATTGCTACTTCTGCAGGATTCACCAATTTCCATGCACTTGCTGAAGTGATCTTGTCGATTCAAGTAATGCTTCTGGTTTTGATCTATAGTACATGGAATTTTTGGTTTTTTTTTTTCCTATTAGTGAGTGCAACTCATTGGTCTTAGGTCTGCAACAGTTGCAGCCCCAGTCAGTCCCCAGTTTTCCCCTGCAGGGCCTGGGAATTCCCACCAGGCTGGGGCTGCCTTTCCCTGATTTATTCTAAGCGTTCATCAAAGCAGATCCTGAACTTCCACTTTGAATGCCCCAACAACACAGCCTAAGACTTTGCAGACCTTGTGTTATTTACGTTTCTGGCTATTTTGGTTTATATTTCTGGCTATTTTGGTTGCATAATCAGGTGCACATGGAAGCCTGGCATGCAGCAGAATGCTCTAAGCACGCGTGAAAAAAGCAGCATCTGCTTGGTGAGGCTGGGCAGTGTTCAAAGGTGATCTGTGCTGTCAACATTTAGGGGTTTTAAGGATGCTGCTGTAACAACTGCAAAAGCAAAACTCTGCCTGCTTGAGCTGAAAACTGTGCTCCTGGAGAAAGTAGCTTTGTCTTGGCCTTTGATACCCGGGTTTTGTTAAAAAGGGGTGTCAAATAGCAATGTGGAAGTGGGTTTGATTCAGCTTGTGGATGTTCTTTCCTCCCAAGCACCTAACTGTCTGAAGGACTATGGATTGGTGGGAAAAATGCAGCTGTGTGTGGTGTTCACCAGAACTGGCTGGTTGTGCCTGCATTTATTTGATTTATATTTACAATTCTCCCTTATGCCTGTGGAAATTAGACGTGCACTGCCAGTGTGTTGGAGTATGTATTTCACTAAATCAAAAGAAGTTTATGTAAATAGATGCCATAGTAAAATCTGCTGTTCAAATCCAGCATAGAGACAACATTCCTGGATATTCTCCAGAGATGTGAGAGCTCCAGAATGCAGCAGCACAGCTTGATCTCCCTTTTAGCTCTCTAGAACTCGTTTTTCAGCAATCAGGGCCTGGACCAGCAGAAGTGGAAGGAGAGAGCTGCTCCTTCAGCTCTTGAGGTGTAAAAGGGCTGGAGCAGCATCAGGAATGGGAGGATGCTTCCAACCAAAAGAGTGCACAAGTTGCCCACCAAACTGCCCCCAGAAATCTTGTGTTATTTGTTGTCTGTGGGGTAGATATCCCTGGAGCATCTTTGAGATCACTCTCATCCTGATAGGCACCGATTCCCAATGGCTTTTTGGGATTGTTCTCTGCTTCTTTACTGGCTTAGTGTTTTGGGAGTGTAACCTCTGATTTTTCCTGATCTTTCACGTATTCCCTTGGCCCACAGTCCCATGGAGGAGTTGAAAGGTATCCTGCCTTTTTTAGGTCCAGATCTGGATCACACTCATGGTTGGGCCCTCGCTCTCTAATCAACTCCTCTTTGCAAAACCCCATCCTCACAGTCTTCCAAGGGGTGGGTTGGATTTTTGTTGTTTGTTTTGTTTTTGCTGGTTGGTTTTTTTTAAAAAATTTGTTTATTGTTGGACTTCATCTGGTACAAAGGTTTAAACTACAGAAGTAATTTAAAATATTGTGGCATTTCCTTTCTTAATTAATCCCAACTGTTTTCCTTGGTAGTACAGAAAGTATCAGTATTTGATGAGGACGTTTTGCCTCCATCACTGGGGCAGTGGATTCTTCCTGCCGAGTCTGTAAACAGCAGACAAGCCCCAGAGTTCAGCCTTCATGTTCTGGTTTTCATTAAGCCCAGACTAGAGGAGCACCCAGCTGTGTCTTCCTGTAAGGTCTGTCAGTCTTCCAAAGCTTGTTAACATGCTAATATAAAAGGAAATAGGGCTGACTTCAAGGAATTTACAACTAGTCTTAAACTTCAAAGAGTGGAGCTACATCTCTTCAATACAACAACAACAACAACAAAAATCCTATAATAAAAGTTCTGTTAGCCACGAGAACAGATCTGAGTGCACTGAACACTGCAGCAGAGTGAAGGATGCCACATTTTTGGTTGCAAGTTGCAACACAAAGCCTCCTGCAGTTGTGAAACTTTGCTCATAGCTGGTAGGTTTGATCAGAGACATGATAAATTGCTGTCCAGCCCACAACTAGGATATCAGGCACGAAGTTGTCAATCTCTCCTTCCCTGAACCTGTTTTCCCATGTAAATTGTTTGCAGGGGGCTGGTGGCTGGGGTTTGAACAGCAGGCAGCATTCTCAGGTGGCAGGAATTGGAAGGACTCCTATGACTCCAAGGGGAATTACTGAACACCCCAGCAGCTGAGGAAACAGCTGTGGTGTGGTCTGAAGGTGTTCAGACAAGGTGGGACACATTCTGTGGGATTTCATGGAAAAGGAGAGTGCTGCTGTGTGGGAGCCAGGGGGAGGGACCTCTCCAAACTGGGGAATGACTCAGGGCTGGCAGCTGGATCTGCAGCAGGGCCTCCAGACGTGGGGCACACTGTGATGCTTCCCCAGCCCCCGGTGATTTGAGCATCTGAATTAGGACCAATATCATTTATATCAAGAAGCAATCCATGATTTTATTTATTTTTTTTACACCCTCCCATTTTCTTGCTGCATCTCTTCTTCAGTTAAATGGGTAATATGCAAGATTCACTGAAAACACTTTTTTTTCCCCTTTGGAGGGCTCTCTGCTCCTGGTGGAGCCTAGGGGATATTTCAGGTGTTGCAGGAACGTGGTGAGAGGAGCTTCTGCATCCCTGAAGTTCACAGATGGGAACGTTTCGTCAGTGCTGAGAGTAAATTCCTGCTTTTATCAGATCTCTGATAAAGGAAAAACACCTCAGACATTCAATAATGTACCATTATTTTGATGTTGGAAAAGACTTCCACTAAAATTCGCCTGGAGAAGGCTGAGGAATTTGGATGCATAGGAATAAGGGTTGTTGCACAGCTGAGATAATTATATATTGAATGGCTTTGGCAAGGACCCTGAGCAGTAAATGTGTCAGATGACACATTCCGGAATCATTTGAGGGGATTTCTTCATGGGGTAATTTTTTTAATCAAGATTGAACTCTTTGTGTCAGGGAACTAGAAGAATTTGTGTGTATTCACTTGACCTCAAAATTGGTTGCTTTGGTCACCCAGAAATATTAAAAGCAACTCAATGCAGGGATTAAAAAAATTAAAAAAAAAAAAAAAAAAAGCAAAGTAGCATATTAAACTCTGCTGTTATTCACACTGTTCCTTCTCTGACAGCTTGTTAAAAATGTTGGGGGAATAGGTGCTGCTGTTATACTTTCGTTATTTGGTGCTAATTGGAACAAACTTACACAGAACCAAGAGTGGCTTCTGAAGGGAGCTGAGGGTTTAATGGGCATTAATTGAAACTGCAGCCCCCAGTGGTGCAGGAGGCCACGGGGAGCAATGGCAATGTTTAAATTCACTCCCCAGTGTGCTCTGTGCTCCTTGCAAAGGGAGCTGAGGCTGCAGCCACACCAGGAAAACACAGGCAGGAGGATTGAACCCCTGGATGGCTGGGCTGGAACCAGAGCCATGCCCAAGTTACCTTTTCCAGCTTCCTTGGAAAATGCAGAGGTGTGGGTGGCAGCAGGTTGTGCTTTCTGTGTCCAGAAACAGGGTTTGCAAAGGAAGAACAACTGGTCAGATAACCCATAAACCAAATTTTACAGTTATTTCCCTTGTGTGTTTGTACCACTCATGGCTGCAGTTGGCATCCTCAGCTCACCTGGGAGTGCTGCCATGTGCAGGAATTTCTGTTCTTTCTGCTGGCTTGTGTTGGTCTTATCAAGGGTCACTGGAAAAATAACCCCCTCCAAAACACAAATAAAAGAATTCTCATGTAAAGAAACAAATTACCCCATAAAGCCTCTGTTTCTTTGACAGCAAAGCTGGGCGTTTAGGCAGCAACCTGCCATTCTTTCCAACGTCCTTGAAAATCCCATTTTAAGAGGGAAAAAAAAGATGGGAAAGGCTGCATCAGTCTTGTTAAATTCCTGGGGATGGAGCTCAACATGATACCGTGTGTATCTATTGCCTTCTGCCAAAAGCACCTCAATTTTGTCAGAGAAAAATGGCAGGAGACACTGTGCCATAAGCTGATAAGGTCATATTAAATCAGCTGTCCGTTGAGTCTCACATATTTTATATATAGCCATCCCCTGAGGGGGTTGTGTTCAGACCCTGGGACAGCCAGCACATAGGTGATGGCTGACAAGCACAGCAAATCAGCTAGAAGGAAAACACACATTTTTCTTTTCCTTTTTTTTTTTTTTTTTTTTTTTTTGGGGGGGGGAATGGAAAGTGTGCAAATGAAACAAAAAACCTCAAGCTGACATCATTTAGGCTGGTGATTATGTGGCATTAGGAGTGTTTGTAGCAGCAGCAGAGAACTTTGAGGTGGGGGACAGCCCAGCTGAGACCCTGGAATAAGACAGGGATTTGGGAGCAGCTCCCTTCCCTGCAGGAGTGGTGATGAGCAGCAGCAGGAAAACAGGGAATTAATGTGGAAAAGGAAATCAAGTTCCGCTGTAAAGTTATTAAAATTATCATAGAATTTGCTTTGGAAAAAAAAAAATGTTGCTTAATATAGCCTTAAGAATCTGGCACATTCTCGATGATGTTAATCCATCTGCTGACATTTCATCTTCCTCTTATTGGTTTTGTTTCCAGTTTTTTGATACCTCCAGCATTTTAGATGTTATGTTATTGAAGTCGTGGGTCTTGTAGAAAACAAATTACTCCATAGACTTAATTGCACCCATCTCACTCTTTATCTTGTTGAGGTGAACTTCTTATCTGCATTTCATTGTAGAAAAAAAAAAAAATCTGTGATAGGAAACAAACATACAAAAAGGGAGCAGGGGTTGATCACCTCTTGCCGTTTTCCCAAGAGCAAAATTAACAAGATAAGCTGTTATTACCTGTCAGGTGTTATCTAAAGCCCAAATATTCTGTACCCTGGGTAGACCTGAGGAAACCTTGTGCTTTTGTGGCAAACCATTAAAAAAAAGTATTCCTATTTGAATTATTTAGGGAGTTAAGTTGGAGATCTTTTTCTCTCTGGGAAATTCCCTTGGAGAAAGATGGTATTAGAGGGAGCTTGGTTCATTTATCATGCTGAGATGTGGAGCTGGAGAAGGAACACATTTGAAGTGATCATCTAAAATTCCAGTTTCACTGTTGTGGTTTCGAATTTTGACAGAAAGCATCTTGGTTTTCCAGGCTGATCCCTTTTCCCTTATTCCCTGTGCTAGAACTCACATAGAATTTCCAGATCTGTTTTACTGGTGTGATACTTTCAGTGCTGTGGTTTTGGGTTTTGTTGATGCTTTCAGGTTGGGTTTTTTTTGTAGCTGCTGCATTGTTTTAGACAGAATCACTCAAGGAGCCAGCAGCTGGATGGCGTGTGCTGTACCCATGTCTCAAGGTGTTCCAGATTCCCTCTTCAAACAAGCATGTGCTCGTGTGCAGTCATGCTCATGGAGCTTTGTGGTTGATGGCTATAAGTTGATTCGGGATGTATGGATTCTCGGCTGGAATTAGCGGAGTGTGGATCAGGGAAGTCAAGGCAGGAGGGGAATCTGCGGGGAAAACCCAATTGAGTGGCTTACCCGAGACTTCTGAAGTAAGTTCCTTAATTTCTTTGTGTTTTCTCTTTTGCTGCAAGGTTTTTCTTTGTTTGTACGTGTTTAATTAGTATCTCAAAAGCATATGCAAACGAGCTGTCTGGCTAAAGGTTTTGGAGAACACGGGAGTGGATGAAAGTGGTTGAGGAATACAAAGGAGCTCCTACAGGGAAAACGTGCTTCTACCTCCTGTCCCTTGGTTGCCAACAAGCCAAACTCCAACCCCGCTCTGCTGAAGCCAAATCTAAAACTTTTTGTGGCCAGGCTTTCACCTCAGGTTAAAACAGGTATTTGACAAAGGTCCAAGTCTTCAGTTGGTTGCAGAGTGTCCCACAAAGGTTGCTGAGCTGCCTGGTGGGACGTGTCCACAGCCTGAATTAAACTGTGGGATGATCCCCAGCAGCAGGATGGCCAGGAGGCACTGCTAAATGTGGCCCTTAGGAAAACTGACACTCTGTATGTTCCACATGGGCTCTCCCACTCCCTCTCTGTCAGAAAATGCTGCATTAGAAAGCTGTTAGAAGATCCAGCTTTGTTAGAGAAACGTACTCAGATAACGGGGAATTTGGGGATTTATTCCCCGGATGGAAGTGGATGAATGGGGTCTGTTTTCTGGGCATGAATTGTAATTGACTGCATTATGAAGTTCTCAATGTATTCGTTATTTGAGCTGATTTCCTGATTCATTCTTTGTCAGTAGATTGGCTGCCAGCGCTTCATTGTGGGTTTCCAACATTAAAAATTTCAGCTCTTTGTAACGAGTATCCAGGTCACATGGCGTTCTTCTTTTTCCTGGTTGGAAAAGGGGCTGATGCAAATACTAAAAATGAACGTGAAATTAAAATTCACTTTTTAAAGCACCTTTAAAGTACATTATTTTTAGGCAAAACTTTTCTCGGTGCAACAATCTTCAAAACCTGTTCCTTTTCCTTGTCCTGATCAAGCAACATACCAAAGTCTTGAGTGACACCCAGGTTTTTGCTCTGGTATTTGCACAGATTGATGTGTAGGAGCTCACTTGAGGAATCAGGTTGGAAAACAACTTGAATGCAGCGAAACAGAATATTCACAGGCTTATTTGCAGCTTTCTCTCACTTCTAATAATAAGTGTAAGTGTGGATCACTTGAGCTGTCTGGCTGTTCCCAGCTCTTTGCAAGTTCTTCAGGGATTTATTTCTCTCTATGCTGCCTGTTGGAAAACAGGAGACTCTCAGGCTAAATTCACCTTGCACACGTAGAGTGTTGATTTCTTATCACACAATCAAGTTGTGACTCAAGACCAAATGCTACTCACACTCCAGTGATCTGACCCTCTGGAATTCTGCCTCCCTCTGAGCAGCACAGTTCTGTGGGCTGACAGCCCTAGGTGTCCTCAGGAGATTCTCTTTTCCTCAGGTTTCTCTTCTCCTTGCTGTAGATCTATGCACAGGGGGAATTTCCAGGCGTAAAACACGTGATGTAAAAGTGAAATGGAAGCTGACCTCTTTGGTGTTTGCATCAGCACCCTGAGATGTGAGTTCATCCTAATTTTCCTACTCCAGTCCTTCCTGGGCTGATCAGCTGCTAAATCCATGTTCAAGACTTGGGATCTGAAACACTTCAGGATAAATTGCTATATTCCCCCAGTCTCTCATTCCTCCATTTATGGGTCAGGAATGACATGGAATGGCATTTTTGTGGAGTAGGATGCATAAAGCTTTGTCCAGCTCCTGATTTTGGCATAGAAATTAAAATGCAACAAACCCTTAACAGAATTAGAGAGTTGCCAGTGCTTTTCTGCTGCATATGTGTAATCATCAGTTGAATTGGATAGAGAGTTTTGATTTTCAGAGCCATAAAACCAGTAGTTTGAGCATTTCCAGCTCCAATTAGTGCTGAGTTGAAGGAAGCAAGTTCATTTCTCTGCCTCACCTTTCTGTTGGGGTGGTGGTGCTTCGGGGAACTCTGAAGCAGAGAACAGGTTGAGGCTCTGAAGGTGGCTGATAGTCAGTATTAATGCTCTGGGCTTTTCCCATTCGTGTTAATTCTGGGATCTCCTGCCCCAGTAGTGATCTCTGGAATGTCAGCACATCCTGGGAGGCAGGAATTAACCCCATGTCCTGACAGAGTGACAGCTAAATATAGCAAAGCTTTTGTGTATGCACTTCACGAGGAGTCACTCACTGAGCATCTTCTTTAACAGACAACATTTTTCCATCAGCAAGAGTAAAGCAAGCAAGTTTTGATTAGAAAAAACATCAGAGGGTGAAAACAATTTAGAGCATATGTTCATGATGGTTTCCTTGATATGTCAGAATAATCATTGCTGGCTTTTTCTTGGTGTCCAAAATGTTGGAGAAGAAAGGAAGAAGTGAGGGGAGACAAAGCCTCTCAGAAGGGTTTCACATCTTAAGTGTAACCTTTTATATTATTAATATAAAGTTAAGTGAAACACTTTATATTATTGCCAATCCAAATTTTAACAGGTGTTCCTCACTCCTTGTTTCTGAGGGACATAAGATTAGAGCCTATCTCCAGTAATTTCTGTCCCTAATAATGATTTATTTCATATACAGCTAGATTGTGAGAGTTCAGGGAGATTTAAAATTCCCTCCTGCACAAGCTCTCACTGTCATGATCAAAGTCTCAGTTTCAGAGCAGTCCCAGGTGCAGGATCCTCTCTCCTTCGAAGATTTTCTTCTCTTCCTGCTCTAACAGGTCCTACTTGTCTCAGTGTAAATATTCTACTGAACTCTTTCTATAAATGAAAGAAAGAAATCCATGACAAAGCTCTCTCAGCACCTTTTTTTTTTTTTTTAATAACAATATGGTTAATTATCTTTAAAATCTGCTGAACAATTAAAGACATTCCCATAAAACAGCCCAGGCACAGCTCCCAAAAATGTGCAAATTTAGCCCAACAGAGCAGTTGGTAAAACCCCTGCATTCCTCTCCCTGCTGAAAATGGCTTTCTGAGCAATTTCACAGAGCAGACCCTTGCTCAAACAGCTTCTGAAGTGGCTCTCTGAGAGGAGAAAATCTTCACATTTGCTAGATAATGCAAGGACTGACTCGACCAGCCCTGTCCACTTGCAGATCGAGGTGTGAAAGGACTTTTTCTAAACTCCCAGCCTGAGCTGGTGGCAGAGGAGGGAGGGAAGCCCAGGAGCAGGGGCTGGGGCTGAGCTCCAGTCAATCCTGGGTGCTCCAACTGCAGCCAGGACAGGTTGGCCCTACGAGGCCACATTTTATAATATATATAGAAAACGTGTATATTTATATATATATATAACTTAGCAGGTAGGTGGATTTTTTTCCATGATAAATTTATGGGTAATTTACATAACTAATTTGTAAGCCAAAGTGTAAATGATGCTCAGCTGAAGTGACCATTTTGACAAGCAAGTGCAAACATTGTCAGAACATTGGCAGATCTGCTTTGGACAAGACTGAGCTTGACAGCTTTTTCTGTGTTCATCTGGATTTTCGGGGGGGCAGCAAGGGGGGAAAGTGTTTTGTTTTCATTTAAGAGCTACTTAAGATTACAGCACTATAATGGTCTGGGGTTTTAAATTTTCCATCGAGTGATGTCATTTAAGATATTAAAAAAGCTGGCATGAAAAGCAGAAAGCTGTGGGGGTTTTTTTCCTGTGTGTTTTTTTTTTTTTTTTTTTTTTTTGTGTTCAATACTGTTTAAACAAAACTATTGTGAAATGGGGAATGCTCTCATCCATTTGACATAATAATTCAGCTCTGGTTAAAGAGGATGATGACTTAAAGGAAGCTTGCAAGACTCCTTACACCAATGTTAGATAGGGATTACAGGGATTGGGGAGATCAACATTTTAAAGTCTCAGAAATATGCAAGGTAATTTTTTTTGGGTTTTTAAAAAATCTTAGAATGCTAAAATTGAGGATTTGAATGGCTCATGTTTTGGGAATTTTAAAAGCCTACAACTTGACCCATGGAAAATTCATGCTGGTAATTTTTAAAATTTTTACTTTAGACCAGTGGATCAGTTTCTTTGTTTCCATCCTTCTCACATATCACTCAGCTTGGACAAAATCTCTTCCTGTCTTTAGCTCTCATCCAGCCCAGGACATGGTGGGAATCTCTCCTGCAGCTTTGCAGTGAACTCTGGAAATCTGGGCTTTCACAAGGTGTGCCCCAGCACAGGCCAGCTTACACTGACATACGAGAAACACCTGAAGAAAATGATTCTATTTCCGTATGAAATAAATTTCTATAGTTTTTAAATAGTATACAAGTTAGTTTTGGACATTCCGTGGCAAAGTAAAAAGTTGGGGTTATCCAGGGTTAGGAAAACATGATTTTCCCTTTCTTGCCTTGCCCAACTAGTGTGATGTCTCTAGGTCTAGTGGCTTTATAACTCCAAAATGTACAAAAGGACAGATTATAATTTTGCCTGTGGACCATTATTTATCATTGCTCCTCTTAATGATCTGCATCTACTTTAATAAAAAGAATATTTAAAAAACCATAAAGAAAGCTAACCCAATTCTCTTTTAATGCAGCATGTAATTAAATCTTTATTGAGATTTGAGAGCTGTGCAACCACAAAGGAAAAGAAAAGAAAACAAAAAACTAGGAGTGATTGTGTCTTTATATCCAGACACATATTGGAAAAAAAATCTGTGCAAGAAAAACGTTCTGTATAAGGTCAGGCAAAAAAGATTGTGACTATTCCACAAGTCTGTCCTGCATACATTAGGATTGCACGGGGCAGGATTATGGAAGGGAATAATTCCCTGGTGGACAGAAAGGTTTCTCTGTCCTGCACCTGAGCTCACCTGCCTGCAGAGTGAATGCATGCCTGGGTATTCCTGGTGAGAGCAGAGGAGAAAAAGAGCCCAGCTCCTTTTAGTGCAGGAATTTGCAGAGCTGCTCCCAGCTCCTCCTTGCTGGAGTGTTTGAGCTGGGGCAGCCCCAACTGTCCCCAAAATCCCCAGCCTGTGGAAATCCCAGCCAGTGCCCCCTGCTCAGCAAGCCCAGCTTTACCATTTGAGCACCAGGCTGTTGTTGGAGGACACAGAAAGAATGGCACTTACACAGTTAAGTGTCAGAACACAAAGAGAGTGTTTATTTTTTTACTTTGGTTTATAGAGATTTTGGACAATTGGAGAATGGGGCTGTTCTCCCACGCTGCTGGTTAAAGTAGAAGTTTATTAAATTGGTTTTTTTCTCAGAGAGGAATGCGAAAACAACCACTTGTTTGCGTTACAGTTTATGAGAAATTGTACTACAAAATTCTAAATATTAGAAAGTTGAATAAAAAATTCAAAACAATACCTGGTTTTGCTGGAATGCACACGTGGATGTGCCCTATCGATTAACCCCTGCTTACAACGTGTAAAACCTCACCACTGGCTCTGCTGATTTGCACCCAATGATAGGATTATTAATCCTCTTCACACTGAGTGAGGTTCTCAGAACTGAAAAATCCTGAGTTTTGTCACAGAGGTGTTAGAGGTGATAAACATTTTGGGTGATGGCTCTGTGTTTTACTACCTAGAGACAAACTCATGTTTTCAGTAATAATTTTTTACAGTTATGAAGCTTGTAGAAGAGAAATCTTCCCTTTTACTGCCCTAAATGAAATGGGAGAAACCCCCCTCTCCAGAATACAAGTTATCTTGTATTTTTGCTAACGTATATAATTACTGATGTGGGTGTTCCCACATCTTAGAGTGAAAAAAGTGCCTGCCAAGATTGAAAAACCGTAGTAAGCAATATAAATGATTTCTCTCACACACCAGCGTTTCTTGCTGAGACAAGTGAACTGGAACTGTCTTTAAAACCATATAATTATACTCCTATATATCATTTATTAAATCAGATTTCCCCCACCCTCTTTCCTTTCAAGTCACTTCTGAAAAACCTTGTATTCCAAGAGGTCTGAGAGCTGGGGTCCTGCCTTGGAAGAGCACTTCCCTAAAAGTGAAACCCAGCCAAGGTGTCAGCAGCACATCTGGAGCCAAGGGATGTCCCTGTGCCCCCACTGCTCCCTGCCTCGAGCTTTGCCACAGCTTTGGTGGCACCAAGGTCTGCTCAAAGTCTGGGCACTACCCCACTCATCCATGGAGTTTTTTGGCTATCCAAAAAATTTCCTGCATGGCACAGGCCATGAAATTCCACCTCTCCATTCCTCACTCGTGCCCAGAACTGCCTGTGCAGGTAAATCCACGGGCTGTAGAAAGCAGCTTGTGGATTTCCTTATTTCACACTCATTTCTATGCTGTTTAAAATACAAAGAAGCTGACCCAGTGTTTTCACACCCCTGCAATAGAAGGACTATTAAATGATTTTTTCCAGAGCACACAGATTGTGTATGCAAAGGTCCAGTACGCAAATCCTGACTTGTTTATGCCTCAGGTCGTGCATACAAAAAGCTGTTTAACTCGGAGCCAATATCTCTCTCTTTCCAGCACCCACACCTCCCTCAACCACCTCCTCTGAGAGAGCCTGGGGAAAAGCCTTTATAGCCCTCTGCAAAGGAGCAGGGCTGTGCTGGACAGAGGGACCAGCTGAACATCAGTTGGTGCCTTTGCCACTCTAACCCAGCCAGAGGCTCCAGCTGTGGGCTTGGGAGCAGGGTTCTACCTGGGGAACTTCACTTTGTGTGAGGGGATATGAGGACTGTTCAATTGGTGGGGCAGGTGGTGCCACTCAAGTCCTTAGAACTTTCCTCAGTTCATCCTGTGAATTGCTAATTAAGATGTGGTGGCATCTTCTGGGAATTTCACTCTGCAGCTCGAGAGTTTAAGGGGTTCTCAGAACTGCTCTTGTGCTCTGGGGCCCTTGCCCTGCAGATCACAGAGTCTGGGCAGGGTTTTTTCAGGTTTAAGTGTTAGTTCATATGAGCAAGGGTTGCAATTTTATTTTATTGTGCTCATTTTTTCCTTTGGTCATTCTGTTACCACCAGTCACTGAGTAAGGAAAGTTGGATATTAATGGTTTGATATATCAAGGGCAGAAATTCTTTTACCACTCACTGATACGTGCACATGATGAGGGTGCATTAGATTTCAGTCTAAACTTCCCATCAATCTTTTCTTTTTCTATTGTCTCTCCTCTTCCAGCTATCCTTCTCTTCTATCCTAGGGTGCTTGTGTTTTGTTTGGGGGTTTTTTGCCACTTTTTGCTTTTACTCCTTTTCTCTTCAATCCCTTTGAAGCCTTGTCAAGCAATGCTCCAGTTCTGCTTGGACTCTTTGGTCTTCCATGGTGAGAACAGAGCTCCAGCAGTTCCCATGTGGTGCTGCTGTTTCCAAGATTCCTGAGTTCCAACTCATGTGTTTAAGGAGATGGGGTTTTGTTTTGTTTCTTGGGGCTTAATTAATTTATTTAACAGTTCTCCTTTTTTGTGCTAGCCAATTTACCACGTGCTTTTACAAAATATAATATGAAATAGAACAAAGATTATTTGAAGGAAGATGCTGAGAAGCAGAAGAGTTATTTATGCTGATTGTTCCTTGAAAACTGTGATACTCAGGGCTATCCTTGTTAAGGAAATATTAATTCTCATTAACAAAAGGTACAAACCATCCAAATGACAAAGAAAACAAACCTGGCCATAAGAAAAACAAACCTGCACTGCGTGTTCTACTCATGACCTACCATGAACAGAAGCCTGCTGAACTCACAGCAACGTTTGTCACAGGAAAACTTAAAACATATTGTCCTTTTATTGCGTTTTATGCATTTTATTAGCTTGCAAATCTAATTAGGAAGCCAACTGGCACCCAGTACGCAGTGACGGAAGCAGCACCACCTCTTCTTGTGGCAGCTTGGGTTTGGCTTTATGGGTGGTCTTTGTTCCTAAAGGCTTCTATGAATCCCACATATTAGCTGAGCTGGTTCCCCCTTGATGTCTGTGTTGTATTGTACACATGTTGTCACTGTTTGACACTTAAACAATCCAGATTCCTACCCAGCCCATATTTAGTGCCATAATAAACTTGTGAGCATATGTTTTTGGGAGCAACAGTAACATCCATCACGGCAACGTGACAGATAAATAAGCACTGCTGGAGAGTGTCCACGTCTTCAGAGGGCAGAGCTGGACTGCAAGGTGTGTGCCAAGGGCATGTGGACATCTGCCTTGCCCTCACTGAGCCTTTTTTCTTCTCCTTGTCCCAGTAAATCGAAACAGTTTCTGAAGAGACCCCAGAAAATTCACCCTGTCCATGTGAAAAGCACGTTGTTCCAAAACTCTCCTAGGGAAACGTTTCCTGTTTGGGGCTTTGGCTTGACACGCAGTAGATGTGAGGCACAAAGCATTCCCCTTCCCTCCTCATCTCAATCCCTGTGTCTTGCAGTGAGGAGCTCCGTGGAGGCTGCTCTGGAGCCCTGGCAGATGTGATGGGGACGTTCCAGCCCTTCCTGCTCCCGTGAGTCTCCTCTGGTTTGTGCAAAATTCCTGTACTCCATGCTTTTGTTCCAACGGACGTGGAGGGCTCCTGGTGGGTTTGGTTGGGTTGGGTTTGGATCTTGCTGCTGTTTGGGAGTTGGTTTTGTTTTTTTGAGGTGGTTTTTGTAGAACACAAGAGGGAATCACACACGAGGAGCTTCAGGATTTTCCTTGTGCTCCCTGAGCGAGTCCAGAGGCTGACAGAGACTAATGGCAGCACGGAAGGTTTGAAGTGTGGTCATGTCTTGTCTTAGCTGGGTAAACACATTCAACGAGAGCTTTGTCTGAACAAGGACAGAGAAGTTGAGCCTTGAACAAGGAAATAATTTATGTAAGTTTTAATGAATATTTAATGTGGAATGTTAATTATAAAAAAAAGAGGGTATGTATTTTGATGTCGTGCCTTTAAGTGTCAGATCATGCAGTGTCTCCCTGGCCTGAGGAGGGTGATCAGCTTGCTAATTACAGATGTAATCAGTCCAGTGAGAGTCCCTTCCCCTCACAGCAATATCTCTTCAAACAAACGGGTGTTGTAGATGAAAAAGAGAAAATACCTTTACAACCAATATATGAGGACGATCTGCCTTTATTGCTTTCATTGAGTTTCCTATTGATCAATATTGCTGAACATGAGAGAGGACAGTTATTGATAGAAGATAAACCAGAAATTTCTTAGTGTCAGTTGTTTGCAATATAAACATAATATTTTATTATGTTATGGAAATGTAAGAGGTTTTGGGGGCTGAAGTAGTATTTTTCTGAAGTGGCATTTCTGAGCCTTTTTGTTCTGTACCTTACACCCTTCCACCCTCTTGGACCACATGGAAGGAGACCCCTGTAAATAATTCCCATCTCCCATGAGGGGCCAATGGGGTGGCTCTGCAGGCAAGGGGCAGCAGATGTAGCTGAGGCTTCTACCACAGTGAAAACAAAGAAAAAAAAACCAAAATTTTTTTACTCAGCATGTTCCAGTGCTCAACAACAACCCATGCTATGAAACAGAAATAAAGGTGAAGTTACCAGATGCTGTCACAATGCTAAAAAAGCCGTTTTAAGACTGACTCTTAAAGTCTCATCACAAAATCCGAGTGTGCATTTGTCTCTGTGCGACCTTGGTTTGAATTTTACCCGTCCTCATTATGAGAATGAAGCCCAGCACCACTGACCCTCCCGCCTCCCCCAGAGCACAAAGGTTTGGAGCTGCATGCAGGACCCGATTTCCTGCTCTGCATGTGTGTACAGCGAGTGAGAGAGCAGGCAACACGCCTGGGAACCAACCACGACAGCTCTCAGAGGGAGATTTTAAAGTTTTAATATTATGCTTGTCTAGTTTGATCTCGTGTCTGGTCATTGAATTGTATCAGTGCAAGGAACACGAGAACAGCAGCATGACCATGAGGTATATTGTGTTACAGAATGAGGTTACACAGCACCAAAGCACCACCATATTTCAGTAACAAATGCAGCTTCTGGGGAGTTTTGTTATCATTGCATAAGCTTCACTGCTCCCTAGAAGATGACACTGATTCAGACAGAAAACACTAATTCAGTTCTTGCCAGCAGAGCCAATTGTCTCTCTGATTACATTAGACTGACAACTGGTTTTCAATGTCATTGTCAGCCACAGCTCCTCATGCCCGGTGCACTGGAGCATGAACTGGGCTCCCTTTATTTAATTATTTCTGCCCATTTCTGTGTCTGTGAATAAGGCAAATGTGAGCCTCCCACCTCGTAGATAGAAAACCAGCAGGAGTTTAGGTTGCAAAACTCAGGCTAGAGCAGTGCAGGCCAGCACCTTTTCAAAGGCAGACCCTGAATGCAAGTGTCACCCCAAAGAATTAATTTGAAACTATCATATATTTTCTTGTGTGTTGGTTGACTAGAAATAACCTAGGATTTCTGCATGAAATAATTGTTTCATTAAATAATGTACTGAATACATTAATTTTTTTTTTTTCTTAATTAAGTGGTAACTGGAAGGCTGCCAGTGAGCTGCCCGTTGTTATTTAAAATTTGCTGTGCACTGCTGGTGTTTCTGGGCACACGAGCCCTGTGTCCATTGTGGGTTTGGAGGAGAGTGGAGCTCAGGGGGTGTCTGTCTGTGCAGACCCTGGCTGGGCTCTGGGCAGGGGGTGCTGCTGAGGGCTGGCAGTGGAGCTGGCACCTGGCAGGCAGGGCACACATTTGGATTTTTGGGCAGCACAGGCAGCATGTGGGGCTCTCTGGGGAGCAAACCCCCCCTGGTGCAGGCAGCTGTGCTGCTGGGCAGGGAGTGATGGCCTCTGCAGGGTCACCACAGCCCAGGGCTGGCACCAGCTGAGGGACCGAGTTCTCCTCCTCTGCTCTCGTGCTGGGCTTGCTTTGGGTTTTATCTGGAGCTCCCCATGGAGCTCTGAGCTCATTTTCACATCAGCCTCTTTCTCTGCCTCCCTCCCATGTGTGCTCCATGGAAGGGGGTTAGGGAACCAGGAGGATGCTCAGGGGGTTCAGCACCATCTGCAGAGATGTTGCTCCTCTGGGCAAGTCCTTCTCAATACCCTGCTGGTCACTGCTCCTCCTCAGCAGAAAAGGGAGCAAGTGTGGAGGCAGCATTTTTACTTTGTAGAACTCTTTTTCTCCACCTTTTCTTGAATAGACTTAGATTTTTTTATATATATATATATTTTTTTTTTAATGTTTTCATTTCTATTAAGGTCGTAAAAACATTTTAAAAACATAAAGCTGAAATTTTTCACGAGGTCTTGTTTCTGGACCAGCTGTGTGTGTAAGAGAAGCAATAGGTTGGCAATAAAATCATGAAAGGTATCAGCAATGAAGGTTGCTTAGCCATGCAAAATGCTGTTAAAATAGTATTTTTGTATTAGTTTCCTATACTTTTATTAAAAATACCCTAGAGTATCTTAGTAGGTTGTCAAGGAGGAAGCTCCATGAGCTCACAGTAGCTGGGTGAAATGAAGCCCCATGAAATGGGTGCTGCCAACTTTGTGACTCCTCCATGCCTGCAAGAGTAAGAGATCCATGCTCTGCAGAAATGTCTCCCTCTATTTCTGAATTCTCTTCCACTGCTCCCGTTGCCCAGAAGTCAAACAAAGCTAACCTCCTCCAGGTCCCAGAGTGAAAAAATGCAAACACACTGCATTTAAAAGTAGATTTAGCAACTCCAAAGTGGGCGATTTGGTTCCACCCATCAACCCTGAGTTCTCTGATCTGAAGTCAGATGGGTGCTACTCCTAGTGAGATGTGTGCCAAATCTAATTAAGCTTTGCATAATGTGCATCTTGGGTGATTTGATTTATTAGCTTTGTTTGAAGAAAGTAATAATAAAAAAAGAAAATGGCTTTGGTAATAAGCTGTTTGAATTCCCTGTGCAAGTAGGCACAGTCCCTCCTGGATCTCCCTGGAATGCTCTCGAGGTGCACGAGTTGCCCATGGACTGATGCAATGCTGGGAGCTGGAGCAAGAATGGGGTCCTGCCTCCACTGCTGCCCTGGCTTTTGGCTCAGCACAGGTGTTTCAGTATTCCCCACTGGGGACAATGATTTCCACTCTCACAACCACCATAAACCCCTGGAATTGTCATTGATCACCATTTACACCAATGGAACCCGGTGCGTGGAGAGGCTGGAATTGCCTGTGGCATGGCCAACAGCAATTTGCATTTGCACTAAAAATACTCCCAGACCCCACACTGATGTAGCAGGGCTGCTTTTGATCCCTAAAAGAGCTGTGTGCACCTCCTGTGTTAATTTTTTAAGATCCCAGGCCCTGTTGATTCTGGTGGTTGGCCGTGGCACTGTCTCATATCCTGCAGCGTTCCTGGAGCTGGGTTCTCACTTGCCATCCCAATATTGGTTGTTTTTCCTGTCTTTGATGCCTTGTGGGTTACAGAGGAGGATTTCCTGCAGGGATCCTGATAAGCCTGGCTCTTCTCCTGCAGATGAGAAGAGATCCTTTTCCTCCTCCATCCCTCAGAGCACTGACTCGTAGATCCTTGCAGAATGACCCAAGGTGAATCTCTATTTGTAACCATCACTGGTGTTCATCTCACACCAGGCAAAGATTTGGAAAAGTGGCAGGTACTGGAATTATAGACACTGCCCTGGCATCTGTGGGAAAGGCAATTCCCTTGGCATCAGATATTTTGGGGTATAACTGCTTGTAATTGTGAGTAAAGGGCAATAATCTGAATATCAGGGCATCTTTTCCTAATTCCACTCCTGAGCTGCAGCAGGCACAAAACATAGCCAAAGATTGGGCATCTGCAATTTCTATTTCCAGGGAAAATGTCTGTAACTCATACTTTGCACTTACAGTGAGAAGAGAGCCTTGAGGAACAGCAGTTGTGATGTTGAGTTGTCCTGGGGTCGAATGACAGCTTGGAGACATCCTAAAGTGGGAATGTTCCTGCTGGAACTTAAAGGGAATTGTGTTTATCTCTTTCTGAGATGATCTCTCCTAAAAAATCTTTCCAAGTTATTGCTGTTTGCAAATTGCAAAGTGTAGGATCAGATTTATTCTTAGTTGATAAAACACTATTATTATTATTATTATTATTATTATTATTATTATATATTATTATTATTATTATTATTATTATTTTGTTAAACACATTAAAAATTTTGAAGAACTGAAAAATGTTGGAAAATATCCATAGGGTTAAATTATTCCATGTAAATAATTTTTGCAGTTTAGGGTTTTTTTCTGTAAAAAGTTAAATATGGTTATTTGGAAAATCAAGCTTTGAGATGTTTTAATCGCTTTAATAAGAACAAACTCTTTTATTCTTCTTGCTAAAAAAGGAAGAAATAATTTTCTTTACACTGGAATAGGAGAGGAATGAAGGAAAATAAGTGGATTAGCACAAGTTTAATGCAAGCTAGATTTATCCAAAATTTGAGTTGCCCCAAAATTTTCCCTGAGGTTTTAATCATGATACTTGCTTAGTTTTAGCTTTTTCCTTTTCTGAGCAAACATGCAGCTGAACCTTGTGGCAGAAACATTCACCTAAAATACTAATATTAAGGAAATATCAGTAAATATCACCAAAAACATTGAATACATATATTTTCTTACCAGAAAAGGATTCATAGCATTTCATCACAGCCAAGCAGAAGAAACAAGCCATGCAACTTCTTGTGTGTGATCAACATGGTTTGAATTTTGAATATTAAAATATTTAAAATTTACTTGCAGACCTTCAATATCTCCCATAATTTATCAGGCAATTAATTTCAAATGCCACATCAGTGACAGAGGGGATTTAATATGTTTTGACAGTAATTTTGTTTTTATCAGAGACAGATGTAAAACCGTTCATTATGAAAAATTCCCATTTCCATGCAGTTGGAGATGAAATGCAAGTGTAGAGAAGGAATGAAAAAGGTGTTTTCTGCTTCCCACAGTCTCAAAGGTTTAGCACAGACACTCTTTACCCTCTCCAGCTGTGCAATCCCAGAATGACCAGGCTGGAAGAGAGCCCCAAGATCGAGCCCAAGCCAGCCCTAAATCCTCAACTGAACCCTGCTTAGTGCCACAGCCAGGCTGCTTGAAACACACCCAGGGATGGGCACTGCACCACCTCCCCAGGCAGAACATTCCAGCACTTCATCACTCTACGTGAAAAACTTCTTCCTAATGACTCTGGGGATGGGGGAAAACCAATGGGGGAAGCTCTGGGGGCAGTTTTCTGTGGTTGTGCTGAACAGAAGGGTCTCACCCTACCTGTCCTTGTTGCTGTGAGCCTCCTTTGTCCTTAGAAAACAGAGCAGCAAGGGGACAGCTCCTGAGCTTGATTGAACCCTGGGACAGAGGCTGAGATGTTCAACGGCCCCTGGGAGCGCCAATGCTCTGCTGCTGTTGAATTTTAATGGGGTTGGAATGCCAGGCTCCTCTGCCATCCTGAGCTTTGGTTCCCCTGCCATCCTGAACTTTGGTTCCTCTGCCATCCTGAACTTTGGTTCCTCTGCCATCCTGAACTTTGGTTCCTCTGCCATCCTGAACTTTGGTTCCCCTGCCATCCTGAGCTTTGGTTCCTCTATAAACCTGAGCTTTGATCCTTCTACAAAACTGAGCTTTGGTTCCTCTGCCATCCTGAGCTTTGGTTCCCCTGCCATCCTGAGCTTTGGTCCTTCTGCCATCCTGAGCTTTTGTTCTCTGCCATCCTGAACTTTGGTCCTTCTGCCATCCTGAGCTTTGGTTCCTCTGCCATCCTGAGCTTTGGTTCTTCCTCTTGTCTCTGCCATCCTGAGCTTTGGTTCCTCTGCCATCCTGAGCTTTGGTCCTTCTGCATCCTGAGCTTGTCCTCTGCCATCCTGAGCTTTGGTTCCTCTGCCATCCTGAGACTTTGGTCCTCTGCCATCCTGAGCTTTGGTTCCTCTGCATCGAGCTTGGTCTCTCCATCCTGAGCTTTGGTTCCTCTGCCATCCTGAGCTTTGGTCCCTCTGCCATCCTGAGCTTTGGTTCCTCTGCCATCCTGAGCTTTGGTTCCTCTGCCATCCTGAGCTTTGGTCCTTTGCATCCTGAGCTTTGGTTTGCCTCCGCTTTGTTCCTTGCCATCCTGAGCTTTGGTCCTTCTCCTGAGCTTTGTTCCCCTTTCCATCCTGAGCTTTGGTTCCTGTGCCATCCTGAGCTTTGGTTCCTCTGTCTGCTCTGGGCCAGGGCTAACACGGTTTTAACCCGAGGGGTAAAAGCTCTTTGATGCCTTTGGAAGGCGACGGCCGCGCAGTGAGTGCACAGAGGGGCCTGTGCAGGGGCCGGGGGAAGAGGAGTTTATTTTTAAACTGGTTTGACTGACTCGCAGACACGCTGCAGCTCAGCATCCGCCTCTGCTGACTCCGCACGCTGCGCCGGGCTCCGGCTCCCGGTGACTCAGAGCGCGATTACGGCTCTGGCTCCAGCGTTGAGGCTGCTGGGAGGAGCAGAGTAATTCATTAATTTATTTGGGACACTGGATGGTTTCCTCGCTGTCTGCAGCAGCAGGGTGTGAGCAGTCCCAGCTCACAGACGGGTTCTGCAGTGTTCCCAGCAGCTGGAGCTGCGATGAGCCTCTTGTGCCAGCCGGGAAGCTTGGGGGGCTCCTGGTGAAGCCCTTACAAATATCAAGTGTTCAGTAATTAGACATCCAGTTTAAAAGCTTGCTAGGGGGATTTTCTAAAGCGCAAAGTCTTTTCATTTCCACTGGATAGGGCTGAAGCTCAAGTGTCAGTTTGGTCGGGCAGGGATTTGCTCGAGAGGAAAGGAGATGGGGTGGGAACATCATCCTCAGGGGCTCTGGCAGCCTTGTGCTGAGCTGGGACCGGGAGCTGTCCTGGCTAGTGCATGTGTCCCTGAGATCGCCCATTAATTGAGGAGTCAAACAACCCCAGGAAGCTGCAGGCTTGCATTCCTCCTGCCAGTGCAAACCGGGAGCTGTTCCACTAAAGGACACGCTGGGATTGTTGCAGAGCAGCGCAGGGGGCACGAGAGCTTACTGAGATTCCTTTTTTTTGCTGTGTAATAAAGTACTAAAATAATGTTAAAACCTCCTTTGTGGTAATTGCATTTCAGACAGATGGTTCTCCATCCTGACAATAGTTTAATCTTTTCCCATGAACTCCCAGGGAGCTGTGAGTGCAATGCCACCCTACAATCTTATGTATGCAACTAAATTTCCTTATTTCGTGAGATGTAATTACCATGAATAGAAATCTCCCAACATGTGCATTATTTAAGAGTAGAGGGTCACTATCCTGACTGGAAATTTTGTGTACTTTCATAATATAAATATTTATTAATTATAACAGTAATAATGTATTTCCTTCTGTTTGCTTTCTGAATGTTTGCACTAATAAAAAACTATAAAATCCACATTCCTGCGCACTGCAAGGACTACATATGAAACATTTAGCTGCAGTATTCCAAGCATTATACTTCAAAGTTAGCACTTATGGGGTACTCAAAGTAATAAGCTTGAGTATTAGACTTTATTTCCCAAGACATTTAGAGAGTTCATTTTGCCATCAGTCTTAATCTCTGCAGAATGTGGTAAAGAAGCTCAATTCTAGCAGTTTAATGCCTGCAAAGAAAAGCACTTTGCAAAAAGACGTGTTTTGAAACACTTTTATTTGCCAAAACAAATATTTTCAGGTGGATCCTGATGTGGTTGAAGTGTGCCAGTCACAGCACAGCCTCTTCCCCCACCACAAAGCAGCACTCGGGGTCTCCTGGTGATATTTTGGGTATGACTGTGGGCAGAGCAGGGCAGCCCTGGGTGGCAGCAGGAAAAGCAGCCAGCAGAAAAAAATGCAGATACAAAGATGCATCTTGGCTCCAAAGTCCATTTATAAAGCTTGATTTCAAGAAGTACTGAAGGGAAAATCACTGCAGGGCTGCGTATTTTAAATACCAAGCAGGATTTTTAAAAAGGCATCTAAGTAGCTTCTGAATGTAATTCCACTTACTTCCAAATGAGACTGGTGCTGAGAAATATTAGGAGACTTTTCAAACCTACTTCAGGAGGTGAAAATAACTTATTTTCATATCTTAAGGAGTAAAATATTAAATGTTAAGTAGCTAGCATGACGGATCAGTGATAATTGCTGCTCTTAAGTGGATGATTTTTAGCATTTAAGCAAAACATTGGATTCTGTTACCCTGTTGTTCCATGGACCTACCTGAGGAACAAGCTCTTACTAAAGGCAGGTTCAAAACCCAGATTTAATTTGTGAGTCAGCTGCAATGGAGCCTGTCAGAGGCATTTGTTCTTCTGTGGGTGGCTGAAGCACCAGCTCTTTGTTGGTTTGAAACTGTATTAAGTTTCCCCAGCTTATTTCATGGCTGATTTTTTGGGTCTAAAATATGGCAAAAACATAAACACAACCTGGCATCTCCTCCTGGCTGGGCTTGCACAAGGCTTACGTAATTGTGCTTTTCTTGCTGGGAGGAACTATTTTGAAGTGATAATGGTTTTCTTAAGGAGATGCTGTGAAGATAAGCATCAAGTGTTTATTTCCATAAAAACATCCATTCTCAGCCTTGAGATGAGCACCACCTTCGTTTATTAAAACTGAGAATTTCTTAACGATATGATTGACTAATGAGCTGTAGGACCCTGCAAAGGGCAGATGGCTGCTGACTGCTCTGGAATTACACTCTGGGGTGAGGGATTTGATCTTGCCCTCATGAAAAGGGAATTTGGTGTGTGTAATGAAGTGGGGCAGAAATGGGGTTGAGTTAAGTTAGCAGTAGGATGGCATTTTGTCTGTTTTTTAAACTATAAACTGGAATTTATCATCTCTAATCACAGCCCCCAAACCTGTATGTGGATATATGACTGGGATGTGGGTCTCCAATATTTTCCAATAGTCCTTTAAATAACAGAGGTTTATGGACATAGATTAATTTATATTTTTTGCACTTTAGTCTCATTCATATCTCATAAAAAAATTTTGGAGGTGAGAAAGGGCCATTGTCTCCCTTTACCCTTTGCATCCCCATGACTTCTCTGGCCTTTAAAAAATGTTTATACTGGACAATTTTAGCTATTTTCCAAATCTAGAAAAGACTTGACACAATCTCTCCTTGGAAATTTAGTCTTGCAAGTGAGATATCCATGTGTCAGACAATCACAATTCCACTCCCTAAAGTAAAATTCTGACAACTAACACATTGAAACAATTTCTGTGTTGTTGTCTTCAAATAGCTACATCCTACTATTTATGATTGTTAAAGAGAAGGTCGAAACCCCACTGGGAAATCCATAAAAATCTCCCACACTTTTGAATGAGTTTTCCTCTGGACTGGTGATTTTTTGTCTTCTTCCCTGGGCTGAGCGCATGTTTGTATGAAATATTTCAGCTTTCTTGTTACAGGCTGGGTTTTTGAAAGTTTTGATCTAAGTCCCTGCACTGCTTCAGTGACCCCAAGATGAAGGTCACTTTTTTTGGAAAGGGCATTCCTAATTTTTGCACACTGTGTTTTCACCAGTCATGGATTCCAGGGGATTGAAAACTCTGATGAATTTCTGTGCCTTTCTTGGGGAGATCCAAGCCAGCTCACAGATCTTTGGCACTTGAGGGAGGAGGAAGAACCGTATTTCACTTTTCTTTCAGAGCAAGAGAAATGTTTTCATTTCCAAAGATCAGTATCAGAGAAATTATCTTCCAAAAAACCCTGTTCAGGACTGCAGCCACCTGAAAGTTGTACTCCACTTATTGTAAAGCCACAGCCCAGCAAAAACTAAAAAATCATGACAATTTTTCCCTAACTTGAATTTTAAATGAGACTAAAGTTAGATTTTTCTTTTTTTTTTTCCTAATTAATTGCAAGGTCTTGGACCATACGTTGACTTGCATTAATTGCTTCTCCTTGCCAATTTTAAATTTAGGAAAACAATCCTGGTGAAAAGTATTTTAAAAAAATCTAAAATATTTTCAGCAATTGAAAAGTTATGGAAAAGCTAAACGAAGTATTTGGCTCATCCCAAAGTAAAACAGTTCCTTTATTTTTAAACACTCAACATTGATTTCTATGACATTGAGGGAAACACGAGAATGAACGACTGCTTAGAAAAGAAATCAATTATTTCAGCAAACGCTGAAATGAGACATTCTGGTTTTCAGGGAGGCTTTTCTGTTGGGTTTGGTCTCTGAGAGGAACACTTGGCTGAAACTGGCACGAAGACACAGGAGCATGCAGGGCTGCTGAATTTGCAGTTTTAGTCTGAGTGCTGGGCATGTTTTCCACGCTGGTGGAGAGCCATGGAGAGCTCCTGGATGGCCACCCAAACCCTTCAGCACCTCAGGTTTGCCTGTCCCCCCAGAGAGACTCCTTTCACTACCTCACCAAACCAACAGCATTTACACATCAAAACCATAATTCATTTTCAGATTCAGCCCTTCATTAAAAAAGATAAGTAGGGCTTAATTGGCACCCAGTGCCTGTGTAGCTGCTCTGTGCTGGAGTGGAGTGGGGTTTCTCAGACAAGGGCCTTGGGCGAGCCCTCTGTCTGGGATGAATTTCTCCCCAATTAAACTCATTTGTTTTCACATTCACATAATGGCACCTGAGATATGGAATGTCTCAACCACTTCCTTCAGCTTTTTTTCCGAGGGTGGGGAATTGTTTCAATCTGAGCTGCAAACTTATTACGGTAGAATATACCCTGCAAATAAATGTCCAATGTGCTGGAGGATTATCTGATTAAAGAGGTTAAATTATCCTCTTATTACTTTAATAGTTTATCTTTTCTGAGGTTCAGGTAGGATGATGTTTTATTGAAGGTATGCCAAGGGGTGGAGTTTTGCCTCTGATGATGTTTTGGATAGGAGCTGAGTTTGAAGCAGGATCAGGGGTGCCAAATCTTATGACCTGTTCGTGCCAGAGTGGGGTTAGGGTGGCAGGAGTTGAGGAAGATTTGCCTTCTCAAAGACTCTGAGAAATACTTGTACAAAGAGCTCTGCTGCATCTGGTTTGGAACATGCTCAGAGGAAGAAACCCAGAAAGTTTAGAACAGAATTCAGAGGGGTTTTGCTAAGCAGAGCCTTCCTACTAAGCAACCTCACAGCAAGACCTAGAACAGAGCAAAACACAGCTCTGTCATCTTCTCCAAGACTTTCAGCCTTTATCTTTTCCATATTTCCAATTCCTGTGGTTAAAACTGAAGTGAGGAAAATCAGGCTGATCTAAGAGAATTCTCTCAGCCTCATCTGTGGGCACCCTGGGCCACACCTGTAGAGGATTTCCTGAAGTCCACAGGCATTATTATTGTCCCATCAGAAGCACAGTATTTTTGGAGATCCTCGGGAGACATTGGTGTAGAAATTAAATTTGTTTTTATTCTCTTTATTCTGCACTGACTTTCTCGCTGAGAAAGGCAGCATCCTCTGTTAAAACCAAGACCAACACATCCTGGCCTTGCCTCTGTTATCCCTCTGTGAAAGTCTGAGATCAGGCACAAAGTCCAACTTTGGGGCTCTCCTGCTCTGAGGGACTGTGTACCAGCACCTGAGACAGGCTGAACGAGCACACCAGAGCTTGGGGAAGAACGTCAACCTGCTGTATCCCTTCACAAGGGGCCAAAAATGTGGCTCCCATGGGCAGGGGGGGATGGCAGATCCCGCTGCTCTGCTGGAAGTTGCACAGGCACCAAGGATGCTGGGAACATCACCCCAGCCCCTCTCAACTGCTCAGTTTTCTTTCACCACAAAACCAAGGAGGATAACTCTGAGTCATGTTTGTATTGTACTTTGAAACTTCTGGCTGGGAAAAAAAAATTATAGAAGGATTTGTATTATTTTTCTCATGAAATATCGTGATGGGACTCACGATCTCCTTGCCCTCTTCTGTCGAAATCCTGCATCAGGAGGCGTAACACAAACCCCTGACCTGATGGGATGAGAGAAATAATTGAATATGCTCAAATGCTCTGTCAAAAAGTTAATCTTTCTTCCAGTTTGGCATTCCTCTGGATGTTAATAACCACAAGAATTAGTGGTGGAAAGATCTAATGTTGCAAGAGCAGGAACATGGGAAGCAGTGGGAAATTATCTCTGTCTCCATCTGTGGCAGGGAGCAGGGAGGCTGTGATACAGCTGAACCTCACCTGCAGTTTGGCCATCAGGGCAGACACACAGCAGTGTTTCTGAACACCTCAGAGGTGTCCTGGCTGCAGGAACAATGTGTTTAAAACCACAGTGCTGGGCTTGGATGGTCTAAATCTGCTCCAGACAAACGAATCGAGCAGAGCATCCTTTCCGTGGCGTTGCATCCACGGCGGCTGCAACTTAATGTATCACAACAAACTGCACCTTAACAAAAACAAAAAAAAAAAAAATTTAAAAGAGCAACCATGCAGGCAAGAAGAAGCATCTGCATTTGCTTTACTGGATCTTTTTGTCAGGCATTGTGATCAGGCTGACAGTTAGCCCTGAGGAAAGTTATAAATTCTGCGCTGAATTGCGGTACAATCATTCACCATGGCATTTCTGCCCTCTGGCCATCCTCTGGTTATCCATAATTGTGGCAGATAATGGTTTTTTATGGCTGGAAACATTCTTTGCAGGCACAGGGACAATAACCAGGGCTGAAAATGTAATTAAAGTGAATGGATGAACTTTCTTAAAGAAACAGTGTAGATTATTACTGGAGCTTAACACCTACAAAGCCTGAGGCAAAATGGCAGCATCTGAAAAAACTTGTATAAATTTTAAATGTAGGGCGAGCTGGAAGGTGGATATTAGATTACAGAAGGAAAACTGAGACATTTGATGTAACAGATAACTAAGAGCTTAGATCATCTCCAGAAATATAAACTAATGTAACTTATCTTTCTCTGTCAGTTGGAATATGTTATTTGTGATCAGTGGCACCTTGTTTCCATGAATCTAAGGAGAAGTTTCTTGCAGATTTTGTCCACTCATGCCAAAAAGCATCTTCCTTAAATAATTAGAGTAAGAAAAAGATGGGATGTCTTCTCTGTAATATCTGTTTGTTATGGAACGAAAGTGATTTAATCTTTTTCCACGTGGCACCATTAAAGTTCTGGAACTCAGGTTTTATTGAACAGTTCTTTAAATGTACAAATGAATAGAAAACAGCAGATTTCTGATGATTGCAGCACTTCTGCTGCAACATATCATCTGTTTCTGGTTTATCACCTCTTGAGGCAGTGTTAGTTACCTGCAGACACTTCCTTGCCCAGATGGAGATGCTTCCAAACTTCTGAAGAACATCATTCTCTTGTACTGCTGAAAACCAGAAGGAGAAAACCCATTAATTATTATTAACAAAGACTCAATACATCTTTAAATGTTAATAAAGTCTTCTGTTTTTACTAATTTAACCATTCATGAGCTGATAACAGGCAGTCTAAATATTGGACTTGGCTCTTAGGCTTACTCTGCTCCTGCATCTGGGCTGGAATTGGAAAATTCTTTTTTTGTTCTGGGGCCAAAAAGGCAATTTTAGAGCTGCACAACCTTCTGAGATGATAATTCTGAGCTGTTTGCATGCAGGAGAACTGGTTGTAAAATTTAGAAGCCAGTTGGGTTTTTTTTTCCCCTTGTTCTATTTTTAGCTCTCAGCTTTATTCCCACAGAAACATTCCTGGGACAGCAGCAGCAGCAGCAGGAGCAGGCAGCCTGTCGTGGCACAGGTGGAACAGCTGACTTCCCCACTGACTGCAAATTAAAACAACTTTCTGTGTGGGATAAAATGAGAACTGGCAAAGCTGCTTTGCTGGGTTTTAAATAACCTTCACAGGTGAGGGTAGAGGATGCTAATCTGGAACCACAAGCAGTGCAGGCAGCTGGCTTTTGCACACCTCACCTGCTGGCTGAGCTTGGCCTTGGAGCTATGGCTTGTGTGACCAAGCTGAGTTTTGGAGCCTCGTGTGTGTATTTGGATTTTCTCAGCTTATTATTTGCTGTTTTATTGTGGAAAAGTGAGTCCTGTGAAAAGCATCACAGACCAAAGGGACAGGGGCACCAGTGTCACCAGAACAAGGGAAAACCACTAAGGGTTGGAAGGGGCAAAGGAAAGAGAGCTCAAAAAGATTATTTGAAGCTCTGCTGGAAGAAGTTTATTGTCAGAAGTCTCTGCCCAGCTGGATTTCCAGGTTGCCAGCAGGAGAGATCACTTTCTTTCCTCAAGGACAAAAGGAATCCAGGGGTTACAGGGGCTGGCTGTCACGGTGCCATCTCGGAGTTCAGAGAGAAATATCCAGCAGTCCAGGTGGAGAATTGGCTGCACGTGGCCAAATTCCATCACCAAATTCTTCAGCAGAGGGACAAGGGTGGCAATGGAAGCAGAATTTGCCCTCAGACCCCTCCTCAGGGCACAGTGAGGATTTCAGGCAGGTTTCTTTTGCCACCCATCGTGGTTTGGGCTGCCAGGAGTCCTATAACATCAGAGACTCTAAATTTATTAATTTCTTTATCCTAGTCTTCTGCTGAAAGATGACCTCAGACACTGCTCCTCTTGTTGTGTTTCAGAGGTAGAATGAAGGGAAAATCAGTCAGAGAAAGATGATTCCACAAACAGAATTTTGAATTTTCTGGGTTTTGTAGAAGAAAAATACCATAGCAACAGCTGAGCCAAAATAAAATGGTAGAAAAGCTCTCTTTCATTTTCCTCTAATGGCTTTCCTATTACTGGTGCTCTGATCCACCCACACAAAGCACAGATCAGGAATCTGGGCTTGGTAGAAGGTTCTCTGTGATTTAGCCACCACTCATAACTCAGACTTTTTTCCTCTTGAAAAGGAAGGGAAGAAAAGGGGAAAAATCAGGCAAGACACTGCCAAAAAATCTGTGTCCTTTTGCTGTATTAGTACATGGCTGACTCACATTATGGCTTAAATATCACTGACATGATCCCACCTGACAAGATCATGTGATGTGGCATATTAAACTTAAAGAAAAGAATCTTTTAGATCAGCTGTCCTCCATCAATTTCAATCTCCCAGTAATATAGCTTAAAGAATTTGGCATATGAAAGAAGTGCTGCTGTCTGTCTAGAGTAAAAAACTTCATGTACCGTAGATCCTGCTAAGCACAGGGATCAGAAAATTAATTTTTTTTTTTTAAATTGCAGTTTTTCAGTGGGGAATTTTAAGAAAGATTGGCTTTTTTTTTTTTTTTAAGTTTAATTTTTCTTAATAAATGCAAACCAACTGGAGAGAGAGAGCAGAACCAGCAAAAGGCTGAGCAGAACTTTTCTCTCAATTAACCACGCTGTTTATCTGCACGTGTAGCATGTTGCCACATGCTTTTGATTAATACAAACACATGGCTCCTGGTATGAGTTTGTGTGCACATGAAAGTGCTAGAGAAATCCACTCAGCTCAGGAGGAAAAAAAAAAAAAGAGGTTTTCAATATTAAGAATATAAAAAAATGACACAGCTTCCAAGTTCTCTCCTCTGGTTGCTCCCTGTCCTGATGGCACTCCAGGGTTTACTCATGTCTGGGACTGTGTTTATTCAAAAGGTGGAACTTTTGCCTGAAAAGCTCCTTTTGTCTGCAAAATTTTCTCTTTTCTGGGAGATCTTTTTGAGAGTTGATGTAATTTATGCAAGAAATGCTCTTTAAAAAAGAGTTCTGCTTGTTTTCCTTTCGTTTATGTTGACCATAGTCATCTGCTGACAAATGAAATCATAATTTTAAACAAATAAAAATCGATAAATACCTATCTGAAACTTTATAATTGCAAAAGAATTAAGATTTTTTTATCTACTGTGGGGAATTTGTGGTGGACATTTCCTGCTGTGCTGAGAATGGCACAATCTTTCCCACCATTACCCAAATGCCCAACGAAGATTGAAAAATCCAAGTCTGGCAAGGAAATGGCCACACTGGAATGGTCAAATAACTGAAAGAATTTTTTTTTCCCTGCTGCTCCCATTTGTTTTTTCATCTTTTCCAAAGCTGCTCCTCCAATGAGAAGGTTTGATGGATGAGGGAGAGAAGGAAAGGGCAGTTTTGATGGGCGAGTTCAGGGCTGCCAGGTGTTGCTGAGGTGACTTGGAGCCATGGGAATGTCCCTGTGCCACCCTGGGGTCCCCAAAACTCCATTTGGGGCTGGTGGCTGGGTCACCCTCCCTGCTGAGGCTGCTGCTCCAGCCCCAGGAGAGGCACCAAAGCCAGGGGGAATTGTCACTGTGGTGAATAACACACCACATGGAATTTTCTCCCAACAGCTCGGAGAGATCAGTCTGACTCCATTTATTAGAAACAGTGACTCCTTTATTATACATTTTGGACAGGCCACTGTGATTGGTGAACGAGGGCAGAACTCTTCACCCACGTTGGCCAAACCAGAGGGACATCAAAGACAGTCCATCCCACAGAAAGAATTCCAAACATGAGTTTCATTACACAAACAATCCTGATGTTTACGTTCAGGCTGTGGGAACAAGTTTCAGAAACCCAAAACATCAGGAGCTTTAGAAACTCAGAAGCTGCAGGCCTGAAAGACCCAGCCTGCAGGGAATAATAACACAATTAATGGGAAGGGGAAGAACCCTGACAAGAAGTTCTCAGTGGGCAGTGGTGCACAGCCCAGCAGAGAGGCTCAGAAAGATCCATGGCTCTGAACACAGGCATTAACCACGAGTGGAATATAAACCCTACATTTAGCTCGGGGAAAAGAAAGAAACAAAACTGTTCCTTGATGCTGTGTCAGAAGAGATCACGTCTGCTCGTGATGTGCTGCAAAAGAAATTCTGCATGTGATGGAGCCCACAGCTCCTCCGTGCCCTTCCTGCCTTTTGGGCACAGAGGGGCAGACAGCTGGATTCAGCACAGAGCTCTGATGATGCCAGACAAGGATGGAGAGAGGGGAAAGTTCTTTTGCTCTGGGCAGCTGGAAAGCAAGCACAACTTTTGTACAGCTCAGCCTTGGTGTGTGTGAGGCCCTGGGGGGCTGCCCAGGCAGGGGTGGTTTGTGCAGAGCCCAGGACACGGGTCAGGGCTCCTGGTGGCCCAGAGATGAGACCAGGCTTCTCCAGGAAAAGAAAAGATTGTGTTCAGGGGTTTAGAAAAGAAAATCCTTATGCCCATCTGTAGATTTAGGACTGAAACTAGGCTTGTTACAGAGTGCAGCAAATGAAGTGTTTTCTGCCTGTGCTTTCTGCACCAGCTGTTGGGCACACACTCGGCCAGGTTTGCTCGCCCAGCCCCTGTTGAGGTGCAGGGTTTGTGTCCTGCCTTCCCTTCCCATGGTTTAAACAGCATTTTGCCTCAGAAAGGTGCTGCAAAACAGACCTTGGGAACTGAGAGAGGTTGTGCTTTAGGGGTGCTGAATAAGTGAAAAAAGCTTGGCACACGTTTTTTGACCATGTTTCTATCTCCTCTGGCGCTTCCTTTTAGAGAGAGAAAGCTTGCAATCAAAAGAGCTAAATGAGTTAAATGTTGCAAGAAATGCCTATTTCAACTTTACGTGCCCTAATTTCACTGTTGAAAGTTTCTTTGATCTTTTTTTTTTCAGTTTAGCTTTAGTAGGAGAAACCTGTGCCTAACAACAACAATGCAACGTGGCCAAGTCTTCAGGTAATTTAAGTAGAAAAACAACGAGCAGGGTGTAGAAAAAACTTCAATAGGATCTGATGCTCCAGCACAGAAAGGTTTCTATTTGTTTAAATTGGTGTTGGGGTTGTCAATAAATAGATCCCGACCCAGTCTTTCAAGAACTGTGCAGTCTGTGGATGTTTCGTCTGTAACAAGTGATGCCAAGTTTGTGGAAAGAGTTTGTCTTGGTTTGTACTAAAGATGAGTGGTTAATTTTAATAGCAGCAATCATAAATGAGTGGTCATTTAAAATTAAATGAAAATTTAAATGAAAAATTATTTTGAACTAGGCTTATTTCAATTAATCATCCTTTAGAAAAATATTTGTGTTTTCAGCTAGCTATAAAATCCTTACAGTAATTTCTGGGAAAAAATCTCTAATATTTGTTTTTAATGGCACATAATTGTCTTTCAAGAGACTTGGTTGTTAGGTTTGATTGACAAAGAATCTAATTTTGCAATGTTTGCAATAAGAAACTTCTTCCTAGCAAACTCAAAACATTTCCAAAGAAAGAACCACATGCTTGTCAGTGTTTTAGCCCTTTGACAATTGTATTCACGGATTTTTGGGGAAGGTTTTAGGGGCAGAGAACTAAAAGGAAAATGTCAGAAATGTTCCTGATATTTTGTGTATCATTAGAAAAATTAACTGTCGCTCCCAACGTTTGGAGCCCGGCGTTGCGCGGCGCTCTCCCTGCACTCAGAGCTCTGATGCATGCTGACATCTAGCAGACCTCATTCCTTCACTTCCAAAAATTCAGAGGGAAAAAGCTGCAGAAGTCCACAGGGAATAGCCAGAGAATCACACGTTTGGAAGGAAGGAGAGCAATGTCCTGTATGGGATCCTGTGGTTTTGGATGCTGAAGTCGTGCTTGCGTTTCAGTGAATATCAAAAATCATTTTTGTCCTGTGTGCACAGGTTTTGTGAGGTCTAAACACCAGTAAAACAGGTGAAATGGGAGGTTTGTAAAGATATCTGGTATTTTATTCTGCTTTTCCTTGTGTAATTCCTATATTCAGATGCTGGGAGAAGCTCCACTGTGTGCCTGCCCCAGCCAGGACTTTTTCTGGGCAGCCCTTCTAGGGCTGGAAGAAGCTTCAAGGGGAGAAGGGTCTTGGATAAGGAATATTCTGATCTCAGCCATTGGTCCATGCAAGCTGCATGCAACTGTGATTTTACTATTTAGTGCAATTTCCCATTTTTCTAATAAAGTCTGCAAAGCAGTCATGGAAGGGTCCAGGGAAAAGGGAGGGAGTGTGTGAAAGCAGCTGAAAAAAAAATATCTTTAACATCTACGTAATTTATATTAATTGGAAACTATTAAGTGAAAAACCTCAAGATCAAAATATTTCATTATTGTAGTGATAACAGCAGGGATGGAAAGCAAGGAATGAGAACACTGCTCTGGTTTCTGTTTCCTCTAAGTAGTTTCTATATTTTCTAACAGAAAAAGATGGAATACCTTTTTACACTTGTGGGCAAAACTGCAGCTCAAAGTGATTTCATCCCTTTATTATTTCTTAAACCTTATGCTGCAGAAAGCAAAGTCTTTCTGGGTGTGATTGTGATTAAAGCTAGCTGCAATATTTAGGGGAAGCAATCACAAATTCCAGTCATGGCTGTCTCTATAATTGCTTTTCTGAACTGGAAGGAGAATCGGGAAGAAAATGGGTTGCTCTGAAATCACGTTTCATTTTTCTTGTGTTTCCTTCCCAAATGTTTTAATCCTTTGTTGTGTTTAGTGTTGCAGTGGGATTTTTTTCCAGTTGCAACAAAACCAAAAACCCTAAAAGACAAAATAGACTAGGAAAAAAAAAAAAAAAGATTACTGTATCTTGCAATGGATAAAAACTTCTGAGCAGAAAGAAAGGCGTTGTTGCATTATTGTTTCCAATCTCAATTATAATCCTTAAATTTGGTTAATTTTGAAATGAAACAAGATGGTAGTGCCTCCACTGCCTCTGATTTCTCTGAAAATGAGAGGAGTCTGATGGTTGTAAAATGTTCATTGAATATCAAAGCACTTTTTCATATTTCAGCCAACCAGGAATTGTGTCTGCAGGTAAAATGATGTCGGATTAAATCTTAATTCTATAGAAAGATTTCTGGGCATTGAACAGAGAACTGTGTCAGCAGCCACGGTGTTTTCAGGCACCTGTAGTGCCCAAACACAGCATCAGCAGAGCTGCTGCTGGAGAGCTGGGAAGGAGGAAAAAGCACTTTGATAAAAGCCAAGAGCTGCCTTTCTTGTTAGACCAGAGAACACCTAAAAGTGCAGGGGAAAAACATAAAATTAAAAGAGATGAATTTTTGCTTATGATTATCTAAGGAGGTGCTCTTCTCTCCCAGGGAATTCCACATCTCATTAATAATACCTCCCTGCTGCTGGAGATGGCCAACAATCTCGTTTCCCAGAGTGGGTCTGGGAGCAGGAGGAATTCCTGTGGCTGGGATTGGGAGCTGTGGGTGGAAGCTGAGCATCTCCCCTCTGCAGTGTGGGGCCTCTGGGAGCTGCTCCCCCTGGGTCTGCTGGAGGTGGTGATGGTGGTGGAAGGTGTGGCTTGGAGGATTTCTGTTTTCAGCCTCTTTATTGAAATCCACTGAACCGTGCTGTCTTGTCTTTCACTCATGTTTTTATTCTGCTTCCATGCGAGGTTTTGTCATAAAGTGTAGTTGCCAGGAGGCAAGCTGTATATGAAGAATGCTCTGGTTGCCTCTCTTGAACAGCAGAGTGTGTGCAGGATGGCAGAATGCAGCAGTGCTGAGGTGTGTTTCCCTGAGTTTGGCCTCACTCCGTGGTGCCAGGCTCTCCTGGAGCCTGGAGAAGCACTGGGGTGCAAAGCCCAACCCTCTTTGGTGTGTCAGAGCCCAGGGGGGTTGATTTTCCACAAAGGGCACCACAGGGCCAGGTTTTCCAATGGAATTCTGCTTTCTTCATAAAAACCTGAATCTGTGCATAGGGACCACCCCACAGCCCCCATCTGCCTCCTGCCCTGCACACATCTCTGGCATTGAGACTGGCAAATTAATCCACAAAAGATGGGCTCCTATCAACAGGGGAAACTCGGTTAATTGATCTGATACAAGAGAGCTGCACACAGAACCATGGTGAGCTCTGGAGTGGAGGCAGCTCTGCTCTCCTCTGCTGAAGGTCTGTCTCACCCTGATGTGGGTCCAGCTCTAGTTTTTGGGTCACCCTGCTGTGGGTTTTGTGCTCTGGTCTTTACTATTTCATTTGGGAGTTGTGACATCCACTTGGAATCCTCGAGGCAACACCAGCTGACAGCCAATTTTCTTTACTGATAAAACTGAGGGTGTATTCAGACTGGGAGTCAACTAGATAGCCAATGTAATTTTATGTATTAATTAATTATATACATTAATTCTGAGTCTGTACACACCAAAAGCTAACAATGGTCTGATTTGAGCTTCTGGCCTGGGTCTATCTTCATTGAAACCTGTGATTGTAATGATCTTTGTGATGTCTGTTCAGCTTAGGAGAAATCAGGAGCCAAGGCTTCCAGCAGCAGGTTCCAAGCAAACCTGTTCTTTTGAGAGCTGAGTTTTTGGAAATACATTTGAGGGAATAGGGAAGAGAACAATGCAGTTCTCTTTGAATGAAGTGGGGAACTCTGTAGCACATAAAGAACCTGGCAGGGATCCATGAAAATTACCATCAGAGATAAAAGGGATCTAACCATTGCTATGCTGGGAGAGTAGAGTGAAACCCTGATGTTGGGCTTTTGGCAGGTCTAGGCATAAGACAAATGCTTACTGATGCATAGCCCAGGCAGAGCTGGCATCTTCTCCTCTGGAGCTGCCTCAGCCACGAACGGGATCCCACAAACATGCACGGTCAAGGATGAACGATGGGAAAGGTGAAACAAGAGTCAGGGGTTCAGAAAGGAGAGTGGGACTGGGAAGCATTGCTTTCAATGCCAGTTTGGCTTTTCTGCATCAGGGCAATGGGGGGAAGTGAATGGTCTTAGACGTGCAGAAAACTGGAGATGCTGGGTGTTGTCTGTCCATGCCATCAGTGAGTGACCACATAAATCAAATCACTGACCCAGCTCATGAGACCTGAGCTCAGGCTGGCTGCCAGTGAAGGGGGAGTGCCCTGGCTGTGTCTGCCTCTCCGGAGGGACAGTGAGGGAGAGTGAAGGCTCATGTGAAGGCATTCTGGGGCCGTGCACAGCTTGTGGTGCACCGGCTTGGCCGATGTGGGCACTGAGCACTGGTGGGTGACCACAGGCAAGCACCTACCTTGATCCCCTCAAGTACTCGCTAGTTATCAGCTCAGAGGTGCTGTAAGGAGTAATTAATCTGAAATACCTCCAGGAGCACTTTAAACATGAAAAGTGTCACCTCAAATTTGTTGTAAAATGAGGCGACAAATCATTTGAGCCAATGTTGAGTACCTGTCATAAGACATCGGCTCCTAAGAGTGAGAATCTTCTAATAATCATTAGCAGCTTATTTGCATGGAGTTTTCCTGCATTTGATGTGAAATCTTGTTTGGCTGGATGCAAGGAAGGCTAAGTATGTGCTGAAAGCCAGTAATTTGATTATCTACACTCTTTCTGTCTAGTTATATGATCCTTGCAGAAGTCCTTTATTAAACCCCATTTAGAAAGAGTTGCTAAACCTTGGTGGAATGCCAACCATGCTAATACAATCTGGCCAGTGAAGAGTAGGTGCTTATTGAACAGAAAACTTTAATCTTGTTAAGACTGGATACAAGAGGAAACGGTAATAACCGGGTTGTGCTGAAACTGTCGCTCAGACAATGACGGTGGCACCTCGGCTGTGGTGTGGACACACCTGTCCTTTTTCATACTGAAAAACTCTTCTTTCATGTAGGATAATCCTAATGGATAGGATTCCAGGAGAGCTTTTCACAGGTCATAATTATCCTCCATGCCAGCAGTTCCTGAATAGACATCCCGGTCACTCCATTTGCGTGCTCTGTAGCTACCACTTGTTCTTCCAAG
Organism: Sitta carolinensis; assembly: GCA_032173965.1. Classification (NCBI taxonomy): domain Eukaryota; kingdom Metazoa; phylum Chordata; class Aves; order Passeriformes; family Sittidae; genus Sitta; species Sitta carolinensis. The sequence goes on along the minus strand of CM063300.1, from coordinate 12,374,394 downwards.
GGGAGGGATTCCTTTGAGGCAAGATTGGTTTAGCAGCTTCTATCTTTCAAAACCAATTTTGAGAGCATCGATAGATGCTGCAGAAAGCCATAGAGAGCAATAAAATCTCTAAAATAAGACGTGCTCTTGGCATTTTGTCTGTGCGTGTTAGGGTGCAGCTGAGGAGGCTGTGTAATTTGAAGGCATCACCAGGAGCTGGGCAGCGATCTGCCACAGCACATTGAAAAGAGTCCCCTGCAGGGAACCCTCAGTCCCAAATGTGAGAGGTATGGATGGGGACATGTATTTCCAGAGCTGGGCCACGTTCCTTCCAGGGCCATAAACTGCTCGTGGAGGCTCTGGAAAGCCACACTGAAATAGCCCGGCTGAGCGTGGCTGAAAGCTATGGGCGCTCGAAGGGAAAGGTTTAATTAGGGTGGGGAACTCGGGCCAAGTGACAGCACAACAATGCTGGGAGAAACTAGGAGACCTGTTCTGCTGTGAGTTTTATTGAAAGACTGAGCCGGGGCAAACACTGCAGCGTGAAGAGGAGCACACAGAGGGGATTCTGAATGAATGTCCAGCGTGGCACTTTCACGCACCCAACTGGAACAGCTCACTGAGGTTGGATGTCCACACTCTGCCAGTGCCCTAACACGACCCTGAGAGCTGTTTGTGCCAATATTTGCAGCCCCAGAGGGGGTGAGCCCATCAGAGGGGGTGACACAGTGGGGACAGGGCTGACCCCTGGGCTCCAGGCAGCCTCCAGCTCGCGTGGCTCACTCTGCTGTGGAGAAGCCCACAGTAAAGTTACAGCCCCTCTGCTCTTTTTTTGGGGTGTGTGTTGCTCCTGTGTCCATCACAGGATCCAGGCACCAGAGGGGATTCTGTGGCTCTGCGTTTTCTCTGCCAAGAATGAGTGGCTGACATTCATGGCAAGGTCGTGTCTGAGCGTACACTGATTAAATCTCGTAATTATATTAAGCAGTAATAGAAGTAAGGCTCTTATTTAGTAGTAAAAATGAGCTTTCTCCTTGGAATGAGGAAAGAATAAATACTCATAATTGTTTCTATATGCCATTAAGCAGAATATTTGATAGAAACCCAGTTGTGAAATTAGACTCTGTCATACCTTTTCTGGTCTCATTTCACAATTATGTGCATTGACATCTGTTATTGCTAATTACTTCTTCAAACTTCAGCAATGATCTCTTGCACTTCCTGTAAGAAATGCTGAAAGCTTTTAACAAACAAATTAATTATGTATAGTCTTTGATGCAAATTAGCCCAATTAGTTGTAGCATTGATACCTTCTTCATGTAAAAAGAAAAAAGAGAAAGAATGATCATATACATATTTATAAGTACCTTTTTGACAGATGATGGTAGGTTATGATGAGGAATTCGTTTAGATTTATGGAATGACTTTTTAAAAATGACAAACCGAAGTAACAGTCTTGTGAAAATGTGTTGACTTCACAAAATATGTTGAATATTTAAAGATGGTTCTTGCTGGGATAATCAGTGAAAAGTGATTGTTATTCTTCTAAGTGACACCTTAAGTAAACAGAATAGTGTTGCATTGTGTGGCACTAACTTGTAATGGGTATTACTGATCAAATAGGGATTTTTTTTCCCCACATTTCATCTTAAATGTATTTCAACTTCACCCATTTGGGGTGGAAATGATCTACAACAAAAAGACTTGAAATTGGACTAGCAAAATCTGTGATTTTGTTAGGAGAAGGGAGACAACCATGTCAGCCAAAAGGGACACTTCACGGGCCCTAAAACATCAATCTGCCTGGCTTTTCCTTTCGGTAAATTCACCTTCCACGCATGGACCAGGTCAGCCCTTCCCAGGGGAGTAACTTGTGCACTCCACACATGCTCCCTTCAGCCTCCCCCCCTGAACACATGCAACTTATTGACTGAACCCGGAGATTTTTTTTTTTTTCTTTTTTTCTTCCCTTTGGACTCTCTCCTTTGTTTTGTTGCACGTTGAGGAATGTGAATGACAAATTTTCTGCGGTTGGCTTTTGAGGGTTGGTCATTGTCGAGAGCGGGTGTGGCAATAGTCACTGCTGGAATGTGTTGGGAACTTAATTCCCCTCCTGACTACTCTGCCCAGGTATTTCATTAATTCCTACCAGGGCAGCCTGTGGAGAGTTACAAAACTGGGACTGCAACCTTTATGAAACGCCAGTTCCAGGAAATAACTGGTTTGCTTTCAAACTGCAGCATCCAAAAATTACAGCATCAACCAAGTGCTACGGAGGGGCACGTTTTGCATAAATCATTTCTGAGAATACATTTGCCTGCCGTAGAGTTGTTTGAAATCAGCCATAACTTGTGTTTGGGTATGTCAAAGAAAGAAAAAAAAAAAGTCATGCTCTGTTTGAATATTTTTTCCCTAATGGGACAGAGTCAAAAAACTGTGTTTGCATGTTTTGTAACTCCAAGGCAAAAGTCTTTCTCCAAGAGTGTTTCAGCAGAGGAATGGGAGAGAAATTGCACTCCACACTTTTGGTTTTCAAAACTTCAGTGTTTGAGGTTTTCTCACAACTGTAAATCAAGTTGCAGCTTTTGTGATTTTTGTGGAAAAATAGGAATATCATTTGAAAAGCTACATTTTATATTGAGATATTTCAGTGAGAGAACTATTTGACAGAAATGCCTGGCTGGGTACAGTGTGAACTTAACCACAGAGAGCTGCTACAGAAACTGGCTGTGGCAATCTGGGGAAACAGCATTTACTTCATGTTGTTCCCTACAAAGATGGGGCATTGCAAATTTCCACTCTCTAGAAGTAACAAAACAAAAGTTCATTGGGGTGAATATCAATATTTGCTTTTTCACCCCACCGAGATATTGTGAAATTTTGTTTTCAGTTTTGTAACCAGCAAAACTTCACTCTAAGAAGCAGAAATGACAAGTCAAGTCTAATGTCAGGTATTTCAAAAAGACCAGTTCGGGAAGGGAGAGTTACAGGTTTGAACTCTTCTGCTTTTTATTAGGTTACCAAGTCCAATAAAATAAAATAACCAAACTGAGTGCAGTCACCTGTGCCATGCAGGTGTGCAGGCAGAGAATGAGTCAGGCACATTTGGGCACCCACTGGGTTTGTGTGAGGGATCTGTGGACATCATGAGGGGTTTTATTTTTATAAACCAACTGCTGCTGCCTTTAAAATTCCCGGTGTTTCTACAGATGGGGCCATTCAGGGATCTTCCTGCAGCAGCAGTTTTTGCCAGACCAAGGGCTGTGTGACACACCTGGAGGCAGAGCAAGCTCCAGCCTCCATCCTCTTTACTCAGAGCCTCTGTGAGTAAGGGACTGGGCACCCAGGGCCTGGGACAGCCTGAGAGTTCCCACATCCCCATCTGGAGGCGGCAGTTTTGCCAGAAAATTCGCAGGAGCATCACACCTTCTGCCGGGCAAATTTCTTCGGGCTGAGGCACTGGCTGGGGTGTGTAGCTCAGGGTGGGCAGTCCTGTGCTAATCACTCCAAATACAGACACTGAGGGGCTGGGAGGAGGGAGCTGAGCTGAATTTTGGTCCTGTTCATCCTGGGTCCAGGTCCCACCAGAGAGCCCAAAGGCCCCGAGTCCTCAGCCTGTGCCCTAACTGCAAACCCAGTTTCTTTTCTCCCCAGTTGCATTGTTTTCTCTTGGAATTCTGCCTCATGTTTTCCTAATTATTCCACTGCAATACTCAACCCAATAGCTGCGTGAGGAAGCCGATCATAACGATTTAAACACTTCTACAAAAGACAGATTAGCAGATTAGTGACTGCTCTGGAAAATGTGCAGCAGTGCTTGAAAATTAATCCTGCTCTTAATGCAGGGAAAAAACAAGCAGGCCTGTTATTAGTGTTTCCTATTTAAAATACACTTCAATTTCTGATTTTAAAATTGCAAATGCTGTAAGAATATGGTGAAGTATGTGTTCTGAAGAAACCTCTTGAGGTTTCCTTTAGCTAATTATTTACAGTACGAAGATCTGGCATAACAGGTACAGGCATCCTGGCGATTATGTATGAACATAATCATGGCCTGTCAGATGTTTTTAATTAAGCTTTCCCCAGTCTGAGTGCTCTGAATGGTGATGAGCATTAACATCCTTCAGCAGAGCAGTGCACAACTTCCTTGCAGACTGTGACCATGTGCTGTGCTCAGTGTTCAGCTTTGAAGTGTGGATTTCGTTTGAAACTGGGTGAAGTGAGGTCCTGTGTTTGTGCCTTGGTGGGTCCTGCTCCCAACTCTAAGCCTTTATCTGAATGTAGAATAAACCAGGTGCAAGGAGCTTTCCTGCAGCCAGCATCTCCTGATCTCATGGAGGGATCTAAAACAGACAGCCTGCATGCATTCCCAAGGATTCTCCAACATCAGGTTCTGCAAGGTGAACTCCAGTGGCAGCTCCAGTCCCTTCCTTGTTCTCAGGAGTGCTGCACAAGTGGCTGCCTTGTTCCTGCTGGAGGGCTTACCTGGAAGTGGAAATAATAGGGAAAATTGAGTGATAGGCTTGATGAAGACACGAGGTACAGGAAAGTGATTTTTCCCCTCTGTCCAGCAGTGGTGAGGCCACATCTGGGGAGCAGTGTCAGATCCAGGGATCCCCAGTGCAAGGAAGATTTTGGCAAACCAAAACAAGGCAAGCCCTGGGCAGCAAGGCTCAGAGGCTGGCCCTGCTCTGAGCAGGTTGGACCAGGTGAAATCCAGAGGTTCCTTCCAGACTCAGTTGTTCCATTGTCCTGTAAGGGGCTGAGGGTGTTACTTTTCCTAAATAATTCAGATTCTAAGTGTGTTTAGAGCTGAGAGCACTCAAACTTTGTTGGAGGGTTTTCTGTCTCCTCAAAGCAATTTATTGGTGTCTCATATCAACATATTGTAAGGAAACACGTTGTTGTTTATATGGTGATGGCATCTATACAGCTGAACATAGGGACAGAGAGGTTTTCTGCATGCCCAGGAAGAAAGATTTAAACTTTATGACATTGTTGCTTTTAATATATAATCAATTGGCTATTGCTTGCTGTATTAGCAAGAATTTTGTCCTACAGAAGGACTGTAAGAAGTGACTCCTTGGTCTAACTAAAAATTCTGTATGTTCAAAACCAAAATTAGGGTTTAATACCTAGGAAAACTGTCCTAGGACATGAAATATATCCGAGTGGTGTCTCTTGCTAAAGGATTCAAAGGGCAGTTTCTTTTATTTCCCCCCCCAAATCCACCTCAACAATACAATACAGGTAACTGAGCACAGCCTTCCCAGCTGGAGGGCAAACCCTCAGCAGAAATGCATCACAATCACTAAACCAAGCAGTTTGTTTTCTCCAGTTGACTTTCAAAGACCACTTACTGCAGGGATGCTCCCTTAGGGGCACCAGCCACAATCACAGTGCTCTGGGAGAAGGTATTTATTTAGGAAGTTGTTCTGAGAGGAGAGGGCTCAGCTGACCTGCAATGTGGGGTTTTTAATTTCTTTCACTCTTCCATGATCTGGGGTCTAAGCAGATCCAGAGCTCTACAAACCAAGAGAGAGCCCCTGGAGCTCTCCTGTGCATCCAATCCAGTGTGTCCTCTTTGTTTTCATTTTGCTTTTTCTTTTTCCTCCCTGCTCTTTTTTTCTTTTTTTTTTTTTTTTTTTTTTTTTTTTTTTTTTTTTTCAGAAGATTGTTGGGGGGGGGTTGTTGTGTCTTGCTTTTTTAAAGAGGGAAACTTCTGGCCATCTGCATGTAAACAGGTTGTTGCTTGCATGAATATCTATGCGTGTCATTTAGGAATGCCATGCATTCCTGTTTTGTGTGTGTGAATTGCATGGAATTCAGGGTAGAGAGTGCAATCCCAAAGTCTTACTGCACAAAGTACAGCAGCTCGGCTTTTGTCAAAAAATGAGCTATGTAAATAAAGGTAATACTGGCAGAGATGATGAAATTAAGATTAGCAAATAATGAGTAAAAGTATTTACTTGACTACAAAGAGAAGCTGGATGAGAATCTTATCTGGGAAACAAATGTAAATCCTCAGATTCCATTAGAGATACATTAGGGATTGGTGACAGCTCCCAATCCAATCCATTAAATATCCATATTAGCCCTGAAAGGGCTGCATTACAAAGATTCTGTGTAAGGCTGCTTACACTGAGTCCTCCCTGCTACAATAAAAAATCTTCCACTACTTAACCACTTCCTGCAATCATCATCTGCGACTGTAACAGTTTGAAATTAGCTGAGCAGGATCCTCTTTTTTGTTCATTTGCTTATGATTATAATTGAGGGAAAACCATCTTTTTAAAAAAACTAGTTAGTTTTTAACTTCAGGCCAAAACCTTCCCATTATCCAAATGAAAGAGCAGAGATAAAATATTTTCTATTTTACTCAGTATCATCTTCTTAAGTATTTAAATTTTTTTTAACAAATGCTTAAAAACATAAATCATGCAAAGTTGTGATTATGTGCTTGCATAGTGATTTGTAATGTCAAATTTTTGGAAAATGATTATTTGCATTCTTGATAAAGTAAATGCTGTCTGTTATTATACCCGTTTCTGCTATATGGAAATCACAGTGCTTAAACAAACTGCATTATGAAAACCATGTGTTTTGAGAACCTGTTCTCTAAAGATATTTAATTTCCATTTAGAACACTAGCTTTAAAATTAATGACTCTGCTTCAAAATGCAAATTCCCCTTCTCTATTTCAAGCAGACAAACTGAAGTTCACTGACTCCTGAAATATCGCTGCTTTGTCCCAAGAAAGCGCTGTCTTTTTAAATCTCAGCTCTAATTCCTCTTTGATTTTGCATCAACACCTTAATGGGGAAAAAATTCGCCACAAATCAGCATCTGATTAGCCCAAATCATCCCCTCCTAATCCCCCTCTGGAAAAAAAAAAAAAAAAAAAAAAGCCACTTGCAAAGTGCTGTTGTGCACCGATGTAGCATCTTTGTAAATTTAAAAACCCAGGTGTATTGATGAAAATACATAGAACATTTTAATTAAAACTCATAAAATTGTTGGACATCTGCTCCGAATTGTTCAACGTTTTAGTGGTTAACAGATTTTGTGCACCTAGATAATGAATTACTCGTTATTATTGGCATAAATAGTAGCTGTGGGGCTTTTTATAGCAAGATCAGAAGCCTCTTTGTGCGAGCTCTGGCTTACTTTATAGTCTTTTGGCAGATGCCTATTAGAACCAATAAGTTTAGCTAAAAAAAGGGAGGCAGAGTTAAACACAGGAAACAAGAGTTGAATGTCCGCCAATAAAAATGATCACAAATCAGGGCTGCTGATGTCATAACCCTTGAGGTCAGAGGTTGGGCAGGGAATAAATGGCTCTGAAAGGGGCAGCCTGTCTGGAGGGCTGAGCTGTTGTTGGCAGGCAGGCTCGGCCATGAGTAAATGGAAGGCACAATGCCGCCACTGGGCCTCATTAGCAGCCGGGCTCGCTCAAGAGAAGTGTTTGATGAGTCCTACACGTCCCACTGTGGCACTGTGCGACGTAAATGGAATAATTACTATGATCTAATGGGCGTCTCTTTTGCATGCGGGCTCCCCGGTGAATGGAGCCCCTCTTTCATGGCATTCAGCCCGCGTTGTGTAAACTGTGGGGTGCCACTGGCGATGGAGCGGCGGCAGGTCCCGCCGGCCCGCTCGCATTCACCCTCCAGAGAAAGGGGAGGCCAAGTAATTTACTCGGCCGCCTTTCACCATGAGAGTGGCAGATTGAAGGTCACACTGGCTTTGGCAGCACTTGAGTCGCTCTCGGAGCGAGACAGATGCGGCATCTCCTGGCTCTCGGCGCTCTCGGGGCTGGTGCGTGCCCAGCCCGGCCAGGAGATCCCGATTTTGGGGAGCAAACCCCACGGGTGTCACATTGCCCACTGGTTTTCCACCCCGTTTTCCACTAATTTCACAAATCTGAGCACACCCAGCGGTGCTGGTGGCTCTGGAGGTCTCGGCGGGCTGGGTGGAGCCCCGATTCAGCTGGGCACAAACAGCCCGTTGTTGTTGTTGTTGTTGTCTTTATTTAGAGCGTTAAAAGTCAGAATTAAAATAATTGCATCTTGTGTAGACGCGCTGCTTTTTCAGGCTGAAAAGATGTGATGTTGTCTCTGCCTGAAATTTGTTAGGAATGTCCTGGTGATGCTATTGTATCGATTGTGTGATGCTCCGTGTTCCCTCTGAATCCAGGCTGCTGCAATCCTGACATAACAGGATTTCGTTGTGGCTGATTTCAGATGTCTATATTAACAATCAGCATCATTTCCTTTTTAATTACATGCTTTGTGCATCCATATGGCTTAAATTAAATTTCTCAGACTCTTTTTTTAAGTGGGATGATATTTTTCACAAACTCACTCGCTCCAGAAATGTTTTGTGCATTTTCCCCCAGCAATTCCCTGTGGGCATGCTTTTTAGGGAACTTTAGACCAACTTTTATTTTTGATGTTTGCTTTTATTATATTCTCCATGCATGGCTAATGAAGGCCAAACCATGGACACATAGAAGTCAATGGAAAAACTCTCCATGATTTCAGTAGGACCAGGATTAAAGTGTGTGGTCTGCACAAAATTCAGTGGAATCCAGTCTCCTGGAAAATATTTTTCCATGAAGATATTTTCTAAGGTCATTTTAATTATGACCTATACAGTATTTCTGTTGTTTGTGGTCACACGGAGTCCTCACTCATCATTTGAGAAGACAACACAATCTCTCCTTTAGGCAACATTTTTTATTTTTAAAGAAGGAATAGATTGTGGATACTTGGGAAGGTCAAATCTAGGTCAGCATCAGTGCTCTAAGCAGTACTCTAAACACATGTTTACATCATTTGGAACCCATTATTCATGGTTTTATATTACTTATTGTGAAATAATGCATCAACAGTTTTGCTTTGTTTTGTATTTAACTGGTAATATTTGAGTGTTAAACTCCACATCAGCGGAGTGTGGGAGAAACAAACATGTACAATTACTAGACGAAATAGATTGGAAGTTGATGAACTTCTGTTGCTTGTGGAATCACGGAAGCAGTGATGTGGTTTTCTTGGCTACTTCAAAGGAATCCACAAAAAAAGCACCTACTAAAAGCAAAAGCTATTGTCAGGAGCTGTAAATTCTCTGTACCTGGCTCTGTGTGCTTAGGTCTTTCTAGCAGTTTAGAAAATTGTTTGAGGTCCACAAATTGAAGAAGTCTGGAAACCCCTGGTGTAGTACCTTTCAGTGTGTTATGGATTATTTGCCATAATTTTATGGCTCCTTTCCTTTGCCTCTTTGGGTAAATCTGAATTAATCTGGCAGCAACCATCCAAACCTGCCCAGGGCTCGGTCAGTGCTCTGAAAGACAATAGCTGTGCTTTTCTTCGTGCCAAGTGTCTGGCACAGGTTTCACAAGCACATTTTCCAGCTGCAAACAGAGCCAGCAGCGCTGAGCTTTCCAGCCAGGGAAGGTGGCAGGGGGCTCAGCACTTCACACTCTGCACTTGCACATCCTCAGGAGGCCCCAAATCCGTGGATTTCCCCTCTGCCTCACAAGGCTTTGGCCCCACAGAGTGGGGTTTGTCCTTGGGACACGGAGCCCGAGCAGGTCAAAGAGGATTTTCTGGCACTCAGCGAGTGTGGGGGGAGCAGAGGATGCCCAGTGTGGGGCCGTGGTTCACAGGCACTCCCTTGGCGGGTTTGGGGTGTGCCTGGCTGCACCCACAGTGTCACCGGGCTGTGCCCAGGCTGTGTCACCAGGCTGTCCTCAGGCTGTGTCACCTGGGCTGTCCCCAGGCTGTCCCCAGGCTGTATCCCCAGGCTGTGTCACCAGGCTGTGTCTCCTGGGTTGTCCCCAGGCTGTGTCACTCTGGCTATACCCAGGCAGTGTCACCTGGGCTGTCCTCAGGCTTTGTCACCCAGGCTGTGTCACCAGGCTGTCCTCAGGCTGTGTCTGTATTACCTGGCTGTCCTCAGGCTGTGTCACCTCGTTGTCCCCAGGGCTGTGTCCTCAGGCTGTCCCCAGGCTGTGTCCTCAGGCTGTGTCACCGTGGCTCTCCCCAGGCTGTGTCTCCCTGTCTGTCCCCAGGCTGCCCCCGGGCAGTGTCCCCAGGCTGTGTCTCTCTGTCTGTCCCCAGGCTGTGTACCCTGTCTGTCCCCAGGCTGTTTCACCCTGTCTGTCCTCAGGTTGTGTCCTCAGGCTGTGTCCTCAGGCTGTGTCCCTAGGCTCTGTCCCCAGGCTGTGTCTCCCTGTCTGTCCCCAGACTGTGTCCCCTGTCTGTCCCCAGGCTGTGTCCCCAGGCAGTGTCCCCTGTCTGTCCCCAGGCTGTGTCCCCAGGCAGTGTCCCCTGTCTGTCCCCAGGCTGTGTCCCCTGTCTGTCCCCAGGCTGGCTTTGCTCTCTGTGTCTCCACAGCCCAGCACATCCCCAGATCAGGCAGAACCTCACACCGAATCTCCCCCGCCTCTGGTGCCTCCCGTTTCTCGCCGTGCCCTCGCAGCCAGCGGCACTCAGGGGATGTCACAGCTCCATCCGAGGCTCCCCCGTGTGCCAGAGCTGGCAGCTCCCGGTTTCCCTGGGTGCAGCAAGCCCGGCTTGTGCCAGGGAGTTCAAAGAGCGCTGGAAATGAAAGACAGTCTCAACCAGATTTCCCAAGTTGCTCAACACTCAGCAGTTCCCTTGCTGAGTCTGCACCTGAATAAGTGGCTTGATTTTTCAAAGTTATTTGCCAGGCTGTAACTCTCACTGCTCCTCATGATAAATAAAGTTTCGGAGGGAGTTGTTGTCTATGAAGTACCTGGGAAACCTTCCCTGTTATACAGACTGTTATTAGAATTATTATTCTTTTATTTGTTAAAGCTGTTATTTGTTCCTATAAATATTCTGTGGTAAATTAATGCCACTTCAGGAGATGAAGCAGGTTTGACTCTGTCATTTAATATACCTGAAGGTAAACATTGCTGATAGAAATCTGTCAGAGGCAGGAAAACACAAAAGCCAGTCCAGAGTTTCAACCGTGTTTCGGTCAGTATCGATCCTCCTCAAACTGATTTTTTACTGTTTCTTGCTTTTTGGGAGCGCGGCAGCGCCAGCAGAAAAACAATTACAAATCCCAACCCCCACCGATCCAAAAAAAAAGGTTAAATTTAAATAATCATTTCGAGCGCTGTTCCTGTTGTAGGTGGGGTTTGGAATGCAGAGTACAACAGACCCTCGCATTTTTCACTGATTATCTTTAATTACTTGTGAGGGCTGAGCAGCTCGCATTACCCCCAGGCACCGCAGACTGACAAGGAATCTTCTTTCAAGCCTTTTATAGAGCATCGCATTATCGAGTAACTAACAGAGGAAAACTGACACGAAAAGAAAGTTCATTATTACTCTCGTTACTGTCAGAAGAGTTTTATTTACTTCTGAAGCCCTACTTTTAAACACACTTTCCACTCGGAAAGTGTTGCCACTGTGCGGCTTCTCCGCTGCCCTGGAGGAGGCTCGGAGAGCCCAGGACTCCTCCAGGAAAAGCTCCTTGTGCTTTTTCAAAGTACCCGCATCTCCAATTTGCAGTCTTGAAGGCATTCCTTCTGCCAGACTTTAGGTAGGATGAGGAAAATTTAAAAAAAATTCTGTATGAGGAGGGGTTTTTTCCACTATTTTTTTTTTTTCCTCGTTCCTTCTGCGTTTTCAGATGATGCTGGCTCAGAGATGAGAGCTCTGCTCTCTCTGTGTCTGTCACAGATCCCTTGGAGGAAGGCAGCAGCACACGGGGTGCCCTGAGCTGGCAGATCCGTGCCAAGGTGCCAACATCGGGCACTTAAAATCCCGGGGTGAACCTTCTTTGCTGGGGTTAACAAAGCATCACGGATGGTGGGAAGAGGTGGAGGTTTGAGCCGTACAAAAGCATTCACAGTGCCTGAATTTTAGCACGTTTATGATGAAATGATGAACAGCCAGCTGTGATTTAGTGGCACAAAATCCCAACGCAGCGCGTGGAGGCAGTGAGGAGCTGAGATAACTAACATACTGAGGGACTAACATAAAGAGTTATCAAAAAGTTGGTGTCTGAAGAAGATTAGCCAAGGGCATGTCCCTCTTTCTCTGAGCCTAAGGGATCACCGACATCCTGAAATTCAGCTGGGGTTGCTAACCAGAGCTCCTACTGTGAGAGATGAGTGCTGAGGCTGCTGCTTCTGATAAAATAAATACTGCTCTGGCCATCCCCTGCGTTACTCGCCAGGCTGCCTGCATGCGCCACTGCCGGGAAAACCCCAAACCCAGCGTCTTCTCTTGGATGCTGGGAATTTGAATCCATGCTTTCTGCTTCCTTATGGCGGGGCAGAAACTGCTCGGTGTTCCCAGAGGGCAGTGGTGGCAGCGGCAGAAGTCGGAACAATTCCGTTCCTGAGATTAAAGCTGCAAATCTGCAGCTCACAGCAGCAATTCCTGCAATTCCACGTGTCCAAGAAAACCTTGAGAGGTACCCAAGAACCGGCACTGGCATAGCAGCACAGATAATAATTTTAACACCTCCACATTTTGCAGATGTAATTTAAATTACTGACAAAAATCTAGTGGCCAGAAATTAATACATAGCTGCTGTATGGTAATTACTTATTAATCTAAGCATGTATTTATCCTTCTTTAGCAGTGCCAGATTCCATATATAATTTGTTTGACCTATTTGTTTTAAAACTGAATTTATTTAATTTTTTTTACTGCATCTGTGGGAATGTTAATCGAGCCTTAATAGGCAGATAGAAGTATTTGCAAACCATCTTATTTGTCTTATTTTCAGTACTGTGGTTTATCAAGCAGCTGATGAGTAAATTGAAAAGCCATTCTGTGTGTACAGATAATTTTAATCACAGTGTGTACTGAACACTTTGGGCAGTGATGTTTTAAAATAATTTGTTGTCTGATAATGGGGTTTGTAGGTAGGAATGATGTAAATATACCCAGCTATAGGTAAAGTGTCACCAAGCCACGTGTCCATGTTGTGCTGTCAGCAGCAGTTTCAACCTCAGCACTCTTTTCAATGGCTTGTTGCTCCTCTATATCTCATAATTTCATGGTTATTGGTTTTTTTTTTCCCTTTCTGCAAAGGCAACCCAGGTAACAAGCAATCAGGTGGACCTGTGGATTTTACAGAAAATATTATGGAAATATTTTTCCAAAATAAAGCTTTGAAACAGCTTATTTAAACTCCCTGTCTCACAAGATTTCTGCCAACTTCTTACCTGCAGGATTATTTTATTTATGTATTTTCTATTCATGGTAAAGACCAACTTAAGAAAAAGATTGGGGAGATCTTGTGAAATCACCAGAAAAGTGAAATTCCTCTCCATATTTAGCAGAGAATGCTTTGGAACAAGCATTGTCTTTCCCAAGAGAAGGATATAAAGGCAGGGCAAGCATTTCCACTGACAGCCTGTGAGTTTTCAGGGGCCAGAACAGCAAAATTGAGCTCTGGCAGCAATTCCCTCACAAACTCAACTCCTGCTCCTTTTGGAGCTGCCCAGAAATTCTATCAGTCCAAAATTCCCCAGCACCTTTCCTGCAGCTCTTGTGTTTGATCCACAAGGCTGTTCTTGAGTTCTGCTGAATTGTTCCAGGGGTTACGTTTGGCTTCTGTTTTAGGGAATTATTTTGTGATAATGGAAAGGCAGAATGGTGCCTCTGACCCAGAGGAGGCTGGAGAAGGATTGGAGGTCACGACAGACAAGCTGCTGCTGGGGGAAGGCAGGCTGGATTAAGCAAGTTGAGGTGCATCTTATATTTGGATGGAGCCTTGCAATGCCAGTATAAATAAAGTGAGCAGGGCTGCCAAAGAAAACAGTCTTCTCCTTTATTAGTCAACCTTTTCAATTCTAATTAATTTTTTAAAAAAAAAGAAAAAAAAATACCTAATGGCCCGTAGCTGTGGGATGGGAAGATAGGGCTGAGATAATGGGAACATCATTATAAAAAGTAAAATGCTGTGTAAAAAGGGGAGATAGTAAAGGTGAAGCATGTTTGGCACAGGTACTTCACAGCATCCATTAGCTGCGAGCTACTCAGATGGGTCTTGACTGGTCCTCCCAGAAACTCTGGCACCTTTTTTTGTTCTCTGTTTTGGGAGAAACAAGTGCCTGTGCTGGGAGGGCTGGGCGCTGAGCACGGGGCTGTCACAGCCACGCTGGGAAGGAGGGCTTCGAAATCAGGGCTGGGGGTCACCTCAGGCTTCAAAACACTCGCACGGGGACCTCGCTACAGGTCAGGAAAAATCGTGCCTGCCTTGGAACCATCCCGCAGAGCTCTGGTGCCTGCTGCTGAGCTCTGCAGGAGCGGGGCTGCAGCTGGGCAGCCTGGCAATCCCAGAAACGAGTTCAGCCGCATGTTTGCAGCCTTCCTCACATGGCATCAGGGCGCTCCTAGTGGGTTCGTTTGCCTTTTGGGAAAACAGAGAGTTTGGCCCCATGCAGCTCAAAGCCACAAGACTGCGTTGCTTGATTTACCCCGGCCCGGCCCTGGCACACTGAAAGCTGCCCGGGTTAATAACTGTTAATTACCACCGGGCACCAAAGGCAGCTGGGACTGCTCTTTTGTGATGATATTGCCTCTCCATCTCTCGCCACTACAGAATCTTCTGAGTAGAAGTAAAGAGAGCATGTGTGTTTTAAATCCTTTTGCTCTCTGAGCAGCAAAAAATGAAAAAATGTCTTAATCCTTGCTGGACTCACAGAACAAATCTAGAGGTGTTTATGTCCTCGCTGCTGCAAAATGGGTTTTTCCTTCTCAAGCACAGTCTCCCCACGACCCTTCTGCTTGACCTGATGTTTGTTTTCAAAGCATTTTTGCCTCTAGCTGTCTCCCTTGCCTGCTCTGCCCCTCTGTGTCCCCAGCAGCCAGGTAGCCACTGGCAGCAGTGACAGCAACACTCTCCAGCCTTCCTGCTCAAGTTTCTGAGTAGCCTTAAATTGTTTTCTGTGTCAAGCTGCAGACGTGATAGTGGCTCTGTGTAGCCTAAAGAAATTCCCCACCAGGAAGGCTACTTCACACGAGGTGAGGGTCAGACCCGGCTGAAAATTCAAATTTCTTGATGGTTCTAGAGGATAAAATTTCTTTATAATTTCACATGGGATCCTGCTCATATTGGAGAGCTAAACATCCCTCTAATGATTGGGCACATTTTTAAAAATGAAAAATAATGCATTGTACAATGCAGTTTATTTTCTGAAAGAAAACAGCTAATCACATGTGAGACCACTCCAGAATGTGCAATTGGAAAAAAAAAAAAAAAAAAAGGAACCTAAATAACCGTTACATTCCCAACAGTATAGTCTTGTGAATAACTAGAAGGACCTATTCATTTGCCTCCAAATATATCTCCACTCAAATGATTCTTCTGTTTGGGGGAATCCCTATTAATAGAGACCAAGGAAAATAATGTCCTCTTTGTCTCTTTCTAAGACATGTCCTTATTGTGTTTTGGACAATTGGGTCATTTATGATGATGAGGTAACTCCTTCTGAATCCTGAAAATGTAATTTCAGATGAACTGTGAGTATTTTACAAGTTGTTGAAATGTCTTTGCAACCTAATTTACAATTTACAATAGGCAGCATTCTAACTTTGGTGTAAACAGCAGCTTGAGCATCTGTCCTCTTCCTTGAATAAAAAGGGGATAAGAAGGTTTAAAATAATAGGTCATGGCTTGTGAATTCTGCCGTTTTTCATAATTTAGGTCCATAAATTCACCTTGGGAGAGCAGGGCCAGCTGATACAGGGTGAGCAAGGTGCCAAGCTGTGCCTGGGACTGCCGAGCTGGGCACTGCAGCAGCTGATGGACAAGCTTCACCTCAGCCAAAAACCTGCTCCAAGGATGGCAAAGAACAGCCCAAAAGGGATCCTTGGGCTCCTCCAAAGCTCACAGCAGCAGCTCCCCATGCATGACCAGCTGATTCCTCCCTGAGAGCAAAGCGCGGCTCTGTCCTCCCAGTTTCTCTTATTTTGGAGAAGTCAAGGATTGGTATTTACAACAGAAGCCATAAAGCTCTGGGGCCTGCAGAGTGTCAGCAGGTAATCGCAGTGAAGCACCTGCTGCAGTGTTGTGCTGAAACTGAGCCTGCTGTGCCCCTGGAGCTGCAGGGGCAGGAGCTGGGATGATGCTCCAGTGCTCTGTCCTCTCCACAGGCAGCTCCTCCTGGCAGAGGAAATAACAGGCATTTCTACAGTTGTTTCCACACAACTCTGTACATGGGTACATAATATATTACATATAATATATACCTATGTTATATATTACATATAATACATTTGTATTACATGACATGAAAATAAACCCCCGGCCCCGACTGAGCCTCGCTCAGACCCCGTTAATTAATTAATGAGTTTTATCTGAAAGGAGCAAAGTGGAGCTGTAGCTTCTCATTCAGTTCACACAGGGAGCCAAAGATTTATATTTGAATGTCAGACAGACTTTATTAATTCATTAATTTCAGCCACTGTCCAGGTGTCCTAGCTTTGCCTTGTTATGATATAACTTTATTTATTGAATTATATTTGATGTTTTTACAACTGGGCTAGAAAAACTAACAAAACAAGAAGAGGAGGATGCAAGGGCTTGACTCAGCATGGATATTGATGTGGTTTAAGACTCTGTTTAAACTCAGCTCATGTAAACCATTGTGCTGATATAAGTAAGTATGTTGTAGCCTGCTGCTGCCAAGCATTTTCACTGCAATTTACAGCTGTGCTGTAAATTAACCAGTGCAGCTAAACTCCTATAAACTAGGTTAAGTTTATTTCAAGGGTATTTTCACATAAAGCTGTATTGCTTTAATTATCTGTTTTAAAACCGCATAATTTTGTTAATCCAGTGTAACTTTTTATATGTAAAGTAGCCTTCAGAAAATTGACGGGCCGCCAAAATCTGCTCTGTCAGGGATTTTGCTCCACTGGAAGTTTGGAGGAACCTTCTTTACAGTTACATTTATGAGCAGAATTTGGCCTCTTTCTTCTCTTAGAACCTGGAGTAAATAACTCCTTAACTCGTTGATTTACTAGGATTGCAGTGTCACGTGAAGAACAAGAACTAGGTTATTATCTAGTCAATAAAACCAGATCTCATCCTCCAAAGAAAAATGCTTTTCCTTATCAGTCTGCTTTAAAAAAACCCCAACAAAACAACAGAATGAACTGCTTTAAGATTAAAATCTTTGGGCAGGGAGAGTTTCACCCAAGCATAACAGGAGTTTTAGTCTACAAAGCTTTCATTTTGCACTTGAGCTCTGCGAATGAAGTCCCATCCCTGGTGCTTTATTTACCCTGTAATTTATTTCCCCTTTTCTACCCAAACAACTTGGAGGAAAACACCTCCAAGAGCAGCTCCTTTAAGTGAAAACACCACTTTGGAAGATGGAGTTTTGCTGAGACAGTGCTGGCTGGGGAAAACACACCTGATATTTATAACAGGGGAAATGTAGGTGGGCTGTTCCTTTAGCTGAGGTGAATTTGGGTATTTCCACCCCAAACTGGAGTGACAGTGACTCTGCACTGCTTTGAGGCCTGGCCCCTTTGTGTCTCTTATCAGTTTTAGCTTAACAGTGCTGGATGGCTCTCTTCATTCTGCTACACTATTTACAAAACCATGGTAATTAACTGGATGATGACTTAATAAACGTGTAAGATAAATTCCTCTTGGCTGGGAAGCAAAGATGGTTGGCAGCTTCTGCTTGCTTAAATTAAAACAAGTTGCTTCGACGTTGCATTTCCAAACAGGCAAAAACTTGCACTGCCATTCGGAGTGGTAAAATGAAACCATGACAATATTGCTGCTCGAGTGGGTGGTGCTGGAAATTGTTTTACTTAAAACCTCTCATTTATTTGGGCACAAAATGCAGCAGCCTGTTGCTTTCAGTTCAACACGTGTGAAGGGCTAACATGGCTACCCAGACACGAGTATTTCCTGAACCTCAGAGAATTTGCTGTCTCCATGTTTGCACAGATATGGATTTGGATTAATTGAGTGAAAGTTTCCTGTCCAGTTCTCCCTTTCTTTAACTGCTCTCTCTGCAGCCTTTGCACACATGCCAAGTGCTCAGCTTGGAGAGGAGCAATAATGTGGTTAAAAAAAGCAACGCAATTATTTTAAGCATTTTCTCACTAAAGTTTTTTTCCAGCTGCAGTTAATTTCTGTCTGATTAGTCTGACCTTTCACCCTCCAAGGAAGTAGTTTAGCAAAAGGGATAAACGTGGTCATAATATATATGTGTATGTGAGGTTGTGCTGATGTATTTAATCATTGCCTTTATTGGGTTACGTTCAACTTGGACAGGTTCTGGTTACAAATATTTCTGCATGTCTTTAGCTGCGCTCAAATATATCATTGGTCTTTGAAATTATGCATTTTTTCTTATTTGATGAATGTGAAATCACAAGAAAAGTTCTAGTTTGGGTTTTTTTCCTAAGCTCTACTATAGCAAATTAAAACACTGACATAGTCTTTTCCTTGGCTTCTGAATTCATTGCTGTACTTTAAATACATCCATTTACTGGCCAGCATTACAGAAATCTAAGCCTTTGCCTGTGGTTATGAAATAAATATAAGTTTGCTGGTACAAAACACAGCCCTGCAGTGCTAACACCACAGAAGAGTGGCAGCTGTGCAGGAAGAGAACTCTCAGATCTCTTACCTGAGATTTCATTTTCTGTCCCAAGCACTTGCCCATATTTTGCCTGTCTTAGATCTCGTGGAGAACAAGTGCTCGTTGATCCGTGTGTTGTATGAAAAAGATTCTTAACTGTGTTGTTTCTTTGTGCTACTGATGGAGCCCATGGTGATTTGAAAACAGTTGCAAGTGTTTGTACCAAAGGTTTGGTGCAGCAGCATTTGAGAGTTGGGGGCACTGGTCCTGCTCCAGAGAGGCTGCCCAGCTAAGTTGTTCAGATCCAAATCCAGGGCTGGATTTCTGTAGTTCAGTAAACCCTAAGAATATCTCAGATTTAATTTGGAGCTGCTTTTCAAACGACACAAGTTACAGAAAGTTGTTGGCAGAAAGAGAACCTCATTGATGCACTGGGTGCTACAAACCCAGTGAGGGAAATTGCTGTGGGATTTGTAACTGTGGATTTCATCTGGGATCTGATCAGCTGCTGCTGTGACACTTTTATGGCACTCCCAGCTGTAATTGGTACAGTCCTTAAATGACAGCTTTTATGGATTGTCTCTTTTGGCACTGGGTCAGGTATTTGAAAAATAAATCCAGTTTGTGAGCACACACAACCAGAGGTGAATTCCAAGCCAAGAGCAGTGTGTGGAGCTGAATGAGTACAGATTATTCCTGCCTTCACAGCCTGGCAATCTTTGGATGAGTTTTGGAAGCACCCAAGAAGTGGGAGCTGAACAGGTGATCCAGCAGGATCACCAAGGCACTGTCACAGCCTGCAGTGATGGAGGTGGGAAAACCAAAGCTTTTCTGGGGTTGAATCTGGAGAGGGATGGGGACCTGGTGGCAAAGAGCAGGAAAGAGGCTGAGGAAGAATTCTTTGAGTGAATTCTCAGTACTGAAATCACAGATCCTGGGGCCAGAGGGAAAACCCTGAGCAAGCGAGGCTTTCCTTTGCTGGGGGTAGATCAAGTTAGGGAATATTTAAATAAAATGTGTATACACAAGTCCACAGGACCTGAGAGCTGAGGAAGCCAGCTGATGTCCTTGTGATGTCACTCTCAAAGGTCTCAGAATCACAAACCATATGAAGCTGGAAGGAACATCTGGAGGTCATGTGGTTCCTCCAGGAAAGGTCATGGCAATTCAGGGAGATTCCTGCCTGGCAAGGGCTGCTGGTTTTCTCTATGAAAATGGGCAGCTCAGATGGCTTCTTAAAATCTCTGATTTTGCTCTGTTTTCTTTAGAATGTACATTTTCCTCAGTCTTGTTTCATTGATTCGGGGGTTTCTCTGCTTGGAAACTTTGGGCAGTGTGTTCCTGCTGGGTTAGAAGCTCCTGATTGTGCTGTATGAAGGGGAGAATACTATTAAGATGTGGCTCTTGTTGTGGCTAGTTTCTACAGCAAGGAAAACAGCTATATGAGTGTCCTTTACTCCTTTTTAGTCAGGTGTTTAAAATTTGGAATTTTCTATGTCTTTGAGATACATCCTTGTCAGCGATGCCTTGCAGACGAAAGAGCAGTCAGTACAAACTTCCAACAAAATGGCTTGGTTTTTTTTTTTTTTTATCACTCAGTTTTTAATTTTGCAATGACCTTTCCATTTGGGAAGCAAGTCATGCTTCCCCTGTTGTGATGCTGAGGAGGAGGATTCGAGCTCCACACCTGTGTTCAGGGCACACGTTGGGGTGTGCTGGTGACTGTCACCCCAGGAAAACAAAGTGTGGTGACAATCTTGCCCAAAGCACATGAGCAAAGCTCGAGTTAGGAACTGCTTAAATTAAAGCAAAGCTTGGCAAACGCAGCAACAGTTCAAAATCCAGTCTTGTGTTGTCACAAATTCTCTGTCATTAGCTTAATGTTAGTGTGAATTGGGTGCGCTGCCAGGCTTCCTTCCCTTCCTGTAGGGAATTCTGTATCACTGCT
Source organism: Sitta carolinensis (assembly GCA_032173965.1). Taxonomy (NCBI): domain Eukaryota; kingdom Metazoa; phylum Chordata; class Aves; order Passeriformes; family Sittidae; genus Sitta; species Sitta carolinensis. Next base: position 12,353,863 of record CM063300.1, on the reverse strand, counting down.
CCTATTACACTGAGAGTCCCCAGCACTGGGAGCTGGTAACACTGGTGCACTACTTATTTGCCAGAACGATATGAGCTGCTCAAAAAAAAAAACCAAAAAACAAAAAAACTAAAGTCTAATTTCAGCATCTGTCAAAGAAATGAAGCTGCTCAACAAAAGAGTTCACTTGATTGCTTTGAAAAAAAATTAAGTGCTGGCTTATGACACACGAGGCATAAATTAAATCATAACTAGATCAAGATTACTGACAAGAAGTGATGACAGGTGTTGTGAATATGTTGACACGGGGATGCTGCCCTGTGTAACAATTGTCAGTCATCGGCCAGTGCTGAGGTTCGGCTGTGGCTAATGGGGAAGGGTTACTGGAGATGAGTAGGAACTGCTAACAGCCACGTGGTCCAAAATCATAATTTATGGTACAAACATTTGCTTCTTAAGCAGCTGGAGACAGCTGTGATGCAGCAGTATTAGGCTAAGCCATGTGTAAAATGCTACAAGTACATTCAGCACAGTGGTTAAGGAGCAGTTTCTAACAGAGACACTGGGCTGGGCTTAGGGAGATGGGGCTTTGCATTGTGACACAGCCCTCTCTGTGACCCTGGGCAAGATGTGTCACCTCTGTGCACATCAGCTCTGAGTACAGGATGATATTTCTGTTGTCTGTCTTGCCTGCTTAGGCTGTTTGCTCTCTGGTGCATGGCCTGACCCGTCTGGGGAGCTGCACACCTGGCACACCTGATTTGCTCTGCTGTAATCTGCAGCGTCACAAAAACACAGCTAATTACTAATCCTGGTGGGGAGGAAGGCACATTCCTTTCCCAGAGAACTTACAGACTTAAAATAACAAAAATTACTGCTGCTGAGGTTAAAGTGGTGCTGCATATGCAGCCAGCTGATTCCCATGTGCTGTTATTTAATAGATACAGACTGATGTCAGGAATACATGGATGAAATTATTTCATCTCTATTGACATGTATTTGACACATGTATTCCTTCTGCTAGATGCTGTGGTCTCTGCTGCAGTTTGGGATGCATAAAATGAGAGCACCCTGCCTGCAGTACTTCACAAGGATGTTTATGGACAGAAAAATGGATGGGGGGCAAATATCTGCCAGTCAGACCCCTCTCAGCTCTCAGCATCTTTCTCCAGAGAAATGCATCATTATATCTGAACTGTGATGTTTATGAAGTATCATTAGCATTATTCAGCTACTGACTTCAGATGTCTTCTTCTCTGGCCAGAGCAATCATTATAGGTCTGTCCAAGAGGAGCTGTGACAGATGTCACAGTTTGTTACAGTCACTGTATGCCAGATTCAGCCTCCAGCCATCTACTGCTTGAGTACTTCCTCTAAAAGCATCTTGTGAGTACCCTGCAGTAGAAACAAGTGACAAGGACTTCAGATATATTTGTGACATTGAATTGGAAGCATTTTTAGGATGAGATTATGATGTGGTAAGCAGGCAAACAAAGAGCAGAAGATACTTGCACAACACCAGTTTCCTACGGATTCTTAACTACATCCTTTCATTCAGGTGATGCACTAATAGCAGTCAAGTCCTGAAAATCTGGGCTTAAAGGAGTTTTTCTGTCATATTTCAAAACTATTACAGTTGGTTAATATTATCTTATCTGTATTTTCCTCACAGCTCAAACTGCTGCATTAACTCTTGAGGTAAATTGTGATGATGAAAAGCAGAAAGGCACAAATAAGCACAGCTCATTGTCAGAGACCCAGGATCCAACTTGGTCTTCAATTCTGCTTGTTCTTGAGCTACAAAGATACAAACCACCCTCTTGGTCTGGCCTGGAGCATAAATACAGACAAAAAACTGAGAAATCTGTGTTTGCTTTACTACAGGATCCGGTGTTACCAGGTGTACTCAAACCCAGACAGGTTCAGTGCCTCGTTGGGGGAGCCCCTGGTGTCCAACCCACACTCATCCTCTCCCTTCCCTCCCCTGTGCTGAGGGGCTCCCACATCAAACTGCAGCTGGCTGGGTGGAGAACCCTGTTTCACACTGACATGCTGCTGCTTGTTCCATATGTAAGGCAGGAGTTCCAAGCTGGCAGCAGGCACTGGAGTGCTGCTCCAGGTCACCTCTCACATGTTCGTGGAGAGGACATGTAAATACCATATGTTCAGTCAGACTGATAAAAACAAATACACAAAACCCTGGAGAACTCTCTGGTGTCATCATAACCCTCAGAAATTCTGTCCCACCCGCTCGGGAGGGAAGTGAGAAAATGAGTGACAGAGCCTGGGCTTCAGTGCTCAATTAATGCCTCTAAAATTGGGAGAAAGGAGGCAACAAAGTCTCCTCTCCAATACTAATGGCCTGTGCAAAAAGGAAATAATTGTGAAGAAAGTCTCTTGTCAAGAATAGTCCTTCTTTGCCTGTACCTCTGAGAGGGAATCAGACACAGGATATTATCCATGTGACCAAATGATCCATAGGGTACTTCTGTCCCAGAGCAACTGCATTCTTCTGCAGGGGCTGCTTGTCTCATTGATGCTTTCTAAGGGACACTGCTGCCATGAGCTCCTTAATTAGGAGATTAGGAGAATTCTTTGACTGAAAATTAAGAATCACTATGGCTTATTTTTATCACTAAAAGATCGCTCCAGCAACTTCCTCCAGGAAATTGCAAAGGGAAGTCATTATGTGAGGGGGGCTGGGGAGGCAAAAGCCAGCTCGATTGTGCATATGAACCCCAGATGAAATGAGTCCTAGCTCTGGGAGGGGGGCAAAAGGGGTGTTTACTAGGTCATTTACCATGTCCTTGTTTTTAAAGTTTCCTTTTCCACGATTACTTGTTGACCTTAATTGTTTCCATGCCCACGAGATAAGTCTTTGTACTTCCTACGGGAGGCTTAGTGGAGAGGTCTGGGGATTGCTCTTGCTAATTGCCCTGTATTCCTTCATTTCCCTTGAGTGTCTGTGGCCAGCCCATTCCCACATATGCTCCCAAAATCCATTTTAATCGCAGGGGCAGCGCTGCACAGCTGACGACATATGTTTAGCTGCATTCAGGGCTCGCTGAAGCATGCCTCTCATGTTACATAAAAGGGGAAGGTCAGTACAAAACAAACAGCTTTTTACAAGCTACGGCTTAAGAATCCTGTCCTAAAGAACTCCTGCATTTCAGGGAGTGACAAATCAATTTGTCGCTGAGCTCTGTTCTCTCTCCAGGCTTTTTTTCTTTTTTCTTTTTTTTTTTTTTCTTTTTTTTTTGCATACATTAGGAATGCTGTTAGTCTCCCAGGACAACGTGTGTTCAGACCTTCTCTTCTGGCAGGAATAAAGCTGTCCAGGGCCCGATCCTCAGTTTCCCTGGATCCCCAGAGCAGGCTGGAGCACAGCAGTGCTTCTCCAGCCCTGTGTGCACCTGCTGCTGCAGGGCAGCCCCAGATTCCTGCAGAGAAAACTTCCATGGCCCCGTCTGCTGGGCTTTGGGAAGAGGTTTGTCTGTGTGCAGGGTAAAACAAGGAACAGCAAGGAAAGGAGATACTTAAGGAAAACTTGAGCCAATTTCAGTGGAATTACTTGTTTCCTTTTATTTCCTTTTAACTAGTTTGGGTTTTTTTTTCCCTTCGTTTGACCTGGAACCAAAGTAGGAGATGACCTGGGGAAGATTTCACCAAGGAGAGTTTGGCCTCAATTCCCATTTCCTCTACGGGGATCAGTGCACAGCACTCCTGTCTGGGGGTTTGCCCACCTGGGGCCACACAGAGCTCTTTGCTGGGGGGCAGAGCAGGAAATTCAAACCCTTCTCCACATCTCAGCTTAGGCATCTCCCAGCTCCTCAGGCTGGCAGAGCCAACCCAGCTGGGCTGGTGCCAGCCACATGTCTGCTGGGTGGGTCCAAGGGTGGCTTTGAGGGGCTGCACAAACCCTGCTCTGAGGGTGTGGGCAGAGTGCCCGTTTCCCTGAGAAGCCACTGGGGCAGGAGGATTTTTCTTCCCGAGATCAGTGCTTGTGAAACACAGCTCCAAGCATCTCTCTGCTGCAGTATCTGCGAGGGCATCCTCCTATTCAGCCTCTCCACATTTTTTTGGAGCCTTTACAAAACGCACCTCCCCTGGGAAGCCTGGCTGATTCAGCAGATTCCTGCAGACAAGGGCTGTTTGTGGCACTGATTCACTGGCTCTGGTTATTTATACCACTGGTTTGGGTGCTGTGTGAAGCAAGAGCAAAGCACTGCTCGTGCCCCAGAGGCACCAGAAGTCAGGAAAGCAGCAGGATCCAGGGATGCAGTAACCCATGAGAGGGCAGAGGAGCAGGCAGACAAAACTCTGCTTCCAGCTTCATCTCCAAACAAAAAACCACGGCTTCTCCACTTGATGCCTGCGTGCAAGCCTAGTTTACGTGAGGATGTGTTGGAATATTAATTCCAGGTGCCCTAGCTGTATCTGGGATGGATTCCAGCCTGCTGGGGCTGGGGGCAGCTCTGGGGTGGCACAGCAGCTCCCCCACCACGACACTGACCACGAGTGAGGCAGGGATTTGTGCCAATAGCTGAGTGTGTTTGTTACAGATATTTCATGCACCTGGGAGCTCCTATCAAGAATAAAAATATATTTAAACCTGCGAAAAAAACCCCCAACTATATAAAATTACTTCAAGTGTGCTTTTCAGATGATGTTTGGCTCAGTCATGGGGTGGATTCCAGCAGGTCCTGAACACCACTTGCAACAGGGGCCTGGATGAGTCTTGGGCACTTTCAGAAATGTGTTTTTTCTGTTGTTAAATAATGGCTGATATAAATAGTGTTTATTTTTTGCAGGGCATGATTCCTTCCAGATTTCCATGTGAGTACTGAGCTATGTGGCTCTGCCAGCTGTGGGCTTTGTGCTGCCATGCCAGGGTGTGTTAGTGACCTTGGAAACTGAAATCCCCAGGATATGGCAGAAGCAAATGATGCCACCAAAATGGGTGCAAGTGCTCGTTTGCCTGGGGGAAAGTAAACCTATTTTAGTGAGTGAATTTCACAGTGGGTTTTCTTCTTTTTTTTTTTTTTTATTTTTAATTTAGTGTAGATTTTTAAAAGCTCTTCTGCAGCCAGCTAATTAAACTGATGCAAATGGTTTCAATGTTCTTTTTGGGGAAAAGTTTACAGAAATAGTTCTTGGTATAGGCTAATAAAATTCTAGTGTTAGGCCTTGAAATAAGCACGGAGGGAACTTCAGATGCAGACAGTCCTACTGCTTTTAAAGTTAAGGAAAGTTTGGGGGATGGGACAGAACGCTGATTGACAGCTCCATTGAGATTGTCTCCCTTGTTCTCCCAGCATTAATGAATTTCAGCAATACTAAATTCACATTTGCCTGCATGGCAAGGAGAGGCAAAGAAGTAATTCTCAGGGGACGCTGGTGCTGCCTGGTCATACCTGGGGACAGAAGTTCTGTACTTAAACAATTTCAGGCTGTGCAAAGACCATCCTGAGAGCCAATCCACCTGTTCCCCAAAGCATTCACTGCCCAAACTGCAGCATTAAATTGCTCTGAAGCAAAAACCCCGGCTCAGAGGGGGAATTTTCACTGTCTTCAGCCAAGCCCAGGGTTTGTAGCACATCTTCCCCAGCCCAAGGAGGCGACGAGCCCGTGTGTGTGAGATGTGATTTAACCCTCGTGTGCCGCCCTGCCGTGAGTTTCGCTTTGCTGCTCTGGTGGTTTAGATGAAGATCTTTGCAGCTGGAGCTCCGTTTGGTGCTTGGCTGGTTCCTGCAGCCAGCCTGCATCCCTGGAGCTGGCTGGGGAGCACGCCTGCTCCGACCTGAGCAAAGGCTGCGGGCTTCCCTGCTGGTGCCGTGGCGATTGGGAAGCAGCATTCCTCAGCAGGTGTAAAAGTCCCTCAAGAGGAGGGCACGGAGCCTTAGAGCAAAATAGGCAACAGCTAATCTCTCATGCCTAGATGATTTTACTGTGACGTTCTGCCAAGCAGCCCGAGGCAGTGAAAAATAAACTGCTAGCATTATAGTATCATTACGTTTCTGATTCTCCAGAGAAGCCAATATTTGTTTGCTTTTCTCTGAAGTGTTTCATGTCACCACGTATGTTCTCTCCCCTTCTTTTCAGAGCAGGCAGAGGGGGAGGAGGAAAAGTTTTACAGCAACTGCGCAGCCCAGATTTTGTGCTGCTGTGGGGCTGGAGGGTTGGGGGCTTTGTTGCTGCTCTTTTTTTTTATACTTAACGAAATTTGTAAGGATTATTTGGCAACCTGCAAGCGCGGTGTCGAAGTGAGCATTGCTTCGGAAAGAGGCCAATCTCCGCAAACAAAGTCAGCAGCCAAAAGTGCCGTAAAATTTGATAGGTGCGAAAACGATGTGAAAGGGGCTCACGGGCTTGCTCTGAGGCCAAGGTCCTTCCTCCTCTCACCCGGGCTGAGCTGCAGCCGAACATTTTCTGCAATCTCGGAGCCTCCCAGCCCCTAGGGCTGATTCCGGCGGGGTTCAGCGGCCCCGAGGGCAGCGGGGCTTTCGGGAGGTGCCAGACCCGGCGGGTCAGGAGCTGCGGGGGCACAGACGGGTCCCGCCGCCGCCCGCCCGGGGATGCGCAGCCCGGGGATGCGCTCAGCATCCCTGGCCGCTCCCGGGCAGGCTGCTGGCCCCTTCCCGCAGGCGAGCAGCGTCCCCGCTGCCCTGCCCCGCGTGTTTCAGCCGAGCCGAAGCGGCTGCCGTGGTTAAAGCCGGGCGAGCGCGATCGCGGCGGGGACACCGAGCCCAGCACCGCCCGGAAAATGCCACCTCCCCCGGCTTCCGACTGACCTGCCTGACTTCTTCTTTCTGGCTGCCAGGCCAGAAGAAAACGGGACTGGATTTTTTTTTTTCATTATTATTTTAATTTTTTTTTTTTTTTCCCGTGTAACCATTAATTTGCCCGCCCGTCTTAAGAGCTGAAACAGCCGCAGCGGCTCCCGACCCGTGACGCCGCTATGCGAGCTCCTGGCAAAAAGATGTTGTGGCGTTTTGGTTCTGCTTTGGCTCCGTCTTTTCAACCTGGCCGTGATTTCAGCAGCGGCTGCGGGGCCGCTCTAAGCGCAGACCGGACTTTAGGAGCGGTTCTAGAATCCCCAGCAGCTCCTCTCCCTCCTGCTACCTCCGGGCTGATTTCAGCCCGTAAACAAACAGCATCCTCGGGGAGTTGTTGCAGGCATCGTAAAAGTTCCGAACAATCAAACTTTGGAAGGAGTCGCCGGCTGCTCTGACCTGCAGCCGCCTCTGTCCCCATTGTCCCCCGGGTGAAATGTTAACTTGCTTCCCTTTGAAGGCTCCCGCAGATGGGAGCATCTCCAGAATTACCAGATTACAATATTCCAGCAGCCTGGAAGCCGGCGTTCTCCTTCAGGCAGCTGTCCCAAAGTTATTTTTTACTCTCGCAGATGATAAAAAATATGAATGTGTAATTGTGGGGTTCTTTTCCCAGTCTAATATCAAATGCTGATTCTTAATATGAGGTTAAAATGTGCAACATTTCAGCTGTTCTTGTGACTGAAATGCATGAAGAGATAATGGAAATTCGGTCATTTATTTTATTAGAAATTTGCAAGGAAAGAATCTCAATTGTATTTTTAACTCATGATAACCCTTAAAAATTTTATTTTAGCTTCAATTTTTTTATATATTCATCTGAAATAAAAATACAGGAAAGGATGTCACAAAGGTCAAAGGTAGAACAAATGAGCAGGAGATAAAAGATGCTGTAAAAAAAAAAAAAAAAAAAAAAAAAAAAAAAAAAAAGAAACACCTTGAACACTGCCCAGCTGTTTTGTAGCACAAAATTTTCCCTGTATTTCCTACATCAACATTTGCCTGGAGGGAGGGAAGGGATGTGATGACAGGACCATGTTATGATGGGAGAAAACTGATTGAAAGTGGCATTTAAAAATAAAAATAATAGTGGAAATTACTGTGGATAGCAAAGCCAGTTTGTCTGGGTTGTGATTCCACAGTTTCCAGGTAATAAGGATTTATAATTATTTAGAGTATTGTTTATAAACATTAGGAAAAGATGCACTTCAGATTCTGGACTCAATATTTTTCTTCCATATTTTAATTTTTCTGGATCCTTGTTTAAAAGTTCAGTTTCTAAAGAGCAATCAGCATGGCTAGAGTATGTTGTAAATGGCTAGATAGCAGAGATGCCAAGATATATCAAGACAGTTTCTCAAACTATTTGCTAAACCCTAAGATGATAAACCATTAAAAATGGTTGGAAGGGTCATTCTTTGAAAGGGGATTCCTAATGATCATGTATTAATATCTTTCCATAATACCTAGACACTTTTTTTTCCTGGAGTTATTTGAATTTATCACTCCTGTTTTGGTTTCTGTTTTTACACAAGGAAAATCAGCATCCAAACCTTTAGAGTAATTGAAGAAAAAGGCATTAAAAATTGTCACTGTCACCAGGGGGTGGATTTTATCAGCAGTTTACACCAGGGAAGGATCTGCCTCCCCACCTGTGTGCTGAACTGTGGCTGCCTCTCATTTCAGTGACAAACCCTGGGGACTTCTTGGCCTCTCTGGAAGTGTTGGATTAGCAGCACTCAGCCTGTTCAGCTCTGGCAGTTGCCTCTCGTTTGCTTTTTGGAAGGGAAAATGGTGAGAAACAGTTTCCAGGATTCCCCAAATCCCTCTTGTCTCCAAAGACAACTCCAGCATGTTTCTGCATTGGTCCAAGTATCCCCAGGCTTGGTTTCATTTTTTCTTGGATAAAGGAGGACTTGCTGTCTGCTCTTTGCAGAAAATGGAATCCTTGAGCAGCCCCTTGGAGGGGAAAATTGGGCACGATGAAACGAACCAAAAGAAAAACAGGAAAACCAAATTTTTGAGAAAAAGAAAACACTCTCCTTCACTTCACAGTTGTTCCAGCATTTCAGTGCCTCGTGTCCATCACTCACCTGATTCCCTTCATTTGAGTCTTCTCAGAAATGAACTCTTGGGAGGAGCTGAGGGCTCTCCCCCACCCTGAAGTGCCTCTGGGGAGGGATTTGGGGATGGAGAAGTCTGGCTGGGATCCACGGGCTCTCAGGCCTGGCTCTGCACAGCCAAAATCGGTGTCACCTGTGTCACCAGCTGTGCCTCACCTGTCACACAGAGCAGGGGGAACTCGGTTTTCCTCTGTCTGAGTAATGGCAGATCAATATGGCTGCAGGGAAATTTAGGGGAGATCCTGCTTCTTTTCTGTGTCAATCTGCTCAGAGCAGAGACAGTTAATGGCTTGTGCCCATGAGAGGAGAGGGTGAATAATACTGAGACAGAGAGATCAGGAGAAAGGGCAGAATCTTTTGTTGTCATCAAGCCTTTCTGCCACCGTTTCACAGTAGGCAAAAATGAAACAAAATTGCATCAGGAATGAGTTTGGCTCGGAGGATGGCTCCTGACTGAAAGCTAGTTTTTGGTCCACTTTGATGTGTTGAAGAACAAGAACTTCCAGTACCAATTCTGCTTATGCTCATAAATCCTGGGGGTTGGAGAGGAGGAGAAGTGACACACTGGTTCTGTTTCTCCACGAACCTGGGCTGCAGTCCATCGTAGTGCCTGTAAACTGTCTGAGGCTGATAAGAAATGCTCAGCACTATCTAAGTCAAGACGCCAATAAAGCCTGCAGTATTTATACACCTGTGGCTTGAATAGCTGGGTAATGAATGACAAACCTTTTTCTTGCATGTGTGGTTTGGTTTTTGGGGGGTTTTTTCTGCCATTTCTAGCTTGCACTGCAGCGAGTCTTGTGCCCTTTGGATTGTTTATACCTTGTCAAACCTGTTTTAAATAAAGCATCGTGCTGCACTTTCGGTTTGTCAGGGAAATTGCTGCCCTCTCCTGGTTTGCTGCAATTCTCGACCAGCTGAAGGCATCTCCCAGCAAATGCCAGTTGCAGTGTGATAATATGATCCAATATGAAATTAATTAAGGCTACACAATAGTTTCTTTAAGACTAAATCAGAAAAGAGGGCAGGCAGTCCTATCTGGGACAATAGGATTGGATCCAAATGCAGTTTTAAAGACGCATCCCGCCTCCCCTGATCAGAGTGCATTTAATGAGATTCATGCAATTTCTTTCTGAAAACAATAGCATTAACCATTGGTTGCATAACCCAGGATATCCAGCTGAGGCCCCCAAGTACAGAGTGTTCCACAAAAAGAAATGACAAAAAGTCCTCTAGTTCAACTTAAATAATTAAAACAAGATCTGGAGAAATGGCCAGCCCGGTGAGATGCCTTTCAGGGGATCGGGGACTGGAGGAGGCGAGATAAAACTCCTAAGGGCAAAGTTAAATTTGTCCATTCCTATTCTCTTTCTGGGGCTGAGCAGCACGAAGTGCCAAGACCCCTGAGAGTGCTCAGCCCCCTCGGCCTTTTGGTGGCTTTCAGCACCTTGCAGGATCAGGCCCCATGGCCATAACTCAGAAAAGGGTATCTATTGTCTGCCCAAAACAGAGGAGCTCGGCAGCATATACTCCCTGAGACGTGCTTGAGTTTGGGCTGTGATTTGTGGCTCTCATTTTACACCAAGTTTAAAGTTTCTTGGCTGCTGGAGATCCTACCTGAGCCCAAGGATCTTCTGCCATGGAAGTGGGTGGGAACAAGACGTGGCAATACAGTAGGCAGTGTTATAGACAATGCTTATTTATGATTGTGGAAGCATTGCAAACAAAAGGAAAAATTCCTCTCGCCCCTCCAGCTACAATAGCTTCACAAAGCATTCAGAGCAGCAAATGCCATTTTTCAAAAAGTTCTTACCAGCAATCTGAGAGGAGTGTGGCCTTCGTGGAAGTGTGGAAAGTGAGGAGCTGTGTTCTCTGATAGGCCACACTAATGGTGAGCACTGTCTGTCAGAAACACTTCATGTATAGCAAAATTCTCAGAGCACTTTCCCTCCATTCCTCTTTTAAGACTAAACTTATTTAAGCTGTGCTTTGAAGATCTTGCTTTTGCATCCCACTGTGATACCATGCAGCAACAATCCTGTTTGTCAGGTGGTTTAGAAACAAAATACAGCCTTGTGGCAAACAGAATCTCCTGTTCCCAAGGCAGAAGTGAAGACAAATGCTAGATGCTTCCCTGCTGTCTGCTTAGAGCTTCAGAGATAGATTCCTGGTATTCCCAAGGCTCAGAACTTGCAGATGTGGTGCCCATGAGTGAAGCTGAGGCTTGACTTTTATCTGGTTGTTTTACAGGCTGCATTTCCTCTGCTGCTGAGGCAGCACACAATTACACACAATTAAAACTGCATTATTGGTGTCTTTCACATATTTAGTTATGACAAGGCCAGGTCTGATTCTTCCTCTTCACAGTAGAGCATATCACACTTCAACAGGCATGATTTGGTCCAGCAGGGTTCTTTTGCATCCTGTCTTTTTCAGGTGTCTGCAGCAGCATTTATTCCTAAATAATTTGATAAGTAACTACAGAAAAATCATCATGAGAGATAGCACAGGAGTTTCTTTCTTTGGGCAGCTTTATGCTGCTCCCAAATCTGTTACTGATATGTGTGCTGTGTGTGGACATGTGCAAAATGAACCCTCTCCAGGAACATGACAGGGATTTGACACCTTTTTGAGGTGTTCCTCATCAGATGCTGCTGACAGGGATGCTGGGATAAACACAGTGGAGTTTGCTTCTCACAAACTTGTTCCAAGTGTAATTCCAGCTTTGTGATCACATTAAGGGATAAATCAATCTGTGTGCTGCCCACATAGGCTTCTGTGAAGATCCTGTATCCATGACAGAGCCAACACTTTGCATGAAACAAGAAGACCACTGAGAACTCCCTGTAAATTTTTCTCTCAAGGTGTCCAAGCCCAGCCCAAGGCTACTTTGATGGGTAGGAAAAAAGCCATGGCCTGAGTGCTTGGGGGTGTCAGCTCCTAACTGGGACTGCAGGATGGAGCTGGGGTTGTTGGGGCTGTGCTGTGGGACTTTTCCCCTCTCTCATTGTGGTCAGCCCTGGCCTGCCCTGGGACAGCTCTCACTGCCACACTGTCAATCCTGCTTCCAAGCCCACAATTAATTTTCCTTTTAAACCTGAGTAAGAGTTCCAACAGCTTATATGTTCTCAGAGGTATTTCAACCTGGGCTGAATGAGAATTGTGAAATGCTTTCCTTCCCTTAAAAATAATCAGGACTTGGGCAGAAGCTCCAGCCCAGCTGCTATTTTATAAACTAACCCACTGCTGCCATCCCCACCTGGACGTATTTGTGCCCAGCCCACATTTTTTAATCACCAAACAAAGGACGAAGGCTTAAAAAATAAAAACCAAAAAACCCCCGACCCCAAACCTACAAACAGCAACACGGCTCTGCCTGTTACCAGATGCCACTGTGGTGATGTCAAGCATAAGCTGCACATTTTCATCTCTTAAATGGAGAGGTCCCTTGGGCACAGCCAGTGCCCCTGTCCACAGCTATCCTTGTCACCCGGCCGCGCCGGGCGCTGCGAGGCTCACACCATACGGCCGCTCTGCTGCGTGAGGAGGATGGCAGTGGACAAGGGCAGGGAGCGAGCTCTGGGGTCCTGGGGACGTTGTGCTTTGAAGGGTCTGGCATCTCAAGCCGTGGAGTCATCCTGGGAAGGGCGAGAGCACAGCCAGGAGCAGCCAGGGCTCGGGGCCGCGGCGCGCTTTGGTTCGCGTTTATCGTTCGCGATGGCAGGCGTTCATCTCGGGGTGTTTCTGGAGGTGAGGGGTAATAAGACAAGACAACGAGGAGGCTGAAGCTGGCAGGGGGAGGCTGAAGCTGGCAGGGGGAGGCTGGGGTAGCGTGTGGCACTGCAAGACTGGAGCGTTTCCAGGGCTCTGTTCCTGACTGCCTCAGCTTCCCACTCTGGAGCCCCCCAGTGCCACTGCTCCAGACTTGGGCACTCACAGCTTGCCATGCCTGGGGTTGGGTCTGAGCTTGCCCAGGCAGGGTCTTCATTCCTAATTTCCACTGTCGTGAAGTCCCCAGTAATTCCAGGATCCTGATGAGAATGGTTCCCAGCTGGATTTGCTGTGGCTCCCCACACCAGATGTGCACCATTCCTTTGGTGCAGTGGATGTGAAGAGGGGTGAGCCCCTTTTCTAGGGGCTGCTGTCTGCCTTGCATTGACTCTGCAAAGTGGTTTCCTACCCTCTCCCCACAATTTCTCTTTGTTCTTGCTCTCACTGCACGTTTTCCTAGAAGAGCTCATTTCAACTCCGTCCTCTCTCCGTCTTATTAGGACAGAAAAAATGTGTTCTTGTTTGCCCCTGTTTGTACTTTAATAAAGACTTGTTTGGTAGAAAGTGAAGGGTGTCAACTACATGAGTAATCTGCAGCATTTAAATCTGCAACTTTAAATCTGTCTTTAAAACTTTATGGGATGTTGCCTGCAAGAAAAATTGTCATAGCTCTGTTTTGTACTTCAGTCACAAGTGGTTTGACTGTGTGGGGAAAAAAGAGAGAGAAAAACAGATTTATGCAAGAGCAGATAATGTAAATGCAAAGTAATTAAAGTGGTAATAAAAGACTCCACAAAATACATATTTTCAATTATTCCTATCATGATTTTAGGGCAGTTTAAGTGACTGCTGCCAGTTCAGAGCAGAGTGCATTCACAAGGCAGAACAATCCCAGCTGTAACAAGCTACAACCCCACATGATTCAAATGCAAAACGTTTATCCAGTGACATTCCTAAGGATTTACAAAATAGGGGGTACTTGTGGAAGGTGACAAAGCTCCAAGCAGGCATGTGCCGGGTCCAGCTGGGATTTGCACAGAGGTGGCAAACTCAGGGATGTTGCAACCACTCAGCCAGACCCGCCTGGTGTGAGGGGAGCTGTGATCCTCCTGCCTGGGACATGCTTTCACCTGTTGCCTCGTTTAACAAATGAATATGCAGCTACCAAAGTTAACACTGCAAATACTCGAGCAAAACTTTAAAAATATTTCATCCCTTTTCCTTTTTTTTTGAGTGTTTTTTTGAGTTCGCGTGCGCAGGGTGAGGGCGTGCAGCTGGGAGTCTTCCACTGTACGTATTCACATTCCCATTTCGAAGATTTATCTGGGGAAGATGCCTCTTTAAGCTGTTGGAGGGAGCGAGGAGGTGTCAGAGGGTTTCCCCTACCAGGCAGTCGGTGGTCTGTGCAGAAAAAGCCTCTTTGTATCCACGGAGCATCTCCCTTCGGTCGGGGGAGTGGCGAGTGCAAGCGCGGGGCAGCTCCCTGCCTGTCAGCAGCACCTGAGAGGCACAGGGAGAGCAGCAGCTCAATAAATCACTCGGCAATAAATCAAACAGAGCTGGGAATCGATCTGAACAATTAACAATGATTCCTTTGAAGCTGACAGTAGAGGCCCCGAAAGACAGGAGCACGAGAGCGAACTGCTGCTCTCGAGGCTTTGGCTCTCGGCAAACGCATTTTGTGGATATGGATTTGGGAAATAAGTTTCATGGAACATGGGAAAAGTGTAATTTTTTTAATTTAGGAGCTTGGCTTTGCAGTAGTCCTCACTGTAACAAACACCAAGGTTTAAATCTCCAGTGACCTACAAATCCTCCAGTGTTGGTTCTGCTCCACGCAGGGTCTCCAGGTGAGGGATGTGCACAGGAGAGGCAGGGCTGAGCCATTTACCAACTCTGAGGAGTGTGAACTGGATGTTTCTGAAAACATTAGAGAAGTAAATGAAGTGAAAATGTAAAAAGGCTGGTGTAGACCTCAAAAATTCAGAGTTCAGATGGTTCCAGAAGGCTGTACTGTACACGAGGATCCTCAGGGCACGGGCAGGGATTAGGTGACCTCTGGGGACTCATTCCAGCCCAGTGATTCTTTGAGAAGACAAATACACTGGAAGATGCAAATCTTACATGAAAAGTGTAACATGAGGCTCACTTGTGGGATCCCATACAGGATTTAGGCTTTGCACAGTTGTGGAAGGAGGTTCAATGAATAACTGCCAGTTGTTCTGGTATTGACAGCTGTTCTGGATTTTGGAAGATGAGACAGAGAAACAAAGGAATCAACACTAAATGAGATGGTTACATTTCAATATTTCCTATCTGAGCTGCAAGGTGCTCTGAAAAAAATGGGTACTTTAAAAATTGCTGCCATCTCAGAGAGAATAAGACAATGCTGGACTTCTCCCCCAGAGAAATCCTCCTGGACATGGCTGTGCAAAACATTGTAGGAGATTAAAGCAAAGCATTCCAGTGACTTGTTTAAACATATCTTCTTATATCTCTTTGCAGCAATCCTTAAGCCCCAACCACCACATACTATCTCCTCAGAGCAGTGACAAATTCCAATCCCAAACAAACCACCTGGGGCAGGCTGAATCGCTAAACACAAATGTCAGAGGTCTAGATCATTTCCAATATTCTTTGACATTGCTTATGATGTGGCCTCTGGCACATTCCCAGCAGAAGAAAGTTCAGTTATATTTCTTTCAATTAAAGAATCTGATTTAGCCACTAATCATGTCAAAGAATGTCTGGGGGAGGGAGAGGAAGAGAACGTGAGCGAGCGGTGGTGAGTTCAGGCAGGATGGCTCGTGCTCTCTGCAGGGAGGCATGGGCACTGTGGGACCAGGCTGGGACAAAGGCTGGCACAAACAGAAAATCAGTCTACATGTGTCCAAAATATTATTGGTTTGGTAGAATCACACAAATCCTATTAATGCACAACCTCAAGCATGTGAAAATCCTGCTCTCAGGATTCGGTTTTGGGGAGAGGGAAAGGCTTTGGGATGGCAACAGTCAGGATATCAGAGAATGGGAGGGCTCAGCAAGGTTTATCCAGCACCTCCTGCTCCTTCCTGAGCTAAACAGACAAAGGGGGCTACAATTCAGCATCAACCCAGGACACTCACCCCACCCCAAATGTGTTCCTCTGCCAGCCCTAGAAGATCCCAGTGCAGGTCAGGAGGGCAGGACAGGTAACAGAGTGGATGAGGCTGACACTGCTGCACCACTCTGGGCAAACCCACTTGAGGGAAAGCCACAGTCCAAAAACCAACATGCTGAGCCCTGTATTTTGGTGGATCAGGACATCTAGGATTGCTTCACCTATGTGAACATGTTCCTGATCTTCAGGGAACAGTGGAAAAAACAGACAGTTCCCAAACCTCAAAAAAAGGTTTGAGATTATTGTTAAGAGGATTTGCATTTGGAAAATTTTGCCAGGTTACACAAGCAGATGCAATACTTGGAATATTTCTGCTTAGGTTTTCCAAACCTTTCTTTTCCAACATCCCTGAGGTAACATTGCTTAAGATGGGAACAGATGGACCTTTGTACAGAATGCTGGGTGAGCCTCAGTGATTTCTGAGGCTGGGGTCTTGCTGGGCACTGTGGCATCCAGTGAGACACCAGCCAGATCTCCACGCGCAGGAGGGATGCTGTAAGGCAGAGAGCAGCTGAGGCATTTCTTCTTTCTTCTCTATAGCTGTAATATAGAGAAAAAAATAAATAAATAGTGGTAATAGATCTGAAAATCCACCACAAACACCTGTAGAGCAGTGAGGGAGACTATACAATCTTTTAGTGTTGCTCACATGTATTTAATGGCTATAAAATCATAGCAATCACTTTTTTTTTTTGTGGGGCTTTTTTAATAGTTTTACACAGAACAATTTCACACAATCATTTTTGCATTTTCACATTGGACTAGCAGTGTCTCAATGGGAAATTTTAGCGCTGAGTAACAGAAGGAGAGAAGCTTGAGCTGGCACTGTGGACTCACCAAACTCTCATCCTGATGCATCTTCCTCAGGGCTGCACACCCCAAAATGCAGAACAGTGCAGCCTCATTCACACACAATTCCATGGCCTCATCCCCAGAAATATTTCCTTTACAGAACTGCTCTGGCCCATATTGCTCATTAAGTCCAGCAGTATTGATAGGAGGGTTCTGCACGACTCTACAGATGTGTGAGATACCAAGATTTTACAACATTCAGTGGGTTTGGGACATCTGTTTTAAAAGCAGGAGCACCAGTTGCATTTTTCTCAGGGACAGACGTGGTCTCTGCTGGAGAGAAATCCTTGGTGTAAATGCTAAGGTTTCTGTAGTGCCTGGACCTGGAGGTAACACCTTGGTCAAGGATCAGTCCTGTTGCTAACCTTTCACTTGGCAAGCTGACATCTCCAAGGAGTGAAATATTGAGGACAGATGTAGAAGCTCTCGGCCCGTGGCTCCGTGTTGCCAATTCTGTGTCATGCTGCACATCTTACACACATTAGGGAGCAAATGGGCTCATTCCCATGGCACCAAACTTCACAAATCAGAACGAAAATTATTTATCATGACAGGCAGGTGGTACTGCAGACAGAAATGGCTCTTGACCTTGTAGAAATGTGGTAGTGATGGTCTCACTGAGGCTGATTTTTTTTTTTTCTTCCTGCTGGTTTAAGAGAAATCTTCTGGTTTCAGGCATGGGAAAATGTATTTTAAATGGTGATATGTCTCAGGCATGTGGATTTTATAACCTGCTTGCTGTTTACAACCAGTTGAGGTGTTATACATGCTGTTTAAAACACATTTTTTATCAGAAAAGCAGCATCTGCCTGTGTTTGCCCTAAATCTACACCAGCAGCCATTACAGCACACGCCAGCCTGACTGGAACAAGGTGCAACAATGCTGCTCCCCAAATCTCTGTGAAATTGGAGATAATTCCATGCAGGGCCGATTTTCAAAGGCCTTGTTTAACATCTCTAAAGGTTCAGCTGAGGGGCTGGGGGATTTTTCGGCAGTGCCCTGCTGCCTGGCGCCTGTCTGCATTCTTCCCGGGAAATCCTGGAGCGGGAGTGGAGCAGCAGAGGCTGAGCCCCGAGTCCTGGGGGATTCAGGATGGAGAGGTGGAGGTTGTCACCTACTGGTGTCAGCTGTGAGTGCTGGGCACCTTTCTGATGGCCCGGATTTCAGGGAGATTAATTCAGACTGGGTCAGAGCCATTCAGAGGATGCAAAACCCTTTATTTGCAGGAGTGAGCTTGGTGTGTTTGTCTTGGCAGTATGAATGTGAAAGGGAGGTGGGTTTGTTCTCTCTGGGGAAGATAGAAGGGGAGGGAGTATTTTTAAGCTAAATGGCAAATGTTAGTGCAAGAGCTCCTGAGCAGGGACAAGCCAGGACTCTTTGGGGCTGGAAGTGAAAAGATTTATAGCCATGAGGGCAGGGAGGTTTTCTTCCAAGAAAAGGAACGGGAACAGGAGCAACACCTTCCCCAGGGCACTGTTAGGATGCCCAGGATGAATCTGTGAGGTGTTTTGGGGGATGGAGCCAGGAGGGGCAGAGCAGTGGGTCAGGGAGGGGTTTGTCCCCCAGGCTGGTGCTGGCAGGGCTGTGTGTCACACACTCTCTTGCCTGGCTCTGGCACACACAACTGCAGAGCTGCAGAGACTCTCAGCTCCCAGAGAGCTCCCTCTGGCCCTGCAGCAGCCTGGGCACCTTTGTCCTCTCTGGTGCCCAGCCCTGAGCAGGGTCAGAGCAAAGCAGCAGTGCCTCCTCTCCTCACTCACACTCCTGCCCTGCTCCTGCGTTTGGGGCTAAGTCACCTTTGGCAGCATCACCTCTCTCCTCCCAGACACAGAGGATGCACTGCAAAAATGAAGATTTAGGTGTGTTGGAGTACAATTCTGAATTTTTTGGTTTTTTTGTTTTTTTTTTTTTTTTTTTTTTTTTTTTTTTTTTTTTTTTTTGCTTGTGGTCGACATATTTGCAAACCAGGGGTGCTGCAGGGGAGGAGGGAGGGATTCCTAAACTCTGTTGTGGAATGAATACACTGCTGAACTAATGAATAGAAACAAGATGTTTTAACCACCACCTAGAGAGGTTGCTGAGTGGCCATAATCAGTGCTCCCTAGGAGGTGGCCAAAATGTCTCCTTGCCATTCATTAGATCAGAATAGCTCTCGGTTTATAATGTGATCCTTCTTCCTGACCTTCCTTCTGTTCTTAAGTGACTTCAGGACTATAAATTCCTTCCTAGAAATAGCATTATTTATTTTACTGTCTTGTGTTTGTTATGGTCAGTTGAGATCTTTCTTTAGGAGATGTCATTTTGAATCAAAATGGAATTTAGTGGTGACAGGCTTTGGTGCCCCCCAGTTTTTATACTGAAATTAGCCTTGCATGAGCTAAGATTAGCCCGTTTGCAAAATGTCCCTGCTCTTTAGAACCTGTCTGTGAGAAACATTCTGCTGTATTAGAGCTCGTTGTACCAACATTTCTGGGCTAATTTGCTGCTGCTTTAAATATCAAGGAAGATTTTCAGATGGATCCCTAAGGCCTTGGCTAGGAAACTGAGCCATCCCCAGCTCCCCGGGCACAGGCGTGCTGTGGCACTCTCGGGACTGCCTTCTCCTTTTGGGCACACCAAGTCCCTGTTCCCAGAGCAGAGCAGGTGATTTCCAGTGCAATCCTGTCCTTGCTGAAATCCCTGGCACTGTGAGGAGCTCAGGCAGCCACGGGGAGCAAGGCAAAATCTCCATGGTTATTACACTTCCATCAGCTTCTCTAACTACTTCAGGCAATTCCTTTTGGGACTTTTTAAAATTTGCATGATAGGTATCTTTACATCCCTGTGAAAAGCACTAGATATTTTAAATTGCATTTCATCCTTAGAAAGTGCTGGGACTTCCAAGAGGCAGCTGGGGATGTTCACCAGGGCATGGAGCTCCCAGATTCCTGCAAATCCGTTGTGAACGTGTCCTTGTGCTGAGAGAGGAGACAAAGTGCTGCTGCTTGAGATCCCTTCTGGGCCTGTCTGTGGGAAGAAAATTTGGGCAGTGCAGAGCAGTTGCCTTGCAGGATTATGCTCTCCTCTGTGTGACAGAGAAGAAAAAATGAATTTATTGTAGAGAGGTAGAGCGGATTTCTGTGCAGAAACAAACATGAATTAATAGAACTTTATTAACAGAAGGATCTGCCTGTGTAAGGGTCAGACTTTGAAAGGTGAGTTATAAGGAGGATTGAGAGTTTAGGCAAAAATGACAAAAGTTTTGGGGCCTCCAAAACCCATTGAGTGGTCAATAGCAAAACTGTACATTTAGAAATTCAGGAGCTTTGACTCCATGTGTTGGTTCTTGGCAGCTGGAAATTCTGGGACCTTGAGGATTTTGAGAAACAGTGGAGATTGACAGAGCTGCAGGAAACCTCAGCACCTGGAAACAACAGTTGTGCTGGCAGAAAGGGATTTTAGGAGGAAAAAATACAGGATTTGCTTTTTACCGGATATTTTTTTAATTGAAGAGACTGTTGTAGAAAGGCTTAAAATATTTCCTTATGGACAGTAGTTCCCATGTCCTTATGATGGGTGAGGGAAGTGCAGCTTGTCATGGACGTGGGTGTTCCACTGACAAATCTGATAGACATGCCCAGGGGTCTAGAGACCACTGTGAGCACCTAAAGATCCATCTCCAAAAGGCAGTTTGCCTGAATTACAATTCTGATAATTCACAAGAACCCTGCCAAAGGCAGAATAAACCTGTTTTTTTCTGAAAAATGCAGGAATATGGTTTAACTAAACAATATGGAAAATGTCTGCAGTGGTGTGTGCTGGATGTTAAGAAAGAAGTGGCTGCTTCAAGACCAAACCAGTGATTTGGTTTTCCACATTTCTCAGGAAGTTACTGAACTTAAAATAATTTTTGTTGGGTTAATGCAAGGTAATGAATAAATAAATAAAAGCACCAGGCCAATCTGCAAACCAAGAGAGACTTTATGTTTTATTTTATTCTTTGTTTATGGGGTTCATAAAAGTTCAGTTTATGTTTTACTGGAGCTGAGCCTCACACACTTCCAGCTTCAGGGCCAGATGTGGAAAGTACCTAAATGCTGCAAAAAACAGTCTGAAAGATTATCTGAGTCTGATGGAGCTGAAAACCCCAGAGATCTCAGACTCTTGGGAAACCTCCAGCTGAGATTCCCAGATAAACTGGGACTGACTTGGAGATGCTGTGACCTGAGTCAGACACTTGGGTTGGTAACTTCTCCAACAAAATGTCCAAAACTCTCAGAAGTTCCCAAGGCTGTGTGTGGGGAGAGGAACTGTGATTGTCAAGAGTTGTCTCACACAGTGCTCTGCAGCTTTTGAGTTCGACCAAGCACGTTCAGTTTGGAGATCAGTGCTGTTCTGTCACATCACTCGGGGCTGCCTTCAGAGCTCTCTGCTGTTCAGCAGTGACTCCCTGCACTGAGTGAACTCAGACACTTCCTCTCAGTTTTGAGAGCCTTGCCAGCCTCCTCCTGCTGATGCAATGAGAACCAAACCTAGGGAATGCATTTGCTGCTGGTACCTGCAGATGTTCTCCCAGCCCCGCTGCGCGGGCCAGAGATTCCCAGTGCAGCACTGGGGACTGCTCAGCTCGTCCAAGACAAACACGAGCAATGAACCCAAACTGCATTTCAACCTCAGCCACTGCTGGGCCCTGGAAGCTCCTGGGGTCCTCAGGGCTCTTGCTGCCCTCTGGGCTGTCCAGGTGTCCTGAGTGTCCTGCCAGGATGGGAGCACAGCATCTCCTGCAGGGCTCAACATCTTTTCTGTACCACGGGTGTGAGACCCACATGAGGGGTCAGAAATGAAATGTTTTCTTCCCTCTGTTCCCAGAGAGGCACCCAGGAGCATTCTCAGAGCATGAGACACTCCTTACAAAATGCATCCATCCCTTTCCAGCCCAGCAGCAGTGGAGGAGTCAGAGGTGATGCAATGGCAGGGTGAGGCCAGGCACTTGGGCTCAGGACAGGTTTTGAAAGCTGAATGGAGTCAGACAGCAGATTTTGCAGAAGTATGTGAGTGCTGGGCATGCCAGATTCTGGCTGATTACAACAAACCAGGTGAAACTGTCCTTTAATCCCTGTGAACTCCAGTCCAGGACAGACTTACCCTGGCTCTCATTGCAGTGGATTTACATGTGCAAACACCTTTTCCAACCCAGCCTTGCTTCTTCTGCCCTGCAAATTAGTGTGTTTCTTCCATCTCTATTCTACCTTAATTTTGTGGGGTTTTTAAAGCTGAAAATGCCACAGCCAAGATTCCTTGGTAGAGCACAATGTTGATAACCACTTAACAAAAAATGTCTCCCTGGCAGATATATTTAGTTTACCCAAGAGTTAATGGAAAGCAGTGTCCAATTCCAAGTGTTGACATGATTTGTCAAGTTTGCCATTCTATATGCTTGAAGTTTCCTTTGAGGGGAACTGACCCAAAACTGTAACACTAAATAAACACCCTCTTCAAATAACCAATGGTGGTTTCCTAAATTGCCAATCAAATCCATAAATAAAGGCACAAACTCTGAGTGTATTTAAGCTGTGTTTAGCAGAACAGAACTAAACAATAACATTCTTGTTAAAATGTATTTTCATTTCAAAGCCGTTTTCCCATGAACATTCCAAACATAAACAGCCCTAAAGATTTCTAAATTATCTTTGCCTTTGCTTCTTGGGTGGATGGGAGAAAGAATGAATCTGAAGCTACATTAGAAACACTGAAGTTGGATATGAAAGTCACAGAGACACAATG
The DNA here is from genome assembly GCA_032173965.1 of Sitta carolinensis. Taxonomy (NCBI): domain Eukaryota; kingdom Metazoa; phylum Chordata; class Aves; order Passeriformes; family Sittidae; genus Sitta; species Sitta carolinensis. The sequence goes on along the minus strand of CM063300.1, from coordinate 12,331,381 downwards.
CTGCATATTGTCATAATTATCACTTCGTAAAGAAAAGAAAGAAAAGACCAGTTGACTTGGGTTATGAGGACTGGGATCTAAGCAGCATTTGAAGCCGTCTTATGTTGCAAAAGAAAAGGAAATGTGTCTTAGTTTTGTTCACAGAAAACACAACACCCCCCAGTCTGAGCTCAGACATCCAGGACTGGAATCCACCTTTGAGTCCTCTGGGTAAAAACAAAGCAAGCAGGAATTCTGCTCCAAATTGCTCCTGCAGTCAGGGCCAAGCAGGAAAAAAAAAGGGTGTGAAATCAAGGCAGCAGAGAGAATTTAAAGTCGAATTTGGATTCAAGCCTGCTTTTCTGCCAGGCCAGCTCGGATGGGCTTTGCACTCCGGCCAGCTTTTCTCTGCTGTTCTCCCAATCCCTTTGCTGTGTGAGATCAATCCCGGCCTCCACCTGCCCCGATATTCACTGTCCTGAATGTGCCCGTGAATTAGGCAGCTGGGAAAATGAAGAACTGTCCCAAGGAAGCCAGCTGCTCTGAAATCCTCCCTCTCCTCGGTGGGGTTTGGTGTTTTCCTGGGGTCCCTGGCTGCAGAGCTCTTTGCCGCGGTGACTCCAGGCTCCTTGGAGTTAACAGAGATAACCGAGCCCGGATCGAGATCTTATCTTTCACAGACACCGAATTCTTACCCCAAATAGCCTTTCTCATTCAGATCACCTTCAGATGGTTACGGGAAGACCTCAGAAATCCAAACACTTCAGTGGCTCTAAAAAGAGGGAGGATTTCTGTGCGAAGGGATGCCCTGGAACAGGAGCAGCCCCGTGGCTGAGTTCCATTGCGGCCGCAGCCTGAAATAAAATCACAGAATCATGGAATGGTTTGGGTCGGAAAGGACCTTTAAAATCCTCTGGTTTCAGTGCCCTGCCATGGGCAGGGTCATCTAAAGGAGGCTGAAAGCCAGCAGAAAATCTCTTTTTTTCCTGCAGGAGCCTTACACAGCCTCCTAAGATTAGCTCCATCCAGAGTGCAATGAGCGCTGATTTTGAGCGTAGGTTTTCCCCACGGCTCTCGTTATTCCTCAATTTTCCATCCATGCCGTTGTTCTGTTGGGTTTTCCCCCTGAGCTAAACCAAACCCGTGCCAGAAACCTCTGCAGCCGTGGGAGAAGGGCATGGACCTGGCAAGGACCTGCCCAAGGCGCTTTTCCCCTCTAAAATACCCAGTCCACAGCATCACTTGTGCCAGCACCTGCCAAAGGCCGAGCGTTCCCCTGAGGGAACACACCCACGGCAACTCAGGACAGGGTCTGGATGTGAATTCCAACCAAGCAGAGCTGTTTTCACACTCTCATCCCCAAAGGACGTGCAGAAAATCCCCTTCCCCACTTTCCACACCCTGGGGGCAAGCTCAGGAGCATCCCTGCCCATCCCTCCACCCATCCCTAAAGCCAGAACCAGCAACCCGGCGCTCAGGAGATGTCATTCCGGAGCGCAGAGAGTTAATTTGCCCTCCTGAATCAATAGCTCTCATCATCACATGATGGGGCTGAAACCTCAAATCCGTGCCAAAGTGCTCTGCATTGCACACACACCTCTGTTTTGCCCTCAGGGGCAGTCAGTGAGAGCAGAGATGCCAGTTTCTGTGCAGGTATTTCACATTATCGCCGAGATTTGCCCCGGGCTAAAAAGGAGGAGGGAATCCTCCGTTTCAAAAGGATATTTAAGTCTATGGGGCCACTGGGAATGCGCTTTCCTAAGGCTATCTACAGGCGAGGAGAAACAAAAGAGCCGAGAAAGACTCAAGCCAGTCTTTGTCACACACGAGGAACACCACAAAGAGCACATTTATTTTTAATCTGGTATTAAGCCACAAGAATTACTCCGCAATATTTAAACACTTAAGCATTTAAGTCACATTAAACTCGACGGTTTTTTTTTCGGAGCGCTTCACACAAGTAATTGTGGGTGCTGGTGGAAACGGTAGCTGGGAAATAAAGTTGCCTTTTGGTATTCCTTCGGAAGAAATTCGGGGTTGGAAATGTCTGGTGCAGTTAAGAATTCCCCAAATTTGAAGTTTCCTGGAAAGTATGTTTCTGACCCTTCCCAGAACCACTGAAAACCCTGGAGTTAGTCAGATGACAGGGACTCGGTGGTTCTAAAAAAATAGGAAAAATATGGATTTACTTTAGAATTTATTCTCTCCTTACTTTACATAATGAGCCTTCATTTGATCTTGTAAAGCTTTTTAAAACTGTCTGGGCACATATGATATTAAAGAACCCCGAATATTAAAGAACCCCGAACTGAGTTATGATCTTCCCATGAGAAAGGTAAGAAGCAGTAGGGATGGGAGGAAAAACCACCCCAAATTGCCCAGCTTTTGGCACGGGGCAGGAGCAGGCACTGCAGAGCAACCTCCAAGTGCCTAAAGAGCCTAAAGGGCTCATTGTGCCTAGAAAGAGCCCCTTGTGCTCCTGCCAGAATATCCCAGTGACCAGTAAAATGGCCTCAAGATCGGGATAAAACTATTAGTACACGTATATCTTCAGGTTTTAAGCAAAACAGTGAATATTTTCTATTTAAGAGACTTCCCTCTAGGTGATTTTTTTGCTAAGAAAGTTCTGTCAGCTGAGAAGAAAGAGTTGGCAGAAAATTATGTATCACAGCAGTAAATCTTCTGAAATGTATTTTTATAGCACCTTTTATCTGATCCATAAACTCTGTGAGGCAGAAGAGTGACATTGTTCCACAAAAGCACTCAGAGGTGAAATGATTAACCACAAATCACACCGATTCTAAATTTATATTCAGGATTGTAACCCGGAGTAAGCTCTTTGAAGTGAAGACATCCGGAATTTACACCAGGTCAGCATCTGGCCACTGGCCTAAAATGAAATTTGGGCCCTCCTTTCCTATAAGGATGAACACTCTCCATTCAAAAAAAAAAAAAAAAAAAAAAAAAAGAGGGAATATCCTCCCAATGGTGTTTCTAAAGCAGCTTTTTGGGTTTGTTACAGGGTGCCACTCACTTCTGGGGCACTGATGAGGAGTTTCATTCTGGTTGAACATTCGGTGCAAGCCAAGATGAGAAGTCTGGATGTGAGGTTGGGGGCTGAGTCTCATAGATTTCTTTTCCAATGTATGGATACGTTTGACCCCGTGTTTTATTTCGAGACCCCTCCAATGCTGAGCTATGCTGTGAGTTGCTGTGTTGAGCAATTCAGCTGTTGTTGAAATGCAGTTTAGCTGGTAGAAGCCAGGGCTCTGACTCAGACATTCCTTTTAGCAAAAAGTCTGGATTTCTGTTTCAAACAGGTATTTTCAGTGGTTCATTTCCTTCCTTGGACCATCCCTGTGTCCTAAAACCCCTGTCTATTTTCCTTTTCCTACAAACCCCACGCCTGTGCTCCTGGAAAACGGCGCCAAAAGCATTGGTGTAACTTCATGGGAAACTGGGAATTACTTCATGTGTGTTTGGCTTCGGCAAGGGCTGCGGGCACGGTCTGAGCTCCAGACGGGACGGGGGCACCGTTTGTCAGCTCCATCATTTTCGAGACAGTTTCACAAAGTGTGTAGTGAATGTTAAAGAGCCAGTGAGAGGCTGGGAGAGGCGAGATGATAAATCATCCCGTGAAACTCAATAGGAATTGTTTCCTTTGCTGTGTGATATGTGAAAACTCTGCTAGAGGGGATGTCTCTCAGAGCTGACCCATTACCTAAATTCCCTTCAGCTCAAATGTAAATCCTTTTAAGAGACTAGAGATGCTTTGAAGTTGAAGAGCAGCTCCCAATGACAAATATATATATTTTTTTCTAAATGTTGTTAGTCCTTTACTTCTCCCAACAAATCCTCTCTTCCCACATTCTGTAAAATGCAGCTAAACTGTAACAAAACAAGCCTGCAGTTATTAATAATTTTTAAACTGTCGCCTCCTGATTTTTCACGAGTTTGATTGCTATTGTTGTTCTCACTCTGTTTTTCTTCTGTCTTGTCGTCTTTAATGCTGTTGGAGGGTGTGAAAAATGGAATTTGGGGAGAGCCCATGGAGGCTGCTGGGCAGCAGTGGGTGCCAGCAGCCAGGAGCAGACTGAGCTCCCTCCTGCTCTCTGTCCCCAGACAGTCACAGCAGCACAAGCTGAGGTGAAAACCTTCCAAGCATCAGGGCTTGAAGCATCAAAATTTAAGTGTATTGAAGGCTGGAGTTAGCACATGCAGGTTATCATAGAAAATTTCTTGTTGGCTGAAATGTGTACTTTCAGCTAACAATTAATTCTTCTAAGAATTTTCTTTCACAATTTTTCTTCTGGAAATACAATATTTTTCTTCTTCCACGGGGAAATCTAAAATTCTTTCAGCGCTTAAGCTGCCTACTTGGAGGGAAAAAAAAGTTGACTTTGTTGCAAAGCGATTTTATGAAATAGATGGGATTTAAAAAAAATAAATAAATCCAAAGGAGAAGGGTTTAGAAACTGCCACTGTGTTCCACAGGATTCCTCAAAACAAAAACACATCTTTGGGTTCCCTGTGTACCAGTGTGGACAAACAGCTCCCACTGGGATTAACAGGAGCTGGATGTCTAAAGAGCCTTATTTTTTTTTTTTTTTTCCCCTATAGGGACAGAATTCCTAGAAGGAAAATCACACTCAGGCTGTTGAGAAACCCACAGGAGCTGCCTCAGGGCGTGAGCCAAAACCCCCAAACGTGGTAGAGAGCAGCAGAAATGCTGTGGGATTGATTTTGTTCCTGGAGAACCTTCCCAGAGGGAGTCCCAGAGAACAGCTCTGCCTTTCCCCATTTTCCTTAGGCTCACTTTGCTTTTTTTTTTTTTTCCATGCAGCTGCCAACAGGGCTCCTTCCTCTGGGCTTTGGGGTGGAAAGGAGCTTGCAGAGCCCCAATCTCCACAGCTGGAGTTTGGGGGGCACCAGGTGTGCTCTGCATTCTTCTTCTGCATCTTGAGCTCTGCAGGGCTGAGGAGGAGACTGCAGGTTTGAGCCTTCCCAAATTGCAGAGATTTTTCCATTTTGTGAATTAGTCTTCCCTGAAAAGCCAGCCTCAGATTCTATTCTGGGCTTTTGAGACCTCAGTTCATGTAAGCCATGAAAATTAATGTTTGGGCACACCATTTTACCTTAGAGAGGTATTTTTAAAAATCTCTGGCCATTTTTTCTTTGTGAGATGAGCTGCTAAAACCACAAATTGCGGAATTTAGGATTTTTTTTTTTCTTCTCAGGGCTGGAGGTGACCATGACTAACCAAAAAGGTATTCCCAGGTCGTGATACTGTTTTGCAAACTGTTCTATATTAAATATCATCCCTCTAGTGAGAGCTGTCAAAACACTTTCATCTAACCTTCACCAGCAGAAAAATCTTAGTGATGCCACATAACAAACATTATACAAATAACTGTCAGAGTTCATTAAATCTCCTATGAAAAAATCATTTTCTCATGTGCTTTGAGTATTTTAATTTTTAAGGTGTCATTTCTAAGCACTCTAGTGCTGATTTGCTTCTGGAACCCTTAGATCTCATTTTCATTAATTTTAATGGAAGCTGTACAATGCAGAACGCTCAAAAGTATTTTCCTATTCCTGTTTATATTGGGTTTATGCCATTTTGGTGACACAAAAAGCTCTGGCTGTGGCTTCAGATGAAGCAGCTGTGGATGTTTTCATGTCCATTTTACAAAGCTGTGTCCATGCTTGGGGCCGAAGTAGATGGAAACTGAATATAGAGGCTTTAGGCAACCCTAAATTATATAGGGTCTTAGTGCCAGCTTCAATTTCTCTGCCCATCTCTATCACTCATCAGCAACAAAAAAATCAGCCTATCTCAAAGGATGCTCCAGCTCATTAAAAAGTCTGGATTCCAAATTAATTAATCTGGATCATTTAGTCATTATAACATTTAGAAACTCTACTTTGAGAGAGCTGGACAACACATAGAACAAAAAGATTGGTCCCACCCCAGACAGCAGGTGAATGAAAGAAAATGGCAGGAAAAATTGAGACCATGTTGGTCTGCAGCATCAGCAGGCAGCAATTCCTCCTCCTCTGTCACAATTTCTGCTAAGGCAGGACTAAATCAATTGCTGTTCCACACACATCCAGGCAGCCTGCTCTCACTGGAGTGGGTGCTGAGTGTGCTGGTGTGCAAAGGCAGGGGTGTCAAGACCTCAGTTCATGCAAGCCATGAAAATGAATGTTTGGACACACCATTTTGCCTCCTTAGCCCTGGCCCTGCAGGGTGGTGGCTCTGGGGCAGCCCAGCACAGCCACCCTGTCCCTGCACTGTCCCCAGCAGGGACTGGGGGGTTTGTTGTAGGTCTGGGCTTTCTTCGTGGTCATAAGGAGTGGACTTTGAATGCACTGACATTTGCTCTGAGAACAGATGAAAAAAAAAAAAAAAAAAAAAAAAATACATAAAGTTCCCAGAGATCTAAAAGCAAAAACATGTGTTGGAATATGAGCACAGGCTTTTTCTTCTTAACTAAATTGAGCAGTAGGAGATAGGAGTTTGGGTGACCCCTTCCTCACAGTGGGTGTTACACAGACCCAGGCTTTAAGCACTTCCTTAAGGACTGTCAGGAGACTGGGAAATAACTCAGTCAAAGAGGGCAGCACAAGCAGCAGTGTCGAGGGAAGGATTTTATATTTCAATTTAAGTGAATCCATTTGTTTTCTTTTTTTTAGTGGGAACAGCACTGTGACTCTGCAAGAGTTAGGAATGAGCTCAGCAACTGGAAACTGAAAAGCAGAAAATCCTTTTGCTCCTCGGGCTGAGGGTTGGACCCTGCCGTGGTGATGGTTTCAGTGATCCAAGGCATGGCTGTGATCAGCCTGCCTTGTGTCTTTAAATCCACATCCACGGGCTCTCAGCCCCAAGGAAAGGTGTGATGCTCCTTGCATTCACTTTTGAGGGGTTTAGGGCACATAAAGAGCTACAGACAGTGCTAATCAGAATTCAGTGCAGAGCTGCTTCCATTCTACGTGCTTTGTAAACTTTCTGAAGTTCCAGGAGAGCTGGAAGGAGTCACATTTTTGCTTTCTGCTCCTGCCATTTCCTCTGCAGCCACCCCACACTGTGCTGGTTCATGGCTCACTCACAAGGCTGAGTGCAGCCTTGGGACCAACCAGAGCTCCAGCAGCTGCTCATTTCCACCCAGAAACTTTACAGACCTCCTGACAAGGGGGTCTCCACTGGCACTGGGGTCTCCAGTACTCCAGGTTCAATCAAGGACCTTGTTATGTATTGATTGGATTTTTCTGTTCGCTCGCTACAATTTCTTAAGTCTTGCATTTTAGAAAGGGAGATGCTCCTTTTATTCTAGGACATGCACAGTTTCATTGTTTCCCTCTTCAGCCTCTGTATCCTCTGGTGGCAAGCCTTGGAAAGCCAGCAAACCAAGCTGGGGGAGTTTTCCAGGGTACTGTCAAGAGGATTATTTATGTCCATTACAAAAATAACTGGGTTTCTAAGTATCCATCTTGTGGGGCACTCTTAGCTCGCTGTAACATTTTCATCATGAATAACCAATTAAAAAACCCTCATTTTTCAAAGCTGTGCTAAAGTGCCCATTTGGGGAATCTGCAGGCACCAGCTCTGCTGGCCAAATACACCTAAAAACTGAACTTTCCAATACTCTTCAGAAAACTGTGTGTTTTTACACTTTCTAAGAGTTCTATCATTTATTAGCTGGACCTGTCTGGTTTGCCTGGGCTCCTGGCAGAGGTGCCAGTTCTTTGACTTTGCCCTGGCTGTCTCAAAACCAAGCTGATTTAATTTAGTATCTGTGTCTGTGGCACAGGAGGATGGAGCAAACGTGACCTTTCCCAAGTGCCTGGATGTGGCCCTGCAGGGCAGGCAGGTCCAGCTGCCCCAGTGAGGGGATTGGATCTGACACCTGCCCAGGCCAGGGGGCTGGAGAGGGGATCATGTGCTTCAGCTGCTCCCTGCCTCCAAAAGTCAGGCCACTGCTTTTGGTGCTGGAATGGATGTCGGGGTTTGAGGTCAAAAACCAGCATGGATTTCAGCAAGGCAGGTTTTCCTTACATGTTCTCAGGGTTTACTTTGGTTGAGATGACCCTGAGATATATAAAAAGTCTCTGTCTCCCAACCCAGCTGTCCAGAATCGAATCTGAACTCTCAGCTGATGCTCTCAAGGTTGTTTTATTGTTCCTTATCTCAGATATTTTCTGTCTGGGCTGCCGAGCTCAGCCCCAGGCACACTCTCTGCCCTCCCCTGGGGCAGGCACTGATTTTATACTCCAAATTCCCTGGAGTTATTGACAGGGATGATCCAATGCCCCTCACCTGTGTCAGACAGTTCCATTCTACTCCAATCCCATCCCCAAGTGCCACCATCCCCAAGTAGATGGGGTTGGGAAGAAGAAGGAAGGAGCACAGGACAATGCCCAAATCCCTCCATCTCACCCCCTGAGCCCCCAGGGTAAAAATCCCCAAAATTTCCCTTTTCACTCTACAACTCCTACTATCATGCTAGCTAAACTTTTGTGACCTTTAATTCTTCATTCACAGGTGGTCAAACTCAAAGCCCAGCAGTCCCTGGCTGCATCCAGGGTCTGTGCCCCCCCTGCCAGGGTCTGTGACCCCCCTGCCAGGTGTGCCCCTCAGTTTGGAGCCCCCTGGCTGGAGCTGGGATCATCCAGCACTGTCATCATCCTGGGTTCCAACACATATGAGTTAATCCAAGACTGAAAGAGCAAGGCATTGCTCCAGTTTCTCCTCTGGCAGGTATTTACACACCCCTCTGCCCTCCTCACCTGTGCTAGGAAGGCAAGAGGGGGTTTGGGAAGCACAGCAATGACCCCCCCATTCCAGCACACGTGCTCAGCCCCTTGCCTTGCACCTCCCTGGGATTTGCTCACGTGTTTTCCCACAGAGACTCTGCTGGGCAAAGCCTTGCTTCCAGGAAAGCCCTGCAGAGCCTGGGTAGATTTGTAATTCCTGTTACTGAGAGACTCAGGAGTTTAAACGAAGCCCAGAATTGCATGGAGTGTTCCAGTCAACACATTTTTTGGTTTTGCTTCTTGAAACATTCATAAAAGCTTTCTGTAGCCAGCTGTGTGGTGGCCAACAGCCATTGCTTCCTTCCACATCAGAACGAGTAGGAGCATCTTTTTCAGTTGGGAGAAAACAAAAAAAAAATCACACTAACTCGATTTTCCCTTTGATCCCTCATATTCCCTACATGCTTTCCTCTCTGTTTATAGCATCTGACATAATTCCTTTGGTCAGATTTTATGCCTGAAGTCATTTAGGCCAATTTTAGCTTCTTCTTTTTTTTTTTTTTTTTTTTTTTTCCAGGGCTTTGACGTCTCAAGCAACTTAATCTAGGTCAGTAAAGTACCTGCTGTTGAAAGGAATTTTCTTGAGTAATGTTTTGATGTCAGAAGGGCCTTCCTTGGCATGTGCAGAGCAGAGGTCACCAAGCCCATGCAGCACAGAAAGGGCAAGCCACTAGTGTTCAATACTGGCCAAAAAGCAGTCTGCAGTGATATGTAGGTTTAGATTTTTAAAAGAAGGATTTTGTGATTTTTAAACAGCTGAAGTGATGTAGTGTTAAAATCCCAGCAATGCTTCCTTTGGGGGAGGACATGCATGAGAAATGTTTGGGTTCAGGGTTGTAGGAGCAGCAATTACACTGATTTCAAATAATTCCCAGACCAAACCTGAGTGCTGAGTTTGCAGCTGGTGTGGAGCAGCAAACCCAAAGGGGCTGGCACTGCAGAGTTCAAGTTCCTGCTTTTTGGCAGCTTTAAGGAACATTTTCGAGCTCTCTTAGCACAACTCCCTTTATCACCACCAGGACTGAAGGGCAGGTCTCCCTTCTGGCTTTCCAGGCACCCAATGTGGGCACTGGGGACAGGGAATTATCACTGGAGCCAAGGCAGAAAACTGGGAGAAAATGGAATGAAAATGCAAGATATTCCATGAGCACCAGGACTAACAGCTTTTCTTTTCTGCGTTCATATTTTGCGATTGATTTAATTTAATATCTGTGAAAGGGAAGCTCTGAATGAAGCTTTCCCTGTTGTTGTGCTGGGGTATTTGCAGAGGCCTTCCTCCTGTACCCACCCAACTGTTTTCACAAAAAACTGGAGGAATTTAAATTGCTATTTATCTGACCTTCTGTCACATTTGATTAAAAAGGATTCAAACATAACTGAGGTGGCTCACAGGTAAAATGGCAAAAAACTCAGCAAAATATATAATTGCTCATCACTTCCAAATGACAAAAACCAACAGGGTAGCCCAGTCTTTTCCCTAAATCCTCAGAAAAAATATTGTGAACTACATTTATCTCTTCCTTCAGTCACTTCCAAAGCAGCAGCACAGGCCAATTCTTCAGCACTTGTCCAGAACATCCCCTGCACAATTTAATTTGAATGACATTACTGGAAACTAAAGTGATTGTGTACATCCTTATTTAGCTCATCACCGAGGAGTCCAGCAGTGCTGCACTAACAGGGAGTGATATTTTTGCCCCTTTACACTGCCTTGCCTTAATTTGTTACATTTGCTTAGCTGGTTTCTGGAGGTGATACCATGGCTCTCCAAAGTATTTTTTGGTGGGCTTCATCAAACCCATGGTCACAAGATGCCTTTTTTTTTTTTTTTCCCTTCCTCATTTCCAGTTGAGAAGTTGTATTATGTAGCTCTAAAAATATATTCCCATGTTTTTATTGGATTGTTTCTCCGTGGCAGCAGTTGTTGGAGCTGCTTTGAGCACTCTGGGAGGAGTGGAGGCTTTTGTGATTGGAAATGGGGGAAGGACAGAGCCAATCCAAGAGGGAGATTGCACGAGGGATGTGTTTTTGTGAGGGAGAAACAAATCTATTTTCATGTGCACTAAGCAGAATTGGGGTTTTGTCTTTTCATCATCCTATGAGCTTTTAAAACAGGAAGGTTTACTTAAGTATTTTTTTTTTTTAATGTATGGAAATGAAAGGTGTGGGATTTATCTCTGGGAAGGTCTTAAATGTCTGCATAAAATGTTTTAGTAGGCAAAGAACGACTTAAATGTAACTGTTGCATTTCAGCAAAGGTATTTCTTATTCAAACATTTCTTCAGGCACCTGAGTTTTACAGGAGGTTGCCAAAACAGAGCTTTGAAAACAGAGTAAAAACACCTTTTCTTCTGCTTGTTCAGCTTTCCTCTTTTAAAAAGTGAGATTATGAGAGAGGCCACTATTCTCTTTTTCCATTTTCTTTCAAGTTAGGATCTAAGGAAACAAAAAGAAACGAAGGAAACCTAAGTCAGAAGCTAAGGAAAATGAGCATTAAATAAATATACACACATGTAAATACAGAAAGGTTTTATATCACAATTTTAATACATGAAAGAATAAAAGGTGATTTCTTTCTTTTCCACTTCTGCTTTCAGAGTGGAATTTTAAGCTATAAATTCAATCCAGAAGGTTTCTCAAAAGGTCAACTACAAGTGGTCAAAAACTGATTTCCCTACCCTGAAATCTTTCTGAGGTGTGTTCAGCAAAATCCCACTCCAAATAGCTTGAAAAGCTCAAACTCTATGCCCCAAAATTTTTGCATCTTAAAACAGAACACAAACCTATAAATAGAAGCAAATTAAAATATTTTCATACATGGAAGTTTTTAATGGAGTCATTTTAATAGTATAGTTTAATTAAATACCTAAATTAGAAGAATTTAATTTTACAACAGAGATATTTTGATTTTATTTTAAGTGCAAGAACACCCCACTTGGGTTTCACAGGGAATTCTTGATGTGAGTTGGTGTTCCCTGGAGAACATCACCTGAGCTGGAATCTTTGCCCATCCAGCACGAAGCAGAATTCAGCAGGATTTATTTCTCAGCCTCGTTCTTTTGCAGGGGTTAAAAGTGAGCCTTCCTCCTCTCTCCAGCTATAAACACTGCAGTCCACATGAAGAGAAATCTATTTAAAATTGGCTGCATAAAGTCAAGAAGGTAAATTAGAATCATCTGCTTCCCAAAGCCTTTCTTGTCTCCATAAAACAATGCCCTCTCCTGCCTCCCAGGCTGTGACTAATTCTCTAACAGTCTTTTTGTTCCAAATAAAACTCTCATGGAGGCTGACCATATTTTAATGAACAAATGCAGGGAAGTTTGACTTTACAGGATTTTTATTTTTTTTGTCCCCCTTACTTCAGTGGCAGTGAGTGGAGGGGACAGAAGAGCAGGACATGAATCTCTGTAGATGCTGAAGGATGGCCAGAGGATTCATTTTTTTTTGCTGCTGCTGTTTTTTTGCTGCTATTATTTTTAGCACAGCTGTGGGTCATGGTATGGGTACAGTTAATTGGGTTAATACAGTTAATTAGGAGTGTTTAGTACCAGGTTATCTGCCAGGCATCTCTGTGAGGAAGCAGATGCTGAGATTCCCTGGAATGCTGTGCTTCCCTTGGGGGAAGCAGGCTTCTCCAGGAGGCTGTCAGTGGAGGCTCTGTCACCTCCCTCCCTTTGGAGGCCACAGGACAGGAGGGTCCCCAGAGGGCTGCCCTGGGAAATACCTGGAAAATATACCCTGGGAAATACAGGGAAATCCCTGGGGCTTTGAGCTCCCTGCAGCTCAGCATTAAGTGCTTTTCTCCTGAGTTGGAATAACCCTCTCAGAGGAAAGGGTTAAAAGCAGGGCACCGTGGTCAAACCTGCAAAGAACCTGTGTCATTTAAACCCTGGAAAGTCTGATATCCTCACCTAGTTTAACGGTGGGCTCTACTTTGATGTTTGGAGTGTTCATGTCCCTTTGGAAGGGCTCCTCAGGCTCTGCCAGACCTTCTCCTGAGAGGGCATCCAGCTCTGGTGACACCTGAAGCAGCTGGGGAAAGGCAAACAACGCTCACTTGAAAGAACTGAGGCATCTTGGCCACCTCAGGCTGTCACAGATTTGACACTCTTTCACACTGACTTAGCCCAAAGTAACTGAACCTGTTTTTCTACTGACTCCTCTTGCAGCTCCAAGACCAATTCTTCCAATTTGCCTTCCTGAAAATTGGGGAATCCCTTGAATCAGCAGTGGTCATGAAGAACTATGTCTTCTTTATGGCATCCTTTACTATTAAAAATCAGAAACCAATTGCAAATTGAGCAATTTGCCTCATTTGCCAAGAAATAATCCCAAGGAGGAGAGAAAAAAAACCCCAAAACTGTTCTCTAGAACAGTTCTTTTAATGTCAGCAGTTACCTAAAATAGTATCAGATGAGAAAAACCAGAAAATACCAACTCCCTTTATTAATTTTATTTAAACATTTGTTGTTGCTGTTGTTCCCAGGAGATCTGTTAATTTGAAATCCTCTAACCAATATCCAGCATTTCAGGAAAGTGGATCCTGGTTTTGACAGCAAAACCCATAAATTTTCTACCTGCAAAACCTGGGCTGAAGCTGCAACCTGAATTCAAGTGATTTTAAAGGACTACATAAATTTAAGAGGGATTTCAGTTGACTCAGACTAATTCCTCTGATCTTCTCCAAGTGAAAATGCCTGACTTAATTCCAGTGAACAGGATCTGAGATGATCTTCTTGTATGAAGAAAGGGTCTTTTGGGGGTGAAGAAAGGGAAGCTAAATCTGAAATTTTCATGTGATCTTGCACCATTAGAAATCCCCATGAAGGCAATGGCAGTTTTGCACTTGAGCAATGATCCTACAGAACTTTATTCTCCTTTTTTGCATTCTGATTGAGCTGGCAGTTGTTTGTTAGCTCAGGAATGTCAGAGATGAGAGAAGAACCTGCACACATCTTCCACTCCCCCATACACTTTGTTTGCATGTTCCCCAGCAAACTCCTCCATCTTTGTGTTTGCTTGTTTATTTTTATTAACTATTTGCTCTTGGATCTCTCACTGCCTTAAAACTATGCAGGCTAAAGGTCTGAACACTCAGACTGGTTCAAGCATCCTCGATTTGCTGCTTGTTTTATTGCAGCTGGGAGAGCATTGCTGCAGCAAACACACTGGCAGCCCATCAAACCTGGGATGCAGAACCTTGTCATGCCAGCACTGCTATTGGCTCTGCAAACCCAGACAGCTTCATCCAGGAGGTTCTGTCAAAAAAAAAAAAAAAAAAATCACTGGCACAGACGTGGCTGATGCACTTAGAATCCAACATCTTGTCCCTTGGACATAGTGCCCCAGGCTCCAAGCACAAACAAATCAACCCTTCATAAGGAGATGCTTATGTGCTAAATCCTTCTTTTCCTTGGCTTTGGCAAACATCAATAAACATCTTGGCAATAAAGAGCAAGAGATTACATGTTATATATGGGCGGCAGGCCTCTGATGCAGCTGAGGGAGGGACCATAGCTGCTCCTGATGAAAGCAGAATGCTGAGTGTTATGCAATTAGTCCTGTGAAATGCACCCAGCAGCAGCCTGCTGGTCAGAACTCCTGTTGGAGCTCAGGGGTGACTTGCCAGGGCTTGGTGGACAGATGTTGTACCTTGACTGGGTCGTTTTCTGAGAGATTATCTCATTTCAGTATTCCTCTGCTTCTCCTTCTCTTCTTCCCAGCCGTTCATGACCAAAAAAAAAATATTTTGTCACGACCCAGACAAAATATTGCTTGAAAATGGCAAATCGTTACTAGAGAAAAAAAAAATAGTGAATTGAAAATAATGTCTTATTTTTATGTTCCACAATTATGTCCGTAGAGACAGTAATTGCTGTTTATTTTAGTGGCTGATGTATATGCTTAGAGTGATTTTTTTTCACATTACAAGTAGGACATCACTTACACTTAAGTTGTTTGTCATACCTTTCAGACCAATAAAACTCCTACAGATGAAAGCTTGCCTCACCTAAAAGAACTGTTGAAAAAGTGTTTCTATGGACATAAAATCTGACATGATGATAATCTGAAACTGCTCACTCCCCAAGGATGACAAAACTCTAACAACTTCAAAGCAAAGAAAGACTTGCCAGAGGGGAAATTGTAATTAAAATTAGATAACCTGCATGAAAAGCATCCAATTTGTAGTCTTTAAAAGCATTTCAGAAGCACAGTTCTTCAGCCCCGGGACCATAGCTGTAACAATTATCTCAAGACTTTCACAGTGGAATCAAAACATGTTAATTTGTTAATGAGTCAGTATGTAGCAGCAAGGAAAAACTCTAATGAGGGAATACAAACATGAAGACTGCTTTTTTGGTTCAAAGTGAATGCACTGTTTAAGCCCATGCTTTGGTTGCTGTGATCTCTTCCTGAACAAAGGGGTTTGAGCTGAGTGAAGGGAGCTCTCCCCCCCTTAGTCCCAGCCAAAATCCAGGTGGGTCGCTGAGCCTTTCCTCTCCAGCCCTTCCTGGGGTGGGAATATTGGGATTCTGCAGTGCCTGTGCCTGCCTGGGGTCACCCCACACATCCCATCTCCCAGCTGGGACTCCTCGAGCCATCTCTCAGTGCCAGCTCACTCAGCTCCCAAGGGATAAAGGCTGTAAACCAGGCACAGCCACCTCTCCTGCTGCCTCACCTCCCTCCACCTGGAGAGCAGAGGCAGCAGCTGGACCAAGGATCACCTTCTCTCCTGACACTGTGGCAGGTCTCCAAGAGCAAAGAGGAACCTTGAGCCCAGCTGAGAAGGCAGATTACTTCTTGTTTCCCCACTTCCCAGCAGAGCTTTTCATCCACCCTGTGTTTTGCAGCAGCTAATCCACAAACCTGGCGTTTCTCCAGAGTGCCTGCGCTGCTGTGGCTGCTCCCCCAGCAGGGCAGAGAGGGAGGTTTCCCTGTCACTGTGCCAGCAAATATCAATTTCCAGCTAATGATTGTGTGCCTCAGATTAGGAGAGGATTGGGGACTTCTCTGAGAGTTTGGGTTGCTGTGAGGTTGGAGGTGCAATGAAAAAGCCTGAAGAGAAATATTGAAAAGGAAGAAAAGAGGAGGCAAGAGGGTTGGGAAGGGAGGGAGGAAAGAAAAAACTGCATGTGAGGAGGAAAGGTAAAGTAGCAGAAAAAAGTGTGGTATTTTACATTGATCGGGACTTGCTAAAACAGAAAGGCTTGAGCTTCAGGACAAATAAATCTTATTTCTTTCTTCCTCCACTGCACTACACCAGATACTGTTAAAGAAAGAAGAGTGTAGGGCCAGGTCGTGTCAATACTGTCAATGAGTGCAGAACCAAGGGAAGTTTTAAGGCCAAGAGAGCCCTTTGCATCACTTGGCTGCCAAGTGCACCATAACTGCATCTGGGAGAACCCAGCAAGAATTTCCATAAGGAGAAAGTCTCCACAGCTGGAGTGTTGGTAGGCACAAGGAAACCCTGTGGTGTGAGGGCAGGATGGCTGGGAATTAGGGAGAACAAACTGGTCTATTGATACCCAATAGCATCTGTGTCTTTCACTCTATCTGTTCAATCTCTTTGTTCTTTTTTCTATGGTCAGTAAAATTTAGGATGCAAAGGTGCATGCAAAACCCACCTGCATTTCACTCATCTTCACTCATTCCAGGTGAATCCTTTAGATCAAATCCTGTTTGCTGTTCCATCCTCATTCACTAGCTTGTAATTTTGGCTCCTGAATGAGTCCCAGAGTACAGTAAATGCAGAGTTCCCACACTAAATTGTGTGCCACATCATTGCAAGAGGCAGCAGTAAAGGTGCCCAGCATCATCCCCTCCCTTCAGTACAGAGCTCACAGAGCAGAGATGTTGAGGGAAGGAAAAGGGCTTGGAGGGAAAAGTCAGAATAGCCTGGGCGTAATAGTGATCTTGAATCTCATAATCAGCCAGGGCAGACTTCTCTTTGATGTAGGATTAATATAGAAATAAAAGATTAATGTACAGTGTCACTTCCTGAGTGAGCTGTTTCATTATCTTTGGTAGCTTCACAATACAATCATAATCTTAGCACTGGATCTGATCTTTTCCCGTTGAGACAATAGGGAGGAGGTGAGTGTTATCTCTGCCCTCCTCCCCTGACACAGTAATCCACTGCATTGTTCCTGACAGCTGGAAAAGCTGCACATCTCCCTAAACACCCTGCACATGGCCTATGCTTGCAAGCATCGATAATGATAAAATACTCATTATATCATTTTTGCTTAAGGCAAATACACATTCTGGTGATCTGATGTAAATACATGGAGTTATCTCCTGCTGGTCTCTATTTATGGGAGCAGTGACTCCAGGTCCTGCTATTATTAGCACTCTCATGAACACTGTTTGCTTTGTTGCAACACTTCTCCTTTAATCAAACATCCCAAGGCACTTGGTGGAAAAGTTGTCCTATATCAGTAGTGCCAATTTTAAGTAAATATTCTCCCAGCCAAACATTTACTTTTACCTGGGAACTGCTGAATCCAGCAGGCCTGGGTCCCATCTTCAGTTTTTTTAAAGGCTTTCTGGGCTGGAAGAAAGGTTATCCAAGGATTAAAACCTTTGGGAGAAGAGAGAGATTGTGAAGCAAAGGAGCAAACTGCCAGGTTCTTTGCCTCTCTGGATTTTTTTATATCAGGAAGGCTTTGTGCCTTCCCTGAGGTCCCTGCCAATGTCAGGCTGTGAGTGATTCAGAATCTGACTGCCAAAAACTTAAATACCCTGGCAGAGATTTTCATTCAGGAAACAGCAACCTGCCTCGAATAGGGTGGTTTAAAATCTGCCTAAGCAGGGACAAATACATTTTCCTTATTTATTTCCTGTGCTTCTGCTCTGGCCTGGGCTGAGGTGTTCCACTGCAGTGCATCACCAGCCTGCCTGCTGCTCCACGTGAAATGTGGAGGGTCGTACCAATGCCCTGAATCATTCACTCAGCAGCATTGTTTGGGTTTGGTTTGGGATGTTTCTCAAATTCAAGTTGGGGCTGGTTTGA
The DNA here is from genome assembly GCA_032173965.1 of Sitta carolinensis. Taxonomy (NCBI): domain Eukaryota; kingdom Metazoa; phylum Chordata; class Aves; order Passeriformes; family Sittidae; genus Sitta; species Sitta carolinensis. Next base: position 12,313,575 of record CM063300.1, on the reverse strand, counting down.
TGTTGTGCTCTTCAAAGTTGTTCAGCACCCAGCCCTCCTGTGGCTGAGTTCAGAAGTTGGCTGGAGCCTTGTGCTGTATTGGAGCTTTCACAACAGCAGCCAAACCAATTAATCTTTTCCAAAGATGCAATGTGGAAGGCTAATGTGCCTTCTATTTTTATGGCAGTGTTTTTGCTGTATTTCTCACTCAGATCCCAGCTTCATTCCGTGCCATTTCCTTGCCCTGGATGCTGAGTAACTCCTTACATGCTGAAGCTGTAACATTTCCTAACTGCAGATCCTATAAACCAGGGAAATATGCCAGTCTAGGATTGTCTGTGAGCAATCAAAACTGAGTTGCAGCCTTCCCAGCATTCTCCTTCATGGCACCTCTCATTTGATGGGCAGACTGTGGATTCCTGACCTTTAAATTAAAAGAACTAGGGATAGAAGCAGAGATCTGTCTCATGTCCCAGACTGTCCATGCCAGCTGCTCTGGGCTGGACCACAGGGATTAAAGAGAGGCAATAAATAGCACTGAGATTTTGGGGGCTTCAGCTTGGACAGCAGGAGGAATTTGTTCCCTGGAAGGGTGGTCAGGTGTTGCGAGGGGCTGTCAGGGCAGGGTCTCCATCCCTGGAGGTGTCCAAGGAGAAACTGGATGTGGCACTCAGTGCCTGGGCTGGAGACAAGGTGGGGACCAGGCACAGGTTGGACTGGATGGTCTGGGAGGTTTGTTCCAACCTCAGTGATCCTTTGTTTCTATGAGTTTTTATGGTGGTTCCCATTTGCCAGCACTCATTAACCACACACACTCACTGCACAAGTATTTACACAAATACTTCCATTTGTATTTGCAGTGAGTGTGCAGGAAAATAAAAACATTGCATGAATCTTTCTCATTCCACTAACAAAAAACCTTTCCCCTTTTTGGTTTGGGTTTTGGTTTTTGTTTGAGTTTTTTCTTGGTTTTTGGGGTTTTTTTTTGCTGTGGCAGGGCTCCTAATTTAAATTAAATCCTGATAATGTTTTGTAACTAACACATCATGCAGCTGGAGTCCACTGTCAGCTGCTGCATTGCCTGTGGACCACAAGCTCAGGAGAAGCTAAAATAAGAAAGTTGCTTTCATAGTGAGTTTGCTCATGGCCTGGACAATCTGGAGCACCCCTGGTGGGAGGTTTGGCTCCCTGCTCCACAGCAGCTCATCCCTAGGACAGGGATGGGCAGGAGGCAGTGTGATGCCAGGAGAGGGCTAGCAGGGCTCAGGGAGAGCTCTCCAGGTGGGCATCCCCAAAAAACAGCACCAGAGGTCACCTGAACCCTTCCACTCCTGAGCCACCACCTCCTCACGGTCTCCAGGGGCAGCTGGAATGGCTTTTCCTGACAGTAGTATAAACAGTGAGGGAATCTCTCCTCTTGTGAATCAACAAAAATGGAAAATAATCATCTTAAATTAAAGATATAATCAGTCTGCGAGCAGCAAAACTTTGTCAGCACAAGAATAAGACATTCTCCTTAATCCTGTCCGTGCTGAAAGAAGTTTATTCAAGTATTTATCTAACCTTGTGTTTAACCAGGAAATCCAGCTGAGCTAATCACTTTCTGCCAAAGAAGAATTTGGGCTCTCGTCTGCCATGACATTTCTGAGGGATTCTGCACACTGTGGCCGTTCTTTTAATGCTTTAATCACACGCAGGAGGAACCACTCATTTTTCCCAAAAATGTTTCCTTCAGAAAATCAGAGAGCCTTGTCATCAGGGCAGACATAAGCTAACGTTGGGTATTATTTGTAGAGGTGATGCCTGGAGGTGAGAGGCCAAGGGGTTCTGCCTCGTGTGCTCTCTATGGGGCTCTGCAAGTTCAGTCTGCACTTGACATCTCTGACATGCACTAATGCTTCTTTCTTCTGAGTTTTCAAACCACTGGGCTCCTTTTCTTGTGCCATAACACCCAAGAGTTTGATGGTTTGGTTACCTGTGCCTCATAAATAACTCAGCAATGCACTTTGCATCTTGTAAATAATGAGATATTCTCTGCACACGGACAGATGCATGCTTCCTCACTCAGTTTGTGATGATTTTATAGCTAGAAAGACACAAAAGAGAAAGAAGAAATTGTACTTTCCACAGAGATGAAATTATGTGGCTAACAGCAACACCAGATTTGTAGTTATTCTGGGCAGAGACTTGCACACTGGAAGTCTCAAGGACAATTAGGGAAGTTCCACCTCCAGGTGTGCAAGTCCAAAGAAGGCATCCCATGGCCTCAGTTTCCCTGCAGGAAAAATGGGGTGGATTGAACTGCCCTCATCCAGGGCCTCTGGATGACCAATGCTGTGGACATCTGCTCCCAATATTCGTGTACTCTCCTGCCACGGCAGTGCCAACGGGAGAAAAACAACCCCAGTGGGCCCCTGGATTTCACCACCTCGTCCCACCTCTGTCTGGGCAAGACATGGGTTCATGAGAAAAGAATAAAGGAGAAAGAAAGAAAAAACAAAAAAGAGGCAAGCACTTGAGACTCATCTCCCTCCTTGCCTCCTGGATGAATTATTCAACAGAAATAATTGTCAAATAATTAGCTGCCACCACCCCCTCCATTGTCCCCTTGGAATCAGTGCCTTGCTGAGTCAGCTGTCCCCAGAGCATCCTGCTTGGACCTCCCTGACCCAGCCTGGAGCCAGCCATCCCGAGGGGCCCAGAGCTGTCTCAGTGGCCCCTCGGGCATCTGCAGGAGCCCTCAGTGCCCTCAGCACCCTCCAGGATCAGGCCTTGCCTTAGAAAGTCGTGCAGACAGCGCCACGGCCAAATGTGAACCAGCTGCAAATTAAAATTAAAAATTGAAATGGGAGAATTAAACCCAAGTGTGTGATCTGAGCAGGCTGAAACGAACTCCAAATGAAACTGGAGTTAGGTCTCCTTAGCAGGGAGCACGGGATGGGATTGTTAGGGTTTAATAAAGTGTGGCCAGTGCTTTAATAAAGTGTGGCGAGTGCATTACCCAACATGCTTTTACAATTACTGAGAAACGAGGACAGGAACTTCATTAACGCTTTACAGGGGAAAGAAAGCCGTGCTACAGGCGGGTGATATATTGCCATTGTGACTGTAGGTGTCCTGCGTTTAAGAAAGCAAGGGGAAAATCTGGGCAAGGGAGTAATTACACTGTCAGCAAATGTGTTTGTGTTCACAGTGAAGTCACCCTCCCAAGTCCCACAGCTGCAGGGAGCCTGCGTGGCAACACGGCAAATTTCTAGGACAGAAGGTGACTCCATAAACACAGCGAGAGCTGCAATGTGAGAGACGAATCTCCTGAAGTAAAAAAAAAAAAAAAAAAAAAAAATTTAAAAGCACACAGGATCATTTATAAAATGTGTTTTTCCAGGGCTGCTCTGGAAGCAGAGGGAGCTGCTTAGATAAAGCCCAGGTGAGGTGCATCCTGTGAGCTGCGTGTCAGGCAGGATTAACTCCCTGGCAAATTATCAAAGCCAACTGATAGCAAAACAAGTTGGGACTCTCCTACAGTGGCAGTTTAAAACTAGGTGTAACTTCACCTAAAACAAATGAATACAGCGGGGGTGTAAGGGGACTACCTAACTAATTAACCCCTTGATTAACTGCCAGGCAGGTTACAGCGTTTTGTGGAAAGCAAGGAGGTCTCAAGAAACTTAAAACTGTGCTGGGCAAGTTTAGAGTAAAATTCAATTACTGGGAGAATTCTTTCTCTGTGGTTTGGGGGTTCAGGGAGGAAGGGAGGAGAGCGTGAGGTGAGATGTTTTCCTGGGTCTGCTCCTGCCTTGTGCTGCTCAGCTCTGCACAGATTCCCACGTTTGCAGGAGCAAGCTCACAGTAAAACACACACAGTGCTCCTCAGAGTGGGGAGAAGCTGCTCAGCAGCTTGGAAAGAGGAGTTCTGAATAACCCTTGAGAATGCAAAACCACCCCTTGAATTGCCACACAGAGCTTTGAGACAGCTTTTGTGCTGTTTTGTATTAGAGCAGCTGAAGCACACACACACACACACACACACACACACACACACGTGGGGAATGATAAATTCCTCCCATAAGGATACAGGAGGAACGCATGCTGTTGGTGTGACAGCACAAACCATCACCCACGGGCTCAGAGATGCTGCCCTCCGTGTTTTCCAACCATTTCCTACTTTTCATTTGGGTGCCCCTGCAGCAGGAGACACAAACCCCCAGTCAGGTGTTCCCTGCCACCCCATCCCGCTTCGGGGAGCAGGAGCAGCACTGCAGAGAGGAAAGGCAGGCATGCAAAGCGGGATGCTGGGCTGAAAATGTGGCTTGGGATAATGGAGGAGACGGGAGGCAATTAAAAAGGAGAAAAGTGACAGTCTGACAACACGCCCAATTAATGTAATCAGATTTTGCATTCACTTCATCAGTAGTAAATCAAAGCGTAGTAGGAACGATATGAACTTTTTAATATTAAAAACTGCTCCCATAATTTGCAAAGTCAGGGAATACCAGTAAATTTCTTTCTGTTGACGATCATTAACTGATTTAGGATAGACCTTGTTGAGTAATTATGTTTAATAAGAGCTTGTCCATACAAGCTGCTATCAGATGTCATTTTATACAGTTTCAAGCCAGATATAATGGGCAAGATGCACATATTAATTTTCTGTAATACTGCACTGGCTTTTTTATGGAGAAGGGTGGGAAAATTCAAAACTGATTATTGTGTGGCTTCCTTTCAGACAGTTGTATTTGATCTAATTTGATTTATCGCTGCACATTTTGAATGAGCAGAAATGTCTGGAGGGGAAAAAAGAGACTTGTTACAGTAAACGCTCGTGTTAATGTATTTTCACCTGCTTGCTTGGTGGGCTCCAGAGCTGGCTGTATTTATTACTGTTGTGGATTAAAAGCCTCCCCTCTATCTTTTTGCTGTCTGTTGTAGGGATGTAATGAGCTTCCCACACCCTCCACCAGCGGTGATTGTGTAACTAATCCATGCTGGCATAACGATGTCTTCACCTAGATCGCTGATATTGCTAAAGAGACCTGCAGGATAAAGGCTGCTGTCTGTTTTCCTGAGGAAAGCACAGCCATAACTTGTAGGCAGTTTTTTTCCAGGTGGTTCTAGAGCATAAATATCTTGAACCTTGTAGAGAAGAGAGCCCAGAGGTTTGGAGTTCCACTCCTTTTTAGAGAAGTGCATAAAATTTTTGGTGCTTGTATTACTTGAAGGCACAAGACCACGAGCAGTTTTCCTGATTGCTTAAGGGTTTCTGGGTCCGCAGTGCAACTCAGCTTAGCCTTTAATGCAGTGCCACTGTTTTTCTGCAGCACTGGGACATGGGGAGATGAACCAGAGGCTTTTCCATCACTCTCTTTCTAAGAAAGGTACACACACATAAAAAAACGTAAGGAAATGCATAAATATCTGTGAGTGTGAGCCACCCACCCTGCAGCACGAGCTTCTTCTGCAGTTTAAGCACAGAATTAGACAAAAGCTCTTTGGGCTGACTTTGTCACTGACTTTCTGTGTGATGGATGGAAAGGGCCACATCTTACACAAACCCTTGCTCCATAGGCAGTCTGAGTTTAGGAGTTTATGAGCATCTGCACAGGCTGCTGGGCTCTGTGATCCAGGCCAAAGCAGGGCAGTGCTCAGAGGGCTCGTGCCTGCATCTGCACCCGAGGGTTGTGTGTCTGTAGGGCCCCTGGTGGGACAGCAGGATGTGTGTCCCACTCTGGAGTGATTCCCACCATTCCCCAGCTGTTGATTTGCTCCTGCTCAGCCTCTCCTTTGAGCTGCATCACTGCTGGGCACTGAGGAGTCTCTGTGCTCCTGGGAAACTCAGTCACAAGAGTTCTCCTGAAAACAGGGAGAGGGACAGGACCCCTGGAAACAGCAGGCAAAAGAGCACAAAGCCATCCCTTCCTCAGGTGGGTTCTGAGTTCAAATTAGGCTCCCCTGCCTTATCTAACCCAGGCAAGTGTTAGTCACTGGCATTGCAAAAACTTGTCAGGGTTTTGTTTGGCACTGTCTGCTCACGTGTTCCTGTGTGTGGATTGCAGGGACACGTGTTTGCCTTGCCCAGGGAGGTCTCCCACAGGAACACTGATTGCACTGTGAATTTGTGATTCCCTGCAAATGTTTGTTTGGGTGCTGATCTGCTTGGGTCAGCCCTGGCTTTGCTCTGTAGGTTACATGGACAAGGCTCCTTCCCTCACCACAGAAAACTCCTCTGTGGTTGTTGCTGGTGGTCAGAAGAATTCCTCCTGAAATAGGGGTTCACCTGTTAGGTGTTGGTCAGGGAGGGAATTTGTTCTGCTGACACTGATTAAAAAAAAAAAAGGAAAAAAAAAAAAAAAAAAAAAAGAAAGGAGAATTTACATAAATCTAGAAGAATAGCCATTTATTTCAACATAAAAAGTGGGGGAGGACTAAGAAAAGGAAGCATTGTAGGCTCATGTTCTCCTGCTGTGTTTGGTAAGGTTTCTGTTGACATTTCTCCTGTTACAGCATAAGTTTATGGGCTATTTCCATATATCTCCAGAATGGCCTCAATGAGAACACCTCTAAATCTGTGGGAACCTCAGATTTCAATCTCCATCGAGATGCAAAGCACCAGTTTTCCCAACCGTATTTGCATTCCCAGATATCCAAAACACAGCAGCCAGCAGCGTTTGGTGCTCAGGGAAGTCTCTGTGCTTTGCATTCTCCTCTCCAGCCCCACACGTGCCACCACGGGCTGGGCTGCCCCTGCTTGGGGTGACAGCACTCCCTGCACTCACACTCTGCTTTTTCTCACATGCATACTCGTTAGAGAGTTTCTCTTATTACCTGGGCTGTAATCCCTCCCTGGAGGGGAGGCCTTGTGCACAAAATTAATTTCGTTTGGCCACAGAAACTCCCTGTGCCTTTGGCATCTCAGTCTTTATAGCACGGAGAGGAAAAGCCATCTGAGGCAGAGCTGCTGCTTTTACAGGACCCTGTAGAAAATGTCTCACACCAAGCTGGACTGCAGGTCGTTGCTGAGTTAACTGTGTCAATGTTTCTTTTAAAGGAGAGGGGCTTGGGGTTTTTTTTCCCCTCCTTTCAGAAGCTTTTTTGGGGCTGGACCTGCCTTTACTGACTTAGCTGAGTGTGCTCAGCTTTGGAGATGGACTAAAGGCAAGTCTACACCTGGCATCTCCCCTGCATCATTCTTTACAGCTCAAATGGGGGCGGAAATTTCCCACATTGCCTTCCTTTTTTTTAACCCTCTCCTTCTTTTCATCTGTCTTTCCCCCTCCTTTCTTTCAATTGCATCTGGAATTTTCAGAGGTAAATGTTTTTGGGGAATTTTTCAGTGACAAAATGATTCTGCAGGAAGTATCTACCAGGTTGTTTTTTTTTTTTTTATCCTTACAAAAGCTTTTTTAAATTTTTTTCATAGAAAAAGTGAAAATGAAAACAGTTTAGCTGAAAATATAAAGCATTGTTCAGTCCAAAAACCTCTGAGCTTTGAGTGTAACTGAAATGTTTGAACAGTTGAAATTCCTGCAGAGAATGGAGGGAAACAAACGTGTTCTCACTATTTTTAGTTATTCCAGTCTTTCACAGGAAGTATTTTGAGGGGGAAGTTGGTTTTTCCACAGCAGTTGCTACTTGAGTCCTCTAATTCCCTCTTTTTATTGCTTTTCCCACATTTTATACCAAATTCTAATATTTCTTATCTTCCCGTCTTTCTGGCTGTTCAACACCCAAATCTTGCTCTCATTTTGTATTCATGAAGGGGGTGGAGGAAGCAGACACAGTTGAAAAGTACAACTTCTAGCAATGATAACAAAAATTAGAACTATGACACAGATTTTATTTTCTGGGGAAAAAAAAAATCTAAAAAAAAAAAAAAAAAAAAAATTATTCCCTCTTTCTGCCAAAACTTGATAGGCTCTGCTTGAGAGTTTCTTAGATGGCGTGTGGATTCAAGAGCTTCACATTTCATCAGCATCCTTAATGAGCTTGAGGAGCCTCTAATAAATCTCAGCCCTTTTAATGAATTCTTTATAGCTCTTAACTGCTGCAGATAGAGATTGACGAGTGTAACCGGTAGCACAAAATCTTGGCAGGCAATAAGAGGAGCGGCCCCATCCTTCCCCTCTGGCATCCCATCTGAATTTCTGCAGCAGAGATAACCAGGAGTCTGTCACTGCTATGAAGTTGGTGAAAATTTAATTAGGAAGCTAATAAACCAGCTCTCATCTCGTGCTGCAGTTACCTGGGAGACCTGGGGGTTGTTGGAGAGCTTCTCCCAAGGGAGCACGTGGAGAGCTGTTATCTGAGCAGGGAGTGCCACTGACCACTGCTCGGCTGTAAACCCCTTTCTAGAGGGGTTAATGCTTTACTAAAAGACATATTTGCACTACTTGAGTGAGCCCCTGATGAGCAGAGGCTGAGGGTTGATATTTGAGCACCACTCACTTCAGAAAGACACGTGGGTTGTTTTTTTTTTTTTTCTTTCTCCTAATTTCTGTTCTTGCTCACATTCTCAATTAAAAAGAGCCCATTTTCCAGTTCTAACTCCAAGGCTTTGAGTTCAGCTTAGCACAATTGGAGATTTTCTCTTTGGGCTTTTTAGAGGCAAAGTTGTCTCAGTTTGGTGGAGGAACCAGGAGTGATGGTGAGAGTGGAATCAGATCAGGTTCAACCCAGTGGCTCTTTCTGCAAGATCTGCAAAAGCTGGGTGTGGTGTGTCCAGACCAATCTGTACGGCTCAGGGAAGGTTTTGGCACTAATTTCAGTCAAGGAAATTTCACTTAAATGCAATTATTGTCAATACCTCTCATAGCTAATAGATTAGATTTTGTGTTTTTTGGTGTATTCTAGAAAACATAGTTTGGTCAGTTAATCTACAAGTATACACAGTGTATATCTAGTCTTAGAATTCAGCAAAAAATGAGTTCATTGTACCTTGAGACCTTTTAAGATTTCAGATATTTTTCCCATACCACAACAGAAAACCACTCATCCTTGTCTTTAGATTTTGTTAGTGATAAGTCAGCTTATATTTGAAAATGAAAAGCTGCTTCAAATAAAGAATATTTTATTCAGTTCTGAAAATGTCAAAGAAAGCTTCTTTGACCATTTCAAAGCCATTGTTTTTAGAAGAATAATTGAAATGAAAAAAAAAATCTACTGAAGCCATCCCACCCCTCCCCACTATATCTGTTTGGGCAAAGCAGCATATTCCAGCAATAAAAAGAAACCACATTAAAAAGTATTGACCAATTCTATTTAATATTTATTGTTCTTTGATAACTGAAGAGAATAGAAAAATCTTCTCAGCAAGGCACCATGAGGAGGATTTCTTGGAGAGCAGTTTTACTGAGAAAATCCTGGCTCTGTGATGAATATCTCAGCTTTGGGCACCTCAGGAAAGGAGCATTGGGGAGGTTTTTGCATTTCCTGGAAGCTCCTGGCCAGGGGATTGTGCTGCCAAAGGATGGAGATAGCACAGGGAGCTGAAATTGGGGCAGTGGTGTCCCCAAAACCCTTGGACTGAGAGGGGGGAACGTGGGCTTGTGCAATAGTGGGTTTGTCGGAGCCTGCCAGTGACAAAGCTGTTAAAGTGATTTATTATCAACTTAAAGGCTGTTCAATAATAATAAAACAATGACCAATCCTCACTTTCTGCTAAAAGGCAGCTGCTCATGGCCCGTGGCAGGCAGATGGCTGAACTCATGAGATTGATTCTACAGAGCTCAGAACAGCAAAATCAAATTGCTTGTCCTTTAAAAATAACGAGAGATCTTTGGTGTTCCAGTGCCCCAGAATAAAATACCCCAAAAAGAACCGTAATTTCACAACTCACAGCCTTGTCCCAATGCCTGCTGAGAGGTTTCCCAGCTGTGGTGTGTTTGTGGTGCAGAAAGTACCCAGGTGGAGGGGGCTGGCCTCTGCTGTTGACCTCCTGCTCTCTTGCAGAGGTGTCAGTGACTCGTTTGACCCCCATGAACAACCCTGAGGAGCTGGGAGAGCGCCTGGGAATGAACCTGGCACTGAGCACTGAGCCAGGCTTAGCAAATTGTGCCCGTGTTTGTCCTACCAAACCTTGTGCTGAACCACTGACAGGGTTTGACCAACACAGCACCAAGATTTTCTCCTGGTTAGAGAGGAATTGAGTGAAATTAAATGATTTTTGAGTGAATAAAATTATTTTCCCGGGGGTTAAAAGCCCTTGGGAAAGTTATTTGGTTATGGAGCTTCCTGGCTCTCTGGTATGGGTTCAAAACCAGCTTTATTAACTCTGCCTGAAAAATTACTTTTCCTTTTACTTGTCTGAAGGAGCTTTTCTCTAAAGGGATGTCCTTAACATGGCTTAAAGTCACCTTTGTCCTGAGGAATATTGGGTGGAATATACGGATGAACACGTGGCCACAGGCATCACCTTGAAGTGTAACATCTCTGAGTAAGGATGGAGTTAAACTTCCATCTCCATGGGGTAATTACTGAGAGTAATGGGCTGTTTGTAATTATGATGATATTAAACCTGATAAAATTTTTGGGCCAGATTCTTGCCTCGTTTATAGTGGTATGAACCAGGAGACTGTGAAAGGAGATCTTGGCCCAAGACAGTTCTTCAGATAAACCTCAGGCTAAACAAGATTGAAATCTCCCACACCCATGATACCCCTCCAAACATCTCTTTTATTCTTGGGTTAAAGGCCAGGTATATTTATGGTGCACACTATATTAAGTTCATCACCGTTAATTAACTATGTTCTGAAGTTTTTAATCTCAACCTCTTCAGGAGCACTGAAATAATTTGCATACCAAAACAGTAGTGTTGAAAACGCTTCCATCTGTTTTCCATCTTTTTCCAAGAAATTTTTAAGCTCTGGCTGTTTTCCCAGGAGACCATGTCCCCGAGGAAGTGTATCCTGACCAGCTCTCCTTTCCAACTTCACTAATTAAGGTGTTTCTATGAGTCATGGGGACTTTCCTCCTCTTTCATAAGATATGAGTGATGCTCTTTGGGGAGAATAAATAAATAAATGAATCCAAAGAGTGTTACTAATGGGCTGGAAGAATGATAGCCTATAAATTCACCTGATTTTAGCTGATACAGGCAGTACCCTGTAAGGGTTCAACTTTCAGATGATCTCAGGAGATTAATTCCCCTGCCTTTCTGATGAGCTGTCCTTTTATACATTCAATGTAAAAAGCAAATAGATGACATCAGTAAATCTGGTATAGCAACGTGGCTTAGCAGGTAAATCATTTTAAACTCTGAACAGATTTAAAAGCAAAATGAAAAGGTATTTATGGAAAAAAAAGTTATCAGACGAAAAATCTAAGCAAGCAAAACCTTATTTGTTTGCAATGTATAATTTCAGCAGGTTTTTTTATAACAGAACCTTAGTTCTCTTAGAGATAAAAGCTGTTATACAATGTTTTCTCAGTGACTATCTAGTAATCACTCTTAATTTTATTTATTTAAACACTTGCAACTTTTCTTAGCACATGCAATGATGAGAAAATCTTGATTGCCAAGTGTAATTTCTGTAAATTATTGCTCTCATAACACAAGTTCAAAAGAAGAAAATAGGAAGCTCTCCTACAGCAGGCCTCTCCACTCCTAAACCCTCCTTTCGACTAAAGAAATACAAACTCCCATTTTTGTACATTCTGTACATTGTGTACACAACCAGCAGTGTCAAAAACAACTTGCAGTTAAATTAGTGGTGTTGAATTTGTGACAAAAATTTGGTCTGTGCCAAGCAGAGTGAAGTTTCTAAAAGTTGTGTGCTACAAAGAAAGGGGAAGGAGCTGTGTAGAGAAGAGGGTGCATTCTTTTGTGGAGAAGGCACAGGAAGATGGCATCATAGCAAGAAGAACCAAAACTGTAAAAGTGACCCCAGGTTTTCCCAAGTTTGGATCTGTCCATAGAGCTGTGCTCCAGCTGAGGTCAGAACTGGAAAAGAACTCTCTCCAAAGCCAAGCTTTATGCCCAAGAGCACAGGGATCTCACAAGAGCAGCTGATATTGCAAAATTTTTGTTGTTTTGTTATTTGAAAATGACATCATAGCAAGAAGGACCAAAACTGTTATAGTGACCCCAGGTTCCTGTGGTTTTCCCAAGTTTGGAGCTGTCCATAGAGCTGTGCTCCAGTTCAGGTCAGAACTGGAAAAGAGCTCTCTCCAAAGCCAAGCTTTATGCCCAAGAGCACAGGGATCTCACAAGAAGAGCTGATATTGCAGCATTTTTATTATTTGGGATAGGTTCTGTACACACTTCACTCTTCAGCCAAAAGAAGTTGGGCACAACCAGGTGGGAATTGGTTCTGCCAAGTGTGAGAATGGTTTGGTCTCGTTTATTCTGATGCCACTCAGGTTTATCTCCAGTCTGTGCTGGACTGGGCCATGATCTGGACTGGCCCCTGTGTTAAAGAGCAGCAGAGCAGCAGCCAAAGCTGCAGCCAAAGCTCCTTGAGCCTGGAGCTGAGGAGGGCAGGAGGGGCAGCAGCACCTGCCCAGCCCGAGGAGCCCTTGGCCAGCAGTGGGACCTGGCCTGGGAAATGGGCATTTCTGCTTCCTCCACCTGAGCTACACGACCCAGACGTGGAGCAGGGCAGCAGCAAGAGGGAAAGGACTTTGTTCCTCGCCTCCCTTTGAACTGGAAACTCACATCATCCTTCTGTTTTCACACAAAAGGGTATTTGGTAATTTTGTGTTCTGTAACAATGAGTCTGGTATTTCCGTAGTGATGCATATTGTTATAATCTCTCTGCTTTGTTTCCTCGACATATTTTTTTATTGAAAAGTCTTCCCAGCCTTAAACAAGTACAGAATAAGTGTGGTCATTCTGGGAACATGAGAGGCCTGATTATCTGACCATCAAAGAGTATGCTGTAAACAGGATACTAGTAAACAGGAACTGAACCCCATATGGAGAGTTTGTGGTTTTCTTCAGCCTCTGTTTGTTATGTCTTACATCCTGTTAATTATAGAAAAAGAGCTGGAAAGTTGGAAATAATCTTTTCTCCAGATTATTTCCAGCTTCCCTCCGATAGAACAAACTGCAGTATAGTACTGCCTTACCTTGCTTCCTTCAGATGTAAAGCATTAAGACAATTCATTCCAAGGGGATCACTTTTCAAGAGGATTACAAGCAGATTTTTTTTTTTTCCTTTTGATTACAAAATGAAAATTTAGATCTTAGCATCTTATGCAGGGAATCCTCTCAATTGTTAGAACAGCATTTCAGTGTATTCTTTGGATTTTGTCTGAGAGCCTTTGATTCCTTTTAAATGCCATTTGTATGACTGGCATAAATCACATCTCCACAGGTGGGTTCTTAGAATGAAGATTTTGTTGCACAAAACAAATGGCAGGATTTAAAGTCGTAGTTTTCAAGTTATCTGTGTTGTTAGGTGTCTTTCCAGGCTGCCCATGCATGCAGAGGGATTTCTCTAGAGCAAAAGCATTTCTAGAGCAAAAGATTCTCTGACCAAAGCAGTGGGCAGAGCAGAGAGCTCCTCCTGCATTCCCACTGCTCATCCTTGATTTGCACAAATGTTTGCCCATTTTTCCAACACAGTTCAGCCCATGCCTCCAGTGTCAGCAAACAGATTCATCAGCAAAATCCTGGAAAGTGTTCAAATCTGGAGTTCTGTGTTTTGAGGTACGTTCCCTCTCTTCCTTAAGGTCCTTCTTTGGAGTTTTGGTGCCTGAAGGAGCCACATCAGAGGAACAGAGTGAGGGGGTCATGCTTTGGTTAGGCTTATTCTTACCAGATCAGGCTTTGGTTTTGCAGAACAGAAAGCCAAAATCTGTTTGGTCCAAGATCCCACGTTAGCTGTGACGAGCAGAAAGTACCAACCACTCATTATATTCCTTAGACAGCCCAGAGACCACAAATAAACCTCCTGTTATGTTATTTTTCAGCTCCCCACTCTCAGTGCTGTCTCTTTAAGCTGCTCTCTGGTTCCAGCCATCTGCTCCCAATTGCTGTGTTGCTCTTGAGATCTGGAAGGCCAAGCCTTACAGCAAACTCAGGCCAAGCCCCCCCATCCTCAAAGCTCCCAGAGTTCTCAGCCTTGTAGGGAGCAAAGGGAGGAGATCTTCTGCCCCATCTGTCCCCAGGCTCAAGGTATTGCAGCACCTCCAGTCCTGGGGCTGCCACTAGGACAGGGAAATAACATCAGGATTATGGCATCACCAGAAAGAATTAAAGAAATGCCAAGAGAATTGTCTGCTTGTGAACAATAAGGTTTGGATGCTATAAAAATGCTCTGTTCTGGCATAACTCTGCCCCCATTAAACTCAAGGAATAAAATTCCTACCAACTTTACTAGGAGCAGAGTGTGGCTAGTGCTGAGAGCTTTTGAAAATCCCACTGTATAGCTACACCCACTTTATGTATCCATTTTAATGACATGATTAATAAAATACCAATGGAGCTCCAAACAGTTCTGTGTTCGTTTTCCAAAGCACTTTGACTCATCCGTAATCATAACCAGACTTCCAATTACACTGGATTTTAATTGTTCTCCTTTAAGGATAATTACTAGTACTCTGAAAAAAATTACCACGAGTAGCTGGTGATGAGTAGGAATAGGCATCCTCACTTCTCTGGGTCTGGGCTGTCATTTGAGTTACGAGGAATGTAATTGGATATGTGACACCCAGACAGAGATGGTTTCCAGGATCTGAGAGGGCCCTGTTTCAGTTAATGTGTTAATTTGGGTTCCATCTTCTCATTTGTTCTCCTTTGATCTATCATTTCATAAAGCCAAAGCACCAGATTATTAAGTGTGTGTGCTTGATTTATGTGCAAGACTCCATTTGCATACACATTAATATTTTTAAAGTTTTGGTCCAAATTTCTGCAAGCCATGGTATGGAGTAATACGAGCTGTAATTTCATACTGCATGGCAACAACTGGTGGGAATAAAATTATCCTGTGATTTGGCCGTATTCACACACCAGGAGCTATTTTCCATTTGGAAATTTCAAATATTGCCAATTGAAACATATCTGTAAGCAAGCTGTAAAGGCATTGCATGAGCTGAAGGGCTTGGGGCAGGAGGCTGAATCCCATGCTCAATGAGATTATCAAGAATATGGCATTAAAACCTCAGCAAGCAGGAGCTACATTTCTATTTTCCAGAGGAAGGACAACCAGGGACTCTCTCCCCTGGCTGGGACAAGAGCTGGGGCTGAATTTGCTGCAGGGTTGCCCACGAGGTTGGATTTGTGACAGGGCTGGCTTTTGGCATGGCTGCATTTATGCTCTCCTGGTTTTAGTGCCAGGATTCTGCTGCCATTTGTCCATAAACACAGATTATTCAAATGCAAGGAGGGTGTCATTGTGAAAACTGGGTCTTTACACTTTTAGGCCTCTGGGAAGGCAAGGATTTATTTTTAATTTGACACTTAGCCCAGAGAGGTTAACAGAGCTTCTAAGATCCAGAAGTTACTGTACTTCTTTAGTACTTTCTTTTTTGAATTTGTGTAGGATGCTTTCAGACACAAAGTGCAGAATAATGTAAATATAATCATCTAGTCCTTGAAGTTTTATTACAGTAATTATTTGTATTAGATGATTATTGTTTTAATAATGCTCTTTTTCTTCAAATTACTCCACAAAATCCATATTATAATTAATTTTATTATTAAAAAAGTTTTCCAGTGGGAAATACTGACCCTGAGAAATGTGTAATTTTCATTGTAAAATATTTTTTCCAGCGACACTTCTATCCATCATGGTAAAATTTTGGAAAATTTCAGGGAAAAAAATTGGGACACAGATCCCAGCCAGTACAGCTGAGGGGTGGGTGAAAGGTCTCTGGTTCCACCTCTGCCAAGAGCCTTCAGCTGAGGCTCTGGGACGTGGCACTCTATAAAATAAGGTGTTTCTTGAGCTATCAGATGAGCTGGATCTGCCCTGCTCTGGATGGAAAGGCTTGACTTTATTCTCTGCTAGAATTCAGATCTCTGAGTTAGTTTGATTTCTGGTTGACTGGCTGGTGTCAGAGAAGGTGGTTTGTATTTTATCTGCAGTAATTGTGTCCCATCACTGCCATGGCTTTGCAGTTACAGTGAAGATATTTCTGGAATTTGAAGGTTTTATTGAATTTCCTCAAGGTGGTCACTGGCTGTGTTTGCCTCTCAATGTCCAAGGTATTATTCCATGGAAAGATCATCTTAAATATGATCTGCTGGCTGATGGTTGGAGCCTCCCACAGACAGGGGGTTGTCCTGCTGGTTTGTGGCCTGGCCCATCACTGAATTCTGAAGGTCCACGGCTTGCTTGGAGCTACCAAACATTATCAGATCTGGGTTTAAATCCGGAATTAAATGGTTTTGTATGTTGCCCTTTTGCTTTGAAGCCATTGCTTCTCCTCCATTTCATTTCTGCTTCATAAATGCACAGCAAAATTTTGCCTCCTTTTAGCTTGTCAGGATAATCTAATCCAGACCCTCCTGGTTTAAATTACAGCTTTTTCCAACTCACAGACTTTCAGAACTGGCTTTCCTTTTAATCCCTTTTTATTTATTTATTTGTATGTATCTTGTCTCAGCGAATTATGTTGCTTCATGTCATCTTAAACGATGTGGTGTAAAATTAAAAGAAAAGCCACTTTGTAATGTATCAAAATGTTATTTAAAAAACGCCCTGAAATGTTTGTCATTTATTTTGCTCACAAGCAATCCCAAGCGGCAGCGCACTGTGAGGTTTTCTGTGAATGCATTTACAATAGGAGCCAACCACACATTTCACTGAATCAACAGGCTTGTCTCGAGATATTTATGACACGAATGTTCAGACTTCTGTTTAGTCAGCCATCCCCGGGGGAGGCAGCATTTTTGATAGCGCCTAAAGGAATTAGGCACATGCTGTCAGAAGCGTCTTTGAAACTCCTGAAAAATCACTGCGAACGCGGCTTTGATGGCTGAGTCATTCGGGGTCTTGCAAACGCTGTGCTGAGTGCCGAATTCCCAGCGCCAGGAGATTAGTGCCTAATTCCCAGCGCCGGCAGAGCGGGGATGCAGCGCTCCCAGCAGCTGGAGCCGGCGGCACGGACAGCGCGGTGACAAGCGCGTTTTGTGGCAGGATCCGAGGAGCCGCATTAGCTGTGGCTGTGCCACCTATAAACCCATCACTGCCTGTCTGCACAGCTGGCAGGCTGCCTCCGGGCCGGTCCCAGGGAGGATGCTGCCCTCCGCCCGCCCGGCCGGGGCTGGATGCCCCGAGCTGCCGCTGGTCCCCGACCCGCTCCTCCTCGCTCCCCGCGATTTCGGCTCTCCCAGTTAACTCCACAGCAAACAGCAGTTTTTCCCATGTTTGGGGCTTCATCCACAAAATCCCTAGGCGGCTTTAGCGCCAGAGCCCGAGGCTGGGAAGCAGAGGCATGTTCTGCATGGCAGCGGGGGCAGAGGCGGCCGGTGCCAGCCCCGGCCCCCGCCAGCTCCGCTCCCCTCGGGGGGCGGCTGAACTATTTTTCCAGCTTGAGCCAGACTACTTCATCATGTCCTCGGTATGAAAAAACTTGCGAAGGGGGCAACCTTTGATCCCTAAAAGCTTTCCGAAGTGTTAATTCCATGTCTGGAATATAGTCACGGAGCGGTTGAGCTGCGGCGCAGGCGGCACCGGGGGATGAGCGCAGCCCGCGGAGCTGGAGAAGAGCAGAGCTTGCAGGCTTTGGGCTCAGTCCTTGCAGCCTTTGGTCTCAGTCCTTGCAGCCTTTGGGCTCAGAGCTTGCAGCCTTTGGGCTCAGTCCTTGCAGCCTTTGGGCTCAGTCCTTGCAGGCTTTGGGCTCAGAGCTTGCAGCCTTTGGGCTCAGTCCTTGCAGCCTTTGGGCTCAGTCCTTGCAGGCTTTGGGCTCAGTCCTTGCAGGCTTTGGGCTCAGAGCTTGCAGCCTTTGGGCTCAGTCCTTGCAGCCTTTGGGCTCAGTCCTTGCAGGCTTTGGGCTCAGTCCTTGCAGGCTTGGGCTCAGAGCTTGCAGCCTTTGGGCTCAGTCCTTGCAGCCTTTGGGCTCAGAGCTTGCAGGCTTTGGGCTCAGCTTGCAGCCTTTGGGCTCAGAGCTTGCAGGCTTTGGGCTCAGAGCTTGCAGGCTTTGGGCTCAGTGCTTGCAGGCTTTGGGCTCAGTCCTTGCAGCCTTTGGGCTCAGAGCTTGCAGGCTTTGGGCTCAGAGCTTGCAGCCTTTGGGCTCAGTCCTTGCAGCCTTTGGGCTCAGAGCTTGCAGGCTTTGGGCTCAGAGCTTGCAGCCTTTGGGCTCAGAGCTTGCAGGCTTTGGGCTCAGAGCTTGCAGGCTTTGGGCTCAGTCCTTGCAGGCTTTGGGCTCAGTCCTTGCAGCCTTTGGGCTCAGTCCTTGCAGGCTTTGGGCTCAGTCCTTGCAGCCTTTGGGCTCAGAGCTTGCAGGCTTTGGGCTCAGTCCTTGCAGGCTTTGGGCTCAGAGCTTGCAGCCTTTGGGCTCAGTCCTTGCAGCCTTTGGGCTCAGACCTTGCAGGCTTTGGGCTCAGTGCTTGCAGGCTTTGGGCTCAGTGCTTGCAGGCTTTGGGCTCAGTGCTTGCAGGCTTTGTGCTTATTAAAATTTGCTCATATTAAAAGCATTTATGATACTTTTAATATGAGAGACTCTTATCATGGGTCGTTTACTTCCATGCCTGTGGTTTGGCCACTCGGGAGCGATTATAGGATTCCCTGATTTGTGCTAGATGGTGAATTATGTGGTTGTTTTTTGGTGGACTTCTGCTGGTATTGAGCTAGAAGACATTTAGGCACTTTGGTCCAGTTGAGATGGCATTTTTCTTGTGTGTGGCCACAGTTTACTTTGTTACCTACACTCCCGGACTGGTTGAAAAGGAAATTTTGACAGAAGTTTGAACACAAGCTGTTGATGATTTGCCTTTGCCATAATAAAGGCAGGCTCTTAATTTAGATCCACTATGGGTTTTTTTCCAGTGCATTTTAAAATTTATTATTTACTTTGACTTTCCAGAACACGTATGCTCTAACCAGTTCATTTTGTTTCTGGTTTTCTCCCACCAGTATTGATGTCACTTGAAGATCTGATTGTCAACATCATAAAAACAGTGCTAGGAAAAGCCACAAAATATTGCACAACACCCATAAGGACTGAAAGTTGGACGATTTCTTTCAGGGGATATATTGTTTTCACTGGTGAGGAGGTGGAGCCATTTTATTTTTCCTGATTACAGTCTAGAACAGCTCAAGTTGCTGTGACTGGAATTTTGATTCTGAGGATCATCTTGCTGAAATAATTTGACAGCAGTAGAGTTTTTTTTCCAGGGCCCTTGCTGTAAGTTATATGTTTCATGCTCCATTATTAATTAAAAGCAGGGTTTTTCCATTTAAACAATGTAATTTCTTGAGGTGGGAAGAGGGTTTCTTTGGCTGATGGTTGTTCATTAAATTGGGAGTAGAAATGGTTTGCATCTTCTGAAGTTGGATGTAAATCTGGCAAAACTTTTATTATAAAATCTGAAATTGGGCAAAACTCTGGAGCCCTGAGACTCAGATGAAGTCCAGAGTGATGGTCAGAAGAGCCCTAAAAGGAGCCAGAGGCAGGAATTTTGAGGAGGAAAAATAAGTTGAATATTTGTTCTCCTTTCAAGCATTCAAGGGAATGAAAAATTGCCCCAAAGTGGAATGTTAAATTCAGCCTCAAATTTTTAAGAGAATTTCTTAAAAACAGATCACTGTTTAAAAGTGACAAGCTGGACTCATGCCCTGGAGTTCTGTGGGGCAGCAGGGACAGAGGGCTCTTGGAAGGGGAAAAATGGGACGTGGACCTTCAGCTCCTCCAGGCTCTCCCATTTTTCCCCAGCCTTGGCCGAGTCTTTCCCTGCCTTAGCATCATCCAGATATTTGTGCCAGCTGAGCTTTAAAAGAGCAAAGCAGAAAATCTGTCGCTTGTGTTTAACACAGAACAGTTTCACCAGGTATCATCCTCGTGCTTACCCCAAAACTCTCTAAAACATCCTGTCATTTGCAGAATATACACAAACAACATACACTCATGGGGCTGAGGAGGATGAAATCCAGATGGAAGGGGTTTTTTTTCTCCACAGAGAACCCGGGCCAAACCTTAATGTGCTGCAGACTGGCACGGCTGCCTGAGGACAGTGCCAGTTTGCTGTGGCAGAGCCCAGACACATTTTCCTGCACATTTTCCTGCTCAGCTTCCCTCCTGCTGCCCGAGCTGCATCCACAGCACAGCATCTCTCTCACAGTTACCTGCCAGGCTGCAGAGAGCTCGCAGGGATGGTGCTTCCCATTGAGTGGGATCCCAGGGATGGGAGCTGGGGCAGCAGCATGAACAGAACTTGTGTTTATCCCCTGGGCTGTGCAGCCAGCAGCTGCTCCTATTAGCACAATTTGCATATGGCCTTGGCAAGGCTTGGGGTGAATCAACTGTTCTCCATGGGTGGGGACAGAAAATCTGTCTCCTTTGGACTTGCAGCCGTTGCTGTAACATTAAACCCGCGTTTGGGGACGCGAGAAAAAGATTGATTAAAAAATAATGGCCTTTTAAAACGAGGTGTTTTAAAGTAATTAAAGCCAGAAAACAGGTGGTGAAAGAAGGAAGGAGTACCTGTGTATATTCACAGTCATCCAAACCTCTTCTATTTTTGGACACTGATCTCTGCCTCTCCCCATCCTTCCATGTCCCATGGCAACAGGGCAGTGCAGGCCTGGAGAAGCAACAAATCTAGCAATTAGTGTCAGTCTTATTCATTCATGTCACACAGCCTGAATGGATTATTGCTTTGCCATATAAGATCTTATTTCTGTTCAGATGTGTGTTGGTCAAAGCAGGAAGGTACAGCTCAGATAAATGCATGGTGAGTATTTGGTGTCAGACACTTTTGAGTCAGTCCTAAGAAGTTTGTTGTGTTCTCGAATGTCTCTTCTGAGAAAGCAAAAGAGGGTATCAAAATTACAGAGCAGGTGGTGGATTCAGAGTAAGGAGAATGAGATTTTTCTTAACATGTTCTGTGTTTAATGTATAGGACTCCTGCTAGGGGACACTCTGAAACTTGAGGCAAAATTCAGCAGATTAAAATCACAGGGCAGCCCTCACTGCCCACCACCAGGCACTGCTCCACAGACCTTCAGCTGGGATCCCTACACCCATTCCTGATGCTCTTAGGGAGCCTAAACAGGTATTTCACAAGGCAGCTTTGACACCTGACTAATATGGACAAATCACTTCGAAAATTTTGGATGAAAGTGGCCTCTAAGTCCAGCCCAAAACTCACTTTGCACGACGTGCAAACGATAACTGAGCCGGCAAAACTCATTAAATGCAGCACCCTTATCATAGGGATAATCTGTAAAAATATTGCAACACCAAATGCTGGCAAGTTCCCAGCACACCATCATCCCATTTCAGTCACAGAGCAGTGACCTGGTGATAAGCTCCTACTCGTTCAGCATCCAGCTCTCCTGGGATGGTGCATTAGGAAATCCCCACTCGGGTTTTATCCCAAGGGCTTCGTGCTGGACAGGAGGGACTGGGCACTGCCCCCACCGTGGCTCTGGTGCTGCCAGGGCAAAGGCTCCAGCAGAGCTCCAACAAACACCAACACACGTGGGCAGCACGCTCAAAAGCTGCTTTAAAAGAGCTGTTAAGGTTTCACAGTTAGGACAGATGTCAGTCTTTTGAGGATTAAGGCGAGCCTGGTCCTTCTCCTGCAGCTGATCTCCACTTGAAGGACACAAGGTTTGGTTGTCTGGTTTTGTTGTTACAAGCAGACATCATTAAGGTCTGGATCATCAACATTTTGTCATGGGGGCAAGGAGACTGAAGAGGCTTTTGGCATGGTGAGAGCATTTTGGAATGATTTCGTGAGAATCAGGATTTTTTGCTGCCTTGTAGAATAGAGAAAATCTGGGTAGATAGCCCAGATTTTCTTACAGTAAAATAAATCTTAAGTAAGGAGCCAAATGTTTTAGCAGAATGGTCTGCATAGTCTTATTGTTGAGCTCATAGGGAAATGTAACAAACAGCATTTTCAAGTGGTTTTGTATTCCAGTGAGACTATTTCACAAACTTGTTCTGAGCACTTATGGAACCCTTTATGTTTTCAGGGCTCCTGAAAACAACAAGCTTGCTAAAAAAAAAATAATACAGGCACTATTTTTAGTGCTGTAATGTCTAAAATAATAGCACATTGACAGGAACTCCATCAGTTGCAATGGGAAGCCACAGTGCTTGGTGGTTTATTGTCCCCCTCCAGTTCCCAACTGGCTGAGCTCAGGCAGATGAATCCAGGGGACCCTGGGTGGGCAGGACCAGCAACCCTTCCCCACTGCTGGAATGCACCTCTGTGGTAAAACCTGCTCTCTCTGGCCACCACCAGATCTTCAGCTTTGTGGTGTGAAGCCTGAGCTTGGAGAAAAAGTGTGTTTTCTGCTGAAACTCTTTGCCCATTTTACTGGTTTTTTTAATCCTCTTTTTGACTTTCAGTCAAATCTCTCACTGTCCTTTCTCCCATTCCTGAATTCTTTCCCCAGCATTTTGTGGTAGAGAGCAGAGGCTCTCCCCAAAAGAGATAGAAAGATAAAGATATCTGCACAGGGAGTAGGACTGACACAGCATTCCCATCCCGTGGCTCCCTGAGCTGCCAGCTGAGCTGCCTCTGGGCAGCATATCCATTCTCACTGCAACCCTGGTGTTTCTCCCAAAATGTAACATGAATCCAGGAGCAGCTTTGTTGAACTATAATCTGGGTCAGCAGTGTCTGGTAGGTTGAAAGGTCATGCTGAAACCCCATCTGTTTTAGCTCTCCGTTGGAACCATGAAAGTACTTTAAACTTGAGATGTTCTGTAGCATTCCTAAATTATCAGTAATGTGTAGTGACACCAAGAACTGTGGTCTAGAAATGCCATGTTTCTCTTTCTCTCTTTTTTTTTTTTTTTTTTTTTTTTTTTTTTTTTTTTTTTTTTTTTGATCTAACTGGGTGAAGCATCAGATTTAGGAAGTAAATTCAAATCAGCTGGACATAGGTCAGTGGCTGTGTGTGGAAAGGACAGTATAGTAGGTGCCTCTGGCCCATAAAAAGCCTGTCCTACTGAGATCTGGCTCCAGGGCTTATTAAATGTCAGCCATTTTTGACTAGTAAAAGACCAAACAAAATGTGCTTTTTCTCCTTTGATGATTAAAATCAGCCTGAAGTGAGTGGCATCATTTATATAAACACTTGCTTTTATGCAAGTGCTGTCCTAAGAGATTAGAGCGTTGCATGCTTCCTTGTAAGATTCTTTGCTTTCAGGTGAAAGTAAACATATCCTACAGATTGAGGGACAGCCTCACCAGGTCAGGTTGCTCAAAGCCCTGTCCTTGAAAACTTCCAGGGGTGGAAGAGCCAAATTTCCCAGTGCAGCTCTTTCTTCGGGTGCCCCCTGCTCCCTTGGTGCAGGGCAGCTCTGCGTGCCCCCATCCCCTCCCCTACAGCCAGGGCTTAAAGCTGGCCTGTAAACCCAAGACCACACTGGTTCCTGTTATTTATGGCTAGCTCAGAGACGGTGACACCCTTGGTGACCTCCTCCTGCCACCTTTAACCTCTCAGCTCCCTCTGCTCCCATCCCCACGTAACACAAGGATGACAGCGGGCGCTAACGCAGCCGAGTCACGCTAACGACAGGTCTGCAACTGATTAGGAGGTTTGCTTCTCAATTAATTGTCAGAAGCAAAGGGTTGTTTGATGTTTAATGTTGTCTTCTTCTTGTTAAATGCATTCCCTTTGCCACCCATCCTCAGGCACTGGGAGTAGGCAGAGCTGCAGAGTTTTGGGGGTGTTCGTGTAAAATCCGTCTCTGTAACGCACAGGTCTGCAGGGAACCTGTGGCTGGGGGTTGTGGATAAAGTAGCACTGACATCTTACTTGGAGGCACTGAATGAATCCTGAACCACAGCTCAGGGTGGGAGATTTAGATGCTGTGTGTGCTCTCTGGGCTGGGAGAGGGAGGATGTGCCTCTTCTGATTGTGGATGTGTCCTCACGGATCTGTCTTTGGGCACAGGAAGACAATTCCTCTGTCTGAAAATCTTCCTTGGAGCTGATGTTTCCTCAGACCTGTGTGGTCTGAGCCCATGAACAGCCCTTTGGCTGTCAGGAGTTTAGACAGGAAAAAAAAAAAAAAAAAAAGGAAGGGAAACAGCAGTGGCAAGGAGATTAGTGGCAATTTTAAAAAGGAGCGGAAGGAGTCGAGATTCGCCCTGTGTCACGAATGGCAGAGCTGTCATTGAAAGTGGACCAGAAGGACAATCAGTCTGGGAAATCTTCCACTTTTGGACTTAATTCTATTTTAAAAATTTGTGGAAACGTCAGCAATTTGTGCACTTTTTGCATCCTACAAAAGGACAAAACCCTCCAGCGTTTTAAAAATTCAGAGGCTTTACGAAGTGTAGGGGACTGGCTGTTCATTTTGGAGACAGGACGAGGAAGCTTAGCATCCTGGGGTACCTCAGTGCTACTGAGATCATTGCAGGAGAATCCTTCTTTTTTCCAGAACTACACAATCTCCAGGCCAGTCCCGTGGGGAAATCCTGACCCCAGCCAGGTCAGTAGCAAATCTGTGCTTGCTCTTCCTTCCAGGGCTT
Organism: Sitta carolinensis; assembly: GCA_032173965.1. NCBI lineage: Eukaryota > Metazoa > Chordata > Aves > Passeriformes > Sittidae > Sitta > Sitta carolinensis. The sequence continues at coordinate 12,288,996 of CM063300.1, read as the reverse complement.
GGTTTTAGCCTTGGTGTCTCCACTGGACTCAAAGTTAAGCACAGATTGAAAGATTTAAACCAATTGTAACTCAGCAAATTACTGGCAGAGCTCTGATTGAGTTTTAGGTATTCGTGGCTCCCAGCTCTCTGCTGTGTCCACAGGTGGAACTGAACTAATTACAAAATATCTTTGGAAGGTTCATTATTTTTAAATCCAGTATTTTGAACTTTTAGGAAGATGCAATATAGATCAGGAAGTAATGAATAATTTTATGAAAAGGTAAAATACAGATTGAGCTCCTGTAACAAGGAAATTGCCAGAGATAAAAAGTAATAATACTGCACTAGGCTGTATTTCAAGTTACCAATTACACCAATTATGTAAGACAAATCTCTTAATTTGTTCTGATTTGGAAACAACAGGGATGCAGTATTTCACTCAAAAAAACTAATAAAAATATATTTCAGGTATTCTACATCCTTCTCTAGGTTTTTATAGAGAATCTCAAGTTATGCTAATGACAGTTTACATTCTGCTTAACCACTTTATTGCAGCTAGAGGGGAGGTTTCTGTAGGTATGTTAATACCTATATATATATGTATAGTGAATAATTTGGCAGTTTTTGATGTGCTGAGTGGATGGATGTGTTGAATGGGATGGGGTGCAGAACTGATCCAGAGGAAAAGCCAGCCCTGCACATCAGTCTGCCTTTCTTTGTTGGTGCAGTCAAAAATTTCCCTTGGATGGGCTGCAGAAGTTGAGTCAATAACGATTTGTGATTTTTGAATGATAATTGTCCCAAGCACCATCCAGCTGGAGGAGCCCCTGCCTGCTCTGTGCTTTCCAGGCACAGAAGTGCAGATCCCTCACTGTTAGAGGAGAAGCTTGGACGGTCACACAGCTCAACTTCAGCCTTGGGGGAGGGTTCAGTTCCCCCTCGTGCCCACCTGCCACGCAGACATTCCCACCCTGGAGGTGTCCCAGCACCACCAGTGCAGATGGGGAGGGTGACACACGTTTTGCCCACCTTCTCTGCTCTCAGGACCTGGTGCTGGGTTGGTTTTTCTCTTTGCCCTCCACGCTGGTGCAGTTGTGGAAGCTCACAGCCTGGCTGTGCTCACGCTGTCCCTGCAGCTCCTGTCAGGGTTTGCTGGGCTCTGTTCTCTCTGCTTTCTCCCAGCCTGGGCAGGGAGCACTGCAGGCTACACACTGAGGGGCTTCCAAAACTAAGCCTCGAATCAAACACAGCAAATTAAGCCACGGCATATGCAACACATCATTTCAGTATTTATGTCTGCCGCCTCCAGCTCCGGTATCAGAAAGCCTCGGAGATGAGTGCAATAAATAGCCAGTTCACGGAGGAGTTGGCAAGATTTATTATGTTTGTGATTCTGCGCGAATAGTGTTGACAGAGCTCTTTTGACACAGAGATAGTTTGTGTGCTCAGATCACCGAGGAGAGCTGCACTTGAGAGGATTTGCCCCCAGCTGTGTCTGGATCTTTAGGTGCCTCTTACTCCATGTGTGCTGTGTTTTAAACTCTGCCATGTAGAGGGGGTTTGTGGAAATCACTTTACAGTGATTTTGTGCTGCTCTTCTGAGGTGGCAAACCCAGCCTTATCTCTTTGCCTGGTGTTCTATCACTACAATTAAGTGATAATCACTGCTGGCATTCTAAACGTGCCCGGTGTGCTGCAGTAATTAAAACACGAGGAAAGCATCCCTTGAAATTTCCAATCTGAGGCTTTGGTACGAGAGCCATGGAATCAATAGGAATTTTTTCCTTAATTTCAGTGGGAGCTGGATCTTGCCCAAATAGCACAAAGCAGCTTCCCACACTCCAGAACAAATCCAGAGGCATATGGTTGCTGTCAGGGGAACAGGTGGATGTTCATATGGCTCGAAAAGTAGCTGGAGACAGCTTGTTGCATTTTGAGAAGGTTATTCCAGGCGACTGGAATAGTGTAAAAACAGGGAGAATTTTGATGAGAAGGGTATTCCAGGCAACTAGAATAGTGCAAAAACAGGGAGAAGTGCAGCAGAGGCAGCAGAGGCAGCAGGCAGGGATAAGACAGGGATATGAGGGGAGGGAAGCCTGGCACAAAGTTCTGCAGATCTTTGAAAACGGGGAGGGAAAGCTCCATTAAATATGTGCAAGGTTTGGAGGGAAAACCGAGCATATTTGAGAGCTTTGTGGTGCTGTTTTGCCAGGGATGGAGAGACCAGGATGGTCCACACGTGAGGGCAAGCTGTCATGCAGTAGATCAGAGATCTGCTAGATCTCTTTGAGATCTATCCAAATACTAAACCAAAATATTCTGTGTAGCAAACTTCATAATGGGGGCCATTGTATTTTTGCCATTTGCAAAATGAAGGCAGTAAAGTACAATTTCAAAAATGAAGAATCCTTTGAGTATGAGAGAATTTTGTAACTGGAACTCTTAGTTTATACATGCCCAGCAATTCAGCATCTGTGATGCTAAAATAGAAATGTTAATAATTTGGGAATGCTAAATCAACACCATAGCAGTTTCTCCTCTAAAAGATGTGTTTGGGAAGATATCAGGAGACATAACCAAGCCTTGTTGCTATTGTTTAATTAACTTAGGAGAAGCCTGAAGGGTCCTCTGAAGTATTTATCTGATACAACTGCCAACCCCAAGGAATGATTTCTGTGAGAGCAAGGCCATGTTCCTCCCAGTGAAGGTGCTAACCCGTCACTCTAGTTAAAAAAAGAGAAAACCCAGCAAGGAATCCTTTCACAGTGATGGCTCAGAGGTCACTGAGAGGATACTCTTCGGTGCTCCAGGAAAATTTGGGATGCTTGTCTTTGAAACTAAATTTTCATTTAATTCTGAAAGGTAAACCTTTGAGAGTGAAGTGTAAAAGCGGATCATCCACTGGGCTTTTCCCTGGAATGGAATCCTTGCCGATGGCTGCTGGCAGTGCCCGGGACTGTCACCGGGCGCTGCCAGCTCAGCCTGCAGGATCTGTTTTACAGGGCACTGCCAGCTCAGAGTGCAGGGTCCGTGTCACCGGGCGCTGCCAGCTCAGTGTTCAGGGTCCGGGACTGTCACCGGGCGCTGCCAGTTCAGTGTTCAGGTCCGGGACTGTCACCCGGGCGCTGCCAGTTCAGTGTTCAGGGTCCGGACTGTCACCGGGTGCTGCCAGTTTTCAGCCTGCAGATCTGTTTTACAGGGCACTGCCAGCTCAGAGTGCAGGGTCCGTGTCACCGGGCACTGCCAGCTCAGAGTGCAGGGTCCGTGTCACCGGGCGCTGCCAGCTCAGTGTTCAGGGTCCGGGACTGTCACCGGGCGCTGCCAGTTCAGTGTTCAGGGTCCGGGACTGTCACCGGGCGCTGCCAGCTCAGCCTGCAGGATCTGTTTTACCAGGCGCTGCCAGCTCAGCCTGCAGGATCTGTTTTACCGGGCACTGCCAGCTCAGCCTGCAGGGTCCGTGTCACCGGGCAGTGCCCGGCACGGCGGGGGGACAGCCGCTTTCCCGAATTAACAACAATTCTCTGTACAGGGCTCGAGGGGCGGCTCGCACCCGGGCTGGGCTGCCGGGGTTTGCGTGCCTCGTTCGTTCCGGTTTGCGGCAGCACACGGGGACCGGGATCGTATTCCTAGCTCCGTTCCCAGCCCCGTTCCCGGCTCCGGCCCCATTCCCGTACCCATTTCCATTCCCGGAGCCGGTCCCGGTCCCAGCCCCATTCCTGTCCCCAGCCCCCGTTCCCGTCACCATTCCCGTCACCATTCCCAGCCCCGTTCCCGAGCCCGGCCCGGTCCCGTTCCCGTCCTCATTCCAAGCCCCGGTCCCAACCCTGGTCCCAGCCCCGTGCCCGGTATCGTCCCCATCCTCAGCCCCGGTCCCGTCCCTATTCCCATTCCCATCCCCGGTCCCAGTCCCGTCCCCATTCCCATTTTCCCATCCCCGTCCCTACCCCCGGTCCCGTCCCCATTCCCAACCCCATTCCCATCCCCGGTCCCGTCCTCATCCCCGATCCCAGTCCCGTCCCCATTCCCATTTTCCCATCCCCGTCCCTACCCCCGTTCCCGGTCCCATCCCCATCCCCATTCCCATCCCCGGTCCGGCTCCCGGCGCAGCTCCAGCGCCGCCTCCCGGCTTCCCGCGGCACAGCTCGGGATAAACCCGGGTATTTGGGACTTTTTTCCGCCCAGCGGGGGCAGATGGCTCTGAGGAGGGGCAGACGGGTGCGGACAGTCCTTTCCCGGTGCCCACGGCACAGCGGAGCCTCCCGAAGCCACTCGTGCCCCTCGCTCCCTCGCCAGCAACGACACCGGCAAGCGAGGTGGAAAATACACTGGGAAAATATTCACCAAATATTTACCCAGGAACTGCTTTTCAGTGAGGGGAAAGGGTTCCCACTGGAAGGTGGAGGTGAGGACAGAGACACAGCTCAGGAGTGGCTCAGGGATCCTTCTGCTGGGAGGCTGACAGCATATTCCCAGCAGAAAAACCATATAATAATCATATATATATACAGAGAGAGAGAGAGAGAGATGGATGGATGGATAGATAGATAGATAGATAGATAGATAGATAGATAGATAGATAGATAGATAGATAGATATAGATAGATAGATAGATAGATAGATAGATAGATAGATAGATAGATAGATAGATAGATAGATAGATAGATAGATAGATAGATAGATAGATAGATAGATTAGATAGAGGTGTAAATGGAAACAGTGCATCTGGAATGACAAGCAGCCTAAAGGAGAGGCTCTATGGACCAGCCTGGTGCCCTGAGGGATGTCAGATACTGTGTTGGATGGCAAGGTAAAAGAAATCCAGCACCCACATAAAATGTGATTAAATATGTATTTTTAAGTTAAAGCAGGATGATTTATGGTGAGGCTAGGTGAGTTTTTGGTCCTGTAATTGTTTCTGGCTGTCCTCTGTCAATGCAGGAGCTTTTCCATGGGATTCAACTGGTACATGCAGCTCCCACCCAGTTTAGGAGCACAGTCATAGTTTCCACTCCAGTGTTGCGTGCAGTATGGAAATGTCACAGAAGTTATCTTGGGCTGACAAAGCCGAGTAGTTGGGAAATGTTCTTATAAGGAAAGTAACAAACACACTTGGCTAAAATCTGCAGTGTACCCCTCCCTGGCAGTCTGGGTATGGCTTTTGCCCCAAAGCAGGAGGCAGCGAGCCCAGGCCCGGGCAGAGGGTGTGCCAAGGCCCTTGTCAGCCTCTGCACCTGCTGTGTTTTGGGGTTTTGCCTTCCAGGAGCAGGGCTGATCCTGCACAGCTGGTTCACACGCAGCCAGAGCACTGAGAGCTGTGCCCCAGCCCTCATCTCCCCGAGTGGCCGCAGCCCACAGCACCCAGGGTGTGTTTGGGGTGGCTCTGTATTGTAGGGTGACAAACAGAGACCTGCTGGTGCAAACAGTCCCAGCCTGACGCTGCTCGGTCAGCACCTGTTACAGGAGTGCAGAGCTTTGCCTTCTCCCATTCTCTCCGAGAGTAGCGTGTGTGGGCTCAGGGAGGGGTCGGGGGTCTGGAGCCGGGCAGGAGCAGTGCCCTGATTTGGCGTTTCTGAGCCCGGCACTCTCCTGTCCTCACCTTTCCTCTTATCACCTACTCCTGCCACCTTGCTTGCTGTCCCCAAGAGCTCTTGGCCTCCCAGCTGCTCCCGCAGAGCAGGAACACGGAGCCAGGCAGCCCCTCCTGGGTCCCGATTCCCGCTGTCCGTGTCCCCGGCGCTGAGGTCGGGATTTTCCATCCCGGGGAGGCGGCGGCGCTGCCGTTCCGCTGCTCTGCCGCCAGAGAGCGGGCGGGCATTTCCAGCGCCGCGGGACCGGCCTGGGGCCCCGGCACATCCCGGGATATCCCCGTGGCACCGGGACCCCGGGATATCCCTATGGCACTGGGACATCCCCATGGCACCGGGACCCCGGGACATCCCCATGGCACCGGGACCCCGGGACATCCCGGGACATCCCTGTGGCACAGGGACCCCGGGATATTCCTATGGAACTGGGACATCCCCATGGCACCGGGACCCCGGGACATCCCCATGGCACCGGGACCCCAGGACATCCCGGGACATCCCCGTGGCACAGGGACCCCGGGATATTCCTATGGCACTGGGACATCCCGGGACATCCCCATGGCACCGGGACCCCCGGGACATCCCCATGGCACCGGGACCCCGGGACATCCCTGTGGCACCGGGACCCCGGGACATCCCCATGGCGCCGGGACCCCCGGAATATCCCTATGGCACCGGGACATACCGGGACATCCCCATGGCGCCGGGACCCCGGGAATCCTCTCCGGGACATCCCGGGACATCCCCATGGCACCAGGACCCCCGGAATCCTCACCGGGACATCCCTGTGGCATCGGGACCCCCGGAATCCTCTCTGGGACATCCCGGGACATCTCTACAGCGCCCGGAACCCTCCCCGGGACATCCCTGTGGCACCGGGACCCCTGGAATCCTTCCCGGGACATCCCGAGACATCCCTATAGCACCGGGAGCCCCGGAACCCTCCCCGGGGCATCCCGGGATATCCCTATAGCGCCAGGACAGCGCTGAATCCTCCCCGGGACCTCCCGATACCGTCGGGACCCCTCCGGTGCTGCCGGGATCGCCCCGGTACCGTTCCTTCTAGACAATACTTACTGCTTTCTTCCTCTTCTTTTTAAGTTACTGCTTTTACCCAATATAAAACTCTTACTCATTCCAGGGGACTTTACTCCTGTGCATGGGCAACAAATTCTTCTGGCCAAGACTTCAATTATTAATAAATACATATACAATTTAAAAGCTATTTACATTTGACTTACGTATTTTCACCTCCTGCAGCCTCACTCAGAGCAATGTGAAACGATTCCATTGCAGTCACATCTCCAGGAGGTAAGAACAGTTTGGCTCAATTCAATTTGTTAAGATAATAAGTAAAAACATACTTAGCCTAATGGGTGAAATGATTTTATCTCGACAGAACAATCTCTGGTATCACCCAGTGAGATGGTCCATGTGAGGGGCAGAAATGACAGCTTCTTCCTCCTTTCACCCACAATGATTCCTCAGTGAAGAGTGGAACTCTGATGCCTCAGATTTTCTCTGTCTCTAATTTAGGTCTAGCTCTGGCAATCAGAATAAGCAATTTTGGTTTGGAAAAGTTCAGCAGAGATAAAGACTTGTACCATGGAGGAGAAATTTAGATCACAACAACACTGAATGCTTATTCCTGCTTGATTTCTGAAATAAAAGGTGAGGTAAGGAGGAACAGGAGTGGGAGCTGTGTGAGGTTCTCACTCAGCCCTCTGGGACACTCACCAGCCACTCCATTGGGAATAACAAATAACAGCATCCCTTGATTCTCCTCCAAGAGTCTTGGACTGATTGCAGCAGGATTACACATTGTCCCTGGGTTACAAACATCCCCACAGAAAAACAGGATTATGTGGTCCTCTCCATTTAAACCATGGGGAAGGACTGGCCCATGAGATGAAAGAGATTTTTCTTGCTGGGAATCAGGATTTCCTGAGGCCAGGGCTTAGCAGAGCTCTTGCAGTGGCGCTGGTGTAAGCTGTGCCCAGGCTGCCCCTGGCACAGGGCTGTGCTGGCCCACGAGGGCATTGCACTGCCTCTTCTCAGCCAGAGCAACACCCACGAATCCTTCCTCACCTGCAGGGCCAGGGCTTTGCTCCAGATCCCTGCTGGGGCCATCCTGAACAGGGATGTGAAGGAGGTGAGTGAGGATAAGTAGGTTTTTACTGATTGTCTTAGGAAATTGAATTGAGCCAAATTGTCCTTTCCTCCTGGAGATGTGACTGCAATGGAATCGTTTCACATTGGTCTGAGTGATAATTTAATACATAATTTAAGTAAAATTTAAACAGCTTTTGTATTAATTAATAATTGAAGTATTTTCCAGAAGATTTTGTTGCCCATGGACAGGAGTAAAGTCCCCTGGAATGAATAAGAATTTTATAGTGGGTAAAAGCAATAGCTTAAAAATTCTGTGTGTTGGCACTTCTATGGAGGCAAGGCTGATCCCTCCACAGAAACTGAAGCCACACTTAAAAATTCATGATTTCTCTCTTCTCAGGTCAAGTGTACTGCATTGCCATTGGGAGGAAAGGTCGTGTGATGGATAAATCACAAAAGCAGCTCTGAACATCTTTTCCTGTTTCCTCCCTGTCGTGTAACATTGACCAGGGGTTTTAATCAATGCACATTCTCAGGGGATATAAATGAGCACAGCTCAGCTGTTCCCTGGGTAAGGCATTTATTTCCTGGGAATCTGGTACTGTCTTAGGTCCTTGTCTTTGGCTTGGGGATACAATTACTTTTGTGGGAGGATATTGAAAAGTTCTGGGTTTTGTCATTAATTTAAGATTATCCAATTATAGGATATTATAAAATTTGCAGATTCTGCCTTGAAGGTTTTAATCTCAGATTTGTGTATTACTTTGATACATTTAGATAAATATTGTAACAAAACCCTCATTTACTTTCTCAGAAGTGCTTTTATAATGACTGTAGGGAGCTCTGTGTTAATATTTTTAATTCTGTGTTAAAGAGCTGATCATAACTAAAGTAGGGAATATATTTTTCACTTTTCACTTAGATTCTTTTCATTGCAAGGTACCAAATAAACTCAGCATTCCAAAAAATAGAACGGGCAAAAACAGTTGGGCTACTTAAAAAATGCCATGAGAGATTAGCAAAGTATATTTAGACACAAACCATATGCAGACAAGAAAGAACCAGGACAAATCAAGAGTTTTAGCAGGTAAGCAGCCACCCAGCAGCTTGTGTCGGATATCAAAGAGGCACAGACTGTAAAACAGCATCCTGCAGCTGGCAGCAGGTAAAAATCTCCCAATAAAAGCTGGATCATCCCTCTTTGGTTTCACAAGCTGTCCTGGGCAGTGGTTACAAAATTGAGTTGTAAGCATCAAAAGGAGACTGGAGTGGTCCCAGAGCTCCTCTGTGAGTGTGCCTGGGTGCTGCCAGGGCTGGGGTGTTGTGGTGGTGACTAACAAACACAAATCCACATTTAGAATTCTTCACACAAATTCTTCCTTTAGAACAATCTGACTCTCAAATCGTTATTCAAACAATTGATCTTCTTTTTATACTTTTTTTCAACAGGCCACTCTCATTGGTAAGAGTGCTAGAACTCTTCACCCTGTTGGTTAAAACTGAAAGGCATAAAGTCCATCTTACAGAAAAGAAGCTGAAACATTAAGCTCGTGGCAAAAACACTGCACTGTTTATGTCAAACCTTGTGAGAACAAAGTCTTCTTAAACCAAAGCATCACGAAGAAACTGAGCTTAGAAACTCAGAAGTAATAGGTTTAGGAAAACTAGATTACAGAGGGGCCCCTGCCCTCCTGGGAAGGCTCTCTGTGCTTCACCCAGGGCTCACACTCACACTGAGAGGTAAAGGCAGCAGCTCCAGGGCAATTCTGCTTTATTCTCAGCATCCTTAATAAGGGTGACATTCCCAATTCCCCTAAGAATGCTAATTCCCAAAATAACACCAAAAATTAAGCCTATTGCTAACTGATTAACACATGAAGTGAAAAAACCCCAAACCTATAAACCTAATTTTTGTTTATATGCACACATATAGTAATATAATAGGAGAGAAAAATGCTATTTATTGTTTATGCTTTTATCTAGTTTTCAACTGCTTTAGCTTGTTTTCAGGATCCTTCACATTTCAATTCCTGATGTAGGTGAGCAGCAATGTTAGGAGACAATTCCATGCAGGCAGGAAGAATATGCAGTGCATCTTTTATGGAGATATCCCTCATCTGGTGGTTTCCCAAACTGGAATGGAGGTCACTGACTTCCCATGTGCAGGATGGGTCTCTATTTAGGGAGGGCAGGGTTTCTGTTACTATGTGAAATTCAGTGGTGGTTACAGAATTATTGTCTAAGGTTAAATTTATTCCTCTGCCTCCCAATACCTGTGGGAATCTATTGGTGCCTGAGGGCAGCATTTCTGTGTTTAGGAAAGGCACAGCAGGGAAAATGTCAGGTGACTTTTAAGGCACTTGGAATAACTCTGCTGACCCTGGTGGAAAGCCCAGGGCCAAAAGGTGGAAGGACCTGATGCAGCTCAGGCTACTCTGACAAAGAATTGGATCACAGCCTCTATAAATTAAGGTCAGCACAGCTGGAAATTCTGTAAAAAGTGCAGCAGCTTGGGCAGATGTTGCTCCAGCTCCCAGGCAGGAGCAGGTCCCCAGAGCCTGGGGAGGTCTGGGACAGCCAGGACCACTCAGCTCCCCAAGGAAAAGCCAAACCCAGCACCTCCCTGGAGACAAGAAGAGCTGGAATTATCAAGAAGACAAGAAGAAACTGAATTATCTGCTTTGGGAGGAGAATGGGCAAAAGAGGAGCCTCTTAATTCAGCCCCTTAGCTCAGGGTAGAAGAATATTAGCAAAAAAATAGCCAGAGTTATTTGTCTTCCCTGCCAATGCCTCTCATCAGTGATTTCTTTCTTTTTCCTTCTTTTTCTCTCCCCCAAGTTTCACACAAAGCTCCATCTTTAGGATTAGCTGTCTACAGGCAGCTCTTTGTATTCAGCTGAATTTAGGATTATGGCTGAGCCATAAAAGGGGAGAAAGGTGACACTGGAGAGTTTCTGCAGCTGTAAATCTTGAAATATTCAGACCCATGACTTTTTTGTAGCTGGCAAATGCCGAGTGAGGCATATCTGGTCAACACTGGGGCCCAAAACTGGTTGGATTTCACAGAAGAACCTGCTGTGAGTCTCAGGTTTGCCTGGCATCAGATGCTTTTAAGGAGATCTTTCAGGTCAGATGCTGAAATACTGGTTTTATTTGCTGCTGTCTGCAGTGATTGCCAAGAGGTTTCACACTGGTCTCCAAACAGTCCTGAGCTGGTGATAGTTCTGGAATACTCAGATGTGCTTTGACTGAGGTGCAAGGACATGTGTGTGATGAGTTAAATCTGTCTGAAAAGGTTAAATGGGCTGGGGCTGTGCAAACCAGCCCGATCCAAGTTCCAGTTCATCACTGGATTGGTGTGAAATCAAACATGATTTACAGACACATCTGTTTTGATTAGCAGATCTTGAGGTGAAGGGGATCCTGGGTTTTTACCCTGCCACAGGCCTCCCCCCTGGAATTTTTCAGCTGGAAATCATATTTATGCAAGTGAGTCTCATAAAGGCGATGCATTTTAACTCCAAAGTTCATGTCTTTAGTGTTCAGAGACAGGAAGGCAGCCTGAGATGTGGTTTCTCCCCATATCTAATGAGCATTATTACGAGGAAATCTTCTACTGGATCAGATGCTTCCAATGAGTCTTTAAAAGGCTTTGGATGTATTTAACAGGGTACCAGAGCTCACCACAAACGGGAAGAGGAAAAAATTTATGAAGTCTGAGGCTTTGTCACCATGGTGACATCTATTTGAGTTTGGAAGCTGCATTAGTTTGAGCTCACAGATTTTTCTTTTCCTGTCATTAAAGGCACGCCTCTTATCCTCTCAGTTCCCTCCTCCTTCTCTTCTTACCCCACAATGACTGCATTTGAAAACTAAATTTCCTTTCAGGGAAAAAAATACACAGGATAAATTACCTCCATCCATTACTGCCTCCAGCAAGCTGCAGCTGCTGAGGTCCATTTCCAAGTGGACTTCATGTATAAAACGAGAGAAAAAAAATCTCTTTTCCGTGCCATGCAGTTGAACTGCTATGATCAGATATGTCCAAGTGTGAGAGGCCTTTAATGATCACAGGGCTGACCACATTCACTCCCCAGGATTAGGTGGAGTTCACAGCAGAGATGGATTTGACCCAGGAAAGAACATCAGTGGTCTTTTGGGTTTGCTTTGCAGAGCACGCAAAGAAGCATTTCAAAGGCTTGTGGTACAACATAACCCTGACTTCAACTCTGGCTTTAATGGCTACTGGGAAGATGACAAGGACCACACTCTTTGGGAATCTGTCACGGGGCGAGAAGCCTCAAAACCACAGGGCCCAGTGCAGGCAGAGATGAAGCCTCTGCAGCCCACACAACTGCAGTGGCAGCTGTCAGAGGATGCCAGAGCGAGCCCTGCTCTGACAACTGCAGGGCAGAGAGGCTGGAGCACAGCTTGCAGGGGAAATGCTCCTTTGATGAAGAGCCAGAAGGGCTGACTGCTTGCCTTCAGGATGAGCAGGCTGTGCTGGAGATGCTGCTCAGCTCCCACAGCAGCCCTGCAGTCAGCACGGATGGGTGGCAGGGCAGGAGCCCTGATCCATAGGCAATGGCACTTAGAGAAGTGGGAATCCATGAATTTGGGTGTTTCACTTGTCAGAGGGAGAAGCCAAGCTGTGGTTGATGGGTAGAGGAGGACTGGGCTTATTCATTTGCTAATGGTTTTCTGTGCACTGGGAATCTTGGTCTGACACAGTAGGAATTCTGTGCTAGCACTTGGTTTAGCAGGAGTTTTCTCCTCTGCACTGACCAGCATCACCCATCATCCCTCCCCGCCTCCCCCTGTGCTCCCAGTCTAGCTCACTCTCAGTAACACGTATTTTATTAAATTTGGCTGTGAGAATGTCACCAATTATGAAGGGGAAAGCAAGAGTGAAGGTTAGGGAGGAAAGGTGAAGGTTAAATTCAGACATTCATGGGTTTATGGGGCAGTTTGTCCTCAAATCAAAGCCAGGCATTCATGTCGAGCTACGTAAACAGGAATAAACACTCATGTGAAAGTCACTTAAGAAGCAAAAACCCATAAGAATGTTTGCTACAAAATACGTGCTTTCTTCTCCCTCCCTTCCCCTCCTCCTGGCCCCACGGAAGGAGATTGCTCAGAGTGTGTTTCCAGCCTGGACAATGTGATGCCTCCAAAGATAAAGACAAAACCATCCCTGCCACAGACACATTTCATGCTCTGAAGGCTGAGCCACTGCTGCCAGCACAGCCTCAAAAAACAGCATAGGATTCCAGAGCCCTGGGGTTAGGGCACACCCCAGTCCTTCTTGAGGTGCCCAGTGATATTTTTCCTCAAGACCACACTCTATAAAGCTTAAGCTCAAAGTTTTGGGAAGAAATGAGAAAACTGGTGAGAACAGATTTTTTTTTTTTTTTTTAAAAAAAAGCAAATTAATCTCAGATCCTCAGCTACCTTTTATTTACCAAACAGAAGAAGTTTCTCTGTGTGATACATTTCTTAAATTATAGGTTTCCCATTTCCTGGCATCCTAATAAAGTCTAGATGAATGATGAGAGAGTCTGCTGGGAGAATGAGTAAACATCTCCTACTGTCTGGAATGCAAGACGACTACTGTCTTATCCTTTGTTACAGGTTGTTAAGACAAAATTACCCTATATATCAACAGCACTGTCAATGAAATTAGAAAGGGCATTCTACCTCCACACTGCCCCCGAGGGTTTGAGGAGGGAGGAGGGAAGGCAGTTGTTTCTTTGTTTATTTTGGTTTTCCTTTTGCAGTGAAAAAAAAGGAAGAAAAGGGATTTGGTTTGGTTTGGGAAGAGGAGAAGCTTTATTTTGTTTCTTTTTAATGCAAATGAAAAAGAGGAGAAAAGCCAAGGAGGGTGTGCAAGACGGGTTCGGGATGTGCAAGCAGGAGAGGGGAACATTATGGTTTGATGAGAAATCCCCCAGGACTGGCTGAACTCAGTGAACTCAGTGGCAGCAAAGCTCGGGCACAGGGAGCCCCTGGAGCTGCAGGTGTTGGCTCCAAGCAGGGCAGAGCCCTGAGCCAAGGCCAGCCCAGGGCTTTGGTCCCCATGGAGAGTGGGCAGGGGGCTGCTGTGTCAGCTGCAGTCTGGGGAGTCTTGCACATCCCTGTACCCACCAACCTGGCCCTGCTGGGTCTTTCATCAAATCTTGCTGCTGGTGCAGTTTCCCAGATCTTTAGAGAGAAGATCTACCTCTCCTGGGTTCTCTGGAAATGTGAGTGTCCTGAGTGTGCATTTGATTGACAAAATACCAGGAAACACTGCATGTGAACTCCCTGTGCCCATGGAAATCCAGTGTTGACCTGTTTTCCTTGCAATTAGGCTGTATCACCAAATTCCCTGGTTTAGATTTGTTATATTAACTGTGTCTTCAGCTGTCGCTGCCCTTGAACCCCAGAGCCATGACAGTGGGATCCAAAACTTCAATCCCATTGCCTCTTTTCCACAAAAAAATTTGATTTTCCATTCCAGACACGTCTCCCAGGTGATCCCTAAGCTGCAGGAGGTGCTGGGCTGTGGTGGAGCTCCAGGGTTTCTTGTGGAGGGACAGGGCTCTAGTGCAAGACAAAGCCTCATCACATCCATGTCCTCTTTTATATCCACGTCAGCTTCTGTTACAATCTCATTCCTTTGCCCTTTCATTCTGGTTTTCCTGAGCACTTTGGATTGCTCCTTTTTAAAAAAATTTTAAACAAAGTTGTTCATTCATTTTTGAAACTCAAACATTTCACACTTTAAATATTTTCATTTCGAAATCAGAAAAATAATTTAACTGAAAACAATACTGGAGAAAAGCTGGGCATAAAATGCTGAATTTGAGTGAGAAATGCTCTTGGACCCACAGGGAATTCCTGAGTTCCCCCATCCCATCTTGGAGTATGTCAGAAACTTTACATGTCACTCTCCTGCACTTCCCTGTGTGTGTGCACACACATCCACGGGAGATTTTTCTTTGACAAGCTGTAGGGCTTTACTACAGATTTTCCATCCCTTGCCATGTCAAGGAGAAAATATCTTAATGCTCTATTCACAAAACCCTTTTGGCTAGTTTCCATCTGAACGCTATGCTTGTTTGCAGAGGCAATTCAGAGGGGAGTTCATAAAACCTTGTTTTGCCTGAATTTGTGAATGTCTGCCCACTGCACGGTCTTAAAATGAAATTACACTGGAAAAGGGGCTGTTTTGGGATGCACACATTTTGCACATACCCTTTAAATAACTCAGATATGTTTTCTAAGGGGGATGTTTTTCCTGTGCACTGAAGGCCACGTTTGCACCACCTACAAATTTCTTCAGCTTCAAAACAGCACTGAGCAAACAGCTGAGGGTTTGGCCAGCTCAGTGTTTCCAGCACTTGGATCTTCCCGTTGGAGAGATCCCTCAGCAAAGGACAACTCCTGCTTTAATTCTTGCTGCTCACTTCCAGCAGAAAATCCTTCTCCTGCCTCTGTTCCCAGCCCAAATCTGTGATAATGGGGACAAAGCCTCTTCTCTGCCCAGCCCTGCCAGGAGCAGCCAGCCCAAAACGGATGTTTGCCTGCATTAATCAAACACACAAAATGTGCAGCCTGAACTGTGCACAGAAATGAGTGGAAAAAGTGCAACCTGACCGCAAAAGTATTATTTTATAAATAAGGTCCTTTAGTAGTAGTTAATTGGATACACATTTTGCTGGATTCATGGAACATTAAAAACTATCATATCCGAATTGACTGACTGAGTTCAGGTTACATCTCCAAATTGCCAGTGACCATTCTGCCTCGCAACATCAGATCCTGGGTTCAGCAATCTGGCTCGAGGGCCTTTTTTAAGTACATGGCGCTTTTTTCTTTTTTTTTTTTTTTCCCCCTAATAGAGATTGATTTAGTGAATGTTTAATGGCCCCATAAATCACTCAACATGCCCAACTCGCATACAAATTCTGCCAAAAAAAAAAAAAAAAAACAAAAAAAAGAAAAAGTTTTCAAGGAAGCAGATGCCTTGTTGGTGGAACCAATTTGCCTTGCTCTCTGCGTGTGCATCAACCCACCATTTCAAGAACCTCCTTATAAAAATGTCCTGCCCTCCCCAGCAGCCTGCACGTTGGTCATTTTCTCTGGGGCTGCTTTCTGACCATGCCAAGTCAAACTCTGGCGATTCCCCCCGCTGTGCCCGTTCTGTTCGAGCGCCTTTTGGACCAGCAATAAATAAATTCATTGTGCCTCTCCACCAGGAGAGAGAGCCGGGGCTGTGCCTGCCCTTGTGAAGATCTATTGTGTGCAAAGCGCTGCGCCGTCGGATGGCGTGGGTCATTTTTCATTACCCCACTGAGGATGCAGCTCAAAGCAGAGGATTATAGAAACTCATTTCCTTTGGTTGGGGGGGGGGGGGGGGGGAAAGAGAAAAAAAAAAAAAAAAAAAAAGAGTTAACATTCAATAAACTCGAGGGCTATGACGCAATGTGGCCCTCAGAACCTTCCGAGCAGAGCTGTTAATAGCTTCCTTTCCCAGGACGAGGGTTTGCCCCGCTCACTTATCGACTTTGATGCATTAGTAAAAGAAAATATCAACCCCTCATAACTCTCAGAAATGATACAATACATCACTTAAAAGTAAGCTAGGATCAACACATTGTTAACTGTTTGATCTCTCGAGTCAAAATTAATGATAGGTGTTTTGCACACAAAAAAAATGAATGTTAAAAGCCTATTTAAGCTAACTAAAGACATCCCCACAACATCAGGGTTGAATTGGAGGTGATTTCCTGCAATGCAGCTGTTATAAGTTTATCAGTCTGCGGGTGGCAGTAACCAGTAATCATAACCAGATTGCAGAGGGGTGGGATGGAACTTATCTTTAAATAGAAGATCTATCTAACTAACTACAGAAAGCCGGTTGGGAACTAAGTCCATGGTATTATTCACTAGAACACCCAAGGGTCTGGGAGCAGCCAGTTTTCTGTATATTTTAAAGAAATGAAATGATTCTGAAGGTTTAACTGCTAGGCAGGGAGAAACCAAGGTTCATAATGATTAACAGCAGACCTCCTGCGCTCTTGTACTTGCAGCATTTGCACAATGATGATAGCTAATAAGAAATGGCATTAAGAAATGACTTCAACTTTCTCCACTGAGATAGTTGCCATAGGCTGTCGATGAACTTTTAGCTCATTCTCTTGTGACATGGAAAGGAAAGATCTGAAATGCAGCATATACTTCAAGCAGAAAAGCGATTGAAAAAATTCCAAGAAATCTCTGTGAAGAGCCAAAGAGCAGCGTTGCGCTGCGAGACAATGCCTCTGGACAATTACAGCCTGTTAGTTTTAATGCAGCTCCAATTGCTTCCGTCTGCAGCTAATCTGACCACTGGAAACAGGCACTTTTGCAATGCCCTTTAATTTTTCTGATTTGTGTGTGGGCGGTATCTGTTGGTATTAATATGACTCTTTTCCGGATTGAATTAGGGAAAACAAGATGAGCTTTCAAAGGAGCCTCAACTCTCTTGGAGAAACGTGAACTGCAGAGCAGGGGATCCACGTGGATGGGCTGGGTCTGTCCTGAGTGCCTGGTGTGCAAATACAGGGAGGTCCCACGGATCCCCAGCAGCCCCCTACAACCTCTTTAGCCATCCCTGCTCCTGGTTTGGTCAGATATTTCAGGTATTCCAGCTCCATCTTTGGAGCTGTGCCCACAGCCAGCAGGGATTCCCTCAATTCCCAACTTTCTGAGCCCTTCAGATCCACTTTTTTCTGTGGGTGAATGGATGTCTTAAACAGCTCATGAGTGAGCCAAGATTTTCTTCCATTCCTAAAGTCAGGCAAAAGCACATTTGGTTTTTAAACTGACCCTAGTTTGCAGGAGGTGCTGTGGGAGCCTTTCCCAGATCCAGCTCTCTCCCCTTGTAGGGATTGTCTTGTGCCTACATTTAAACCTGGCTTAAGGAAACCACAGCTCTAAAGAAGTTCAAATTTGTTTTTATTTTTTTGGTTTTTTTTTTAAATGAGGCTGAAAAATGGCAAACATAAAGTTCTAATAAAAACGAATGTATTTTTAAAAATTCTTCACACAGCTTTCCTTCAGATTCTGCTGCAAATTTAAACCTAAAATAATTCTTCCCCATGCCTGACATCTGTACATTATTTATACAACACCTTTCTTCATAGAGGTTTTTTAATTATGACTCCAGAGGTGTTTTTTTCAGTGGAGAAAAAGGAAATTATTGATAAAACTGTAAATTTGAAATACATTTCAATTAAGACCCTTAGTCATTTCCAGTTTTTTTTTGTTTTCCAAGCCTTACTCAACAAAACCTCGTAATTATTTCTCTATGGTGATGGGATCAGCTCACTCTGTTCCTCTCCCTGAGAGGCCTATAAAACCCTCAGCTGGCAGATCTGCAGCAGGCTGAGAGATGGGACACATCACAAATATCTGGAGAGGATAAATTTTCCATTGAACAAAGTACCAGAGAGGCCCCTGCATTGCCTGCATGGGGACAGGTGGATGGAGGCCAAATATTTCATGATTTTTGACTTGCTGTGTGATTTCTGCTGTGGCAGTGACCCATTCCAGGCCAGCCTGGCTCCTGGGCTGGGCAGGACCTGTGGCCACTCTGTGTCTGCTCACTGTGGTCACTCCAGGCTCCTTGCCACGACCTCTGCCCCCTGCATGCAGT
Organism: Sitta carolinensis; assembly: GCA_032173965.1. Lineage (NCBI taxonomy): Eukaryota > Metazoa > Chordata > Aves > Passeriformes > Sittidae > Sitta > Sitta carolinensis. The sequence goes on along the minus strand of CM063300.1, from coordinate 12,270,637 downwards.
GCTTTGTGTCCTTTACAGCTCATCCCATCACAGCCATTCCTTCCAAAATCGTGCAAAACTAAAATTTTACAGACAGGGAAATTATGGCATTGATGGGTGAGGCCTCCTGCCCAGTAATGCAGTGGATGGTGTGAAAGAGAAACCAAGGTCCAGCTCCTTCCACATCATACTGAGTTACGTTTGGTTAAAGGACAGAAATGAGAGTGGAAATTATCAATATTCAATACAGGAACTTTTGCCAGAGCAGGTCCTGAAATTCTCTGATGTGTAAATCACTTGAGTTACAGTAAGGGTCACGTTAAGACATTGTGTGGTTTGCTGGAATCCTTAGATTCACAAACCCCCTGTTAAAACCCAGCCCTGTGCAGGTGTGGGAAATGCTGCCCATCCATCTGAACTGGAGGGAGATCTCTGCAGAGAATGGGGGACTGGCAAACAACCGGTTAAGTGTCAGGGGCACTGTCACTCAGTGCCTGCTGCACTGCAGAGTGCTGGATTCCTAAATGTGGGGCCCAGATGCAGAGAGAACAAAGCCCACATGAAAGTGGTGCTGATCACCCCAGCTGTGGCTCTGAGGAAGAGGCAGAAGGCTCACACAGGGCTGGGACAGATAGCACAGCCAGCAATCGCTTTTGCAAGGCACATGTGAGGGGGAAAAGGTTTCTGTGCCTCCAGCAAATCTCCTCGTGTGCAGCCTTGGGCATCTGAGGCCATTCCTGCACACCCGCACCCTGGGCAGGGCTCCCATCCCCTCTGCAGATGTGGGGCCACCCAACCTCCTAGACCAGCCTGGGAGAGGACTGTTTTGGGAGCAATCCCTGCTAAAATGAGCCATGAGGTGTGAAAAAACCTGCCTTTGTTCCACCAGGCTTTCCAGGGCACCAGTGATTTCACCGGGAGCTCCCCAGTGCCCAGCTGGACTTGTGAAACAGCCCCAAAGATGCTTGGACAGGCTGATTCTCTGGCTCTGCCTGGCTGTGGGAGCCCCAGGAGAGGGAGACAAGACAGAGGCAGGTTGTCCCCACGGTAATGTAGGGCAGAAAGTGCCCTTGCAGAGGGGTCAGGGGTGTGGGTGGCTCCTGGTGGCCAGCGAGGGCTCTGAAAGCTGTGTGAGAAGGAGCCATGAGGTGAAGGTGATCACCACCTCATTAGTGAGGTCTTTGGGGCTGGAGCCGGGGAGAAGGGCAGAGAGAGGCCCCTTAGTCCATGTCACCTGGGGAGACACAACGAACTCCAAAATGTGGGTAAATTATCACCAAACCAGGTGAAAAGCAGGAATTCCCAGGAAGGACTGAGCTGTGGGATTTTGAACCGGTCACTGAGAAGTTGAGCTGAGTTTGGTTCTGGGGCTTGGTTAGAGAGTCCAGAGTTTGTTCTAAGGTTTTGTGGCCTCTGGTACTTTGCTGACCTCAGAAAGGTGGGAGTTCTCTTCTCCCTGGAAGGACAAAATGCTGGTGCTATCTTGATGTCCCAGCCTACCTCTCTTGAGAGGAGTGCATGGAGAAAATGCAAAAGGTGACCTCTGATACTGGAGAGGTTTCTTTGTGCATTACTTGACTTAAACATTGATTTGGTCTTTCGAGAGAGGGGGATGTGGCTCGTGTAGCCCTTTGGCCCTCGTGTGTCACAGCTTTCTTGCCACCTGGGGATGTTGGGAGCTGACAGCTCCGTCCCCTGTCAGCGGTGCCAACTCTCTGTGAGCAGCAGCCCTTGGATCTGGGGCTGCCAGAAGTGTGGGTGAGACTGGAAATAACCTTTGCCTGTAGTCAAAGGTAGTCAGGAGTGGTGGTGGACATGACTTCACCGTGCCCACTGCTCAGCATGAGTAACCAGTTCCATGCATTTCCATGCCAGCCATTAATTTCCAGATGCAACGACTAGCACGGTATTTTCCATTTCCAGATCGTGTTTGTACTGGCATGATTTAAAATACTTTGTAATTACAGTGGTTCCTATAGTCAAACTGCTAGAGCAATGCAGGGTGCTTGGAAGTTCTTCTTTAACCAGCAATTTCGGTAATGACAGTAATTCACATAATCTATCTTTGTGGCCTTGTGGCTTTCAGAAGTATAGCCCTTCTTTTTAATTCTTCAGAGATGCAGCCCTATCTCTATATATAGCTCAGTGGATATCTGGTATTCTAGATGTGTTAAAACAAACTCCACTGAGGAATTCCAGTCCCATCACCACAAACTTTCTGATGCTGATGCTGCTGTTAATGCAATTGAGGAAATGGCAGAAGAAAATGGACTGGGGAGGGGGGGCATGGCAGTTTCTCCTCAAAGATGAGGAGGCCTCAACAAATACAACTTCAGGCAGCAGTGGAGCTTCATTTTGGCTGACAACTCACAGCACAATAAGCAGTTTTGGCAGCCAAACGTGACAACATCGTACTGAACAGGGAAAATCCTTTAGTTTGGGGGAGATGGTTGAATCCCAAGGCTGCTCTCATTTACTGTTTAGAGTAACAAAGATGCTTCTAAATTACTTGAGGGAGAAACTGCTCAGACAGATCAGAGGCAGACATCTCCCTCCGTGTGCAATTAGATGTGCTGCCTCCTTTGAGAAGGGGCCAAAGCAAATGGGAAGCAGCAATTAAGGCAGACACCAGCAATGAGGACCTAAAGTACAGGGCACAGTGTTTATCAGCTGTGGCTGCACAGAAAAGGGCTTTAATTTGACTGGGGAGGGAAGAGCTGTAGCTCAATATTTTTGTGAATTGATTAACTGTTATTTTTCCCAGAAGATCCTCATGTGTGCAGGGCGGGAGGGACAGATGTTGATTAAATGTAAACTTCTCTGCAAATGCGTGTGTGACCTCTGGCATGTTGTTCATTTACACTCCCTTCAGAGGCAGGGAAAAGAGCTGGGGAGGGTTTGCCATGCCTCTGTCCAATTAACCTGTGTGTTTTCAACCAGAGGCTGACAAAACTGGGGGATCCTGAGCCTAGAACAAGCCCCTGAGGTCATTATTCTCATTCTGGCAATTAATCACCCTAAATCATTTGCTTTTTAAGCTGTAGGAGCAGTAAATGCAGTCTCTGATATGCCAGGGTCAGGCCCAGACGGTGGCAATCCTTGTGATCTGTCCCACCTCTCCATTTGCTGAGACTATTTTAAGAGGAGGCAGGTGAATCACAGACTTGATGCATTCCTGGTCTTCTGCCTCTGCTGATAAAGGGAACGAGGACACTTGAGGAGTCACCAGGGTATGTCTGACACATGGTCTGGAGATGAAGCAAAAGCCACTCCAGTATCCTGCAGTGCCAGCAGAGATGTTTTTCTTTTCATTTTCTGAGAGGTGCTGCAGCAGAAAACCAGATCTGCTTCCTCAAAGACCGTCCCTCCCATCTGGAGAACATAATATTTGACCCGTGGGCTTAATTTGCTGTCAGTCTCCCACAACTCCCAGGAAGGAGCCTCCATCTCTCTTTAACTTGAGGCTGTTACCTCTTGCCCAAAAAACAGGTTTCTCCAGGCCTGTTCTTGAGCCAGATGAGAAACATGAAACAAACTAATGCAAAATGCAAGCATCTTCCTTTGTAACTGGCATCAGTACAAACTCTTTGAAGAGGGAATGCTTAGCAAGTGTTAATTAATGGGATTGTCACTGTGACTCCACATCGCCACTGCAGAGCACAGTGAGTCACTGGAGACACACGTCTCTTCTTGGCTCTGGTGTTTTCTTTATTGAGCATCTTGTTCTCAGCTGCTACTAGGAGCAGGAAATCTCTCAAAGCTGTGAAGAGCTGATCCGGTTTGTGCCTTGAGCTGGTTGTGCTTTCCCACCTATTCCCATGAAGAAGTGCCTCCAGCAGCTCTCAGAGGGGGCTGCAGCCATTCCTGGCCAGGGAAGAAATATCAGGGCTTTGGGACCCCCTGTCTCTATCAAGTGTGGTCTAAGCACGTCCCCACTAATGTAGGCTATGAGGAGCTTTGTTTTTTCTTGCAAACCAAAAATACCAAGTTTAAAAAAAAAAAATAAATCTGGAAATAAACAGTTACATGATCCACTGAAATTCATAACAAAGGACAAATTGAATCCTTCATGCTGTGTAACAGCCATAAATAAAGGCTTTATGGCTGAGAAGTTGTAGGCAAAGCTCCAGCAAAATCGGATTTATTCCCTCCCCACCCCCTGCACTATAAGTCTCTGGAAATGGGGGTTCCAAAGGCTGTTCTGACACAACATTAACTGCAGCTTCTTAGACTCCCTGCCAGTATTTACAGTTCGCATTCTGAGCATGGTATGTGTGTATATAACTGCATCAGCTTTTACAGTTGATTTCTCAGTAGTCATGTGAAACCAAAACAACTGATGGGCTGAACTTGGAACCACTTGTGCATTTTTCTGATTTGGAATTAAAAAAAAGGTCTGCCTTGGTGTTAGGGAAAAAGATCTCCTGATTAAAATTGCTCCGAGTTGATGGTGGCCCCATCTCTGTATGTCGTGTTCCTTCTCCCCAAAGCCACTGGCTGGGTTTCCAGGGGAGCCCTGCAAGATGATTTCAGAACTTGGCTGTACAATTGCAAAGGCAGTAGCTGCATTCTTTCTTCTCACAAAGGCCTGGCTCTACCTCTATTTGCTGTCACCCCTAAAACTTAGCCCTGAGGTGTCATGAAATACACCTTTGGAATAATTAACCAACTCCTAAAACTGCAGTTCAGCCAGGTCATTCCCTGTTAAGGAAGAACTCATATTAGTGGATTTAAGAGCTGGTTTCTTGCTTCAGGAGCCAAATTTAGGTCAGCAGTGGCAGTAGATCACTGTGAGAAAAGTGTAAACAAATCGGAAGGAAAACTCCTCACGTGTCAGTTTTGGATCAGCTGAAATGATGGTTTGTTCTCTTCTCTTGTGTGCTCAGTATGTAGCTTAAGACAGAAGCTAAAACGAGGAATTTATTCTCATTAAGCAATTGCCCAAATCTCTTTTTAAAGAGTCTGAGCAGTGCTTCTGCCTGAGGCAGAGACGTGGAGCCACTGACTGCTCTGCTCTTGTCTACAGCTTGTTTTAAACACTGAACAAAATGGCTTAAACTGATGGGACCTGAGAAATGATATCTTTGAGCTCTGACCCTTCATAACTGAATCCAGACATTCAATGTCTCTGCTTCCACATATTTTATATGAAGCACCTGACACAGCAGCAGCAGCAAATACATGGAATAAAAGCAGCAGCCTGCAGCAGCCCTGCATCATTAGCCAAGCCTTGCTGGTGTCACCATCAGTGTCTGGCCACTACTGGGGCTATTGTCCACTCCTCACCTTAGTGGGGAGATCATGAATGGAAGGGAAGGTGGGGAGCCAGGTCAAAGAGCCTCTGTGGCCCTTTTTGCACTCTACAACCACAGGGACATCCCAAACCTGCAGTGCTGCTCTGGAAATTTAGCACAACCCCGGCGTGCCGGGCTGGAGCCCCAGGTGCTGACACAGTAAAGCACAACAGATCCACTGAGCTCCTGGCATCCCTTCCTTTCTTCTTAAGAGCTTCTTAAAATAAGGCCATTAGCCCCAAGTTATCAGCAGCACAGAGCTGCTCTCTCAGGAGTCACTTCAGCTCCCGGGAGGGGTCTGAGCGTGGTTTTAATTACGGGCACTGCAGTGGATCCAGCCACTCACCCTTTCCCAGACACAAATGTTCCACTCCCCAAATTACTGCTGACTGGCCTGCCATTGGGTTTTATTGCAGACAAGCAAGCCAATTCTTTGAGGTGAGGTTAATTCGAGCAGCCCCATGTAGAGCTTTAGCCTGCAAATGGTTAAATGCTTAACCGTGCCTGCAAAAACTAGTCAAGGGCAAAGCTGTCTCTCTAAGGGTTGTGGGGCTGGGCTGAGCCCCTTTTTTGCCCCCAACATTCCCCAGTACCTCTCACTGGAGGAAAAAAGCATGAAGCTGATGAATCTGCCTATGGCTTGTCCTGTTTTCCTTTTAAACACAAAGCCAAACTTGAGCTGTTTTAAGATTGTACTGTCTTCATTTATGGAATTAATTCAGACATGAGGATTCTGTTGGAGAAAACAGCAGATTTATCCCAAAGTGGTAAACCTCACAATACTAACAAACAACTTTCCAAGTATTAAAATTAAGAAGTCTGTTCCTATTGCCTGGTAGACAGACCCTTGGAAAACCAGCTAGGAAACAAATCGGTGTGCTAAACCTGTTATCCTAAACTTCTGGTCCTTCTCAGCTGCTGGTTTAGGAATACAAATTCCACAGCATTAAGCAGAAAAAGGGAATAGATATTTTTATTTAAAACAGAGTAACTCAAAGTGGCCATAATAACCCATTTGTGTTGCTTTTGTACTCGGGTAATGAATGACTGTAGTATAAAGCACTCCTAGTTTTTGCCTCGAGGTCTTGTCAATCATTACCTGATAAATAAAAACTTCAAACTGGCTCCTTTTAGCTTAATTGGGCAGAATTTCTCTCTGAAGGAAGGCTGAATACAGAGAATAATGTGTTTGTGGCAGCAGTGGAAGTCAGCAGGCAGGGTGTGTGGATGGAAGCATACAGAGGATGTGAATTCTGAGCTCAAAAGATGAATCTTTGGGGATTTTATGCAGAAGTTTCTGTTCCCACTGCAGGCAGAGCTGAGGGACTGAATCCAGCAGCAGGGGGAATCCTGCAGCCCCTGGCCATGCCCTGGGCTGTGCTTGTGCAAGCTCTGCTGTCCCTCTCTGGTTTTAGGCTTTGAAGCTGTCACTTCCATAACAATCAGGAATCTTAAAATTGCACTAAGGCTTATTTAAATCATTGTTTTTTATTATTCAAACACTGGCAGCAATGGAGGCAGTTTCCTGCATAGGGACAAAAGAATCTTATTGTCAGTACTGGAACAGATCTGAAATAGCTCAATTAAGCAAACATAACATCCTCAAAGTTTGGCCTGAAAGGAAGTTAAAATAACTGTTCTATAAAATGTTTTAAATGTGCTTTAAAATGTCATTACTCAGATAAATCTAGCTGTTTGGGAGCTCATTCACCAGGGTTTTATGGCCCTGCCAGTTTATGGCAGTGTATGTATTCATGTCAAGAATTCCTCTTCCAGAACAGTAGATGAGGAGACAAAGCCACAGGAGTGCTGCAGACCAAGGGGAGGCTGCAACCAGCTTGGGAATGGAGTTTTGGCTCCTAGGCTGGGAAAGCTGCTCCAAAGCACATCCAGCAAGTTGTGTGTATTTGTGGCAGAGCTGGAAACCAGCAGATATTCATGATATAAGGCTGGACGTGTTGAAGTCAGTGGTAAAGCTGCTGTTGGCTGCAGAACTGACCCTGCAAAGCAAAAATATTTATTTTATTCTTTCTCCCCTTGCTGGCACCACCCCTGCCTCACATCTAAATGAAGGGAACTGGGACCATAATGAGAAATACCAGAGGATCCTCCTTCTAAAATTAGTCCAGGCCTACAGAAGCAGAGTAGCTCTTGTTTTACATCAATAAAGGTCTTCCCACTGATGCTTTACTGGACTCTCAGAGCAGTGCACAAAGCAAATTTACTTATGAATTTGCAATTGTTCATGGAAGATGGCAGATTAACTTCCAAATGCTTAAATGATTTAATCCTCTGGCCATCAATATCTACATAAACTGGCACAACTCTGCTCATAGTAAACGAGAACCCCAAAATTGCTGTTGTGCCCCAAAGATAATATGCTTAGTTAATAGAAGGATTTAGACTGTTAATTTTTTCAGCTAACTCCATAGCAAAGCAGTGTGGTATCCACAGTAGGAAGCCTCATGCCAGCAGCATCTCTCAAATATGCTAAAACAATCTAAATTAGAAAATGTCAGCTTCTTGGCTGATGTTTCTTTGGAGTTTCTTTCTTCCTTTCTTGTGCCTCTATAATTTTATTGGGATGACTAAATCTCTGAACTATGTTAGCAGTAAACAGAACTAATTTACCCCCTGCTTCTTTGAAACAGCTGCTGACAGCTGCACTATAATTCAATCATGGATTTTTGCAGCACAGACTGCAAAACACATCCATATTTTTGCTATTCTTCCCTCCCTGTTGTATTTGGACCGAAGGAGCTGCACCAAATAATGACATGTGACAGTTCTGCCCGTACATAGAGACTGAGCTGCATGAAAACAGAGGCTCAGGATGAAATATTGTCCAGCCAAAAAGGTTCTCTGAATAAAAGGAGAATAACCACACAGATACACAATGTCGTCGGGATATCTTTTGTAAAGTTGCAATGATTTATTTTACTAGTTTGTACAAAAAGGCTTCTGACAACTGCTCTATGAAAAGAACCAGAAATGTGTATGCATTTTTGCCAACTGTTAATAAATATCTTCTTAAATAAGGAAACAAATGTGTTTAGGAACCCAGAATCATTTTTCCTGCATGTGATTGAAAAGGAATTCAGAGATGGAAATAAATAATTCTTCTCCCGCTTGTGACAACTATTTACATAAAAATGTACAAACAGTGAAGCTGATGTTGAGCCTAGCAACAGAAATCCTGTTATTATGCTTAAAAACAACAACAAAAACCCAAAACAGTAACAATCCCCACATAATATTTAATATATGAATCCTATACAGCAAGATACCGTGGTCCAAGTTAAAAATGCAATACACCAACGCAGTGACCACCAACACTGAAACACCCGCAAGAGAAAACTAATCCTTGACTACTAAATAGTGGAAGTTCAGGCATGATTAGCTTTTAACTTTCTAGGCAGCACCTTCCCTTCCTTTAGGAGGTTTAGAGGAGCCCTGGTGTGGATATATGTATACAATGTCAGAAGATGCTTCCTCTCCGTGTGCTGTCTGTTCCTCACTCTCAGCCAGGGGTGCCCTGAGGGTGGTTTTGGCTGTTCAGGGGGATGCTGCTGGCTTGCAGGCTCCAGCAGAGTGGACCTGTGTCCTGTCCTGCCTGGTGCCTGCCCGTGGGGAGGTTTGCTGCAGTCCTGCCTGTGGAGTGTGCCCGCTGCAGCCAGGCTGCTCCTGCGGCTGCTGCAGTGGCCTGGGGAGGATGCCAGGCACTTCTGCTGCTCACCCAGGCACCCATCCAGCACCCACCAATGTCGTGGATGGACTCCCCTTTCCCTTCAGCCTGATCCTGCTACTCAGAGAACTGCTGGGAAAACACCAGTTGACTTAAATGAGATGAGAATTAGGCCATCAGAAACAAGTTTCCAATTAATGTCATAGACAAGCAGGGCTTTTTTCTTCCTTTGCTTATTCTTTTAAAGTGAGGCATCTGGTCTGGATTTGATCTGTGACTTAAAGGGAGAAGAGCAGTGAGTGAAGTCCAGAATTTCATTTATCTTCTTCCTCTAACTCTCCTCTAAGGCAAGACAGGGAGCCAAGTTCCCCCTTGGCCCCATGTGCTCACTGAGCAGAGACCCAGCTCCAGGGATTTATCATGTCCTGGACCCATCTGTAGGAGGTTTAGCTTTTAGAAGTTTGGAGATTTAGGGCTGGGTGTGCTGGACGTGGCGTTTTATTGGGCATCATTTTCTTTTGCTCTCCCTGGTGAAATTTATGCCAACCCTCCTTCGGTGCATGCCAAAGTGGGGAATTGGTTTGTGATTGGTTACTGCAACGCTGTATTCTTCTTTGCAACAACTTTAATTGAGCCTTAATTACTTAAGTGTGATGTTTGTGTAACCTGTGACTTTAAAAGAAGGAAAAAGAAAAGCCTCGAGGGGACATTTTCTTGCTTCTGGTTCCAGCTTCTTGGTGGCCCTTGAAGGGGATTGCTTTGGGGGTTTTTGAGGTGAAGCCAAGAGAGCAGGGGTTTTCCAGAAGCACTGGCCTCAGGATGGAAGTTTTCCTGGCTTGTTCCCAGTCTGTGGTGCTGGGGGTACATCCCAACTCACAGCACCTGACTCCATGTTCCTGGAAAAGTGCTGGAACTTGTTCCCTCAGGGAAGGCAATGGACATTTTCCACACAGCAGCAGGATGTTGAGTTACAGCTCTGTAACTGCTTAGGACACCCCAGCTAAACGCCAGGTTTAATCCCTGTTTCTCAGCATTTTGCTGCTTTCCTGTTTCAAGTTCATAGCAAATTGAAATGCTTTCTGGCTGCAAGAGGAAATTTCCTTTCTCGTTGATAGAAAAAAAGCACACTCCAAAATTCTCGCTCTTTGAAGCACTTTCCTTCAGTTCTTTTGCTTGCCAATTGATTTTTTTTTTTTTCTTGGCCTAAACTGTCCTTTGAATTTGTGTCAATCCACATCCAGCTTTTGCTACTGTAGTTTAAAACTGGAAGTTGCATGTATTTCATCCTTGGTTTTGCTTATGAATTTGAAGCAGAGGGATGGAAGCAATAACTCTCTAACAAAATACCTGTTCACTCCAGGTATATTTTGTTCACTTACTTTATTGCAAACCGTGTTACAGGAACTACACACACTTATTAGTCACAGCACAGTCTCACCTTGGATAGATTATTACTGTTTTACTCACAATCAACACTGGTGAGTTTGCAATCTCCAGAAAGACTCATTTGCAAAAGTATGTACTGTAGGAGCCAATTTTGTAAGCAGATTTGGTTTTAAACGGTTTCTCTGGCTTGTTTCAGTTTACAAGCTCATTGTCTGTAATAAACTAAAACAAAATGTGTTCAAATGCCTCTTTAGATCCAGAAACTGTTCCATTGTCTGAACTTTCAGAGGCCTGGTCCTAAAATGGTTTGGGACTTTTTTAAACCCATGGCTGGAGCACCAACCTTTCCCCCTCCCCCACACAGCCACACAAACCCACTCTTTACAAAAAAACTTCTTTCCCTTCCTTCTTTCTCTTTCCTACAAATCTAGTGGCAGCCACATGCTCGTACCACCATGTTCCTGTATTTTTTTAAGATGACATTGGAGCTGTCATCAAAATAGAGCACTGAGATGGCATTGAGTTGTGTAGGAGCACAGCAGGGTTTCGGCACAGTCTCTGGGTTTATAAAGTGAACCTGGGGAAGGAAAACAGAGGAATGGTAAGATTTACTGTTCCACTCTCCTCCCCTGTATTCTTCTTTCCTGGGTAACCTTCTGCCTGTCCCATACCCTCAGTCAGACAGCAGCTGAGCTGTGCAGCTTTGGGATTCATTGACCCCAAATCCACTTTTGGTGGCAGCAGGGAGAGGATCTTCACAGAGTTCTCCCAGGAGATGCTGACAGTGGGTGTCATGTCCTGCTCCTTCCTTCCCATGCAGAGGCACCAACCCCCCATTACCATGTCTATCCCAGGGCCCTTTCAAACCAGACAGAGCCTGCCAGTGCCTGCAGCAAAGGCAGGGTCATTTCTGGCCAGGAATCCATTCAGGCCAGGCATGTGGCACCAGATGCTGCAGGCAGCTTGAGAGCTAAGGCGGATCTTCCTTCCCCTGCTAGCTTGGAGGCTTTTGGTGTGTAAACTTCTTTCTGAGTAGCACCTGTCAGATGCAAGCCTGTGTCAGGAGCTAGGGTGCACCTACCAGTGTCTGTACAATGGCATGGTTTGTAGCATTCATGTAGGAGTTCAAGGGGAAAGCACATTCTCCTTCACAGTAATAGGCAGCGTAGCCCTCCGGAGCGATGATCCAGTCCTTGGTTAAATTGTGGAGAAAGACAGAAATGCAGTGAAACAAAAAGCCAACCAGCACATAAATCTAAACCTTCACACGTCCATGAACAGCTACAGTGGACTGCAAAATAAAAATCTGGCCCCCTGGTCTTTCTAAATCTCTCTTACAGGCCTCTGAAGTGCCTGCTCTTCCTGGAGGGACATAGCACAGAGCAGCTGAACATCTGGGTTCAGCTGTCCTTCCATTCAGCAGTGTCCTCCTGGCTGCCCACAGGATCACTTCACCCAGCAACACAATGCAGACACGAGCTCTCAGAAAAGAAGAAGTCTTTAACCAGGTCTAAAAACACAGGTAGATGAAAATGGAGAGCCGTGTGTGCCTTCCAGTCTCACACTAAATATTTATCTGCCCAACTTCTCAGAAGCATGCTCAAGGCAGTATACAGTATCATACCCCTCGTGATTAGCATAAAACAATCCAGTTAGTGGCTGGATCTCACTGCTGCACTGATGAATGATGTGCCAAGGCATCATCAAGCCCTTACCTGCCACCCCAGGTCCCTGAAGCTGACGTAGAGCTCGTGTTTCTTGCAGGCCTGTCGCTGGTCACTGCTGCTGTTCTCTGTGAGGGGACAATGGTGGCCATGAGCTTGGGCTGCCCCAGCAGGGAGCTGCTCATCTGGTGCATTTATAGCTATTTTTTTTTTTTTTTAGCTGTTCTAGTCACAGAATAATAGCTGGGTTCAACATATATGGCTTTTTTTTGTGCAGAGTCAAAAAAGGCCTAGGAAAAGTAGGGGTTTATCTTGATTTTTTTCCCCCTGGGCTTCCTCTGGCCTCCTAATAGCAACACAGAGATCACTCTGATTATTGCCTATACATAAAAGGAGGACCAGGGCAGTTTTAAAGTTTTGTCCATCCTGGACATGCTGCCTGAGCTGAAGACCAAGTAGAAAGAATGTCTCAGGAAGAATTTCCTCACTGAAAGAGTGGTCAGGCATTGGAAGGAGCTGCCAGGAAGGCAGTGGAGTCCCCATCTCTGGAGGTGTTCAAGGGACTGGACGTGCTCTGGGCTGGTTGACAAGGTGGGAATTGGCCAAAGGTTGGATTTGATCTTGGAGGTCTTTTCCAACCTTAATGATTCTATAAAAAATACAATTGGAAGCTTTGTTTTCCTTTTCCTTCTGCTCCTCACAACCTCTCCTTCCACCCAGTGAGGCACTCCCAGAAGCAGCTGGAATTTGCTGCTGCCTCAGCAGAGCCAGCCCTGAGCTGTGGCTGCTGCTGGGACCATCATCAAGGGCCTGTTACTCTGAGGTATCACAGAATTAAACCACATTTCTATTTCAAATGCCTCATGGAGTTTTCTTCCAAATTAGGAAGCACAGCTCCCCCAGGATAGCCATGGTTATCCTGAGAAGGAATGGGTTTTTCTCTTCTATGCAAGAATTTTGGGGCTACTGTGCTTTTTAGAGGCTAAACTTAAAATTAAACAGCATTGGGATTCAGATCCACTGATCACTTACTCGTTGCTTTGACATAATTATCTTCCATTTCAAAACGAGAATTCATTTCATATGGCAGAAAAGGAAATGGTTCTTGGGACATCTTTTAAATTTGCCTTAAGAAATCCCTCAATTTAACACCGCTTCAAAGAAACACTCTTTCTCCTGACACTTTTGGAATAACCCTCACCCCACAGAGCCTCAAACCAACAGTAGTTTGTTTTCTAGGCCTGAGGTTTCTGAGTTTCTGGACTCAGTTTCTTCATGATGGTTTGGTTCAAGAAGACCTGATTCTCACAGGCTTGACATAAATACTGCAAGTGTTGTTGCAACAAGAGTGATGTTTGGAATTCCTCTCTATGGGATGGACATTCTCTCTGTCTTTTGGTTTGAACCAACAGGATAAAGAGTTCTGGCACTCTCCTGACCCATGAGATGGCCTGCTCTAGAAGATATATGAAGGAGATCAAGTTTTAAATAAAGATTGGAGTCAAAGGAAGTTTTCATGAACCAAGTTCGTGAGGTTCATCACTCGACCACAGCGACAACGATGAGAGAACGTGACAGAAACCACCCCACATCCCCCCAGGGGCAGAAACCCGGGCACAGCCAGCCCTGCTGTACCTGCAACGTTGGCCACCCGGAAAGCCTCCTGGTTCTTGGGGGTCTTGGACCTGTTCTGGCTCCTCTGCTTGCCCCCCGTGGAGCGGATGCTGCGCAGGTGCACCTCGGTGGCCTTGAAGAAGGCGACGGTGAAGGGCTGCTTGTTCTGGGGGCCATGCCTGCCGATGAGCCCCGCCAGCTTGGGGTTGATGCTCTGGCCTGCAAACACCACGAGAGAGAGCCTGCAGCAGCTCTGCCAGCAGCCAGCAGAGCACAGGGCACGGCTGCTGCGTCTCTCTGGCCACAGCATCAGCCTGGGTTTAACCAGCAAACTGCTTTGGACGAGAGCAGCTCAGCACAGCTAGCTTCATTTTGTGTCTGTGTGTAAAAGTTACATTCAATAGTCCTAGGTATAATTATGTTACCCCAGATCCGCTTAGCATTAACTTCTCCTGCATTCTTTAGAGGGGTTTCTTCGAGTTCACCAACCTATAATTTGAAGTGATCCTATAAAAGGAACCATAAAACTCAGCCCATAGGAATACTAAATTCCCACTGGAAGGTTATTAGCTTAAAGTAAAAATGCCTTGTATGAAATGCTGACAGAGTTCCAGATATACCTTAGCTGAGAGAAACAAATGTTTAGAGATATTTTGCTTTTTGCTGCATCTTGTCACCACCATACCTGATAACTGTGTACAAAACTTTGATAATCATCCACGGTAAGCATTGTGATTTCATCATCATCTTTCATCTTGGGCTTTAGAATAATTTGATTTTTGGTAAGAGACAATTAGTAGGTTTCTCTGTAGAATTAATTCAATTATTTACAAAAAAGGCAAGAAGAGCATGGCAGTGGGAAAATTAATGTTTCTCCCTGTTGCAGTCAAGGGATGTCTGGGTGCTGCTGTGAAATGCAGAAGTGATATCCAGGATTATTCTGTCCCCAGCTACTGAGTGCTGCCGCTAAATCCAAGTTATGTTAATGGCTTTGTGATCCTTTTGCTAAGGACAGAGCTGGGCCCTGTCAGCCACAAATCAAACATGCCAAAGGACAGCTGCCACTTCCCTGGAGCAGCCCTGCAAGGCAGCCTGGCCAGGGAGAGCGGGAAAAGGGCTCTCAGTTCATTTATTTTGTATGATTTTCTTTTAAAATATACTGTATTTGCTTCATGATCACAGATCATGTAACAGCAGATACAAAGAAAAGGTGGGACTTGATTTATTTTAGTTTTTTACTTCACTTAAAGCCTTTCGGGCTGCCCAAGCATGAAGTGTTGCATCAAAACCCTGCTGTGTTTGGAGCAGCTGATTGCTGAGTGCTCAGTGCTTCCCCTGGAGCCATGTGCCAGAACCAGAGAGTCCCTGGAAGCTGCTGGGCTGCCACACTCACCATCAACCCCTTCCACGGAGAGCTGCAAGCCCAGGTTGTGCTGGGGGTTCACCACCCAGTGGTTGCTGGTGGCAGTGATGTCGAACACCAGCCACCCTTCCTCTGCAGCCCAGATCGTCCTGGAGTCGAGCAGGAACAAATCTGAATCCCTGAAACAAAAAGCACAATTCCCAGTTAGCCAGGATTTCCACTGGAGTCTCCACAAACGTCCTTCAGGCAGTGGATGGGGTTGGGATTTCAGCGATGGGCAGAGCTGGGCTGGTGTGTGTTCCCCTCTAATCACCCTCAGATGAATCTTTTCTCTCTCTCTTCTCTTTTCTTTCTCTTCTCTTTCTCTTTCTCTTTCTCTTCTCTTTCTTTCTCTTTCTCTTTCTTCTCTTTCTTTCTTTCTCTTTCTTTCTTCTCTCTTTCTCTTTTCTTTCTCTCCTTTCTCTTCTTCCTCTTCTCTTTCCTCTCCATCTCTTCTCTCCTCTCTCTCCTCCTCTCTCCCCTCTCTCTCCTCTCCTCTCCTCTCCTCTCCTCTCCTCTCCTCTCCTCTCCTCTCCTCTCCTCTCCTTCTCTCCTCTCCTCTCCTCTCCTCTCCTCTCCTCTCCTCTCCTCTCCTCTCCTCTCTCTCCTCTCCTCTCCTTCCTCTCCTCCTCTCCTCTCCTCTCCTCTCCTCTCTCTCTCCTCTCCTCTCTTCCCCAGAGGATGGGTTGAAGCAGAGCTGAGATGATTTTGGGGTTACTTTGCTGTTTCAGTTAACCTTGAGCTCCTGATGCAACTTCCAGAACCCACAGATCTGCAGAATTACTGTTTGCATGTGCAAACCAAATAATTGGGCAGACAATGCTGCTCATTAGCCTTTCCACACGTAATTTCCTGACTTTTATGAGTAACTGTAGTGTTGGTGCAAGCCAGCTGGAACACTGTCATGCATACATTTACATGTGTAATTTAATATTTTTTTTTTTTTAATTTACTCATCTGAGGTTACAGATAACTGATTGAGGTGACAACCCTCTGCACAGTCACAGGTCTGCACTACTGTGGGTCACAATCTTTTCAATTTGTTGCTTGGAGTGTTTTTTAAAGGCCACTGCTGGGTTACTCTAGCTGAAGAAGTAATATCAGAAAATGAAAAAGATCCTAAATAGAGAGAGTCTGTTCTTTTTATAAAGGTGAAATTATTTCAGATTTACAAGATGTTTCCTGGCAAATTTCTGAAAAAAATAAAATTTGAGAAAACACAGGTTCTGTAAAGGAAGGAGTCTTTTCTTATCAGAAAAGGAGATAAAACTCAGATTAAAAAACTGATGCTGTTGCAGTTCTTTTATGAAAAAATTACTTTAAAAGAAGAACAAAGACACAAGGTGGAAGTGTCTAGACAAGTCCTGTAAGAGCTGCTTTTGTACCTACAGTGAACAAACATGATAACTTGTTCAGGTGTAATTATATCCTTTTGAATGAAGAACTATCTTTGAAAAACCCTTTAATCACATCCTCAAAGCTTTAAAAGGCCTTATGAATTTTGTCACTATGGATTTATGAGTGTAAATATATATATTTAGCTTAGTTTGCACGAAACATCAAGTGATCAGAAACGAATCTGAGGAGAGCTGTTGGCATAAGGGCTTTTGACTCACAGTGATTCTTTTCCCTTTGACGTACTGAGAAATGAGAAGCTTTGTCCCACACAGAACAGGAATGGAGGGGGTTTTCAAGTTTTTTACTATTTAGCTTTCCTTTCAACCTCAGTGGGACAGAGAGTGTAAGAGATGGTGCTTCCCTCTGTGAGCTGAGGGACGTCACCAGCCACCTCTGACTGTGCTCAGAAATTAAATTAAATTTCTGAGATGAGTTCCTGCACGTGAGCACACGGCCCAGGGGGTGCAGGAAGAGGATTCTGTGTTTGCTCCCCAAAGCTGGATGGATTTGGACAGCCCATGGCCCAGTGTGCAGCTGGGGCTGCAGAGGGAGCAGTTTGTGCTGGCTTTAAAGCAAGGCTCTGGTTTGTGGAAGAAGCCCACTGGACTTGCTGCAACACTTCCTTGCTAAGGCAGAGGGATCCTTTGGGAGTGTTCCAGTGGGTGTTTGGGAGAGTGGGTGGCTCAGGAAGGGGCCCTGCAGAGGCTCAGTGCAGGTGTTGGGAGCTCAGTCAGCTTTGCTGAGTGCTCCCAGGAAAACTGGAAAGTTAAGCAGGATGGGTAACCCCTCTCACATCCGTTACAGCAATGCAAGGTGCTTGGATTCCAGCCAGGGCACAAATTTCCTGGGGTCTCATCCCCACCCAGGAGCAGTGGCCCCGTTCCCACAGCACAGGACACCTCCCACCCTTCCCTGTTTACAACACACTGACCCAAACACATCCCAGAGGAGCCAGGGATGAGGGAGTTGCATGGACTGGCCCATTCCAGTGGCTGAGGCCAAGTTTCCAGGAGTAAAGGGGTTTTATATACACACAGAACATTATCTGAGCACGGCCCCTGACTGGAACCCATGATTCACACAAGGTTTAGCTAGCAGGGATTTGGCTTGCTTGGTTTTTCTCCCCTTGTAGTTTGCAGGTTGACAATGGCAGCAATCAGGATAATTTTTTGGGGGTTTAGCTACTGCTCAACTGCAGCGTTATTACTCAGAAAAAAACAGCCTTTAAAGCTTCCCATGCTGACATGATGCAATCGGGGTAACCAGACAACATGAGGCATCAAGTACCAGGGTGAGTCAGTCTGGGAAATTGTATAATGCGTTTGTTTTCCTGTAGTTACAGCAATGTGCAAACAATAGGCCTGGAGGGGAAGCCCGAAGTGAGGGAGATCAAAGGGACCCAGTGAAGGGAAGTGTCCTTCCCACACACTCTTGGAGCATTTGGACCCCAAGAAAGCCCCGTGTCAGATGCTCCTTGGAGGAGTTCAGGCACTCCTGGATCAGTGCTTTCCACTAATGCAAAACCTCACTGGTGTTGCAAGCAGAGGCTCCTGAGATTGTGGCTCCTGTTCTGGTGAAAAGAAACCTCTCCCCCTTTTCAAAAGCAGCCTCCTTTAAGTGGAATGTCCTGCTTTCCTAAGACAGCATTAAATCATCAGCTAATAGCCAGCCCTTGAGATATCCTTGTTGGACAAGACACAGTAAACACAGCTAAGAAATGTTGTTCTGCTAAGACTTAAAAAACATTTATTCAGAGGGTTCCTATCTAATGACTTGTCACAGAAGGGAGTGCTGGTTAAACTAACTAATGTTTGGGGTTTAGCTGTGAGATACTGATCTGAGCCCAAAGAGAAAAGGCTTCTCCTGCACCTCACCTTCCACCTGTGTAGTCACAGAGCATATTCCTGGAGAAATATAAATGATAGCTCTTCAAAAAAACCCTTTGGCTTCTTGGCCCCGCATTCAGTTCCTTCATTTTAGAGCTTAAGTGTATGCAAGAAACTGCACCATGCCTTTTTCCAGAGCAAGAGATAGGAAAGGCACATGATCCTCCTTTTACAAAAAAATTAAGCTGGGACATGGAAATGTTAATGTCTAGATTAGAGTTACATAAATTACAAAGTCTGGATCCAGACCACAAATATGTTCTGTTGAGACCACATCAAAATGGCTCAGCCTTCAAAGAACTGACATCAGCGGGAGTGTCAGAGCTTTTAGCAATGATAAAATTTGGGGCTTTCTGCTCTGTTTTCTCAAGAATCAGGCTCTCAGTGGAGCTTGAGATGAAGACAGGAGGTTGGCATTTGCCTGCTGATGTCTTTGGTAGTGTCTGGTGCTGGATGCCAGACAGAAGAGTCACCTCCCCTTAGAAAGCACTCCCCAGAATTTGTCCACAGGTCATGGAAGTGCTGTGTGGTCTGTGAAAGTTCCTTAGTGACCTTGTTTTCTGGGCTCAGGGGTGAGTAACAAGTCCTGCAGCGTGAGGGTGGCTGGGCAGGATGCATGTGAGATCGTGTCTGGGAAGCAGCTGGAGCTTTGGAGGTGGAAGGGCTGACCTGCCAAAGGGCTCATGGTGGTAAGGAAAGGGATCACAAATATTCAGTGAGAGAGAAAAGGGCTGGAAGAAGTGAGGATTGTGGGGATGAGCACAGAAATAAGAGAACACAAGTACAGAAAAGGCAGGGAAGGTGTGGGATAAGGGAAATTATTGCAACATGGCAATTCTAAGAGAAAGGATTAGCAACCATGAAGCTTCATGGAAATAGTATGTATGGCTTCTTTGCTTTTTGCTGGGGTGCATCTTCAGTCCCTGGGATGCACTTTGGTTTGAAGCCATAAACACTAGAATAAATACAAAAATGAGAAGTGCTGCATCTGCTTTGGTGAGTTGGGGCACAAGGAGAACATGGATGAAAACACGAGAGATAGAAATTCTGCATTAGCAAGAGAAGAGGAGATAAAACATTTATAGATTACAATGCTGCAAGGTCTACACTATTTTAGGACAGTCCTCTTGGCAAACAGTCCCTGCTTTTACATCTGTTTTCTTCACTCCCTGTCCCCATCCCGCTCGTCAGCCCTGTTATTTCAAGCTGCTGGTTGACAAGTGGTAGTAAACACTAATGAGCACTTCCAAGTGGGATAAAAATAAATGGGGAAAAAAAGGACAGGCAGCAGCAGTGAAGGTGACTCTTAGCAATTTCAATTACACTGTGAGACAAGGTGATTTCTGTGCTGGGAGCAGCCCCAGAGCCCTGGCTCTGTGCTGCCAGCAGCAGCTCCTACTGTCCCCTGGCTGCATCAGGGACAGGTAATCCCTCAGCCCAGAGAGCACACCTGGCAGCTGGGCTGCCCTGATCCCTCCCTGCTGCCTGCAGGAATTACAAACCTGCCAGGGTTTTAAGCAGTCAGCACACAGTGGCACCTTGCAACAGCCTCTGAATGGCTTTACAAATGTGGGCTGACCCTCCTCTTCTGTTTTAGAGTAGGGAACACTTGAGGCATGGGTATGTTGAATTCTTATTGATTCAGCATGTAAACCACAGTGTCAAAGCCAGGAGCACAATCCTCTCCTCTTGCCTCATATTCTCACCCTAGAGGGGCTGTTTGGGACACAAGTTTTCCAACAGGCAGCCCAAGGACAGAGCTGGCATGGAGGGAAGGGGGTTGTTCACGTCCAGGTTTGAGCAGGTGGAGGGAGGAGAAGGCAAAAAGGGCACCCTGGGAGGGTGAGAGGAGATGTGGGGTTAGAAGACATCTGTTTGGATTAAAAACCTGCCGTGTCCAGATTCCAGTTTGCTTGGTGTCATTGCTTAAAGTCAGCTGCAGCTGTCCAAAGACAAGCTTAGGAAAATATTTTTCAGACTTTCCTACTTTGAGAGGGCCCCAGGATCTCCCTGGGCCTCTCCCTGGCACGTTTGCAACACCCTCTGTACACAGACCTGATGCAGCCCTCCTCCCACACCTTCCCTTCCCTGTGCCTGGGATCCCCTGCTTATCCTTCCCTCTCCCTCCCCACCGATAAAAGCTCTCCCCACTGATAAAAGCTCTCCCCATTAATAAAGCTCTCCCCACTGATAAAATCTCTCCCCATTGATAAAGCTCTCCCCTCTGATAGAAGCTCTCCCCACTGATAAAAGCTCTCCCCATTGGTAAAAGCTCTCCCCATTGATAAAGCTCTCCCCACTGATAAAAGCTCTTCCCCATTGATAAAAATCTCTCCCATGCCCCCGGGCAGGAGCCACCAGCCAAACACAGCCCGGGGGCTCTGCCAGGTGAAGGGATGCCCACAGCAGGAATTCAGTTTGCCAGAGTTGTTTTCCAAGGATTGAACTGCAAACTGGTTGTACTGGTAGTGAAACAAGTCTGTGTAAATTCTGTTGAATCTAGGGGAAAATTAAATTCTCTTTAAATTTGCAGCAGATTTTTAATTCTGCTTTGTGTGCCTCTAGTAGCTGCGTTGCCTTTCTAGAAGAATCTGGGAGAAGGGTAAGATCTACATCTCAAAGGCTGATTAAAAGTGGCAATGGGAGTTTGTTACTGAGATGCAACATGCTTCCTAAACATGAAGCCTCTCGTAAAAACAATGCTGAGAGAAATGAGGTTATACACACACCTCTGACACTTTCTGTACAGCTGTTTCTGCTCAGCACTGAAGGGCTGTGCATTAGTGCATCACTTACCCAGCAGGGACCCACTGGGGTGTGCAAAATGCCTCCTGCAGCTCCCCAAGTGCCTGTGAAGAGTTGTGCCTTGCTAAGTTCAAGATTTGTCAGAGGTTTTGCAGGCTGCAGTGGCTTTTAGCAACGGTCTGAAGGAGAAAACCAGACACAGCTCTGTTCTTGGAGAGCTCTGTGCTCCAGTTCCCTTGCTACTGAGGGATAAATGAGCTGTGAGATAAATGTAGCTATGAACTGAGCTACAGATAAGTCACCGAAAAATTATAATCATTGTCACGGTGCTGGGGCACATCTTTAAATCAAACTGTGCTGTGCTGTGCCATCCTCAGAACGATCACACTGGCACTCAAAAAAGCTCCAAAAGGAGGCACGTCTGCTCTCCGGGTTGGGTGGGCCTAAGCCGTTCTTAGGTACTAGAATTACATGTGTCAACCCACAACATGGACCCAGACTCCAGCGAAGGGCAGAGAGGGGTCTGGAGAGGGGCTCAGGTTTGATCTGCTGCAGCAGTGGTGTAGTTTGAAGCTCAAGCTAAAGCGTTCCAGCTGCAAGTCAAACCCAGGAATGCATCCTGCAGGATCTGATTTTTCTGTAGGTTTGGTAACATGAGCATTCGAATCACTGCCTTTGAAGCCCGTGAAATCCATAATGGCCACAAAGTGAACATGTAACAACTACATTTCAATTACCAAAGGCTGGTCAAGTACCTGGTTTTATTCTCTCCAGTAACAAAACTCCCATCGACTTCAAAGAGATTGGGATTCACTCTGCAAGTGCTGGGTCCAGCGAAATAGGAGATGTAACTCTGGGATGAGGTATTTCAACTTCAAAAGGTGCAGACAGCAAAGCACGATGGAGCTCTGAGCTTGAGGGCCGCTCTACAATCTGCTTTTTTTCTGCATTTCAGGTTAATTAGCTGAGGGGATGCCCTGACTGAGCACTGGGATCTGCTTTGCTCTCCCTCCTTTTCCAGGAGGGAGGAGACTTGAGCAGCACCTGGTTCCTCAGTGGGCACCTTCAGCTCCCACTGAGAAGGGTTTGTCACCACAAACAAAATGTCCTGCTGCTTCTTGTCAAGTCAGTCACTGGCTTTGTAAAACACCTTCCCAGGCTTTTGGGTGAGTGAGCCTCGACCCCAAACAGAAATTGGATGTGAGTCACTGGACTTTGAGCTGTGCACTCAAAAGCCTTGAGACATGTTGTACCAGTTGAAACATCATCAGTGCTTGTGATATTTGGGACATTTTTGTTCATGAATGTACTTGTTTTGCCTGAAGTGAATAACTGATCTGTGTACCTAAAGAATGCTGTGCATACCTTTTTACCAAGGTGATGTTGCCCGTTTGAAGAGCTTGCCTTGCAATGAAAGATTTGGAAAAGTCAGGAAGAATATTTGATCATTTAGCCTGGTTTCCTACAAACACCTGTTATAATATCCTCAGTCTGACAGAGATATAATTTCCAGTACCCAAAGTCGAGTGGCATCTCCTCTGCTGCAAAGGACAGGGCTGGGCTCTCATTTTTACTGCCAGGTTGTTAAGCTGAGCAGGTGGATGGGGGAGAGTCTCTACCCTGCACACATCTGTGCTGCTGAGGGGCAGAATTCCAGGAACAGTCTGCTGGGGGTGCAGCTGTTGCTCTGGAAACACCTAAGCCCGTATTTTCCACTGACAAAGAAGTGCACCCCAGGGATGTTGCTGGTTAGATACCTCCAACCTGTCTGAACTCGTGGTGTCATTAACTGCTGAACTGCTCATGTCTCTGCTTCATGTGAGCTGAGGGCACCATCCCACCCTGCACACTGGAGGCTCACCTGGGGTTTGACTGAAAATCCTGCCTCCAGCACATCTCTCAGGGGGAAATCTCTGCAGCCACCCTCAGCTCGAGCTTTCCAGCCCTCCCTGTGCTGCTCTGTGGCCCTGGGAGGGTGGGAGGTGCTGGGGCTGCCCCTGGCAGGAGCTGCTGTGCCTCGGGCTCTGCACAGGAGCAGCACCAACCTGCAGAATCCCTGACCTGGCAGGACTCAGAAGGCAATTCCAGCAGTGCTCCCGTGTCAGCAGAAGAGCCCTGGGAGAAGGAAACCCAGAGGCAGCAGAGGTTTCCCTGCCTGCTCAGGGGGGAGGGTTTGGCTTTGTTTTGCTCTTGTTGCTAACAACGTCAGATGGGGCTGAATTTCCAGCGGCTCAGGATGAGACAAACAGCCAAGGAAGCATCAAAGTGAATGGGTGTTTTTTGATCAACACTGCAGAGAGTTTGTTTTCTTTCTCCACTTGCCCAATGACACACTGACTTGGATGACTGGGCTGTGACAGAGCCGGGTGGAAAATGTCAGTGGAAAAATGCAGAAAGAGCAAATATTTTTACAAATGTTAGTGACAATATTTTTACCTTTGGTCAATCCAAACCAACAGGAATATTTTTTCAGGACAAGCTGTTCAAGACTCACCATAGCTCGTGCCAAAATGTATGCAAAAGGGGGGAAATGCATGAACACTCATTAAAAATAGTGCTCCTGTGGTGAATATGATGCAGTAAAATTGCATCTAATCTTGTGGCTGGAACATCTGTATAATTAGCAAGATTCCTCACCTCTTCCAGACCGTGGTTGATGCATATACCCACCCTTTGCATACATTTTTTTTTTTTTCCTTCAGGAATAGGAATTAGTGAGGGAGACAGTTTGCAGAAGCATTTGCTGCTCCACACACAACTATCCCCAGCAGCACCTCCCCATCCTCTCTAAACAAAGTTGTAACAAAATTTGGATGCATCATTGTCAAATTAAGATATCAGCTCTCATTCTGACTCTGTCAGTAAGATTCCTAGTGGGCACCTCACTCATCAGGACCTGAGGGAGAACTTCCCTGGCATCTGGTGAGGAAGGTCATCCACCAGGAGCAGGTTCCTGGCTGGTGCCTCCTCCTCTGCCAACACATCTACAGTTTCTGCCCTTCCCAAGACTGGAAAATCATCCCTGCAGGCTTGTACCTAAATAATCCACTCGAGAAATACAGCAAAGGGAGGCTGCTGCCTCTGGGATGGCCTAAGAGGGAATAAACTGAAGTGTTCAGGGTGAACAAGACATCTAATGGGTCCTGTGCACAGCTCTGGCTTGTTACCTTCTCCTTTAAGGAAGACCTGGTTAAAATGCACAGTTTGAATTAACACTGTTTGATAAAAATAGTTTAATTTTAGCACAGCCCCCAAATACTGCAAATAACTGCACCGTTAGAAATGCCAGGAGAACTGCGAGTTTTAAGCTATAAAATCAGAATTTCAGATGTGGAGGAAAACATACCAGTGGTTAAATATTTTTTACCATCCAGCAAAGCCAGTAGAAATTCTCACCATTAAAAAAGAGTTGAGAAGGTTTCCTGACATATTTCAATTTTTTTCTGTATTTTTTTAGCTCTCATAAAACTATAAAGCCAGAGTCCTGACTATACTTTTTTTCTTACCCTTTTGGACTTCTCACTTTTTAAATCCCTTGTGTTTCTCTTTTCATAAACCTAAATTAAGACTGTAGTGTTATTAGCCCATATTTAGTAGTCCTAAAGAAAACTTCTGACTAGAATGTGATTGTAAATACTTTTCACGTAAATAAATGCAATCTTACTTTTGGTAAGATTTGTACGTGAAAAAAAATATGTGCAAATGAAACTAAGTGCCTTTGATAAGTGGTTTGGGATTGCTGATTAATTGGAACTAAAACCAGATGAGAAAATTGAACATATGTTCTTATTCAAGTTCCCTGGAGGATTTGTCAGGGAGCTTGGCATACATTAATAATTGCTTGGAAGGGATTTAATAGCTCATCTTGTAGTTTTGCACATGCAAAACAATCAGTCAATATAAAAAGCATGGTGTCATCTGTCTTTGTTAATTAGGGAGCTCGAATGCCTTTGATAATAAGGGCTAGTAATTAAGCTACAATTCCAAAGGAAGCATTTGGCTTCGCCACCTAGCAGAGGCAGGAGGAAGGGGGGAGTACTTCCAGAAATGTTGGAATATTCCTGGTTTATGGCAGTTTTTCTGCACTAGCACACGGCTCCCAGAGGCAGGAGCAGGAGTGCTGGGTGTTATAAACGCATATTTTGGTGTTGGCTTTTTGCAAATATTGAAATGGATGTTATAAATGTGATGTTTTAGTTCTGTAGTATTTAGTGTGTTTTAGTTGCCTGAATAGATGTATAATGGGGTTTTATCTTTGCTGTAGTGTGGAATTTAGGTGCAGTGTGTTTCAGCTGCCTGAATAGATGATAACTTCCAAAAATGGCCCAAGTGACTCTCAGCATTCTCTGCCTGTGGAAAAGGGACCAAAGCCCAAACCAAAAGGATGATAAAAACTGAATAAAAGTGGGATTACACTTGATGGACCCAAGGAGTGACCATACAGAGCAGTTCCTGGGAAAGTGAATGTGCACAAGCCCATGCATGAAGAGCAGGATAAAAAGGGGAGGTTCCAGAACACCCGTGTGCTCTTGGAGCGTGCCAAGACACCCGGCCGTATTTATTTCTTTATTTTATTTCTCTTATTGCCTCTATTAAACATTTTTAAAATTTTATCAGGAAAGTGAAGCTCGTTTTTCACCCTGGGGATGCTCCCAGGGCACCTGTGCCCGTGTCACACAGGAGCTGAGCTCCTGCTGCAGCAGCAGCAGCCGGGACCCCTGCCCAGCCCCGCTGCCAATCCCGGCCACTGCCGCAGCTCAGCGGGAGCTGGTGCTCCAGCAGAGCATCCCTCACCTTCCCGGGTGCTCCTGCAGGACCTGGTAGACGCTGATCTGGAAGGTCTCGTTGTCGAAGCGCTCGCGGATGTAATCCTTGTAAATCCTGAACTCTGCCGCCGTCACCGCCTCCCCCTCGGGGATCCGCGAGAGGTCGAACCTGAACTCTCGGTAGTGGCAGCGCTGATGGTGGAACTCTCTGTCATGCTCCACTGGAACAGAAAACAGCCCATTAGCCACCTGCTTTGTTCGCCTTCCCCTCGCCGTCAAAGGCGCGAGTGGCCGCGGCGGAGGAGGGCAGGAATATCTGATTGCAGCAGCTCGCGGGCTGCTCGGATCATCAAAGCACGCAGGAAATGCCTGCCTCTATCGGGGCTATTATAGGCATATATGTGTTTATCAGGCTCCCTTTGGAACAGTTTTACACTTGGCTGGTACAGGGGGCCGTTGTGTTTTAATGATTTTTGGCAGCTTTGCGCTCGACAAGTGACTCTGGACGTTTGCCACCGATAAGGACCGAGCTGCTGTGGAAGGAGCTGAGACAGATGGGGCTTTTCAGAAGGGCTGGTTCTTGGCCTGGCTCTGCTTCTGACAATCACACACACACACTATGGACACAAATTCCAGCCCTTGAGGCTGTTCATGCCAGTGACCCGCATTCGGTGCCAGCTGAACCCATCACGAGCTCGTGGCTCCGCTCCATAGGGTCAAAGCTTTCATTTTAAAGGATCTTTAGTGACCAGGGCTGTGAAACAACTGTTCAAAGTGAGGGCTTTCTTCCACCTCCCAACCCTGCCTGTGAAGTAACAAGTGCCAGATCCTCCCAGGCCTGGGATGTGTGATATCCCAGGGGCTGACAGCTCTGCCTGTCCCCTGATGGACAGCTGGTGGTCCCTGTCACCCTGCTGGTGGCTACGGAAGCAGGGGGTCAATGCTGGGAGGAAACAAAGGCTTCAAGCCAGTCCTCCAGCAAGGGGGAGGAGAGGTGTCAGCGCCCCAGCCCGGCACATGAGGCAAGGCACCCTTCTGGGAACAAATTCCAAATTAAACAGACAAATCACACAAAGGAAAAGGGGGAAATGGAGGTATGAGGGGCTGAACTGACTCGCCCAAGGTCACAACGCATGACATTTTAAGAGCTGAGGTCTGAACCAGGGACTTCCTATATGTCCCAGTCCTGTCGTCTGTCCACTTGACCTCTCTGCAGCTTGACTGCACAATTCAAGTAGTTAGCTCTGAGCTTTCCTTGGCAAAGAATGTGTGTCTTTCTACAGGCCTGATTTTTTTCTGGCAGCAGCAAATCCATTGTGTAAATCCATTGACTTAAAGGGAATTACTCCTGAAAAAGAGGAGTTTCAAGCCCGGGTCTGGGAAGCGCTGTTTAAATTTACAGCTCTGCATGGTACAAACCCAGAGCAGCACTGGCCAGGTGGCAGGGACAGGGCATGGGGAGGCTCTGGGAGCAGAGTCCAGGCATGGAGCAGGTTCAGCCCTGCTTTGCTGGCCCAGGCTCAGCCGTTGGCCATGGGCTCTTCCTCCTCTCTCACATCCTTCTGTGAGGAGTCCAGTTTGCCACTGTGTGATTGCTGCTCAGGGAAATGCTGCAGAGCTCTTACTCATAGCTGGGATTGATCTTAGAGGAGTTTTTTAGGTATGAAACCTCTAAGCTTTCCAAGACAAAGGTGATTCAGTTTAGAAAATGGTTTTCTGTGCTGAGCAGTCTCTGTTGCACCTTTACTAAAACATCTCAGGGACAACATTCAGAGCCTCATACCCTGATGTGGAGGAATATTGTGAATATTCACCAGTGCTTGTGAAAGGCTTGGCAGGCTACAGCTGCCCTGGACGTGCTAGCAACACTATGAAACGTGCCTCAATCCCTTTCCTCCAAAGTACTCCTCATAGAACAAGATATAAAGAGCCTAATTTCAGTATTAAAGGAATTTATCTGCACCTCACTGAAAAGGGAGCGAAAAAATACTTTAATATGGACTCACTCCTTTAACCACAAATGTGGAAGAATGAGTGCAATGCTGTGTGGGTTTAGTTACAGCTGTTAGCAGTAGGATGTACAAAGAAGATTTGCTTCCAAAGACATGGGAAGGCTGAATTTCCAGAGGAAGGTGGTGCAGTTTTTCAGTACGTGTGTGATGACAACCACATCAACCAACACTGGCCTTTAGCTGCACTTTATACACAAGGTCTGACAACAAGCACATGGAGATGAAACTTTTTGGGGTGCTGCTAAAGTTCACAGCAATTCCCACTGCTGAGCCCTAGAAAAAATGTGTCACGTTAGTATGAAAAATTAATGGCCAGGGTCATAAAAAAAAAAGCCCCAAAGTTTGAACTTTCCCATGCTTTGCAGATGTTTGGATATAGGGTTTTGGCCTGAGCCATCTTTAGTGTTAAAGCAAACATTCCTGTGGCTATAGTCATTAAGATCATGAAAATATGTGGATATGTAACTGAAGAAAGAATCCAAGAAACCCTTCAACTCTGTGTTTATTGTTTTTCCCCTTTTTCTTTGCACTCTGGACCTATCTGCTGACCCAGAAGTAACAAATCCTTTCAGAACTAATTTATGAGAAACACTGACCCTGAATCAACATCTGTTAGACGACTGCAGTAAATCTTATTACATAATTAAACACCAAAATCTACGTTAAAATAACGTTAAGGCTCTGCCTCGAGCTCATAAAAGCAAGACTCTTCATTATGAAGGCTGAAATCCTATCCCCAAGTCATGCTGCTGTGTGCTGGTATTTGGGAACATATGGTACAGTATATCTGGTCAAGCACTTTTTGTAGACCCCTGTAATACCTTAAGCACAACAGCACGGGGTAAGCAGGGGAGCATTCAAGGAGCCTGAGTTTCCTGGGTTTGATGGGTGTTAGACCTTGGACAACGCTGCAACTGGGTCATTTCCAGTTAATTACCTGAGGAGCTGGAAGGGGGAGAGGGGGGGAGAGAGATTAAAAAAAAAAAAAGGCAGAGGGGAATAGTGGTATTTTAAGTGTTCACTGAAACAGTCAAGAGAATTGCTGCAGCTCTTTGGATGTGACTGCAGTTTCTCCATTAGATTTATAAAATCCATGAGCCCTGCTGACACAATGACCATAAGGAGAACCTCTTGGTCATTCTTAGAGGACTTAATCTCAACTGTTTGTCAGTTATTAATGTTAAATTAATGTTACAAGCTCCCTTAAAAGACATCAAGCATTTTGAGTATTTGTTGGATTTGCTTCACAGCCCTTCTGCCCACAGAACTTCAACTCATCTTTGTCCCAGGCTCACAGTTCTCACAAATCCACTACCCAAAGGCTTTGGTGAATGGTTTTAGCCCAGATGCTAATTTCAAGCATTGGAAATTCCAGCTCACAATTCAAATGCCTTGGCAAGGCAGCTGCTTGGAGAGGAAGCCAAAGCTCTGGATGTACAATCAAAGGTTGTAAAATAGGAAAAGGAAGAACACCCTTGAAAAATAATTCTGCTATGAAACAGACTGTGGGAAAACAGTGTGTTTCCTCTCCTTAAAAAACAATCCAAAGGCACTCACAGGTGATGCCTGTGTAAACATGAGCCTCTCCTCATTCTTAGAAGCAGAACTGCATTTTGGAGGCACAACCACTGCAGACAAATTCTGGCCTGATTTAACACAGGGCTCGAAACTTGCTGGTGTAAAATAGCCCTCGGCATGGTGAGTGTGGCAGTGAACTGGAGCTGTGGAGGATGGGGATCATCAGACACTGCCTCTGGCACAGTCCTTGGGAAAGGTGGAGACCAAGGCAGCTGAGAGCTGGGGGATGCAGGAGGACATCAGAGGCAGAGGAAAATGAGCAAGGCAGCAAAAATCGTGGGGGGACAATCAAGGTGGTGGAGCCAAACCAAGGAATAGCTCAGGCTGGTGGTTATCAGTCCCTTGGCCACACCTGTCACAACTATGCAAGTCAGTCAGCACCTTTGAAAGCCCGGCCTTGCCTATCGAGCAGGATCTGAGTGCTCCCCTATCTGATACTGAGAGGGCTCCCAGCTCTCTGAAACCCTTTGTCTCCCCAAGCCTCTGTTGTGGCCTGATGGTGATGCAAGAGGGGGCAGGATGCAGTTGTGCAACTGGCAGGGAGGGTTAAAAGAAAACAGGATGGATACATGTGCCCAGGTGTGAAGTAGCCAGGTATCAGATCCAAAAATATGGGAAAGCTGGAGATAAAATGTCAACAAATACTGGGTGCTTGTTCTGACCTGTGCTGAAGACACAGAACTTAAAAACATTAGCACACAGAGATGAAAAAGTGTAGCTGTTGATGTTTAGAACTCGGAGCTATACAGCTAAAACCAGTACCAAAAAAATAATGTTGGACAGAAAACCTCGTGGTCCTGACTTGGCACCCCAGGTGCCCAAACTCCCAAAGCAAATGGCACATCAGCATAAAGCTGGAAACTGAAACTGATCCCACCTTTGGCCATTTTCACAGCAAAGCATGTCGAGATTAGAAATAAACCCCCCCAATGTCTGCAGCTCCTTTGTAAAATCTCTGCTGGCAAGTGCAAAGCCAAGCTGAGCTAATTCTGCAAACACTGGCTGGACCTCTGGGTTTGGGTCAGGGATTGCTGGTAGGCAAGGTGACACAAGGATTCTGCTGGGGCACAGCTTGCAGTGTTGTTATTTATATATATATTTGTATTTTCTCCTGACACATCCCAGCACGGCAGCACCGTGTCAGTCACCAGCCCTATGTGTGGAGCCAAGGACCAGGGAATCACAGCAAGAATTTTTCCCCAAGAATGGCTGTGTTAAAAAAAAATAATTATTACCAA
Organism: Sitta carolinensis; assembly: GCA_032173965.1. Lineage (NCBI taxonomy): Eukaryota > Metazoa > Chordata > Aves > Passeriformes > Sittidae > Sitta > Sitta carolinensis. The sequence goes on along the minus strand of CM063300.1, from coordinate 12,239,990 downwards.
AGCATTAAAGAGCTTATCTAAATGCCAGGGAAGTCAACAGAAATATTTTCACTAATTTCAATGATTTTCATGGGAGGCCAATTTCCCCGATTAGGTATTTTTATTTGTTTTCTGAAGATGCAAAAAAAAGCTGCTTTTAAGAAAGAAACTCAGATGAATAGACTGCGTTCTCAGGTTGCCAAACTGGGAAAGCTTTGGCAATTCCACAACTCTTCCTGGCACATTCGGGTGATGCTCTTAGAATATACTTTGAATATACAAACAAGTAAAAACTTAAATTTTCTTGTTAACGCTTTCACCTGATAATATGTTAATTGTTTTTATAAGGCACTTTGAGAGCAGTTGTCTCGTTTATTGCAGTGCTTACAACAATTAGAGCTACTTGTCTCTCATTTACAATGGAAAAAGGCACCAGAAGGAATGTGCAGTAGGGTGTCTGTAACTTCTTCACTCCCAAAAAAGGCCAGAAGGGATTTGTAAAGGACTTTAATCTCAAATAGATTAAAGGTCCTGAATTCCTGAGACTGAAAGATAAGTCGAAGGAAAATAGATTCCAAAAGACAACACCCCCTTGCCTCAGCCTCTCAGCCAGGCTGCTTGCTGAGGAACCCCTCAGAGATTGGGAGGCCAAAAAAAAAAATTCTGCCACACTCTGGCATTAAGGTCTAACAGGTTTTCAGCCTACCTGGTGAGTTTAGAGGGTAAGAAAGTGCTTATCTGCTACAGAAAACGGGCACTGTTTCTTCAGAGTTACCCGAGGGCTGCCTGGGTTTCCCTGAGACCCAGTGTGTTGACCTCAGCCTCAGTGTCTCCATGAAAAAGCAAACCAAACTCTGACTGACACCTCTGCACCCAGCAGTGCAAAATCCGACTGGAATTTCCCAGGAAAATCCACCTTTATTTCCCTCCATCGTCACCCCTGAGATGGAAACCAGAGCTTCAGGAACTCGGTGGCATCCTTTCAGTGAGATTCCCAGCTCCACCTGTGCCCCACCAGCCCTTCCAGCCTTCCTTTCAAAGGGAAGCTCCACTCCTCTCTCCCTTGGGAAGTGTATTCAACTGGAAAAAAATAATTTTTCCCTTCCCCAGCTGAGCTTTTTGGGTGGATCCTGTGCTCTGGCAGCCTCGTGGTGCCCCAGAGCAGCGTGGCAGGGGGAGCAGGGACCTCCCAGCAGGGCAGCAGGGAGGCCAGGGCCACCCCTTGGGCTCAGGGCTTGTGGTGGTTGTGAAATTGAGCCGTAAATTTTCGGGACGTCAAATTCGAGACCTCTTGATGGGGCTTCTAATTAACAGGCATTAAATGTTCCCTCTATAAATTGCGCTTCTTTGTCTCTAAATTGGTGGATAAAACCATGGCACTTATGAAATATAGGCCTTTTCTCCTTATGTTGCTGGGGTTCGAGGAGGAGGAAACCAATTAGGGGAAGGATCCAGCATCTCTGCAGCTGAAAGAGCCCACTGGGCTCAGCAGGACGCCTGGTTGAGCAAGAAATACAGGGTCAGTCCTTATATTTTCCTGAGGAAAAGGGGGGCTATAATAAAGATTATTGCAATAATGTCATGCCAGGCCACAGTCTGCGAAGGCACAAGTTTCCCTCCTCATTGTGCTTGACAGCAAGAGTTACAGGGGCAGTGGCAGGAAATTTATAATGGCAAGAGTTTGGGAATGCAAAGTTCTGTGATTGGTTTTCATTTGTTTCATTCTCTCGGCTTCATGAGTTCCACGCTGCTGTTAGGCAGCTAAAGCAGAAGTTAGAGAAATATTTGAAGAAATAGTTGAAGAATATAAATTGGGAGTTCTATAAATGGAGTAGAGCAAAAGTCCTGTGGTGTGTGATGGGATTTTTTTTAAAAAAAGAGTGATAAAAACAGTATTTGGAGGGCCTTTTACACAGAATAGTTGCAGCTCTCCAAGTCATCTAGAAGCTAGTGCAGGTTTTTGGAGAAACCTAAGGGAAAACAAATACAGCCTAGATTTTGATCTGTGAGATAAGCATGCTAGATAAATAGCCTGTGGTTTTTCTCAAACTCATTAATGCATCCCATCACCGGGGATTGCTGCCATCCTGCCACTTCTAAAAGCACAGCCTGTCCTTGGGCCACAGGCTCAGCACCCCCAGATCCCCGGGGGGCTCTGGGCTCCTCTGCCCAAGCCCTGGCCAGGTGCCTTGTCCCCGTGTGCCCTTTGCTGAAGGTCTGCTCTGAGCCAGGGCAGAGCTCAGGGAGCCTGCACCCAGCTGCTCCCTGCTCAGGGACCCATTCCACAGCCAGGTCAAGGGAGAAGGTGATAAACTGCTTCTTGCATGGTAAATTCAGTGTGTGCCAGGGCAAAGTCCTGCCCCATCCACGGGTGGAGAGTGGGACTAATGCACTAATTTCAAAGAAGATGAAAACCAGGCTCCATAAATCCCGACCCCCAAACCCAGAGGTTGGAAATTCTTTAGTGCTCACTCTGCAAAGTGATCTGGGGTAAGCACTTTTGCTTCCAAAGGGGAAAAAAACTCCTCTGGAGTTAATATTCTCCCTTTAGCCATCACTTCATTTTTTCAGCTTTCAGCATGGAGCTGGTATTGCCAGCAAGACCACCTAGCCACAAACCCAGCAGGGAGCTTCCAAAATTCTTCTAAACACTGACTCCTTGTTATAAATTGAAAAGTGGTAATAGCAACAGTGCATATCACATCTGTGCCAGGCTTCAGGCCTGGGAAGCAGCAGCCTCCCTACTGCAGAACACAACTTGGAAAGATCCTTTCAGTCCACACATGTATCAGCATTAGCCATTTCTTTGTCAACAAATCCCTTAATACGTAGCCTTTCTATCATGTACAGATGTCCAAAAAATAATGGAATACTGTACTACAAGATTAAGCACTTTAATGTCAGCATATGTGTTGCATGACTCTGAACAATGGTATCATTGTGCATGTGCAAACAGCCAGGCGAGGGAAGATGGGTTTAATTATCTCCCAAACAGCAGCAAGTTCTTCCTGACTAACTCAAACTTCAGCTAGCAAGGGCTGCTCAGGACAGAAATTGGTGTTTCACCCTTGCTGGTGTGTCCCAAGTTGGTGTTCTTCCAGTGCTGGGGTTAGTGCTGTACCCACGTCAGGCTTCGGAGCAGGAGCCACGGGCCACCATGGAACTGGTGTGGGCACCAGAGGATGCTGTGAGTCACCACATCCTCCAGCCCCATGTGTCACCCAGGAGTCGCTTAAGTTAGAATTCCCAAGTGTGGGAGATGGCAAAGGGGGAAACAGTCACTGGGAAGGAAAGGACAGAGAGAACGGTGCGTGCTGCCGGCTGAATTTGGACATTCCCTGCTGGGAGTTATCTGCAGACACTTCAAGGCCATGCTGGATGGTAAAACCATTCCTTTTTAAAGAACATCCATGAAGTATCTGGGCAGGTTATGCACAGGTAATCCATTTTCTTTCCCGAGTGTCCCTGATGGGTGCCCGCTTCGGCTGTGGTTTCTCTGCTGAAAGCAGAGCCAGACGAGATGAAAGGTATTGTGAAAAATTGACACGGGGGACTGCCCTGAGAACACGAAACTCTCCTAATAGTAAACAGACTGATGGTGGTGTGACTCCTGGTGCTGTTTGCTGTGTCTGCGTGTGTATCTGGGGAAAGCAAAGTTAAATAAGCAGGGAAGAGTTGTGTTTCTGCAGAATACCTTATTCACAGCCCTGTCACGTGAAACACAGCAGCACATGGAGCTGCAATCCATCTGCAGCTGCTGTAACACACTGAGGATTGCTGTGGGATTTGAGTGGTGTGAGGGAATGGAGAATTTGGGGGGTGACAGGGAAAAAGAAAAAAAATGGGAGTTCATGAAGTTGTTCCTTTGGACAGACTCCCTCCACTTCTACCTTCATCCTCCTGGAATCTGCTCCAAGGAAATCTCCTGCAGGGCCTCCCTCTCCAGGCTCTCAGGTCTTGTTTCTCTTCCTCCTTTCAGAGCAAAGGGGGAACCCAGGACAGTGCTGGCCTGGGGATTCACCCCACCAGCTCTCCCAATCCCAAACCCTTGTGGGTGGCTGTTTTCCAGAGAGGCAAGCTGGGGACTGTGATGATGCTGAAAATCACGGCTCCTCCCAGCTGGCCAGTGTTGTGGCCATCAGAGAGGAGATGGCACAGGAGCAGGGTTAACCAAGGCTGGGTTTGCCCCTGGCAGACCAGGGCTGCTGTGTCTCTGTGCACCTGAAAGGTGAGAGGCCCCTGGACAGCAGCTCCAAGCCAGGAGCTCCCTCAGCTCCCTGCAGGCACCGTGGGTGCACAGGGCAGGCTGAGTGCCCAGCACCCAAAGGCAGCCCCAGCTCTGCTCCACACCCTGCCCTAGAAATGTCCCTGCAGCCAAACTGAGCACTGAGCAAAATGACAGGCAGGAGCTCCTCACTGCTCCTGCTTTCTTGTCTCTGTCAGCACAGTGTGGAATAACAGCCTGAGAGCAGAGGCATGCTGCTGGCTAACACATCCCCTAAATCCTCGGGGTGCAGCTGTGGGAGGTATGTGAAGATTCAGGAGTACATTATTCTTTTCCCCCTTCAGGGAAAAAAATCAGGGAGCTGGATCTGGCCAGGCCAACTTCCCAGGAAAGCTGTGGCAGATGTAGGTGTGAATTGCAAGTCACACATTCTGCCAGTGCATCCAAGGGTCACGGAGATAGTGGCAGTCAGAGGAGGAACCATGCTGAGGATCAGGCTGAGGTGGCAGCCACAGCCCAGAAAAGGGCAGGACTGGAGGAGGAGGAGGAGGCAGGAGGGTGATGGGTGTCTCGAGGGGGAGGAGGTTGCAGAGCACAAAGAGGGAGAAAAGTTAAGTGGCAGTAAGGTTTATTGAAAAAAATTAATCCCCAGTCCAGACACTCGACAAACGGGGCCCAAGGTGCTTCCTGCAACCTGCTCTGAGACTGAGCAGGGCTCAGAACATCACTGATGCAAAAACCAGCAGCCTGCCCTGACCGCTCGTACACAGCACCGAGCAAATGGAAACATCCCCAGGCTCAAGGGAGGAGAGACAAGTGGCTGAGCAGATCTGGTGAGAAATAAAGAGAATTCAGCCAGGGGAGATAAGAGGCAGTGTGAGAGACTGCTACAGGCAAACCTGAAATGGGGGGAAAAGCCCACAAGGGAAGGACTTGCAGGAGGATGGGAGCACAGGCAGCTCGATCTGCAATTGTGCAGAGGACACGCAAATTAAAATCAAATCCTGTTCTACTAACTCTTCAAGGCAATGCCACTCTCACACAGAGATGGAGGATCAAATTTTATCCCTTTCATTCCAGTACCTACACTGGGGCAAAGTAATAAGTCTTTAAATATATTTGATGAATTAGATACTACTTATGATAAACAGCCTGAGTCTCTAATTTTGAGAAGGTCACTGCCTGAGCACCTCTGATGTGTTTATACAAAACAGACAGAAATGTTTGACGGTACCTCTGGTGTCTGGAGTGTGAGTTCCAAATCTTCCCTCCAGGACCAAAAGGACTTTATGAAAGTTGTGCTCATAATTCTGATGCTTTTAAGCGTTTATGTTAATTATCTTCTACTACACGATTTTTCTCAAGCTGCTCTCTGTTTTTTATTACTATTGCAGTACCATTATATAGCATAGTGACTTAAGACAGCAAAAGATTCAACACTTGGAAAACTGATAGAGAAAGAAAGACTGGATCCTGGGCTGGTACAGCTGGTTTAAGGTATTTTAGAAGCAAATGAAATCAAATGAGAATTTATAATCCTTCCTGAGGTCTGGATTCCATCAGACTAAACTCATTAGGCATTAAGGTGCAGGTGCAGCAAAATAAAGGATTGTTCTGCTTTTCTTAATGCCATAGATTCACATCTCGAGTTCAAAATAAAAGTCTTTTAAAAGTACATGTATATATTGTGCATCTACTGGCAACACTTGAAAGAGAAAGCTCAGCTGATGGAATCTTCAAATGCCTCATTTTTGCCAAAGGAATGTGCCCATTTCTGCACCAGCTGTGCTGAGGGACACGAGTGGGGAAGTGACTGGACATTGGCCTCTTCAGGCTTATTCATTTCATTTGTGTTAGGCCTCCTTTCATCTACTGAGCAGCTGCCCAAATAAATGGCATAAATCTAATTAATCCTCCTTTAATATTGTATTGCCACAACAATTCCAGCATCCCCCAAATGCTGCAGGAGTGTGAGCCTACACCTGCACAGGCTCCCTGGGAGGAACACGGCAGGAACTGCAGGGGCCTTTCTTGTGGTTTACTGGGATAAAAAGAAAATAATTAAAAACCAGTTTCCCAGGTTTGATGCCATATGACTTGCTGGATTTCTCAGCTGAAATCCCAGGTTCTGGTGCTGTTGAGAGAGCAGTTTGTGGGATATTACAAAACAAGCAGCCAGATATCAGGCACGAGGCCATCAGATGAGGATCTCAGCCTTTGATTGTGACAAAATCTCAGCTTGGAATGTACACACTGAGCTGTGCCCCAAGACCACGGCCAGCTGGGCCTTCCCTGCTTGTCTATGCACTAACAAACATCTGCAGCTCTGGGACAGAGCTGGGAGATTAGGGGACAACAAACTATTGAGGGGAAAGGTCCTGCTGCCCCAGAGGGGAAATCCCTGCCAAAGCAGTGCTCTCCTTGCACCCGGGCTCTTACAGCCCTTGCCTCCTTCTCAGGTGTTCTGTGTGTGGGAGGTCCAGTGGTATTAACACAGTTTATAATTATTAGACAGAAACGAAGCCTTTGCAGGGATGTTTAGGAAAATAACCATTAGAAACTTCAGCTACTGCTTACAGAGACACTGTGGAGTGCCCTCCCTCATGCAAGTGTGACTTCGTGACCTAGTTCACATTTTTCTTTGGGATGATCATGTTTCCTCTGTGCTGCCAAGAGAGGCGAGCTCAGGTGGGGCACTGGCTCTGGGACACGGGACCTGGAGAGGAGGTCACTGCCTGGAATGACCCTCCCTGCCAGCACCACCCTCTCCTTCAGCCTGTGATGGGACCCACAGCTCGTGCATAGGAGCGTTTTGCTTTCTAGGAATATTTGCTGTGCAACACATTTATTTTATTGAGAAATAGGCAGGCGGCTGTTTGTTCTTTATTAACCCTATACAGCCCTGAGAGCTATGAGTATTAAAGTTGCTGACATCCACATATACTCCTGTTTGCAGATGTGCAATGTTAGTGCCTCAGAGTGATGGCAAGTTTAAACTGTTATTTCAGGAAGATAAACATGATATATCCACGTAGAGAGCATGTGCACGTGTCTGTCCCCTTTACCCTCTACACAGTTGGTGGCCCATGCCCCAGGCATAACGGCATCTGAAGGTGAGGCAAAGATTTATTTGCAGTTTAATTCCCACCCACGATCCCTATTATACAAGAGGAATTTTCTTTTGGTACAAGATAAGCCCATCAGTGACATCAGCAGCACCTAGCCCTGCATACCAGAGCCCTGCTGGATTCCTGACGCTGAGCCTCTCGCTAGGGCTGGGCCATCCAGGCCTCCTGAGTCAGCCCCTAACAACAGCATTTTCTGTTTTGTTTTGGTTTTTGTGTGTCTTCAAAGGCAGTTTTGCAATGGCAGTTCTGGGGTAAAAGATCAGCTGTTGAAATACAGCCTGGTGTCCTCGCCTGGGTCTGGTGCGACGGAGGCAGCGCAGCTCACGCCCTGTTGTGTGCAGCTGGCAAAAACAGCACAGAAATGAGTGTGTGGGCTTTGTGGAAGCACCTCTGGAGGAGCAGGAGCACAGAGCACTCCTCTGCAGCTCGGTGTCCTGCCTGCCAGGCACTGCTCACTTGTTGGATTAGAGCTGCCAGCCCCGGGGGGAAGAGTCTCGGCGTGTCAGACGCGGTGGCTCAGATCTGCCTCCCTCCTCTGCAGGAGGCTCAGTGAAGCAGCTCTCATCTCACAGCTGCGGACTAATGAGCAAAATGACAGTTCCTGCTTGCTGGAGAAATAGTGGGGTTTGCTTGAATGGGTTTCTGCACCGTTCTGGATTCTTTTGTGCATTTCTGTATTCCCTGTCAGGCTGTAATGTAGCGGAACAGTCAGGGATTTCCATGGATAGGGACTCTGATATTCTGGTAATTTGATTACAGTGCATGCCATGGATTGCAGGAACTATTGTATTCAGAGGTCAAAGTTGTGTCCACACCAATGAGAGAAGTTTTACACCACATGTCTGATTTGCTTCTCCTTTTCACCTGTCTCAGGAGACAAATGATTCATCACTTAGTGCTGAAATATCTTCATCTCCTGATTTGGGCCAAGATTTAAGAGTGGTTACCCAAAAGTTTCTTTTTGAGCTGAGGAGAAAGTTCAGTGATGAATGATTCTTTTGCAGTTCTTCTCTCCTGCAGTTTATTACAAGTATATTTGTGTAATTAGGGGGCCCAGTAGTAATGTTGTTAAAATACAAGTGGGCACATTTATTGTTTCCTCCAAAAGGAAACAACCAGTCTCTAGCAGTTCTGGTTTTTCCCTGCCTCAACTGAACATTTACAGTTTTATTTAGCTAGCAGATTGAGGCTAAAGTTACATCTCTTTTTTTTCCCCCCACTTTTATTTCTTTTTGTTAAAAAGAAAAGGGAAAAAAAAAATCTCCTCCATTCTCTTAATGAATGCTGGATTTTTTAAGGATATGGTCAGAAAGGGGAACTTAAACTCAGCATGATGTTTATAGTGCCACACAAGCTTCAGGGAAAGTGATGTGCAGTACTCTTTATTAACATCTAAAAAATCCCTGTGGGATTATAATGACTGCAGAGTAATAAACAAATAAAAGTAGCAAGATTCAATTGTTCAGAATGTTTTTAGTGATGGAAGAAGCAATAAGTTTTAACCTTGAGAGCCAAGGGAAGAGCAGCTTGTGGGTAGAACAAATAGAATTAGGAATGGATTCCTCTTAGTGATGACTGGTTATCATTCATGGCACTACAGATAATTGCCTTACGTAAATAAATTGTTAAAATATGGATACAAAAGAACTGTACTCAAATGTAAGCACCAGAATTCGGGATTTCTAAATTACAGTAATTTCTAATCTTCCATTTAAATGACAGACCTGAATTTGCTTTCCCTTGTGGTGCCTCACTACAGTCAATGGGTGCTCGACAGAGGGAAACACAACCAGCCCCATGCCCAGTCCCACCCAGGAGGGAACCCTTCTCTCCATCAGAATTAAAACTCCCAACTGCTGATACTGTATTATTTCACGAGCATTTTTCAGTACTTCTCCCAGAGCTCTCCTAGTCCCTGTTAAAAATTTTACAGCCTGTGAGCTGTGGGAAGAACAATTGGTAACTCTGAGGCAGCCCCGTCAGTGCCAAGGCAAGGCAGTGGCAGAAGGCAGGGTCTGTCCAGGGGCTGCAGGCTGGATTACAGCCCCCAGGATGGATTACAGCCCCCAGGATGGATTACAGCCCCCAGGATGGATTATAGCCCCCGAGGCTGGATTACAGCCCCCCCAGGATGGATTACAGCCCCCAGGCTGGGCACAGGAGGCTGTGCCAGCTCCTGGGATGTCAGGGCTGGTGACTTCACCCCTGGGGTGGCCTGGGGCCAGATGAGGATGCTGGGGTGACACCAGTGGGGCTGTGCAGAGGGGTGATCCAGCCTGGAGGGTGATCCAGCCCAGGGGGGTGATCAAGTCTGAGGGGTGATCCAGCCTGAGAGGTGATCCAGTCTGGGGAGTGATCCAGCCCGAGGGGTGATCCATCCCAGGGGTGATCCAGCCCAGGAGGGTGACCCAGCCCAGAGATGTGCCCAGCCCGGGGATGTGCCCAGCCTGGGGATGTGCCCAGCCTGGGGATGTGCCCAGCCTGGGGATGAGCCCAGCCCGGGGATTTTCCCCCTCCCAGAGATGTGCCCAGCCCAGAGATGTGCCCAGCCCGGGGATTTTCCCCCTCCTGGGGATGTGCCCAGCCCGGGGATGTGCCCAGCCCGGGAATTTGCCCCCTCCCGGGGATGTGCCCAGCCCGGGGATGTGCCCAGCCCGGGAATTTGCCCCCTCCCGGGGATGTGCCCAGCCCGGGAATTTGCCCCAGCCCGGGGATTTGCCCCCTCCCGGGGATGTGCCCAGCCCGGGGATGTGCCCAGCCCGGGGATGTGTCCCGGCTGCAGCAGACCCCTCGCGTGCTCCTTTGAAAGGCGCTGGGTGCTCCAGGACAACCCTCAGGAGCGATGCTCTGTGCAGTGATCAGCTCCCTTAACAGAGAGAGCTCCTGCCCGCTGTAATTACTGCCCAGGGCAAGCTGCATTCCCTCTCCCTCCTTTTACTTGGGGTTTTTTTGTTTTGTTTTGTTTTTTTTTTTTTTTTTAAAGGAAGGTAGCTTTTAAGAGCTTGCCATGAAGATCTAAGTTAAGGGATTTTCTCTCCTACAAAGCCTGCATAGTTTCCCAGGCCAGGTGGACCCGACAGCACTGACTGCATGCTGAAAAATCTCATCCCCACCCTTCAGGCACTTTAATTGTAAGCCTTTCCAGATATGCTGGATAAACACTGTCAAAATGAACCTGAAAGGGTTGTTGTTGTTGGTTTAGCCCTTAAATAATTATGAGTTTGTCTGTCTAATTACAGCATAATCTTGTTTAAACTTGGATGGCAATTTGCAGTATCTCTTAAATGAGGTGGAAGCAGAAACAGTGGGGAAAAAAAAAAAAAAAAAAAAAAAAAGAAAATTCACAGTTCTTCCACTTTAAGAGAAGAAAAAAGAGTTTTTGTAAAACTTCTCCTGTAAAATTTAATTCAACCTGACAACAAAATACTCTAACTTGGAAGCTACTGTGATAGGATAAAGATGATAAAGAATAGTGTGGAACCTCCAAAATGTAACAGAAACTTAATCCTCCACGGACAATATTTTTCAAACAGTTTAGAAATAGTTTAAGGTAATTTACGGGAAGACTCGAGTGACAAAGCACATTACTTGAAATGCCTTTCCTTCGCTAGGCACTTTCTAAATTCTTTCTCTTTCATTTCTTTACTCTCAGGAGACTTTTAAATCCAGTGAACCAAAACAACACTTTGTTTGTTGGTATAGCACGGGGCTGGCACAGATGGCAGACACTGCACCTGTTCCAATAAACTGGGGAAATGGAGAGATAAACCATAGCACCCATTAAGGGGAATCTACTGAAACATGAACAATTTGTATTTTGAATATCTTCCAGGAATAAAAGGAGCAATACATAAGCAGACTTTGTTTTTACCATTATCAGTTTAAAAAAAAAAAAGCTTTATTTAAAGGGAACTTCACGTTGGGTTTATGTACAAAGGCAGACATACCACTAAGGAAACTATGATAATGCTTGTTTTTTTCTTTAAGGAAGGCAAATTACTTTATCTAGCTGCTCCTATTCTTTCAAAGAAAAATTACCTGTTGGCAGTTCAGCCAAAATCAGTTAAATCCCCTGTTCCTTAGTTGTGGCAGCTTTTTTGCTTTTGCATTTTCTCATGTTGAGTAATATCACATTCTTACAATCTAGTTCAGAATGGTCAGAGGAACAACATAAACTAAAGTCCATCTGTTCATCTATTAATAAATAACTAAAATTATTGGGGGGTGTGGGGGGGGAATTGTTTGGATCGTTAGCAACAAAGTTCCCAGCAAAACAATTTTTTTCTAGGCACAAGGAATATGCTATGTAAAATCTGACAGATTATTACAAAATCCTAAATAAGAAGAAACATTAAGCAACAGTTCCTCAAAGGATAAATTTCTTCAAGCATTTGCCTTGATCATCAGAGCTTGTGCTGTTCAACATGCCATACATCTCCCTCAATTTCTCTCTCTCACACACACAGCATTAAATACAAAATGTCATGAAAATTCCTAAGTATCATTTAATGTTGGCAGCCCTGCACTGTAAAGCCATTTATATAAAACTGTGGTTGGCAGCTCTCACTCTTCCATGGGAACAAATTAACATTGGCATTCCAAACACAGGAAAGTAAGGAAATTAGAAACACAGTTTATATTTGGCCAGTGCTTTGAAATACTGTACCACGCTACTGATGTCAATTAATGAAAAGCAGAATTTTGCGGAGAGGGTCTGGTTTAGAAACACATTAACACACGTTAAACATGTTTGCACAGGAACTGGATTGTAAGCATCTCGGTTCCAAAACAATAAAGCAATTACACTAAAACTTGTAGTCACAAAGTTGCCATTAATTCAATCCACTCAGTCTGGACCACTGAAGGATTTTCACTGGCTCTGAGATGTGGATGACAAAAATGTTTAAAACAAGGGGTAAGGCACAGTGTGGTGGGACTACACCAGGATGGCTTCTCTGTTACCTGCTGTAAATCAGCTATATTTATGTATAAATAATGGAACTGTAGAACATACACCCAAATAAAGGGGGAGGCTCAGCAAATTCTGTGATCTTCATCAAAAAGGAGGATTTCTAAACCAAGGATTTCCAAAAGGGCTTTCGAATCAGAATCCGTTCAGCCTTTGCTACCTGCAATCTTTTTTTTTTTTGCAGCAAAGATTATTTACTGGCAAAATCTTCAATGCCAAAAAAATCTAGATGGCAGTTTATCTCCTGGCACAGTTCCACTAACTTCAGTGGAATTACTCCAGCACAGAATTTGGCCCCGCAGCCTTTACAAGGCGCTGTTTATTTGTACTGTGATTCAGATATTTTGATACCAGGAATCTTTCAGCACTGAAGTTTCTCTGTATGAAATATGTCTTGTATTAAGAAATATCAGTTTCACATTTTTGTCAAACATTATTTGCTAAATTCTGTTTGTTGCAAGGATGGGAATTCAGCTGTAGTTCAACAACGTGGATCGGGCTAATAATGATAAGCGGTGACTAATAGGAGCTGGTTCATGTTTTGATTGTTTGCAGCAAAGGAAACTTCCCTCAGAAACAATTTCAAGATTAGGAGAGAAAACTCTGTGAAGCTCTAGCAGAAACTACTGCATGCTCATTATTTCAGCACTGGGGCACTTCTTTGGCCCAGTTCTGCTCTCAGTGGTGCTCGTGTAAATCAAGAGGGAGTTTATGGGAATTACTTTGGACGTAGAGTTGTATAAATGAGACCACAGGGCCAGCTTCAGTAGAAATTTGACAATTTACACCAATGAAGACCTAGCCAAGAATTTCCTCTTGGGTTTCCATTTTTCCAAACTTAAGCATGTGCAGAACTTTATCCGTGTGATTAGTCCTTGTGTGTAGTCCCGTTTATTTCAAACAGTTGGGAAGGAAAATCTTCATCCTGAAAGTAATTTAAACAGCTCTCTCATTTCTTCAGAAGTTTCTTCCATTTAGAGAAGAAATCTACATATATAAAGTAGCGTATTTTATTTATATATAGAAACGGTATGTATTTTTGATTATATATATATATATGTAGTTAATTCATAAAAGTACTTTGATGTAGGCCCTGGAGAGGAGGACTGGAAAGGGTTTAAAATATCGTGGTCCCTTAATGCTGTATATCAACAGGTAGTCTCTTTATCTGGCATGCTATCAAAATTTGCTTACTTGTGTTCTTGCTCAGATGACTTCATCCATCATTGCAACCTCTCACTGGTATTCATCCAGTTAGGACAATTTAGAGGCATAAAACTAAATGTGTTATCATTTTAACCACGAATTAACAGTTTCCATATAAATATTAGCATTTCCTCACTTGGTTCAAGGACAGCAGCCCTAATGGCACTAACCGTATATTTGATTTAAACTAATTAAAAACAGGGGCTCTTGCAATTTAATATATTGATTTTACCAGTGGGACTTAAATCTTTTATAATAAGTGTACACAGCTGCAGCACTCACCCACGCCACTCTCAAACCTAATCCCTGCATTCCTCCTGACAATAACATGACAGGATCCACACATCCCAGTATTAGCCTTAACCCCAGTGACACTGCCAGAATGTATTAAACTAAAACATCACAGTGTCCTATTTAAAAGGAGCCTGTCAACGGCTCTGACTGGGCTTTAATAGTTATAATCTTTTTTTTTAATTAATGTTTCCAACCACTTGTGTAACCTTCTCTCACACGTCTCTCCCCGCCGACCCGAAAATGTGTTTCAGGCTGATTTCCAGGGAATGTAGTGCCTGGTTTTGTGCTGCCTGTCCAGAGGCCATTAAAGCTCCTTTGCAGGGGGAGTGCTGGGACACACACACACACACACAGACACAGACACAGACACAGGCATGGCACAGCTGGGGGCACTGGGAGCAGGTCCTGCACGCCCCACGGGTGCCCAGCTCCCGTTACCAGCCTCACGAGCCCTGGCCATCAAGGCTTGTCTCCTTCAAAGCCCTGTAAGAGCTGCTGTGTTTTGGCTTCTAAACTGCAGCTCACAGAGGGGGGGTTCCCCCCCAGGACTGTGTGGGAGCAGAGGAAGGATAAATCTGCTCTGGAGAAATCTGCTGTGTGTGAGAGGATGGGGACAATTTCCAGGTCCTTTTTCCTTGTGTCAGGACATCTGCCCTTGGCTGCTCCTTTCCCTGCTACCAGCACACCCACACAGCAGAGGTAAATAATTCCTGTCCTGCTCTGCCGTTTTACACCTGGAAATTAGAAAATTAATTAAGTTCTCTCTGGGATGGGTGTGTACATTCAAAGAATACCTGCTTGCTGCAGGGTCAGTGTCCCTCATACCTGTACTTGGCTGTGAGCTTTCTGCCTTAGCCAGTGTTACACCACCGAGTGCTGCACATATCCACACTGCCCAAAACAATTATGGGATGTACCTGTTCAGGCTTGAGAGCTTTTAACAGCTTTAGGTGGAAGGAAAAAAAAAAAAAAAAAAAAAAGGCGAGGGCTTGTCCTAATGTATGGACAAAGCATGTGATCGGGAGCAGGCATCCAGGGCTAGCTTTTTATTCTGGGAATATGTTTCAAGATGGAAATAAGTGAGATCAAATCAAGTTCAAATTTCCATGGTCAAATATCTTGAAAATTTGATTTATACAAGCAGGAAAATGAGGTTTAAAAGAAGTGATTATGAAAGGGTTACTAAAAACACAGCTGTACTCGTACTCTTATATCTGAGGCTCTCCAAAGAAAAACTGTGTGACATCTATATTAACCTTTGGCTGTACACCAATGAAGGCCTGTAGTGAGCTGGAATGCAAGGCAGCCCCTTCCAAATTTTAACACAAGCCAGGTTACAGCTGCAAATGCCTGCAGCCCGCGCTCACTTTATAAAGTATTCCCCGAAGGAAATTTTTTAACTGTTATAGAATCTTTTTCTAATACCCTACAGTGTTAAAGCCTGTTATTAAAGGGCAAAGAGATGGTTCTCCATGCCAAACACTTGTCAACAAAAAGGATAGCCAGATGGTATGAAATAAAAGGAAACTTGGGGGCTCTTCAGCTTCTTGATTTATATTAACAAAAGCCACTTTCAAGTGCTCCTTCCAAGAATGACTAATTCCCACCCCCCTTCCTTTTTGCCAGGATTAAACAATGTTGTTCATTTTATAATCAACCACGAGACAAATTAACAAATTGCGTATCGCTTGTGCCGACTCTTTTAAAAACATTCTAAGCAAGTCTGTTTACCCAGGCAAGTTTACCAGCATAAGGACAAGGCAATTATTTTTAGAAGAGAAGGTCCAAGTCATCTAGAGGATGTTTACTCCTTAGCTGCTGTTTATAAACTTGAAATCAAACTTGTGCAGAAAATGCTTTGCATTTTTTTCAGTTCCTAAAATGGATCCATTTGTAAACTGTATTGGACAGGATCTGAAATTAAATTTCAAATGCTAAAATTATAGTAATAAATTTTACAAAATTAGCCAGTAATTAACTGGCTAACTTAGTCAGACCACTGTGGCTAAATTCTCTTTTAATTTATATATAACTTCATTCTTGACACAACTCCATTCCCCATTCATCTTAGCACAGGTGTAAGCTAAGACAAAATGTAGACTGTAAAATAACTGGTTATAAATCTAAATCTAATTAGTTGTCAGGATTTTACAGTAAGTAAAACTTTGCTTAGTACAAAGCTCCCTAAAACGGAGCACCTGTATTCTGGTTCCTCCTTACCAATACTCAGCATAAATTCCTGGACTAAATATACACAATATCTCCACAAAAATCAACGTGTGTGGGGTTTGTTGTTGGGGGTTTTTATTATGTAGCCCAGTAAAATTATCAATGTAGGTTTTAAATAATATTTTTCCCTCTAAAGTTGTACAACTAGACGGACGAAGAATATGAATAGGCAAAAAGGGTGCTTTTGTGGATTAGCATTTGGAAGCCTGTAATTAACGTTTTTTATTGACTGAAATCTCAAAGTATTATTTCTTTACTTGCTTTTACTTCCTCCATGCTAAAATGAAACTTTATTATGCTGTGACACTTCCTCATTGTGATGGCTCTGGTATAGTAATAAAAGCCTACCTGTGAAATGCAATGCTCACAGAGTATCTCTTACAAAAGTAGGACACAGTTTACTACAGTCTGCATTTAGGAATTCAGCTCTGCTTTAAAAGGGATCATTGTAGAAAGTCTCCAAAAAAAATCAGTTCTACAATAGATCTTCTAATTTTCCCTGAATGTCATAGAAAACTGTACGTCTCAAAGCAGGTGTTGTGTTTGATTATATACGGAGTGAGTGGCTGCTCTAATTCATTAAAACCTCCATAAACAAGCCTGCCTTTGTCCCATAAAGATGAAAGAGCCATGACTATAATGGGATGAAAGGTGTGCACAGCGATGAAGAAAGCCATTATAGATCTGTGTCCTTTTTAAACTCGTCCTGGCATGCACCGTTGACAAGGGAACAAAACAGCACAGATAAACCTCCAAAATGTGCCTTGCTCCAAGTGATTTCCACCTGTCCTTACAACGACTGGGTTTTGCTTGTGCTCTTACTTCTCTCTGACCATGCTGACAGCAATTAAATAAAATAATCATTTAGGATTTTGCATAGAGAGCACTCTTGGATTTCTAAGCTGACAGCAAACCCTGGCAGGTTGAAATGAATGAATATATCCACTGCAGTCCTCAAACTGCACCAGGATGTCAGCTATCGGGGTCATGGCTTATACAGGTGAAACCTGCTCCATACAAAGATCTATCCAAAATGTAACTTTCATTTCCCATTCACAGATCGATTCCACTCCTTTGTATTGAAAATCATCGATGGCCTAAGCGTTAATTCTTTTTTATAGTTCTTACATGAGCTGACACGGAGACTCTTCCTTACATCGGCAGTGTGGGACGGGAGAGCTGCAGTTTCACTGATGATTCAGTAAATTACTGCACCTGAGGAGCAGAGCTGAACTCCCTCCTATTATGTACTTACATGTTTCATAAGGTTCTTTCCTCTCTACTGAAATGGAAAGCGAAGAGTGAATTTCACTATTGTTATTTCAACATCTTTTGTCTTCTGTTCAGGACTCTCCTTGCACTCGGTGTAGGACCCAAGAACCACGGAGAGCAGTGTTAGCAAGGTCACCCTTATCTTTAAAGTCAAATATTTGACTGCCATTGGTACTTTTGACTCCTCAAATATTTGATTTTAAATGTCTCATTGCTCATCGGCTTAAGTATCCAGCAGTGACTAGACAAACACTGTAATTCCAAATGGAAAGCACCAGCCCCGAGAGAGCACAGCCCCCGGGCCAGATGTAATTCCGAGCTTCCCACTGTGAAGCTTATGGCAGTTAATAAGGAGGCACAGCTCATGCAAACTAGAGCTCTCCCACAGCGTCCCGTGGCTCCTTATCATGCAAGAATTGTGCCGGGATGGCTACCGTGTCTAATAATTATTAACGTGTGTCACAGAGCCTTTACAGCTCCTGATCTTTTCAAGTTGGTTAAAGTGCTGGGATTAGAGAGGTGGTGGTTTAGCTGGCGATTTAATCTTTGCTGCCTCTGAAGTTCCAGACAGTGGAAGTGTCCAGAACAGTGACATCCGTAAAGGTGCTAATGGGTTTATTGGAGATGGGGGTCTGTAATTCCCGGCAGGTTATGTGCCTGAGGTGTGCTCTTCTTGCACTTCGCGTTCCCCTTTGTTTGGGACGAAGTGTGAGCTGATCTTGCTTTGGAAATACAATTCAGGTTCTGCCTTGAACTTGCAGGCACCCAGTCTGTACGTGTGTGGTTTAAGAGCTGCACATGATGAGGTCTAAAAACGGATAGAGCGAGCCAGGTCTATAATTATATATTTAAAATAGAATAGTGCACCCTGACAATGTTTTACTCAAATCCGGCCAAGTCAGTCCACACGGGTGTGCAATCTACAGCGAGCAAATAGAAATCAGATTGGGCCGTGGCATCCAATTAGGGAGGCCTAGCGAGGCGCATACAAAGCGTGCCAACTCTCGTATCGTTTGCATAAACCCATCCACATGTGCTTGTGAAAAGAGGCGAGTTAGCGGCATAAACTGGGGTCAACAGGAAAAGCTGCAGGAGTAAATAAGGATTTACTGTGGAATCCCTCCCAAGCCGTTAGGGAAACATGTGCGAGCGGCTCAGCCCCTGGGAGCGCGGCTCTGGGATGCCGCAGGAGCCATCCCAGCGCCGGGGGCTCCGCATCCCGCCCGAGCTGCAGCCCGGCCGCTGTGCGGGACCCGTGCGCGCTCCCGCCTGCCTTTCGTGCCCTCCTTGGCCGTGCGGGACGCGGAGCAGACCTCCTAATCGTCCTGTTTAACTCCTACCTGTAAATCCCATCTCTGACGCGCTGCAACTATCAAAGGGAGAAGGCGACAAAGACCTCGGCGTGTGTGGAGCGCGGGGAGAGCTGGTGGCTGTCCAGATGCTGCGATGGGAAGTCAGCAGACCGCTCCCCGTCGATGCCACTCAATTACCGCCTGGCAAAGCAGCCACGCTCCCCAGGGCCGCTACCTGCCCTTCCGTGCCCAGGTGGGACCCGCCGGGACGCAGCTCCCAGCCGGGGCCACCTGCGCCACCAGCCCCGGTCCTCCCGCCGGGGGCCGCGTCCCCGCTCCAGCCTCCCCTCCGGTTCCCAGCCCCGCCGCCAGCGGCACTCACCCAAGTTGACGAAGCTCATGACCATGTCAGCCTCGGTGAGGAAGTTGCTGTCCTGCAGGCTGGCCAGAGGCGGCCCCTGGGTGCTGAAGATGGGCTTGTAGGGGTAAGAGAAGCCCTCGCCATCCTCGGCGGCGGCCCCCGCCGCCCCCTCCTCCACGGACATGGCATTGTAGAGGTCCAGCATGAACATGGGGGCCGAGTTGTGCTTGCCGTGGAGGTGCGGCCGCGGGCGGTGCGGCAGGCCGAGGATGGAGAGGATCTCCCGCTGCATCTCGCGGCGCTCGGGGCCGCGCAGCCGCCGGTGGATGAAGCTGGAGTGCACCTCGTTGTCCACCGTGAAGTCGGCGAGCACGCAGCGCAGCCAGAGGGCGGGCGCGGCGGCGCCCAGCACCAGCAGCCAGGAGGAGGCGGGCTGCTGCCCGCGCCCCGCCGCCGGCATCGCGGCTGCGGGGCTGCGGCGGCTGCGGGGCGGCGCGGGGGGCGCGGGGCTGCCCCGCCGCGGGACGCGCCCCGCCGCCAGCGGCATGCACGGAGGGCGCGGGCCGCGCTCAGCCCCCGCGGAGGCGCCGCAGCCCGCTCATGGCCCGAGGCGGGCGCGGATCAGCGGCACCGGCCCATGGACGGCGCGGCGGCGGCGGCGGCGGCTCCGGGCGCTTCCCCCGGCGGCGGGAGCGGAGCGCTGTGCCCGCGTCCCGCACGCCGCGGCCGAGCCGTGTGAGCGGCGCGGCTCGGCGGGGAGCGGCGGGAGGGTGTCTCTGGTGGGAGGAGCAGGCAGCAAAACCCAAGCGCCTCGCTCGCTCTCGCTCGCTCTCTCTCTCTCTCTCTCTCTCTCTCTGGTTGCAAACCGCTTGGGAGAGAAAATCCCTGGAACTGCCCCGAGGAGGGACGTCTGCTCAGGTTGCTTTTCAGGATGTTTGTGCAGGCTGCGCGCTCGGCGAGAGGCTGAGCCGGTCCCGAGCGCCTAAATTACCGCGGACGTCATTAAGGAGAAGACACCCCAGGAGGGAGGGCGGGTTATGTATAAGGAAGGGGCCCAAACTCCCACAGATTTTAGAGATGCGAGTACATCGGCTGTCTGCACAAGCACGCGTACGCGCTTTTTTCCCTGCCTGTTCTTTTTTCTTTTTTCTTTTTTTTTTTTTTTTAAATAAGAAGTACAGATTAGAAGAGACTGCCCGTGACAAAGCCAACTCCATTAAATAATTTAAAACGCGATGATTATATATTCACGTACATAGACACGTATGTATGTCTCCGTGCACAGAGCCCCGGGTCACTTTTTCCAGCTGGCTGTGGGGAGAGTTAATGGAGAAGCGTTAGAAATCCGAAGGGGAGAGCTTCTCTAAGAATGGTAAAACCAGGAACATTTACTTGAAATTAAACTATCAACCTGTGCACACGGGTGGTTTATGCCATTCCATTACCCTGCACCCTTGTCTTCCCATTCCCTTCTGCTCCTGGTTCGTGCCATTTTTGGGATACTGCCTTGAAATGCATTGTCAATTCCTTAAAGCAGTGACTTTTTTAACTCAGTGGGTGCAACATCCACAGTAATGGAGCCCCAGTCCCGATTAGCCCAGGTAGATGTCTGCTACAACAGTAATGAATTACAGCAATAATAATAGCAGATAACAAATGTAAATTAATGCTTCCCAAATCTTACTTGGAAAGAAGGGGAAACCAGGATGGTCTGTTCGGGTCACTGAATCGAGCCTGAGGTCACCTCAGAAACCATACATAAATACATTCACTTTATGCTGACATTAAGATTCATTCCTTGGGTAAAGGAGGAAGAAGAGGGTGGAGGATAAAGGAGGTCAGCGTTTTTGGGGGGTGTTTTTTGATAGATTGCACATCTAATATTTTCTGATGAGCAATATCTGGTAGTATCTGCCACTAGATCCTGCAACTCTTTTAGAAACTAATATTTACCACTTCTTTTAGTCCTTAATGTTTCACATCCTGGTGTGAAGAGCAGGCAGCCAGGCAAAAAACCTGCATGGGAATCACGAATGATTTAATGTGTTTGTAGGCATGCATGTGCACCTCTTAATAACAGGGAAACTGAGGCATCACATAGAAATGACTCACGGCACGATTGAAATAGTGGTGGAACCAGCATAAAACCCTCAGCTCAGACCTAACACAGGTTTTGGAACGGCTCAGGCTCTGGGAGGATGGAAGGGCAGAGAGGCTGTGGAGCTACATCCACCTTAGATAACATGAGAGCACTTGCTGCACTCACTGGTGCTGATGGGGCTGCTCAGAATATCCCCCTGAAGCTGCCTCCCCAGTGCTCCCCACTGATGGAAACACCCGAGCAGTTGAATTTCGGCTGCCCAGTTAAGATCAAACTCTCCAGCATCTTTTGTACTTCCTGAGGAGCAGCACTAACCTGCTCTTCACCACGCATATATTTGCCTAAATTCCTTCCTTGCCGAGGGTGTGGTTTCTAGATCAATTTAAACTGATTTAAAGCCAGGCTCCCCCTGAGAAAGATCTTTGTTTTCTCATCCCACCCCAGCCTGGACCTTCAGCTGTGCAACCCCAGCCCTCTCAATGCCGCTACCAACACTTGCACGCAGGTCAGAAAGCTGATTCTGGTTTTTTTATTATTATTTTTGAGTTTAAACATTTGTGCGTTTATTTTTGCTGAAATAATTTCTGCTGGATGAGCTTCTTCTTCTTCTGACTGACTCCACGTTGTGGTGGAACGAGGGAGGCCACAGGAATGCACAGCTGGGGGCAAGAAGAGGTGTTCTGGGTCGGGCAGACAGATGATTTGGGATCTCTCTGCTCTCCCTTTCAGCTGCAGACAACTTGATTTCTCTTCCTTTTCTGCTCCTCGCAGACTGTTTTTCCAGAGTTGTGAGTGTTGGCCTTTCATCAAGCAGCAGTAGGACAAGGAGCTTTGCCTTTGGCATGGATACGAGATTAAAAAGGATGGAACCGTGGGCTGGAGAGCAGGTGTCTGCTGCCTAAATTACTTGCACTTGAATTGCTTGTAGCTCCCATTTCAAAACTGACTAAACTTCAGGTCAGTGTTGTGTTCTGGAATGCTCTGAGAGAAAGAAAAGGAAAAGTGTGGGAGGTTTCTCTGCTCACTCGTTAACACCTTAGGTAACTGCTCTTGGAGCTGTAGGTGTCACTGGAGAAAGAGCAGAGGACAAAAACTAAACCTTGGAACCCTTGATTTGACAAATTTCTGGGAAAAGTGATGTTTGAAACTGTTTCCTTCTTGTTTTGCCTAAGTGGTCTGGGTGAGGGCACGTTTAGCTATATTCTGATTTAATGCAGGATAAATACTCTTAAAAGAGGGGCAAAGTTGCAACAGTATCCTGTGCTTTTATAGCAACAGCTGGGAAGGTTTTCTCTTTTATATAGTATTTTCTGTGATTCTGCTGCACCCTACACCTTTTAATAAATGCATGATAATTTGCAATGGATGTACTTAAAGCTGCATAAAAAAAATCCATGCCAACAGCATGAGATGAGAATGTGAATTTGCTAAAGAATAATTTTTTTGATGTGAAGTTCTCATCTCTTGCCTTCATCTTGCCTTGGGACACAACAAAGGGCAGCATTTATTCTGCTGCGTACAATAAAGGATGATGCAGCCCAAACTGCAGTGGTTCAGCCCTCAGATCTGAGCTTGAATTTCAAATACCTTTCAAACAGAAAGGCAATCCAGTTTGTACCTTTTCTCATGGTCTTTCTCTTCCCTCCTTTCCTGCTGTGTAAACCCTATCCTGCTTCCTGTAGGATCAGTTCCACACAGGTTGCTGAAATATTGGCACCTTCATGTCACTGTCTTTTTCCTCCTCCTTCCTGGATCAATTAAGAAACCAGTTTTTCTTCTTAGTCTTCTCTATTTCTTTTGTGTATCCTCCTCTTCTTGAGAAGGAAAACTAAATGCTCATGATGAAGTAATCCCTGTTTGTTGGCACTCGCTGCTTCAGATTATTTCTATAAAAACAAACTCCCAGTGTTTCTGGGGTTCTGCACAAGCCACATTACCAATTGAGTAACTTTTTGATCTCTGGGAGCTTTGTGTGCAAGCTCTTACCTGAGTTTAGTATCAACTACTACCTTCTTTTTTTTTTTTTTTTTTTTTTTTTTTTATTTGTGTGGAAGTCAGTATATTTGGAAGTATATATTTAGGAGATAAATAAAGGGTCTGATTTAAAAACCTGAAATGCACAAAAATGTGCAGGTTTGTGCTTGGTGAATTTGTCATCCTCGTGTACCCATCTGAGGCATGTGCCAGGGGCAGAATTTGGCCATTTGCATTCAGTTTTACCAAATAGGCAGTAAAAAGTGTGGGCTTTGCTCAGACACTCATTTAATGACTTTTCAAAAATTACACACAAAGCATTTTGTCCTCTTTTCAGTTGATTCAGTTTCAAGCTCCTTGTCTTCCTACTTTGATGTCCTCTTTTTAACTTTAACCATGGTTCTTTTCCATTCTGTTTTGTGTCGTCTCTCATTTGTCTTGAACAAAGTGCAAGTCCTAAATTATAAAAAACTTTTTCTCCTTCTAAATAGTCCCACTAAAATAGCATGTGTTTGGGGAATTTTGAACTCTTAGTCTATGCCCTTTGCATAAAAAACATTTATACAGCAGTAATAATAGCATTATTATTTGTATAAGAATGGATAATTAGCTCACATAATTTTTTATGCTGTATTGGATCAATTATTCTTATCAAAAGTTTCTAATCATCTCTCCAGCATTATTACTGAGAACATATTCACCAACGTGAAGTTAATCACATTATGGATAAAGCCATTATATTAGCTCTAATCCAGGAATTTGAACAGATCTGGGTTGAGCTGTGCTCTGTTGGACAATACTGATCACGTTATAAAAATTAAGTGTAAATTCTCAATACTAGTGATAAGAGGAGAGTCAGAAATGAAATCTGCGTTTTGGGGTGTGAAAAAAAATATTGTTACTTCTGAGGATGCTAGTGAAAGCTAAAATAGAATTTTAGGATTTATGAAATGGGGCTGTGGCCCTGAATTTAATGTTCACCAACTGAGGGAGGCGGACAGAGTTCAGCCCTTCACAGTTCAGCCCTTCACTTTGCCACGGGGATCTTTTTATTGCTGTTGACTGCAGAGAACATTAGGAATGAGTTCATGCCACTGAAACTTCTGCAGTGTTACATTACCGTACATTTATTTACAATTTGAATATCAGACCGTGCTAAACATTTTCTATATAAGTTTATATATTGTGATGAGCCCACTCCCCCACCCCAGTGCACTTCAATAATCTCTTTAAACTTTATTTCATTAATATGTTTCTGCAACATAGACACAGGCATGGGAGCATTGTTTAACGTAGACTCCAATATTGCCAAAGCAGCTCAGAGAGAACTGAATTTAATTTTGTACTATTAAATTATTGCGTGCACACTTGATTTGGTCGACGCTTTTGGCACAAGCCCAGGCGTTTCCTTCGTTGGTAACACTGTAATCTGAACGTCTGAGATCTCATATTTGTGAAAAGCTCTGCTGGGCACGAGCTCGGACGTCACTGCTGGGAGCGGATTTGAGCCGTGCTGCAGCACCTTGGAAATGTGCCTCTGAAAATCTGCTTAGTTGTTCCATTTTCTTACAACACATGGCGATCTCTGCCCCTACAGACATTCAGGATTCTTCTTATTGATGTATATTCATGTCTTTTTCAGTTTTCTGCTGAGATGTTTGCTGGTTTTATACTGAACAAAAAAGCATATAAAACTAAAAATATATTTTTTTTTTTTCGAGGGGAATAAAATAACTGATCCTGACCTGTAAATGCAATGGGATGAATTTGGATGGCTTTGCTTTTTCTCTCCAGGCAGGTGCAGAGTAATACCTCAAAAGAACCATTATTTTGTGCCTTTATTCCAATGTGTACATAAATGCTTGCATAACCCTTGCACAGCTGCTGTACAAACTACTCATGCCACAAGTATTAGTAATCCTAACAGGGGAGGTTGCATGGAAAATTGGGGTGTGTATGCTAAACCATATGTACCATGCCCCTGAATCATAAAACTCGTGTTGCTGGAGCAGAGAGATCTTTGGAGACTGCTGCTTTTACGGGTCTGTAGGAAGCAGGATTATATACAACAGCTGCACCCCGCAGCTTCTCTCCTGTTGGGGCTTATCTTGTGCATTTCAATAAGCAGGAAACAGAATTTGGTCCAACATTATCATATATGGTCTCAGCTCCTACTTTTATTTATATTTCATTTCCATAGGAACAATTATTTTCACGGTTTATTTTGAATCCACATTAGGGCCACTCCAATTGGAAGTTTTGAGCTGCCAATTTCAAGCTGCATGGGGCTGCAGAGACACAATGTGCATTTTTTTGTCTCTGGTTCTGCCTCTAAAATAACATTATATCTGCGGTGATTTATAGCAGCGTTTCTGAACCAGTCTGAAGGAAAATGGAAGCTGGAGATTCATTTGACTCTCTTTTGGCCACAAAAATCCCCTCCCGAGCAGAGCAGGGTAGCAGGGCTTGGCCCCAGCTCTCCGGGGCTGGGCGAAGGTTCCAGCTCAGGAGGTTTGCCACATTACAAGTGGCTGCGTGAAGCAATCTCCCAGACCTTTACCAGCACAAAATCATGAATCAGGAGGATTTTAAAAGAATCTGAGGAGCCAGTTTCCTCTGCTGGTGCGTGTTGGTGCAGCAGTGTGCGAGCAGATGGAGCTTACCCCCACCAGGGCTGTGTGGAGTGCTTGGTGTCACTGCTGCCCCTTTTGTGGAGGGTGCTTTAGCTCTAAGTGCGGGGCTGTAGGAGTTTATCTTTCCGAGACTGGCACTTCTAAGTTTTCAGTCAGAAAGAATGCGCTTCCTCAATGGTGCTCAGCATGCACTGAGTTGGCTTTGTCAAGTGCGTCTTTTCAGCATTCATCCAAAGCCCTTTCTGCAGTTGTCTGAGCCCCATAGGCGAATATATACTGTTAGACTATTAAGATAATTTTTCAGTTAAGACATCGTCAAACTGCAAGCGGGACAATAGAGACAAAACCCCTTTTGTTCTGACTAAACTGTTCCTAATGACCCCCTCTATAAACAGTGGCACCAGCGGAGGTCTCAACAAGGCTCTTCATTGAGCCCCCTTTCAAAAGGACAAGCAGAGCAGAACATGGGGCAGAAACTCTCAGAGTTACTGCACTTTACTCCGCTCTGGTGGTCTGACCGCAAGAGAGAATCTGTTGTTTTTGTTGTTCAAGGCACCCAAAAAGCATAATTTAAAAGCATGGGTTTCCACAGTTAGCATCCTATAAAGAGCGCTAAATATTTGGATTGTCGGGAAAAGAGCAGAAGGAAGCAGTTTGTATGTTTGTTTGTTTGTTTGTTTGTTTGTTTAAATCAATAAATTATAAAATAGACTATCCATATAAAAATTTAGCTTATATCCTAGAGATAAGTTGCTGTTTGCTAAACTCATGAAAATGTAAAATCCAGAGAAGTTAAGGTTTTTACATTCCAGAAAGATCCTCACATTTGTTTTGGGAGTAAAAACCATCTTCGTGAATAACATGTTTATCATGAGCAGAGGAAAAGTTCCAGTTGTTTAATGTCTGCAGAAATTGAAGTTATGACGATAAACTGAAACCACACAGGACCAAACTCCTGTTCTTCCAGCTGAGTAACTGCAGGATACGTGCAGCACAGGCAGCGTGTCCTCACACACATGAGGGCTGTGGAGATTTTGAATCACTTCCTGATTATTCCTGCCCCTATTTCCATGTCCTGAATACATGAGAACAGCACAGGAGACCTCCCACTTCAACAAAAACCTGTTTACGGAGCATCTTACTGTCTGTAATTGGGAAATGATGACAAGGCAGACAGCAGAAGTCCCTAATTTGGACGATTTAGGAATTACACTGGCTACATTTGCAAGTAGAATTGCCAGTTCCTTTCGAAAGAAGTTGGGGATTGTCTTTTAATATCAGATTTAATAAGGGTCTTTCTAACTTAAAGCATAGGCTGCTGCTTTATTTGGAATCAGGGAGAGATGGAGGAAGGAGTAAAGAGAATAACATCCATTAGGACAGGAAGTACATATTGAGTAAAGGCTAAATCATGGAGAAAATAACAATATTCAGAATATCTCAAAAATTCCACCATGTGACGGGGGTCTGAGGGCACGCTGCCATTTTCGGGAGGAGTTCAGCAGTTCACGGCTCTAAGGTTTTGTTTTTTGGTTAGGGATAGTGACTAAACGGGTGGCCTGGAAGGTTTCAGTGCATCTTGGGAAAAGGAAGGATTTGGGTAAGTCCCAGGATGAAGGTCCAGCACCCTGTGACAGGATACTGAGAGAAAGAGAAGTCAAAGAAATCTTTAAGAGTTTTTCAGTAGAAACAAAAGAATCTTTGTGAAAGATACAGTTAGCAAGTCTAATGGAAGGAATGGGGACGCAAAGCGAATTGAGAGGATTTGCAAGTTGTTTCTAAGCCTTGAGGCAAGAACAAAAAGCTGAGCATTTGCTGTTTGCTATATTTGGTAGGTATGGAAGAGCACTTGGCCATCAAGGGAGCTCGTAAACTGCAGAGCCTCATTGTCTCTTGACTGCCTTGTTGTGCTGGGGGTAGAGAAAATGTTCCTGTTAAAGGACAGCTCTGAGCAAGAGCAGCTGGGACTCGCCCCTGCCTTTTGTGAAAATGCTGTTTTCACAGCAGCACGGCCGAGAGCCAGGAGCACATGCCCGCCTTCCCACGAATCTGATTTTATTTTTCTTGTTTGTATGCATATAGGCATGATCAGGAGCGTGGCAGCTCTAGTTTTCAGGATTAAATGTGATAACTGCAATGTGATAGTGTGAAGGTACAGAATTCACTTTGTCACATCTTTTCTCAAAAATGCACGTGAGAAGACAGTTTTTACTGAAAATTTCTAAGATAGTAACAAGATATTAACTGTGTCTGACTAAAATTTGCTGCTTCAGAGAAGTCGAAGTGGATGGACAAAAGAAAAAACAATTTTTGAATCTAAATAAGTATATGGGAATTAATTAATCAATCAGAAAAAAATTAAATGGGTTTTTAACTGTTCAATACCATGCAAAGCAGATTTTATTTAGTGTTTTGATTAGCCACTCTCATGCTTAGGGAACACATTAGAGATGTGATAACTTTTAGTCATGAAAAATAAGTGTGTCAAATGAAAATTTTCTCCAGCATTCATATGGCTACATGAGGGAAAAGTAACAACATGAACTTTATATTAACTTTGACTGTTGTAAAATTGCTTTCTCTTGAAAGTGATGGATCTGGTTATACATGCATCTCCTGAGCCAAAGTATTCTTCTTTCTCTCTTCCAAAAAATGTTGTGATTCACTTAGTTTTTAATAACGTTAATAGTTTTTTTTTTTTTTTATCCCAGTGCAAATAAAAGCTTATTGCAAGCTTTCAACCTATCCTAACAGCAGTAGGACACAGGTATATTTGTATAAAGCAGTGATCTTTAACGTTTTCTAATTTGCAGGCTTTGGTGGCCGCCAATTCTTTATGTCATGCCAAAGCAACGTGCCTTATTTACCTTTTTGGATCCCTATAAAAGCAGCTCATGGGCCCCAAAGGCCTGTGAAGTAATTTTAAAAATCAATGATACAGGACAACACAGAATGCACAAATCAAATTAATTTTCCTAAGTATCTCCCACTCTTCTGGAGGCAAACAAGCTGGACCAAGTTATAAGAGAAGAAATGAATTGAAGAGTTAAGGGTGGTGCACTGAGAATTAGAGTTGACCAGAAACAAAAAAAAAATCTAGTGTATAAAAAAATTAACGGTTTTGACATTTGTTTTAGATTTGTCACAGAATGATTTAAAAAACAAAACATGAATAGAAAGAATGAGACATCCCAGAATAGCCAACATCCAGTGGCTAGGGTATTTACTTGGGTCCTGTCCAAGGAGTGCTTTATGGGATTTGGAGCAGACATTTGACATAATGTTTTCAACATTATTTTTGTCAGACTGAAATCTGGGCTCTGCAGTGGGTTGAAAAAGAGCTTGCTTGGAGTCCTGCACTTCGTAGGTGAGACTTAGTCACCAGCTGTTTCATCAGGCAGTTTCTCTTCAGCCTGGGCAATTTAATTTTTTAATGTTTTAATTTTTTAATGAAATAAAGTAGCTGCATGGAGAATAGACAGTTATTCTCTGTGTTTGCTCGGGTGCTAGTATATATTTGGGTATCCTTCTGATTTTGGGAGTCTAATAAATCACCCCCACATTTCCACTCCGTTCTCATCCAGAACAGATTTTTCTCATGGAAATATCTGAACCTGCCTAACTGTATTTCCATGGAAATCAGCAAAAATATAAATTTCTTTTGCAAGTTAGCATTTTCTGATGGAAAAAAAGCACTTTGTCTAAAAATTCTCAGCCAGGTTTTCTGAGGTGAAACTTTTCTCTGTATTTGACAAATGTGAGGTGTTTACCTTCAGTATTTTTGTAGGTTGAAGAAGAGATCATAAGTGAAGTGTGGTCTGAGGTGATGAAACTGGTGGGTAAATCTGTGGAAACTTTGCAAGGAGTATCTGGAGCAAAATATAAAAAAACGATGGTGACTGTCTCTCAGCTATTTCCAAAATTAGGTTAAATTCAGTATGTGGGGGGAAAAATCAGAAAATGCGTTGAAAGGTTGAAATTTCAACCCTTCTCCTTTGCTTTGCAAATACAGATCTTTCAATCCCATCCTTTCATCCTGGTTCCCACTCTGAATCTCTACAAGCCACTGGACACACACGTTCAGCTCCTCTTTCTGGTTTAGCCTGTGCTCCTGCCAGCCTCCCACTATTTTGTATTCCTTCCTTCCTGCGTCTGTCTGCCAGCCTGGCCTGATCCTCCCACAAAGGCTCTTCCCCAGGCTGGGCACCCTTGGGCATTATTGACTAAGAACTGAGACTCGCGAGTGTCCCAGGGGACTCTGGAGGCGTTTGCAGAGGTGGGGAGCTTGTGTTTCAACAGCACACAGCTCCACGCCTCAGCACTCTCCATTCATTAATCGGCAGAGCTCATCTGAGAGGTGTTTACCACGTCTGAGACTGGTTTTTGGATTACTGGCTCAATGGCCCTGCTTGGAAACAGTTATCTCATTTCTGGGGGTGAGGTTGGTGCGGTACAGCACCCTTTGTAATAAAGGGTCACAGATTTTGAATGCAGCCAGTGCCTCGTTTCCTGGAAGAATCAAGGGGAAATAGATTTGGCACCAGACGTTAAATGTTGCTTGCCCAACTCCCCAAGCAGTTAGAAGATACCGAACAGTTTTG
This sequence comes from Sitta carolinensis, assembly GCA_032173965.1. Lineage (NCBI taxonomy): Eukaryota > Metazoa > Chordata > Aves > Passeriformes > Sittidae > Sitta > Sitta carolinensis. The sequence goes on along the minus strand of CM063300.1, from coordinate 12,209,726 downwards.
GGGAAAGCTATTCTTGATGAGTTTGATGTCACATGTGTCCCTCAGCTCCATTCCCTTGTCCAGATTCAGTATCTGTAATGTTTCTCTTTTCACTGGAGTATCTAGAAGTGAAAATTCATGACATGCAGTGACAACAATCTATCTCGGTCATCTCCAGCCCAGGATTTGGTGTAGCTGTGCTAATTTGCTGACTGAGAAATAAACCAGGGTAATTATCTACTGAGAAGCAGAATTTATTAGGTCTGGTGCAAGTGTCTTGTTGTGCTCCTAGAACCTGGTCCAGCTTGTTTTTGAGACCATGCAGGTAGTCTGGACAGGTGCTGCACACACTATAAACAAGATTCTACTGACTTCTGGTCAGTGCAGATCCTATCACACCTCTTAGTCTGGTTCCCTAGGGAAATCACTTACACAATCTAATTATTTGTCTGACCCAGTTTCCAAGATGCTGACACATTTGTCACAGGTTATGTAGATGATTTGGAGACACTTACCAGTTGTCCTTACCAGTTTTGCAAGAATTAGCATCTAAGGAGAGGAAGGAATCCTTATTAATTCTCCCACTGAGGCAGAAGGGAGAGTTCAGCAATTGTTCATTGTGTTTGACAGCAGCAAGACTCTCGACTGATTTGCACATTGCTCTGATATTCCTTGGTGAAAACACTGCTTCACTCAGCTGCCAAATCAAAAACAAAAGTCAAGGAATGGCTGGGAGAAGATGCCAAGGCATGCTGCGGTATTCCCCAGGGAATAAGGGAGCCTGCATATATTCTTGCAGGGGGGAGGTGAGGGATGAAGGGGGCTGGAGGGATTGGAGGGATATGGTAGAAGACAACTGGGGTTATTCCAAGAGGGAGGTGTAAGAGCTGCTACATAAATCCACGAGGAACCAAGCTTCATTAGCTCCACTTTCAGGGAACAATTTGTTAGGAAAATACCGAAGACTTAATTTTGCTGTTTTGGATACATTTACACGCTGGTTTAACCCTCCTACAATTCCTGCAGCAGTCGGGGCTGGTACACCGCCTTGCTGTTACACAGCAGGCATCTGCTGTTATTTGACCTGAAAAGATCATTATAGGAGCTTTATTTGGTGTGCATTTAATAAAGCTGTAGCTGTTGTGACTATAATTCATGGCTCCCATGTCATTCCTCGGTGGTGCAACCAGCGATTCAGCATTCCAGGCCCATCAGTTCAAAGGGAAGTGTGAGGGACTCGAATGTATGCCAGAGCATTGGGACTTTTATTGCTCCTCGCCTCTGTTAGGAAGATACATTCTCGAGGAATTGAGAAGTACAAAGCATCCTCAGACCTTGTAGTGCAAAATGTAAAAAGTGATGTTATCTGCCGAAAGTGGACTTTAGATTCTATCAGCGCACATTTAGCATAAAGCATTTCCTATGGTAATGCCTCTCACTTTCCCAGACTTTTAAAGGCTCCAAGTGGCACACAGGCTGCAGACCTCTTTGTAATGTTAATGAATCATCTTAATGGACTGTTTTAGCAGAAACATTCATCACCTTTTGTCCCACAATGAATTTTTTTTTTGTATACTTAAATGGTTAAGTAGGCAATAAATGCCTATCAGACCAACCACTATGCTCTAGTAATCCACCTCACTATAAATCACCAGTGGATTATTATTGTCCTGTTTAATTAACACTCTTAAGGGATTCAATCGTTGGATAGACTTTCACCTTGCACTAAGAAGGCATTAACATTTGAAATAAGAAGTGTGTTTATGTGAAAAGCATTAATCAGCATGACCTGGAACTGGTAGTGGTGGGTTGGATGAAATATGTGCCTGCGTCCATGGGTGAGGGTTCCTTACATCAGATTTCAATGGAAGCTAGAGTCAAACCTATGGAATACCTACTTGAGTCATAGCAAATGATAGTTCCAGAGTAATATTTAATTAGATCTAAAAGATATTTGGTGATATTTGGTTGAAAACAGCAAGTTAAATAATTTTTATTCTGGTAGTTAGGAAGGCAATGGTTTTGCGAGTAAAGGGTTTGTTCATGGTTCAGTTCTGTTTTTAGAGGACTGGATAAACCCTCTTCTTTTTCTGCAACAAAAGGTGAGAGGGGAATTCTGATCCTGTTGCTCCTCTGTGAACTCTTTTCAGACTTCCCAGCCACAGAGAGTGAGCCAAGCAGCCAGAGTTCCTGGGAAGGGCAGGAAGGTCTGGAGGCTTGGATGCTCTTTGCAGAACAATCCCAACAGCTCTTTTGCAAACAAAATTCCCACTCTGGGACACAAACCCGACACAGGATCACTCTCAATATACAGACATTTTTGTACCTAGTACGGCTCGATGCTGGTTTTCTCCTTCTGGCAGAATACAAAGGTGCCAGCTTGGTTTTTTTCCCCTCATATAATACAATTTAATGCATTTACAAGTAATTTCCTCATCTTTTGTCAGGAGAGGAAGACATTTGAAAAAGGCTCTTGTTAAGGCAGTTTCCCACCCATGAAATCTTATCCTGCTCTCTTTGATTTTGTTACATTGGTAATACCAGTAGTGCGTTTAACAGCTGCTCCTTCTTTGGATTCCAGCACTAACAGCAGCCTTGTGAGATAACCCGCTGCTGAATTTCATTTTACAGACAGAGAACTGACATGTGCAGAGATTTTCTGGGGTCTTTAAAAGTCAAAACTAGTAGCAGAGCTCCAGAGATCCTGGTTCTTGTCTGCACTCAGACCTGGTACGCACATCCCTTTCCTCTTGGCATTTTCATTCAATTATTTCCCAGTATGGACTCCTGCAAATTAAAGAACAAATAAAACTGCTAAGTGGAACACAAACACACTAAATCTTTTTAATTAAGAGATTGAATCTCTTAGTATAAATTCATTTCCTGAAACAAAACTCCAATTATGTAAGATTAATTCTTTCCTCTGAGATTGCAGGGATTTATTGACTAACAAACTCATCTATTGCGTAAATGGAAATGTGCTTTTTAATGCAGCCTGCTGCTCAGAGGCAAAACCATAGCATTAGCCTTTTCACTGGGCATTTTTGGTTTAGCTGCATGCTAATCTGCTGGGTTTCTTTCTATTTGTAATAGGAAAGGGGTGAACTGGTTCACAGCTGACCATGTGGCAAATAACACAAAACACTAAAGGAGTCTAAACAAGATGAGAAATTAAACCGAGCCCCTAAAAAGCCTGTTGTGATTACAGGAGGGTTGAAATTACAGAAATAAGAATATCATGCACGCAGGGCAGCGTTGTGAGGTGTGTGTGTGTGTGTGTCATTGATCACACAATAGATTTTTCAAATCATTTAACACAGATGCACAAACTCCACACGGTTTCAAGTGCAGGCACGTCCTGAGAAGAATCTCCTTCATTCCCTCTAGACACACCCAGCTCATTAAATCCATCACTGCCTCGCAGTAAGCCCCAGGGTTCAATCTTTTCTAGAGCACTCTTACATCCAACCTTTTAGCTCATAGAGTGGGCAGCCAAGATTTCATGTCTATGCATATAGTAGGACTCACAGCCAATATTTCCTACAGTTTCCTCTTCTCCATCCCAATCTGGATATATATAATAGTTTGGTTGTATTGTTGGGAGGGCTTTGAGCATTTTTTGGGGGTTGTTTATTATTGAGGTTTTTTGGAGGGTCTTTTTGGGTAGGTAAAACTTCAGTGTTGCTTCCAGATTACTTTCTTATATCCTATTCCAATAACCTGTGTGAGGGTGGCAAGTTGAAAGGTAATAAAATCAGGAATCTGTGCTCCCTGTAAGTAGCTGGCCATGAGAAACTGCAGCAGGGATGGATATTGAATGACTTCAATAGTCCAGCCAGGTTTTATCAGAACAGGTCATCAACCTGTGGGCTGCCTAAACCTGTTCCACTACTTCCCCATTGATTAAATATCTGGAAGCATTTACACATATATCAAATTCTCCATAATCTATTTTATCTTAATGACACCCAAGTTCTTTGTCAAGCTAGGCAAAAATGTTCCCTCCAGTGGTGAGAGACGATGGTGTATCTCCTTAGTGTATTTCAGTACACTGAATTTCCTTGAAGCCAAACTCTGATCTCAGGTTCCCATGGGCTGAAATATTATCAGGACTGCAGGGCTATAAAGGAGGTAAAACCTGCCTGTGTACGCCCAGATGTTGAGGAATTTAGAACTGGATTTTTTTCATTTGATTGCAGATCTGACAATTACAGAGGAAAGGAAGGAATAGAGAGAATGTGTAGCTTCCAGCCAAGTTCTGATGGCTAAAATTCCTTCTGAACCTCAGTGCCTGTATCATCAAACTAAGACGAAGGGTTTTGCCTGAAGTTGTCACTTGTTCCTGTCATTTGGAGATTTCCACTCCCTTTCCTCTGTGTTTAGGCTATTTTCCTGCTCTCTGCCCCAGACAGAGATACAAACATCTTGAGCACTGCATTCCCTCCATCTTCCTTCAGGATCCTAAGTGGTTCTCTCTTTTTTTCCCATTTTCACCCTCTTTCTTTCTTTCTTTCTTTTTTTTTTTTTTTTCTTTACTTCCTTCCCTAATCCATAACAATAGGAGTCAGGGGAAGCAGTGTGAAATAACATTAAAATTCTGCAAAAAACCACCAAAACCTCAACCTAGTGGCACAGCAAAGGTGGAAAAACACTGATTATTCACTTATGATGTCTTGTTGAACATCATAAGTGAGGAGCATCATAACTAATTAGGAGATGGCAGGTTCAAGAACACAAATTTTTGAGAATAAGTAGTGGGTCTGTGGAACTCCCTGTCCCAGGAGTGGTTTTATGTTAAAAATGTGCATGAAATCCATCAGAAAAAAAAACGAAAATGTGGTGAATACAAAGATACCACCAGAAGCCCTTGAATACAAAGTCCTGCCAGTTATTCCAGAAGTCTGTGAGTCATCAACATGTTGGGAATACATCACTAAACACTGGATTTGTACTCTTCTCACGATGTCCAGCATTTCTTGCTGCCAGAAGGAGATTATTAGCCTAGGTGGACTTTGGATTAACAAGTCTAATAGGTCTTATGCTTTTATTAAGAATAGAAGGCAGGATGCAATTTATCCCTTAGTTGTCAAACAGGACTACAAAGTGTTGTGGTGTTTGCTCTCCTCTTACTTTTTCATCCCTTAATCCAATCCAGTGAAGTGTGGTAGATGTTTCTTATATTTTGTTGCCAACTGTTTTAAGAAGTTCATACAAAAGCTTCTCTCATCAAGAAAATTTATGTGAGGGCTCATGAGTCCTTGCAGCAGTATGTTGAAGCATAGAGACATAGTTTAATCAGATCCAAACTGAGGGACTCAGTACAACAGGGGTAAACTCTCAGGAATGAGTTTAAAAAGAGAAAAGTTTCAAACACTAATCAATGTAATAACGCATAAATCTATATTTATATATCTCCAGACATTATCTTTGCCATTACAAATTTTCTGTGGAGGAAGCCTTAGTTTGCCTGTAGGCAAATCCATGTCTTGGGTTTTAACACTGTAGAGATAATTATGTCACCCATGTTGTAAACATTTTGTGCTCTTTGAATAGAGAGTCTGTATTGAAAATATTAACCACTGCTCTGTGGAAACTGAAAAGTTGCAAAGGAAAGAAAACCAATTCTCTCAGTGGGTATTGAACAGCTGAATGGTTGGAACTGTATTTGGGAAGCACTAAAATTGCTATAAGCCATCTGAAAAGTGCTGGTGGATTTAAAATCCTGAGGGAAAGGTGAAAATTTGCTGGTGCCACCGTGCCTTAAATAGAATATCTGCAGTTTGAGTGATACAAATTAACCCCTTTACTCTCGTACACATGTGGTGTTCTAAACCCATGCTTAGATAAATATCACAGCTGATGTAACAAATACCTGAAAGTGCAGGTAATAAATACAAGAAAAAACCTGTCATGATTATTCAAGTAACTGCTTCTAGTTAATTAGCATGCTCATGGTGGGCTAATGGAGTTTTGCAGTTTCCTTTCAATTGAGTTTTTTTCAAACTTTTCTTTTTAATCCCATTGGACACAGTGATGCAATATGCCCAAACAATTGAATGAATTCATTGTGAAGAACTGATTTTTGATTCAGAGATGATAGTCAATATTGCATTGCAAATTAGGCACTATTGGGGTTTGCTTGTAGAAAAAGAACTCATTCCTCAAAAAAAAAGAAAAAAAAAGAAAAAAAAAAAGGGATTCTGTCAACTACTAATTGCATACAAAGAATTTAAAATAAAACCAGGTAACATATGTATGTGACATACCTGTATGATTAAATGTGTTCAGTACTGTAATTTGTGTAATATTAGAGGTAGGAGATATCTGAAACAATAAGAAACCAAAGGATGGCAATGTTTTGTTTTCTATTGGGTTTTTCAGCTGGGCTCAAATTTGGGTGTTGTTTTCATGGTTTTTGAAGGACTTTTGGTTTTGCTTTTTCAAAGAACGCCTGAAAAATGAGTAACATTTTTTCCTAATTTTCAAGCGAACCTCCCCCGCTGTGATTTATGGCCATTGCTCCTTGTTCTGTGTTATGACACTACCTACCCTGAACTTGGCTGTCATCTCTGCTGTGCAGGCAGAGACCAGTCCCTGGCCTCTGCTTTGCCAGGACGAACAAGCCCAGCACCTTCAGCCTGGATCCTGTCTATCCTGTGCTCTTGACCCAGGGTAACCCAGCACCTTCTGTGAACCTCCTGCCCGTTCTCCCCACTGCTCTTGGGCTGGGGGAGCCAAAACTGGGTACAGCACAACCAGCCCCCTCTGTCTGAGTTTGTTCAGCTTCACTGACAGGCTGTGCTCTGCTCCATCACTGCATTTTTCTTGCCCAGTTGGTACACAGAGGTGTCTGGGAGCTGCTTGTGCCTGTTCCCATCAATGTAAAAGGGGGATTGAGAACTTCAGCCTTTTTCTCATTGTAATCTTTAGGTCACCATCCCAGCTATTGGCAAAGCCATACTTTTCTGTTGTACTTGGCTTCGGAGACATTGGCTTCTGTGCAGGACACACCGGAGGCAGAAACTCCATCCCTCTATTACCACATAGATAGAGGCATGACTAGAAAAAAAGGAGACTATGACAGGTTTTTCCATGGATGAATAACTTCTGTGCCCCGGGGACTGTAAATAGCTGGTATAAATCAATGCAAATTGGCTATTACTAATCTTGCCAGTAATGAAGTGAGAATGAATGGAGTACAAAGATGAACTTTACATATCGTTAGCACCAATCTGGCTCGCTGCATTTATGGGCAAGGCTCTACCTAGGAGGTCAGTTGGCAAAACCTACAGGCTTTTCTTTTGAAAATTATGCATTTGCATTGCACAGAAATGTCTCTCAAACATCAAGTCCATTTGGGGATTTTACAGTTATGGGAACTTGAAAACAATTGTTTCATCGTTTCTCAAGCACTCAGCAGCAAGTACTTTTATTACAGTGCTTTAGCATCACAGTATATAATTTAACATGTTTATTACAAGTGTGTCATATAAATACTGAAGTGTATAATTTCAGAGTAAGAGTTCACTTTCGGTTTACCTCTCAAACAGGAAACGGAATGATCTGCAACACAGAAATAAAATAGCAAGACTGTTGTTACCCCATAACAGCAGAAAATTAACATGAATGAGGATGACTGGATATTCTGCAAGAACGTTTCTCATAAAGCAGACACTATAGAGGTTATGAAAAGAAAAGTTTTCCACTAGGACAGAAAATCAGTTTGAATCTCCACAAATATTGGGGTTTGTATAATTTTTAAAGATCTATTCTACATTATCAGTGATTAAACACCCCTTTTAGGAGCACAGCGACCTCTTTGGTTTGTGTTGTGTTGTTTTCCTCTCCACACAAGGACAGAGTGAAATGTGAAGGTGAAACAAGTTTCTGAGAGACGGACACCATTGACATTAAAAGATGGGAGCAGAGTGCTACAAAAACCTGGTCAGTTGTTCTTCTCCAGACTCTGAATTTGAAGGCTATGCCCTTGTTCTTCAAAATACATTAAAAAATGAAGATTTTGATGCATTTGCCATCACAAAACAGCTGAAATATGTAGAAAATCAAAGTATTTAAAACTGACAGGAATTATTTTCTCCTGCTTGAATCTCTCAGAGGGAAGAGCCAATATAGTGTGAGAGCAGCTGTTCAGCAACACCTATTATTTGCTTACATTTCATGACTAACATGAGGCACCTCGTCATTAAAATGAGAGTTAGGAATTGGCTCTCCTGATTTGCTTCCTAGCATTCCATAATTTCGCTGAGGATATGATCTCATCCAGCTCTCCACACCACCTAAGAATCTGGACTGGTTGATGAGCATGTTAATTTTCCTTCTGATGAAGTATCAAACTTCACTAAAGGGCTGAAAGATCACCTTCAGTTTAATTTATAAATAAAACTTTAGATCTTCTTTAGATCCCTAACGAAGGGTTGATGGTATCTTCAGCAATGTCATTTCTGTAGTTGTTATTTCTTCTTAACATGTTAGGGTCCAAATCTTGCACTCCTGGCACTCAAAACTCCTCATGAGTGGATCCACACATGGAGCATTCCAGTACAATGCATGATTACAGAGTAGAGGAAATGCAGAAAAATGTTGAAATAATAAATTGATTTGACTACATCAAAATTTTAGCAAGGAACCCTGTTAGGAAGTGCTAGACCCACTTGTCCTCCATCTGTTCCTAAGGCACAAACAGGAATTCTTAACCTAGCAAAGGTACTGCTGGCAGCAAATGGCTATTTCTTGTTCATTTATTGTTTATTAAAATGAGTGTGCTAACACCAAAAAAGCCTGGATTTTGCAGAAGTGCAGAGCAGTACATTTCTTTCTAACAGTGTGTATGATGTTACTACAAGGCTGATGACTGAGATGTGAGATCCAGCAATCAGAGTCTACAGCAAGTTATTTTGTTAATATTTTTGCATTAACCTAATTAGAAATGAGGGGCTCTTTAATGATTTATTTAAACTGATGCAACATCCTGTAATGGACATAACCGTGCAGATGTTGAGATGTTCTTAGTATGTAAGTAATCATAGTAAATTATAATAATATAACTTTTATTAGTAAATTAAATAAAGGATCTTAATCAATTGCATCATGATCTTATTCAAAATTCTCTTTCTACTTTCCCATTTTACCATATGTAATATAGGAGACGAAAAGTATTTTTCTGTAAAAAATAAACCAAACTTACTACAGCTATGCATGGACACTGCATTTCTGCATGTGGGAAAAGTGACCAAAATAGTTATTTCTGAATAAACTATCCATAATAGCTCCCTGTGTGGATATTCTAGCCTGGAAAAGTCATGGGTCAAATAAGTCATTGTAGAATAGCTGATCCTGCAATAGCAATTCCAGTCCACTTTCCAGTGTAGAAAAGTCCTTAGTCAACAGCTCCAAACTCCTCTTTCTGCCAGAAGAGTTTTCTCTTTAGACAATAATATAAATCTGTTCTATTCAATCCTTTAAGGCCCAACTTCTGCACTGAATTCCCCTTGGGAACTGTACATGAGATCAGTCGGGGAGAACTTTATATTAGAGGAGTTTCTATTTATGTGCACACACTCCACGGTTTTATTGCACAGACATTTCATTAACACCTTCCTGTGGCTGTGAGCTGTACACACCTTTGGCTGTGGGACATCTGGGTGATTCTTCTGTTCCAGCACCTCCTAGACCCCTAAAGCAGCAGGCAGAAAGTTGCCTGGAAGAAGATCCATCAAACCAAACCTGAGGTGTTGGTGGCTGTCCTGGCCAGCAGCACAATGTCACCCCTTCCTCCATGCCCAACGACAGGGGAGGGGTCACAGCAGTGACATCCAGCTGACACTTCTGAGTTTGCTCTGAGAACAGAGAAAAGAGTGCTCTGCGCAGAAAGACTCTGAAAAATGTTTGGATGGGCTAAAATTGTCTCCTGGAAAAGCAGCACAGAGTCCTCAATGAAGGCTGACCTGCAGTCTCACTGCCTCCAGCACTGCTTGTGCCACAGCTTGGTAAGAAAGGGTTTGGGTTGTATTCATGCTCATATTTGAATCATGGTTTTTCTCTTCTCCAGTAGGAAAAAAACCAGAACCCCCAAAAAAAAAAAACCCCAAGACAAGACATCCACGCTATTTTTTAATTTGCTTTATTTTTAACTGAACCTTAAGACCCTCAAAAGCAAAGGTTGCCATTTATCCAAAATTACATCACCATGCCCCTGGCAGTTTTTGTGGTGTGGACCAATTAACATTAGTAGCTTAATTAAAATCACCAGATGCATTTTAAAGAATGACATAAGGTTGATTTTAATCTAGACTCCCCAAAAAATGAAGTACAATGTTAATCAGCTGCCCCACCCATCATTTATATGGCCCACAGTACTCCGTGTCAGAATTCCTACATCATCCTCTGACTTCATTTTCCCCAGGGATTATTAAATAGTTAATAACAACTGTCTGAAGTCCACCCTGAGTTTTACCTGTTGGCAGAAATCTGTGGTTGTGACACCACTAGTGTAACATTCCCATAAACGCAGCAGATTTAGGTAAAAATAGTTTTACTGCATAGCAGGTGGTATTTTTGTGTTTGAAGAGTAAAACCATACCTGAGTGCTCATGCCTTCTAGGACTTTTCCAACAAAAGGAAAACAGAAAATATGACATTTTTACTTTTTGAAAGCCAGAAGAAACAGTGCAGTTGTTTTCAAGATTGCTATTTTCAAGCTGTCATATGAGCATGGAATAGAAGTCATTCTTGCTTTCCAGTTATATTTTAGTACAAACATCTTTCATTTGTTTGTTTCAACATGTTTCCCCTTCAACATGTTTTTTTAATCAGAATTTTTCCTAATAGGCTGGAGGAATGTCCTATCTTAGTGTGAGACCAGTTCAGGAGAGAGGGAGGAATAATGACTAAGATAGTACTGGGCAAACTCAAACCTCTCAGCATGTAAAAATTATGTGTTCAAATGTTCACTCATACAGTGCTGCCTGTTTGTAGCTTAGTTACTATGAGTGCATGTGGAATTTATGCAAAATTATTAAAAAATAAGCTTTTATTTCATTTACATTTCTTTGTCTCAAATACCTATTTTTCCCTGCCACCGAAAATACTTTACTATCCCTAAAAGCATTAGAAAATGTGGATCTCAATACTGACAGAGGTTGGATGAAAGGTACTTTTCCTTTTAAGAATGGTCTGTAGAGTTTATTTCCAGCTGAAAGATAAAATACCAAAAGAAGGGGTGGTAACAAAACCCCACTTCCTCTCACAGTGACTTGCCTCACCACACAATAAATATTTTGCAGGTGTTTCTCACTCTGGAGCCAGGTAAACTGCACACACACATTATTTTTTGGGTAGTTCTTTTTAACCACCGATGTCATTTGGAAGGAGATATCCCATTTGAAGTGGTGAGCTGTTAGCAGATGATGACATTTCATCTCCTGTTTCTCTGGGCATTGCTCATTAGAGATAGATCAGGAACTTTTGATGTAATTGGCAGGTGATCGATGCTGCTCTTATTTTTAGTGTTAAATTTAACAGTTTTGGAGTGGTAAAACTCTCTGGCACCTGTGGTGCCATCTACTGCACAGCTGGGTAGAGGCAGGATGAGAGAACTCCAACCCTCCACTGCTGCCTTTGCTTCTTTCTTCCCATCTTAACATTTAAAAATGGTTTCTCATTTGATTTCCTAGTAATTTTCCTTCTTATACATACATCATACATACATAATACATAATACATATACATACATACATAAATAATATATATATTAATACATATTAAATAATATTTATACACATTTATCTATAAATATATATATATATATACATATTTTGATGATATTTAAAACATGCAGTCAATATTTGGAATTTTATTTTGGTAGTTTTTTGGACAAGAAGATTTTAAAAAGGAAATATAAATAAAGAAAGAGGTCGCTAGGAAAATAATCTGCTAGTCCATTTATTGATTATCCTTCATTTACTTATCATATTCAGGATACAAATTTATCTGGTTAGATATATTTATATTTACATATATATGTGTGCAGTATTAAGTTAGAAGCATGGAAATTTTTGTTATTGTTACCTGGTTTTGTTAACTCAGATGTAAACACTAGCTGGGTTTTTTTGTGATTGCTGTTTGATGCTGTGAAGAAGAAATAAGCCATTAAATTGGCTTCTCATGAGTTGGTGTATTTAGTTTTGTTTGCAATCTGTTGCTGGGGGCATGGTGTAATTTTGGCAGTTCCATATAAAAAAAAATCTGTTGATTTTGATGTCGAGTTGTTGGAAAGAGCTACAGAGATTTTACATAAATATTTCCGGAGTGATCTCAAGATACCTAAAGGCCAAAGACTTAAGATGAAAGATCTGAAATTTTCAATTTATCAATTCCCCTTTCTTTGGCTTCCCTCTGGTAATTGAAGCACCCTGTGCTCATATCCCCATAGCCTGAGGTTTTCCTTGAATAAATCAATGCATGAATTTTTTAATTACCTACCAAGGTTGGATTTGGATTGCTCACTCCTATGAATACCAAAGAAGGAAGGTTCAGTGGCAGTATGGAGCAACATTTTAAAAACTACATTATCTAACTTGCTAACAAGTCTAAGCATCACATGTTTGAACTGCTGTTGGCTGTGAGCTGGATTGAGCACAGCTTCCAATACTGCTGTACACTAAACATGATGTTATCAACAGTGAGCTTTGAAAATTTTTCCCTAGAAAGGACAAGCCTCAAGATATTTATCTCCTAAGTAACTTCTAACACTCTCAGAGAGACCTCTAATGAGAAATCAATTATGATGACATAGTTAGGAGCTGAAAATAGACCTTGGCATATGATAACTGCAAAGGTAAGAGCAGTTTGTAATTTAAGGGTATTTAAGTTTGTAATATTTGGGGTTTTTTGCCACAGAGCAGATGGTGCAGGAGCCCTGATCCCTGCACACAAAAATTCTGCAGAACCAGAGGGTGCCAAGGAGTTCCAGGGGCTGCTCCTCTGGCCCACACCAGCATTCCCAGGATTTTTCCCTTTGCAATCACCCAGAATTTAAACCTTCTGAAGAGAAAGACTGGGTATTTTGTAGGAAAGGCCGAATGTCTAAAGATGAAACGCACCAAAATACTCCTAAATATGGGGGTTTTCTTCCAAATTCACCGTCTGTGTCACCTACTGTGCCTCGCTGTCCTCTGGCTGGGGATGCCACATGGATAACAACAACCCCAGTTCAGCCATAACCCTTACAAAATTTAGCATTCTTTTCTTAAATTTCAGCTTCTCTGGAAGCCAGTGATTCATGACTCTTAGAACTGGGGTTTATTGTTTGTTCAGAACGCAAGACTTTAACAGCATATTGAGAAAGCTTTGACAGCATATCGCAAGACTGTCGTAAACCTTCAGAATGCTGAAGGCAAACGATAAAATTCAGCACTAAATCTTTAATCTCAGTAGAAGCTGAATTCCACTTTGGGGGAGGACGTGGATTTTCCAACAGCTGGAGTTGCACTGAGCTCCATCTCTCCCTCAGCTTCCTGCCATTTGAGACATGGGACCGGACATTTTGGATTACGGGAAGGGGAAAGCGGCTGGTTATGGCTGAACTGGGTTTGTCAAAAGACAAAGAACTGGGTTTGTCGAAAGAGAGAAAGGCCCTCATCGGCCGTGTGCCCACTTCCCGGCCAGCCTGCTTGGGTTTATCCCACAAAGCCACAAAGCTGTGGGGTGTGTGGGCAGACATCGCTCCAGGGACCGGCCCGAGGGCCAGCGCAGGCCATGGCGCCACGGGGGGCGGGGCCACCGCCTGTCCGTCAGGAAAAGGCGGGAAAAGCCCTCGGGCACCGAGACCCTCAGGAATAGCCCTTTGGCCAAAACCCTCAGGAACAGCCCTTGGCCAGCCAGGACAGGTGGGAAAAGCCCTCAGGCACCGAGACCCTCAGGAACAGCCCTTGGCCAGTCAGGACAGGTGGGAAAAGCCCTCAGGCACAAGACCCTCAGGAAACAGCCCTTGGCCAAAACCCTCAGGAACAGCCCTTGGCCAGTCAGGACAGGTGGGAAAAGCCTTTAGGCACCGAGACCCTCAGGAACAGCCCTTGGCCAAAACCCGCAGGAACAGCCCTTGGCCAAAAACCTGCAGGAATAGCCCTTGGCCAAAACCCGCAGGAACAGCCCTTGGCCAAAACCTCAGGAACAGCCCTTGGCCAGTCAGACAGGTGGGAAAAGCCCTCAGGCACCGAGATCCTCAGGAACAGCCCTTGGTCAGCCAGGACAGGTGGGAAAAGCCCTCAGGCACCGAGACCCTCAGGAACAGCCCTTGGTCAGCCAGGACAGGTGGGAAAAGCCCTCAGGCACCGAGACCCTCAGGAACAGCACTTGGCCAAAACCCTCAGGAACAGCCCTTGGCCAAAACCCACAGGAACAGCCCTTGGCCAAAACTTGCAGGAATAGCCCTTGGCCAAAACCTGCAGGAATAGCCCTTGGCCAGTCAGGACTGGAGGGAAAAACCCTCAACAGGTCAGGAAGGGTGGGGGAAAAGCCCTTGGTTGGTTAAGAGTGGGAAAATCTCTCAGCTGGTCAGTGAGGATAGCAAAAGCCCTTAGCTGGTCAAAACGGGTGGGAAAACCTCAGCTGGTGAGGAAAGGCGGGAAAAGCTTCAGCTGGCGAGGAAAGGTGGGAAAAGCTTCAGCTGGTGAGGAAGGGCGGGAAAAGCTTCAGCTGGCGAGGAAAGGTGGGAAAAGCTTCAGCTGGCGAGGAAAGGTGGGAAAAGCTTCAGCTGGTGAGGAAGGGCGGGAAAAGCTTCAGCTGGCGAGGAAAGGCGGGAAAAGCTTCAGCTGGCGAGGAAGGGCGGGAAAAGCTTCAGCTGGTGAGGAAGGGCGGGAAAAGCCCTTGGTAATTCTGGAATGGCAGGAAAAGTCCTTGGTCGATCAAGAAGAGTGGGAAAATCTCTCAGCTGGTTAGTGAGGATAGCAAAAGCCTTTAGCTGGTCATGAAGGCTGGAAAAAGCCCTTGGTAATTCTGGAATGGCAGGAGAAGTTCTTGGTCAGTCAGGAAGAGTGTCAGAATGCCTTGGTTGGTCAGGAAGAGCAGGAAAAGCCCTTGGTTGGTCTGGCAGGGTGGGAGGAGCTCTGAGCTGGTCAGGACAGTCAGGAAAAGCCCTCAGTCAGATAAGGTGGGTGGACAATGCCCTCAGGACAGGGTGTGCCAGCTCCTGCTCATCCTATGATGAGGGAAAAGCCCTCACTTCAGTCAGGAAGGGTGGGAAAACCTTGGCTTTGGTTTCTACAGCAAATTTGCACCATTTCTCTGTGACCCTTTGGTTTGAGCTCAGGTCACAACTTTTACATCTAGCAAGCAGAAGAGCCATTTCCAGTTTCTGTGATAACATCTTTTTGTTTCTTTTTAACAGGACTTCTTCCCTGTCCAGAGAAGCTGGACCTGCACCAGCCTTAATGGAGGAGCATGGTCTGTGTTCCACGGAAACACCAGCTGGGAACAAGGCCAGCTTCAGGGAAACAAGTCTGTCTGGTCAGGAGAGCCACATCCCCAGGTAAAAAATGTCAAAAATAACACCTCTACTCTCTTTCTGTGGTAATGCTTAAGTAGGTAGGACACTATTGAACCAAACAGGCTCATGCTAAAGCAGAAACCTAATCCACTAGAAAAACAAATGGGGTTTGGGATTGCAAAGAGCATCTGCATTCCCTCAGACCACTCCAAAAATCTGTGGCTACAAAAGTACATAAAACTGTGACAAAATGAGCATACTGAATTACACCAACTGAAAAACTTCATCAATTTTTAAAGAGTCTTTCTGCACACAGTATATCAGCCTCAGCAGCTAGAACAGACTGGGAGTATCATGAAGCTATTTTAAAAAGAAAAGGGTATTATTGTTATTTGGAGACTTCTTGGTCTCTGGCTCATGACTTTAGCAATACACAGGTCTAAGTTTTGTGATGTGCTGGTTTATTACATTGCAGATCCTTATTTGTAACTGTTTCTTTTGTGTGTCTTGTTAGCTTGCTAAAGGTGCTATAATATGAATATTTTACACTATTTATGTTGAAGATCTGTTCTCCTATATAGAAACAATTATCCACTCTGCTGCAACCTGTTAGAAATGACCAGGCAAACCCCGTGAGCTGTGCAGCACCTTCCCTTTCTCTGCTTAGATGTCACTGTTAACTAAACCACAGTGAATTTTAAGTAGGTATACTTGGCCAGTGTCATATGTTTGCTTATTAAAATTCAGATAATCTCTGCAAAAAGAGACAGAATATCAGCACGGGGTACTCAGAGACTTCCTGTCCTCCTGCTCCTATCTTGTATTTTACATATTACATTTCCAATTTCTGTTTGCTAGCAATTGGGGAACTTGGGATTTGAACAGAAACCTGGACCTGCAAATTCTGCAGCAAACTCTGAAATACATCTGAAATATTAAGATAGTTACAGTGGACGGAAGAAAATGAATAAGTAAAATATTTATGAGTATCAAACTAATGACATGATTTAGAATTCCTGCCTATATGTTCTTTCATCCATCTCTTCATACAGATTTTTATTGTCTTCAACGTTAATTTTTGTTCTTCTGGAACTTTAAATTGCTCTAAAAAAATGATAATCTAGTTTCAGCAGAGTGGAGAGAGTGTGGAAGCTGAGCTATAAAATGGAAGAAACTTACTGACCTGATGGAAGGGAGCTTTAATGACAGCTCATTATTGTTTAAGGAGATTCTGCTTAAATTCCAAAATCATTCTTGTTGATTTGAGATAATTCTTTTTGTGTGGCATGGATGGGTATTGACTCATCTTTTCTCTGTATATTACTTAATGATGGAATTGGACTTTGCTGATAAACCTTTGAGTTAAAATAAGTTCCATGAATTCTGTAATTCCTACCTAGACTTAGGATAGTGCAGAGTACACTTGTAATTTTAATGACAGCTGAAATGCTGGAGTCAGATTGCTTATGAAAATAAAAAGCATCTGTCATAACACTCAAACCAGCCTGGAGTTTTGCTGTGAGGGATCTGCTGCAAGGCTAGTTTGTCTTTTTAGGTGAAAGATACAGATTTGATTCTTTCCATGGTGTGTCTGTTGAGACTGAGCCTTCGTGTAATTAAAATCCTTAACAGTTTGTTCAGGGCAGCAGATCAAAAGGTTAATGTGCAGCGGTACAACAGGAAGTATTTGTAGTCTTGAACACTTTTTAAATTTATAGCATTTAGAAACAACTTTGCCAAAATCATGGCCAAAGCCAATATTACCTCATTTATAGTAAAACATTAATCATTAGTCACAAACCAGCCAGTTGGTCTAGAGGTTCAGCTGGTGAAAAATTTGAAGGTTACAGGATTGAATAGAAATATACTTTAAATTGTGTCCTCTAGTCATGCATTTGCAATGGAAAGGCAAAGGTTTTAGGGAAACTGAGCAAAACAAAATTAAAAACCAAAAGTGTTCCTCCACATTTCTGAAACTAAAGTATGCTGTAAACATGATTTTTGTAAGAGGAGGGATAGTTGATAAAACTTAAAGTAGAACTAGATTTTGTCATATGATCTGTGTGATTAATTCTCTTTGTTTCAGTTCTGAGGTTCTTGAAGCAATAGAAAATGTTATCCAAGGTGTGCTTCAAAGCCTGGCCCAAAAAAAAGCACCTGTTCTCACAGTGGCTAACAGAACAGACTGGAGGAACATAGAGTAAGTAGTAAATATTGAAGTCCTGCCTTCTATTAGTATAAATGCCATGAATATGAATTTAATTATGGAACTCCCAGAAAAGATAATCATACATAATCATTCTATAAGCATTAGAATCAAGAAATGTTTTTTTAAAGTAATGGATAAATAACAAGTGATGCTTAGTAACCACTCTGAGCAGGCATCATGGATTAAGTAATAGCAGACCATAGCACAAAAGGAAATGTAAAACTCCTGTAATAAGGGTTGGAAAGGAAAGGGAGGTCCTACAAACAATCCTTTTCTGGAAGCAGAAGAAACCAGAAATGATAGGTTGTGTTAGAGTGAAAAAACCTGGTTTAGCCTGGAAGAAATTACTGGCAATTCTGTCCTTCAAACCCTTTGAGTCTTCCTCTTTTCTTTTTTCTGTAGTTCCTCGTGGTATCTTATTTCTTAAAATGATAGTGATAAACTTATCCTTTTCTTCTTCAGAGAAGATGCACCTCACCTCTCCCTGCTGTGTTTGTTACCTGTGTGCTGTTCTAAGTTCATTACCAGCAAAATAAAGCAAAAACAGTTGCTAGTATGTAATTCTGTGATTTGTAGAAGTTCCTTATGCAGCCGTATTTTACCAAGGAGTTCATTTAAACTGAAAATCATCAAACCTGAGCAATTAGCTGATTTCTACAATACATAAGCAAAAGAATAAAGGAAGGCACAAATCTGGCCTTGTAAGAGCTTAAGACATCAGTGGGTTAAAGGATATTGAGATTGATAAGATTGCAGAGGTGCTTGTAAATGGACACATTACAAACATTTAAGGCTGAGGAAGCACAGCAAACTTTCCAGGCGTAACACTCTGGTGGAATACTCATTTAATGAGAACAATAAACTTCTGCCAATCAAAAAACCTGAGGGGCCTGAAGGTAATCAGTTAACTGAAAAGCTTGTAGGTTCCAGGGAATTTAATGGTTTGTGTCTTGATAGTTCGACAAAAATGCTTCACTCAGATGTCTGTAAAATTAAAATACTCTAACAAAGTTTTGCAATTTTTGGCAGTCTTTGGGGAAATGGCATTCCATGCTAGAAAAACAAATGTGAGCTGTTAGTTACCATCTGAACACATATGGGGGGAAACGTTCAAATTAAAACGAGTTAAGATCACAGTATGTTAAAAACAAGAGTCATCAATCACATCAAAAAGAGCAGAACCATTATTTCTGGTGGAGAAGTGTAATCTCAGATAT
This sequence comes from Sitta carolinensis, assembly GCA_032173965.1. NCBI lineage: Eukaryota > Metazoa > Chordata > Aves > Passeriformes > Sittidae > Sitta > Sitta carolinensis. Next base: position 12,190,816 of record CM063300.1, on the reverse strand, counting down.
GTGTTACAGAAAACTGCTCTGCTGGAGTAAGCACAGCCCTGGGAAGAAGAAGTGAACCCGGTTTAACCTGAGAGTAACTCAAAGAAATCTTGATTACAGTTTCCCTCCTTTCCAGTTACAATGTTGGGAGAAAAAAAAAAGCACAAATAACTTTAAACTGTTGCAAGGCAAAGGCAATAACGTTACTTTAAAGCTGGCGGGCAGCTGCTCCATCGGGCGCTCCCTGCAGATTTGTGCAGCGGGCGCGCTCTGCCACCCAAAGGACGCGCGGAGCAAAACCCGGGACAAAGGGATTTGGAAACGCGACGTGGTTTGGGATGAAATTACAGCCATTAAACCATCAGCGCGTCTTGAAAGTGCATACGAAACGCTGAAATGAAAAGGAGTGCTTTAAAGACAGGATCGTAAGGCGCTAAATTAATTTTAAGTAAAATAATGAAGGGTCCTTAAGAAAATAACAGGGTTTTTTTGGTGAAATGTGAACCTTCAGATGGGAAATGGTGAAGAATGAAATAGTGGAGCTCGTTTAGGTTAAACAACTGTTTAGAGAGCAGGATGCAACCCTTTTTTGTTTCTAACGCTTAAAAACAGAACACAATTAAGTTATCCTGCTAATAAATTAAGGGCATAATTTAGAAAGTATTATTGTATTCTGAAATAGTAACACTTTTTCATACAGTCTACATCAGGTAGTCACTTGTGTCAGACTATTTTTAATTTAGTAACGACTCAGGTTTTTTCTTCTCATTTGTTCCTTTATTTTCATACTAAGTAATTACTGATGCTGATGTATTAACCCTTGTAAACATGTATAAAATACTTTCCTTGCCTCTATTTTTTCTCTGGAAACTAATCTACTTTATACTTTAATTCAGTCTTGAAGCATCTCCTTGAGAAACTCTTTGCTGCCTTTTTCCTTTGGCCACCCCAAGCCCACCCATGCTGATGGTTTCTGTGCTGAGTCTGAAAATAGCCCTGCTGTATTTGATCACAGGAAAGGGGGTTCTGAGTCTGAGTTACCTTGCAGAGAACAATTTACTCAGGGAGTTTGCAGTTTATTGTGTTTGTTTGCATTATGTCAGATTTAAAGATTCTGTAGGTCTGCAGATGATACCAGGTTGTACTACAAAACAAATAAGAAGTGACTGCCCTCAATCAGCAAGAAGATTTGGTAAGTTAAAAAAAAAAAAGTTAAAGTGGAGTTCTTGAGCTTGTCTCCTTTTTTTTTTTTTGTTTTGTTTTGGGTTTTTTTTTTGTTTTCTTAGTTCCCAAGTTCATAAAAATATTCAAAAATTACAATATTATTCACTACAATTTGGAAGTGTATGGCTGATATAACTTGATACTATGATCAGCCTTTCAGCTTTTCTCTTTTTTCCTCTATTAAATTAGAGTGAGTGACTGTGAAATTAATACAATATTCTTAGAGTTTCTCCCTTCCCTTAATGGATATCAACTAAAGGCATATTCAATAAATCTTAATGTAAAAACATCACCCTTCTTCAAAAAGCTGGCCAGGAAAGGAATCTTGGAATATAGACAATAAGCTCATTTCTTATTCTAACTCAGTCATTTCATTTCTTGGCCTGGACATTAGTGCATACATTCCCTCACTTAACTCCCTCATATTTTTTCTCATTATAGTAGAAATTAATGAGTTTATTGAATAGCAAAATCTCTCTGTGTTTTCATGGTATGTTTCAAACTTTTATTTATGGGATACAAATATGGTGTTATATAAAGACAAGTTATTGTACACACATTTCTGAAAATGGATAAAATATATTTTAAATACATTTTTTCAGCTCTGATTCTCAAAATATTATCAATGATCTATAAGATGGTGCAGAGCAACACTTATGCAACTAAAAGGTACAGGAGTCAATTTCTGCAATTTCAAATAAAGCTGTGTTTTAAGTATGTTTTTGTGAAAATCAACCTGTAGGATGCAAACCTGCAGGATTCCTGCACATAGAATCCTTTAGGTTTATCTGGTTTACTGTGTTCTTTATAATATTCTCACAAGCCTGCAGCTGTTTCAGTATTATAATTACAAACACAATTTTTTTGTCTTGCTAGAGATATTTATTATTCAGACACTCAACTGTTTGGTAGCCAAAGTGTTGTGGACAATATAATCAATGACATTTCTTGCATGCTTAAGATACCTCGAAGAAGTCTGCATGTAGTAAGTGGCTTCTTATCAATATTTTTGTCATTATTTCCAAATCTTATTAAACTCATTAAACTAAAAGAGGAAATATCATAAGAAGTTGTCAGCTAGAATTAAATAGTTAAAATAAAAAGTCTCATTGGTGCTAATGAAACCTAGTTAAGGTTTATTGTGGTGTTCAAAAGGTTTTTTTCTTCACAGAAAATTCATAGAGTTTGCTTTTTCCAAAGGGTTTGGGACAAACTGCCAGCTAAAATCACAGGGGCTTTTGTTATCATGCAGTGAAGGCAGTGCTTAAACTTCAGAGTGCAAGACACACGTTTACAAGTTTCTACTCAAAAGAATTGATAATTTGGGGGGTAAATGAAAACTTAAAATACTTCAGAAATGTAACTACCTGTCAAATTGACTCGTATCTCATATCTTAGAGGGGTTCCTTCATACCTAAAATTATTTATTGTAAGTCCTTATTGTCCATGAGGACAAAACATTGCTTAGTGTTTGACTGATGGCAGTGAATCACTGCTTAGTACCACTTGGAATTCTCTTCAGAGACTTCTTGCTTTGTCTGTGCAATATAGCAACTTCCCATTTACTCTGTGCAACTTACTGTTTTTTTCCAGCTGTCTACAACTAAAGGTTTTGTTGCTGGTAATTTAAGTTACACTGAGGAAGACGGTACAAAAGTGAATTGTACCTGCAGTGCAACAGTAGGTATTATAAACCACAAACACAATCCATGGCATCTGCCTGTCCAAGATATCCTGCACTCCTTGTAGCTCAGCTTACAGGGCACATTTACTGCACAAACCTCTGCTAGTGCCAAACTGAGGCATTACAACCTGGGTGAATAAAACACATGAAAATATTGCTCAACTGTATTGTAATTCTGAAGCTTAGTTCTAGACTTGACAGGAATAAATCTTTGGATATGGTTTTTAGCACTGCCTTCTGCCATGGGATCCTTGCAGAGGAAGGTGTATATATATTATATATCTTAGGCTTTATATTATAGTGTTCTGTTAAATGAGTGTTCTTGAAGCAAAGAATCCTGGGCACTCTGAACATACAGCATTTCTGTCGCAGCAGATTGAATTCTGGCAGAGAGAGAAAACAAGTCAAAATTGGTTTAAGGGGATGAGATTCCACTGGCCTAGTCCTGAAAGATTTTTTTACAGCAGTGCAGAATATGAAAGCAGAAATACAACTCAGACTTGCTGACAACTGCCACAATTTTCTGAAAAATGTCTTCATTGTAAGCTTTAGTTGGTCATTTCAAAATTGAAAGGTAACCTTAGCTGCCCATCACACTTTGTTTGTAAGCATTAAGTCCCCTGTTACTGATCTCCATATTTTTATTTTCCTGAGTTGTTCCACCCTGCCACTGGGGTTGATTTACAGTCAGGAGTTAAAACAGACCACACACTTCCAGATATACATTCCCTTTGACCAAGTTCTCCCCCAGTTCCTGTTTTCTCATCCATATGCTTGCCAGATTCAGCCAATCCTAATGAAGATATAACGTAAACATCACCATGTCTTCAAGTTGCTCCAAAATACTCATAAAATCAGGTTAGAGGTCAGTAAAAGAATGAATTTAATGGTCTTACAAAAAGAATGTTTTAAACACTAAGTCTGTATTAAATTTGCAATCTTCACACTAAGCAGACTTTTTTTCTGGCTAAGACTGACATTAATCAGGGTATTATTATCTCCATCATGCCCATAGGATGAACAAGTTTTTGCAACAGTGGCACAAACACTTTTGAAAATCATCTTGTTATGACAGGAAGACTCCTAGACCACTACACAATAGTGCATAGGAATGGTTGAATTGTAAAGAGGTGAAAATGTCACTGCCTCTTGCATATAGAGGAGGAATGGTGGTTTCAGGATGAAACTGTGTCCTTCATTACCTAATGTTGTTATTTTAAAATATATCATTTTCTCTATTTAAAATGATTAATCTCATTTTTGTTGTTTTAGGCAGTCACCGTGCCATCTAATGTTCAAGGAATTAAAAGTATCCTTTGAGCAAGAACTCTAATCATAGATGGAAAAAAAGAAAGTAAAAACAAGGAATATTCCAAGTTAAACAACGTTCTGGTAATTTTTGCTTTCCTTGTTGGCTCTGAAACTGAGTCATGATCACTGCTCTTGGCTCCAGAGCAGGTATTTTAGAGCAGTTGGGTTTAATTGATTGGTGTGATGGATCACTTTACACACAGCTGGCCTTAACACAAAAGATTTAACCTCACGTGCCAAATTTATACTAATTGTAGAAAAGGATGCAACTTTCCAGAGACTCCTGGATGATGACTTCTTCAGCAAAGTGTCCCCATGTATCATGATCACGGTATGCACCTTGTATTTCATATCCTCCAGCTACACCTAATTTAAGCAATACTTTAACGTTGTAGAGCTGCTCAAACGTGGGCAGAAGGCCATCAATATGAAACATATTTTAAAATAATTAAAAAAATTTAATTATCCTCATAGAAATATGAAATACATGTTCTAAAGACTTATTTCCTCCAAACGTCTTCTTTGAGCTTGGTAGCTTATCAGCTTCCTGTGCTGCTGCAAAGTTGCTGCTCAGTCTCAGAAAGGCTCAGCTGTTGAGTGACCTTTTGTCCTTCAGGACCTGAGGTTTTGCAAATCCAAATGAAACAGAATTGGTTGGTTTTGGATTGTACTGAAAGAGCTGCGGAGCCAGGGGAATTAACAGGAATGTGTAACTGAAACATGTGAACAATGAGGAAAAAACATTTCACCATTCCTAAGAGAGATAAGCACTTCTACTATGCTATGCCACAAATGGTCCAGCTTCAGTCAACCATAGCAAGAACTTGGTTGATATTGTTCCATTAGTGCCATAAATATTTTTTTAAGATAAAAAAGTGGCCTTCTTACACCAGCCTGTGCAGACACCAGGGTACATCTATGAATCAACTCCCAGAGCTTACAATTAACTCCCTGAACAGAGGAATGTCTGATGCTTCTGCAGTGCCCATAATCCAGAACACCTGCCCAGCTGCTCCCAGCTTGGCCCTCCCTCTGCACAAAGCCAAAATAGGAGCATAAAACTTTCCCTGCAAAACAGCTGCTGGAGAAATGTTTCTGCCAGCATTTTGTTGTTCTGCTTGCTTTTGAATGGCAAGTGTAAACACATATGTAGCCAGATGTCGTTTCAGTTAATTTAAAACTGTCTGCTTTTCTTTTATTTCTTTAGGGAAGAGGCATACCAGATCTTAATACACGACTTTTGGTCAGGAAGCTGTGGGATTCTTTTCAAATTCCTATTTTCACCCTTATGGATGCAGACCCACATGGTAAATCTGTAGAGGTTCAAAGGCATGAAAGGAAAGCAAAATTTGTTCAGAATGTCCTTTCTCAATCTTATGGGAAGGTTCTGAGAGCTCAGAAATCCAACACAATCAGGTGATGTCTCTATACTGATCCCACCTGAAATTAGGGAGATTATTGCAAAGTGAGAAGCAGCTGCTCAAAGAAATAGTATTAAGAGATATGAATTACACAGGATAAAGAAAGACACTTTAAATAAGAGATGCTGGACAGTGTGTAAAAGAGCTGATTATCCTTAGGTTTGAATTGACTGCACACAGACAGCATGAAACATTTAACTCTATGAGGGTGACGTGCTGAGATTCTGATTGTTTTAACATAATCTAAAAATATATTTAAACAATAAGAACCTCACTAATCATAAAGCCAAAACTGTTGTGCCATAAAACTGATTTTTAAACAGTCTCCTTAAACATGCCCATTGTGCAGACAAACAGACACTTGACTTTTGTCATTCTGCAACCCAGGTGTAGAAATAATGTGCGTCTACAAATATGGATCTGTGGTGAGTACATTTTTCCCTTTCAAATACATTATTTTGTAGCCCAGCCTGGAAGCTGGAATGCATGAAATGCTACAGCCTTTGTTAGAATAGGTCCTGCCTTTTACCATTTTGTTTCAACACAAAGAGGTGATTTTTAGCCCTTGTGTGTCTGCAGAAACGCCTTCTTCCTGCAACAAAAAGAAACTGGATAGTAATGCCAGGTGTTTCACTGAGCCATGAAATTTCACAGTTTTCCTATTTCACAGTTTTTCTCTGCTGCACAGGAAGTTTTCAGACAGCCCAAATAGAGAAGGGTTCACCATTTAGATTTGTTTCTGCCTTAGAAGAGGAGCAAAGGCTGGAGGGACCTGGGGAGGAGGAGAACTTAATTGTGAGATGGGTGATTCTCCACAAAATAATGTTATGTTGGTAAAGATTTTATTCTGGTGTGAGAATTTGCTTAGGGATACTTGTGTTAGTGTGGAACATTTGGGAGAAGAGGCAAGAGGAACAAGAAAGTATTCCCATGTGACAGGGCTACAGCCAAGCTATGGAAACACCACGTGGAAGGCAGAGGGCAGGAGCAGAGGGGAGACCTGCTCAGTGGAGAAATGGAACATCCCAAGTTAAGCTTAAGATCACTGAATGTTAAACTGGCCTTTCTTATTTCAGTCAATGTCCTTTGAGGCCCATCATCTCACTGTTCCCTCAGTCAAGTGGCTTGGTCTGCTTCCATCTGATCTCAAGAGGTGAGTTATTTCCTCAGAAGAAAGAGAAGTATCCTTCTGCTTCACAGACAGGAAATGCACTCTGACTTACTGCATTAAAATCCACTCTTTTCAGGCATTATTTTGGCTTAATATAAGGAAATAAGATGGACAAATATATTTTTATGTGTGTGAGAAAATTTAAGAATTTTATTTTTTCTTTGCAGATTAAACATATGCAAAGATGCCTTGATTCCATTTACAAAGCAAGATGAAAATAAGTTAGCAAGCATTCAAAAGAGACCTTACATTGCTTGTCAGCCACTGTGGAAAAAAGAGGTTTGTATAAACTTGTTTTCTATTTCTTACTCCCCACAGGAGGAATCCTGTATCTGACAAACTCTTAGGATATCAGCCAGGTTTTGCAGCTCTAAAAGAAGGCAAGATTGAGAAAGCCTGGGATGTGTCTCTGAACCACTTCACGGTTCTACATGCACATACAATGAGTGGATGGAATTTTCTTAACTTCCTACACACATTAATTTTTCCTCTTTTCTTTTTTTTCCCCCTATTTTAGCTGGAAATTATGGCAGCAACTAAACTGAAGGCTGAAATTCAAGTTTTAACTTCTGTCTCATCAGATTACCTGTCCAGAGTCTATTTACCAAACAAACTGCAGTTTGGTGGATGGCTATGAATGCTGCTCTGCAAATAAAATGGTTTTCTATATATTGATTTAATTTGACTGCACTCAAGGAAGAAAAAGTACAGAGACAAAGGAGTATCTGTCAGTTTCTTGTTCATTTTTTTTTATCTCTGTATCTAGAGTTTAATTTTCTCTTCTTTTTTTGTCCAAACTGTAAGAGTAATTATGATTTTTGCAGACTACTGCCACTTCCTGTGGCTTCTGCTGTGCAACAGTGCTGAATGCAATAGCACACGTAGAAAAGATAATGAAATATGTTCTTTCTGGCCAGAAAAGTGTGAAGTTCAAAAATGTATCCAGGAATTGTTTTGCCTTCTGTCTTGAAGCACTGCACAATGCTGTACCAAGCTTTTTATATTTGAAGGGAGTGAAAGACTTGCTTAAGAATTTATTGTATGTTCCTCTTTTTGAAAATTATTTTAGGTACAGCATTGTGGGGTTTTGTGTTCACTGTCAATTTGGACCTAAAATCCAGAAATAATTCCTTATTACTGCATATCTCGATGGCTATAAATCTTCCAGCAATCATATTACTATTTCTGTTCAATGAACAAATAAGAAAGCAGATGTTACTGATTAAGAATTTAATAAACAATCTCATTAATAATGTGCATCATAACAGAATCCCTTGTTCATTTTATTTATTTAGTTGGCTGTAAACAGCAAAGAGAAGCAGAAAACTGTGGTGCATTAATGTTTTGAGAGGGAGTCAGACTGACTGCGCAGAAAACACCTCCTAAATTATCTCCGCAGTCATCAGCACGGATCTTACAGACGGTACTTCCAGTGGATTTATTTAATTGGGATCTTTTACGGATATCCCACCAGTATTAAACTTGAGTGAAACGTCCTTTTTTATTTATAGCACAACGGCAGAGTTACAGCAGGCACTGAAATCCCAGGGCACAGAAGTCTGGGCCAGCAACCGCTGTACCACAGGAGGTACAGCCGGGCGGCTCCGGGACATCCCCACACAACGGCGGCTCCGCCCTGGCCCCGCCGGGCCCTCGACCGTAAACAGACCGGGACAGGGACCCGGGACACGGGACGACCCGGGCCCTGCCCCGCCGGGCCCTCCGCCGGGACCGGGACCGGGACAGGGACCCAGGCCCCGACCCCGCCGGGCCCGGGCCCCGCCTGCGGCCCCGCCCGCCCAGGGCGCAGCCGCGGCCCCGCCGCCCGCGCGCCTGCGCAGGAGGCGCGGCCCGTCCCGCGCTCGTCGCAGGTCCGGCCGGAGCGGGCCCGTAGCGGTGCGCGAGGGGAGCCCGGGCCGGAGCGGGCCCGTAGCGGTGCGCGAGGGGAGCCCCGGGCCGGAGCGGGCCCGTAGCGGTGCGCGAGGGGAGCCCCGGGCCGGAGCGGGCCCGTAGCGGTGCGCGAGGGGAGCCCCGGGAGCGGTAGCGGTGCGCGAGGGGAGCCCCGGGCGGAGCGGGCCCGTAGCGTGCGCGAGGGGAGCCCGGCCGAGCGGGCCCGTAGCGGTGCGCGAGGGGAGCCCCGGGCCGGAGCGGCCCGTAGGGTGCGCGAGGGGAGCCCCCGGGCCGGAGCGGGCCCGTAGCGGTGCGCGAGGGGACCCCGGGCCGGAGCGGGCCCGTAGCGGTGCGCGAGGGGAGCCCCGGGCCGGAGCGGGCCCGTAGCGGTGCGCGAGGGAGCCCCGGGCCGGAGCGTGGGCGAGGGGAGCCCCGGGCCGGAGCGGGCCCGTAGCGGTGCGCGAGGGGAGCCCCGGGCCGGAGCGGGCCCGTAGCGGTGCGCGAGGGGAGCCCCGGGCCGGAGCGGGCCCGTAGCGGTGCGCGAGGGGAGCCCCGGGCCGGAGCGGCCCTGTATTGGTGCGTGAGGGGAGCCCCGGGCCGGAGCGGGTCCGAGCGGTGAGTGAGGGGAGCCCCGGGCCGGAGCGGCCCTGTATTGGTGCGTGAGGGGAGCCCCGGGCCGGAGCGGGTCCGAGCGGTGAGTGAGGGGGATCCCCGGGCCGGAGCGGGTCCGTAGCGGTGAGTGAGGGGATCCCCGGGCCGGAGCGGGTCCGTAGCGGTGAGTGAGGGGATCCCCGGGCCGGAGCGGGTCCGAGCGGTGAGTGAGGGGGATCCCCGGGCCGGACGCGGTCCGAGCGGTGAGTGAGGGGGATCCCCGGGCCGGAGCGGGTCCGTAGCGGTGAGTGAGGGGGAGCCCCGGGCCGGAGCGGCCCTGTATTGGTGCGTGAGGGGATCCCCGGGCCGGAGCGGGTCCGAGCGGTGAGTGAGGGCGGCCCCGGCCCCCCTTCCCCGCAGCGCCCCAGAGGCCGCCCCGGCTGTAGCCACCGGGGAGGGGGAGCCCCGCGGAGCGGCGGCCGCGGGGTGGGCGGAGAGCCCCGGCCGGGGTGTGCGGCGGAGGGGCAGCTCCCCCGGCCAGGCTCGGGCATGGGCTTCCCGGGGCGGCCTGGGCGCCGCAGCGAGGGGCACGGCGGGGTTGGCTCTGCCAGGGCACGACCCGCGAGGGATCCGCGGCAGGGTGGGCAGCCGGGAGGTGTGGGGCATCCAACAGCAACGAGGAGTGTCTTTTTATTTATTTATTTTATTTTACAGTGTTTTGTTTGCTAGTTATATTTCGTTGGATATATTTGTGTATCCCTGGGTGCCTCCCAGGCCGTGCTGCTGTGGTGAGACGCCCCGGGCACGCTCGAGGGCCTTGCAGGGCTCAACCTCTCACTCGTTCGCAGGGCAAGGATGAGTCTGTTCGGATCGACGGGGTTTGGTACCGGCGGTACCAGCATGTTTGGCAGCACCACAGCAGATAACCACAACCCGATGAAGGTAGGTGTGTCAGCCCCCTGTGTCTGCTGTGTGGGTTAATTTGTCGCAGCAAATCTACTGACTTGTTCTTTAGGAGTAATAGGAGCTCAGTTCACGGTTTTCAAAAATTGTTCTGTCTCCTGTTCTTCGTAGGATATTGAAGTAACATCTCCACCTGATGACAGCATATCTTGTTTAGCATTTAGTCCACCAACACTGCCGGGTAATTTCCTCATTGCAGGATCATGGGCAAATGATGTAAGTATTCTCAGTTAGACATGCAGATAATAAAGTGCCTAAACTGCAAAGTGAGCCCTAAAAGTTTATGCAGGGCACCTGAAAACCTAACATGTTGAAGAACTGCAAAATTTATGTCGGGTACCAGGGCCCTGAGTTTAACATAGTTGATAAATCATCCACATTGACAGCACAAACCCAAAAAGATTAAGTTATTTGGTTGAGTTACCATAACAGGATTTTTGGTTTGAAGGATGAGATCCCAGCTGGCTCAGGCAGGGAGGGAAGACAAATGTGAGCACGTTTTCTGACTGTTGTGTTCTGCCCTGCTGAGGGTTAAGGGTTCTCCAGGACAGTGTGGTGAGGCCTTACAGGTTTGCAAGGCACTCTCGAGGTGCAATTGAAGTTGTGGGGTTGAGTTTTCCCTCTACAGCTGAAAGGAACGTAAGCAGAAAAAAAAATGTTTCACTAGTTCTGAAAAAACACAACTTTGGTATTTATAACCATACTTTTTGTTGGCTGAAGTAAGGCTGGGGTCTTCAAGACAAGTCTTTTCAGACTCCTGTTACCATGGTTTATCTGCATTTGCTTCTCCTGTTCCAGGTTCGCTGCTGGGAAGTTCAGGATAATGGACAGACAATTCCAAAGGCTCAGCAGATGCACACAGGGCCCGTACTAGATGCCTGCTGGAGTGATGTATGTTGTTCTTTAAAAACAATTGCACATTTTTAACTAAAAATCTGAATACATTGGTGTGTGATTACATGTGGCTGCAGCCTGTGGTTGTGGCATAGACTGAAATTGCTGTAAATGTGTCCTAGTGGGATGGGCTGGCATGGATGTAAGAAGGCTAAAAGTGAGTTTAAAAGTTAGGAGTGTATTAAAAGCAAGATAAAACTAGCACTGTTTGTTCCTTTATGACATAGTCATAAATAAATTTGGGTTTGTGTTTGTTCTTTGTCTTGCAATCCTCGTACATGTTACATTGATGTTACACTGTTTCTGGAAGAGAATAAGACTTGACAATTTTCCCATAGAGCCTGTTAATTTCTTGATTTTATTCTTGGTTTTAGGATGGGAGTAAAGTATTTACTGCTTCCTGTGATAAAACTGCCAAAATGTGGGATCTCAACAGTAACCAAGCAATTCAGATTGCACAAGTAAGTGAAGCCCAAGTACTAAATGTTTTTTTTTTTACTTTTTCTGTTTTTATTAAAAGTGACCTTTCTAATTTTTATATTTTTGAGATAGTGAAGTGCACCTGAACAGGTAAATCAAAGTGATTTAAAAACCCTGAGCAGCTCTTTTCTCTCCTTTACTTGAGAGCTTTTTCCATTGCTGCAGTGATCTCTTTAAGTCACCCTGCTGCATTAGAGGGGAAAAAATTTTTTATGTCATTCGATTCACAAATACTAGCTTTCTACTGCAACAGTAACAGAATTACAATTTACATTCTCAAATTAGAAGTTAATGTCTGTTTGTAGAATATGTAATTATGGTGACTAAAATTAGTTACCAGTTGTAATTTAAGAAAAGCTGGTCCCTTTAAAGAGTGCTTGTTGCTTGTGTGTTTGTCCTTCCTTTCTTCAGCATGATGCTCCTGTGAAGACTATCCATTGGATTAAAGCACCAAATTACAGCTGTGTGATGACAGGAAGCTGGGATAAAACTTTAAAGGTATGATTTCTACCTGAACAAATGGACACAGTGTGCTAATCATTTGTGTATAAAAATATTTATGTGAAGTGAAAATACTTTATTAAGGTCTAATAAGTAATGGAATAGCTTCACTTTACAGAGAGTTGGGCTATTCTGACTATTACAAGAATGAAACATTTCTCTTCTGTAGTAATTTTAAGTGTATCCTGAGCTCCAAGTGTAAGTTTGTTTGTTTCCCTGTTCCAACCAGTTCTGGGATACCCGTTCACCAACCCCTATGATGACTCTGCAGCTCCCTGAAAGATGTTACTGTGCAGATGTGGTGAGTCAGGATTTGTGCTAAACTGGTGCCAGCTGGATAACTGGGAGGAGGGATAAGTTTGGGGGGCTTCTCTAGGACAGGGCTTGAATACTGTTAGAGTTTGAGGTCTGTGTGATTGCAGTACTAGAGCATAATCTGATCTTCCTGATCAGACCCTGGGAAATAGGGATTTTCATCATACAAAAGAAACTTGGTGTCCTTTTAACATCACAGAAATCAGCATGAGCACTGAGCTACCCTTGGTTCTGGGCAAGTTTGTAAACCACCACTGCACTTCACACTGGAAGAATCAGCTCCTAATTGGAAGAGTTTTGGTGTGTTTAATTTCTCAGTGGCAGGGAAAAACTGACTTGTGTTTAGAGTTATGTGAATAAATGAACTTTTTTCTTTATCTGCTTCCTATTTCCCTCTCTCAGTCCTTTAAGTTGTTCAGGGTGTTCTGCCATGCAATTAATACAAGTGTCTTTCTTCCAACCTGTTTTACAACTTCGTGCAGGTCCATCCTATGGCAGCTGTGGCCACTGCAGAAAGGGGTTTGATAGTTTATCAGTTAGAGAACCAACCTTCTGAATTCAGAAGAATAGAATCTCCTCTGAAACACCAGGTAAATAATAATATTTGTATTTCTACAGGTCATTCACATTCTGGGCTTTACATTTTTTGTAAAAAACATGCAGTGTTTCAAAACCAGGTTATCTTGGCATGGCAGTGACCTGGTTTGCCATTGATGTGATGCTGATCTTCACAAGGATTTAGAAATTTAAATACTGTTGCCTAAATTCTCAACAGAATTTGAGCTCCCTCTTGACCTTGCTAGTGGTTTTGCTTTACCTTGCACTGGATGACTTTGAAGTTTTGTGTCCCTGTGGAAAAGATGTCTCTGTCTAAAACTCCTTTGTATGTTTCTCAAATTCAGCATCGCTGTGTTGCTATTTTCAAAGATAAAGTGAACAAACCAACTGGATTTGCCCTTGGAAGTATTGAAGGCAGAGTAGCTATTCATTATATCAACCCCCCAAACCCGTAAGTATTCAGTAAAACAGCCTCTCTTTATTGCTCAGTTCACAGTGATGAAAATAAACAGCTTTTCTTTTTTAATTTTTAAATTTCCTTTCCAGTGCAAAAGATAATTTCACTTTCAAATGCCATCGTTCCAATGGAACAAACACATCAGCACCTCAGGACATCTATGCTGTGAGTATCCAACATGTTACATGTACACTCTACACCCCTCATGTAAAATTGGCTCTGAATTGCTTGTTCTCCTTGGCCTTTTACCTTGCCTAAGGCTGTCTTAGACACTTTTAAAGACCTGTGATAGGCATTCTTTAAGAGGAAAGGCAAATTTTTATACTTCACATAAAACAAGCACTAGATCAGCCTTTCATCAAATCTGCTTTTCAGCAAGTAGAGCTGACACTTGTTAATTTTGCAGATATTACAGTAGAAAAAGATGGTGTTTTTCTTGTTGCTTTGGGGTTTTTTTCTCAAAATTTAAAAAAATCAGAGCTGTATCTAGCTGAAATTTAGTGTGTTTACTCTTGTAGACTTCAGCACATCTTCTGTGAGTGTTCCATCCCCTGTTGCTGTGTGTGGTGTTTCCATGGTGTCCTGTGTGCTTCTGCAGGTTAATGGGATTGCATTCCACCCTGTCCACGGGACTCTGGCCACAGTAGGGTCTGATGGGAGGTTCAGCTTTTGGGATAAAGACGCACGGACAAAGCTAAAAACCTCCGAGCAGCTGGACCAGCCAATATCTGCTTGTTGTTTCAACCACAATGGCAATATATTTGCTTATGCTTCCAGCTATGATTGGTCAAAGGTAAGAAGAAATCTCATGTTCGTCCTTTCAGGTGACAACTAAAAGTCTTGTTCTTGTGAGAATTTTGCTGGTTTTTATGAGTAGCAGGTGAATCTTTCTGATTTCTAAGAAAACTTAAAATGGCCATTTTGGCCACCTGATGAAGTTTACCATTGAAGCTGTGAGTTTGTGGTGTGTCAGCCTCGGCTGGATGAGATTGCTAAAGGATGCTGGTTTACAAATGTGGATGAGCAAAATGCAAATTCCCTGACTCAGAGGTTGCTATGGTTGCTCACACACGTTGTGCCGTGGGCAGTGTCACAGGGCAGTGTGGCACCCTTACAGCTTCCCACAGAGCTTGTGAAGTGCACATCTCTGCTGCTTGTGCAGGGGAAAAAGCTGTCACTGTGATTATAAACACCTATCCCAGTGTTGGAATGCTCTGCATGAAATTTTCACTGCCACTTAGTGAAGCTTTTGATGGTGCTTATTTGTGTATTTGCCTTCCACACTTAATACAGATGCGGCAGAACCACAGCAAACCATGATCTGTGGAAAATCAATACTTTCTAATAGTTTAAGGAGGGAGGACAGCAAGCTTGAAATGTAACTAATTTTCCTGGTGCTTGGAGGATAATGTTCCTTGTGGTTTTGAGTGAAATGAATGCAGAAATCACATAGCTGAACTCAATTGCATGCCACAGAGAGCTAAATTTTAATTAATTCACTGCATTGTATTTAGTCCTCTGCCCACATTAAAATATTTGTTGGTGTCAGGGCAGATGAATTCTTCAGGTGGGTAGATGCAGTGGTACCTTTCAGATCTGTAAACCAGTACTAATTAAGTAGTAAAATCAGAACCCTCCTTCCCAGAACCATTTATTGTGCTCAGCGTTGGTAATTTCCAACTTGCATGTTGGACTTCAGAAGCTTTATTAGTGTTTACTCTGCCTGATTTGGATACTTGGGTATTAATCTGGTCATGTGTATGCAAATGACATGCAAAACAGGACATTTGCATCTGCAGCTGGGGAGCAGAAAACTCTGCAGTTGCCTGTAGAACTTGGACTTCACTTTGAGAAAATTGGACCTTATGTCATTTAAAATATAAAAACTACAAAGTGAAGCTGGGTGGCATTTAAGGTTTAGTTTATCTCTGCCTTGAATGACATTTAAAAGAAATCCTATTGAGTTCTTAGGCTGCATCTGTAAACTAGAACTTAGAGACAGGTGGTTATTTTTTAATTAAAAATATTTTATACTTTAAAAAGGGACAAAAGTCTCTTAAATTTTACTTTATATATATCGTTCTTGTAATTGTTTGTTCAAGTAAGCTGTTTCTAATCCACCAGTGTGGTCCAATATCTGGTCTTAAAGGCTTTAAGATTAAATCTTAATAAACCAAACTAATGGAATATTTTAAGTAATGCTGATATTTTTTCTTTGAAGAGAGTAACTGTAGATTATTTTTGTCTTTAGGGTCATGAATTCTATAATCCACAGAAGAAAAACTACATTTTCCTGCGAAATGCAGCTGAAGAGCTGAAGCCCAGGAATAAGAAGTAGTGAGTCTGACTTGAGCTCCTCTCCTTGTTCTGCCCTTCCTGCCTCTGCTCTTCTGCCATTTGTGCCCTGTTGCACCTTGGTTCAGTCAACTTTGGATCACAAACATTTAGCAGGAACTGTAAAAATTACACTAAATGTATTCTGACTTGCTGGAGAACATTTTCCAGATTAGATACTCTGATGTGTATGACTAAGAGAGGCTCATATTGACAAGACTTAACCACTCTCTGTTCCACAGCAATAATGAAATTGCAGCAAAACCAACATCTGGGGTAGATATTCCTGCTTTGAAGAGCAACCATTTGTATCTCTGGATTTATTTTGTTAGTATTACATTAAAATACGTTAATTATAATAGTTCTGGAGAAGTTGTTTAAATACTGTATTTTTTGTAAGTACTTGGAGAATCACCAGTAATTCTTCTCAAAGGAGTCTTGTTTTTTTCTTATTAATAATTCAGGGGTTCTTTCTTTTCTTTCTGGTTTTTTAAATGGAAGCATTGTCTGCTGTATGCCAGGAAGAAATGCCTTGCAAATAATTTTCCCTCCTTTTTTAGATGACTAGAAAGGTGTGTAAGGGGCCAAGAGCAGTGACACAAACTCAAGACAGAAGATGGCCCCAGTGCAGACTTTAGATTTTTCTGACACTCCTGCAGTGGACATGACTTCGGAGCAAACTGCTTTTTGTAGTTCAAGGAGAAGTTGCAGAGGTGCCAAGTGGTGAAACAGCTCAGAGTTCAGGAACAGGAGCAAACCTTTAAAGGTTTTATTCATGACCAAACCAATGTGTGCAAAATCCATTTCACCTAAACTTCTTTGAAACTGACACCTTTTAAAATTGTGAGTTGAGTATTTTATATTTCTCTTAACATGGTTTTGTCCTGTAACAGGGTGTTCAGGACTGAAAAAAATACTCATTTTTGTATTACCTAGAAAGTAGTGCTGGGGAGCTTTGTCCTGGTCAAAAATGCTGTGAAACAAAGTGAGTGGGTCTTTCTGACTTGAATCTACCACTGTTTACTTTTAACTAGCCACTTGTATACATGCCAAAGTTTTCTTTCTGGAATTGAATGCTTATTATTCCTGTCTAACTATTGTTTGTTTGATAATGACTGAATAAAAAGGGGATGGGGGAGCATGTATAGAATTACATGGCATATTGTACAAATTCTCTGTAAAGCTGTTATGGTTTAATGCTGGTGGTTAGGGACTCATGCTACATTTCAAATAAAATTTTTACTAAATGCTTTTTTATATTCAGAAGTTCTGTTATAATAATGTGGTCTTCACAGTTAAAAGTAGCTTTTTGGCCTTTCACTGTAATTCAGGGATATTTGCTGCAAGTCAGGTCCTTCTCCTCCAGCTGCTTGAGCTGAGAATCCAGTGCATTTTCCCACTTCTATTCCTGTGGTTTGCCTCAAAGAATTGGGAGAACTGGTGTGAAAGGCCTTTTGTTTTGTGAGATGAATCAAGTTCACTGCTATTTCAGCAGCCAAACACCTGACAAGGTGAGTACAAATGAATCACGGGCTCTTCAAACTCTCCCCAGCCCACTGTCTTCACTCCAGACTCTTCCCTGTGTCCATCAGGTTTTGCTGGATGGGTATTTCTTTTTTGGTATAGAGGAAAATCCTTTAAATACACCCAACTGCTTTATGGAGGGATAATCTTTTTCTATTTTCTTTCTCAAGATAGGGTTTTTTCCCCTGCTACCTCTGTTTTACATAGTTTTAGATTTCACATTCCTACCCAGTTTGTTTTCTTCAAGGTAGGAAAGAGTTCCCAGCACTTATATCAGTAGCTGGTCATTTACTCAAACATTTCTTTGCTTTCTGTTGATTTTGTCCTGAAGGTTGTGATTGTTATGCAGCAATCTTTGGTTGTTAGCACATTTTTCCAGACTTCTCAGTCTGACTGAATGCCAACAGCAGCTGCAGGCTCAAGATCAGGTGTGTGTGATCACTGAAGTGTGCCCAACTCCCACTGGGGTAAACAGGGAAGAACGGAATGTGTCCTTGTTTCTTGCTTTAAAAAAATCTTGTTTTGTTTAAATACCTAACAATGTGAATGAGAGAGAAAACAGAGGAGTTCAGCAGGTAAATTTCTCTGGGAAAAGTGGAGCTGCACCTTCTGCAGTGGCCACTGAGGCCAGCACTGGTGACTCTTGTTTCATAACATGTTATGTGTTAATATATTGAGTAATTGCTCTGCTGGACTGAATTTCTTTGTCAGTGAGGCTTCAGAATTATTTAGTCATCATTTGCTACTTGTTCAGACTAATTTTAGAAGGACATAGTTTCCATTCTGTTGCTGTGCACATTAGATGTGCTCAGGAGGAGAGTCAGGCTTTGAACTGAATTGTTTTCCATTACCCCAGTTAAGAGAACACATTGGCAATTTGCTCTTCCCTGGAACTATTGTGAGGTTCTGTTGTAAAGCACACACAGCTGTATCCCTTCAAGCATCAAAAATGAGAGTTTATTCACACTCTTTAAAGTGTTAGTGCTATTCTGGAAATGTATTCACTTGCTATTCTATGGCAATTACCTGTCAAAAAAACCTGAGTGAAGAATCTAAGATTCTAACATGCACCCAAAGCTAACCAGAGGCATGCTTAATGATTTATAAAATAACTTCTTTAGTTTTCTGCAAGTTTGCTATCAATGTGTTTTATTGCAGGAAAATAATCTTTGGCATAAAGAGCAGCCCAGTTAAACCCCTCAAAATGGGAACACTTTGCAACATTTTCAGATGAGTTTCCTGCTGCTGCTCTCACGTGTCAGTGGTTTTGCACATTGGTTTAATGAAATGTATTTCAGAAATAATAATTGGCAAAGTTTGTCTGCTAAAGCCTTTCACAGATGAAACAAGACATGTTTGCACAATGGCAGGCAGGCAGAGTATTGATTTACCATCTGCCACAGGAAATGCAAGCTGAATTGGTGAGCACTCCAGTTTAGCTCCTAGGCCAGAAAAATTGGTCACTGAATTGTTGTGCAGAGAGGTGTGGATTTGAGATGGAGGTGGGATTAGGTGCACATGGGATGTTTCAATAAACTTGCTTTGTAGCTCAGTTGAATGGTGAAGAAGTGCTGTTTGCAGATGAGGTGTCTGGGCAGCTGCCCACAACAAGGAACTGTGTCAGATCACTCCCACCAGGTTTTACACTCTGAAATGATAGAAACCACTGGCTTCCAATTTGCTTTCTTTTTGCAGAGATGAACCTGAACAAAATGAAATGGCTGTAAATTTTTAAGTCTCCAGACTGGCTGACTAAATGCCATTTGCAGTCATGAGGGGAAGGCTGATTTATTTCCAAAACCCCTGATGCAGACTCGGCGTGTGAAGTGTTTCCCCGGGGTCATTCAGCTTTCCCAGCCAGGTGCTGATCATCACCTGGAGCTGCAGCACACAATAACGGCTGGAACAAATTCGGAACAGGAGCAATTCCCCCATAACTTCCCGTAGCCCGGCAGCTGCAGGCTGCCTTGGAGCCGTGCTGTAACTCTGCGCTGGTGCCAGGCGAGGGCAGTGCCGATGGCTCCTGAGCAGAGCCCTCCCTGCACGCCTGGAGCGCTGCTGGAATGCAAGGTGCAGTTATTTGTAAAAGCAAGTTAGCCCTAAATACTCAGAAGGATGGGAATAATTTCTGAGTTCTTCAGGAGTGTACCCGATTTCCATAAACATAAACCAAGTTTTTAGAACTAACTATGTGACGTTAAAATTTTAGCTGCTTGGAGAGATATCTGACTAAGCAGGGCATGGATTTGTCCCCCTTCTCTCACTGTCAGGTCCTGAAGGTCCTCCCAATCAACCAAGGCTGTTTCCTGTCCCCCTGGCTGCTGGCCCCATGGTTCCTGGGCTCCAGGCTCATTCCTGCCTTCCTCTGGCCTTGGGGGCCAGCCCGGTGCTGCAGCTGAGCCCATCCCAGACAGGGGAGTGTAACAGCACCCAGGGCTCTGCCTGTAAATCCTCAGTTAGAAATCCTCAGTGGAGAGCTGGGACCCAAACTGCTGCTAGACAGTGACCTGTGACCCTCACAGCCACGGGTGCTCCACTGTCCTCTGCTTCCTCAGGACTGACTCATTCTGTGACAGCATTTCCAACTCTATGTGGTTGGTACATTGATACACTAAACCATGGGTTGAGATTCTCAGACCTGCAGAGGGTCCAGGCTATAAGAAATTATATTATAAAGTCTGTATTGTGCTACTTTCAGATTGTACTGTATTGATGCTACTTGTAGAAATCCTGTGCCATACTCACCATAAATTACCTGCTATACTAATCAGAATATCCTGCTGAGAAAACCTTGGTTGTTACTAGTTTAGAGCTGTTTTTATTCAGCCAAAGACCCCTAAAAGAACCCATCTGTCCCCTTAGTGTCAGGTATAACAGGAGTAATTCAAAAGGGAAAAACCCACTAATATTTGCACTGACAGAATCTTGTCTTTGCACACCTCGGGCTGAGTTGGAGTTGGTAGAACTGAATTTATTTCATCCTGCAGCTGGTGTTCAAATAGCTGGAAGCCATCTGTTTGCATTTCCAGGTAAGCTGAGGTTTATACACAGCAGTGCAGGGCCTATCCTGCTCTCAACAGCCATTCCATGAGAGGAAACTGCTGCTGTTCCTCCCTAGCCAGGTCAGAATAAATGAACAACAGCAGCTGGCTGTGGTGCTTTCAGCAGCCATGCTGGGGCTGCCACTGTGCTGTGTGCAGCTGGAGCAGCCTGTGCTCCCAAGAATCTGCAGCAGGGCAGGAGCCCATGAGAGCAGAGCCTCTGGAGTGGCACACTGGGATCAGCCCTGAGCAGTGGGAGCTGAGAGTGGCCCTGACTGCACAGCCCCAGGCAGGTCCCACTTGGAGCAGAATGGGGCCCGTGCCAGCTGGAGCTCACTCCTTCCTCAGGGGCAAAGCAACCTTCCAGGTGTTTGCACCAGTTACCTGCCTCTGAAAAGGGGGTGGTGCTACTCGGTTTAAGTAATTCACATTTTTAGGTCTTGGCTGTAAGGTAATGTGAGACTGAGGCAGCACCACAAAGGGACCATGTGCCTTGGGAACACTCCTGCGTGGACAGAGCAATTCCAAATGTTTGTGTTGCATCAGTTCTGCAAATGCTTTTTGTTACAGTGTATAAAAGATACAATACCTGCCAGCATTAGCTTTGTAAAGAGAGACCGTTTTCTTCTGTTGACTAATTATCCAGTGAATATATTCAGTTTGAAGGGACACTTCAATAATTCAGCAGGCATGTGCCAGGTAATACAGGAGCTTTTGTCTTACTGGTGGCACAGATCTTGAATCGTGTGTAACCCAACCCCTGGCTTTATGTGTTCAAGGAAGTGTTTGGTATAGCTCCTGTATCAAGTGCCACTGAAGAGCAGGCCTAGATAAGAGATTAAGGTAATGCTCTTCCCTGGGCATAGGGAAAGTTTACCCTTTGCTGCCCAGAGTGTCTTTTGCAGGCAATAAATGCTTTATATTTGTGAGGTGTGGATGTGCTGAGATCCAGCAATGAGTTTATTGTAGGAAAGAAAAATGCTGCAAACTGCATGTTAAATTCCCAGGTCAGCTAAGCCTGTCCTTGGGGTTATAATAACTAATTCTCTGTAGTTTGACAGGGAATGCTTTCTGTCTTTCACGTTTCTTAAATGGAGATCATTGGTTTGCTGGACCACACAAGGAGGGGGAGAATGTTCACTTCCTGGGAACACTATGAAATAAAACTCAAATAAGGGATCTTCTTCAACCCTTCCCAAGGTACTGCCTCACAGCCGTGCCATCTCCCAGAAAGGTGGGAGCTCCAATGTCCTTTTCTGGCCCATTCCCAGCTGGTTCAATCACCTTCCTTCCCTTGCCTATAAAATGCAGCTCACTCCTGATCTACAGCAAAGGCAGAGCCATTTTCTTCAAAATATGCCATGATTATTGCACTCAGTAAAGGGCAGAGATAATGCAGTAGCTCAAGCTATTCTCAAATGACTAAATTGGAGTTCAAGTGCAATCTTTACAGCCTTTTTTTCTTCGGAAGGACAGCTGTCTACCATGCTCCTGCTGTAACAGTGGGATTTATATGGAGTCAGGTATCACTGACTGACAGTTAATTGCTTTCTGCAGATACCTGACTCTTTTCCTTGGAGGTCTCCCTTTCCTCAGTAATGTTCATTCTTGGTCTGTAGCAGCAGGGTTGCAGACAGCAGTTGGTAGTTTAGGCATTAATGTTTAATTTATGGAGCAGTATCTATATAACTGTAAAGAAGAACAATTACATTTGTGGAACGTTGTCAGACTTCAAACATGAGTATGTAACATTTCAGAAACACTTTAACTGGGCTGAAACAGCTTTTAAAAAAAACCCCAGAAAGATGACAAATGCCAATTTCAAGAGAACAGCTTAGCAAAACCCCTTGAACCCCTCCAGGTTTTGTTCAGCCATTGGCTGCATGCTGCAGTTGTTGCCGTTCTGCAGTGCTGACCTGTGCCTGTCACAATGGCTGAGCTCATCCTCTCCATCATCTGAGCACCTTGCCCTGCTGGTCCTGCAAACGGCAGCAGGATGATGCAGATGAGGGAGAGGACGATGAAACTCTCCAAACTATTCTGAATGTGGCTTGGCCCAGGGTAACACTCCCCACTAGGGATCTGCTGGCTACTTATGGATGGTGCTGTCACAGCCACACTTCTGGTAAGGAGACAGGAGAGTGTTTTTTTCTCCTTGTAGGCTGATGGAAATGTCCTTTGAGGTAAGACTGGCCCTGGCACGCCAGGGCTGGCAATAGGAAAACCATACTCCAAGCTGCAGAATGGATTTCCTGATTTAGTGCTGACCCATACACTTCATTCACGAGCTTCACTTCAAAATACTGATCAGCTGCTCAGCCAGCCTTTGTGTCCTGAGAATGCCTGTAAAACCTGCCCTCTTTATTGCCCTGCACCTTTCCCCGTGTGCTTCCCCACTGCCCAAAGGCAGATGGGCACTAACTGGGCCCTGTGATTGAGCAGGAAGTGGCCTGCCTTTGTTTCAGTGTCATGTTCAGCTGATGTCATTGTCCTGTTGCAGTGTTTGGGACATCGTGTTGCCTGTTGAGCTGTTGATGGCTTTCCCTCATCAGGAATCACTGCTCCCGCAGCCTGGATGTGGATGGCTCTGAGCCTTCAGTCAGTGACTGTGCTGCCATGCTGTGGCACCATCCTAACTGATTCTTTCTGTAAAAGGCCCATTTTGGACTTTTTGAGATCCTGTAGAAGCTGGAATCATCCTGCCCAGATGTCAGTGCAGGTAACTCTGGTTTTCTTTCTAAATACTTTTCCAGGCTCTGTGGATAAAGCTTCTGTATCCAGTGCTGATACGTTGGTTTGTTGTCTTGACATTCCAATTGTGTTTGTATCCTGTTCAGAGCCACTGCTACCAACCTCTGATCCCTTGTGTTTAAATAGAGTAGACATGGTAACCAGAAGCCTCTAAGAGTTTCAAACAAAACCTTTAAGGAAGGTTAATTGCCATGCTAACATTGTTTTTTCTTTTTGTGTGTGTTCTTCTGCACCTGGCCAGGTTCATTGTGGGCATTAAATATCTCCTCAAAGTGTCACAAGTGGAAAAGTGATATCAGAGTAGATGGGTTATTTATCCCATTGGATGTGATGGGACAGAAGAGTCTGGATTAGTGAGGGCTAAAATCCAACAACCTGGAGGAAAAAGTCCACGAGGTTAAGGGGGAGATCCAGGGGTGAGACCTGGCTGTGCTCACCTGTGGGAAGGGGAATAGAAATTGGGTCTGCCCCCATGCTGTGGATGTGGTCCAGCTCTGGAGTCACTTGTGTTCTGCTGTTGAGAATATCTGTTGTGTCCATACAGCTGTGCTCAACATCCCAGAGCTGAGACATCTTGGTTAGAGTTCTTCTGTGCCCTGACTATTCCCTGGTTGGAGTGGGTGGCTGTTTGTGCTACCAGTGTCATGTGCACTCCCATGAAAAGGTCATGGGATGTGGCCCTGGCAGTTTTGGCAGAGATTGTTAGAAGCCTTCTGGCATTTTCTTTTTTTAAATCAGAAAATACCACTTAGTTTTAATGTAACTCCACAAATATTTGAAAAAAAAATTATTAATGCTGTTTTAAAAGCCCTTGCTTTTTCTGCTTTCTTACTTTAAAGAATATTAAATGATTTCTTGTTCATTTTAAAATGTAGTTTTACAGTTTTCAAACTTCAAAAGTATGAAGTTGCAATTAATATTTCCCAAAGTACAACATAAAATTGAAATAGCAAAAATATTTGTTTAACTATTTTGAGATATAGTTTGCATGTTTGACTCAAATGGAATGTTTTTTTCTAAAAAACTTTTTGAGGGAGGAAAACCCTTCTGATAGTTAAATCCCAGCCTGAGAGAGATAGGACAATGTTTCCATTAGAGACAGTTTCTGGGCAGGAATTCTGGAAAGGAAGAGTCTCTTTATTGGAGGTTGTGTTTAGCAGGTGAGAATAAGTTGGTTTCATCCCCTCACCCTTCTCTCCCTCCTCCCTGTGCCCTGCCTTGCAGATCTGGGGATACCTGAGCCAGTTCCTGAAGAGACCCTTCCTCCACATCACCAAAGGCAAACTGGAAGAAACAGGCAGTTATTTTGACCTACAAATTAAATGTTCTGCTGAGATGTAGTTGCTGTCATAGCAGGAAAAGGTTTTCTGGACCTGTCTTACATCTCCTGCTCCCCAGTGCTTACTGCCAGAGGAGGGATTGTGGTAGAAAATCTGGAGAGAGATTTCTGTCCCAGAAACCACCATGAGTTGTCTGCTTTGTCCTGTTCCTTTTCTGCTTCTAACCCTTTATCATCCCTTCCCTGCTTTCTACGAAGTAAAGAAGAAACTAAGATCAGCTAGTGAAGGATTTCTTGGATTTGTTGCATAATTTAGTTGCAATATGAAGATCTGCACTTTTCATTAGTCAT
The DNA here is from genome assembly GCA_032173965.1 of Sitta carolinensis. Classification (NCBI taxonomy): domain Eukaryota; kingdom Metazoa; phylum Chordata; class Aves; order Passeriformes; family Sittidae; genus Sitta; species Sitta carolinensis. The sequence goes on along the minus strand of CM063300.1, from coordinate 12,166,097 downwards.
TCACTAAGAGGTCAAAGAGAGATCATGCCCAAGGCCACAGGAAAGGCAAGGGTTACCATTGCTCTAGGCCAAGACATTACAATACTGGTGATGACAAAACTATTTGGCAGAGATGCCAACAATGCCAGAAAACAAGCCACCATCCTAATGAAGGGCAGTATTTTGATTGCTCAGAGAGCCAGCCCAGCTCCCTGCTGTCACACTGTGACAATCCCCAGCTGGCAGGCCTGGGCTGCATCCCCAGCCCAGTGTCATTCCAGCTCCCCAGGGTGCTTTGCCAGGGCTGGGCAGAGTCTGTACACACAGCTCCAGGGAGCTGTACCTGGGTAAACAGGGAACTGGGCATGCTGGAGGAGAAATTCCCCAAGGGCAGAGAAAAAAGCACCAAGAAGTGGAGGTGTGACCACTCAGGGTGGCTGCAGCACATCTTCACCACTGAAGGGACAGCACCACTGAAGCACCTTTCCTTGCTGACCTTCCTGGTCCCCAGCTGGTGCATCATCCCTCCCCTGACACACACGACTGGCACAAGGGCATGTGGAAGGAAAAGTTTCTTCAAGTTCCTCCAAGCTGTGCCCTGAGAAACTCCTGGAGAATGGTGGTGGTGGCACAAAGAGCAAAGCACAAGATTCCTGAATATCAGACATTCTCCCTGTTGGCAGTGACAGGGGTATGAGCAATGTGATGGCACAGCCTCTTAGTTTCCTTGGCCATATTTTATGCCTTTATTTTCATCTAGACTTATATCCAGGGCTTGCAGTGCACTTCCTCCAAGCAGTTATGAGCTTTGCAATGTCTCCTCCAAGCATCTTCTTTTTCAGGAATCTTCTTTGCAATTACCATGATTCTGTTTGTCTTTTGTCATGGCACAGAGATGCTATTTTCATTTTCTGAAGGGACATCAAATATGAGGGCAGGAAAGTTTGGGGAAGTAGAATTAGATTTTTAATGACATTTCCTTTAGCCACACTCTAGCATATGCTTGTGATTCAGCAGAATTGAGTGAGGTGTCCTATTTGTTCTCTCAGTCCCAGAGTTACCAATGTCCATATCCATGGTTTGGTTTTTATATGCAGGTTACTGGAACAATAAATCAGATCACTCTAGATGCCCACTAGAGCTGATGGTCTGTTTGTGTGCAGCCAGTGTAGCCAGCAAAAGGAGACAGAGTTCACTCAGCATCCCCAGTTCTGGAATATTCAGAAGAGGAAATAATCCTATTGGAAGATTCCTACAGAAACCAAAGCCAAAAAGGGAACCTCCCCTGCTCAACTGTTTTGTTACAAGTGGCCCAAAGAAGAATTATTTTCACTTTTCAATTCTTCTTGCAGCAGCAGCTCTGGGTTAAAGCAATGGTTTGGGTGTGCTCAGGGCACCAAAGCAGAAAATCTGAGACAGAGGGCCCAGATGCAGAATTTCCTGCCATAACCTAAACCAAATGCAGCTCCCCTCAAGATCTCCCCGCTCACAGCCTCGCTGGTGGCCAGCATCCAGACTGAGCATTAGTAAAACCAACAAACCAAACAGTTCCCACAGTAAGTCCCTTGCTCTCCAGCTAACTTATTTAACTGTGGAGCTTCTAAGGGGGATGTTTCATCTGCTGTTGTTGCAATAAGCGGGTATCCATGGCAAAACCCAAGGGCACTGCCCTACAGCCATGAGGTCTTGGCTAAGCAGCAGCAGGAACTGGAAAAGGTCAGAGCTCCACAGTAGCCCTGCTCCATTTTAAAAACACAGCCCATCAGTTTGCTAAGAAATGAGGCAGGTTCTTCAACAGCTGCAGATCAGAGCTGGGGTGCCTCAAATCAGTCTTCCCAAAGACACTGGGGCAGAAAGGAAAATGCTCAGGCAAGTCTACAAGGAGAGCACCACAGAGCTTCACTGCCAAGGGAGGGATAAGAACAGAAGGGACTTCAGGGCTTTGCAGAGGCCAAGGAACAAGGAACAATATCCCTGCTGCTCTTCCCCCACCTCTATCCTGTCCTTGTGCTCCCAAAGGTATAACTTCCTGCTATAATTTGTTTTTCATCCTTTAGGCAGGGACCATTTCTATATGGTTCTGTACCTGGATAGCCTTGCAGTGCCACCTCTTCTAGGATTCTCAGTGGAATCCAGCAGATTGGTTTGGTGATCTGCAGCTGTTCCATTCCACCTCTTGGATAACACTGCTGAAGTCCACCAGAAGGACCTTTTGTGTATCAATCTTGCATAAGCCTCAAGGAATGTATTAACATGTAAGTAAAAACCCAGTGAGTCCTTTTAACTGTGTTGAATTATCATAAAATTAATCTTCTCAATCTGAATGAGAATAGGATGCTCTGGATTTGCAATACAAAGCCTGTACATTAAGCCATTGCATGGCTGTACACCCACCGCAAAAGATGACTTTTCTCCCAACCTCCTCATTGACTGACCTATGTAGTTTTATTTCTTAATAACTCCAAAGGATCAAATGCACCCCACAATAGTTTATATCAGGTCAGAGCTTGCAGTCTGCTCTTAGATTGTGCTCAGCAATGTCCTGCCTTCCCCAAGACAGCTTCATACTTCGAGATGTGCCTGTCTTTGGAGGAGTTATCTTTGACCAGAGAAAGCTGAAATGTGTTCTTCTTGTCTCAGGTACTGCTATTGTTGCAGTAAAAGCACAGGGAGGTGTCAGCAAACGCTCCTGCAGCTTTGATCCGGTGGCTGGATTTTATCTGTAGGTGTTTTGAGAGGGATGAGCGCTTTTCACAAGAACAAGGCGGAAAAAATAGAAGCAAATTAATTAACTTCCATGAAGTTACCCTTACTCACTTTCTCTTCCCTTTCCTGCTGTGTTTGCGGTAACAGCTCATTAGAGCCTGTGTTTGCAATAGCTGCACCATGAGACAGGAGATTTCGTTTCCCGTCCCGCTTTCCAGGATGTGGCAGGACCCAGGCCGCCTCCCCCGCCACGCCGGCGGTACCGGGGGCGTTTGCGGCGCTCGCCGAGCGCAGCTTTACCCTCCACTCCTCGCTTGTTCCGTTCTGCCTGTAAGGGAGCTCCTGCCTCGAGGGAAGAAGAGACGTGGGGCTCAGGTTTGAAGAAGAAAAAGCCTGTGCTGTTTACGGGGAGCAGAGATGCTGCTGGTCTCTCTGGAGAGCCCTGCCAGCCCCGCAGAGGAGCCGGAGTCTGCTGGGATGGTTTGAACCTCTGCCATCATTTGGAGCAGAATGGAGCTCTGTAAAAGGACAGTGACTGAATGCCAACGGGGTTGTCATTAGCTCGGGCAGCCCAGGCAGCAGCTGATGTGCAGTTTGTGGTGGAAGCCGTGCAGACAGGAGGGGTGACTCAGGGCTGGAGGGGCCCCAGCCCCTGGCTGCAGACCGACCCCAAAGGTGTGCTCCAGGCTTGCTGTTTGCTCGGCCCAGGGGCAGCTGGGGCTTCACAAGACACCAAGGCTCCAGGGATCTGCCATTTGCAGAGGGCTCTCAATTTTTCAGTGATGTTGGGTGCTGCTGGCCCAGCTCCATCCTTCTTCCATAGTAATCAAAGGAAGTGCACCCCAGTCTTGAAGTCTGGCACTTCAGGTCTGAAAAGCTTAATGGCCTTCCTTGGCTTTTTTTTTTTTTTTTTTTTTTTTTTTTTTCCCTTTCTCTTTTATGAAGCATAGGATGTTTAGAACTATGGAAGCAGTGCAAGAAAAATATTAATGAATAACTATGGAGTGCAGACATTAATGCATTCCTTTCTCTTGAAATAACTGGCTTTTCTCTGTGGGGTCTGTAACAAGAAAAGTGTCTGCAGAGTCTGAACCTGCTGTATAGAAGCCAATGTCGATGATGATTTAGAACTTCACTGGCTTTCCCCCCCCCTAAAATGTTATCTCTGCATTTATCATGTTGCAAAAAATCTCTTTCTCTGAGAAATGAAAAACATAAAGCACCGAGGCAGTTCTTGAGATGATGGGTGAGAGAAACTATGAATGAATAATGATTTTTGGGATCCTCTCCTACACCCCAAACTCCAGCTGATGCTGGAGAAGAGGAATGAAAGCATTGCAAGCACCCCACCACTGATGGGTTCCGACCTACCAAGTAGCTTTTCAGCTTTTGTTTTCTGGCAGTTTTGGACCAAGGGTACCTGCAGCAAATATGGGGCTGTGCTACAGTAACAATTCTCCCAGGTTTGAATCGGGGCAGACACCTGCAGGTCAGGTCAGAGGCAGTGGCCCTTCACAGCAGGAGCTGCCCATCCTTCATGGAACAAAACGTAAAAGGAGGACGGTAGAGAACCCGTGGAAAAGGGAACGGTGCATCCCTGTCCCCTGAGGGAGGCTGCACAGGTACTGATCCAGGTGCCCAGTGGAGAAGCAGGAGGCTTAAGAACCTGCTTGAGAAAGACGGTTCTGCCCCTTTGTTCGCTCCTTGACCCCGTCCCTGGCTGTTCCCCTCGGCGGTTCGCTCCGACACCACCCCCTCCTCCTGCCCCGGCTCCCACCGCGCCTTCGCCACCCTGCGTGCCACAAAGGCTCCGAGCCTGCCGGGGACCGAGCCCTCGCCGTTGCCATGGTTGTGCAACAGCAGCGGGCAGGGGGTGCGGGCCACCCGCCGCCCAGGCGGGATCTCTGGCGGGCTCCCGCCGGAGCGCTGCGCTCGCCCGCCCGGCCCTGCTCCCCGGGAACCGCCGGGGCGTGCGGTGTGCGGGGGCTCGGGGCGGTGCAGGACCCCCCGGGCGGGCGGGGGCTCGGTGCCGTGCGGGGACCCCCGGGCAGGGTGGGGGCTCGGTGCGGGGGCTCGGTGCGGTGCGGGACCCCCGGGCGGGGCGGGGGCGCGGAGCGGGGGCTCGGTGCCGTGCGGGACCCCCGGGCAGGGTGGGGGCTCGGGGCGGGGGCTCGGTGCCGTGCGGGACCCCCGGGCAGGGCGGGGGCGCGGGGCGGACCCCGGGCGGGGCCGGACTACGCTCCCCGAGCGGCCCTGCGCGGCGCGGCGCGGCGGGGCGGGGCAGCGCGGCCCTACAAAGGCGGCGGCGGCGGCGGGGCGGCCGCTACTCACCGGCACCGGGGGCGGGCGCGGGGCCGCGCTCGGCTCCAGCTCCAGCTCCAGGCGCGGCCATGAGGCGGCTGTAGGGCCCCGGGACCCGCCGCCGCTCCGCTGCCTTCGGCCGCCGCGGGGGGCTCGGCGGGGCGCGGCTCTGCTCTCGGGGTGGATGCCGGCCGGGGCCGGCCGCTGCCGGCACCATGCACACCGTGCAGAAGGACACCACTTTCACCAAGATCTTCGTCGGGGGGCTGCCCTACCACACCACCGACTCCTCCCTCAGGAAGTACTTCGAGGTCTTCGGGGACATCGAGGAGGCGGTGGTGATCACGGACCGGCAGACCGGCAAATCCCGGGGATACGGCTTTGTAAGTGCCGCTCCGCTCCGCTCCGGGCGGGACGGGCGCCGGCGCTGCCCCCGCTGGCTCCGTGTGCGGGAGAGGGGCCGGCAGCGGAGCCCGGGGCTGGCGAGCCCGCCGGTGCAGTGCCACGCTCCCGGTGCGGCCGGACAAACTCCCCGCGTGGCTGGACCAGCTCCCGGTGCGGCCGGGCGGACCCCGCGGGGTTTGTGCGGGAACGAGGGGCTCGGTCAGCACAAAGGCCGGGCTGGGGCTCGGGAGGAGCCCCCCGGGTCGGCCGAGGCCGTGCCGCTGGTTTCAGCACCTGCTCCCCCCGCCCGATGTCCGTGCGGGGCTCAGCGCGGTGCCCGCATCCCGCCCGCACTGCCCGGAACTCCTGAGCGCCGGGGGTTTGCGGAGGGCCCCGGCAGCTGCTTAAAAAAGGCCCTGGGAGGAGGTGGAAGGGCAGGGGAAAACAGCTGGCAGCGGCCCAGCGGGGAGACCGGGCGCGGGGGGAGCGCCCGCTTTTCCATCGAGTCCCAGCAGCCCTTCCCATCTCGGCGTGCAGGCGAGGCTGCACGAAGGGAGTTCGACTCCCGATTCAAAATAGAACAATAAATAAACTCCTCTTAGTGCCTGTTGCTGGAGTGTTTACAAAGCGCTGTTGCTACAAACAAGGCTGTGCTCGATTCCAGGTGACCATGGCAGACAGAGCTGCTGCTGAAAGAGCTTGCAAAGACCCAAACCCCATCATTGACGGCAGGAAAGCAAATGTGAACCTGGCGTATTTGGGAGCAAAACCAAGGAGTATTCAAACTGGTGAGGCATCCAGAAGATCCCATCTCTCTGTATTGGAATAACTTGTAAGACGAGGAAACAAGTTCCTCGGGCTGGAATCATCTGATCTGACGATGCACATTTATCTGTCCCCCATAGTTCTGATTGTTGGCTGGGGGCACTGCCTAGTCCAGTTACCTCTCTGCTGTATCTTCTTACGCAGCCCTGCTGCACTAATGTTACTCACCAAAGTTCATATAACTGTGTTAAAGCTGTTTCCTTCCCCGCCTGATCTGTTTGCCCGTTAACCTCTTTGTTACATGAGAATTAACTGCAAGATCCACTTTGTCATTTCTGCCTTTGGTTTAATGACCACAGCACCCAGTGTGTAAAATAAGGCTTTATGCCCCATTGTCTGTTCGATACCAGCACGTTCACACTGGGCTTTCATCATGAATTCCCATCTGCTCCTCGTGCATATCACATATGCATGTTAAATTTAACTTGTTTCTAAGTGGGGCTCTGAATTTGCTCACATGCATAGCAGATCAAATGCAAAGACCTGTGGTGTAATTCTGCCTGTGTGTTACCAGTTGAATGGTACAATGGATGCCATTCATTAATATTTCTTTTTTTTTTTTTTTTCCAGGTTTTACCATAGGTGTGCAGCAGCTACATCCAGCCTTCATTCAGAGACCCTTTGGGTAAGTGGAAATGTTTCCTAACGGTCTGTTTGAAATCAGATTCACAAATCAACTTCCTCATTATTTAAAATGTGTGAAAAAAGCCTTTGCCATCAAGAGAGTGGACAGTATCAACAGCTGTTGTTAATGTTCAGAGTACTTTCTTTCTGGTGGAGATTTCAGAAGTTTTGTGCATTTGTCAGCTTTAATGTAATTCCCAAAGATCCTTCTTTATCCTCAGTAAATCTTAGTCATAATAAACCCAGCGCATTGCTTGCTGCTTTGCCAACTTCAAGAATTCACAGGAATTCAAATAAATGGAAAATAGTTTCTCTATTATAGTACTTAAGGTGTCAAAACAATTAAGCAAATTCTGTTCTCATGTTTCTCAAATAAGATCCTCTGCTTCCTCTGTGCCGTTTCCCACGTAATAACTCTTAGGATACAGTTTTATCCTAGAAAACAAATTGCATTGGAAACAAAGTCTGTTACTTAATGAAAGTAACATTAGGTCAAAAATTGATTTTGGACAGATGTTATACAAGGCTTGAATAGTCTGCAAAAGTGGGCTTTTGTCTGCTGTTTTCAATGGCTTATACCATCCCTACTCGGTTAGAAAAGTCCTCTTTTTATACATCTAATAGGATCTGGCAGCTGCTCGGCAAAAGACAAGTGTGCTTCACGAGAACAATAGTGACTGTCATACTGCCCTCATTTAACTGTTTAATGATTGATGCAGCTCTTTTTTTACACCATTTCAGAAAGTGAATATTGATAAGGTTTTTTATTATTATTTTCTAAGAGCATTAAGAAAGTAGGTGCATTTTTTAAAGCTTTTGAGCACTGCCCTGGTGTGGTTTTTGTGTGACTCTAATATAAGTAGATGGGATTTTGGCCTTTGTCAACAGCAATACTTCTTCTATTCCCTGCTCCCCACTCAGTTTTTTGGTTTTTTTTTTTTTGGTTTTTTTTTGTTGCTTTTTTTTTTTTTTTTTCCTTTTAAGAAAAAAATCTGCTCACAATAAAACTTTCATTCCTCTGCCCTTCTGGCCGCAGTTGCCAACTGCCTGGATAATCTCATTCCGAGGAGTTTGTGGATGTGAGAGGCTGTGTTGCCACAATAGTGCACACCCAGTGTACGTGTGCTGTGTGTGGTTCAAACACGCCGCTGCTCGCCAGCGCTTCCAGCTCTGCTGGAAAGCCTTGGGCAACATCTGCCATCAAATGAGGAGTCTCCCCTCTTTGGGGGCATTATGCTGCCTAGACCAAATGCTGCTTTTCAATAGCTCTCCTTGCATGGGGCTGCAAGGGCTTTCACAGCCCCTCAAAGCAGCAGCAGCACCTTTGAGATGCGAACCCAGAGGCTTTTGCACGGGAGCACAGGAGGGAAGCTGCCAATAAAAGCAGCCTCTGGCGAGTCCTGCCACGCATGGGAACAGAGAAGAGCAAAATGGTGAAGCCCGTTAAAACTCCTCTTGTTGGCAGGAGCACCCTGCAGATTATCTGCAGTTTTCTGGGTGTCCTTCCTACCCAGCAGCCGCAGCTCTTGAAAACATTTTTTTTTTCCCAACAGTTTGCTTTTGGTTTCACATGCAGGGGAGTGTGGGATCGACTGATTACATGTTCCTTGTGATCTAGACAGTTCCTGTTGCAGTTCTTAGGCATTGGTTTCATCATTAAACCAGCAGAGCTGCAGTTAGCACGTACTGTGGAGAACATTATAAATTATTTATCAGTTGCCAAAAGACAGGAATCAGGAGAATGGAGGGCTGGAGGCAGGGGATTATATATCATTATTTGCAAGCATCAGTAAACAGGAATTTCATTGAATTCAGTCAGTGCTGCAGCAGAATCACTGGAAATGTGGGTTTTGCAAAGTGTGTTTACCTGAGCACCACCACTGGGCCTGCTCTGTGGCTCCTGAGCAAAGCCTCAGGTGCTCAGTTGAGCAACAGAGCTTGGCTGCCAGTTCCTTCTTTGTCTCCTCAGTAGACCAACAGAATTCAGAGCCTGCCAAGCTCCACTCTTGCATTCCCTTGGACCCACAATTTCCTTGGCCCTCAGTGGGACATGAGGGTAGATGAGGAGTTCATCAGGGTCTGTCACTGAATTGCTGTTGTCTGTTTGCACCACACGAGTGGATCCTGACCTTTCCCAAAGGAGGCTCAGTAGCTCGCTGCTTTGCCCCTGGTGTGAGATGTTGCCTGGCTCTCCCTCCTGCAGTTCCTGTCTCTGCAAAGTGTTTGTGCCCAGGGGTTGGCATTGTGGTTTCCAAAAGATGATTGTCACAGGGTGAGCAAGCTGGGCTTGGCAGGGCAGGAATGAATGAACAACCGTTAACTCCTGGGCAGTTAACGAAGAGCGAGCAGCCAGTCATGTCCCAGCTAAAAAGCCACAAAACGCAGGTTTTGGTGAAACCTGAAATGAATGGAAACTATGAAAATTACCCAAACACCAGAGAGGATTATTTATAAACTGAAGGCTTCCACCCCCCAGCCCCAGACACCTAAATGCAGCTGTAAATATTGCCAGGGCTATGCGGAACAGAAAGAGAAACCAGGAGGAGCCTCTCTCCTTCCTCCTGCTGTCCTGGCAGGGCAGGCACTTGCACAGCAGACAGCATGGAGTCAGTAGTAAATCCTGTTTGGAAAAGAAGTTTCTAGCTTGTAACCAGAGATCTTAACAGTAATGCAAGGCAAAAGATGTGTCTGTGTCAGGGTGGCTCGGAGATCCGGCTGCTGAGTTTAGGGAAGCAGCATTGGGCCTGGGGCTCAGCCTGGAGCTTGCAGACTGTGCTTTGCTTGGAGGCACCTGGCAGTGCCAGTGTGTCCCTGCAGCTGCCATGCTGCATGTGATCAGGTGATGTGGCAGAGCTACTTGGTCCCACCTCGTGGTTCCCTCCCTCTGGGACTCTGGAGCTGGAGGCAGCTCGGAGTCCGTGCGGGGAACGGGGATTCCCTGGTTCTCCTCTTTGCTTGCTGCTCTGGACACGGGCAGCATATGGCAGATGCATTCCTGTGGCTGTGCCTCAGCGAAGGAGCTATCTGTGTGGGAGATCTACCAGGGACTGAGTAAGTGAGTGAGCTCTTGCAAACATAAAGCTGTCTCTTGTGGCAGGATCCAGCTCTTTCCATAGCTGCACATTGGATGTCATTGCTCCAGAGATCCCATCCATGTGGAGTTACTTGTTTTGGTGGCCCCCTGCCTCTGGCCCATGTTTGATCTCCAGCAATGTCAGAAAGAGTTAAATCTCCTTGAGTTTAAAATTTCATGCGTTGATGCTGCTGCAGTTAGGAAGTGAAGAAAGTCTCTCTTTGTGTCAGCCCAGCCTCCCTCGCAGCTGTTTATCCTTAAAATTTCTCGATTGGTTAAAAATAAAAGGCAACAAACTTTCATCTTTTCTGTGGTTGTGCTTATAAAAGGGCACGTGCTGTGCCCAGCCCCTGTCAGCTGGCATCCCCTGCTCCAGCTTCCTACTGCCCTCTCACCCAGAGCTGGAGGCTGCAGGATCCCATCCCACTCTGCCAGGCTCATGGGGATGGAGCACCCGGCACCTGGTGTTATCCTGTGCCAGGAACATGAAAGCTTGGGGGGGAAAGGGGGCATTTCCTAAGAAATGTCCAAATCCATTTTCCAAATGGCTTCAGCTGCTGGTTCTCATCATGGTGGCTGCTGTTCAGACCAAATCCTTGCCAATCAGAAAGAAATCCCTTTCTTATTTTTATGTTATTTTATTTTGTGGTTTTTTAAACATAGATGTGTTTTTTAAGCAGATCAGACTGCCTTGAGAATTTTCTTGAACACCTACTTCAAGATGGCAAATGCTGGCATCAAACCCAGGGGTTTGGTGTGTCTGTTTTTTGGGTTTGGGGCACAATTTGCTCATATTGTGAAACAATACAAAAGCGTGGTCTGATATAGTGACTCATGCTTGCCTATGTGAATGATGTGCTGAGCTCAGACCTGTTGCAAGGGACAGGCTCTGGGTGAAGGATCTGAGCCATTCCTGGGCAGTCAGGGCACAGGCTCATGTGTGCTGGAGAGACAGCCTGAGCTGGCTCTAGCTCTGTCTTTGCAGCACATGGCTTGAGTTGTGCCATCTTTTCTCTGTGGATTCCACTGCTTCTGGTGGATTTCCTCTTCATCCTCCTCAGCAGCAGAGACCTGAGTCCTTTCCTGTTGGAAAGGGAAGTGGCAGATCCAAAATTCACCTGTGTTGCTCTGGCTGGTGCCACAGAGTCCCAATGTGGCAGACTGATGCACACGTCTAACTTTCCAGAGCGCCCAGCTTGTGCTTGAGCTCATGTTTCCTTTGAGCAGCTGCTGGCATATGGGCCCCAACTCGTAGTATTAAGCACATGCCCAGTAATTCGAATGATGAATGCAGCCCTGGGCATCCTGCCCCAGAGCTGAGGGCACCAGCCAGGGAACCAGACAGTTGTTGTGCTGATAATTTGGTAGCAAGGACACCGGGTCACTTCTAAATACGACTTTTATGAAGAACTTGTTCCCCACGGATGGGAGCAATCTGCATACCAGAGCTAAATATACTCCATGATCACAAAAGATGAAAAGTCCTGGACCTCGGAGTTAAGGCTCAGTCTCCTGTTTCTCAGTCTCCAAGTGCTGTAAACAGGGTTGTGCTGTCCCTTGCAATTTCCCTGTCACCAGCTTTGAGCATTTTAGCTCTCCTGTGTCAGAGCTGAGCTGCTCTGGCCAAAGCAGCAGAGGCTGGGAAAGCCACGCTGGATCCAGGTATCCCCCATGATTCCAGCTGGCAGGAAGGTGTGGAGGGATTAGATTGAGATGTCTTAAATGTTCTACTGCCACAAAGGCACAACTGGTAGCAGAGATCACAAACTCTTAAAATGGAATTTCTTTCTTGACTGAGAAATTGCTTAATTGCTCGTTTTATCAGTGTAGGCCTGCCTTCTTTTATCAAAAAGAGATATTTCATTGCTTCTTCCACAGCTGAAGCATTCTACTTCAAAATACTTCATCTCTCCAAGAAAGGGGTTTTGATAAATCAGATGAGTGGATGGTTTTAATTAAAGGTCAGTGGAAGGGATCATGTGTGAAGAAAGTCTGTAAAAATGGAACCAGTTGAAAGTAGTCACTGATGTGTATTATTCCAAAACTCGTCAGGTACTTTAGAAGACTTCAGAGATGTTCCTGCCATTGATTTTCTCTAAATTGTAGAAGAAAATTGGAGAGCTCAGTCAAAGGCAGAATTCTGGGTTAATCTGTTGGAGAGCCTGGTTTTCCCTACCATCCTACCAGGTTCCTCACAAGGATGTTGAAGGACTCAGGTTCCTGTCATGCACTGATGTGAAACAGTCCCTGTTTCTTCTGTCAGTTAATTTCTGCTTTGGCTGTGCTGATAACTGGAAAGGGGAGGGGTTTCTCCTCTGGAGAGCTGGCTAGTTTCGGATAAACTTCCATGTGGCTTTTTCCTTGGTGCCAGATGGCTCTTGTTTCAGGCAGATGTTATCTCCTGCTACCTGAGTGTTTTTCAGCCTGCTTCTCTCCAAAACTATTTTTGGTCTGGCCCAGCATCCCTTTCTTTGGGATCATGCTTTTTTTTTTTTTTTCCTTCTTCCTTTGGGTGTGGGGGAAGCAAGATGCAGAGGATAAAGCTGTTGAGCCTGGCTATAACTCATGGTGGAGCTCAGCATGTTGATCTTAGGCTCTTAGTTGAGCTGAAAAAAAAAGGATTAGATCTTTGTGAGATGTACTCCCATCTTTGGTTTGCAGCCTTTTTTTTTACTTCTTTCTGTTTTTTTTTCCCCACTGACTGCAGTCTGGGACAGTCTGTTGTGGCACGTCATGCCTTGGTGATTGCCACTGCTGGGGTGACATCTGCTCCCAGCAGGGAAGCAGGAAACTCAGCCCTGTACCTGTTTGCACAGGCTGCTCTGTAAATCTTCTCAGAGGGACAGAGGAGGATGATGAGGAGAAGACAGACAGGCAAATTACTTACAAGAGGAGCAGAAACTGTGTGATTGCTTTGCTATTTTGTGTTTGTGTCGTATTGCAGCAGGTGATGATAAATCCCATGGAGCTGCAGAGTTCATCCTTGTGTGACTTTGAGCTGGCTGGGATAGCTGGCTGATGAGGCAGAAGCTGTTGACATTTCAGTGCATGTTTAAATCAGCTTTAGCAGGAGTTAGAGGTTTCTCGTGTTGTGGTTGAAGCCCAGCCCTGTCAGCAAATGGTGAGGGATCATGGAGTGACCAGGGCACAACCAGTGTCCTGATCTGCACCCAAGTGTTGGTGGATAAACTGTGCTCCCCTCCTGGAGTGAGAGTCCTGGTGGGCAGGCAGGGACCCCCCCCAGCCATCCTCCAGCCTCCTCCTCGTGTGTGGCTTGAGAACAGCACCTGAATTTCTCACGTTTCCACAGCCTGTCCTCGTGGCTGGGGCCCGTATGATACCTGTGGCCAGCCCTGCCTGCACTCCACACACGTTTACTATGTCTCCTCGAGGTGAGTGCTTGCTGGCTTGGGAGTGTCCCTCAGGAATGATTCCTTGGAGTGTGAGTTACACCAGGATGTGTGCCTGCATCTCCAGCTCTGCCCTGGTGCGAGTGTGGGCTGTGCTTCCCAGAGCAGCTTTAAACTCAGGAGCCCACTTTGAAGTGCCCTTTGGCTCTGCAGGCAGTGGCTGGAGGTGTCACATCAGCAGGGGCTGTGCTCAGCTGGCTCTGCAGCACCCCCAGCACCTCCTGCCATCACGTGCTGTGGCAGTGTGGGTGTCCCTGTGGCAGCCAATGGGTCAGCTCTAGTGGAAATGGAGGCCAAATTCCTGGGGTCAAATGCCAGAATTTGTGCCTTCACTGGCAGACACAAAGGGCTCTGTTCCTTTTATTCTTCAAGGAATAAAAGGCTGCTCGTGGTGAAGGCATTTGTGTGCTGATCTCTGTGAGGCTGCCAGGAGCCCTGTGCCCCTCCTCGTTTCCCAAATGTTTGTGTGATGCCGTGTCCCTCCTGACAGAGGGGTGCAGCTGTCTCCACCTCCTCAGAACTGACAAAACCAGCTCCCAGCAGGGCTGGCAGAGATCGAGGGGGTCAGCAACTCCCACCTTGTTGCTCTCCCAAACTCGTGCAGCTTGCAGGAACAGCTCATGGCTCATGTGTAGGAAGTCCTGCAGGATGGCAGAGAGAAAGTGCAGCTAAAGCACATTTTAGGTGTAAATCTGATACAAAATAGTCAGACATATGAAGTGTCTCTGAGATGAGCTCTGCTGGGAGAGCTGCTGATGAGACCACGTTCCTCTTCCTCAGTGTTTGGGGAGAGGTGTGGGACACATTTCCTCCTGACTTGTCCCTTTTTCCTGGCTGCCCCCCAGCCAGCCCTGCCCCGCTGCTGTGGTGGGGAGACCTGGCTGATGGCAGGTTTCACAAGGGACTTTTTCACCTGCCTGGAGCCACGGGTGCCTGCTCTGATGTGTCTGTACATCTCCACCCAGGCCTGCACCAAACCAGGGCCCCTTTTGTTCTACCCCCAGCCAAAGCAGGGCAGAGCCTGTGGCCCCTCTGCCCGTGGCTCTGCAACCATCACTTCTGCTCAGCTCCAATTCTGGCTGCCAGGGCAGTGGGGCTGGCTGCCAAATGGTCAGGAGTGTGGGCTGGCACCACGAGGGCCCTGCCAGTCCCTGCTGTCCCTCCTGCTGTCCCTCCTGTGCCCCTGCTGCCCCTGGGCTTAGGTTTCACTGAGCTGGTTGTGGTGGGTGGCCTCTGCCCGTGGTTCCTTGTCGTGCCAGCAGCATCTCGTCCATCTGCTGTTCACGGGGTGACTGTGCTGTGGTGGCCATGGCTGATCACTTGGGTGATGTTTTTTAATCACACCGTGTGTGTTTTTGATGAAGTTCTCTTCTGGCTGGCAGGGCCCGGCGTGGGGGATGGAGGAAAACTGCAGGGAGGGAGGAAGGGAAAGGCATCTTAAAACACAGATGTGACTCATCCTGTAGAAATTCAGATTAGAGTTTGCTGTTTTCTAGAAAGAGGACTCCAGAACAGCTTGGTTTTTTTTTTTTTTTTTTTTTTTAATTTATCTCCTGAAAGATCATCTTCAGAAATAATGGAAGAGGGAGAAATATTTTAAGATTTTCTGTGGATGCTAAATGTAGCCAGCAGAGAACTTCATTCTACTGCACTGGTTTGTTTTGTTTGTAGCTGCAAGTCATCAAAGTGACCTTACTTTGGGTTGTGTGTTTTGTTTTGATTGATGAATTGCCATCTGTCCACCTAATTCAGAAGACCAAACTGCCTAATATCTTGATTGAAATTTCTAGCTGAATTATTGAAATCCTACAGACCAAAAGAGCCTTCCCTTTTACATTTACATTCCCTTTGGAAGCAGATCCTGGAGTTGCAGAGTGTGATTTTTTTTAGTGCAATACTGGCTGTTGTGAGTGATGTGTGCTTGTGTATGCACTGGGCTGGATCTCTGGGAGCAGGGTACAGGAATACTTTCTGCCTTCCAAGCTAATGGTGCTTTTTATTCTAAGTAGCACTGAAAATGGGAATTTTTCCTTGCTGAAGGAAAAATGAAGTGCAGGATGTTGCAGATTTGTAGCCCACCGTGGAGCTGCAGTGGAGGAGCTCTGTATATGAAAGCAAAGCCAAAAATGCAGAATTATTTGGGATGAGCTAGGAATACCCACTCACCCTTCTGGCACCACGTGCCCCACCTGGGCTGTGCCAGCTCTGCAGAGCAGTTGGGGGGCAGCAAGGGATGTGGAGGAGCAGCTCAGACAGGGTGATGCTCAGGCTGGATTGCAGGAGTCTCTCTGTCCTGGTCATTTGCTGAGTGCAGGTGGAATGCCTGTGGGCAGGAAAACTGCAGGCCCCTCCCCTGCCCTGCTGCCCGGTGGCTTTTAGTAGATTGTGCATTTTTTGTTGCATTTGTGGAGTGACTTTAACTTTGTTGGGCTCTGGAGTACCAAGAAGCCTGGTGGCAGGGAGAAGTGATGAGCAGCCAGAGCATCCATCCCAGTCTGGGATGCAGGATGTTGGCTGAGCGGCTGAGCTGCCAGGGGCAGAGCAATAAGCATGGACAGAGCCTGCCCAGGGGTCAGTGCCTGGGGCTGCCTCTGCAGAGCCTTTCCCCAGACCCTGGCAGGCCCAGAGAGCAGCATTGCACCTCCGAGTTATTTAAAACAAAATGAAGGAGAAAATCCCCCCCAGTGACAGGCGTGAGGGGCCTCTGGGTGGTGCCTGCTCCTCCAGGAGGTGGCTGCCACTGCCTGGTGTGAGTGTGTGACATGAAGTGCCCTTGGGCTGAGCTGTGCCCAAGCTCCAGCTCTGATTCAGCTGTGCTGGCCTCAGTTTAGATGAGAGCTGAACAAAAAGGGATTCTGTGCATTTCTGCTGCCTCATCTCATTCTTGTTACCCACAGGGTGATGCTGGGTATGGTGTGTTTATGGACTGGAGGACTGTGAGGTCCCTCTTGCTGTCCCAGGGTGTCTCGTGGCCTCAGAAGAAGATCTTGCACTGAATCAAAGGTTTAGGTGCTGCTCACCATCATCCATCCTCCCATATGGAAGGACCCTGATTTCTGAGGCAGTGCTGCTGTGTGGGGAGAGGAGAGCAGTCATTCTCTTGTTAAGAAAATTCTCTCAAGCAGAAACAGACTGCATATGGGAGTGGGAAAAGGACATAAAACTAGGTTCAGATGAGCCTTTGTTTATGAGAAGCCTTTCTCCTGTCTCAAGAGCAGATTAAACCATCCAGTGGTGGCTGTAAAGCAAGTGGGAACAGTCCTGTAAGTGCTGGGTAGGAGGGACCAGCCCCAGGTGGACCCCAGCACATTGCAGGTGGCTTCTGAGATTATGGATGCTCAGGTGGAGCGAGGGTAGCCATGTGTCTTGTGAAGAGCCCGTGGGAGGTTTTTAAAAGTGGTTGTGTTTGAAAATGTGCTGTCACACACATCCACACAAAAATCCCCAAAATATTTGAATCTGCATAATCTCTCTGCAGAGTTTTGCCTTAGCGATTTTTTTTTTATTGGCTAAAATGAGTTGGGTTTGGAGACAGGGTGGCACAAGCTTTGGCTTTGCCATTCTGTGGTTCAGCAAACAATGGCCAAAGGGATCTTCTCCCCAGGGTGCCCTTTTTGGTGTCACCCTTGCCACACTCTTCGGGCCAAGTGCAATTCCCCATTTTTGCCTGGCCCATGGCAGTTTGTGTGGATGTACCTAAACCTTGAGGTGTGCACAGTTTTTGCCCTTGTTTGAAGTGATGCCCTTTGGAAAATACAACCCTTTCATTTTGATGCTTACCCCCTCCTTTCCTCCTCCTTAGCAGTTTCTAGCACATTAGTAGGCACTCCTGCATTAATCACCTCCAGGATCTTTCCTCTGTGGACTTTAATTGACTGTGACATTGTTAAGTTCCTCTCAGCAGCACAGCTACCTCAGGGCAGGGGCAAGCCTGGGAGAAGCAGCACTTTTGGACCCTCGTGGAAAGGGCAGCAGAGATGCCCGGGGCAGAGGTGACAACTCGTGGACACAGGAGTGTCACTGCCCTGCCAGTTACTGGGGAGTGTTACCAGGGGAAGAAAGCAGCATTAATATCTCATGTTTTACAACAAACACCCTGTAGCATTCCCTAAACATCCAGTGTTGTGGAAACATGGTGTAAGTGTGTAGTAAGTGATAACACCTGGCAGGCTGGAGGGCCTGGGGCTGCACCCGGGGACAGTGGGCATTCCTGGTGGGACAAGTGGACACTGGTGTTGGACACGAGTTGTCCCTGGTGCCAGGAGGTGCCCCACAGCGGCTGTGGGTCCTCAGGACCCTCCACCCAAGTTTGGATGGAGAATTCAGGAGGCAGAAATGCTGGCAGGGACAGGCAGGGCCTGTGGGGGCCGAGGAAATGGGGTGAGGCTGTATCACGGCCTTCCAGGGAGCTTAGTTTGGATTTCAGCAGCCTGGATAGTGGGAGATACAAGCCATGGGGACCAGGGTGCGTGCATTAATAGCAGCCCATGCTTCACCTTGCATTACTCCCACCCTCAGGTCCGGCAGTGTTTGCTTTCCATCCCCACCCAGGCGAGCAGCACTGTCGGCAGCACCGTTGCCATGGCTGACGCGCACGAACTTGGGGGGGACGCGCAGGCCAGGGCCAGCCCAGCCCCTCACTGACTCTCTCCCTTTCCCTCCACAGCCTCACACCTCACTATGTTTACCCCCAAGCTATCATCCAGCCCAGCGTGGTGATCCCTACCCCCGTGCAGTCCATCACGTCCCCCTACATCGACTACACGGCCGCCAGCCAAGCCTACTCGCAGTACACCACAGCTGCCTACGACCAGTACCCCTACGCTGCCTCCCCCGCCGCCGGCTTCGTGGGATACGGCTACACGGGCACGGTGCAGCCGCCCCTGAGCGCCGGCACGCCCGCCGCGCCCGCCACCGCCTTCGTGCAGTACCAGCCCCAGCAGCTGCAGCCCGACCGCATGCAGTGAGGGCCGCGCGCAGTGGGGCCCGCGTGCAGTGGGGCCCACATGCAGTGAGGGCCTCGCGCAGTGGGGCCCGACGCGTGCAGTGGGGCCCACATGCAGTGGGCCCATGTGCAGTGGGGCCTACATGCAGTGAGGGCCTGCGCGCAGTGGGGCCCACATGCAGTAAGGGCCTGCGTGCAGTGGGGCTCATGTGCAGTGAGGGCCCACATGCAGTGAGGGCCCGCATGCAGGAGGGCCCACAGCGGGTGAAGGCCCACGCATGCCATGAGTGGCCGCATGCCGTGAGTGCCCACCCGTGCCGTGAGTGCCCACATGTGCGTGAGTGCCCATGTGCGTGAGTGCCCACACCGTGCCGTGAGTGCCCACGCGTGCCGTGAGTGCCCACGCATGCCGTGAGTGCCCACCCATGCCGTGAGTGCCCACCCGTGCCGTGAGTGCCCACACTGCAGTGAGTGCCCACGCGTGCCGTGAGTGCCCACCCCGTGCCGTGAGTGCCCACACATGCAGTGAGTGCCCACGCGTGCCGTGAGTGCCCACGCGTGCCGTGAGTGCCCACGCGTGCCGTGAGTGCCACGCGTGCAGTGAGTGCCACATGCAATGAGGCCCACATGCATTGAAAGCCCACATGCAATGATGGCCTGCCTGGCCTCCCAGGACAATCCCTCGCTGTGCAAGGATACGACTAGGATGGCAAAACAACAAAAAAAAAAACAATAAAAGAAACAAAACCGACAAAAAAAAAATCACTCCCCATCCCTTTATCCCCTTTACGTAGGTGCATATCGATGCCTAAGCTATTTATAGTGTTGAGGGCGAACCCAAATCCTTTTGCAGTCTGATTGTGCTTATGAAAGTGGACTTCTGGTAAGTTTTTTTTTTTTTTTCCCTTTTATTTTTTTTTCCTTCGATCTGGACAGATACTGTCTTGAAGATGTTCTAAAAGCGGCTGAAATGTTTCACAGGAGAACTACAGATTCTTGCACACACTGCGGTCTGCTTCCATCACCTGTGGTCTTCTTTCTGCCCCCTTCCTTCCTCATCCAGCCTACAATCCTCTTATTTACTGGTGAGGTACAGAGGTACTCGGAGAACATGGAAAAAAAGCAATCTTATTTTTTGGTTGTACAAAAACTTTGTAATACTCAGAGATGCCTTACAGAAAAAAAAAAAAAAAGCAAAAGAAAAACTATTTTTTAATATTTATTGCGATTTTATTCGCATGAGCTGTGAATTGCAGACAGAAGAATAGTAGTAAGTATCTGCCTTGTTTAATTCTCATTTTACTAAATTATTGTATGTAGGTAAAAGTTCTTAAGTAATTGCTGAATCACTTCAACATGCAAAAGGGAATATTGGCTTGAAGGAGAGCAGAATATTCCTTTAGTCAACGCACTGTACTATTTTCTTATTGTAATTGTTACTCTGTTAAGATTATCTCAAATTTAGGTATATTTTTAAATGCAAAAAGCAACCAAGGATACTGAACATTTTGTCTACTTTGGTAGATCTTTTGTTACAATGCTGCAACCTATGGAGACATTTACAGTATTTATGTAAAAGAGATTTGGGGCTGTTGGCCAGCAAGGTTTAGGAGAATATCATGAGTGGAGCAATAGAGAAAAAGGTGTTATGTCACTGAACAAATGGGTAAATGTAACCTTTTTATGCCTGTAATCCAACAGCCAAATAAAGGAAGAGAACAGGCGATGTAAGTGCATTTCTACAAAGACAGCAATAAACTATTTTAACTTTTAAAATTATCCAATGCTCTATGGTACCATGTTTGCTTGGCTGCAGTGCCTTAGGGATTATTTCCCAGCCCTGGTCTGGCCATGCTGGGCTTCACCCTCGAGCGTGCCAGGGTGGGCTGGGAGCGTGTCCTGGGGGCAGAGCCCCTGCTGCCACCCTGGCAGGCACCGGGTGATGCCACCATCCTGCAGCGTGTCCCTTGCTCTGCCTGTCCCCAGGCACCTGCAGCTTTCTGAGCTCTCAGAACCCTGTGGGCTGGTACAAATGCTGCCTCCCACTGCGTGGAGCAGAGGGTGGGAGGTGCTGCCATCCTGGTGCAACTCCACTGGCAGCTAGGGCAGATGGGATCTCGTCCCAGAGTTTTCAGGCCGTCACTTTTCTTCTGTTACTTGCTTAAAATAAGTTGGGGGTTATTTTTCTGAAATTGAGTTTATCTGAGAGAGAGTAGTCTGCCGGAGCCCTGTCCTGGTTAAGGAGGTTTGCTGAGGGTGTCTCAGATCCAGCAGAACCAGGCAGGTGCCAGCAGCAGAGAGACTCTCCCCTCGAGCCTCTTGCTGCTCTGGTGCTGCATTTGACTTCCCCCTCCTAATTTGCTTTAGAAGTTTGGTGTTCAGGTTTTGACAATTACAAACTTCAAGAATCAATCTGTAATAGTAAATGAAATTGTTCTGATCATGCCAGTTATCTGGTTCATCTCCATAAAGGTCACGGTGGGCCTGGTGCCAGGAAGGGCCGTGGTTTTGGCACCGGCATCTGCTGCTGGTTCAGGTGGTGATGCCTGAAGCCTCTCTGGGGGAAGAGGATGCCACAGGATGAAAGCAGAGGCATTTCAGCACTGGGCTGCCCTGGGGAACTGAACTGCCCACGGCGGGCATGTCTAATGCCATCAGCAGCCCTCGGAGTAAACAGCCCCCCTCGATGAATGGAAACAACTCTCCTGCCTTGCTTGTGTTGCGTGAGAATGCAGATGCTGGTGGGGCTCTGTTCATCCTGCCCGGGGTTTTGCTTACAGCCATGTGGGTGACATTTATTTCCTTTTTAAGTAATTACTTTCTGGATACGCTGTGGGGCTGCCAAAGGAGCAGGAGCCGAGCGCCGCATCCAGCCCGGCGCTGGCGGGAGCGCAGCCTGGCCCCGGCCCCGCCTTTGAAGTGCTATCGGGGCTGGAGATTATTCAGCAATTCTTCTTTCTCCCTGTCAGGAGTCCTTCTGAGGAAAGGGAGGGGAGGATTTTTGGATGGGGGCACTGGGAGCTGCCGCGGAGCCCTTGGCCCCAGCCCAGCAGCCTTGAGGTGCCCGTTCCCAGGCAGGGGTGCCCGGCGCTGCCGAACCGGGCACATCTCCCCGCTCAGTGGGGACAAGGCTGCTGGAAATCGATTTGTTGCTGAAAAAACCCATGTGTGCAGTGCGCTCTGAAGTGAGAAGAGTGATGATTTTCCATTTAGCTGTTTGATTTCCTGAAAGGTGGCCAAACTGCCAGGAAGCGAGGGCGCAGGCGGCGCTCCCAGCACCCATTCCTGGATCCCGCTCAGTTTTGCTCCGGGCTCATTTCGAGAAACAGCCACATCAAAACAACAGCCCAACCTGCCGCCTTCCTGGTTGCGAAAACCCGCCTGTGAAATTGCGGGCGGGCGGGCAGAATAAGGAACTCTGCCGTTCTCCTTCCCGGTGGGAGCAGAGCTGTGCTGCCAGGTGCTGCTGGGAGCCTCCGGAAAGGAGCCCAAGCACTTCCCTGTCCCGTGCTGGGCTGGGAAAGTGGGAAGAGCTCAAAGGGTTGCTGTGTTAGAAGGACAAGAAATGAACTGCAGAGTATGAGCAGTGGGGTGTGGGTGAGAGGCAGTGGCTGCCTGGCTCCTGACTGATCAGGGTGGCACAGGGCGAGTGCTGAAATCATTTTGAAATTGCTTAAAAGTATAATTTAATTTTTTTCTTTTTAGTGCATTGCTTGATGGAGCAGCCTCTTCCACCTCCTGATGTTGTCCTAGCACAAAGCTAGCTCACCGTGGGCAGCTCAGCTCTGGACAGAAGCCAAGGGAGGGGACGAGCCGAGGGGGTCACAATGCTTGTTGTAAAAGCTTCAGTGAGCCACAGGGGCCGTGAGGAGTGGCAAGGGCCGGGTGGTTTTGGCAGCACAGCCCTGGCAGCACCATCTGCTTGGCAGGTTCCAGGGATAGGACCAGCTTTGGGAGGCCAGACCTTGTCCTGGGCACATCCCTGGGCTCAGCCCAGGCCACCTCTCAGCAGCTGTGCCCACATGCCCAGTTATTTGCATGACAAATTCAAATCTTTTTTATGGGAAACCATCACACTGGGGCTGTTGGGGAGGTTTGGCTTGTGTGGGCTGGGGCGTGTGCAGCCTCCCTGCTGTCGTGGGGAAGTGTCACCATAAATACCAGTGCTGGGGTGCTGGTCATCTTCTGATGAACCCAGCCATGGTCTGGCGTCATGGCCTGGCATCACCTCCCTTTCCACCTGGCAGCAGCGAGTGAGAGACAGCCCTGCACCCCAGGGTGGCTGCTGCCAGACCCTCCCCACCTGCCTGCTGTAAAGGGGATGTCTTGGATGAGGTTTCTGCCCTTTCCAGGCACTCCCTCTCCCCAAGGCAAGGGCTCTGCTGCCAGCAGCTGCCTGAATCTGCTTTTGATAAGGAGCAGGGGGTACCCAGCCCACACCTCTGCAGTGCTCCCCCCGCTGTCCCACGTTATCTGGGGACTCTTGGGCACCCCCACAGGCTCCTATCAAGGTCCAGAGCTTTGCAGTGGCACCCCCAGCCAATGGGCAACCCCAGGATGGGGAGGGGAGCACTGGGGGCATGGGTGGCACAGTCAGCCCCCATGGCACAGCTCCCCTGGTTAGCAAGCCCCAGCATCAAAACTTTTCACTGAGAGGGGAAGGCTGAGCACAGGATTTATTTGTATAGTAACCAGGCTGCTGGTGGTGCTTACCCTTTAAAACAGAGTTGACAGCAAAATGTTTTTACCCCCTCAAATACAGGGAATGCTAACAGCATCCTTTTTTTATTTTTTTCTCTCTCTCTTCTGGCTGAAACTTGTTTTTCCCTCCTTTGTGCCTCTCTGAATCCTGCCAGCGTAGAGATTCCCTTGTTCAGAGAGTAAAAAAAAAAAAAAAAGAAGAGGGAGAAAAAAAAAGGAAAATAGAAAAACTTAAGCCTGGGATTAAAAGCCATCACTAAAATAGTTTGAATAACAAAGTCAACTGACTGGCCAGGAACGCAGTGAATGCCTGTCACGTATCACCCTTTGGCCGGGCACCGTCACGTGTGTCACTAGATAGTTCCTGGAAAAGCTTCTGCTCAGCCTGATAGACCTGTGCCTGCTGATACTGCTGCACCCACTCCTGGAGGGCTGGGGGAAGCTTCCTGACCGGGGGATAAATTGGGGGGCAATGAATAAATCTCCCTTGGGTCCCAGAGGCATTGGGTGTTTTGGGACCTGAGGCTTTTCCACCCCAGTGGTGCCAGCACCACTGGGCCAGCAGGACTCTCTGCCCTTACTGATGTCTTTAGCAAGGGAATTTAATTTAAGGTGGGTTTGTGGGGTTTTTTCCCTACACAATTTTTTCACATAGCTTCAGCTGCATAAAGAATCAAAAAATGGGACCTTGCATGAGATAAAAGCAGAGGGTTTCTACCTAGCCCAGGCAGAGCCAACTCAGCCATGTCAGACACATTGTGTGAGGCCATGCAGCCATGGACTCTTACTGAGAGGATTTGTACCTAAACCCAAAGCTAAATAACAGTTTTATCCTTTTGTTGGCTCCAGCAGCACAAACCTGGAAGCAGGGAGATGCGACAAGGTACAGCAGGAGGAATGATGGCTCAGATAAAGCCACACAGTGTGGGAGGGCAATTAAAGCCTCAGATTTATTAGCTGTGTACCCATGCTCAGGAGGATGATGAAGCAGTTGGGGATGGAAAAGTTGGTAAGGGAAAGGTCAGAGATGGAGGCTGGTCAGAGGATGAATCAATGAGCACCCAAAATCCCAGAAGCCAATTTTCAAAAGCATTTGCCCACATAAAAGTGGAGACTGTGGCCTCTTGTAAATCAGCCAGGAACATGTCTTGGTTTGAAAATAGCACTGAGCATCTTATTACATGTTTAACACTCAAAAGATCTTTTAAAATCAGGCTCAGCTCATTGGAGTGGCTCCTGTTCATGGATAAATGGGGGGGTGAGTGTCTGCAGACACCCACGGCCATTTCTGGTCTCCTGTAGCATCCACTGGTGTGTTTGCATGAGCTGCTGACATGTGAGCATCTTAAACAAACCCTGAGTGCTGCAAACTGAAAGTGAAATGAAATGAATAAGTCATGCCATTAGTCTCCTGTGAGCTGGCTTTAAAATTAGCAGGTTTTGGACATAAACATGGCAGAACAAGCCCTCAGGGGAAGAAAAGCCCTCCAAAAACCACATCCTACCTTCTTTTCAACAGTGTACACTGCTCTTTATTTCATGCCACTTTAGTAAGGTAAACTAATTTGGTTTCCTGTTTCCAATGAATTTTATATGTAGAAAAACATTTATATTATATATATTATAAATCTGATTAGAAACATGTAAGAACAAACACATGGTTTTTATCAGTAGCTGTATGCATTCATGTGTGTGTGTGAAAGAAAACGTATAAATGCCTTATTTCAACTGGCATTTTAACTTTTGTTTCACAAATCCTGGCTCCTGAAGATGCCAGGTGAACCACAGTTTAGAAGATAATTTAAAATGAGAAGCATAACATAACAGCAATGCAACCAAATTTAATTAGCACAAGCTAAACTGGGGCAAGACCATGTCCTGGACTGAGCTCAGGCTTCAGCAGACTGGGAGAAACAGTAGAAATATCCCATGCTGGTGTGAGAGCCATGCCTGGAGGTGGGGCAGACCCAGGGGCATCCACCATCCTTTTGCCTGCTGCTGCCATACATGCTCAGGCACTTTTCCTCTTTCTGTCTGCCTTTCTGCATTCCTCTCTGTCCTCTTCAATCAGCCAACCACGGGCACTTCAGCCTGTATGCTCAGCCCAGAATACAGATATTTTGGGCTTCTGCAATCTGGACGAAAGCTCCAGTCCTGCCAGGAACTCTGCTCAGGCTTGAATGGAAAAAAAATAAAAATATCCCATGGAGTTAGGGAAAGGCTGCCAGGCTGCCCCAGCCCCTGTCCTGCAGGCAGGGAGCAGCCCTGGCCCCTCTGCAGCTGCTAGCTGAGGCAGAGCCTGCAGAAAGATAATAAATTAAATCCAAATGTTTATTCCATTGGCACTGTCCGGGTCATGTGCCTCGTGGAGCTGGAGAGTGCAGGAATATTTTTTTGTAGCTGTCAAATAAACTGCTGGAAATGGTGGCTGTGCAGAGATCCTGGAAGAGGCAGGGGCTGAGACCTGCTGGAGGATGGATGGATGGATGGTATGGATGGATGGGATGGATGGATGATGATGGATGGATGATGATGGATTGGATGGATGGATGGATGGATGGATGGATGGATGGTGATGGATGGATGGAATTGGATGATGATGGATGGATGGATATGGATGAGAATGGATGGATGAGATGGATGATGGATGATGATGGAATGGATGATGTGATGGATGGTATGGATGGATGGATGGATGGATGGATGGATGGATGGATGGATGGATGGGATGGATGGATGGATGATGGATGGATGGATGGATGGATGGATGATGGATGGATGGATGGATGGATGATGGATGATGGATGGATGGATGGATGGATGGATGGAGGATGGATGGATGGATGTGATGATGGATGGATGGATGGATGGATGGATGGATGATGGATGGATGGATGGATGATGATGGATGGATGGATGGATGGATGGATGGATGGATGATGGATGGATGGATGGATTGGATGGATGGATGGATGGAATGATGATGGATGAGATGGATGGATGGATGGATGGATGGATGGATGGATGATGGATGGATGGAATGGATGGATGGATGGATGGATGGATGGATGGATGGTATGGATGGATGATGGATGGAGGATGGATGATGGATGGATGGATGATGATGGATGGATGGATGGATGGATGGATGATATGGATGATGATGGATGGAATGGATGATGACACACAGGAAGGATGGATGAATTCATGAGGATGGCAAGAGATGATGATGGATGGAATGAATGGATGGATGGAGAATCAAGGTGATGGGAGGAGTTCAAGAAAAGACTCCGTGAGGCAAACACTTTGCATGGCAATCAATGGTTTTGGGGGCAGGTGTGGGGTCTCTGTGAGAGACCCTGGAGATTGTGGGCAGTGAAGACCTTGGATTGCCCCTCCCTCCTTTGCACACACAGAGAATTAACTCTTCCCATCCTCATCAAACACAGTGAGCTCTGGATGTGCAGGGCTGGTGGGTGTCTGCAGCGTGTCCTGGCTGTGCAGAGATGCTTTACAAACACTCACCCCAATCCAGCACAGCCTGCTGTCCCACAGGTCCCTGCCTGGTGGTTACAACAGGCTTACTCATTTCTCCAGTGAGTAAGAGTGAAAGGGGAGCCCCACAGGGGCAGGACCGGGGGCTGATAAGGAGCAGCTCCCTAATCTCCAGCCCCAGCAGCCAAAAGGGCGAGGGTGATAACGCCCAGAGCCCCGTGGCCCAGCAGTGCAGGGTGCTGCTGTCAGTTTGAGTGTTTGCAGAGCTGCACCCCCTCACCTCGCAGGGTTTGTCTGAGGTGGCCCAGCCCAGCCCAGCACCCCCCTCGCCCTCCCTGGGAGCCAGCAAGAGCTGGTGGTGGTGGCAACCCCAGGGCTCACACTCTGGCCCACTCACCTCCTCTGCTCTTAATGCCTTGAGCTCCTGGGGCACAGCCATGGGGAAAGGGGCTACAGGAGGAGGCATCATTCATCCAACCAATCAACACTGTTTAGGAAGATCCAAAGTTTAGAAACTGGAGGTAGGGAAGGTCCCAGCTGAAATCCATCCTCATGCTCTGGGTGACAGCAGGGAGCCAGGAGCACAGCAAAGCTGGCACTCCCCTGACTCACACCTGGGCGGGGATTTTGGCTCAGACACCTGGGTTTTGCGGGCTGGGTTGGACCCTGTCCATGCCCATCTCCTGTGGCACACACTCCCGTGTGCACCAGCAGCACCAGCCCTGCTGCTCTGCTAGCTCTGTGTCACCTGCCCCAGCTCCAGGGACCAGCTGCACTGTCCCCTCACCGGCCCCATGTGCCGAATTGCACATGATAAGCTCTGCTCCACAGCACATTTTTGTCAGAGGCTAGCGAGATAAAATCTTAAAATAGCTCACCATGACATCTGTCAGGGTCTGTGCCACTGCATTTCCCACATGCTGCCATCCTCCCTCCCTGGCTTCAGCCGGCAGCATCCCTGCAGGAAGGCTGGGTTCCTGAAATACAAAGTGGGACGTGCAGAGCTGCTCCTTCATGGAGCACTGTGTGTCCAGGCAGCATGGCTGTGAGTGTGACACGGCTCTGAGTGTGACACGGCTCTGAGTGTGACATGGCTGTGAGTGTGACATGGCTCTGAGTGTGACATGGCTGTGAGTGTGACATGGCACTGAGCGTGACATGGCTGTGAGTGTGACACGGCTCTGAGTGTGACACGGCTCTGAGTGTGACATGGCTGTGAGTGTGACTGGCTCTGAGTGTGACATGGCTGTGAGTGTGACATGGCTCTGAGTGTGACATGGCTGTGAGTGTGACATGGCACTGAGCGTGACATGGCTGTGAGTGTGACACGGCTCTGAGTGTGACACGGCTCTGAGTGTGACATGGCTCTGAGTGTGACATGGCTGAGTGCGATATGGCTCTGAGCTCTGAGTGTGACATGGCTCTGAGTGTGACACGGCACTGCCAGCACTGGGGGCAGGACTCTGCCCCTGCTCTCGGGGTGCCCCACTGCCCCAGCCCCGTTGCAGGGCCCCCATCCCATCCTTGGCTCACTGCAGGGAGCACCGTGCCCTCCCAGCCCCTCAGAGCCTTTGGCTCCAGCCAAGCATCACTTGGCCAAGTCCCCAGCACGGGAACAAAAGCAGAGAGCCCCAGCCATGGGCCAGGGAGCTGGGGGAGGGTGCAGCTCCCTGCACAGCTCCTCTCCAGGGCTGGAAACCAGCGGGGCACTGAGGTGACCCGTCCCCTCACTGCCTTGTCGCTCCTGCTGCTGCTGGTGGCCACACTGTCCTGTGTCTTTCAGGGGTGCTCTGGTGGCTCTCAGGCTGGGTGCCAAGGGGAAGAGTGGGGAGCCAGCATTCCTCCTGGAAGGGCCCCTTCCAGCTCTTTCCTTGCAGGGTGAACCCTCTCCTTTAACCCCTCTGGTGCCAGCTGGCCAGCACCGTGCCCTGGCTGTGGTTCCTGGGCTCTGCTCTCACAGTGCTGCCAAATGAGTGGCATTCAAAGCTTTAGCCTTTCCCAGCTTTTAGGCACATGCTCCAACTCTCCCTTATTTTGTGTTTAGTTTTGGGCAGCCAATATCACATCATATTTTAAAGGCGAGGCTTCAATTCATATCTATCTTGATTTATTATTTTTTAATGAAAAACAAGATTAAAAATAGATGTCAGAGAAAACAAACACTGTAATGCCCACACAGATTTTTCAAACAATTTCAAAAATGCCCATGAGAGCAACTGCTTTTAAGTGTTGAAGATTGACAGTGGAGACTTTGCGGTGCAGACATGGCTCTAAGGCTACAAGCATTTTATACAGAGGGGAAAAAATGGTCCAGGTGTAACTGTACCACAAGGCACAGCTCCTTCCACTGCACCTGGCTCACACCTGGCTGGGGGCAGGTGGCCTGCAGAGACATGCTGGGGTTACTGGGGAGGTCCTGCTGGCACCTCCTGGCCATGCCAAGGAAAATCATTCCATTTTCTCTGCCTTGTGCCTGGAAAGGGACTCATGAACCTCCCGAGCTCAGTGCCACCTTCAGTCTGGGCCAGTCACAGCACAGGCTGTTGTGGCATCCCAGGTGAGTCCTGAGCTCACAAGGATGTCACCTGTGCCAGCAGGATCTTGGGATGCAAAAGCCCCTTAGCTGAGGAGCCAGCAGAGAGCCCACAATGATTTAAACCCGACCCTGCAGGCTGGATGGGGCTTTTGGGGGGTTGTTTAGAGTCATTGAGGGTTTTCCCCAGCCTCCATGGCCTCGCTGCCCTCCCTCAGAGACACCAGCAAAGCCCCAGGGACCCACGTGCTTTGGGGAGCAGTGATGCAGCACAGCTCACAGCCCTGATGTGTTTGGGACAGGGCTGTGAGGAAACCCCATGCAGGAATCATTGGAAGTGACCTTTTTTACATGTGCTGCATGGAAAAAGGGAGGTTCCCTCAGCAGGGGCCAAACTGTGCCAGCACCCAGTGAGGTAGAAAGGCTGCACCCCCTGTTTGACTGCAGAACCAGAGGGAATCTTTCTGGTGCAGATCAAGGGCTTCTCTGAAGCCCTTTTTAAAAAGCAAATTCATCCCCAGCTCTAACCAGCCCTCTGTACACCAGAGTGCAGCAGCCCACTGAGCCCTCAGGGCCATAAGGATGCTGAGGCCGGGGGAGAGCTCAGCTCAGGGGAAAACCACTGAAAACCTGTCTGGAAAAGAAGGTTTTACCATGGCTGCCTGTGGGCAGAGCACAGGCAGCACCACTGCCTTACACAGCCCGTGGCACAGGTTTGGCTGTTCCTGTGGAAATGGCAGCATGGCACCACTGCCCACGTGGGAAAGGCTCAGCTTTGTCCCCTTAGTGCCCCTGGATGTTATGTAAATGCTGACAGGGTTTTCTCAGCAGCATGAAATGCACATCTGCTCATGCAAAGCTGCGGGTGGGTGCCCGGGGAGCTGCAGCCCTTGGCCGGCGCAGGAAGGTCGCTGCCATGCACGGGTGCCTCCCCTGCATGGGGCAGCCTCCCCGCTCCAACTTTTGGGCCTGAAAGGACTTCCTGCATCCCAAACAGCCACCCTTGCTCCTCTCCTTGCCCGGAGAGCCGGGCTGAGCCGCAGCCCTCCACGAGGTAGGCAGAAGGGTGCTCCTCTGTGTGTCACCCAGGGAGAGCCTCCCAGCCCTGCAGCTCTGCTGTCCCTGGCAGGCTCCGAGAGATAAGGCTGGAGGATGATCACTTCATGCTGTCATCAAGACAACATAAAGCCTGGCTGCTTCCAATACCTTTTTTTTTTTTTTCCCTTTAATTGTTCTATTTCCATGCGCCTGTGCACACCCAGCTCTTGCCAGAAAAGCCAAGTGCTGATCATTGTCAGATGGTTCACACAGAGGTTTCTGTTTTGTTTTGTTTTCTCAAGGATCCAAGATGATAGGGGGATGGAGAGAACTTTTGTCCTCTGCTTAAAATAATTCGAGCTTTTCCACTGTCTACGCCAGGCTCAAGCAGAGATTTGCATAACAAATGAGCTTCTCCCGCACTTCAGCCCCGGGTTACCCCTGCAGCCCTTGCACGAGGTGGCTCCGTCTCCTTCTTTATCTACAGCTCCATCATCTCCATCATCTCCATGTCCCATCTCAGACGTGAATCTGGGGCGGGCAGGGAGAGGGTTGTAATTTTTTGGCACTTTTGTCAATCAAGGCTCTAAACAGCCTCTGGAACATTTCACCAGTAAAACATTTGCTTGCTGAGCAACAAATAGTTCCAGGCGTCTTTTATCTTGCTGTAAAAATGCCACAAAGCAGCTGATTAGTGGACGTTTCTCTCCAAGCTAAAACCTGTTGACAGCAGGACCAAACACTGACTTTCCTGTTATCAGCAGAAATGGCCTCTCTGTGCTGGGCATTCTGCAGGCAGTGATGGACAAACACAAGGCACAGCTAGGAGAGTCTGTTTGGGTGCAGAAAAACCAAGCAAAGCCCTGAAAGTTTCACAGAATTTTTGTTTCACCCCTGAGACAGATTAGCACTTTGCTAGTTCGGATGGTTAAATTATTTAAATTATTTAAACAGCTATTGCTGTGTAAACCGATTTCATTGCAGAACGTTCCAGAGAACACCTGCTGCAACGGCTGAGGTCACGATTTCCAGCCCAGCAAGAAGATAAAACTGCTGCCAGAGTCCATGGCCAGACCTGCTTTGTGCAGAACCACATCACCTCAGCCTCTCTGCCAAGAAATTGGGGCAATTTTCCAGTTCCCATTCTCCTTCTGGGAGGGAGGAGGTGGGGGAGTACAGCTTACATACCTTCATGAAGATCTGAGAGGCATCAGGAGGCTTTTCATGAGAAACTGGATGGAAGCAAATGCCATGAGAGTCCAAATGCCCCATTAATTATTCCAGAATATCATTCTGGGGAGAAGGGAAGTCCCAGCAGTCCTACAACAGCCTTCTTAGACAATGACTGAAAAAATGTTGCAGTTACTCATTTTGAAATGAGTTTTTGTAAGGGTTAGATTTCTCTTGCATGACAACACGTTGTGGGTACACAATTAAAAAACGAATCCATGACCAGTCAGAAACAATCATCCCTCCCTTTTTCATTTAGAGTAAACTCTGAAATCTGCCCTTTCTTTACATAACTGTAATTATGGAGCAAATCTCCAGAAGCCTTTGCAACCCTAAACATCTACAGGTCCTCTCTGGGAGGCCCCCTGATATCAGCCAGTCACTGCAGCCCCCACAGCTCCAGGTGGAGGGCACACATCCCTCCTCCAGCCTGTTTTCCAGCATGGGAAATGCTGCTCACAGCTCCTGGAGACCAGGCAGCAAATTCTAAATGTAAGTTTTGAGATTCAACCAACCTGGGCTGTGTCTTTGCGCAGCAAACTCAGAGCATCACAAAGTGAGGTGCAAGGTAAAGTCCCAGAGAAATTCTCCTGAGTCATTTTTCTTGCCTTTTTGGGTTTGGGACTTGTTTGGGGGGACTCTATGAGGCTAAAGCCACATGCACCCCTCCTCCTGTGTGCTGCAGCACTGTTTATCCCCCGGGAGGGGCAGAGCTCAGGGCAGGTCTCTCCAGCAATCCGTGGTGGCTTGGCTGTGCTGAGAGCGCAGGTTTGAATCGTGGCTTTCCTGGCAGAGGCTCAGAGCCAACACCACACTTCCCCAAGCTCCCCTGACCCCCCTGCTGTCTGGTTGGTGTTTGAGATGCTGCCCTGAAGTGCTGCTCTCTCCTCTTGTATCACCTGACCACTAAACCAGCCTCCTGTAGGTGCAAATCGCCCAGTCTGAGCAGCTCCACAGGCACTGGCAGGAGACACCAGCACTCCTGAGCACCCGGGCTGGCAGCCCCGAGCAGGGCAGGGCAGGTCCCCGGGCTCCCCACGGCTCACAGTCCAACCTGCTGGGCTGCTTTAGGTTTTGTTCAGCTCCATCAAAGCCTCAGAGACACCATATGGCTCCCGGGGATGTTCCTCTGCAGGATTTGGTTTGCAGCACAGGAGTTACGCCTGGCAGAGGCAGCAGAGCAGCTCCCCACCCTGTTCCAGAGTGGCCTGGGGTGACAAATGGCTCTGAGAGCCTAGGGTGTCCCCAGCCCATGTCAGTGCCCAAAGCATGGAAAATGCATTCCTCTTGCTGGCAGTGCTGTCCCAGGGACTGTTGTGTCCCAGTGGAGTGGGGAAGGGGAAGCTCTGCCTGGGTTTTTGGAGAGCCCCGTTGTGGGTCAGAGGGACAGGTGGGGATGGCAGTGGGAGCCAGGATTCCTCTCTTGGTGTCTACTAAGAAGAGACCAGCCTGGGAGCTGCCTGAGCTGCTGCCCAGGCCCCAGAGATGGAGAGGCCAGGAGCAGTTTGCCCTCAGAAAGTGGAAAGAGCCTCCAGCTCCCTCCTCACCTGTCTCCCTTCCTTCCTTCTCCCAAGTGTTTTGAGAAGCTCCTTCCCAAGAACTGGTCTCACCTTGGCTCAGCCAGGTACAAGCACCCCCAGACTTCTCCTCTTGGGGTCCCATCTCAAAACAGTGCACCGAGAACTGGGGAAACTGAGGCACGTACAACCACCAGGAACGTGCTGCAGGCTGCTCTCGTATTATTTGGGAGGGACAGAAAGGATCTCTGTGCTCTGGACCTTTTGGTTTGACCTGGCACCTTCCCCCAGCAGCTCCCTGTCCTCCTCACTGTCCTCTCCCTGACCCGGTGCCTCCAGGTGACAAATCCAGCACCAGTACGTGCTCCCCACAGGTACCAGTAGCCGTTTCAACGGTCACTGGCTAAAATGAGAACAAAAAACAGCAACAAAAGACCAACAAATAGTTGACTCCGTTCCCAGGCAAATAAAAAAGAATGGGTTTGGATCGTCACTGCTGTCCCTTTGTTTACCGAATGCAGTAACAAAAACAGCCAGAAAAAAAAAATATTCTCTGATAGCAACGATTTATTGTGGGCGAAGCAGGCTGGGACATGCCCCAGGGAAGGAGGGTCAGGCTCCGTGTGGATCTGTTGGGGACGGGAAATAAACGTGCCCAAAAGCACTTAAAAAAACCTGAAAGGACCAGCCCTGATTTGCAGCAGTTAGAAGTGATATATTCTTGGCATGGAAACAAAAAGCAAATTCATAGCAGGTTTGGAGCTGATCTTACTGGCTTACATGGGATTTTATACTTAGGTAATTCTATTGTTGGCTGGAGCTACCTGATTTATGTCTGAATAAGGTCCTGATCCTGCAAACATTTACCGATGTACTTCAGTTTTACCTTTGCCCCAAGACATCCTACTAATTTCCCTGCAGTGAGGGTAGCGCCTGTCTGCAGAGCTGGGGCCTTTGCAGGAGGAAAATCTGTGTTGTAATGCCTGAAAACAGAGAGGAAATTTTGCAGTGAGTCATTAACTCGCCCAGGCTGTGGTCATTCCCCAGCCTGAGACACTGCCAGTCCCAGGAAGGACACCCAAGATTGCCAGGGCAGCCCCACAAAATTCGGGAAGCAGAGGGGGAACATCCTTAGCACAAACTGTGGCTGCATGGAGCCCTGAACCCCTTCAACACAAAGCAGCAGAGTAACACCGAGTTTACTTCTTGACACCCCTCTCCCCAGGGCAGACCCCCCAAACAGGCTGCTGAACCTAGCAGAAGCCATTTGGTCTGGTTGTTTCCATTCAAGAAAACGGCATTTATTGTCGAAAACACCATGTTTACCCCATAAGGTAAAGAGATGGATTCATCCATCCCACACCGCCCTTTGACAGGGAAACCACTGGGTTTGCTCCAAAGGGAGCAGGAGAATAAAAACCTGCCGAGGTGAGAGGAGGAGGTCCAGGAGGAGAAGCTGTGAGCAACCTCAGCATCCCGGCCAGCGAGATGTCCCCGCGGCTCACGGGTGCCTCGCACGCTGCTAAAAGCGGGCAAAGGGAATCAAAAGGGGCTGTGAGCCTCGGAGCAGCTGCTGTGCTGCCCGCCGCTGCCAAGCCTCCCCGAGAGCCCGGCTATGGCTCGGCGCGGGGGAGAATTAATTAATTTGCTTTACAAAGGGCTGTCGGGTGTCTGCAGCCCGGGGGGAGCGTGGGGAGCCAGGGGCAGCACCTGGAGCCGGCCCTGGGGGTGCTGGGCGGGCTGGGGGGCTCCCAGAGCAGAGCCCCTCGGTACGAATCCCTGCTGGTCCTGCGGGATGCTCGGCATCAGCGCCGGTCCCAGCGCTGCGATCCCCGGCAGCAAAGCTCAGGTGCTGTTTGTAGAGCTTGGGGCACAAGCTGTGGGATCTCTGCCCCCCAAAACACACCTGGCAAAGGGGAGCAGCAGCAGTGGCAGGGCTGGGAGCAGTGTGTCCAGAGCTTGCCTTCATCCCACAGCTCCCAGCGATGCTGTGCACCCGGGAGGGATGGGGTTTGTGTCCAGTGAGCTCCAGGACACTGCCGTGATCACAGAGAGGGGCTGCCCAAAGGTTCTGCACTGTCTGGGGGTTGGAGACAGCACCCAAAGGCACCTCCAGAGCAGCTCCTCTGAAATGGGCTTTGTTTATGCTGGAGCAGCCTGGAGAAATGAATATTGCCTGCCCAGAAAGATTTGAATATACATAAAATTAGAAGGAGGAAGTGTTAGCTAAAATTTCGTACTTCTGGAAGGCAGACGGTTCGTTAGCAGTACTTTAATGAGGCTCTAACCTCACTGTAATGCTTTCATTAATGCTCCTTGCTTACTGAGTGCCAACTGCTTGGCTCGTCTCCGACAGCCCGGCTGGTCCACAAAGAGAGGGGTTGAGGGGTCCTTTGATGTAAAATGTGAGCACATTTCCCCCACAGCCAGGACAAACGACAGTTGGTGAGATGAGACAGCCCCAAACTCGGCAGATGGTGCCCCGAGCAGGCGAG
Organism: Sitta carolinensis; assembly: GCA_032173965.1. Taxonomy (NCBI): domain Eukaryota; kingdom Metazoa; phylum Chordata; class Aves; order Passeriformes; family Sittidae; genus Sitta; species Sitta carolinensis. The sequence continues at coordinate 12,130,841 of CM063300.1, read as the reverse complement.
GCAGCGAGAGCAGGGTGGGCAGGAGGGACACAGGAGGGAACAAGTGAAGGGAGGACAAGAGGTGCCAGTTATGCCAGGGCTCCTGTTGGCTGCAGCTGGGTCAGCACGGGGGTCAGGCAGTGAGCGCTGACGTCGAGGATGGATGTGCTGGAGATTTGGTGACAAGGGCAGACACGGGGAGGTGCAGGATCCAGGAGCTCAGCACTCAGCCTGCTCTCCCCGCTCTACTGCTGCAGATATCTCGTGTGCTTTGAGGCCAACGCTGCATCCAGATCTCACCAGAGACCTGCTTTGGTCAAACATGGGTCTTTAATGCAACAGACTTCCAAAAACCCAAGGCACCCATGTCCCCAAAGCCCCACTGTGACCATGGAGGGAGAACCTGTGCCTTTGAGGTGCTCCTAGCCCTGCTGAGGAGCTGATCCAACTGAAGGAAAAGCAGGGGAGGATGGAGTCCCTCCTCCAGTCCCTCTGCCCTTGGACACCCTCATCCATGTCCCTGCTGGCTGCAGAAGGGAGGAGAGGACACACCTGCTCATGGAGCTCATCTGCTCATGGGGTGAAGCCCAGGCACCCTGAGCACACCTTTTGGACAAGGCTGTGGAAGGACAGAAGGACAAGGATCACCCCAGCAGCTGCTGGGACACTCCCCCAGCCCCCTGGGAGCTGAGGTGAGCATATGCCGTATGCTTCCCCTCCTGTTCCTCCAAAAGCTCTGAAAAGAGGGATTAACAATCCCCCCTTGCAGCCTGGCAGAGCAGAGCTGAGGCTCTGGCTGATATTCCAGCACAGTGCAGAACAGGTGGGCTGCTGCAGGAAGGGGCCCAGCCTGTGGGAGCCTTGCCCTGGCTCTCCATCCGTGGAATCCCACACAGCACAGAGCCACGGGCAGCAAGGAGCTGGCTCTGGCTCCCACCCAGGGCTTCAGAGGCAACCGGTGAGTGCTGGGCAAAGAAAAGTTCAGCATCGTGTCATAATCAGCCAAAAGAGACTTTCATGTTATTTTAGTAAAAAAAAAAAAAAAAAAATATCCAGAGAAAAAAGGAGGAAGCCATCAGGCTGCCAGGGCAAGGAGTGATGGGAGGCAGGAATGGTCAGGGAGAAAAGCTCCTGTCCTCAGAGCATTCTGCCCAAAGCACCAAACTGCAAAGTCTCTGAACTAGAAAATTCACAGCATGTTTTTTTCCCCACGTAAAACTGACAGATTCAAAGCCAAACATGGAAATATCTCAGGGTGCTGATGTGCATTTTTCCTGTTAAAGTTTCTCTGAAATCTGGCCTGCTTCTTGTGAAGGAAGGGAAAAAAATATAGAGATAAAAAGAAATAGGATATTTTTCAATCAAAATTAATTAGATGCAGCTATTTTTTTAAGTGGCTGCTACAGGCAATTGGGAAATTGGTAAAATGAGAATGTTTACCCAAATATTTTTTGCAAAAATGTGGTGTAGTTGTTTGCTTGTTTTTTTAAAATAAGACCTTCTAAATTTATCAGAATTCCGAATAAAGCGGAATCTAGAAATGAAACCAAAACACGGAAGATAAAATAGGAAAAAAATGGGATGGCAAATGCTGTGAAATTTTCATCTGGAATTTACAGCAGCATCTAAATCCCACACACACCAGACAGTAAATTCTTGATCCTAGCACAATAAAGTAGTCCCATAATAAATCTTTTTGTTTTCTACTGGCCCCATCCAAAGCTTCCCTGCTCTGACAGTGAAACCTTGCAGGTCCCTGGGGGCCTGGGCATCACTTTGCACATGTGCCAGCCTGAAACACAACGTTCTGAATCCCACGGCTCCTGTGGCAGAACACGAGAAACTTGGCATTTAAAATGGATTTTATCCCTGCATAAAGCAGAAGAGTTTTGTCCTAGTGCAAAATGGGAAAACAACGTAAAAAAAGAAAAAATAAATGAGCACAGCTGTAAACAAGATGCACATTGGCAGCGCTCATCACCCTGGCAAGGGTAATTGCCCTCGAGTTTAATCAAGGTAGAAGGAGGGGATTTGGAAGCACCATATCCATGGCACACTTCCCTGCTTTGTCACATCACACTAAACACTCGATAAAAGCTGCCTTTGAAGAGGAGCCAAGCCATCCTCACTTGAGCACAGTGATACTGCACTGCTCGCTGAGCTGGGCTTCCACTTGTGCAAAGAATTTGTAAGAGGCAGAAAAAGGAGTAGGAGTGAGCAGACAGTGTTGCAGCTCAAAGAGAACTACAAAAGACAGTGCAATAATTAATTACCGGGGTTTGCCTCTATTTTTTTTGCTGGCAGTGGGACAAACAGATTCCTGTATTAGTAAAATTTGTCCTTCTCTATTGGTTTGGATATGTGTCAACAAAGATTCAAAAATCACTTTCCATCTCCCCAAAATCATGAGATGGGTAAGAAAATAAATTGAATAAAAAACCTAATAGTAACAAAGGGTTTCCTTTTGTGTCTTTGTTTTGGAGCTGTTGCCCTGCCAAGCTAATTTCAATAGAACCTCGGCTAAAAGAATATTAAAAAAGGGAAGGTGAGACTTTCCCATCATTACACCAGAAGAGTTTAGTTTCCCAGGAAAGCAGATCTGTAACACGATGAGATCACTTCCAGCTGACGAATCTGAAGTTTGTTTTTAGAAGGCTAAAAACAACAACAACAATAAAAGATAAATTAAAACACTCCAGCACCCAAATGCAGATCACTTGGACATTGGGGTTTTGTGCCATCCTCCTGCTTCCCACTTAGGGAGAGGGACCCTGGTTTCCTGGGGCACAAACAGCCTCTGCCCACCACCTCTGCTCCAGTTCAGCTCATGCCCAGCTCCCCAGGTGATTTTTGCTCTGCCAGCACAGCTCCTGTTCAGAGAGATCTCACCACGAAGCTCAATGTCCTTGCCTGGTTTTGTTGAGGTGACCAAGTGAGTGGCAGGTGGTTGCTTATTCTGCTTATTTTCTGCTGGATGGGGACACCAAATATTTGCTTTCTGAAAGCAGCTCCACTACAATTAACAACATCAGCTGAAATGCTCAAAAAGAGTGGGGGAGTGCTGTCTTTGCTTTCCCCTGAGCTTTGCTAAGATGACAGAAACTCCTGGGTTTCCTTGCTTTGCCATGGATTAACACGTGAGGGGTTAACCCTGGGTTTCCCTGGAGATGCCCACAGGAGTGGATCTGGACCCCTGGTTTCTGATCCATCCCAGACCACTCTTTGGAACAGCTTTCACTAGCACAACCACAAATGCAGAGCAGTTAAAGCACTCACCAGACCAACCCTATGGCAGCAGAACCATTCGGGCCTTGCATTTCAGGAGCAACAAAACTGCCTGAGGGATGTGCTAATTACAGACTCCTTCTATTATTCCAGTTTACATTGCAAGACACCATCCAAACAACCAGCCAGAGGAAGAGGGACTTACCTTTGATGAGAGGATGCTCCAGGTATGATCAAGCATGGATGTTGCATTCAAGGCAAATTTAGGGAAGGCTGAGCCAAGTCCTCCTCTGGATGAGCCACACAGACTGCTCAGTAGCTGTTGTCAGTAGCAGAACTGTCAAGTGATGTGTCCTCATCTGAGACCTCCAGAAGTGCTGAGTTCCAGACAAGTTTTCCCTCCCTCAAAACACACTCACATAATGGCCATATTTCAAAGATATGCCAGGAATTTTGGAGACAAAATTCTCCATTGCTGAGATGCCCAAAGGCCCTTGTGCTCCAAGGTTCTCACAACGTCTCCAGATGCAGCAGAGGTAGAGGGAGAAGAGTTTCCTTCCAGGCAGGGACTGCTGTGCAACAGGGATTCAAAGCCACAACTCAGCATAAGCTTTGCATAAAGGAGACACCTACACAGACCACAGGATTGCTTGGGACTGAGTGCTGCACCCAAAGATCTCTGGTGGAATGCCACAGCCTTCAGGGTGGAACACTGGACAGCAGAGGATGGGTCCATCCAACCTGGCAAGTCTGGGACAGAGACTCTGGCCAGTGGGTTCAAGGCATGGCAGCCTCTTCCCCAGCTCTCACTGCTCTTCATATCCTCTCCTGGATGAGACAGGCAATCATTTAGGAGTGGATTTTTAACTCAGTGCCATGGATCACTGATAGGATCAGGCCCACAGATCATGCAGGGTATGACTCAGTGCTAAGCACCCTTTATTCTGCAATCTTCCTAATATTCTTTTGGCTCATGCACTTTCCAGTTTCTCTCTTTTCCTTCTTCTTCTCTTTTTTTTTTTTTTTTTTTTTTTTTTCCTCTTGTAAACACTTTGCTATGTCAGAATCTGTCAAACAACTCCTTGTGCCATGTTTTCACAAGAATCCTACTTGCTGGCCCGTGCCAAGCTCCCTTTTAAACAATACTCAGTGAAGCATTGCTCTGCCTGTGCTCTGCTCTCTCATGCCATATTTAGACAAAAGCCAGGGAATTCCCTGCCCTAGATGAGGGCTTGAATGAGTGCATTCTGCTCCCACCTCAACTAAAAAAAGTATGTGTTCACATCAGCCAGGCCTTCCACCCAGCTTTATTTTTAATTCATTCCGCACTTGGATTTATACACCTAGAAACTGAAAAGGGGAGGGGGAAGGAAAATTAAAAGAAAACAAAACGAAACAAGTGAATGTGACCACAAGACACATGCTTAATCCCGCTGGGTGCATTCCCGAGGAGACCAAAAACCAGTGGAATAAAATACTGACAAAACGTGAGAAAAAACATGCGCGCCCCCGCCCCCGCCGCACAGCTGGCAGCAGCTGGATCGCGGCTTTCAGGGCAAAGCGAACATCTGCCAGTGCTGCGGGCTGCCAGGGGCAGCACACCTGGCCTGCACCTGACTGCGGGGGAGCAAAGGAAAGCCCTGGGCTGCTCTCAGAGCCCTGCGCCTTCCCCTTGCCCCCGGGCAAAGCCCGGGCGGAGCGCAGGGCTCTCCCCTGACGCTGCACGAGTCAATGGGGCTGCAGAGCCTTCTGGAGCGCTATTGAAACGCCGCATTCCAGAGCACTGTGCTAATCGCTCCCCGCCAGCCCTCCAGCATCACGCCGCTCGCTCATGGTTAAATTCTCTGCCGTACTTTTGTCCGCGGCGCTTGGGCCCCACCCCAGATTTTTTGACATGTGGTCCTCCCGCTGGCTGCCAGGTCTGCTGGGAGAGGATGTCAGGCTCACAGCACCAAAACAGATGCTGTCCATGCACTAACTCTGCTGGAAAACTACAGATAAAGGCCTGTCTGCCCTCCTCCTCTGCCCCATGAACGCTGCAAAAATATTCATTAGATCTGCCCCAGGAATCTGCTTAGGAGAAAATATGAATCCTGAAATTGAGAGTCAGAGCATTCATCGTAAAGTACAGTGTACATGGCCTGAAACATGGAATGAAATACTCTGAAGAACAAGGCAGAATTTGCACTAGATTATTGTTTTCATGTACATCTATAAAAGCCATTACAGTTATCTCAAATATATCCATACTGCTGGTAGTGATGATGGGGACCTTACTGCACACAGGATGCAGACAGGCACCTTTTAATTTCTGTCACTTAATTCTGTTCAGTGTGGTTTGAGCTGACATCTTAACTAAGACATCACTCAAGCCTTGACTAGCCTGGTGTTCCTGGTGTTCTTGCTGCTGCCAGGAGCATTCTGGGGACAGGGAGACAGGAAAGAAATTATATGGACAGAGCTGTAGAGTTATGAAATGCACCCTTAGGATCATATGTTCAAAAGCACTCAGTTCCTGTTTAGGAACCTAAATGAAGTTGGCAGGATTTCAGAAGTGCTCAGCATCTATCAGCTCCTACTGAGAACATGCTGAGCTCTTCTTAAAATTGTCAGAGAAAAACAATTTGAAGATAAGAGCCAGCTTGTGGCTTACAATTAACATCATTGTATGGGTCTTCAGAGCAGCCTGGCAAGAAGAGCTGCTGTCACAGAAAATCCTCTATATGACTCCACATCTCCAAGCACAGGGCCAGGTCTGTGAGCAGTCACCCCACTGGCTGCCTCCTGAAAGAGCTCTGCACCCCAAGGAGAATTTTCCACTTTGTGTCAGTGATGCCTTGAGTAAGTGGGAGTTTGCACCTGACCATGGCAGGACCAGCCACATCAGTGGAGGTGAGAAGAACCAAAATGAGTGCTTAAAAACTCAGAACATAACCCACAGGGCTGCAGGCAGGGCACCTGTGAAAACATCTGGAGAAATGCACTAATTTGGGACTAACTTATATTCAGTTTTGGCGTATAATTAGTAGTAATACTAAGTGCCAGTTGGTACCTTCTGTCTTTGAGCCCCAAAGTGCTCTTTGCTCTGAGAAGCAGAAAGATGTTTTCTCCCAGTGATAACAAACAGCTAACACCATGGGAACCTTCAACAGGCAGAAAGATTTCTCAAATCTCTCCAAATACTTCCAGAGGCATCAATCCAGCAAAGAACTTAATCAGCAGCAGTCCCACTTGCCCTCCTGGAACCACTGACATATTTAAAAGGAAGGCTGTGAATTCAAATCCTCCCACTGCTCACAGCTCCTCCAGCCTTGAACCAGCAGAACCTTGGTACTACACCAAAAACAAAAAAACAAAAAAACAAAAAAACAAAAACCAAAAAACAAAACACAAATCAAGCAGCTTGTGCCAGGCTTCAGCTCAGCCAGGGACATATTATAATTTTTGAAGGGGGCTAAGAATGAATTCTTCTCATCAAGATCCTCTTTTTCACATCGTCCTTCAGCTCACATTGAGATTCCAGCAGCTATCTTCCAGGTAGGATCAGTTTCCTTATCTTTTCTTTCCAAGTATCTCAGGGGTTACAACGCTTGTCTGCTCCTTGGCTTGCTGTGTTTCTTGGTCTAATTCCACAGAAAAACTCCAGAAATTCTTCTGGGGGCAGCAGGAGCTGAAGGATCTTGTGAATCTTGCTACCAAGAGGTCCCTTGACTCACCTTGGTGTGGGAGGTGGAGCTATAATTTAATGTTCTCCCCTAGATGAGGGTGCTAAACCTCAATCAGAGCTGCCAAAGGACACTGCCACTCATGGTATTAGGACATCACAACTTTATTTTCTTCTCTTTTACCTAGGAGAAGCTTCATGTTTCCTCAGTAACAGATCAAAATCCCTTTTGTTGGAGGTAGAAGCAAAAATATTGATTCCAGAGGAAGCTCCTGCTCCTAGCCCAGCTCAAGGACCCAGGAGAGAGATTAAACATCAGGCAATCAAGCACTGCCAGACTTTACAAGCTCTGGCCATATTGATTTATCTCCTGACATCTTCACACGAAAGCAGAACAGCAGAAGAAAGCATAGCACTATTTTCCATTCTGACTAAAACAAGTAGTCTAAAACATGCATGAATTTAATTTGTCACTCCTCAAATATAATGACTCATTATGATTCATTACTCCCAAGTATTCTAGCTCATTTTCTACAGCTAATTAACCTTGTAAGCAACAATTCACCCAACAGAGGATCACTCTATTGCCATGGGGAAGGCTGCACTCTGCCTTCTCCTGTAGGAGAACAGAAGTGCTTGTCATCGTCTGGCCAAGGGGCACTGCTGCCCTTTCTCTCCTGAATTTGCTGAAGGGGGACAGGCTGAGAAAACTCATTTAGAAAAAAAAAAAAAAGGAGAATTCTCCATTCCAGTGAGCAACATATGTTCAATCCCAACACAGCCTCCCTGAGAGCAGGGAAGGGCTGGTTGGCCATTGCTGCAGCCACTGAAGGGAAGGAAATGCTTGTCCCTGGCACAGCTGAGCTGAGCCCAGCTAGGCAGGAGAGAGCAGGGTGACAAGGAAGGGAAAGATGCTATTGAGGGATGGTGACTGGTGCAGCTCCCTGGGATGATGCCCTGTCCTAGGCAAGCCAGGGGCTCACACAACTGGGTGGAGTTTGAACAAAACATTTCAGTCTTTCTCTTGGTCCCTTTTATATCCTGCTCAGATTTAAACATCCTCTCAACTTCTCATATATATTTAGACCAAAGAAAAACACCATTAAAATGCCAAGGAGGCTTTCAAGACAATTGTTATATTAAACTAGCTTCAATCTTAAACTCTGCTCCTGTGAAATCACTCACTGGACAGCCCACTTTAATCCTGAATTACTAACTGAGTGCTGCTGTCACTGTCAGATGATGGCTGCTTTCACAGGTCAACCACAGCAGGAAAGGGAACTTCAACAAAACACTGCCCGACCCCAGGGATTTACAGGCAGCAACTTTTGCATTAGGCACCACGGTATAAAGTCACAAAATCTTCACTGCAAAAGCCTTCTTCATAAAGCAGCGGTGCCCAGAGCTGAGCATTTTGGAGCTGCAAATGCCATTTCCCTGGCGTGCCCTGGGGCTCCCGGGGACGGCCGGGCAGGAGCAGCCTGAGCCTCACCCCGTGAAACCCAAGAGCTGTGGCCATTTTTAGAACCAGCCTGCCTGGAGATCTGCTGCATTATCTGGGCAACACGTAAGGGAACAAGATGAACTGCAGCTCCCCCAGCCACTTATTTACCTTCTGTTTAAACAGAGCCTCTGCAGCTCCCGCCCCTGCTCCCACTTGCTCGCGCGGGGCTGCTGCTCTATTTTTAAAGGCATGCTGCTGGCTTTCATCTGAAGCTGCCTAGTTGTTGGGGTTTTTGAGCTCCTGTGTTCTTTAAACTAATTTAAAACATGCTGGCAGATAAAGGTAGTGAGGGGAGATACGGCAAATGCAGCGTGGTAGGCATTGCAAGTTGAGATTAAGGCGAGAGGTACCACCCAAACAGCATAAAAATGAATATCTAAACTCAATGATTAGGGCCAGACAGCAGCAGCCCTTGCTAAGGGGACCATCTCCCATGGGTTTGGATTATTTGCACCAAGAGTTTAGGATTTGTTCTGGCTGCAAAGACACTGGGGTGCTCCCAGCAGGGAGGACGAGTCCTGTGAGGGGATGTGGTCCCTGGATCACCCTTGAAGCACTCCGGGGCTTGCCAGGGAGTTAAAGGCTCTGCTGGTTCCAGTTCTGAGCACACATGAGCAGCACTTGCACAATCACACCGGTGGAGGAAGCACTGCTGAGTCTCCAGCATTGTGGGGAGGGTGCCAGAAACACGTGGCATGAGAATCCAGTGTCCCTACCCAAGGCTGCGATCCCAAACCAGGATGCACCAAACACCCTGGAGCAGGGAGGCTCTTCAAGCCTGGCCCCAAACCCTCAGCAGCTCTCAGCAGTAATTAGAATAAAAGAGTTGAGACCATGAACACTGACAAAATGAATAGGGAAGATGGTTGACTACACTGAGACATCGCCAACAAAATGTGAAACCACTTCCAAAACTTCACATTTTGAGAGCTTGGAGATTTCCTAGCCCATGCCTTTAGAATTTTCTCAGCTGATGTTGAGGTGCCAGGCTCTGTCACCACTGCAGGGCTGCCCTGAGCACCCTGCTGATGGTCCTGGTGTTCCAGACACACACCTGGCTCTGCTGCCCTGGGCAGGCTGAGCTGGGCTCCAATTCAGATTCAGGACATCTCTGGGAACTGGTTGGAACGAGGACTCGCTAACGCTCCCATCAGATGCTGATGGGCCTTTTTGTGCCAGGAAAACGGATGTGTGCAACAACAGCAAAAGTGCCTGGAAGCGTCCCAAAGCCCGAGTGAAATGGGGGAATGTTGAGTGGCATCAGACAAAAGGAGCAGTGATTTAATCTCCACAGATGGGGAGGAGGGAGCGGTGTCAGGAAAAGCAGGAGGATGAGATTAGCTAGGCAATAAAATGAAAATGAGCAAGAGGTGGAGAGGACTGTGCTGAGATAAGAGGAGGTGGATTACAGGGCTGGCAGATGGAAGGGGAGCAGGCAGCCAAACAGTGAACAAAAAACAGGTAATAAATCTGGGAAAATTGTCTTCAACAATGTTAAATACCATTTCCAGCCCATTTTCTCCAAGGAAGTAAGTGGTTATGGCAGAGGGATGCGCTGTGCCATCCCCTCAGGGTGCAGTGATGCTGCCCCAGCCACTGCAAATGGCCGGCAAGGTGTGACAGCCAGAATCCTTCCTGACACAGGGATAAAGCAGCTCTTTACACAAAAGGTGAAAGAAATTGCTTCTTTCTGGAGGCCTGACCACCCATTTGACTCAGCCTAATTCAGGAAAGCGACACCTCGTCTCCTTTGCTGCTGAAAGGAGCGTTTCCTCCAGCCTTGCTGGAGCACATTAGGCCGGGTATCTCAGTTCCGGGTGATAAGGCAGCTTTTATCAAGAGACTTTCATTAATGTGGTTTAACTGGCAATGGACAATTGATAACAAGCAGACACTTGACCACAATTTAAGTCATTAAGCCCTTGACCACCATGTTTTTGGGAAGATAATCTCTAGAATATCTTAATCTGTGTCATTTTAGCAAAGCCTCGCTGCAGCTTTTAAAATCTGTGAATCCTCCAGCCTTCCATTACCCAAGGCAGGTCAGTGCCTGCTGGCAGCACATCTATCTCAAGAGGTCACTTAAAATCATTTATTTGTCGTTGCCTTTTAAATCTGGGAGAGGAAACTAATGGACAAAGAGAAGTAATTATCTTGTGAGTCTGAGACCTCTTCAGGGCAGGGACAGAGTTTTGCTCTGCACCAGGGCAGTGCCTGCCCCAACAGGGTTTGGTCAAAAGAACAGCAGTGGTGGCTCATCTGTGTGGAATAATAAATACCTGTTTTGAGCTGAAAATTGCCCACCCAAATGTGGGGCAAAGTCTGATCAACCCTGTCCCTGATGAGCTGGGTTATGTGCCTGTCCCTTCTTTATTCCCAAATGGAAACATCTTCCCCCTCTGCCCCTTTAGCTCATTTCATGTCTCTCCGACCTCCAGCACAACCAGGAGAGGACACAAGCAGATCACAGGGTGCTGTTTGGGGAGAGGCATGAGGTCAGGGGAAGGCAGGGAGAGCCTAGGTCAGAGGTTCTTCATCCTGAGCTTTCTGGAAAATCCCATTTCTCCCTATCAGGGATAAGAAACATTTCTGCCATGCTGAAATGAGAGTATTTAAGAGCATTTTTCCCTCGGAGAGCACTGTGGTTAGGCAGTTCTTGGACAGACTGTGGGAGTTAAGTGCAGGAAATTCAATTCTCTCTGTTATACACCAGAGGTCAGGCTAAGGGTCCCTTCAGATCTAAACCATAAATTTTGCAAACCGTTACCAAAAAAGCCCCTCCAAAACCCCCTCCAGTCTTCCGCTCAGCTTCTAGAAAACTCTTCAATAGCAAGATCTGATTGCCAAATGTTAACAAAACCATCAGGATGCACGTTTGACTCCAGTTTTTACAGCAGCCTGGCAGCCCCAGACTGCCAGGAAGGCTCTGGAAAGAACATTCCCTAAAGAAACCCAGAGCTGCAGCCTGGGGGCCTGGGGCTCCCAGCTCCACAGGCACTTGCTCCTCCTCTGACCCCAGGAGCTGCTGTATTTCACAGGCTGTTCCAGGCTGGGATAGCTCGTGCTGCTGGAAACCAAAACTGAAAATACTGTCTGAGCACAAACCTCAGGAGGAGGAGCAGCCCCCAGCCCATCCAGCAGGGAGAAATGGGGCTCAAGAAATGGTTGGGCTGAAGGGGACTGGGAATGCAGCATGGATTCACAGGAGGATGTCAGCACCAGGCAGAGAAAGTGCCCAGCACTGGGCACCCAGCTGGGATATGCCCAAATCCAAACTCCAGCCCAGGAGGCTGCAAATGCTGCAGCTGACATCAGCCGTGTCAGGTCCTGGCAGCAGGAGTCAGGAGGAGCTGATTTCCACCCCAGGATTAGCAGCAGGATGTACAGCACATACTCCCTGCAAAAGTGTGATCATATCAAAGCTCCATCTGTACTCAGGCTGGAGCTCAGAGCTATTAATGACTACTGGGGGAGAACTAACATTTTTTTCTTATTACCAGTTGAATAAGCTTCCCACACCTTGAAAACTAATCATTCCTTTTTCTTTAAAGATATGTCCATACATACCTTTTTCTTCCAATACAGATAATCTACACACATCTAGGGAGAGGGACAGTTGCACAGATTTTAAACCCCTGAATATTTAAAATGCTGTGTTTATCCATTTTTTTTCTTTAGAGGAGCTCAACTGTTCTCAGCTTGGATGCAAAGACACACACTTCCACTCTAGGTATTTTTGGTCAGGAGGAAAAGATAAATAGATAGTGTATTTCAAACGTCACACTTTCAGCTGGCTTTATCTAACTTTGGTCAAGAATTTAAAGCTTTGCACTGAACACCAGCACATTTCAAGCTTGAGCTGTAATTCTCTTCTCCTGACAAGAATTTGCTGCTAGCAGAGCCTGCCTGTGACATGGGAACCAACAGGCTGAAGCTGAAACCAAGGCTGTCAAACTCACTTCACTTATTAGTTATGAAATGGGAAAAGCCAGCGAGCAGTGGTGTCACATGGAGCCCTGAGTGACACCGCCCCTCAAACCGTGTCAGCACGAAAACCAGGCTACAGACCGTTTGGAAAGTAATAAACACCGACCTCGTGGCTCTATTCTGGGCTGCTCCTGTGACAAAAAAGAGAAAAAAAAACCCCTTAACTATCAAAACAAAACCAGAAGCTGAGAGCCCCGAGCAGCTGGCACCAAGAGTGAGGGTGGGACCCTGCTGCCAGTGGCAGCCCCCGGGCTGGGCACAGGGTGATTTACACGGGGACAATGCTGCAGTCACCCAGCTGCCTGCTGCAGGAACAGCTCCCAGCCCCAGGGAGCTTCCAGCTGCCTTTCCCCTTCCTTATTATTATTATTATTTTTATTTTTAAGGCCAATATCCAGTGCCAGGCTGCCCTGCTGGTTTGCCCTCCCAGCTCAGAGGTGGTTTCACTAAGAGGTGAGCTGCTGTTGTCCCACCAGCCGTGCCAGGAGGGCACCCATCCCCGGGATAACACATGACTCCCTGAGCCTCCCACCCCTGAGGTCAGTTCAGAGGCTTGGAATGACTTTTCCTAATCTTCAGCACGTCAAACCTTATTAGTTGATTTTATTAAATCTCTCTCTAAACATCTCTGAAGTAACACTTGGTGTTGCTGTATCCCAAAATAGCCACTCAGTCTGAGCTTTTGGCAGCCAGCACAGAGGCTGGATGAGACCCTGGAGAGTCGGATTAAGAAGGAAACTTGCACCCAACCCACTTGTCCTTTTGGCTTGCACAGCCTCTGCCCAGCCCCACACAACCCCCAAAGCTCTTTTACCTCAGGAACTCTGCAAGCATCACTGCTTCTCCAGTGCCTTGAGCTCCAGGCTGGGCCCAGGACAAAATCCTGCTTGCAAAACACTCCAGTTGTAAAAGATCTGCACTGATGGTGCAGCTGCAGGAACCTTCCACCAGCATGCAGATCATTACTCTTCCTGTTACAATAGGCTTTTATTTTTGCTGTCTGAGAGGTGAGATATCCATGAGCCACAGGTACAAGGCCCCTGCCACTGTTAATTATTAAAAGCATTTATCACTGAATCTCTAGTGATGGGCAAATCTTGGGTGAGCCATAAAATTTCCATGTGAGGACTTTTAAGAGGAAAGAGAGGAAATCACAGTGCATTTAAAGTGTAGTATGAATTCATATCAGTGACTGTTTTGACACAGCTTTAACCTCTGACTACAGGGGTTCACAATTTAAAAGACATCTGGTAACGGACAATTTTGCAAGGTAGACAATTTAAAAGACATCTGGTAACTGATGATTTTTCAAAGCCAGAAGTCCATTACATACATTCAAATGAGTTTGGGGGAAAAAAAAAAAAAAAAAAAAAAAAAAAGCACAGGCACATCTGGTGTCATGAACAAGAGCTCAGAAAAATCCCCATTCTCTGTTTGCAGGGTTGCTGGGTCTGCCAGCAGTGCAAAGCAGCACAGACCTGACCCCTGAGGTGGAGGACAGGATGGGCAGGTGCCCTCCAGGCTGGAGTTGGACTTTCGGCACAGAAGTTGGACTTCTGGCTCCATGGCTTGGTCCTCAACCCATCCTTCTGCAGTCTTGGCCACCTTCCCTCATCCCGAATATCACCTTTCTTCTCCCACCCACAGAATTGTTTGCATCTTTCCCCTTAGAAGAAAAATGGTCAGATTCAACCCTGAGTCAAAAGATCCTCGTTTGGCCCTGGATGTGTTGAAAGCATGGGTCACACAGCAGAGCTGGAGCACAGAAAACCTGGCTGTGTGAGTACCAGGGAAGTCTGCCAAAAAGGCCAGGGATTTTGTCTGTAGTCAGCCCTTGGAGAATGCTTTCTTTGACCAAAAAAAAAAAAAAAAAAAAAAAAAAAAAAAAAAAAAAAAAGAAAAGAAAAAAAAAAAAAGAAACTATATAGAAAAACTCCATCTCATACAAGCTTATGAAAGCATGGCCATGTGCCACAGAGGCTAATGGGCTCCCCAGAAATGTCCCCCATCATAATTCAAATGGCAGGAACAGACTTTAAGAAGTTACTCACTCTCTCTCCCTTTTTTTTTTTTTTTTTTTTTTTTTTTTTGTTTTGTTTTGTTTTGTTTTGTTTTGTTTTAAATAAAGCCATTAGACCCTTGAAAGAGCAGCCATTACAAACTGTGGGAAGAGTTTTGCAAACAGCTGCTGAGGGTGCTGAGCAGCCCCCCATAGAATCAGAAGGAGTGTTTTCCACAGAGAAGTTTTCCATGTTCTCCCCAGCACAGAAGAAAACACTGAGAGGGAAAATCTCTGCCTTTGGAAAGGGAACAAGTTCTGTTCCAGTCTCAACTGAGCAAGGTGTGAGCTCCATCTCCCCTCCCAAAGGGGATAAACTGAAGATGCCACTTCTCTCAAACTTGACCAGGAGTTTGGCACATCCCACCACGTCCATGCTGGCAGAGATGCCCCAGCATCCCAGAGAGCTGCTCTGAGCACTCTGCACTGCCCCTTCCCTCTCACAGCCCATTCCATCACCTGACCAAAACCTTCCCCAGCAGCAAGGCACTGTGAGCTGTCTCCTGAGCAGGCTCTGCCAGGAGAATCACCTCAAGTCCCCTCCACCAGGATCTATTTCTCTTCTGTTGCATTTACTGGGAATTCTCTGTCTCAGGGGAGGCTCAGCCCTGAGTTCCTCATCTGTCACTGCTCTCCAGGGTTCATCCTAGCTGGAGATTTTCCTGAAGCCAGGCTGGCTTAATTCCAACAAGTGGGAATGAGCTCCCTGTGCTTCCATCGCCCTCTTATCACTCCCTGCCTTAAACAAGTTTGGCCTTTTGATTGATTTGAACTTTGGGCAGCATTAAAACACTTGTTCTGGCAGATGAGGTCAGTGCCTCACAGCTTTGTGCTGTGTGTAATGGGGCAGTTAACGCTGCACTGGTTTTAAATCATGGCATATTCCCAGCTGTGAGGACAGGGAAAGAAACAAAGCTCACCAGAGGTTGTGCCCTGACATCAGGCTGGGCCAGGCTTGTGAGCAGTTTCAGCTCCCAGCTCCTGCCTCATGGTTACTTCTGGCTGCACACTTTGCAGAGAAACCTTTTAAATAGTGTAGAAAAAGGTCCTACCTTTATCTTCCTCTCCTCTCCATCACTTCCTGAAGCTACCCATGCAAAATCCCTGAAAATGCCTCCTGCAAAGGGATTGTTGTGTCACTGCTGACCTTGGGCAGAGGTTTTTAATAACCAAAAATAACAAACAAATCCTCGGGAGTAAAACGTTTCCATGGCACTTAAAATTGACTTGGAAGGGAAGATGTTTTGTCCAAACACATAAATACTCCTCAAGCTGTCACAGGCCAGAATTTGTAACATCACACTCTATGTCAGGTTGCAAAGGGGGAAAAACCCCAACTGGAAATGGATTACAAAGAGCAAGTTGAAAGAAATGCAAAAGCCAACCACACGGGGAAAACCACACTGGAGCAAGCCCAAATCTTTTCATCACTGTAGAAGCATTTTATGTTAACGTGAAGAGGAATTTATTCTTTTATTAATGCAGGATTTTTTTTTCCTCTGCCATCTCTGCAGGACTCAACATAGACAAATAAAAGCCTTGTCAGTGACTTCATTGCTCTCAGTGTTATATAAAGGGGCTGGACACACACTAATGGGCACTTTTTTGTGGCAAACAGGAGTTAATAATAGGCATTTTTTTCCCTGCTTGCAGAAGAATGTTGGTGAATTTAACAGATTTTATAATGTTTGTTTATTTATAGTTATGGCTGTAAAAATTACAAGGGGAAATCTTGGTCGTAAGAGGGAAATTTATAGAAAAACCTAAGTGTTGAGGAAGTTTTTCTTCAGAGGGTTGTCCCCGTGTTGGTCATGGCTGTGATCTCTCAGATTATCAGGACACACCCAGAGGGAACGACCCTGGGCAGCATCACTTCTGAGGAAGGGGTGGCCAGCACCTGAGTAGAGGGGTTGATACATCCTCAGCCTAGAGACTGATTTTTAGGTGCAATAAATTCCAGTCCAAGTGCATGGAAATCTGGAATATGCTCATCACAGCATGCCACCTCAGAAGTACAACCCTGGGGCTAATTTCCTAATTACGAATTTCCTGTATTGCCCCAAAGCTCTGCAACGGCCACATTCCTTCAGAGCCTGCCAGCTCGAGTGGAGAATCTGCTGTTACTTACCCAAAAAATCCTTTCTTCAGGGAAATGTGGCTGACCCTCAGGTTTGATGGTCCAGTGGGGTCACAGCAGAGTGCTCTCTGTATCCCAAGGGTATTCCAGGCAGGACACAGCCCTGCCACCCTGACTGCATGGGAATACAAAGGGAGGGAGGGAGGCAGGAGAGCAGGAACATCACTTTTCAGAGCTCATCATTCACCACTCACACACAGAAAATCCCCTGGAGCCCTGCGAGGGCCTGAACATCTGCCAGCAGGGAGAGGAGAAAACAAACAATACTTTTTTAAATTTAATTTTTAAAACAAGCACACAAGTATCAGTGCCCATAAATTATACATAGCAACATTCTGTCCTTCCCAACCCACTCACGTTTGAAAAGTTAAATAAAGCAAGTTATCTTGTAAAATATTAATTGAAGTAAGCATTATATTGGGTCCCGTGAATCACTTTGTGTTCAATATTTGCAGTGTCACCATGGTGAGGAGCTGCACCTAATGACAGTGCTTTAGTTATAAAGACCAGTGAGCTCAGCCATTGCTACTGGCTTCCCAAACTATAAACCTGTCATCTGGACTAGAACAGCTCAGAGAACATAAAATGAGACTTCAAAATCAGCATCGCTGTTTGAAGTTAATCCACGGCTCATGCCAGCTGTGAAAGTTAAGGTTACAAACACTGGAAATATCTACAGCAGGAAAGTATTGACTGCTAAATACACACAGACTGAGATAAAATCAAAGTGAAGATGGGGCCTTTCGTTGAACCCCCCCGCCAATGAATTAATGGGATAGAATATGAGGTGTGAAAGCTTTAATGATCACAAGAACAAGGACAGAAAGTCATTTGAAAGCTCACTACTGTGGCCTCTCCAGGGATTTTATACAGCCCGGTTTCAAGGCTCTGGGTCACTGAGGAAAGTCTCACAGATAGGATTTCTTGGGAGGGGCTCTGCAGAATGTGCTCCTACATCCCCTCAGATCCAGGGGCTGCTCACAAAGATTAAACCAGTTAACGAAACTGCCGCTGCCTTTTTTAAGACTTTATGTCAAGGAAAGCTGCAAGAACAGCTCTGCTTTATTTGAGACAAACCAAAACTTTCACACAGACTCTAATGTTTTAGACTCTCACCTTCAGACCTACTGTATTCATGTAATAAACAACTTTATGCCAATCAACTACTGCTCTTGCCTTTCTGAAGACCCAGACCCATAAAAGCTTGACAAGTGTCCCGTGAAAGGCTGTGCCTCATGCCTAGCAAAAATGTAATAATTGCAATTTTAGTAAATTCAGATCCAAGTAAGAGGTAGGTGAAGGATTCCAAATGTGAGTGAACACGGGGGGATGACCCATTCACACCCAGTCTCTGCCACCTGGTCGCCAAAGTGGCACAAAGTGGCCGCTCAGACTCTGAGCATTTCTACATTAAATCAGCCACAAAAAGAACAATTTAGACTTGTTGAGCGCTACATCTGGGGCAGACGCCGCCGAGGCTGTCGTTCCAGCCCGCTGCCTCTCAGGGCTGCCTCTGGGGATGTTTCTGGTCCCTTCCTTGCCCTGTGACCAGGACCAGGGTCTGCCCTGAGGAGCCACGTGGAGAAGCAAAGCTCATCCCTCCTCCTGCCTTTTCCCAGCCCGCTGGTTATCGCAGCTCATCAGTGTTTGCGATGACCGAATAAACAGGATTATGCTTCTCCAGTGCCTGTTAAGTCACAACTGCCCGGCGATGCTGTGAGTGGATGGCAGCGGGGTGGATGGCAGCAAGTATTGGCTTGCTCCGTGGAGCTGAAAACAGCACCGGGAAATTTTTAATCTCCATGAAGGGGACACTAGAGCTCACAGAAAGACAATCAAATTCATCTTTATTATCCTTCTCGATCAGCTGCCTCGCTAAAAAAAAAAATTTAAAACCCAAAAAAATGTCCCGATTGACAGAATCCTAACTTCCTTTCACTGACAGAGCAGCGGATTTGGGATGCCAGTGAAAAGCACCTTACATGCTCAGCCTTTTTTCATCCCAACTGATCCCAGGATGCTTTACAAGTGCTGCATGCAAATGGCACGTGGGATTAGCAGTGGCCTGCCTCTGCTCCCACTGAGGTTAGCGGGAATAGAAGTGGGACTTGCTGTTGAGTAAAATGGGAACCAGGCTGGAAAACAGCCAGGACACTGAGATCAAGACTTGCATTCATTTGGAAGCTGCTGCCACAATGGCCCTATTGATCAGGACTTTGGGTTTGGTCTTGTCCAAAACAATGTAGCAACCTACAGTGGGGCATGAAATGATGCCATTTAAAACCTGTTGGTAATTCATCATTATTTATTTTTCAAGCGCTCAAAGATAAAAATATTGAAAGAACAAGCAACAGGGGAAATACCCATATCTAAATTAAAATCTTACATAAACTATCCCGATTTTAACACAGCAGCATGCAAGCAAAGCCAGCCAGCTCCCAACCCTCTCATATACATGCACACAGAAAAATAAATTCCTTCAAAAGAAACTTTGAAGAGCATAATTAAGCATGAATGTTACAATTTATTAAATTATACATCTAGTAAAAAAGAGTCATTAGCCCAACAAATGGGCTGTTAATGATTTCAGGTTTGCCTAAGGCCACTTGCTAATAAACTAGTGATTAACCAGCATTTCTGGGCTGCTGCTGCTGAAAGCTGCAGCCTGGTGTCACAGCACTCGCCCAGGGCTTGGGAACTGCACAAAAACCAAAACGAAAGGGAAAACCGTGCTGGAGCTGGGCCATAGACACTGCCAAAGAGCTCTGAGGCACCGTGAGCTCCATCTCCCAGCCAGACTCTGCTTCCACCATCCCCTGCCACGGCAAAACTTGGGATTTCCCAAGCCCAGGTGGGGTGGCCAGGGCAGCCCGTCCCAGGGGAGTTCTGCCAGCACAGACCATGCCCAGGAGAGTGCCCGGGTCACTGCCAGTGGAACCCCTCCCTGCCGCTCCTCTGCCCCCCCTCTCTGCCCTGAGGCCACACTCGGGTGACCCTGGCAGTCATTTGGATGGAAAGCAACCCCACGAGAGTGTGCTTGGCAGCTTCCTGCAGACATTTCTCAGCAGCTGGTAAGAAAAATAAGGAAAACCCAGGCCATTTGGTCAGCCAGCTCTGCCCAAAGCACCTGTAATTACTTTCCTCCTCACAGTTGGAAGAGCTGAGGATGTGGGAACCAAAACTTGTCCAAAATTGTCCTTTCTGAGGCTGGGAACAGCAGGAGCAGGGAGGATTTTGTCCACTCACTGTTGTCAGGAGGACACAAGAGCTTTCAGAGGTGTGACTTGCACAGGGCAATTGTTTTGAAACAAAGATCTCCACACAAGCAAGGGGACATTTGTCAACAAAATTTCAGACGAATAAAACATTTTTTTCACCAACACACAGTGCACCAGGTAACATCATAAATCTAAAGAACTGAATAAATGAAACCCTTTTCAAAGGTTGGAGCTACTCAGCAGCTTGAAGCAGAGAAAGGAAGCACTACCCATAAATTGAAGGAAGAAGTTGTTCATCCCTCAGCCATTCCCCTCAGCAGGCTCAAAGTCCCTGTTTGGAGGTACTGTGGGGAAGGGACCACCTGCAGGAGCCCCCAAAGCTTTGCAAGAGGAAATGCCCATCCCTGGACATAACAAACTCACAGAATAATCCAAACCTGGAGATTTGGGGGCTGAGCCAGCCTGGGCTGCTGGTGCAGTGCTCCCATCACACACGGGGAGGGCAGGGATGCTCCAGAGCCCAGCCCAGCATCCCCAGCCCTGCCCAGAGCATCCTTGGCAGGCTCAGCAGGGCCAGGGCATCTTCTCTCCCCTCTCTCTCGTCTCTCCTCTCTCCTCTCTCCTCTCTCTCCTCTCTCCTCTCTCCTTTCTCCTCTCCCCTCTCTCCTCTCTCCTCTCTCTCCTCTCTCCTCTCTCCTCTCTCCCCTCTCTCCCCTCTCTCCTCTCTCTCCTCTCTCCTCTCTCCTCTCCTCTCTCCTCTCTCCTCTCTCCCCTCTCTCTCCTCTCTCTCCTCTCTCCTCTCTGGCTGATTTCTCCTCACCCCCTTGGGGGAAATCTGGGAGTGTGGAAGTTGCATTTCTCCAGAGCAGCCCCAGGAGTTGCTAATGGCTTCGTCTGACTAAAGTTCTCACACTTCAAAATAAATGGGATAAACTGTTATCCAGGAAGGTCTGAAAGCAAAACGAGAGGTTTGTTTGATTTAAGGAAGCCTTCTTCAAGTATTTTTTAATGCTTTCAACGAACTAGCTGTTAGGTTACTTTTTTTTTTTTTTTTTTTTTTTTTTTTTTTTTTTTTTAATAAAGAGAGAAAATGTTTTCCTCCTTAAGTGTTCTGGCAATTAAGGTCCAAGATTTATACCTCCACATGAGAAATAAAGAAATAAATTGGATCCTGTTCCAGTAAAGACCATGGCAAAAATTCCCACTGGCTGCAGTCACCAACAGAACAAGGCCCATGTACAAACTTTAGATATAAATTTTTCTGAAATTATTCACCAAGTACTGCAAAGAGTTCACAAATATCTTCTCATTTTCTACTTTCCTTGCAGTGACACTTACAGCATAACCTCACACATGTTGTTGAACTGGTTTTCTTGAAATCTCCATTGTTATGTCATGTAAGTCATATGCATTTTACCTGATTTTTCATATACATGCTGTATTTCTTTTTCCTTATTATTCCTACAAAAAGAATATAGATGGATTTCAGCAGCAGTTGCATCAACTTCAGATTAAATATAGCAGTTATTGACTTTCCCTGAAATTCAGACACTTCTGAAAATAAGCTTTTTGGCACCCACTAAGGAACACACTGAACATCTCCTGTAGTTACTAGCCCTCAAAATAAAAAATACACATGAAGCTCTTACATTTATCTCAAGAATGTGATCTGAGATCTTATTTAACTCTCCTTGTAAATATTCAGGCCTGGTCCAGCTCTTGCAGCAGATTTTCAGTGGAATTTGCATGAGCATCACAGTGCCCAACTGGACAAGGGAGTAATTAAACTTCAGAAATTAATTATTTTAAACAGCCTCACCTTTCCTTGCAGGGTTGTACAGCTGAGGTCATTTACAGAGCACCTCCACAAGATCTGAGCTCTAAAATTCCCCAGCACACACAGCCCTGCCCTTCAGCCACAGTCCTTAATATTTAAAATGACCTTTCCAAATTTGTTTTGTTTTTAATATATTAAAAAGTCTTTCCCACTGAAGTGGGTAGATTTTCCAGTGAACTCCAGCACTTAACCCTGCAGCATTTTGCTATTTCAAGATTAGAGCACGGGTTTCAAAATTTGTCCTGAACAACAAATATCTGCATGAAGTTATGATGACGTTGTACTGAGTCTCAGAGTCATCCTGGAATAGAAAATAATCCAAGCAACAATATTTGGCTCTGGATAGAAATTTTCCCAGAAGTTCAGGAGTAATTGCCTCCTTTCTGTTAAAGTTCCAAGTAATTCTGTCTGGGCTCCTGTGCATGGCTCCAGAGGCCAAAATGCTGTATAATGTGTCAAAATTAAATATTCCATCATGAATCATTTATATTATACCTCTCCCAATTACTTTTGTTCTAAAGATGAAGGGGGGTAATCCTGAAACAGTTTTACCTTCTGTGCAAACAGACTTTGTGAGGTCTCCAGCATTTATCTTCACAAGGAACTTCATCCAATTTGAATTATTTCTTATTGAAACCAGTTTGGTTTGCTATGAAAAAAAAAGTCCAGCTGGAGTGTTTTATTACCACAGCTGACCACAAGATGGAAATCCTTTTCCATAAGATGTCTCCTGATTAGGAAGAGTACTAATGAGAAAAAAACACCAAAAAACCCAGCTTCTTTCCAGGAAAAATATTTTAGAGGAAGGAAAGGAGGATTCTCATCCCATCAGTAACCTGTTTTGGAGGCTTCATCGATTTTAACTTGATCAAATCCAAACCTTTTCCTGGGAAGTTCTGTCCCTTTCCTAGGAAGAAATCATTCTGATGGAAACCCCTCTCTGTGCCAGCAGCTCAGACACACAGGCACAGGAGAGCACCGTGGAAGTGTCCCCTGTCACTTCGGGAAATGTGAAGGATAAAGCCAACTCTTCCCTCCTACCACTACAGGTTATTTTTTAGTTCAAAAGTCCTCTGAGGAGCTGCTCCAGCCACCTGCAGCCTGGCATGGCAGAGCTCAGGGCTCCTGCACAGCCAAACCCACTGGCCCCCGACCCAGATGCTAAATGTCATTTATTTTTGTGATTGCTTCTTTACAAAAATGCTCAGAGGCTTGTGCTGGGCTGGCACCGGGCAGAAACAGGACTAAAAGGCCACTCCTGTCCCCAGGGGCACAGGGGGCTGCTGTGTCCCTCCCTCTGCCACCTCCCGAGCTCGGTGGATGCTCTGCAGCCCAGCGATGCTGCAGGGACCCTCACAGCATCCAGCCAGGTCACTGCAGCTGAACAAACTGTCACCAGCCGAGGGATGGAGGAGGAGCTCCCTCCTCCTTCACATTTTCACTATCTGATCGTGTTTTCCACTCTAAATCTGATGGAGGCAGCAAGCAGGGAGCTGCACTTGGAGACAGGCAGGGCATTTGCATCTCTGATTACAGGAGTTGCACATTTTACTTTAAACATCAATGGGTTGCAACTGCCATTCAAATGATATGGAAATTGCTACTTTATACTGAAATGTCCCTTAAGCAACAAAGCAAAAGATAGCACAGAGCTTTGGTTTTTATCTTTTCTTTTCATTTTAATAAAACACCGTGGTGGCAGTGGAAAACTCTTTGATGGCTCAGGAACAACACCTGTATCTTTGAACAGTTTATTTGTACTAAGCTGCAGAATACTCAAAGCCTTTTGTGCAACTATTATGACAACAATTTCCAACTAAAAAGTCATTCTTTATCTGAGACACCGAATGAACTTTATTTTCACAAGACTTCTTCCCCAGAAAAATATACCCACCAGGCTATATGAATAATAGTTTAAGGTAATGAAGGTATCACCTCCAATTTATGATTATTTTCAGATTCAGATGAAGTTTATCTGCTGGATGCCTTCATGGAGGCAGTCTTGTTCTCACATACCCAAGAAATATTTCTCACATGGTCAAACTCACTCAAGGTTGGATCCTATCTGTTTCTAGTTGTATTTAGTAGAGTCACTGAGAACCAGACCACAGCAGGAATTTTTCCCACTGAAGCTGTCATAAATAAAAGCAGTTGCATTCCAGCAGTTTTCAGGATTGATCTTTGAATCCCTGCCCAGCTCTGCACCTTTTTAAGTCATCCTTAAACAACAGCCTTTCAGTGAATTTTGATGGTAAACTTCACTCTGGGCAGAAGAGGTAAGGGATGTATGAAGACTCGTTATTTGACTCTCCCAAATCAATTTCTTTTACAGAACACTGATTAAAAACACTTCACAGATTCTGAAAGTTAGTGCAAGATATTGATCTGGCAGAGAAACCCGAGCAAACAGGAATCACTGGCTTCTCATGTACCTTAAGGAACTCACCAACAAAAGGTTTCAAGGGGAGCATCATCCTCAACCCCTCTCAGCAGGGCTATCCCAAATCTGAAAGAAAAAATAAAAGCACATTACAAACACTGTTATATTTTAAAAAACCCCAATGCAGACACAATGACAGAATTAATTTGTAAAGCAGTCTGTCTAAAGAGATTGACTCACATTTCTATTCTGATGTCAAAGATTTGAGCTTCGGGGTGCTGAAAGGTGGGAAATTATCAACTCTTGGATAAATCAGATACATCGCTATTCTTGACATTAATTATTTTAGAAAGTAAAACACTGAACTCAATCTGTGGGGTTGTGTCCCATAAGCATCTGGCACAGATCTGAAGAGAAACTTTCAGTTCCTCATGAGCAGGTTCAGAAGAGAGATGCAAACAGAATGAACAAACACAGCAACTCCTTTCTTTCAGGAACAAGTTCCAATGCATCACCCAAAACGGGCAGCATTGCCCAATTCCAAAACTGCCAGCATCATCCAAACATCCCCCTTGTAATCCAGGGGTACAAACCCTGCTCTTACCCACGTGCCCCTGCAATACCACTGCCTCTAGTGGGTTTTTTTTTTCTCACAACTGTAAAAATAACAGCATCATTTCAAATCATTCACGCTGCATTCATCACTCTAAACCCATCACAACATATCCACACAGGAGCTCTGATAACCACACTGGCACTTTGGGTTTTGTTAGTGCCATTAGGAATAGTTATGAATATTTATGCCCATTTCCACGATGTGCCCCCTGGTTTGCACAGGGCACAGGTTGTTTCAGCAGCTGAAACATTTCATTAGCATCTGACAGCTGCTGAAAGAGCTTGCTGGGGACAAATAGGTGGTGCTGGGGACATTGTGGAGCTGGCAGGTGATCATCAGCAGCTGCACAGACAAGGAGGGCTCTTCCTGCACTGCCCAGACCTGCCTGGTGCAGGGGAGGTTTAATTATCACCACCACACCATGGGCAGTCTGTGGGAGGGCAAGGAGCAGGCAGTGGGCAAGCACAGGGCTGGCAGTGATTGCCCTCAAGTCAGGGCACAGGCTCTGCCACCAGCAGCATCTCCACACCCCAAAAATATTCCAGTGGAACCGCAGAACAAGGCAGCAGAATGTTGTTCACAGAGGGAGCTTGGGATGGGGAGAGGGGGGCTGTGCTCAGGGAGGAAAATCTGGCAGCAGAGAGAAGATGCCCAGCACACAGGGCATGGATGGATACTGAGAGGGGCCAGGGAGGAAAATATTCCTTGGCCTTCGACCCATCAACATCCTCTGCTCCAAAATCTGCGTCATGGATTTGATTCTCAGGGAGGGAGAGTGGGCTGAGCCAACAAACTGTAACTGTGCTCAGAGGAAGGGGGAGAGGACCCTCATGCCCCCGGGTGGGCAAGGTCCATGATTTTCCACCCCAAGTGGGCAGCCATGGGCAGGGGAACAAAGTCCTACTCACATTTAACCCCTCCAGGTGGAATAAGTGGGACCCATGGCAAGAAAAAAGATGCTGCTTGATTTTTGTTCAAGTCATGGCATATTGCTTTGTCAAAACCCAAATAAAAGCATGTGCTGGGATGGTCAAATGCAACAGAACAGAGGTACAGCACAAGCCAGCCCTTCTGAGATGCTGGAAATTCTTGTCTTCATACCCTACTAATGAACACAATGATTCCACTCAAGGCAATTACATAAGTTATTTAAAAAATAATTATGTAAAAGTAGGAAATGTCAGCATGCACATTACTTCCTTTCCAACCATTTTCTTGGCAACCAACCCATCTGTTCTACCTCAATCTTTCTTCTAAAAGGGAATTAATGTTCATCTTCATCAGCTTAACATTTGAGGAAGTTCTGAAATGACTCTACCTACACAGCATCACCTTCCTTGTGTTGCCATTGCTTTCATCACACTTGCATTCTTTTTTCATTTCTAACCCTGTGTGAATAATTAATTGTAAACACACTTATACACCAGTTCTCAAAAAAAAAAAAAAAAAAAAAGAAAAAAAAAAAAAAAAGAAAAAAGATAAAGGCAATAGCAATAGCAATGTAAATTTGAGTTGTAAATTGCCACAGAGCACAGTCACATTATAAACAACGCTGTCCATGTACAGCTCCACTGCCTTTGATGCCCAGCCAGAATTAGATCTTTTCAACATTTTCTTATTAAGGATAAATTGCAAAACAAACCAAGCGTGCTCCAGTGAGAGGTGTTGATGGGAACAGTGTCCAGGTGCCAGGCTTTCTTTGTCAGATGTTGATAGAGCTTCTCAAACAGCTTTTTCTCTGGAGACATATAAAGACTCAGAATCCGTAATTTCAGTAAAAACAGCATTCCAGGATAATGTCCACCTGAGGAGAGAATCACACCTTGTGCTTTTGCCTGGGCTCAGAAGATGGCACACGAGGGGGCTGTGTGTGCATTGTGTGCTGGGATTTCAGGGTCACATCCCCAGCTGGGAGGAAGAAGATGCCCCTGGGATGATGCCTGTGTGGATGCTGAGGTCAGCCCAGGGAGCAGCTGCCACCACTGCCCTTGCAGGGACATTTCCAGGGCTGAGGGAGCCAGCAGAGAGCCAGGCACCCCTGGCCAGGAGCTGGGGGAAGGCAGCTGCACCCTGTGCAGCCTCTGCTCCTCCTGTTGGGCACAGGGAATCTGGAATCCCTCCCAGCACTCTCCCATGCTCTCTGTGCACACTCACCATTAAAAGCACAGTCATGGTGAATGTTTGTGCAAATCATCAGCTCTCAATCTTCTTGGCACTTCATGCATCTTTATGACTATTCTTAATTTCACTGGGGGTTTTGGAAATACTCCCCACATTCCCAGAAGCAGGTGCACAATTCACAAACCTGGAAGCCAATAGGAACAGCAAACACTTATGTCTAAAATCACCAGTGAGCAGTGACCCCCATTATCTGGGCCCAGGGCTCACAAAATGCTCATTGCTGCATGCTTGTGCAATGCATTTTTAAAGCAGGGCCTGTTTAAAATATGCACAATTAATATTAACAAAGCCCTGTGGTTCTCAGTGCAAGGGGCTGGAGCCAGGGCTGCCTCTCTCTGCTGTGCAGTGACCTTTCGAGGTATTTTTAGGCACTGTCCTATAAGTAATGTGTCTTGCACAAATCACTTCTGCCCAGATATAAAGCAACATTAACCAGGGGAGGGAGAGGGCAACATGGATGGGGGGGAATTTGTGTTTGCTGAAATTGGGGAAAACAGAAAAGTACCAGGTTTTAGAAGAGGGTTTTTAAATTGAATTTTACAGGATCAGGGGCCATGGACAAAGGCACTCACAATGGACTGAAGTGTAGCATGATTCTCCCATTTTTGAGTAAAGACTGCAGCAATCAGTCCCTTCCAAGAAAACCAGGATATTAATAAAATCAATTATATATTTAATTAGAAGTGCTTGTGTCTCTGAAGGAGGACAAAGATTAATTTAGGTAACTACTCAAAATTTTCAATCTTCATAACTTTAAGCTAAAAACTAAAGTTAGAGGAAATCTCTGTGGAAAAATACAATCTGTGTTGGAAGTGATTGATCTCCTAGCCACAGGAAAAATCAAACTGCACTGTGTTCTGTGGTATATAAGTGGCTCACAGAGTTATGTAGCAATATATTTCAATAATGGAAAGGTCTAGGAAATTACTTGAAAGATTAGGACAATATAAGGTTGAAGAAAACAAAATAAGCTGTATTTAGCTGCCAACTAAAAAAAAAAATGGGTTTAAAAAAACTAATGTACCTGTTCCTACCCGCTTACAATTAGGAAAATCAAGTTCAAATATTAATCCTCAGCACCTGGAGGATGAAACATTATCTAAGCTGGCTTTTTAATTTATTTAGTCAAGATTTCTGAAAGGAAAAAAAAAAAAAAGGTGGGGGGAAAATAAAACTCAATATGGAACTGCCTCTGATGCAGAGAAAAAGAAGAGGGTGTGGTTGCATAAAGGATCACTTATTTAGGTGACACTGTCAGACAATTTTCTTCCCTGGTACATCACCATTAGGCTCCTTATGAAGCTCATTTCTTTAAAACTCACCCACAAAGACCCCATGGCAACAAAATGAACTTGGTTTAACTGACACCAAACTGTGAAGGAATGAAAAAAAAATCCCATTAAATCAAATTGAGAGGTGTAGTCTGTAGCAGTTTCTCATTTAGGACTTGGATAATAAATTCCTCTGGTGTAATGGTGCCACCAGCAGATAATAGTTAGAACTGGGTTTAGCTGTAAAACCTACACGGATACAAATTGCTCTGTGGAGATTATTTAAGCTTCTAAGAAATACCCTTTAACTTTTAAAAACCAATATTTTGGTGAGAACATGGAGCTAAAAAATTGGTTCTAAATGTGATCTATCAGTAGATAAAACGCTGGACTCAGAATCCTCAGTGTAAGTTCCTCTATGATTTATAAAGACAGGGAAGTGTTTGGGACAGCGTGGGGGTTTTTCCCACAGTAAATCTGAGGATTTCTCATGCCCAAACCACTGACAAACACTGGAGCAGTAACAGCAACATTCAGCTGTGAGAACTGCATGACTGAACTCCTCAGTTTTGTCTGTATGAACACTGTCCTGATAAACTCTCAGTATCTGAGTGGAGCATCTCCTTTTGTGCACAGAGACCCAGGATTCATCACTTCTGACTCAGAGGGAGAACTGAGAGGACTTGTTCCTCCAGCCACTGCAGAGCTGACATTCCCAGAATTACTGTCACCTATTTATCTACAGCACCTTCATTACATTTAAGATTATCACTTCTCATTCATATTTACTTAGAGGGCTTAGGAATTTGGAATATAATTACAATGGGAAGATTACATTGCCATGCAGGTATGGATTTCCTTTCAGCCAAGGAACTGGAGTGAGAGCATGGTGGTAGCAATGTCATCAAAGTGAACTCAACTGCTCTAAACCTGAAATATAAACAGGGCAATATGACAAGCAGATCAGTTCTCAGCAAGATCATTTAACACCAGCCTTCAGTGGCAGATTTACAGATTTGGAGTTCAAGGATATTTGTAGGAAACGCAGAAATTCTGCAATCCTTTACAGCCACAGCCTCTCCCTGTGTTGCTCTCAGGTTTAATGGAGTTGATCTGGAGCACTCCTGGCTGCCCTGCAGGGCCCCCAAACCCACAGCTGAAAGTCACTGTCCCCTGTTGTGCACTCCCACTATTGCACCTGCATATTTTATTTCTCACACAAAAGGTCAAAAGCTTGCCAGCAGGCTGCCTGCCTCCTCAGACACACCATGCGTGCAGAAAAATAACTCCAAGGAGCTGCTTGCTGTAATTTCCTGCAATTTAAGGCTATTTATTTTTAAAACTTTTGTTGCCAGCCTCCCCATCTGACTGTCACCCTCTTGCTGAATTTCACCATCAGAACATAGTAATTTATTAGAGATCAAATCCAACCAGTTATTTGACTGTCTTGGTTTTAAATACTACTCAGGCTTTTTAGGCTTTTTAGCCCTGAATCCTTGGGGCTCTCTATAATTAATGTTCCTTCAGAGAGGCAGTGAGGGGCTGGCTGTGCACAGCCCCTGTTAACCCTTTGCTGAGACCAACACAAACCCAGAGCTCTGAATGATCCACTCCATTATTTCTGCTCCTGGCATTTGGGAATTAATCCTTCCTGGAAGTGGGATGAGTACAGCCACCCTCTACCCACATGATCAGGAACTGGTCTGTGCTTGCAAATGCTAATTAACAGATGGGGGGGTCTCACCCACACATATGGCATTTGGGGAGTGACTGGGACTTCCAGCAAGCTTTTGTGGCAGCTGAAGGGATCTGAGATGAGGGAAGGGGGATGATCAAGTGGAAGGCTGGATATCTGCAGTGCCAGGTGGTGCAGTGCTGGTGCAGCACCAAAGGTGTGTGTGGAGAACCAGGGATGAGCCAGCAATGGAGCCACTCTCTGTGGAAAGGGACCTGGGGGCCAGAAAGCTCAGTGTGAGTGACCAGGGAGCTGCTGTGGCAGAGCCAACAGGAGGCTGGGCTGCTCCAACAAGGGCATCACCAGCACAGATAAAATCATCATCCCACTCAAGCCAGCACTTGTCAGACCCCACCTGGAATTCTGGGCTCAGATTTGGTCCCTGCTATGAAAAGAAAATGATGTGGAAAGGCTAGAGATAGTCCAGAGAAGGATCACAAAGATGATCAAAGAACAGGGAAGATGCCCCACGAGGGAAGGTCGAGAGAACTGGGGTTGTTCAGCCTTGAGAAGAGAAGGCTTAGGGAGACCTCCTCACCATGCTCCAGGCTAAAAGAAGATGGAAATTCCCTTTTTACAGGGAATATATTTTACAGAAAAATCTCCCCAAAAAAGTGCTGGACCCTTTCAAGGCTCAGCTGGACTGGATGCTGGGCCATCCTGTCAAGGCTGTGATTTTGCCTAGAAAGGTTCAGTCATCTGATCCCTGAGGTCCTTCCCAACCTGGTATTCTATGGCTCTATGAAAAATATTTATGAGTAAATATTGAATTTATTCCTACATTGAAAGATAATCTCCTGTGCTCTTTAGGTCAATATTAGCATAGCCCAGAGAGGTCAAATAGCAGATATTTGGCAAGAAGTAAAAACCACTGCACAGTAAAAGGAGGTTGACAGTGAGCACATTTTCCTTCAAATTTTAGCATCTTGTTA
This sequence comes from Sitta carolinensis, assembly GCA_032173965.1. NCBI lineage: Eukaryota > Metazoa > Chordata > Aves > Passeriformes > Sittidae > Sitta > Sitta carolinensis. The sequence goes on along the minus strand of CM063300.1, from coordinate 12,100,116 downwards.
CCATACTTTTTTTCCTCCAGCTAGGTGACCTATAGCCATGAATGGCAAAAAAAATACAGCCAAGAATAGGAAAGCAACAATATCACTCGAGGTCTACTCTCAGACATATATTTTTTCCTAGGAGGGCTGAATTTGACCTTGAAACATTCCAATAATCTCTTGTAAAACAAAATCACAGAAAAAAATTACTATATTTGATATTTACTTATTAGAATTTGCAACTACCATTGGAATTCTGAGGGGGCTGCCCTAAGAAAGCCTTGTCCTTTTCTGGGTGAACTATTTAAGGCAGTATCCTTGACTGAACTTCCAGCATTTTAGCTAATTTGACCATGTTTGTCTTCCACCCTAAGCACTCCCAGCAAAAATAGCTGCCAGAGCTCCTGTGCAGCAGTGGACTCCAGAACTCTGGGTTTTGCAGTTCTCTTCTGCTGTATTTTAAGAAGATTTTTTCCCCAAGTCTCTTATCAAATAGCTTTTAGTAGTGACAGATATGTTTGGTGTAAGCCTGTTGGTTTCCCACGAGCAAGAGCTTCAGGGGGATTTTCCAAGAGTATATTTGAATTATAGACACTGAATGAAGCATAGATAAATACCAAGATCTCTGGGAGGCACAAAATACTGCTTTCTGTTTAGATGAAGAAATGGCAAAAGGCACAAACCAATTGACCATATTATCAGATTATAGTTGTTACTGAACTAACGTAAAAAATATAAAATTCTATTCTGAGCCACACATTTGTTATTGCAAAGGAATTTCCACCAAAGAAAGCAAATTTTCAGACTGCATGCATATTCTACTGGGCTAAGTGGAGTCTGAAACCTATAAACAATTTGTACTAATCTAATTATAAATGTACTAATCTGTGTTGGCACAAGACCATGCTACTACCTACTTATTTCATAATAGTAAAGACAAGTTTAAATTAATACTTGCATGGGAGGTATATGATGTAAAACCATTATGTCTCTGATAGCACAGCTGTCATCAGTGTGGAAAATCCCAGCAATTTCCCTAAAAAAAAAGAAACCTGAGTGGATAAATTGCACCAGGAGAGCAAAGCTTTGTTGTTATCCCTAGGCTGGGGTGGAGTTTAGAGACAGCTCTTCCCTATCACACTCACTTGGAGTGCAGAAAAATCCAGGAAGAAGGAAATAACAGCAGACTAAAAACCACTAAAGCAGCTTCCAGAAAATGTTCTTGTGCCCCTGCCTTTGTGCCAGTGTGGGTCTAAGGGGACAAGCCTGAACCTGCAAACCTGCCCCAGGGAGCATCAGAGGGGAACCAGCCTTTGTTCAGAGCAACTCCTCATCCTGTCAGCCTCTGGAACCACAGCAAACTGCCCAGGGCCCCCAGCCTGGCAGGGAGGGGAAATGCCTGCTCAGAAAGGGGCTCCTGAGCAAAGCTGGGCACCCACCCACCTTCCCCCAGAGCCTGGGTGATCCCCACCCTTCGTGGAGCTCACAGAAAACAAACACCGCAACTTCTCGCTAAAACAAACATTCTGCTTCCCATCCCTTGGGCCTCGCTGGTAAAGGGAAAAATTCCCCTATGGGCAAAGAAACAGCCTATTGAAATAGGAAGTGTTGTGTGTTCTACACAACAGTCAAACAGTTTGAGGTAAAAAACCCACACAATCTGATTGTGTATCCGAGTTGGTTTCTGCCTTTTCCATTCCTTCTTACTGAGCACAACCTCTATTGAATATTTCTTATTCTTCATATCATTAAGTCCTAAGTGCTAAGGGCTGACTGATTGATAATGGTGTTATTTCCCTATTTCCTTCAGCAATGCCACCACAAAGCTTTTGGATTTCTGGGCCTTGTGAAGGGGTAGGAAAAAAGCTAATTTTGTGGCAGGGCTGCTGCTTGTGTCCTGTTACTGTTCACTCTCCAACAGCAAAGATTTTGTATTAAACTGAGATGAAGTCACTGGACAAACTCAAGAAGAATTAATCAATCACTGTACAAAAAAGATGCACTTTCAAGTTAAATATTATCAATTATGTATACTCATTCATGCTTCTTATTGATATTTGTTGTGAAGTAACAACAGCTTGTGTATTCATCGAAGGGTTTAACACTAAATGGTAATTTTATGTTTAAATCACAATTACTTCCCTGTTTCAGAAGGCAAACATTTCCTATTCACCTGCCAACAGGAGAAAACACAGTTGGACTGAGGGAAAAAAAATCACAATAGCTTTCTCCTTTTATATTTCATGAAGGAACTTTTTTGATTTAAGGCACAGGATGAAGTTCACTGCCAAGTACAGATTTACCAACAGCGACTGCCTGATGCTCTGTGAGAGGAGCTGCATCCTCAGGGTGCAATTACAGCAATTATCTGGATGGATCTTCTCATCAGCGACCTTTGACTCATCCCCCACGAACTGTCAGTCTCCATCACCAGATGGGGAGAGCAGTTTTATTGTTTCAAATAAACCCCCCCGAAGCAGAGCCAAACTGCAGAGGGGCAGCCCTGCAGGAGCTGCAGCTCCCTCCTGGCAGGAGGAAACAGCAGCACCCTGCACACCCCTGCATCCTCACAGGCACTGGAGGGAAACAGGAAAACAGCACTTTGACCAAAATACCAAAGTACAGGGGCATTGCCTAATGGTAAAAGGTGGGGTTGTTGGTTGTGCAGTGCTTTTTGGAAGTTTGTCCCAAAAGAGGACACACACTTTCCATCTGACTAGAAAGAATTCACTATCTGTCTGAATTTACTATTAACTTACACCTCTGCAAAGATGGAGCACAGTATTACACTATTATGACATTTATTATCCCACAGATTTTACTGAAGCAAAACTACAATAGTTTTGTCAGAGGGCACGGTCTGGAGGGAACAGCTCATGTAAAATTAAACAATTTCAATTCACAGTCAGTACAGCTAAATGGTGAAAGGATAAACTCCCTTCAAGCAGCAGGGCATTTAAAATGGGATTGGCAAACTCTAAACAGCTTTACAACTTTCACTTCACAGTGAAAGAGCTGATCAGTTCCTACAGAAGAAAAAAAATCACCTTTGCCATAAAGGGACTTATTTCAGTTCTCTCAGTTTATAGCTCTTCCAGGAAAAGGATGTCACTTCCAGGCTTAATTATAGTCACCATTAACTACTACCTACCATTTAATTAGTTGGTAGTAAAAGCGAGTCTCTTTCTTATCAAATCAATCAGCAGTGTCACTCCTTTGCATTCCTCCCAATAGCTGCAAATGTTATGTGGACAGGGCAGGGATAGAACCAATAATATTTTAATCTGTGGGAAAAAAACCACAACTCCGAAAGCTAAAAATAAAATAATTTAGAGAGGCAATTCAAACAGTCAGCTACCAAAGGAGATAGAAATGAAATTCTTCATTGCCAAGTGCCAATTCAAAGTGAAAACAGATTGAACCAAAACTGTCCAAAAATGCTTTTACATTTTGTAATGCTCACACCCCTAACGCCAGACAGAGCCCAGCTGTTTCTGTGACTGACTTCAAACAATGGCTGGGCTGTTTAAAAGTTTAAAAGCTGTTTAAAACAGGGAATGATGTTTGCCTGAAGACATACTGTATTAATGCAAATTGCTTTCAAATGCACATCCAGTTTTCTTAAGCAAAACCAAAACGAGATATTAAACTGAGTGGAAGTTGCTGCTATAACCTGTCAGCCATAATCCAGTCATTAGGGGCTGCATGGAGTGAGCTTGCATTCAGGGAGAAACACAGCAAAAGGGGCCTCTGTTTCTATCAAAGGAAAATGGTTTTCATTTCACTCTTGCTGCTTTAGAAAGGCCTTAAGACTATGGACTCTGTGCCTCCTTTTTGGACCTTCCAGTCTCCACCAGATGAAACTCTGTGTTTGCTCCTTCCACGATGCTGCACGCTGGCTGTTAGTCATGCTGCCACAGTGCCTTCCTATCAGCTTAAGCACTGACCTTTAAGAAGTTATAAATGTTATTTCAGCTTTAATATTCTGATATTAACGACTCTGGAAGTGATTAACAGCACTAGCTTTATGTCTTTAGGCCCTTGCCTATTTGCTCACCACCTTCTGCTAATGTAACTTAATCATCACATGCTGCAGCACCCCAGGTTTCTATTTCTGGTTCAGTGAGACTGAAGTAGTAAGAAGCAGAGCACACTGTACCATCAGTGGGTTTCGTTGCTCCTGAAAGCAAGAGGATGAAATCGAAGATTGATTTTGTTCTGTGTGTCATCTTTCTCATCCGTACAATGGAGACAACACAGCTACAGCTGAGAGACAGAGAGGCTTCCTCACAACGACAATTACACTCCCATCTGTTAATTTCTTGTCAGTTATCTTTGCAGTGTAGTTGTGAGATTGTTAAATAATCAAATTCGTGTAACTGAATCTGAAAGTAATCACGGCAAAGATCTCCAGGAATGTGCCGACAGACAGCAGACTTGTTTCCCTGATCCAGACTCAGCAGTCAGCAAAAAGAGTTGAGAGACAGGAAAGAGCCTAGTTTGGATACAAAGGAGAGGATGGCAGGAACGTTGAGATGACAATTCAAGAAAATTTCTTGGAACAGTCACAAAAATGGAAATCCCTGGAAATCCACTATTTCCTTGTATACTGTACAAGAATAATGCTTAGACAGTGAGTAAAGACCATCTCATGGTAAAATGCTACATCACAGCATGAGAAGTCCCAGTCCTTGTGGTGATGCTGACTGTGCACCATTTCCACATTGTTGTGTCAACACTCCACTTGGAGACAGTATAGAAGAAATCTCCTGGATTTGCCGAGCTCCTCCTTCATCAGAGGGCCAGCTCACTCCTCATGGCCTGTGTGCCCACTTCACCTCACCTTAAAGGACTTTTAAAAATTTACCTAACAGGTGTGCTGCTCGTTAAAAGCCCTAACATCTCTTTAAGTAAAGATTTCTTAGATAAGCTGTTTAAATTATCAACAAACAGTACCTTTCTTGATATGTTGAAAAGATTTATCAGCGACAGAAAATCTATTAACATGCCCTAGTGCAGGCTCCCTGCCTTGCACTGGTGCCACTGCACGGAGCCAAAGGGAAAACACAAACACAGCAAAGGCACGAGCAGGGCTGAAGAGCTGTCACAGCCCGTGAGCGTGGAGGGACCAGCTGAGCTCTGCCAGCCGCACCGGGAGAAAATTCCCATTCCAGGCACAGCAAGGCAGCCCCATCCCAGCCCTGCCGCGCTTCGGCAGGAGACAAGGCAGCGGTGCGCTGCCCATCCTCTCTCCTGGCGGGGCTGACAGCGCTCTGCAGTGACAGCAGCACTTAGGAACCTGCAAAGGGAAAGGAAGAGCTCTTTCCATACGGCCTCGACACGGCCACGCCACGGAAACCGCAGGGAAACTGAGGCGGCGATTCCAGCGCCTGGGAGCGGCGGCCCCGGAGCGCCCGGCGGCGGCCACGTGCTGCCACCTGCGGGCAGCGCCGGGAATGATCGATCCCAACAGCGGGAATGACCGATCCCAGAGCCGGGAATGACCGATCCCAGAGCCGGGAATGACGATCCAACACCGATGACGATCCCAACACCGGGAATGACCGATCCCAACACCGGGAATGACCGATCCCAACACCGGGAATGACCGATCCTAAACACTCAGGGAATGACCGATCCCAACACCGGGAATGACCGATCCCAACACCGGGATGATGATCCCAAGGAATGACCGCTCCCAACACCGGGAATGACCGCTCCCAACACCGGGAATGACCGATCCCAACACCGGGAATGACGATCCTAACACGGGAATGACCGATCCCAACACCGGGAATGACCGATCCTAACACCGGGAATGACGCTCCCAACACCGGGAATGACCGCTCCCAACACCGGGAATGACCGCTCCCAACACGGAATGACCGCTCCAACACCGGGAATGACTGATCCCAACCGGAATGACCGATCCCAACACCGGGAATGACCGCTCCCAGCAACGGGAATGACCGATCCCAACACTGGGAATACCGATCCTAACACCGGGAATGACCGATCCTAACACCGGGAATGACCGATCCCGGATCCAGCACCGGGAATGCCCAGGGCCGGGAATGACCGATCCCGGATCCAGCACCGGGAATGCCCAGGGCCGGGAATGACCGCTCCGGGCCCAGCACTGCCCCTGAGCTCCGGCAGGAACACCAGAGCCAACTTCCAGTCTCGGTTCCTTCTTCTCCCCCCTTGGCAGTCCGGGATTCTTCCCAGGTCAATCCTTCCCAATGCCACAGTGCCGTTCGTTCCAGCTCCACACATCGCCTCCACAATGTCACCTCACATTTTAGCATCACCGAAGCTGCTCCTGTGTAGAGTCTGTTTTATTACAGAGCCTAAAGAATAAGGAAACGTATCCAAAGGCCTGGTTCTACTCTTTCTCTGCTTTTTATCTGCTGACTCGGTTCAAAACTATATTTTAATTACACATTAACTATTTAAAGCATAGACAATTTCAGCTTGCAGAGGAAACTCAGAATTCAAGTTTCCTCTTCTTTCCCAAATAACTGAATTATCTCAGAACGTTGTTACATAATGCTACAGAACACTCCAGTATTATCTGTTTCAGACATGAATAATTCCTGTGTATTTAACAACTCCTCCACAATTAGTAAATTAAAATATTTTAAATTTGGCATCTGTTCAGAGTATGTATTGCTAAAGGATATTAATACATATCTACTGGTCTAAAATATGTGAGTAATATAACGAAATTATCTTTGTAAAATATAAATCAGAATAGTGATGCAAATATTTGCATTTGCATAGTTATGCAAACTCTTAATCATGAAGAACAATCACTGCTGTTAAAAAGCATAAGGCCACTAGGAATGGCTCCTGAGGAGGTCAAAGCATTCTTTTCTTGATTTCCAAAATGACACATTTATAGCCTCTAACTACTGAAACAATAATTTGAAAGTTCAGAGACAAAAATACCTTTTATTATTACATTCACATTCCACTCTATGTAGTCTGATTTTTAGATGTCAGCACAGAATGAGTCAGCTTTGTTATTAACAATTCAAATGAACAATATATATTCAGCAAACTGATCAAGGAATTCAAGCAACTTCTAAAATTAATTTTAACAAAGCAATCTGCTGCTTAGAATTTATAACACAAAAGGAAACAAGCACAACAAGAATAAAGTTAACAATATTATTTAAGCAATTATTACCAACAAAAGTATTCTTAAGTCCTGTCACTGGTAAGAACAAATGAACTTACTGAAATTTCATGAGCATGAAAACAGACACAGAGCAATCAATATGAAACTTTATAAACACTGAAGTAACAGCTCAGTAATGGAAGGACAAAACCAAAGAGGAATTTCAATGAATTCAAGCCCCCTGATTTCTCAGGGTTTGCCAGAAAACCGAAGGAGGTTTCTGTTCCTCAAGAGGCAATTCCCGTTCATGAGCTCACTGAGGGGACTGATGAAGGTCTCAGAGAGGTCTCTGCAGCTGAACCCAAGGAGTTCTCCTAGAACAGGCATGAGACACGTTACCAGGCACAGGATAAAGATGTTATGTTAATAAACTAACTGGCAAAAACCTAAAGTTTCATTTTTAACAGCCCATTCAAAGCAAAACAGGTTAAAAGTTGCGGTTGCTGTGAGCTCACCTGGGTGCAGAGAACAGGAATTGTGCCCCTGCCCACATCAGCAGAACCAGCAACCACAGCCTGCCCAATGTGCAAACTCAAACCATCCCATGCTGGTCTAATTCCACACCACAACGAATTTAAACACAGATTTTAATCTTGAAATTGGGGTGAGGGTTTGGCATTTCAATTAAATTTAGTTGTTACATGACCTACTATTAATATTTGTTAGTTATGCTGGTTCTTATTTATAATGAAATGTAACATAAGAATAGCAGCATTAAAGATGAATATTTAAGAAGTATTTAATATTTCATGAGGTTTCCAAGTATTAATTATAAATGACAAAAAAAATGTGTGAACAGTGCATAAATGACAATGTGATCACTGTAATGAATCATAAAAATTAATAGTACTTACTATGATTCTAGTAATTATTAAGAGTTAAACCCAGTAGTTCTTATAACCCACGGAAAGTTAGAGAATTGTATTTGACAGTTAAATTTTTTCTGATTTTTAACAAACTTTCCTAAATAAAACCATTGTGCTTTACTAAAGAGCTAATTAAAATCAAAACTGTAGGTGTGGTTTGGACCTGGTGCTAAATGGAGGATCACAAACTCACATGGGAACCCTTGGAAGGCTGGTTAAAGGAGTTAAAGGGTTAAAGGATCCCACCTGCATTCCAAAAAGAGTCAGCTTCAGGTTTTATTCCCAGAATGTGGGGGTCCTACACAGTTCTCTGCCACCCTGCTGCTGCTTCATTTTTGTAATGCAGTTCTTTCTGCCCAGCTAACTGAGCTGAGAAAAACTCAAGACAAAAGATTCATTTCTAATTACCAGTAGTATGAGGCATAAAAATTGGTGTTTTCCCACCAAATTGTGTCATGCATTCTATAGCATCATGAATTCAATTAGAAACTAAAGTGTTTGCAGAAAGGAGATTTAATAAATGTACCTTGTACTAAAAAATCATTGCCTTTCAGCAAAGTATAAACACTGAAATTCAGGCAGCTCTCAGTGATACTGAGGGATGAATTTGCCTCACATCAGCCTGCAATTCTGTGTGTAAAGCTGGAAAAAAAACAAATGCAAGGGGAAACAACCCATCCATTTTTTAATAAATGACTCTGAAATTAGCTGCTCTCTCCCATTCTGTTATTACATGTATGTAATAAATGAAATGTATTACATACATGTAGTAACAGAATGGGAAAGGTGAAAGCTGCCTCTAACTTCCACACTTTGCAGTGGTATTTAGGTCACACAGTAGAAACTGCAGCAAGAAGAAACATGAGCACAGAAATGCTTCAACAGCTTCCATCCAGCTTCTTCTCCTCCTTTCTAACTGCAGGTAGTTCCACACTTTGAAGTGCTCAGTTACAAGTCCTGAGAACAAGACCAGTCTGTTTGTGCAGTATTTGTCCATCATGTTGAGGATCCATTTAAGGAGTTGCTTCTGTTCTGTGCTCCCTTGGAGTTGCTGTTTCTGTCCCATCTGAAACAGGAACAATCTCACTGGCACAATGTTCATTTTTCACAGTAGAGTCATCTTGGAATGATTTCAGGGTGACTTTGAAAAAAAAAAAAATTAAATAATTGGGATGATTAACCAGAAAGACAAGTAAATATTTCAATAAATTAAACAATTATGCAATTTACTTTAGTGGAGAAAATGCTGCCAATATGCAACTACAGCACATCTTTTATCTTGTACTTTACTTGGGGAATGAATATATCTTCTGTTGAATATTACATTACAAGTCATGTTACTGAGTTTGGTATTCTCATCAGAGGGAAACTAAGCATTTTTTAACTGGAAATTTAATTATCATAGGCATCCTTTTTATTTTTTTAATTATTAGCAATAGCAAATCACTGACAGCCCCAGTCTCACAAGTCATCATCTGCAAAGCCACACTGAGGACCCCACAAGTTGTACAAGAAGTGGACAGTGATCTATAAATACTTGAAAATGAATGTCAGTTTTGGGGAAAAACCTCTGGAACAGCACAGAAATTTTGAGGGTTTGTGTGAGTCAATTAATGAACTGAATATCTGCATGAACAACATCTGAAGATACATTATCATAGCTCTAGAAAATCAAGCTTTCAGATGAAGGTATTTACAAGATACCAAAAAGAAATTGTTTGCATGCAGGAAAACATTAATAAACAGCAAAATCTAATTACTGCAAAAACATAAACACTGCAGCTGTAACACTTCTCTCTAACCATACCATTACAGCCTCCCCAGTGAAAACAGAAGTGCCAATGCTAATGTAAACTCAGCTGCTGATATATATTCATTAGATCAGAAAAGCTCCAACATTTCTTCTTCTCACCACATCAAGTTTTCTCAGTGCAGATACAATCTGAGACACCAAAAGGTGAAGTTTAGGGGCAGCCAGGCCCAAGGTGTATCTCCATTGTTGTCTCTTACTCCACAAAAATCATCTGAAAGCATTGCTAAAAAGGGAGTTTGGGAACTGGACTGCAGGAGAGGGAACAGACCTGGTACCAGTGCAGCGACCCAACTCACAGGACAGAATTTGTGACACACAATAAAGCCTGTTCTGAAGTATTCTTCCATTATTAGCTTCACTGTGAAACAGTAATTAAGCAGCAGGGAAGATTCACTGCCTTAGCCTTTTAGTCTTGATTCTAATTTACATGATTAAATTCTAACTTAGTCACTGATTACCTTCTGGCTTAGCGCGCTTTGGGTTCTCATGGATTTTATTTTTGCCTTTGCTTCCTTTTCTGGGTGTAGCAGTTTTTGCCCTCACCAATCCACAATTTTCAGCATGCTTACACATACTACTCTGTTAGCATAATGAAGAACAAATACATCAATCAAATATTAATCTATGTAAGCAATTTAACACACACAAAGCAAATATGGTTCTGACAGACAAATTCTGGAACACTAAGTGGAAGACTGACTTAGTTAACAACTTCCATAAAACTCCTGAAGATTTTCCAGAATATATATTAAAATTCTGCTTTAAAAGAACATTGCCATTTGGTGGGTATAAAATAAAATCTATCATTTTCTGGTTCCTGGATAAGCAATAAAGCTTTACATGTAAAATCTGTATGTGGAAAAAGGGTCACATTTACTTTAAAGAGTGCACAGTTAACCCAAAATGAGAATATGTTCTCATTGCATATGGTTTTGAAGTGAATAATAATTTCTTACTTTCCTTGCTAAACAGCTCCTAGCTATCCTAAAAGTACTCTTAAAAATAAATTTTTCCGTTCACACTGAGTTTATTCTGCATCACTGCTGAAAATCATATTTAAGGCTCAAATACTACATTTTGTTATCACAACATCCCTGCAAGTGATTCCTCTTACTTTATACTTCTAAGCAATCCATGTACAAAAGACTTACCAAGAAGATGAATCTATCTTTCCAGCATTCCAATTTCACTGTTTATTTGTGAAGGATTTACCCTGGAAATAAGCACCACTACACTATTTTACTTGGACTGCAGTCCCAAAAGCTTTTATTTTCTTAAGGCAAACATAACCCCAAAGCCAACTGTGCCTTGCAACAGAATTAAGCAGCCAGAATGAAGCAGTGTTTTCCCAGGGAGCTGAAATACCTGGTTACATGTGCAGCTGCACTGTACACTTCTGAACCTTTCCTCATTCCTGTGAGTCTTCCTGTGCTGCCTCACAGTCCCTGCACTTCACTGCCTCTTCCATGTAGGAATGCAGATTCCTCAGGTGCACACCTGCACGGGCATTCCAAACAACTCGTTTTAAAGGCAAGGTTTTTGTTTGCCCGGTTTTGAACAAGAGTTGGGCTGTGTATAGCCCTGAGTAATGTAATTCTCGTAGAGGAAAACACAAAAGAACTTCCCGTGCTCTCTGCAGCAGGGGTAAAACAGACAAATTAGTTTAGGATTAAACAAAAGCTGCAGCAAGATGTTGTAACTTCCCAACTAAATCAAGCAGTTATAAGGCTGAATCTTACTGATTTCAGTGGAAATCGTTTAACAAATCAAATATTTCTAAAAATGAGTTTTCATACAGCACTTTCATGAGCACTTTCATGTATTTCTGCAAACTTGAAATTCTCTATAGGTTTTGTTGTTACTGGTCAGCTCTATTGCTGCCTACACTTCTGAAAAAACAGAAGGTCACAGTGCCACAGGTATCAAGCAAATAAAAAAAAAAAAAAAGAAAAAGTTAAATATTTGCTGCCTTGCATTTTAAACAAATTAAAACATCAACCACAAGATGTCACCACATCTCCTTGCAGAAGGAACTTACCTGTAAAACTACAAACACATTTTATTTAAAATATTCTGTGATGATATTAAGTCAGCTATAACATATTTGGTGAAGTTTTGTGAAAATTAAGAGATTTCACCTCTACTTATCTCTCCATTTCATTTTCAGTGTTTTCCTTTAAACTCACCCAAATCACTTTTTTTGGGAAAGGAAAGTGTAATACTTAAAGTGGACATTGGTGTTTTGGCACATTTTCTCCATGCTTCTCTAAAATATGGATTTTCATGGTACCACTTCGAGTGAATCTGGCTTGGCAAATGTAACATTCATAACGTTTTTCACCTATTAAAAAGAAATTAAAATAACATATGCTCTGAAACTCTACTTATTTGATATAAACTCAAATTCCCACAGAATTCAACCTCCATGTTCTAACAGCAACAGTTTTCAGACCAAACCAAAGTTAATATTAGTTGACAGTGCACAGAAGTACAAACAAGTCTCCAGAAGCTTACATAACTGATTGCAACACAAAATCTTGGCTTTTTGAGTCCACAAGTCAAACTGCTGAAGCATAAAGCCATACATATAATTCTTAACTAGGAATCAGGAATGAGTCTAATTATCATCTATTCTTCCTTGAATAAATACTCTATGCACAAAAATGCAGAATTATCTTCAAATATGCAACAAGAGAAAGTCAACAGCAGTAAAACATGTTTATAAGAGTGACACACCACCAGCTATTGATAATGGTGGGAAGGGAAATTAGGAATTATTTTCTTGCCTTTCTTCCCCAAAAAGCCACATCAGGTGTGACTATCACTAAAAATTACATCAACACTGGCAGCTGGCACAGCTTTGAACCAGCTCCAGACTGGTTCTGTGGAAGAAGTCCTTGCCAGTAGTGGGTAACACTCCTGAACACTTCCACTTGGACTCTTGTGGTTGACTCTTATAAAAAATAATTCAGTTTAATTGCACCAAACTGTCTCAAGATATGAACCAATGCATGACAAGTGGGGATATTTGGAAAATTTGATTCAAACCACGCTGTCACACTCTGATTCACCCTAAAACATTCATCAGAGCACAAATTACATATCATAATTGAGCCAAGTTAAACCCTGAAGTACAAGATTGATACCCACTGCCCCTGAGATGACTTGCATGTTGCAGAGCTATGACAGGAACACATGCTTTCAATATTAAAGCAATTTAATTCTTTGTTGACCAAATCAGTTGCTGGCAATCTTGGGTCACAACAATATCCATGTTCTGAACAAATATTTAAAAATCTCTCATAGATACCTTTCCATATAAAATCAACTAATTGAAAAACGAAAGTGACAACTTGACCCACAGATAATGAAATATTTTTCTAATATAAAAGAAGTTTAGGAGGATCAGCAAGGCTAACCACTAGCACTGCTGAACTTCCAACTGCCAAATCGAGAACACTGAAAGAGAAAAACGTTTTTACTCCAAATCACGAATACAAAAAAGGCTCATTTTGAGGCTGAAACAAGACCACTCTAACCCTCTGAATATGAAAGAGCTGAGGCCCTGGACTTGATCCTTGCCCCAGAACCCTACCTGTGGGAGTTAGCATGTGCCTTTGCAGTTTGTAGGCATCTTTGCTTGCACAGCTGCACAGGTGGCAGGGGTAGGGCTGCTTGCCCGTGTGTGAGCCAAAGTGGTGTCACATCTTGCTGGCCTCAGACAAAAAGGAGAGATTTTCTAAAGCAACAGCCACACCAGACATCGATTTAATTAAAATAGAAGCAATTTTACATACCACACCTACTGCAATTTAAAACATTGCATTAATCCCAGAATTAGAACGCTCACGTTCCTGTGTTTCCCTGCACAATCAGCCTGTTGTGGTTTTAGGGCACTTCTGCACTTTTCCCCCATAATATTTTACTTCCATGTTTAGTGTGCACATTAGCAAAATGGGAAATTTTATTATAAGAACAAAAAAGCTAAAATTTTTAAAAGAGGTTACCTACTACTGTCAGGCTACTTGGATATACCAAACATAAAATTCTTTGAAAACACTCAGGAAAATAAATGAAAGATCAAGCTCATTATCCAGAGTCTATTCACCTTCAAGTCCCAATGAAGCACCTTAGTTACAAGGTTTAATTCAGTTCTACTTTTTTTCTGATATGTTCTACATAAATATTTTGATTAGGAGTTATCAAATGTTCAGTTCCTCCATTTATAAACACAATTAATGAATTCACTGCTAGATTCTTTCAAATCTACACCACTAGTCACTTAAATAAAATTAAACATGACTGCCAACCTTTGCTACACAAAAGTCAAATAATTTGCATGGCAGTTCTGGAGAGCTCCTTCAGCTTTCCTCATTCAGGTGAAGCTTACAGGAATGAGGGTTCTGTAACAGCAGTGAATGCTGAATAGCTCCTTATTGAAATGAGGGAAAGAATAGGATAATTCAGTAGCAGCTGTCAGGACTTTTAAAGATGCAAGCTATCAAAAATCTAATTATTAAGATAAGGTGCACGGAATAAAGTTCAGCCTTGCTTACAGCTTTAGATCTGGACACAGCACAAATTCAGATATTGAGCATCCACTAAATTGTGACAGTTATTCAACCACAGGTGCCTTTCTGAAAGCCTGTGCACCCAATTCAATTGCAAGTTCCAAGTGCACCCTTAATTAGACTCTAAGGTATTTTGTTCTTGATGAAGAAAATTCTAGTCCTGGAAAAAACCCCAAACATCATCAAGCATATAAACACAACACATGAACTTCGTTTTAGACATTTGCTAGTACAGTCCTACAGTACATGGAACATAGTGTAAATGTGGACCAAGAATGCTTTTGTAGGGCCAAAATCACACAAACACATTGTCTAGCAGCAATTTTACCATAACAAAAGAGAAAAAGCTCTTAAAATGCAACTAGTTAAACCCCCCCTAAATAATTGTATCAATATTAATTTGGAGTAACACATTTGCAAATACTACATGGACAAAGTAAGGGTTCCAGGAATTCAGGTTATTTGTTCCTGCTTTGCAGGATGATGGGGATGAAAAGATGTGCATACAAATGAAATGAAATGAAATGAAATGAAATGCACCACGAAGTTGTGGTCATCAGCCACTTTGCAGTAACACTGCAGCAACATAACAGAAAAACACAATCCATCAGGGTGTCTGAGGCCAGCAGCAGAGCCTGGACTTCCCACAGTTAAAAATCTGGGCAAAAATTGTATGTACATTAAAATCCTGACACGTGAAAACCTTCACACCCTCCCAAAAGATTCAGTAAGGCTGTACTCACTTCTACACTGGAGTATTCACATATTGTGCACTTGAAAATCTTCTCCAAAGTGTGTTTGTACCTCCTGTGTGTGAAAGCTCCCCTCAGGTCATAAAGGCTGTGTCACACTCACTGCATTTATGGGGTTTGTTCCCTGCAACCATACATCAGGAAATGTGATTTGTCTGCCTTAAATCAACGGGCAGAATTTTTTAGTGGAACCTTTTCTGATATTTTGATTTTTTTACATACAATAAATCATAGAGTGATTTGGGTTGGAAGGGACCTTAAAGCTCATTTTGTTCCACCCCCTGCCATGGGCAGGGATATCTTTCACTACCCCAGGTTGCTCCAAGCCCTGGTCAGCCTGGCCTTGGACACTTCCAGGGATCCAGGGGCAGCCACAGCTTCTCTGGGCAACCTGTGCCAGTGCCTCACCATCTTCCCAGTAAATAATTTTTTCCATACATATGCACACAATAAATTTATTATAAACACAATTTATCACTTTACTTCATGTGTTTATATAGCAAAATGAAAACATCACAGAAAATTCTATTCTGCATGTGGCAATGAAGCACAGCTGAAGTCACTGTTCAGCTGACAAGAATTGTTAGAGTGGTACTTAACAAAATAAACAAACACACACACACAGAGCTCCTAACTACAGACCATGTCTTTTCAGTGTGGGAACACCACAGAAAATCAGAGGAAATTCTGAGCATAAAATGATCACAGAACACAGCTCTAAGGCAAAGCCTCTTGCCTGTTAGCTCAGTTTTGAAGACAGTGTGTAACATGAAGTATTTTCCAGCCTGGGTACCTGTGTGTGTGTTCACAGGGCTGTGCAGCAGAGCTGCTGTCCAGAAGGCCTTGGGGCACAGGTGACACACGTGATGTTTCCAATCTGAATGTGTTTTCAAATGATGCCTAAGACTCGATAGCTCAGCTGAGGTGAAAGTGCAGAAAAAACAGTTGAAACGTTCTTTTGCTCCTGTTGGAACAAAGACACATTTACACAGTACGGTGCCACAAAAGAGCTATTTAACTTTTTCAAAAAACAGTACCGATTTCTAAAGAGTCCCTCTAGTCTGGGTAAAACTACTTCAAACTTCTACAACAAAGGATTCATTAAGACTTAAGTGATTTGCCCCTATAATTGTGTTATTTGTTAGTGATACAGTTTAGAATTTAATCCCAGTAACTCCTACCCTTGCTCTTACCTGCAAGACACGATGAGACTTCCTCTCTCAATACCATCATTAAGACTTAACCTGTGCAACAGATTTCTTGATAACAATTGTAATTAACACTAAGTAAGTTTATGCAAAGATTTGGAAATGGCAGGTTACGCTATTCCCAGCTTTCTGGTGCTCCTGAATCTGTAAAGTGCATACAAAAAAAAAATCACAATGTAAAAGCCTCTTTAAAGTTATTGTTGAATTTGAGGGGAAAAAAATCAGGTTTTTTGAGAAATCATAAAATGAAGTTCGGGGCACAAGAGGAAAGAATTTCTTTTGAGAGTAACAAGTTAAGATTAAATGTGCAACACTTTCAGTTATGAAGAAGATTTGAAACTGTGAAATGGCAAATACGTCATGTTTGAAGAGTCTTTCCAGAACAGTTGTCTCAGTTCCCAAGTGTGCTCTCTGTAATGATTTTCATGCTGAGACCAAAATGCATTTTATACAATGCTTTATAGCACACAGAGATGTGCAGATAACACATCACTTTAGTAACAGCAAACAAAACCACTTTATTGTCATTTATTCATTGTGGATTCATGCCCACACAAAGGAACATTGTTAGCTTTGTTAAAACTGCTCCAATGTGCTTCCTATAAAGGCTGTAACTGAAACAGGGGACATTAACAATTTATTCACAATAACGGTATCCATAGAGAACCTCAGCCAAGATACCTTCACTTCCAGATACAACACACACATTTACAGACTCAACATCATTGATGTCATCCAATTTTTACAGTACACACACAGTTTCTAGGGAAACAGATGCTTATCTGTTCTCTTCTGAGTCAGTCCTTAATTTCTGTAACATACTTTCAGGTTTCTAACATTTTAAATCAGCCATTTTCTCTTACTCTTATTTAGGTTCCGGGAAAGGCTTTGCTGCCAGTTATTGATTGATAATTGCCCACCACCCTCTGCTGGAAACGTGGAACCACTCGAAGCTCAACCATAAACCCTCAGACAAGCACATTTTGAAGCTGAATGAGTGAATCAAGACACTAAATAAATTACTAGGTTTATTCAAAGGCACTTATACAATATTAACTTTGAAATCTCCCTGGAGGTTTCAAATACCACACACTGTTCAAAAGACCATTAATTTCTAAATGCCATGCAAAATGTCTCTCCTGAACACAAGGCAGATGACATCAGCCTGAACAAGATCTTTCAGCACTTAGGGCTGAAGGTATCATTTCTGCTTCCAAATTTCCACAGAACGTTAAGACTTAACCTAACCTAAACTTAACAATTACCACTGCGAGGATTTAATGTACAACTTCAACCTCGGTCCAAAATGATACTTAACATGCCTTATCTAAAAATCAACTACAAAAATTAACTGTTTACCTTTTTCCTGATGTGGAGCATGAGCCTCAAATTTTAGATTCTTGAGGCTTCTTGCAACTGTTTGTTCTGATGCAGTTGGATATTCCTGCTCTTTACTTTCATTGAGTAAGTCTGACAAATCATCACCCCCTTTGCAGCTCTGACTCTTTGTTTCCCCAACAGTGGAAAAAATTTCCTTTCCTTCCTCCTCTTCAGATGGGCTCAGTTGCTGGATGTTATTTTCAAATGCAATGGCATCATTATCTCTGTCAATCTATTTCAAAAAAGAATATGTTTTACAACTTTCTCAATTAAAGGCAGTCGCTAGTGGCAAATCAACTGAGCAGTCAACAAAATGCAAGCCAACAATTCATTCTGATTTTCTGTCTTACATGTGATGGACAAAACTGCAACAAAAAATTTGCATTTAGCACATAGCAGCCTAACTGGTAAGTTACAATTAAGAAAGAATAATTACTAAAATTATGCCCTCCCTCTTCAAAATTTTATATAAAATTTTAGAGCATCATTTTGAGATTGCAGCACTGAGAACACAGAAACACGTATCTTTATGTTTTAAAGAAAAGATTTAAAATTTCATTTCAGTATGTTTACCTTTTAAAAGAAAATGAGAAGTATGCTCTGTTTTTTAACATATTTAGGACTTCTGCAGGCTAATTGCAATGCCTTCTTTGTCATATAGCAATTAACCAGGTTGTGATACTTCTTGTATTAGCTAGACTCAAATATGGCAATATGACCTACCTCAGAAATTATCTAGTCACGCATGAATTTTATATGACAAAATAAGCATTTTACTGCAAAACCAATATAATGCCTAGCACAGAACAAAACAGCAGTGTTTGCATGTCCTTTTTAATAAAATTCATTTCAAATGGGACTCTATTACATACCCAGCTTTAATGATGACTGCAGGATTGAACTAATTGAATTAAGGAGAAAAAGGAAAATTCTGTAATGCCACTTAAGAGATGGAGGCTATCAAACCATATAGTACCAAACTGGTGAACTAAATTAAAAACTTGTCTGAATTTCACCAGTTAAATATCATCTCAGTATCATCCTGATAATCTGAGTCTCTTCCAACTCAGAATATTGTCTGAATCTAGGAAGTCTAAACTTCTAGTTTGTCCTTTTCAAAAATGAGATGAAATTATAAAAAGATGTACAGGAGAATAGACACTAAAGCCCAATAAATTTGAATAAATAATTCTAAGGCTTAAGCCAGAACCAAATCGGTGTGATAGGAGAAGCTAACAGGGAACAACGCATCTCTAATTTCACTTTACCCAGAACTTGGTACCTCCATCAAGAGTGTGTCTGATGCTTTCGGCACTCTTTTCTTGCCCTTCTTCTTGCAAAACATGGATCTGCGCCATGCCCAAGTCACAGAACACGCCGATGCTGTCCCGCGGGGCCAGGGCCATGCCCGGGCTCGCAGCGCAGCGCGGCCGCTCAGCCCGCGGCTCCCGGCAGGGCTGCTGCCTTCATAAACACACCGGGCAGGCCCGGAGATATCCACCCTGCTCTGGAGACGGGACAGTGCACGGAACTCTGCCTTCACACACCGGGCAGGCCCGGGTTATCCACTCTGATCTGGAGACGGGACAGTGCACGGAACTCTGCCTTCACACACCGGGCAGGCCCGGGTTATCCACCCTGCTCTGGAGATGGGACCGGGCACGGAACTCTGCCTTCACACACCGGGCAGGCCCGGGTTATCCACTCTGATCTGGGGATGGGACCGGGCAGGCCCGGGTTATCCACCCTGCTCTGGAGACGGGACAGTGCACGGAACTCTGCCTTCACACACCGGGCAGGCCCGGGTAATCCACCCTGATCTGGAGACGGGACAGTGCACGGAACTCTGCCTTCACACACCGGGCAGGCCCGGGTAATCCACCCTGATCTGGAGACGGGACAGTGCACGGAACTCTGCCTTCACACACCGGGCAGGCCCGGGTTATCCACCCTGCTCTGGAGATGGGACCGGGCACGGAACTCTGCCTTCACACACCGGGCAGGCCCGGGTTATCCACCCCGCTCTGGGGACCGGGCCCGTCGGCACTGCTCTCGCCAGCTCTGCCCCTCTCCTCCGCTCGGCTCAGCCTGGCCTCGCCCCCCTTGGTCCTGCTGCAGCCCCGAGGCCCCGCACGCTGCTGAGCGCTGCTGTGCGGGGTTAAACACGAGGGCAAACCCGCCCCGGCCCTGCCTTAGCCCCGCTCGCCCGGGACTCCCAAGGCCGCTCACGGCCACTCCAGGCGGTTCCCCCGGGCTGTTGGGCCGGGGCCATTGTGCCCGGGCTGCCCCTCGAGAGCAGGCGGCAGGGAAGGGGCTCAGTGCCTGCCGTGCACCTCGGCACAGCCTGCACCCCCTCCCTGTGCCCCGGCAGCGCTGGAGGGGGAGCCCACTCGTGGGTAGCAGCTTTCGGGGAACAGCTGCTTCTCCCCTCTTAATTCCCCACCAAACACAAAGCCCCAAACCCACGGAAGGTTCCCTCCCAATGCACCGGGTGCCCAGTGCTTCTTTGGTCCCTGAGTCCTGTCAGAGCAGCTCCTCTGAGCGAAGACGACGATCTCTCGGCCTTAATTGTAGGCTCTTGACCTTCTGCTCCCACTCGGCTGCAGACCACGGGGCTGAGCTCAGTTGGTTTCTCCACTTGGGAAAGATCTGAAGCACTTCCCCATGTCTGTGGCAGAAAGCCTCCAGCCGGGAGCCCTGTGCTGGAGTGCCGCTGAAGGGCCGCCTGCCGCTGCCGCCGCAGAAGTGCTGTACAAAATTGGCTCAAGTGGCTTTGCAGAGGCAGTGGAGCGATGTACGAGCATCATTACACTGTACCCTGGGCCAGGATTGGTTATTGAGTGAGAACAAGTTGAAAGACTTCTCCAAAGGCATTGTGACAATGTCTTTGAGGTAAACTTGCACAGTTTGAGTGACTTAACATTTAATCTTGTGTACCCTTCTAGACTAGTAATTTCCAGCCATCAAGCATTTTATGAAACCCACTTGCTTTGAATACTCTATTATATGCCAGTGCAGAGGATAGATTTGGAGCTTTACCTCTAAATATTAGCTCGGTGCATTGCAGGGTACAGTACATTGCACAATGTGGTCCAGATCCTGTTAAACTGAATTACCAAACACTAATCAAAGCCCCAAACCAAGTGGTGGCTTTCCTTGTCTGTGGAAGTAACCCAGCACAACTGGCATTTGTGAAATATCTGTAGCACAGACAGCAGAGCCCCCACCACTGGCCTTTGAGCAGTACCCTCAGGTGAGGTGGGGTTATGGAACCTCATCCTCAGAGACATCAACTGAAAATCCCATAAACACCCTTGACAACAAGCACTCCCATCCATAGTTCTGCAAAATCTTAAATGCAAAGATAATAGAACATATTTATATTTAACAACTGCAAGTTAGTCGTAACTATTCTACTGTTTGGAATCAACACAAATCCAAAACAATTATTTAAGGCTGAATATCTATTCCAGCAATTTAGTGCTGATATTTTGGTTAGACACCACATTATTCATCATCCACAAATCCACAGGCTCTCAAAACTAAAGAACAGGATGCAGAGTATACAATATATTCACATAATTAGGCTGCCAGTAACTGTGGCCAGAGATTTTACTTCTTACACATTTCTAAATCTTTTTAAGTTGCTCTATATACTGTGCAATTATGATAGTTGAAGGGCACTGTAGAAAAAAAGTTGTTACAATAATACACCATCCTTTAGGCTATTTTAATGAGATTTTCTGCACTTCAGCAGTCATCAGCTTCTAAGAGCTGTCCTGCCTTGCACTTCTGCATTATTAATACCAGCACCATCCATGCAGCTACAGCAAAGGTCTGCCATTATTTCCATTATTAACCGATATTTCCAAGGATTTTTAGCTCAAACGCAGAACAGCCCTTCAGTTCATTTTTTGGCTGAATTTAAAGGAACCACTTGGATCAGCAATGTACGAATTCAAGCAGTTTCTGAGTAGGTTTTGACACACTAGAGGTTAACAGCTCCATAATGGCCATTATGGTGTGTTGTGTGTACAGTCTCCAGTTACTGCTGCTGCTGCATTGTCTATCTCTAGCTGCAATCAAGCTTCTACCCACTCCTCTGGGAGTCTGGTTCTTTCTAACACATCAACAGCCTGCATGAAAAGTCTATCACGAAAAGAATTGAGAGCCGTTTTATATTTTAAGTCATAATTATACTTTGGGGGGTAAACGTTCAAAATGAATTATTGTTTGTTAGGAGTGTTTCATAAGGAGCATAAGGAATTTAATGTGGGCACATTTTCTTGTGCTAAAGTAATGTTACATAAAGAAACAAAATTCAGCCACAAAATTACAGATAAATTGCTGATAAGAATCTACCAGTGCATGAAAGTGAATACACGGACAAGTAAAATCCTCAATCAGCAGAGGAAATTTCCTTGGCTGCACTAAGGAAACACAGCAAATTTTGTTCTGATCTGTGGTATTCCACCGAAGTATAAATAGTGCAGCTGATTTTTTTAAGAAGTAAAATACTGGGTTATCTGTTCAGGTTGTCAGACTTAAATCTTATAATATTATTTAAGATGTTTAATGTGTGTTAGGTAGAGCTGACTTTTTAAAAAGCTCCATTATCATACACATAAAGCATATTTGACCTTGAATGTAGTTCAAGGTTAGCTTCCCTTACTGTGTTTTAGAAACTCGCTTTGGATTTTTTAGGGGCTGTTTATCCATCCTCTCTGGTGATGCTTTGCACCTCCATCACAGGTTCTAAACTGCAGTCCTCTGATGCCAATGGAAGGATTGCCATCAACTTAACAGGGCTTGGAATTAGGCCCAGAATAGATAACTACGTGAAGCAATGACAGTGGGATTTATTTACACATTTTTGACCTGTCCACAAACTGTAAGTAAATCAGAAATGCTGCAGTGCACTTGAAAGAGAAAAATAAAAAATAAAGAGACCAAAGCATAAAACCCTAAAACAAATAGGTTCAAGTTTAACCTCCAATGCTCGTAATTGTTTCATTTATGACACTCTGCCTTGTCGTTGAAACCTCCAATCTTCTCCAGAACATGACTCCTGTTAGTCTAGGAGAAAACCCAGTCTTTGTTGTGACTTATTTTGACAGCTTTAATATCATTTTCCACCTGGCATCTGGAAAGTTTTCCATTTTCACTTTCTACCAATGTCTCACTTTTGTTTCCAAGTATGTGTCGCGTTCACGCCGCACCTGTCAGCGGCGTGTGTGCCTCAGCACCGGGCTGCAAACACGCACGCCTTCCCTCTGCTCCTTCCCCAGGGACAATCACTACCTTCAGCACCTCTTTTGCAGTGAGATATTGCCCCTCTTAATAATGACAGCACCAGATAACCTTCTTCACACCATCACCTGCTTCAGAGAAAGCGGAGATACTTTTACAATCTTCTAATTCATCTGCCTCCTTTAAACGTTGCTCAGGTCTTGAAGCTGTCACTAAATGGTTGAAGTCTTTCTGCTGTATTTTCTGGTGCTCCTTGTTCCTTTGGTGTCCCACTTTCACAAATATGGAGCATTTCTTCAGAGACCACCAAAACCCTTAATTAAGAAAAAAAAAACACGTCAGCTAATGAGTGAGATAAAAAGTCATGTTCTTTTTGATGCTGTTCTAAGAAAACTGAATCTTGAGATTCAGAATTAAGTCAGTGCTTCAGTACTGGCCTGGAATATTCTCAGGAGACAATATACAGTTTGATCACTTGGAAAGAAGAATGTTATTAATTTTTTTTTCCCCCAGACCTCTGGTTCAGAGATGGAAGCTACAGCTGATTTTAGCAGATATCAGCTAGGATTCAGATCTGACTGGGATTTCTTGCCTTCACCAAAGAAAACAATTCTCTGCACCCTATTGCTACAGTCAAATAAAATATAGTCAGACCTCAGACTCAGAAACATCAGAACATACAGTCCTACTTGTTTCCTTGCTGAATCCCCAAAGCAGAGAGAGGATGGGAGCCCAGCAAAGCAAAGCCAGATGGAAATCATGCTGGAGGGTATTGATTGACTAGTGTCTAGGCAGGCTATAAATTACCACTTCTCATGCAAAGAGGAGGATGAGCAGAGCTGCAGAGCTGTCTCAGGGCACAGTGCTGGGACTGTGCTGTTCATGCAGGATCAGCTAAATTCGGGTTGTGCCTAAGGCACAGGGAAAGCCAGGCTTTGCTCTCTCTCTCTCCAATGCTCATCTTGACTTTGAGGACACAAATTGTCTCTTTAAATACGAGTGATTCTTGCAGCAGAACAAAAGCAACTCCTATTAAGTTAAAAGACTTCATGCTTTCAAGTATTGTCTATGCTCTTAAAATTCTGCTTCATACTGTAAATGATTATAATTATATAGCATGACAAAACCCCTATTCTAATAGTGTACAGATGTGGGATATAGAAAAGGGGAAGTATTTAGCATAAGCTTATTGGAGCTGAAAGTACCAGGGGTGATTGATTGCTTAGACAAAAGTCGGGGAAGTGGTCTAAGAATTATTAACCATAATTGCAATTTTTCTATTAACTGTTTCATCTAACATTAAGATATATTTAGAAACAATCCTGCCATCCACTAATACACAATTTGCTGCTTGTGGCAGACAGCAGAGCTGCGTGCCTGGGTCTGTTTGGAAGAAGGATGTTTATTGGGAAGCATATCACTTCTTCCATTTCAAAAGACATTAGTGTGGTTATATAGTTAACTACACCTCAGTGACTTCCACTGTTTTTACAGAATACTCTTTAATCCTACAGATAGCAAAGGAAGTTTTTAATACAACTCCCTTTAGTTAGCTATTACAGGTCTCTGCTGCTGTTTGTGCAAGGGTGGAAGAGTTAAAAGTTTAAAAGGCAGAAAGTTTTCCTCTTGTTTTGACTAAACTGGGGGAAACGTGCTGGAGCTGTGCAGAATTTGATTGCCAAACACAGAGAGAAGATACACAGTGAGAAAAGATAGTAAAGGTTTAACCCAGCTGATGTAAGAAACAAACTCCAAGGATGCCCATGTTTCCTTCTTTTATCACATTGTTAATCTTTAATCAGAAAAACAGTTCTGAGAACAGCTCTTTGTGCACAGCTGAGCAGACACCAAAACTTGGAAGTTAATAGGATCACCAAAGAATGAGACTATTAAATGATTGTCCTAATAAATCCGTGAGTAAGATGTACAAACCCAGAGGAGTTCAAATTCTGCTTCCACGTGGATGTGCAGCAAGTACACGTTAAACCTTGCAAAATCAGCAGTAAGGAGGTGGTGGGTGGGTTCAGAAGAGCAGTGGGTTCCTGTGCACTTTTTTTCCCAGCTCAGATAACAAATCCTCTTGGGCGCTAAACTTTCTGAGGAGTTCAAATCAACTTCTTAATTCAAAAATCTAAAGAAATCAAGAAAATTTAAGGGAATATTTAACAACTTGTATATTAGTGTCACTTCACTGTACAGCAGGTGGTGTAGTCCATAATATTTATCAGAAGAAATACCTTAAATATCAGTTTTCTGCACTGCTACAATGTTGATCCATCATTAAAGTCCACAAGCAGATAATCCCAGGCCTCTCCATCAGGAACTGGTATTGGAAATAGGGTATAGCAGGCTTAGTTGTACATATTTTCTGCTCCTGTAAGAAGAAACAAAGTCAATCTTAAAGTCCTTGTGATCCTAAACATCAAGATGAGGCAGTGTCTAGAAAGCAGATGAGAATGCCTGGGTGACACGTTTTATGAATCACAGTTCTTAATCCTTTCAGAGTTGCCTCTACAACCTGAAAGTCTCTTGATCTGTCATTCATACCCATCTTTTGTTTGAGATCTACTGGGCAGAGCACATTTATGCTTCAGCCAAGATAAAAAGGTACTTAGTGCTATTTAGAGCAAATACCTGAACTCTACAAGCTTAGCAAGTGTGTGGGGTTTTTTATTTTATTTGCAGAGTGCAAGTTGGTTGTTCATTTGTAAAAAGTGGTTTAAGCACACACATAAGAAGCTTCTCTTTACATAAACAGTATTCATATGCATACATATCATCCTGAATCAGTAAATTTGGAGACAGTTACAGATGGTCAGTTGAAGATGCACGTATAGCAGTCAGAATTCTGTCTTCCTAAAAGCATAAGAAAAAAAAGCAGGATTTCCAGGGTCCAGTTGAACTCCTGATCTCTTTACTGAGTGTTGTTTGTAGAAATAATTGTAGTTGTGCATTTGTCTGGTAGGAACCATTTATACTCACCAAACTAAAGTGCCTTTACTTTGAAAAAATCCCACTGTGGTCCACTGAAGTTGCCTTGTTCCTGTTAGAATGGTGCTAAGCAGAAGTGTACAGTATATAGGATTTCACCTGACCTGTTAACACTTACATAAGAGTTTTCCAGTAAACAGAGGATTCGTTACAGGGATTATTGGTTTTTGTGCAATGTTGATTTTCCTCCAGCTGCCAGGTTCAAGAACCAAAAGGTATGTAGTGCTTGACATAGGCACGTTTGCCTCTGACCTTTAGATGTAGCTTGGCTTTCATTTCTGCATAATCAGCTTTTCTATCCTGTTGTTTGGCTTTTAGTGCTATAAAATGCTTGAAATATTAATCAAAGTTGTTTTCCTGGGGAAAAAGTATAGAACAAATCTCACTTGAAACAGAAAACAGGGTTCAGCCCAAGTTGCTGCTTTTGTGTTGCTATTGAAGGAGAAAACAGTTTGTATGTAAGTAAATGCTTTTCATTTCAAGTAAGAACTTACTGTTTGCATTACAGTAACCTAGATAGTACCCATCAGGCACTGTCTGTAGCACAGACAAAAGTGAGAAGAGATAATAATCATGTCTGATTAGGGTTTAAGCTCCTGTATTTGAGAACTATCAACCAAACTAGGAGAATTCATAAGGACAGTGAGAAATTGGCATTATCACCTCCCAACCCCTTTCCTAGATGATAAAGGCTTGGGGATGTAGCTGCATGACCAAAGTCAAATGGGAAATCCAAAGCAAAGGAAGAAACAAAACCTAAACCTTCGGAATCTGCCCCACTCTTACTGGTTAAATCCATCCTTCTTCAAAGGAGCTGGCTTAAGAAGGACAGACAGAACTGTGACCAGTGGGTCAGCCTGCGTGTAACAAGGGACTGAAATGTTGAGAGAGGACAAAGAACATGGGAGGATTTAAAGAAAAAAGAAAAAGCCCATTGAGTAGAGCTGGGTAACCCTGAAAGGTTACCAGCACAGTGCTGCTAAAGGCAAAGCATCACCAAGAAACAAGGAATGGCGTGCAAGAGGAAGAAGCAAGGGGAGCCAGCATTGTCTCATCCTGGAAAAAATAAACAAATTTAGAATATAAAAGGGTGCTTCAGTGTCATTTCTTTATGCCCGAGGATGTGAGGTCTCTGTAAAAGGGCACAGTTAGCAGAACACTTGTCATCCACAGGAAAGCAGAAACTCTTGAACAAGAGGTGCTTGAACTCCTGTGCAAGGATTTGTCTGTCCCCTACCCCAGTAGGAAGCAGGAAGTCCTTGACAGCTGCAAACACTGTGGTAAAGAGATTTCACTCCAGCAAGGGTTACCATTTTTATTTGCAAACTGGGTTTGGACCCACGTGGGCTTTGTGTGACAAGAGAGCAGATGCTGAAAGGTAAAGGGAAACACAAACCTTTTGCTGACTGTTTTTCACTCTGGCTAGTATGGTTTGTCCCCTTCTTTCCTGGCTGTGCTTCTGCTGTTCATCCAGCAAAAAAACCCTGCAGTAACCATGCAAAAATCATAATTCTGTCATGGCTAGGGAAAGTCAATCAAAGTGTTGGTGGGCCCAAACTCTCCACATGACTGAGACCTTCTGCAGTAGTTGAGAAGAGCTCCCAAGCTAATAGAATTACACATACCTGGCCTCTGGTCAGGTACCAGTGGCTACAGAGCCCATTACTCACATATTCACTCTGATCCTTGACAGGTTTTTTTTTTTTAAAAAAAGGACAGTATTCCTTCAGGGAAGAGTCCCCAGATTAGAGTCACAGCTCAAAAAATGGCTCCAGAGGAGTGACTGCTTATCAAAGTTAAAATTACATGTCTCAATCCCATCTCCAGAGCTGAACCTTTAAAAGTGAGCTTAAAAATGAAGTAATAATAATAAAAATCATAACTCTTTTATCTGCCAGAGCAGAACAAGCAAGAAACCAGTGTGCCCACGGTGTAATGTCAGCCTTGGCCGTGTACTGTGGCACAACCAGGACTTGAGCACTTGAGCTGATACTAAACTAAGCATCAAAGGTTGGTGACTTTGTTTAGAGACCTTAAACATGCACCAGTGCATCCTGGCTGCTGAAATTTGCTTCCATTTCTTTTGAGAAATGTCTGTTGTCAAGCTGAAAATGCTGGACAGGCTAATGGAAGTACAGCCCAACCATGATAAACCCGGGAATTTTTTTCCCCACTCTTCCGCCATCAGAACAAGCCAAAAAAAATTACACCGCCATTTGCAGGGATCCACAAGCATCATATCTTGCAGTCTGCCCAGTCCTGGATGGGTTGGGGTTGGAAGGGAGGTGAGGAGGAGGGGAAGCCCCCTATGCCCTGGGTTGCTGCCGCCTGTCGTGGCTGGCGGCAGAGGCTCCACGCAGCACACGTGGAGGGCAGCGTGCAGCACGTATGGTGGGGCCCCCAGACCTCCTGCAGATGGGTCAGTGCTGAAGAGCTGCCTGCAAGGAGAGGGGCTGTGAGGTGGAAAAATCACCCAGGGCTGCTCAGGGTCTGGAGTAAGCACTTGGCTGGCTCACAGAGTCTTTTGCAACGGCAGGCAATTTGCACGGTTCACGTTCTCTTTTGGAAATCAAGAGAACGATCCCTGCTCTGCTCTCTGTGAGCTTGCAAGGGCTGCCCTTGGATCTGGGCTCTGTGGCACCCAGTCCAGCAGCTGTCAGAGTGCTGGACACCTCCAACTCCACCACAGAAATAACAATCCAGAGGCAGCGCTCTTCTGCTAGTAGAACAGCTCAGAGAATCTTTTAAAAACCTACAGTTTTACAGCAAAATACCCAAGTGACAAACTCTTTGGAGGTGACAATATGTAGGAGAATTAGCAATGGGAGGGAATTAGAGTTTCTGAGTGTTATTATATGCCATTAACAACTTTCAGATCTCACCGTGAGTGCTTTGTTGCTCCTTGGTTTGTAGTGATGAGTTAAGCTTTCTAATGACACTTTTCCTGAGCATCTAAGAACCTTCACATTTATTGAGTCCTAGTAAGTCTGTAAAACCTGAAGTGCTCAAAAACTCCTGTTTTGAACAACCTGAATACTGTCCATCAAAGCAAACATCCTAAACCTCTCTTTTCAAGGCACTTGTTGAACACTATCATCTTGAAATGTCAGATTCACACACATTTCAATGATTTGACAGCTTCCAAGAAGGCACCTGATAAGCATCACATTCAAGTGTCAAGAAGCACAGAGAAAAAGTGCCAGAAAAAGTTCAATCAGAAGAAATCGTATCAGCTATTAGATGAGCATTATAATGCAGTCACTAATAAAAAAGGCTTCTCATTTAAATGGAAAATAAACTTTACATTCAAGACAACTCTTTTTTAAAAGGCCTTACATTTCCCTGTACCACCTCCCATGTTTGCCATTTGTGAAATCTTCCAGAAACTGAATCCAGACAGCAGCACCCACTGGTTCTGAGTGAACTCCTCAAGACCACTGTAACTGAGCCATTGGAAGTGCTACATCTGGGGTTTTGTGTGGGAGACAGTGGGTGTTAGGAGAATTCACTGTCTTCACATAAAACCTTTAATGCCTTCTGTTGGCTGTCTAAAAGCTGAATCTCTAAAGGAGAAGATTCTTGAAAAACAAAATCCTAGCCTTGATTTGCATATGCTCCAGTTATTCCATTGCACCAAATACTATGTGTGTTTTATATAGGGGCTTGAGGCTTACTGTGTGTTTGTGATATGCTCTGAGATCCTCTGATGGGAGGTGTTACCTAAATACAAGTAATTTGATGCTGAAGTGTCTAGAATTCCCAGTGGACATCTGTACTCGAGCCCTGCTGCCATCACAAATGAAAAACATTTGGAATCCTTAATGTGATTTTTAATGGACATATGTTCATAACACAGTGCCACCAATTTGGCATATTTAGTGTCTTCTCAAGAGAAGCCCACAGTTTGTATAGCAAGATTGTGGGAGGTTAGGATTGCAGTGTTAGAAAATTTGCACAACACCTGCCTGACTGTAATTTAATTGGCAGAAATTAATGCTCTGGGTTTGGGTATTTTTTCCCTCCTCTCAAAACCTAGAGACACTAGGACTGATTCTGCTATATTTCACTGTTGTATGTAAGCTTTTATTCTGATTTTACTTATGCTGCAATATGATCATGTCCTGGTCTACTCTCTTCCTGACAACTAAGCATTGCTGGCTTACTCTCAGTTATTTCTCTGTACACTAACTTACCTGGCCAGCAAAAAGTACTCAGTATTTTTGTACTTCTCTGAAAAAAGGGCTCTGCTTCGTGTTACTAAAGATTATACTCCATTTATTTTAATGAAGGTACTTTATGACGTATTTTAAAAGGAAAATATTTCTGATCAGCTCTACTAGCAACACAGTGGACTCTGAAGACAAACACATTAAATGTTTTTGGATTTTATCTTTGCTTACATCACAGCCCTATCTGGAGCAGTCTTTAGCACCTCTTAGCCCACCAGATTTTTGTTTTCCTTTTCAGGAATGTTTGGCCTTGCCATGCATCAAGGACAGCCCCTCTTACCTCACTGTTTTCTTCCCTTATTTACAAAACATAATAAAAGGCTTTGCAGGGGAGATAGAGGGTGCAGCCCCAGGGGGTGTTCCTGCAGTGGGAGAGTCAGCTCTGCAGTATTTTAGACTTGCAGGGTGGGAAGGTGAGCTGCAATCTTTATCTCTGCTGCTCTGCCAGCCTGGCTTTTTGGGGGTTGCAAATCACTGCTGGCTTCCCCAGCAAGAACCTTGCAGGGAACGTCCAACTCCCTCACAAACCTGAGCAACAGCTGGGTTGTGAACACCCTTTATACAAGATAAGTCAATTTTGTTGCTTTATAGAACTCTCTGAAACTTAGCTGGGAATCCCAGATCTCCTGTTCTGCCAACTACCAATGACAATCATGGTAAAAACCCCATCAATACAAAAAAGTCTCAAGTTAGCACAAAAACATCACCTTATGCAGGCTCCAGGTGCTTTGCTAAGACTGGGTATAAACAGAGTGAGAGGAAATGGCAGCAGGGTCATTTCTACAGTTCTGTTTGTCTGAAATACTTCAGTTTTCACACACCCAGACTGCATGGACAAATAGACACGAAGACCACCTTTCTTTATGGTCCCAGTGGTCTAAAACAGAACAGGGGAAGCTAAAGACAGGCCTGCAGAAAGAGAGACAAGAGCTCAAAGTGTCTGAGATCACACTCAAGTGTCTGATATCACACTGAGATAACCCTCAGAATGACAGGAGTAGTAGTGGCTGTTGATATCAGATACTGCCACAATTGACACGGATAGAGACTCAAATCTGTATGTGCACATGCACACAGTGCATTTCACCCACAGAACAACAGTGTGCAGCCAGTCCTGAGCAGTTCTGAGTACTTTTGCTCTGAGTACTAAAATTAGGGATGGGTTAATATTTTATGACACCTCCCCCACGTAGAACTCCCAGTAAAATGAAACATAATATTTGAAAGAGGAGGTTAATTATTGAGACAGCTGCCACTCTGCTTCTTCTGAGGTTGTATCAATAGAAAATAACCATTTAGTTTGCAAGAGCCTAAAACAAGCCATAAGCAAAAACATCCTTGCCCAACACTTAGATTTATATTGCTTGGGATTTTTTTTTTTTTAGAATTGCATAGACAAAAATAAGAGCTATGGGCCTTGTGCATGTCGTGGCTATTCAGGCCTGTCAGTGTTCACTGTTGAACTTTATACTCAGATCAGGCAATGTTCCCAAGGTGAGTAAACACTCCTTGGACGAGCCTCCACTTCACAGCCAACTAGTGACCATCTGCCTACAAAATGTGCCAACTGCACTTTGCCTCCGTGCTTGACCTCTGTGTTCCTGCTTCCAGAAACTCTTTGTACTCAACCTTTCCCACACGCCGAGAAGTTATGACGTTTTTGATTCCAAAGCCAAACTGGATCAAAGTTTGGTTAAACTGCTAAATTTTGTAACTGCTTCAAAACAGCAAACCCAGGGGCTAAGAACCTCCGCTTTCAGCATTCATTAATCAAGCCTGTTAAATGATTACCCCGCCAGGGCTGCTTTGTTGACAACTCTGCATGATGACAATGCCAGTGGCACTGTCCCAAGACACATCCAGTGGTGATGTAAAGGACAAGCCTCCCTCACCTCAACTGGTGGGATGGACACTGCCACGAAAAATATTTAAGGAAGGAGGTGCATCCTTGGAAAGCAGCGATTGCAAGAGAGCTCCAAGGCAAGTGAAACGGGCTCACCTGAAAGGTGCAGCAAAGTCCTCTCTGGCATCCAGCTCCACCTTATATAGACAGTGAGTAGAATTGCCTCTATTTTTTCCACTTTAAATTAGTAGAATGACCTCTATTTTTTCCACCTTGAAATTAGCAGTGATCCAAACCCCCTACCTTGATTTTAAAGCAGTGCATAATCAAGTCCGTTGCTAATTCTTTGTGGTTAGGCTTGTGACACAGGTTAGAACGTAAAGTAAGCTAACGCACCTAATCTATTTGATTTTAGATTGTGATCAGTATTTTACAGCCAACAACAAGATCCACAACAGGTTCAATAATGCCCCCACAGCTGAAAGCCGAGATGAACGTGATGCCCAAGGTGGTGCAGGGGGATTTGGAGAGCCTGTCTCGGGAGGCGAGGGATTTCATCGAAACCAACGCCAAGCTGTGCCAGCCCGAGTGCATTCACATCTGCGATGGCTCGGAAGAGGAGAACAAAAAAATTCTGGACATCATGGTAGAACAAGGCATGATCAAGAAGCTGAACAAGTATGAGAACTGGTGAGTGGCCTAAATGAAGTCAAGTATCACCTCAGAATTGGAGAATTCATTTTCTATCCTGTTTACTTAAAAAATTTTTTATAACTCTCCAATATTTGCTTTCCATGAACATTTTTGAACTTTAGCTTACCTAGGTGAAATACTCAGGAAAAGCAAACTTTTTCCTCTAAAAATTAGCATAAAGCATATTAGTCAATTGGACTATCAACTGTACATTTTCTCTGTTGATTAGTTACATCAGGGAACTGAAATAATGTCATGAGACTTACGCAACTTATCATTAGT
Source organism: Sitta carolinensis (assembly GCA_032173965.1). Taxonomy (NCBI): domain Eukaryota; kingdom Metazoa; phylum Chordata; class Aves; order Passeriformes; family Sittidae; genus Sitta; species Sitta carolinensis. Next base: position 12,067,076 of record CM063300.1, on the reverse strand, counting down.
AATGGCTAAATATTATTGAGCAAATCTTCTTTTGAAGAATTCTACTATTTCAGCCAATTAGTTTATTCATCACATACTTCTTTGTGGCATTCAAATAGGTCTGTGGGTGTTCAAACATTATTCAGAACAGGCATTATTCATATCGTGCGATGAGCTTTGACTCTAATGTATTCTGCAAATACTTTTTTCAAATATTTCATAATTTCTCCCAACTAACTGAACATGAAAGGAGAATATTAACAACAAGTGCATACTCGAGAATTACGTGCCAACCACGAGATCTTCATGGGAGAAATCTGCAAAGACTTTTGAATAACTAAGTGCAGGAATTTGGCAATCTGTTTGCAGACTATTTGGGAGAGAAAAGGGCAAGATTCACCAGATAAATTATTCATTGTTAATTATATGCTTAGCTGTAGTGATGATGGTTATGACAGCACAGCTAGAACATTTTTATACTCGTGGAAAATTTCCATGCACAGAGGTGAAAATGTAAAACAATCCCCTCTATTGTAAATAGATGGCAAAAATTCCTTAGAGGGGAAAAAGAATCCCCTTTAATAAACTCCTTCACTTTTAATGATCATGCTTATTCTCAGTATTTCCTTTGTGATGCCTCTAACTTCAGGGACTGTGCCAATCCACTAAGCTGGGTTCTGATCCCTCTGGCACTTTTACCAACACTTTAACTACTTTCCTTGGCATCCACTGAGCTTGAGGCATCATTTTGTGGTCCCCATACAAAACAGCTTCATACTGATGAGAATAAGAATTAAACAAGATTAAGTTTTCCCTAAAAGTTAGCAACAGAGAATGAGGCTGAGATAAGAGGCAAAGGAGTAACATGTAAGAAGAATTTCCTAGGCTATGTAATTTGTTATTATTACTGGAAAGTCTTAAAACAATTTGTATGAGAGAATGTATCTGACTGATTTTTGAGATTATCTGTTCTATTGCTTGGTCACTAATTTTTGCCTTACAAAGCATTGTTTTAGCAGCCTTTTGTGCTGAGGTAGTCCCACAGAAGGGTAAAAATGCTATATTGATAATTAAAGCCTAATTTCCTGATTTTTGGTGAAATGCAGCTGGTTGGCTCTCACGGATCCAAGGGATGTGGCAAGAATTGAGAGCAAAACTGTCATCATCACTCAAGAGCAGAGAGATACCACTCCAATGCCTAAAACTGGAACAAGCCAGCTGGGGCGCTGGATGTCTGAGGAAGATTTTGAGAAAGCCTTCAACACCAGGTTCCCAGGCTGCATGCAAGGTAGGCAAGAAAAAATGATTGACACTGAACTTTCAGCTTTGCTGAGATGCTTACTACTGTTGCAAGTTGCTGCAATCTTTAAAGAACAATCTGAGCTGAAGATTTAGCTTTAAATCCCCGATAGTCACTTCACTGGTTTCATGCAGATGTTTACCTTAGACCCAAATACCTGGGCAAGGACAGTCCTGAGTTTCTTTCCAGCACTCTGGTTTTCCTAAGGAGTGGCAAAGTACAAAAATTTGTGTGACTTGGTTCAGGAAGTCACACAGCAACTGAGGAGCAGATAGAAAGAGAGATGAGAATGAAGGACCCCCCATCCACAGCAAATATTTCAGATTCAGGAATTTACACTAACAGAGAACTTGGCCTTCACCCCCCAACCCTTACTTCTGGCTTGACAATCTGAACTGCTGCTTTCAGCATTTAAGATAAAACTTCTTGCTACACAATTAGACAAACAGAAAGCTACAGCTCTTTAAACACCATCAGAAGCTTTCACAAGACAAACAGCTTTTAAAGGACTGAGAAACAACCTCCGTGTTAATAAAGGTTACTTCAAATGTTCCTTATTTTGCTCTTGGCCACATCTTGCTACTCCCTGTTTTCCAGGACGTACCATGTATGTCATCCCCTTCAGCATGGGGCCTATTGGGTCACCTTTGTCCAAGATTGGGATCGAGCTGACAGACTCACCCTACGTAGTGGCCAGCATGAGGATCATGACACGGATGGGAACAGATGTTTTGAAAGCCCTGGGCAATGGGGAGTTTGTCAAATGCCTTCACTCAGTTGGATGCCCTCTGCCACTAAAAGGTAAGAGCCATTAAAACCCCCAGGAACCATTAACGCCCCCTGGACATTCCCAGGGCCATGTTTTGGAGCTGAGTGTGTGTCCTCAGCACATGGAACACCCTCAGCACAGAAGACCAGGGTGGTTCTGTAACAGCACAAGGTTCAAAACTCAGTTAAAGCAATCAAAGCTCAACGAGAGTTTGACAGAAAGGAGATTATTATCCCTAGAACTTACCAGGGATTTCCCGGAAGCATCTGCTGTGGGTTGCTGTCAGAGGCACAGTGCTGATGAAACAACAGCGTGCTCGAGCATGGAGATTGCTGCATTCATGAGTACAACATTCTGTTCTGCAGAGCCATTAATCAACAACTGGCCGTGCAACCCTGAGCTGACGCTGATTGCTCATCTCCCGGACCGCAGGGAGATCATCTCCTTTGGCAGTGGCTACGGAGGAAACTCCTTGCTGGGGAAGAAATGCTTTGCTCTCCGAATTGCCAGCAGGCTGGCCAAAGAGGAGGGCTGGCTGGCAGAGCACATGCTGGTAAGAGCTGTTAAATCTCGTGTGTTTGAGCAGCCCTTAAACCCCAAATTAGAGCCACGTAAATCCATCGCCCGTCTCGCCATCAGTGAAATTGGTCTCATATGGATCGTCCTGTAACTTTAGATGGGAATCTAAAGTGCCAGGCTCCTGAGGAGTAGAAAACTGCTTGCAAGGCCAAGTTCTATACATTTAAAATAGTGGCATAAATCAAGCAAGAGTTGGAACTTCTGAGAGTGGCTTCTTGTGAGCAGAGCCTGAACATCATCACTGGGCTAAATCATAAAGAGGTCTATCCACTCAAAAATATAAATATTTCACTCAAAAACCTGCAAATACCGGATTTTCTAAAGGAGTTCTGCCGTGTAACCTTCCTGGCTTTAATTTCTGCTCTCCTTTTAACATTCTACCAGCATAACTTACCACTGAAAAAAAGAATTTCAAAGTGCATAAGAGAACAGCCTTAGAAAAAAAAATATCTGTGATCTTTGAGAAAAGCAGAAGTATCTATGCACAAAGTGCTTTCCCTTCACTCCACTTGTGCAGCCAAAAGAATATTGTCTGGTTTTCTTCTGTCTCGACAGAGAAATATAGATGTATATGACCTTTAATCAGCAAAATAAAAATATTTAAATTTAATATTATTTATATTTATAAATTTGTAATTATAATTATAATAATAAATACACACCTAACATTTAAAAAAAAAATTCCTACAGATATTCTAATGGCAAGAAGGGTTGACTCGCTGATTTAAAAAATACAGCTTATTTGTCAACAGTATTATGTAGTGCTTCTTCTGTAGGAACAAATGTGCATAATTAAATATTTTATCATTTCCACTTGCTGGGAGACAATCTCCAAAATGAAAAGTGCAAGAAGAAAAGACTGTGTTTAACAGTTGCATTAATTTTTCAATAGATCCTGGGGATTACCAATCCAGAAGGTAAAAAGAAGTACTTTGCTGCAGCATTCCCTAGTGCATGTGGAAAAACTAACTTGGCCATGATGAACCCAAGCCTGCCAGGATGGAAAATTGAGTGTGTGGGTGACGATATTGCCTGGATGAAATTTGATGAACAAGGTATGGAAATTAAATTGGAATGTTTTACAGGTTTCTGTAGGTGCAGTAAGACATGCTACAAACTTCTGGCTAGAATTAAATCAGTGTGATTTACTGATTTTTTTTTACATTTTGTCATTTACCTTCCAGGCAACTTGAGGGCAATCAATCCTGAAAACGGCTTTTTTGGTGTCGCCCCTGGAACCTCAGTCAAAACAAACCCCAATGCTATTAAAACCATCTTCAAGAACACCATCTTTACCAACGTGGCAGAAACCAGTGATGGAGGTGTTTACTGGGAAGGCATTGATGAGCCCCTGCCAGCTGGAGTACACGTGACCTCCTGGAAGAACAAGGACTGGACCCCAGACAATGGTACCCGCCCCGCGTCCTTCCCTTGGCTTCCTTTGAAATGAACAAATTAATTTAGGTAAATCCTGCCCTCGTGACCTTTCTGCTGTGTTCTGTGCAGGAGAACCTTGTGCTCACCCCAACTCCAGGTTCTGCTCCCCAGCCAGGCAGTGCCCCATCATGGACCCTGCCTGGGAATCTCCCGAGGGCGTTCCCATCGAGGGCATCATTTTCGGCGGCCGCAGACCAGCTGGTAAGAGCTGCAGCATTCCCCTCTCCAGGCTGAAGTGCTGCCCACAGAAGGGTTGACACACAGCTGGGCAGGGACACAGGTTTTGCTTTCACAGCTGCAAAAGCAAGGAAATAACCACGTTAGTCCAAAATCTCCACGTTAGCCTTTGGCACACGGGCTTCCAGCCACTGGTGTGTCAGTGTCTGAGTTGTTTGGTGGTAACACAAAACAGGTAATAATCGAAGTAGTAGTAATATAATAATAATAATAATAATAATAATAATAATAATAATAAAAAAGGGCTGGAGGAAGATCAGGACCCACTACCATGGGTAGTAGACACATAGAAAATTGCTGTATTGGTCTCAATTTGCTGGTAGTCTAAGTAGCAAATGGTTAGAGAAATGAATCAGTTTTAGATAGTTTAAAGAAAAGGAAGCAAAATAAATTGTTCTGCTAAACCTCACCTGAAGTTGGAAAAGAAATAGAAGTAATGCTGGGTCTGAGTCTACTATGAGCACAGGACCAGATTCTATTTCCACTAAAATCTGCTGGAGATTCTGATGTCTGATATCTCCCATTGGATGTGTTCAGTAGTAACCAGTTTTGAAAACATTCATTAAAACTTCTTTGCTGTAAGAGAGCAGGAAATTAACTAATTAAAAAAAAAAAAAAAAAACAGGAAAAATTAGAATACATTATTCAGTAATATGCATTCAGCACTATGTCAGATAGCAAAACTTGTCATAAAAATGTTTCTGGACCTCTAAGTACTGAAGTGCTTTTGTTCTTTATAGGTGTCCCTCTTGTATATGAGGCCTTTAACTGGAAGCACGGAGTATTTGTAGGAGCAGCCATGAGATCTGAAGCAACAGCAGCTGCTGAGCACAAAGGTAAATCAAAATTTAATCTGCCTACCTGTATTAAAAGCAGGCCCCTCTGGACTGCCTGCCCTCTCCTTCCCCCTGCTCTTTCACATTTCAGTCTTGGCAGCTAATTTTGCAACCTGTGCATTTTCACAATAAAAAATATTTGTACTGGAATTAACAGCCAAATTCTCTGTAAAAGTCAAATTAAGCAAAATAATCCCTTAGGTGGCAAGCATACAGAACAGGATGCAGGCACAGGGCTGCCAGAAGCCTTGACAGGGAGTTCTTGTTACAGTCTGGGATAAACAAATTTAAATTTTCTCTTCTGCTAGAGCTCAACATAAATGCATGAATGATTGCCATCTCTTGAGGAGCTTCATTTAAGAAACTTCATAATTTAAGTTTAAAAGTTAAGTTTCTTAAGTTTAAAAATTTAAGAAACTTAATAACAAAAATTAATTTAATTTGTACCTTTTGTGCATCAAGGACAATGCTTGTGTTGTTTCTTAGAGCTCTGTGCTTCAGAAGGATGGTGAAGGGATCGTGGGTACTAAACCCTGGCAGGATCGCATCTTTGTGCTTTGAAATAAACGTGCCATTTATTCCCTTACCTTCTCCATCTGTGTTTCCAACAGGCAAGATCATTATGCACGACCCATTTGCCATGAGGCCTTTCTTTGGCTACAACTTTGGCAAGTACTTGGCCCACTGGCTGAGCATGGCCCAGCGTCCAGCTGCAAAACTGCCCAGGATCTTCCACGTTAACTGGTTCCGGAAAGACAGCCAAGGGAAATTCCTGTGGCCTGGCTTCGGGGAGAATTCCCGAGTGCTGGAGTGGATGTTCAACAGGATTGAAGGGAAAGCCTCTGCCAAACCAACTGCCATAGGTTACATCCCTGCTGATGCTGCTCTGAACCTGAAGGGTTTGGAAGATGTCAACCTGACCGAACTGTTCGAGATCTCCAAAGAGTTCTGGGAAAAGGAGGTAGAAGAAATCAAGCAATACTTTGAAGTGCAAGTTAATGCTGACCTTCCCTATGAAATAGAAAGGGAACTGCTTGCCTTAGAGATGAGGATAAAACAGCTGTAAGCTGAGCAGACCCACAATTATTTATCAATTCTCACGTACCAAGGCAGGGCAAACACATTTTACCAAATCACCACTGGAAGCATAGCAGCACACTGATGGGCAGGGGGTTATAATGAAAGTAGGTCATAGCTTAGTTAGGATATAGGTACAGAGACATTCTAGAAGTAACTCCAGACCTAATGATTTATAACTACATTGGTTGTTGTGAAGGGGTGAGCAGCTGTGGGAGTGCACAGGGGCTGAAACCCCTGCTCTGTCACTTACGTGCACACAGAGCCATGATGGGTGTAAATTATTTGCCTAGTTCTGCATATACAATCCAAACCAATCCAGCCTTCAAGTTGTAGCACATTGTTTCCATCACAGAAACCTCTGGAGTCTCAGGCTCCACTGGAAAGAGGAGAGAAAATTAGATGCTGTATATATGTATTACCTAAACATATTTCATGTCTTAAATACTTTTTAGAAAAATGAAGTTGTAACTTCTATCAGAGTGAAAGATGACTTTATATTACTAATGCATATTTAAGATATTGCTATTATATATTACTCATGTTCCTGTGATTTCCAGATGTTTTGAATGGCTTGTTCTTAAACTATAAAATAAATGTTTATACAAAATATTACCTCATTTCCAATATTCTTGCTGTTTATAAACTGCATGCATGTAAATTGAAACTCCTGTCAGTACCACAGCACAGGGAGAGATGCACATGTGGAAATTAGATGGTGACTAGAGTTGATCTGCTACTCCTGAGCCAACGAGTTTAAGCCACATACTGTCTTTGCAACTCCAATTCAAGCCAAAGGAATGATCCAAAAATTATGATACCAGCTGTGAGCAGTCATCCAGATGGTGACACACTCTCCATAACTGGGCATTGTTAGTTACTGCAGGCATTTATAAAATAAACTACCCTCTAGGAAAGCCCCATATTAGGACCCTGCTCATTTGTTAAAGTCATAGGATTTGTCCCTGCTCCACAGTACCTTGGCTTTTGCAAGGGTAATGAGTGCAGCTGTTGAAGTAAAGACAATTTGGGAAAAAGTTTTCCAGATTTGTCGGGATGCCTAAAGCCTTAGAGCTCAATGAAAATCAGGGCAGGAACCTGTGTTGGCTTCCTGGTAGAGCCAAGACACTAAAACCAGCCCATGTTCTCCCAATTAGAGGTGTCATTTATGTGCTTCCCACAGCCCTGGCAGGTATCCTGCTTTTTCACTTTGAATGCTTGATCTCCTAAAACATATTGCAAATATTTGCTTAGCAAAAAGAAAATCACTTACATTGTGTAATAAGCCCTTTTACAGACCCTGCTTCCTTGCAGAGCAAACAGTGCCAGGGCTGGTCAACAACTGCCCTTCAAAGTTTGCTAGGAGAGGTCACATAATCTGAAAAGGCTCTAACTACCCCCTGCCCCCATGTTTAAGACTTAACACAAACATTATCAGTTCTGAAGTGAATAATAGAGCCCAAGTCAATGCATAGGTCACGCAAAGAAGAGACAGTGGAAAGCTGTCATGGGAGTGGAGCAGCCTCTCTGGAGGTGGTCAAAATCACATCTGCATTTCCTATAGGATCACCTATATGTGTCCTCTAGAGTGGGCTCCAAATTAACAAAAAAATCAAGGTGGAAGTCAGCAAATAAGTCAGAGGAAGTGAGCCAAGGAGACTGGAATATGCACTCCTCAGATTCAAGCATTACTATCAAGTGTATAAAATAAAGCTGTTAATAAAGTAGTTATATAAATAGCTGTGAAATGAATAAATAGCAGGTGAAAAGCCTGGGCCATTCAAAACTGGTGTGACAGTACTGGACTGGTGTTTGGATATGTCTAAGGAGAGCTGAGAAAATCTGTCATGGTGATATCAGAGAGTTATGGCCAGTTACAGCCCAGGGCTTCTTACGGGCCTCGGGAGAGGATCCCAGCCCTGAGCAGCACAAATGTGTTCCAGGCACAGCTTGAAATGCTGCCCAGGAGATGTGCAGAAGCTCAGGGCTTTGCAGAGCTCTCCAGTGTGTGCTCTGCCTTCCCAAACACAACCAGGCTCAAAGGAGGGTTCCAAAGAAACGGCTCCTACCTCCTGCCAGAGCAATCTGTGCCAGGGGCCCAAGCCCAGCAGGCATATGGACCTGGGAAAAGCAATGACACTTCTCCCAGAAGATGCTGCTCCCTGGGGAGATGTGGATACCAGCGCTGAGGTCTTCCAGCACACACCCAGCTCCAGCAGCACCGGTGTTGTAAAGTGTTAACTGCCTTGAGAACGTCCTAACCAGCCCAAAACACTGGCTTTCATAGTCTGATTAAACCCCTGTGTTCTCCTCCTCACTCCAAGAAATCAGGGAATTTTCCTTCTTTTGACCACCACTGCCCTCAGGTTCTGCTCTGGGGTTTTTTTAACACAAGTCGTGGACAGTGCCTGTCACAAGCTCCTCGGGCAAAAAAATATTTAAACCATTTGTGGTTCTCCCACTGCACGCATTTTAACCACATGCACCTTTTCAAACACTGCAGAGAGAGTCCGGAAACCAGAAAATGGGGGAAAAAACCTGCTGTACTGGTAAGAATGAGAACAAGAAAATGAGTTTTTGCGTGAGTCATTCAATAGCTCCTTTGTATGTAAATATATCCTCAACCCATCAGCATCTATGGGGAGTACAATTTACATTTTGAATGATCAAAATGTTTAGTATTGGCAGAGAAAATGTTTAAAAAGAGAGAAGGCGGTGGTTTAAAATTTAGAAACTTAGTCAACTGTGCCAGATTATGATCTCAACTCTTCTCCCTCCAACAAATACTATGCTCCATAAAAACAAAATGCTTTCAAATTGAAATTTGGAAGTTCCTCTGATTTTCAGAAGAAAGAGGGGAAGGCAACAAATGCAATAAATTTCAACAAATTAGTAGAGAAATATAAAACTTGGCCTATTAAATGCAATTCAGAGAAGGGAAGCACAGGCAAGACTAACACATGAAATGTACAGAGCCATAACATTTGCAACAGCTGTGTTATGAAATGCACTTGGTATTCTGGGAAGTGAGAAACAAAATACTTTGTTAAAACACTTGTGGATGTACTGGTGGCTTAAAAGAAGAAGAGAGACAAAATTAAAACTGCAGTTTAACCATTAAAGCTCTTGAGGATACAATCCCTGGTACCTTGTTTGTGCTGTGATTCACTGGAGGAGGACACTGATAGATGCACCACATCCAGGGATCCATCCACACCCAACCACCTTAAATTTAGCACAGTCCCCAGGGCAAAAAGCCTGGCCTCAGTGCCAAGTGCTCCTGCTAGCACAGATAAATCCAGAGCTCAGCCCTAGACCTTGGCCCAATCCTCACACAGGCTGAGAAACCTCCAAGCCTGATGCCATCCTTTGGACTCCTTTCTCATGTTTCAAGGTCAAGTTTTGACTGTGTTTTGTCTTGTTCCTTCAAATCCCCTTCTCAGATGTCAGTCTCAGCAGTAATTAACTTGAGTATATGAGATATCCACGCACCTGGATTCTGTCGACATCATGAAGGTTAAACCAAATAAATAAACAAACCTGAAACGCAGGGTCCAGCTTGCTGCAGAACTCGTGTTGGAAAACAGTGAAACCCAGCTTCAAACCTCTCACAATTCTGGATGTTATTTTCAGGAAAAGGAGCAAAAATTCAGAGAAATGGCATTTGTGCTCTGGGAAATGCTGTTTTCCAAAAACCTTGGCTACCATAGTAACATGATTTATTCCATACTTGCGGCAGTATAGTCAGTCAGCTCCCCAACTGAAAGACAATTATTGTAACTAGAGATGTACCTGGCTGGAAGACTGTGGGAATGCTGCTATGGATGGCAAAGCAGAGCACTCTAAACTCCAAATCAGTGATTGTTAGTGTTGATCGTGGAGGACATTTCTGGCAGAGGTTTAACCTCAGCAGTACAAAAGGGCACGTTGGTCAAATGAGTGTTGGCAAATCCCCCTCACCCAGATTCCAAAACACGTCCTGCCCCATCTGTGTGTCCTTATGCAAAACAGCTAGGTGGGGAAAATGAGAAAGAAAAAAAACAAAACTAATTGCTTTTGTGTTCCATTACTGCATTCTGCAGCCACCATGGATATGCTGGCTGCAAAACTTGACCAGAGAAGGATTTTGTGAGTAAATTGCAGAAATCCACATATATTAATATGCAAAATTCAGGCTGTGCCTGATCCTTGCAAACAAAAACATGGTTATGGTGCCTTTGCTGTAAGAGGCCATACAAATGACCTGTGAGCTGTCCCTACCCAGTGTGGAGGGCTTTGTTCTGCCTTTGATGCCATCAGTGACAGTCACCTTGAAATTTGTTTTGCTCCTGCTCACACTGGTGCTTCTTGCCTTTTCTCCAGTGTAAATGTGACCAGACATAGGTTCTGAGATGATTCTGCCTTCAGCTTTCCTTCAAGCTGATAAGCTGCAAGCAGAACTTTTTCTACTACACGTCCCAGAAATGTCCTTTGTGTCTTCTTTGGAAATGTCAGATGCTGGCCATTGGAAAAGGGAAAACATCTGGTTTAATCCTCCCGAAGGAACATATCAAAGTTTTTGTGCTGTTTTTTATGCAGCCTCAAGGTCTTTTATTCAGCTAAAAAATCCCTTTGTAAACTGCTGCATTTCATTTTTGTTGGTTTTGTTCTTTTTTTGAACCAAGAATGTAGTTTTTGTTCCTTTTCTTGTAAAGCACCACAAGGCCATTTCCCAGGTTGAGATGGCCAAGGAACAGTCCCTCCCAGAAACCTGATCCTGATAAACAGCTGTTCTCCAGCACAAACTGAGCTCATCCCCCACAGAAAATAACTCCTAGGCTCACAATAAATAGATCTTACCCCTGCTGTGTATAGATTTGTGGGCTTTAAACTACACTGATAGTCTGAGCTTGTCATCCTTCCCATCTCCTCAGAAATCCTAGAAAGGGCCTGTCACCATGGTGGAGGCTGGCACAGCAACAGCACAAATGCCAGCTCTGAACGTGAATAGAACAACAAAACCTCCTTTTACCCACTGGAAACCATCACTATATTTATCTGTGTCTTCCTGAACAGATGAGAAACTTCCCATGGTGTTCTGGAGCTCCAGATCCTGAGAGCAGCTATGAATAGCGCTTTAAATTTATCTAGGGTTGGAAAGAGACTGAAACCTAAAGCTACAAGATGGCAGTTCAGCAGGCTGGGAAACCAGCAGAGCCTTGCAAGGGGCACAGAGATTAATTCCCACCCAGAGGGTGAACAACATCCCCATCCATGTCCAGTAATGCTGAGGAAATGGGGTGATGTGGCATCATAAGGGTGCAACTCTCCCAGGAGTTATTCCTGCTGGCAGGAGCCAGGAAGGTGGTGAGACCCATGGGAATGGTCTGCCTTGACCTTCACTGAGCACTCTCACTCCCCTGTTCCTTTTCCTACAGCTCATTCAGGTCTGCCCAGGCTAAGGTAAGGGTACCTGGACTTTTGTTCCACCTCAGTCCCTGAAATGCCTTAAATCACAACTTCATGGAGAGCCACAAGGCCAGAGAGTGAGCTCACCACTGGCTTTGGTGGTGACCAAAAGAATCTGCACAAAAACAAACCCCAGCAAAAAACCCACATTCAGCCTGCCAAAGCGATACTACCTACAGTTATGTCAAGCTCCAGAGGTAACCAGTAGGGAAAAAATAAAGCTATAAATTAGCTATGAATTTAAACTAGGACAAGAGTTGGGAAAGGGAGGAGAGGCTGTTTGAGAGCTGTGGGTTGAGTGGTGGTCTTAGAGTACAAAAACAATAGCCTCCTGACACGAATAAGTAGAAGGAAGCCTTGGATTCTGTGGCGTTTTCTTGGTCTTTATTCTGTAAAGACAGAAATCTGGCTCTATTTCATCATAGTTATCTACACTCAGGCACCCCTCCACCCTTGAAGGAGATTAGTAGTGATAATGCATCTGGTACCTGCCCCAGCAATAACAGATCTATGTGGAGAAGATTACAAGAAACTGTTTGGACTTCTGCCCAGTCCTAGAAGTCCCACCAACCATTTCCAAAAGTCCCATCAGTTTTTACGGCTTGTCTCTCAAGAAGGCTGCAGAAACCTACATGAGGGAGAGACTTTAAAAAGATTTTTGCAGACATTTATTTCTGGCCAAATTATGATTGCTTGGAGGAAAAAGAAGCCACCATACAAATCTTGTTAGAGACTTCAGCAGGAACTCACAAACCCATGCAGAACCAAGATAAGCTAAAAAAAGCAATTGCATCCAGGAAGGAAAGACAGACCAGCCAGCCAAATGCAACTCTTAATTCCAACCCGTGACAGACCCCTGGGGCAGCTCCAAAGCCACTTAACACAAGTGTGGAGCTGGGCCAGGAGGAGTCGCTGGCACCAGAAGAGCAGCTCTGGCAAGTCCCCAGCTGCAGTTTGGCGATTTGCTGAGGGGGACAGACTCAGACAGTGCCCTCAGCATCGCTCCCCACCCCAAACCCTCCCCGGCTGACAGCTCCAGGGACGCGGTGATCCCGGGGCTCCCTGCTCGTGTAGAAAGGCAGAGGAGCAGCACAGCTGTCAGCAGCACAAACACGGCTGGGCAGGAGCCGGGCTCAGCCCAAGGTCTAAAGGGCAATTTGCCTCCCCAGGCTCCTGCAGCCCCCAGGAGCCGGGTCCTGCAGCAAATGCCTGAGCCTGGGCAGCCCAGACCCTGCACTGCCCTGCAAGCACCGTGCCCTGCTCGTGTACACGGGAGGGGGATTTCCCAGGGAACCCAGGGGATAAAACAACACACAGAGCATCTTGAGAGGCTAAAGGTTAATCCCTGTGCCCCTCAGAGTGCACCTCACCAGATGGACTGCTCTGCCAGCAGAGGTGGAGCACATGGCACTCCAGCACAGAATTACCAGGCGCTGGGAATATTCGCTCCAGCAAGGACTGGGAAGGGCTTTCTTTCCAGGGACACAGTGCACAGAGCTGCTAGGGAGGTGACTGGACTGATTAGTCTTGTGCAGGGCTGTGGGACTGCTGACAACTGCCTTGGGGTCCCCAGGCAGCCCTGCTCAGTGCTGTAGGAGCAAGGTAAAGGAAGGGGACCAGATGGTTTCTAGCAATGACAGCTACGAATCTCCCTGCAGGCTGTGTCACCCTGCTGCTCTATCTCCAAACAAGCAGCTCTCACACACAGCTACACCCTTAGACAGTGGAAGCTGGGATCTTCTTCTGTTCCAGTTGCTGGAGTGCATCTCCCAGTCTGCTGGTCCAGGTGAGGGTGTTTGCTGGATGCTGCAGGCACAGCAGGAAGGCTCTGCTCACAAGATATTTATGCCAGTGCCAGTTTTTTTAAACTATGAATTTGAACAGAAACCATGTTACATCCTAAATGTAAAGGGAAGTAATGAATCTCCAGCAATGTTCCTAACATCATGATTTTAAAGCCTAAAATGAATATACACTGGAAGAACCCCTACAGCTGTGGCTGCCTTGGTGAAGCCATTAACAAATGCAGTTTAACACGTCCAAGTGCAGCCAGCCCGGTTGGGGGCTGCCAGGTCTTTCTCCCATCCTTCTCCCCCCATTGCTCTGCTTATTGTTTGCTTCATCGTTAATCCCACCTAATTTAAAAATAGGAAATTGATTTCTTATGTATCCATTACAAACCAAATCATTTCTTTATTACAGCAAGGGTCATATTTCATAAGCAAGTCATGGAAAATTAAAACCATGCCTGTTGCTTTGATGAAATAATGGAGAAAAGTGCTGGAGGGGAAGGCACAGACAGCTGGGGGCTGTCATGCAACCAGTGGTGCAAGTTAACTCTTTGCTCTCAGCCAGGGCTCCCAACACTGCCTGTTCTCCTCCCTCAAACTTCTGGTTATAATGCTAAAAACTCCCTTATCCTGAACCTCCAAAGCACCTCAGAGAAGGAACAAAGTGTAACAAAGAAGGAACAAAGTGGGCCAGTGACTGTGGAGGTTTTGTTGTTAACAGAAGGTTTGCAGCCTGCCTGGTGCAGAACCAGATTCCTCCCAGTAGTGACACTCCTGAAATTCAGGGATTGTTGCTGTTGCACAGCGTGCAAAACACAGGGACAAACAGCAGCCACACTCAGCCCAGGAGTCCTTTAGCATAAATATTCCCAGGCCTTGGGAATATTATTGTGCTGTGCTGCTGGGAAGGGGGGCTCAGACTGAAGGGGAGCCACAACAGCCTGGAGAGATCTCAGCGTCCCTTGCACACAGGTTATGTCAGTACAGCAGGCACCACATCAACAACAAGTTAGCACTGGACTGAGGCTTTGGATTATAAATTAAAACAAAATCCATTGAGTGCATCCTCGAGGATTTATGGACTGTTCTGTGACCCTCCCCGTGGAGCAGACAGGACGTGGGTCCTCTGAAGAGTAATCCAGATAAGTGCTACAGCCCGAGGACATTGCAACATCCAACCCAAAGTTCATTGGCTACTTCATTAACATGTTGATCTCCAAGAATTACAGCCAAAAACACCCTCTGCAATTTCCCCAGCAGAAGCAGAAAAAACACTGAGCTATCACTGCAGAATTCTTTTCATAATGTATCGTCTGTAGATGTATCCATATAAAAATGCCATTTCTGAGGACGAAGAATAAGCAAAACTGTCACAGCAGACCACAGTCAGGCTCCACGAGAGTGAAGGGTAGAAGAGATTGTTTTAGAGCAGTAATTTGTGTCTAGCCTGTTCAACTCTGAGCATACCCTTTTGAGCAAGTAACTATTTGGTTTCACTTCTTTGGGTAAGAAGTCTCCCATTTTGAGGAAGAGACCCCATTTTACAGGATCTTGCAAGTCTGTTGCTCTCAAAGCCTGCCATAGAATCATTCAGGTTGGAAAAGACCTTTAAGACCACTGAGACTTGCTGTTCTTCCTGGAAGTCAGGGCCAGAGAGATTTCCATCCTAAAGTATTTCTTAGAGCAGGTAAGAGGGCTGGAAACCCTCACCTGATCCTGCTCCAGCTCTGGGAGGAGCCCAGCCAGCCACCAGCAGGTATTTGCCAGTTCACTGCAGAGAGCTTCCTTACAAGTGAGCCAAGGGAAGTCCTTTAAAACTCTTTATGGTCCCTTTGTGCTGGTGTTTCTCAGAATAGAAAAACAAGTTTTGTAACTCAGTGGAAGTGAAGGAAACCAGCTCTTTCCAGGAACAACCTGCAGTGGCCCTGAAGCCCCTTTTTCATTGGGACATACCATGCCCCTTTCTACCAGTTTCTGTACTGGCTGCTACCATGCTCAACCAACTTATTTATGCAATAAACAGCTCACAAAATATCTGTATAAACTACTCTAAGTTAGGTCCAAGCAGCTCCAAGATGAACTAAAAGGGCCAAAACTCTCAGTCTCTGTAAAGTTCTATGTGAGAGGCATTTCAGTTTCCTCTTAGTGGATATTGAGTTTTAATAATTATCAAGTACGTGATAAAATTATTTTCAAAAAGTTTCTTCTTTGGTCTTGCCATGTATCACCCAAAAAAAATGCTGATTATAACTCTTGGAAGATAATCTCAGTGATGTGATAAGCCACCAAAAATCCTCAGAAATTCAGAAACACTCATTTGCACTTGCACAGCAGAGCCCACTCACCAGGCTGATACTTTAATGGAACCACTGGATGTTTTCATTAGCTGCATTTGCCACAATGACAGCAACAATAACTCTCAGACAGACGTTGAGACAAAATGCAACAATTAGGTCAAACCTTCGGGAGAGAGCTGTCATCACAGACATAAATGTAAGTTACTCTCTCACTGCCCAAGCTCTGCAAGATGTGCTGTTCACTGGTTGTCTAAACATGATAAAGAAGGGGAAGAAATGAGGGTCATCCTGCCTTTTGCTGTTCTTCACAATTACCCGGTGTTTAATTGATCTTGATTAATTATTTAAGGTAAACGGAGCTTTCCTGACCTAATGCTAACATGTAAACGAATTAACTTTACAAAGGCAGCAAAATGATCTGCACGGGGAGATCAGCTCTTGTCATCCATTATTCAGGCCAGGTTATTCTGTGTCAGGGCCAAGGATGGGCTGCCAGGCACGAGGTGAGCTGGTGGGGGGGTGATGGGGTCCCCTTGGGATGAGGGTCAGACCCCCCAGCCCCGGGGGAAAGGGAGGAGGAACAGGAAAGTGAGGAAGAGGAGGAACTGCCCTGAGCTCTGGCAGCTCCTGGTGCCTCCCGGGGCTGCACCCCTGTGGGTTTGAGGAAGAAGAGGAAGACCCCCCCTTTCCAGGTGGGCCGAGAGCCCGTGGGAGCTGGAAGGAGGTGGCAGGGCAGTGACAGGGGAGGGGGCTCCCTGGAGGGCAGGTTTGAGCAGGACCCAGCTCTGGGCTCACAGCCTGCACAGCCCAGCACCAAGCCAAATGCAAACTGCCCTCTGCCTGGCTTTAATTTGGCAGCCCTGTCTGTAACATCACCATGGGTTACAGGGCAAAAACCATTTATTTTGTGCAGATAATGCCTATCTTAGCTGAAAATCAATCCCAGATAAGAGCTTTCCAAGAGATCCTGCTTAGATTTGCGTTGTGAACATTGCAATGGGAGCAGCAGTGCCCTGTCCAGGCTGATAAGCAATCTGGTAGCATTGATTCCTTGTAGAACTTAGTAAATTATGTATATTGGAAGAAAGTGATTTGTTTGGAGATCTACAGTATCCCCCATCCCTTCTGGCCAATCACTAAGGCAGGTACACAGATAAATGAGAAGAAAACACTCATCACCACTTTGGCTTCAGGGCAGAAGCAGATAAGGCTGATAAGGCAGCAAGTGAAATTCCCCTCCAGGCTCCCATACAAATAAATATCTACTTGGGCAGAGGCTGCTCAGCTGTAGCAAAAATTCTGCTCTGGTTGTTTGAAATAGCAGCACCCCTAGGCACAAAAAGAGCCATAACCTCTCTCCTCCATCAAAAGCTCCTTGTCCAGAGAACTTAATGCTCAAAACAGGTGAGATGGGGAAACTGGGAAGGAAAAGAGGCACCCAGAGTCCTGCTGAAGGCACGGGGAAAGGTGGGAGACCCAATCCAGCACCCCAGGGAAGCAGCCTCCCCCCAGGCTGGCTCTGGGAAAGGTGAGGATGCTGTTAGTTCCCAAAATACAGAGGCAAGAGAGATGTGGGCACCACTGGGGTCCCCATCACTGCAGGCTGAAGGTGACAACTGCCACCAAAACTGTCCTGTGCAGCTGCCACCAGCCAGGAGGAAAAGCCCAGCAGTCAGGAACATGCCCAGCCTGCAGGATGGACTAATTCCTGTCAGCTGTGCACAGAAACCCCAAATCCTTCAGCCAGTGAGAACTTCCTTAATGATCTGGCTGTGCCACCACCTCCTTCCTTTTTAAACAGAGATTCATGAAGTCTCATAAGCCATATTTAACAGAAAAAAAAAAAAAAAAAAAAAAAAAGTCTGCCAAATTGCTGATACTTCATGTTTTCCTCTCACCCCAGTTTCTTTTACATGTCATCAGTTCCTTCCCTGTACTTATTTCTGTTTGGTCTTCTACCTCTGGGAGCAGAGCAAGCCATCAAACCTGGATTAAACATGCCACAAAAGAATTCAAGCCTTGACATGGCCAAAATATTGGTTTCCAATGAAACAAAACAAAAGACCAGAGTGAAGTAACTATTTCAGCAGCTTGTGCAGCCATGTAAATAGATGTTGCCAAGGGAGACTGAAGAGAGATAAAGATCCACCACCCTTCCAGAGCTCACAGAGGAAATGTTCAAACTCCATTTCCCAGCAGCATTCACCAGCTGAAATGGTGGACAAGCCACATTTTAAGAAATAAATGTTTCAGAAAAGGACAGCAAAGTTCAGGCTTCCCAGCTGGGCACCAGGAAGGCATTTCCTCTTGGGGCAGCCTTCATTTCCCCACCGTGGGACAGCTGCAGTCTCCTACCTGTGAGGAAGGGGCTGAGCAGACCTCAGGGCTGACCCAAGACAGCAGTGTTTGTTTTTTATGGAAATAGGTATTTGGAAGAATCTGTATCTTGCTGGCAGCCCCCAGCCCTAGCAGGCTGCCTCACTGCAGCTGCTCCCGAGGTGGGAGCAGGCAGGGCTGGAAGAGCAGAGCCCCTCACCCTGTGGTACCAGGGATGTGCCAAGGCTGTGCCTGTGCTCAGGGTGAACACCAGGACAGTTTCTCCTGGAGGGCTGGGGCGATGCAGTGAGACTGCCTGAGGGCGAGAGGCTCTGTGCTTGACATGGCCAGGCCAAGACACAAAACAGCCCTGGCAACAGCTCAGAGAGCCCTCCCAGGTCCCTCTCACCCAACACTTCCACCAACAGGACGAGAAATCAGTGCAAAAAGAGGTGAATACAAGACTGAGCACGAAAATTCAACCAGCAGCTCCAGAAGAGGGGCAGCTCTAAAACAAGTGACTTTATCCCTGCGGGAAAATTAACACTGACCCTGATAAAGCCTAACTACCCTTCTGTTTTAATTAAGAGAAGGGCCCCGCCTTGGCAGCTCCCCCTCCATCCCAGGGACACCCAGGCCAAGTAAAAACCCTGAGGAATGCAGCTCCAGCTCAGCTGCTGGCGTAACGTGTTTGCTGTCCCACTGCTGGACTCCTGCTGCCCAGGCTGCACTTTGTCCCGGGAAGGTTTCACCTGAGCACGGAGCGAGCCCTGCAGCCAAGGCAAACACTGCCCTCGGAGGGCAGCACTCGCCAGGTGCTCAGCAAAGCCCCGGACACCTCGGCTCTGTTTGTGTTCAGCCTTTCCTGGGAATCGCCGGGGCAGAAATCAGAGGGGCTGTGAGGAGGGGGCTGCAGAGCAATCCTGGCCAGGGGGGAGGTGCAAAGCACCGCAGCAGCGCCCCAGGCTCATGAGCTCCCACTGCCCCAAGGGCAAATCCAGTTGATTTTAGTGGTGGTGTGGGTTTGGAGGGGCCAGGGAGGAGGGAAGGGGCAGGGCTGGCTCAGGCTGGGGTGAGCAGGGACAGGCAGCCCAGAGGAAAGCTCCTGGGAAAGAAAGAAATGCCAGCACTTAGTCCAGGCACTGAGTACACATTGGGGAATGCTTCCTAGCACATCAGATCCTCCTCAGGGTTACTGCCAGTGTGCTGAGGGGTGGCACAGAACTCAGGGAGTGCAGCCCCTAAGGAGACCTGACCCAGGCACTGCCCCGGGTGTGTTTGCTGGTGCACAGCACCGTGCAGGATTTCAAAAGGCTGCAAGGAGACCTGTGCCTCCAGCAGAGACCAAAACACCCTCCAGGCCAGGCCAGGCACAAAGTCCCTCCACAGGAGCTGGTGCCCACCCAGCCAGGGCAGACACTGCACTGGCACAGGGCAGGCTGGCTGGGGTCACTTGAGCTCAACTCTGCATGAAAGCAAGCAGGATTTGGGGGGCACTGGCTGCTTGGTTTGTTCTACAGGTACATCTTATTTCAGGTAACCACTGAGGACAAGTTCAGCATGGTGCCAGAAGTGCCCCTGTGAACACACACCCGTTCAGGAGGGACCTGCTGCTGGGACTTCAGAGTCCCAGGCACAGACCTGCTTTTGGCACAGTCTGAATAAGCCTAAACCTCCTCCACAGGAGGCTGGGCTCCCCCAGCTCACCCACAGACCTGTTTCTGTGGCTCAGCTGCCACGAGCACGAAGCTGCAATGCCTGGCCCATGCATTGGAGCCTGTCTGGAATTGATGTTCAACCCCAGGCAGCTCAGGGGACACAGCAGAGAGGTGCCTCACCTCTGGATTCCTGCCCAAGGGTTTGATGCAAGCCTGAACAAACTTCATCTCCAAGGAGAAATTGGCATCATCTGCACTCATTCCAGCCAGGGATCTCCTCCCACCCAGGCATCCTCCAAGATAAAGCTGTTCCAGCCCGTACCAATAGATCCAGTTCAGCACATATTGTCTGATTTTTTACATAATATGGGACTTCTCTTACTGTACAAACAGAGAAAGAAGGGCAAAATAAGACAAATAACACGTCTCTCTACTGCCCTCCTATCTTAAAAGGACAAACCAACCAGAAATTCTGTGCAAAAAAAAAAAAAAAAAGGAAAAAAAAAAAAAAAAAAAAAAAAATCAAGATACTTTGGACTGACACAAATTGTGAAAACAGGTCTGCAGGTCAGGCTGCCCTGGCAGGGGCACTGGCTGTGTGTGTTTGTGTGTGCTGGAGCACTAATCCTCTCTACAAAGTGGCTCTCATAACCACCCTCATTTGTCTCAATGGAGCAGCAAAGCCATTGCTGTGCTGCTGCAGGGTGGGGGGACCCTACTGCCCACTCAGCTGCCCCAGGCTTGGAGGTCACAGGGCAGCCAGACCCTGCTGAAAGGCACCTGTGCCAATGCCACCCATCCCCAGCACTGGGGAGGTGTTCCCACAGCCTACCTACAGTTCTGTGTGCACATTATTAGCAAGAGGCTCTTTTAGTTCCTGCAGACATATTTCCCCATGGAGCTCTGAGCTGGCTTGCACAGGAACTTTTCCAGCAGAAATATCCAGGGGGAAGTTTACTGACCATTTTGCAGCCAGGGGCAGAGGGGCACCACTCTCAGGGATGGCCCAAACCCTCCTGCCCGGCCAAATCCAGGCAGGAACAGAAACCCCACAGCCCAAAGGCTGGGATTTGTGTGCCTGCACAGGAGCAGAGCACCCAGAGGGCAGGATCAGGAAGGAATCACAGAAAATAATCGGATGAGTAAGACTTCAGCCCTGCTGGTCTCCATCATCCCCCTCTCCATCCTCACCTCCCTACAACGGGGCTCACCCAGATCCTGCCCATCCCCAGGCAGAGACAGCTCCAGCACCCACCTCCATGCAGCCACACCTCCATCAGGGCCAGGAAAATCCCTTCCTCCTGCTCCCCACGCAACTCCAGTGGGGGCAGGAGCCCCTGCCCCTTTTCACAGAGCCTGCCCACCCTCCAGGTGCCCCTCATGTGCCCTCCAGCCCTCCTGCCTGGCTCTGCCCCACGCCCCCCAGCTGCTGGGGGCGTAAGCAGTGGGTTATCCTGACAGCAAAGGGGATGGAGAGGGCACCGGGAGCCGCCCCTTCCCTTGGAGATTCAACATGTCAGAAAATGGGGGTGGTCAGGGGGGACGAGCAGCCGCAGGACGTGTTGCCATTCTCTCTCGAATACTGCTTGGATGACTCCAAGCGTCCTTATTCTGGCCCAGACTGGCCGTCGATGTCCCCACACACGCTCCCCACCCTCCTCTCATCCCCGGCTCCGGGAAATCAGGCTGACTGACCATCCATCCCGTGCCTGCGGGAGCCGGGCCCCTTTCCCTGGGGCATCCCGGCCGAGCGGCTCCTTCGCTCGCCATCTCGTGGTGGCAGCAGGCAGCCTGCCACGGCCCCGGCCCGCACCCGCACCCGCATCCCGCACCTGCACCCCGCATCCTGCACCCCGCATCCCGCATCCCGCATCCTGCACCGCCCGCATCCCGCATCCCGCGCCCCCAGTCTGCACTCCGCACCCCGCACCCCGCATCTCATGTCCCACCTACCCGCAGCCTGCATCCCTCATCCCACACCCCAATTCCACACCCAACACCTCCCCCATCCCACACTGCACATCCCGTGTCCCCCATCCCACATTGCACGTCCCGTGTCCCCCATCCCGCGCCCCCATCCCGCATTCCACCTGCCCGCATCCCTCACCCTGCATCCTACATCCTGCTTCCCCCATCCCACATGCCCACCTGCCCACATTCTGCATTCCTCATCCCATCTCCAACATCCCACCTGCCCACATTCTGCATTCCTCATCCCGTCTCCAACATCCCACCTGCCCACATTCTGCACCCCACAGCCCCTGTGGGGGCCCGGGGTGAACTGGGGGTGGGTAGGGCTGGGTCACCCCCGTGCCACCCCCGTGCCACCCCCGGGTGCTGCCCCATCCCCAGACTCCTCCTGCCCAAGTCTGGCCCAACCCCGGTGGGGTCAGAGATTTTACACCTGTGTAACCCAGGTGTAGGTTTGGCCCTGCAGCCCCACTCACAGGCAGGGCTCAGCCCTATCCCAGGAATTTCCCCTGACTCCCATGGGAGATGCACGGGGCAATGATGTGTTGGACGTGCAGATATTTCACGTCCCCACACTTGTGACAGACTGTAAAGATTTGGCTCCTCACACCCCAGCACACCAGATCTGGGCTGCCCACCCTCAGGCTCCCCAAAATTGCTGTGGGTGCCACAGCCCAGGCACTCTGTGAGCACCAGGGAGTGGGAAGGAAGTGCCAGGAGAGCTCTCTGTGACAGGCACACCAGGGCAGCTTGGCCCTGGCACTCTTGGCAGGAGCCAGCTGCATGGTTGAAGAGCCCCAAAGGCAAAGTTCCCATCTCCAACCCTTTTTAACACTTTTTTTTTTTTCCGTGGAGCCACTGCAAGACCCAGAATTGTCCCTCCACCCTGTGCAGCCCCAGGCTGCAGGCTGAGCCCTGCCATGGTGTCACCCTGCACCACTGCTGTGCACACTCAGGTTTCACCCTCACCCAAAAGGTTTTCTTTAAACCAACACAGGGAAATTTGCCCCAAGAACAGATGCCTGGAAGCCTTTCCAGATCTGGATACCAAAGCTATGGCTTCTGCAAGGTGCCCCTCATGCAGATTTCTCCAGGACCTGCTGTGCCACCCCAGCCCCCACCTCCAGCACTCCCAGTCCCCCACCAGGCTTCCCTTTTTCTGGTTTTCCCCTCTAATTTGGGTAAAACAGCACAAAAGGAGCAATTTTGCTCCCAACCCCCTTTCCACCCTCCCTCCTCCCCTGTCTGGCAGGTCTGTGTTATTATTAAGACACTTGAGATTATGGTTGTCTGGAAGTCAAAGAATGACAGGAAAGAACCAGATGCCATCCCCTGATAAATTACAAGGGCATTATGTGGAGGCAGCTGTACCATATAAAAGCTGGGTTTTTATACCACACCATGATTTTCCATGTGGCATCGTATGGTTCCAGCATCTGGGCGGCACCCTCGATGTCTCCCATATATTTTGCTGAGCACTGTCATTATGATAATGAAGAAATTGCAGCAGACGTTAATTGTAGTTCCTGCTGGCTATTGAGAGAACTTGAAGGTATCAGAGTGGGCTGGCAGGGCCTCTCTCACCTCGCAGGGGGATTCTCCACTATGTTGGCAGTGGACAAGAGGAATTTGGATGGCTCTGAGTGCTGTGAGCAGCATCCAAGACCTCCTGCCCCAGTAGCTGGAACTGATCAGGACTGGCCAATGCTGGTCAATATGATGAGATAAAGTTGTAGGTCTCTGTACAGTTTCCCCTGCAGAAATTTGTAAATTCACTTGTTTTTTCTCATTATTAGCACAGAGCACAGGCTGTGCTAAGGGATGTGTGGCACAGGGGCAGAAAGATTTAAGCCTCTGCTTTGTCACCCCATTGCTCAATTCTCAGCTGGCAGAGCTGTTCTACAGGTGGTCCAGCCCTGGGTGTGGGGACAGGGACACTGGGACAGCCCCTGAGCCCCTGGGGTGATTCACAGTCTGTCTCACAGAGCTCTCCTGGGGGATGGTTTCGGTGCCTCAGCAATCCACCACAGGTATGTCCCCGAAGTGGGATGAGGATGGGCAGAATTGCAGCCCTGTGAGTCACTCTGGGAAACTTCTGTCAGACTGAAACCTTCCTGCTCCAACCTCCTGCCTTCCTGCTCCACTGCCCGTGGCAATGGAAGCCTGTACCCACCAAAGAGCTGCAACAAGGCAGGGGAAGGAAGCAGCCCTGCACCTCAGAGCCAGGGGGTTGGATCAGAACAGCCTAAAATCCTTCTCCCAGAACTCCACCAAAGCTTTTACCAAAAAGTTCCCAAAGCCCACAAAAACAGGTACCCCCACTTTCCCCTTGTCGACCCCTGCCAGACCCGTGTTTCTTTCCAAAGAGCTCTGTAAAGACCCCGTGGGACCAGTGCTCTGCCAGGGCACTGTGGTCAGAGCAGCAAAGCTCAGGAAACCCTCTTGTTTCCTTTCCAGCTCTCTGCCGAGGAGCAGGAGCTGGCAGCAGCCTGTGCCCATCCCTGCCTTGCCCCAGAGTGTTCTGAGCTCCTCTGGCAGCCCTGGGATGTCACTGGAGCTGGGAGAGCTGGCCTGTCCTGGCAGCAGCAGAGCTGACTTGGGACATGAGCTCATCCCATCCCCACCTCTTGCCCTGTGGCTTCCTAACCCACCCCTCAAGTAGCCCTGCAGCAGGGGGCTCCCCACTGAACCCTCCACGTGCTTGTGCAAGAAAAGAGCTTTGCTCAAAGGCACCAGCACAGCCCTGAACCTCTCCCTCTGCGAGGGCAGCACTGGCAGCAGTACATGGCTTTTTTCCCAATGGCAGTAGGAAACATGAGGAATAAATGTTTATGGCTGCAGCTTCACTGCAAAACCCCTTTGGGAGCCTGTGCCTGGTCGTCAAGCTGTCCCACGAGCTGCAGTGTGCCAGGCTTCAACATAAACACAAAATTAAATGTGATCCAAGAGGGGCAGTGAGATTCCCAGGAAAGGGACAGAGGATTGTCCTGTGCTGCTGCTGCTGGCCCTGCCAGACGAGGCGGGGGAGCTGCAGCAAGAGGGGACTTTGTTCGCCAGGCTCACAAGGAGTTGATATCATACTGAAACAAAAAAGCATTTGTTGGGATCAAACAGCATCCGTGCCAGTTATTGTCCAGCTCCCAGGCAAGAGGAAAAAAACTGAGACGACCACTGGGCATTAAACCCAGGGAGAGCTGGAGCAGGACCCGCGGGGTGCCTCGGGCAGGGTGGCACTGTCCCGGCGCTGCTGGGACATTATCTCACTGCTCAGGTATGGCTCAGCCCAGCCAGGGACCTTCCAGCCGCCCTGGCCACAGCCACAATTAGCGGCGGTGCTGCAGCAGCTGCCCCGGCAGCGTCCCTGCCTGGGGCTGCGATGGTGACACACGGTCTGACCCTCTGGCCCTGCCCTGGCCCTTTGGGGTGCCACAGGGTGGCCTCCAGCGACAGCTCCTGCCTCTGGGCTGGGTACAGCCCGTCCCAGGGGCGTCACAGAACTCTCCCTCAAGTTTCCTCTTTAGGTGTCAGTGGGCTCCTGCCAAAACGCCACCACTCAGCAGCACTGCGGGGTTAGAAACGGGCAATTCTCCATGGATGTTCGGCTTTAAAATCTCCCCTATAAAATAAAAAAGGCAGCTCCTCACTTGGCTGTCCCCAGAGAGGAGCCCTGGCAGGGAGAGGGGCAGTGTGCCACCCTTGGAGCTACCAGAGCAGCAGCTGTGGGGTCACCCCTGATGTGCCAGGCACTGTCTGAGATGCACAGCAGCCCCACACAAGCCGTGGGCACAGCACAGTGCCACGGGCAGCCCCTCCTGGGCTGGCACTGCTGGGGGGAGCTCAAGGCCAAGCCAGCATCCCCGCACTGAGGCTCGATCCTGGCAGTGCCAGGAGCTGCCCCCATCACCCATCGTGTGGGGGGGGCACATCCAGCAGCCCCCATGGAGACCCCAGCCCGGAATTGTGCTGGCACGGGCTCCTCCATCCTGGCAGATGTCCTCAGCGAGAGAAACAGCCTGGGGAGCCAGGGGAGATTTCCCTTTGGGGGGCGGGGGGAAAAACAACAAAAAAAGAGATAAAGATAAAGAGAAAAAGGAGAAAGGGGAGAAAGAGGAGAAAGAGGGAGGCTGCCTGTGGCAGCTCAGGGCTGCCTGGCACCTGTGTCCCAGGGCAGGCGTCCAAGCGCCGGAGCAGGCGCGGTGCCACGGCAGCAGATGGGCACCCAGGCAGCAGCCCCGGGCCTCAGCCCGGCCACACCAGGGAGGGGACGGCTGTTTAGGGCAAATTTCCCAGCTGAGAATGTCAAAACAGCTGCCAGTCTGGAGTTTATACACCTATAATTAAGGGGGTATGTGATCTCTAATCCAGCTCAAACGGAGCTGGATTAATTGGCAGACCTAAAAATAGCCCCCGTGACCATGTAAGGCAAGCTTTTGTGTGAGGTTTAAATTAGGAAAGTGGGCTCTGGCTGTTTGCAGTGAGCTGGGAGAGACGGAGGCATCCTTCTGCCTGCAGGCAGCCTGCGAGGGCCTGGTGCTGCTGAGGGACAGGGGGAGGCTGCAGCACACTGAGCTCCCCAGAGTAACAGCCTGGAGCCAGGGGAAGGAGTCAGGAGCACCTGAATCCCAGGGATGTGTGTCCTGGGGCAGAGGGAGGCTGCTCTGCTCAGTGAGCCCTTGACAGCCTCAGGCAGAGCTCCTCTGGTTCTCCTCCCCACACACCCAGGACCCAACTGCTCCCCACTTTACCCCTTCACATCATTCATAAGAGCCACAGCAAGTTTGCTCACTCTGTTTGTGATGCCCAGAGGCTTTACCTGGTGGAAAGGGACTTTCTGAATTACTGGAGCCTCCAGGAGACACCTCCACTTTCCCACACTGCTCCTGCTTTGCACCAGCACGAGGGCAGAAGAAACCCTTTGACCTGAGCTCTGTGATCTGCTCCCCTTCTCGAGCACTCCTCTCCCCACACCCACACTGCAGGGTTAAATTGCTGTTAATTTTTGTTTAATTATCTGCAGTGGCACAAATAACTAACAGCATCGATGTGAACTTGGCACACAAAGGAAGGTTCCAAATGGCAAAGCATATTATGAGATCGAATTATTAAACGTAGCTAATGAGAAAAATAATGATTTGATGCCAAGCTATAAAAGGTTAGACTTTAAAGTTGTCACAGTTCATGAGCAAGAAAGATTTAATCACATTCTTAATCAAATATTTATATGATAATGTGTTTTAATCAGAATAATAGCAATTAATTTGGAAAGGAATATATTGTACACTTCCTGTTCGTGCTTTACAGAGGTGTTTTTTTGCAGTGAGATTACAGAACACATATTTCCTTACTCAACAATAATTCCATCCCAGCTGGAAGGTATTCCAGCTGCCTGTGATTGGGACAGGATTGTGGAACAAAGATCAGGAGCCACTCGAGAGCTGTGGGTGCCCTGCTGGGTGCTGGGTCCTGCTCCATCCCTCCCTGGGGCTGGGCAAGGCTGGACCACGCTGGCACAGCCAGTGAGCCAGGGCCCCTCGCTCTGCCCTGGAAGCTTTTACTCTTCACAAATGATTTAACTGCTACCTCTTTCCCTCTGAGTCTGCCAAACCTCCTCGCTCCCCTTGGCAGCTGATGCTATCGCCGTGATTTCCAGCTGTGCAAGAAGCAGCTTAAAAGGGCTGCTGAGCTGGAGCAAGGCTCCTCTCCTTCCTCTCCTTCCTTTCCTTCCTCTCCTTCCTTTCCTTGCTTTCCTTCCTCTCCTTCCTCTCCTTTCTCTTCTTCCTTTCCTTTCTCTCCTTCCTTTTCTTCCTCTCCTTCCTCTCCTTCCTCTCCTTCCTCTCCTTCCTCTTCTTCTTCTCCTTCCTTTCCTTTCTCTTCTTCCTTTCCTTCCTCTCCTCCCTTTCCTTCCTTTCCTTCCTCTCCTTCTCCTTCCTCTTCTTCTTCTCCTTCCTTTCCTTCCTCTCCTTCCCTTCTTTCCTCTCCTTCCTTTCCTTCCTTTCCTTCCTCTCCTTCCCTTCTGGGCAGGACAGCAAAGGGACAAAGTCAAAGCTCTCCCACTCCTGTCCCTCCTCCAGGGCCCTGCCTGGCAGAGCTCAGGGCTGCAGCTGGAAGCTGAGCAGTGATTTCTGCTCTGGGCTTTTGGTCTGGTGTGTTAAAATTATAAAAAGGGGCAGTTCAAAAGCAGCAACAGCCCCTGCCATCAGGGTCTGATCCTGCAAAGAGGGGAGGTGTCTGTCCTGCTCACCCTGCTGAGATAGCATGTGTGGACACCATGGGAAGGGCCAAGGGGGCTGAAAAGGTTGGGCAGGATGTGTAAATCTGTCAGCCTGGACAAAAAGAAATATCTAAACCCTTCCCCAAATCTCAGAATGAAGCCTGTTTGAAATGGAAAGCAGCTTGGAGGACTCTTTCCAGGACACCATGAGAACACATTCCCCCTGAGGGAGCTCACTGAAGTCCTTCCAGGTAGGTGAGGAAGCATCCACAGAACCCTGGGATTTATTTTAATGGAGCCTCCAAACCACCGGCATTCACTAAACGTGAGAAAAGCGCTTCAAAACAGAGTGAAAACTGAGAGGGAGCATCGCTCAGCCCAAATCCCCAGCGAGGATGTCACCACTCTGTGCACGGAGCTTTGGAGAAGGAAGGAGGGAGGTGACAAGGGCTGAGCAGCGACCCCTGAGCCACTCACAGAGCCCCCGTGGCGGGAGCCTCACCTGTCCTGGGTGCTGCAGGTAAAGGGGCACAGGGCTGCCGAGCACCAGGGCATCCAGGAGGCATCCAGGAGGCATCCAGGCATCCCTGGGACAGGGAGCATCGGCACTGGAGCCACGCTGGGGATTCCGTCCGAGGCACCTGGCAATTCCACCCAAAGCACCTGGGAATTCCATCCAAAGCACCTGGGAATTCCATCCAAAGCACCCGGAATTCTCTTCAAAGCACCCGGGAATTCCATCCACAGCACCGAATTCGTCCACACACCTGGGAATTCCGTCCAAAGCCCCCGGGAATTCCATCCAAAGCCCCGTGCCTCTGTCCCAGCTCCGGACCTGCCTCTGGACCTTGGCACGCAGCTCATCCTGTGCACAGGAGGCTCTCCCTCCTCCTCCTCCTCCTCCTCCTCCTCCTCGCAGCCCTGGGCCGGTGGATGTCTCTGCACTTCTCACTCTCTCACTTTTTAACACTTCATCAGAAGCTGGAATTTTATTTTTTTTTTTTAAGTGCTAAATTTGCTGTTTCTGTTGGAGTCGAGATGAAAAGCTTTCGCTGAACCACCTCTGACTGGAATCACTTCTGTTGCCTTCAGTTTGGCCAGATGTTTCCTAATTACTTATCTGTCAAGACTTTTTTTTTTTTTTTTGCTTTTTTTCAAATGCACAGACATTTCCTCTAAGTGAGAAAGAGTGTAAGGCTCTTGTTTAGTGTCTTTGCCCGAGTGAAATAAGCCAGGCTAAGCTTCATCATCAAGGCTGGATTTTATGCTTGAACATGCAATTTAACATCAAAAGCTTGATCTTTTTTATTATTCAGTGCTGCCTTTTTAGACCAACTTCAGCAGGAGCCAAATGGCACATCCTAACTTGGGATTTAAAACTTTTATTTTTTAAAGCTGGGTCTGAGTCATGCAGCTTTCTCCTGAGCTTGAGACGGTTTCATGTAATAACTCAGGGCCAGAATCTGCCACGATTACTCACGTCAGTGAAGGCTTCCTTACATGAGCAATCTGATTGAACTGCTGCTCCTTGGGGTGAGGAATGATTGCAGAATCAGGTCTCATCCTTCTCCCACCACACAAATAATTTTGCCGCTTTGACTCAGTTGCTGGGTGCTGCCAGGACGTCCTGTCATTGTGCAGAAATTCGGAGGTAGAAAGACAAAGGAGGAAACATTGAAGACTTGAATTCCCCACTCTGCCCACGGCTGGCCCAATCTAAGGAGGCAGAGCCTTTACACCTCCCTCATTCAAGACATTCAGCAGTGATTTGCTGTTGGGCTGCCGTCAGATATCTTTTATTTTGGGTAAAGGTGCCAAGGTTACTGCAGGAAGGAAGGGGAGAACCAGCAGCACTGAGCCTGAATGGCTCCGTGGGTGCTTCAAAGGCTTCGTTGTGTCCCTCTCCACAAAGAGAAAACAAGTAGCCAATGCCTCTCAAAGTGTCCGTGAATAATACCCCAACACACCAGAAGGGGACCGAATAACCCAAAAATAAATCCATATCGCAATTTTTCAAAAGCTTTAAATGTCTTCAAAGCCAAGTTGCATTCTTTAATGAAAGCAGGATCAAGCCAGAAAAGCTTTAGGAGTTTAAAGTTATTTGATAGCTAGTTATTTTCCTTCAAAAGAGCCTAAGTAAACCTCTGCCTGTAGCCTTCATCACTCCACCAGAAATGCTTTGTCAGGGTATTTGTGACAAATTAATTATAGCGATAGAAAATCTCAGTAGAAATGAATATTCAATAAGAATTTTTTTTTATTCTGTTGACTTCAGGGAATGCTCTCCTGTTTCTAAAGCTGTGTGTTTTCCTCATTAGCTCTCCCCCTCCCCCAGTTCTTTTCAGAAACTTTCAGAAGTGATTAGAAATGGTTTTATTTTCAGCTTGCCTGGGGAATGGCATTTGCAGTGGAACAAACCACTGATGCTGGAGTCTTGCTGGCAACAAGAAATGGCCCATCAGCAAACTTTCCAGAGAAAACATCCTGAAATTGCCCTGCCAGTCCTGCCCCCCTGGCTCCAATACACAGCAGGAGAATGTGTGGGACTGCAGGAGCTTGTCCTCCCAGCTCAGGGACACACAGCAGCTCCCTCCTCACTGCATCCTGGCCAGGACCTGCAAACAAAAGCCTGGGGCAGACCCGGGTGACTCCAAAGTGCCAGAGGGATGTGGCTCTCACTCCCTGCAAGGGCTCTGGCAGAGCAGAGAGCTCCTCATCTCTTGCTCTTGTTGTCTGTAAGTTGCAGACCTTTCTTGACTTGGGCTAAGGGCATTTCAAGAGGCAAAATTCCCACTAAGACTGAGAAAAGCAGGAGGCCACTGCTGTCCATCATCCCCCCAGCTCCAGGGTATCTCCATGCTCTGTCCCCTGGGCACACTGGTCCTGTCCCCATGCTTCCCCTGCTTGGTCCTGCACATAGCACTGCAATATTGGGCTGCAAGTCCTGGAGTCTCTTCTTGAAAGGTTGTTTTGCTGACAGTAAAAAGGAATAAATGTAAATAAAGCTTTTCTCAAGCTGTGACTGCCTGACCCCACTCAGGAAGCTCCCACGACCAATGACCTCACATTTCTGGCTCTGCTACAGGAACTGGGCAAAAAAAAAAAAAAAAATCCTCCTCTCCATCCTCTCTTCCTCCTGACAACTCAATTAACAAGCTGCCTCATTAGCATCCAATACTTAATTAACAAGTTGAATTAATAAGTAGCCTGGGTTGCTTAGTTAATAATTAATTAATCCTTGGTTAATAAGGACAACAGAAACCAGTTCATAAGGGAATCATTTCAGTAGCTGACAGTGAGATGAGGATCCAAGGAGAAGGTGTTAAATGGCTGCCTGGGCTGGTGTGGACCCCACCCTGACACCGAGTGCCCCTGCTGAGTGGGGTGCCACCTCCACAGCTCTTGCCTGCCCCAAATCCAAGTTGGAAGGGTCCAAGATTCTCATTTGGCTCTTGCTGGCAGTGGTGATGCTCTGCAGAGGGGCTGCTCCGTGGTTGCCCTGTCCAGCTGGCAGCTCCCTGTCCCTGCTCCCAGGGGAGCTGGGGTGGGGGTCTCACCTGCTGGCACTGCAGAATTGGGGCATTATTTGAAACCAGCAGTGAAAAAGGGATTGTGTGCAAAACACGACCTAAAACATCCCTGCCCTGGTACGTTATTTTCCAGGGAAGGACTCTGAATGTGTTTTAGTATCCAAGTTTAAGCCTGCTCCAGAAAATTCATCCAACCAAAATCATCTGGGTCTGGGTGAGACCTGCCTGAGCCCCTGCCCAGGGCCCTGATCCCAGGAGGAAATGCTGTTCCTTGGGCTCAGGCAGGGCTCAGCTCATACCCAACTCGATACATTACCCAGTTTGACAACATATATTCAGCAATTTTCACTAGGAAAGCATGAAGAATTCTGTTGATGTTTCCTTATCTTGATACAGCAGGTGTCTTGTTTCCATATGAATGATCTCAAGGTGTACATACATATATATCCATATATTCAAACCACTCATATTACCATATAACATTTCAAATTCAGCTAAATAGAAGCAGCTGATTTTTCCTGATGGTATTGATTTGAAATTCTCCATCCACAGACCATTTTGGAATCCCAAACAAAAGAAAAATCAGAGTTATTTCCCACACAACAGATGCAGTGCACCAATCTCTAGGAAAATGACTTTTTAGTTTGTTCTTGCTTATGGTGACTTCTGTTCATGACTGGTTTCAAAGAAGATACTGAGCATAGCAACAAAACACGTTTGCAGACAGATAATTACCATTGTTTTCAATTATAATGATGTCATCTCCAATCCAAGTACTTCAAGACTGGGAAATACAAACATTATTGTTATTGCCACATTGATAAATTATGTTTTTGGTTTATTCCAAGAATGGCAATTATTGGTGCACAGTTTTCTTCCAAAATTTGTTGGACAACCTGAAATGAAACACATAAATTTGTTCCTAACAATCACAGTAAGGAGAGGGCTGGGGGAAAGGTATTTATTGATGAAACACTCCAGACCCAGAATTTATAAAGAAAATCGAACTGTAAATTCAGTTTCCTTGTAGAAAGATGTGAGATGGGGTCACACTGCTTTGCACAGTGGAAATCAGTGCTCCTCACACCTCTTGTTGAGATTTTTTGTACCTGGTGTCTCAGTTATTTTGCAGCCAGGGTGTGGGGCCTGAATGCCCCTCATCACTTTTCAGACAAGGGAGAGACAGGTGAGGCCTCTTGCTCAAGGGGTCCAGCAGCCCAGTGGCGAGGCAGATGTGCAGCACATGCAGCAGGACATTCCCTGTGGATTCTGTGCCATGCAGCAGGACATTCCCTGCTGGATTCCTGTTCCATGCAGCAGGACATTCCCTGTGGATTCTGTGCCATGCAGCAGGACATTCCCTGTGGATTCTGTGCCTGCAGGGCTCTCAGGGCTCCTCCAGCTCTGCTGCAGATCCCCAGGGCAAAACCCAGCAAGGGCTGAGTGGTGTCTGTGCCTTGGCCAACTCTCAGCTCTCTTGTGCACCAAGAAAGAAAGGATGGGAGGAAAGAAGAGAAGGAAAGCACAGTTGACTTCATTCCCACTGGGCTCCAAATAACGAACTGAGCTAATTGAGGTCAAGGACTCGTCAAGCTTGGTGACAGTCTGGGAACAAAAGCCTGCTCCCAAATGCTTCCCACAGTCAGTGCTGCAGGAACAGCTTGGAAAGGCTTTCAAAGCACTCCCCAGTTGCTGTGTCTGCTGCCTGCCATGGGAGCTCCCACTCTGCTGTCTGCACAATCCTCTTGCACTCCTCCACCTGCTTTTTGTTACATTCCCACTGTGGGCTGCTGGCTTTGCCTTGCAAACAGCACTAGCCACCTGGATGGCATTTGGGGAGGTTTTGGTTTATCTCAGACAATCCAAAACCCAGCAGTTATGACCCTCAAGGCAACTTAATATTTCCTGTATTGCAGCAGAGATTCCTGTTTCTGGCCATCCTCAATTTTGCCTTTGTGTAGTTATGCAGCAATGATTACAGATTGGGGCATGAGCTGCAGTCAGAGGAGGCACAATCCAGAGAGAGCACACCCTCCCATCCCCCTGAGCAGCTGGGAGCTGCAGACACAACTATAAATTCCTGTGCAGTGAAAACTGTATTTACTCATCCCAAACAAATCCACGTGCGTCACCGTTGCCGAGGGCTCTGCGCCCTGGTTTGGAGCACAATGGACCCCGCTGATCCACACACTCAGATGCCTCTCCAGGAGCCTGGGCTTGCTGGGTGACTGATTCTGGCCTTACAGACACAAGCTTGGCCCCAGAGAACAAGCTGGAAACTTTGCCCAGGGAGCCCTGAGCCTGGTGGGGTCTCCCAAGGATGAGCACAGCATCGTCCCCTCTGAGGCTGCAGTGCTGCCCAGGCTGATTTGGATCAGACACGGAGTGTTTTACCCAAACTTAACCTCCCACAGGTGCAGCAGGGCACGTGACAAAGCCTGTGACTGATTTTTAACCTTTTTGTTCTGTCTCAACACATTTTTCCTCTTCCCCCCACTCTTATTTTTCATTAAATCCAGGCCAGCCAGGAGGAAGGGAGAGTTCAGTGCATCTGTTCATCACTAACATTGACAAACAACATGTAAAAAGCTTTGCTAACCTGAAAAGCATTGGCATATCTAACCAAAACCCACTTGATTTCCCCTGGAAAGCAAAAACTGTGAGAGGCCATTACTAGCAGGTTGCCCTTGCATGGGAAGTAATTGAATCTGGAAATGGGAAATATGCGGCAGGAGAGCTTGGCTGTCATTTTACAAAAACAATTAAATGCATGAAATGTGTCTTAATGATATAATTAAGGCAAAATTCCAATCCTCCATTAGTAGTGGCATTAATTATTGCAAGCACATTACATTCAGTATCGCTGTAATGATGAAATCCTTTGTTATACAGCTTTATTAACAAACAAATAAATAAATAAAACCTGATTATCTGCTCTGCAACAGAAGCTGTGATGCAAAATTACTTTTGAACAAACCTTGATTAATTTTACCTGTTAAGGCTGATGGTCAGAGAGGCCAAAGCACTTCAGGGAAACTCCTATCAAGCACTGCACGATGCTGGGACCCATCATGGGTGTTACTGGAGGAGGCAAAATTGATTAATACCATCACCCTGACCCCAGAGCCCCCCTAAAACACCCCCATTTGCACACCAGCTGCACTCAGGACTTGCTCCTAACCCTCCTAGTCTGTTGTCACCCTCAAGAGCTGGCTTGCAGCAGGGCAAGATCTCACCTGCCTCTTACAAGAAGCAGTGAATCACAGCTTTTCAGTTTCACAACTGATTTTACACTTCTCTCCTCTGCTCCCACCCCTCGGGCTCTCAGCTCTCTGGGAGGGTCCTGGGGCTTGAGGCAGCTTTGGCACAGCAGAGCCAAGGGCTCCAGAGCCAAATCCTTTCTGCCTTCACTGGAGCAACCATCAGCTGCTAAAAGGCTCCTGGAAGTTTCTCAGAACTGTTTTATATATTGGGACAAATGATCTCAGAGGTGTAAAGGTATAAAGTACACCTTCCCAAAGGAGGGAGCCACCAAGAACATGGTGTACATGTTTGGGATTTTAAGCAAATTTATTAGATATGGAAACCTGTTTCATAGTGATTTTCAATGTCTAATCCAGCACGAGGAACACAAATTGGAGAAATTTGCCTCCTTCACCAGCCATGTGACTCCTAGGTGATATCTGCCAGAGGACAAGCAAACACATCAGTTGAGTGATGATGTGGATACCTGCTGAAAGAGGGGGATTTTCAATTATGCATGGCTGAATTTCTACGTGCACAATTCCCCTTATACCAGGGAAAATCAATTAGTGAGAGTCATTTGTTTCTGAACACACTGGTCGGAGAGAAACATTAGTTCAGAGACATTAATTTCTGGACAAATGTTTACAATTAAAATGCAATTTTGATTCCACTCGAGTTCTAGCCTGTCACCCTTGTATCTCAGCCAGAGCTGGAGAAGGAATTACGAAGTCCAGGAAAGGCAGGTCAGGGATCCTGGTGGTGGGAGGTGTCACCCCTGGGGAGACCTTGGGCTGGGCTCTTTGTGCAGCTGGACCTTGGCCCTCAAGCCCTGGACAAGTCCTGGGCTCCCGGGGCCCCAGGAGCAGGGAGGCAGCACAGGTGAGGATGGAGAACAGCAGGGTGCAGCCTCAGGCTCGGGGGGATTTCTTCTGTGTAAGGCTGAGAATGCAGCATTTCTTTAAAAGCAACGTGTACCTGTGCTGGGTGACATCTGTGCCAAGGCCTAAAGCCAGCCCAGAAGCTGAGGACCAAGACAGAAAGCAGCAATGAGCAGTGTCCTGTGTGCCAAACTCCCACACAGGCAGGAGCAGCGACTCCTGGCTGTGCTTTTACCCACACAGGGAACCCACAGCCAGAGCACGACAGGAAAACCACTGCCTTTTCCCATAAACCAGAGCTTTCAGAGAAGAGACAAAGCCCATTTTCCAAGCTGACATTTGGTTCCAGCAATTACTCACGAGCTACATTTGCTCCTGACTCAGTCCGAGATCTCGGTTCCGAGCTGAGGACTTGGGCATGTTCTGACGAATGGGAAGAGCTGAGTAAACCTGAACACATTTTTTTGAGTTAGTCTGCTTCCTTAAAGCCTGACCTCATAACCAGCCTTTTCTACAGCACGAGGAGCCTCAGTTACACTCCCTGGTAGTGCCCCTTTGTTCTCTGACACAGCTGCTCAAACAGCACGCACCCCAAAATGGGTTTCTTTTGAAGCCTTGCCAGCCTGTGGGCACCACAGATGTAAGGAGCAAGTGTGCTGGAGGTGCCTCACCTTCCCTGAGAGCCACTGCACATAAAGCACCTGCCTGCATCACCTTCCAGAGGGGTTTTGTGCAATCAAGGTTGCTCTTCTGCCACAGGTTACTCATCAGATCTAAATTCTCAGCAGCAGGGTGGAAGTGCATCCAGGCACTGAGCAAAGACACAAAAAATTGTTTATATAAATTGCTTATTTGGGCATTTACAGTAAAACCTGGCCTGGAGGAAGTAAATAGAGTTCCAGTTTCATGTTCCTCGTACAACATTACTGTAAATAGTTGGTATTTTTTTTCCTCCAAGTGTAGGAATTATGCACCCAGCTGACCTTGCACTGGCACAGGAGGGAAGGAAGTGTTCCAGACCTCCTGTTTGCAGAGCAATAAAACATAACAGGGCTCAGAGATCAGAGGGAAAATAAACAGATCCTCTCGCTCAACCTCCTCCAACTCCTCCTATTTTCCCCTCCAAAGCTTATATTTAGCTCAGGCTCCTCCATGCCCACAGAAGGGCTGCCCTGGGAGAGGCAGGCAGAGCACCAGGGCCAGGCTCTTGGAGAACCCCAGGCTTTCCTCCTCAGAGCAGAAAATCAACAGATCTGCTCAGCAGAGCAGAGAGAAACAGCAGCTCCCAAGAGAAAAGCAGACATGAGATAGGCAGTGGGGCCCACCAGGGTCATTCAACAATGGTTTGTTAACCTGGTCCTGCTCATCTGAACCTTGCAGAGCCTGGGATTGAGATTCAAGGGGAAAAAAAATAAATCTGTGTGTGCACATTAATAAATTGGCAGGAGGAAACCTGTGCTTGGAGCCCATCATCTTCCCTGGGAAAGCCTTTGGTGTGCACTGATCCCAAGTTAAAACCTAACCCAGCTCCCTCCTCACACTCACCCCAGACCTGCAGAGACCCTCCCCAAAACACCCCAAAGCCCCAGAAGGGGCTGGCCTTGCAGGACTGCGGGCTTGCATGCCTATTTTAGAGCTGCAGTGTTTAGGATGCTGAATTCCCACCTTAATAACAGAAATCCATAAAGCCCTCTTGCAGAAAGGCAGCTGGAGGTGAGGATTCACTGGGGCTGTCTTGGAGCAGGAGCTGTGGCTGAGCCCATCCCTTGCTGGGAACACAAAGGGGACACAGGGTGGAAAACTGGGAATTCCCACCTGTGGCACTGCAGGCACTTCCTGGGACACCCAGCCACTGCCCCTGCCCTGCCCACAGGCTCAGGCATCTCCATCCTGAAGCTCTTTGAAGCTGCCCTGTAGCTTCTGTGGTCTGAGGAAACAAGACAGGACACCTGTGCCAGGCTTCCAGGGCAGCAGAAGTCTCCTGTTGTCTCGTTTTTGTGCCTTACCCACAGTGAGGCCCCTGCAGGAAGGACAGGGGGGTCCTGGGGCTGGGCCATGCACAGAGGGGGGTTGTGCTCCCTTCTCCAGCCTCTCTGTTTTTAAAGCCAGGCTGCTTATTAGCAATGCACAGCAACACCGAGCAATAACTTTGGGCTGCAGTTACTCTCTTAATCAAATGCAGCTTCACAGAGCCACGCTGATCTAATTGTTCAATGTCCAGGCTCCCTGCCTTTGCAGGGATAAATACTCTGAGGAGCTGCATTTTGACTGGCATCCAAACCTCACCACTGGCTGCTGGGATTGTGATTTATTGCTGCTGATAACAATCAATCCCAAGGAAACCGTGGGCATTTGAACTCATTCAGGACTGAGCAAGGGGGGAATGAACCCCCAGCAGGAGCTCACAGCTGATGAGCCCTGCAGGCAGTGCTCTCCCCCATTTCTGCATTGCAAACCCCACCCCAAGCTCACTGCATGGAGGGCTTATGTCACAGTGCAGAGCCATCAGTCGGGTCAGCCAAAGCTCTAAATTCCATTTCTGCATCTTTCAATCTTGCCTGACAACAAGCTCTCCATTGAAGACAGGGAGAAAACTCAAAATTGGTGCAGCCACCAGCCTGACCTGCTGGGCAGCTGGGATAATCTCCAGCAGACAGCAAGCCCTGCTCACTCAGGCAGCAGGACAGGTTCCCCAGGGGAGCAGGCAGGAGAGAGGCCCTGGAGCTGCCAGGATCAATGGGCTTTCAGCCACAGAGGGAGAAAAAGTACACCTACAGCTCCAGCAGTGTGAAGTGCCTGGAACCCACTGCTGGGTACCCTTAAAAATGCCTTAAATCCCAATCTCACCTCCAAAAAAGGTGGCTGCTGTTTCAGAGGGTTTATCTTTTCTTCACATCATCCAGGCAGCTTCAGGATCCTGGTCAGGAAAGAGTCTGCAAAAGCTCCCATAGCTCTGACTGAGCAGAAGGGCAGAGCAGCCCCCAGAGCAAACCACCCCCTTCCCTGGAGCTGCTTCGATTTGCCTCCTGGGCAAGAGTTGGATCAGGACAAACAGGAAAAATACAGAGACAAAAAAAAAAAAAAAAAAAAAAAAAAAAAAAAAAAAAAAAAAGTGCTTTTATGAAGTTTAAATTGTCTGCAGTTGGAATTTGCACCTTCCAGCCAGTGCACCATGGAGGGCCACAAGAGCTGCAAGCAGGACTTTGCTGCTGGAAGCACAGGGAAAATCTGAACCTGATTTCTTAACTTCCATTCCATTTGCAGCACAGAAATCTGTTTAAAATCAAAGGCTTTGCCACCTGTGGTTTCCAAAAGTCACAAAATTGTTTTTTCCATTGAGCTGAAAAAAACCCCCGACCAAAACCCAAAAATTAAAAAAAAATCTACTGCCAATCAATGGTGCTGCAGTGTCCCCAGATCTCCTCAACAAACATGGCAAGGTAGCTTAGTAACAGCTACCTCTGCCCATTCCCACGCACTGCACTGGTTGAACTTGATTTCTTCTTTTTTTTTTTTTTTTTTTTGTCATTTAAAAAGAAATCCCTTTTGGAAAATGTGGTTTCAGCCGAGTTCTCTTTTTCTGTGGGAAGATGTTGGTTTCAGCTGTGATTCCAAAAATGTAATTTCAAAACAGCGATTCAAACCAAACCCTGCCCTTTCCCTGCCTCACCATGCCTGGGGCAAGGTGGATGTGTTCCACTTGGCTATTTGTGATCCTGGGGCAGGGGCATTGCCTGCTCTCAGAAATTTTGTGTTTTGGCATTTCTTTGGGCATGAGATGGGAAGGAGGGTTTGGAGCTGCTCGAGCCAGCGCTGGGGTCACAGCATTGGCACAGCCTTAAAATCATCTGACTTCCTACCACAGGGCAAAGCATTCCCACCAAGGCAGCTGCTTTCCAGCACTGTAACACCCCAGGTTGTCTTTCCAGCAGCAAAGCACAGAGGACACCAGGAATCCCACAGAACAAACCACAGCTGGGAGCTGAGTGCCAGGGTTCCAGAACCGGAGGGGCGGATTTGGGGCTCTGCTCCCTGGGCTGCAATTAAGCTGCTTTCATTCCTTACCAGAGATATTCTCCCAGCTGACCAACAGCCTGAGGCTGTGTTGCAAACTGGACGGGCAGAGCATGCCAGCATCCTGCTGCAGCCCACGGGAGCTCCTTGAGCCCAGATCAAAGCCAGGTGTCCACCACTCGCCCATCCAAAGCAGCTGGAGGAGCTGCTCCTCAAAGCCAGGGCCACTTTTATCAGTGCTGCCACCTGGAACAGGTTTGTGGCCAGCCAGAGAGAAGAGCTGGAGAGACCAAGGGCTTGGGCAGAGCTGGCAGCAAAACCCAGGGATTAATGTCTCCAATACAGGGACTAATGACTACACATCCCTTAGCCCCCCGAGGGAACCCAGGGTCTGGGTGAACCTACAGGACACACAAAAGAAAACCCCCTGCAAACAGTCAAGTTTTCAATAGCTTTAATGTGATCACTGCAATCTGACCACAGTTTCAGAAAGGAAAGGAAAAAAAAGTCACACAAATTCTCTGTGCTTAGGATTTGAGTCAATCTGTGCAGTTCCTGTCGATTGACGTTATTCAAGTTAAGACCTTGTGACCATCAGTGACGCTCTCGGCTGAAAGGCAGGACCAGAGTGGTGCAAACCAGGGATGCTTCTTCTGGGCTTAGAGCTGTGCCACCTGATCTACTCCAAAGGAAACAGTTGTCCATGCACACACACACAGGGAGCATGCAAATACACCAGGAGCCAGCTCCACGGGAGAACACAGGGCAGCAACACAGAGGAGGGGCCGTGGTGCAGAACGAGGAAAGGGGGAACCCACACAAATATCCAGAACTGAGCAGATTCATTTTCCAACATTCCAGAAGAAAATAGGAAAATTGAAATTACATTGTGTTGACAAACCCTGATTTTTTGGGTTTTGTTTTGTTTGTTTGTTTGGATTTTTTTTTTTTTTTTTTTTTTTTTTTTTTGGGTAACAAAGCAAAAGGTGAAGGCAAATTTTCCAAAGTATTGTAAAATTTATTGTATAAGTATTGCAGCTTTTAGAATGACATATAATTGCCACTATTGGTTACTGGTACACAAGAAGCGTTTACAACAGATTTTTGTAAATTGGCATCAGAGTACATATTCATACTAAAACAGCAAAATATAGATAAGTACTGCATTGCATGTGCTGTCAATAGTTTACATAAGTTTAAATTGAACAGAACTCAGGATACAGGACTGCCTATAACAAACTCCAAAGCCAACACAATGCAACTGGAAGTTTAAGAAAATATTAATACAATGAAATGTGTCTATAAGGCAGGCAAATTAGGACTTTAATGTTGTCCTTCATGAGCTTCTATAGTACAGCAAAAATTTGAAGCGCAGTTTCTGGAAAACTTCTTTTTGCTTGTTTTTTTTTTGTCTTTTTTTTTTTTTTTTGTAGCTTTGTGTTGTACACAGAAAATCTCTGAGCAGTACAGAGACAGAAGAGATTAAAATTCATTCTGTTCTGGCCTAGCACTGTTAATGCTGCACATCTGATTCAGACTTTTCCCAATCCTTAGGAAAAACACTGGGCTTTGATTTCTTTTAATTTTTTAATATAGCAGTTAGTGCAATTTCAAAATTCAATACACATACAAAAGGGTGATTCTCCAGAAAGCAATTGGATTTCCTTAGACCCCACTTAAGACAGAATGAATTTTGTAACACTTATGGAAACAACACGCTGAATTAGTAAAGCTGAATCTCCAAACCTGTGTAACCAAGGGTTGTGAAGGGAACACGTGTTTGACCAGGGTCAGCCCCGAGTGAAACCCATCCTTCCTCCCCTCCAAAATCAACAAAGCCATGTCCCCACCCCAGGCCAAGGGCTGGGGGCACTTTCAGGATGCTGTTTGCTGTACTGTAAGCTAAGAAACTCTGCGAGATGAACAACCCCTTTTAAAGCTAACACAACTTAAAACTCCGAGCAAAAAGGCAGGCTAGGACGTGAGGTTGCTAAGCATCAGCAATGCCTTGATTCTTCTGTATTTCTTTAAAAATAAATCATTTTTAAGGGGCCTGAATCTCTGTGCTGGCAGCTGCAGGACA
The DNA here is from genome assembly GCA_032173965.1 of Sitta carolinensis. Taxonomy (NCBI): domain Eukaryota; kingdom Metazoa; phylum Chordata; class Aves; order Passeriformes; family Sittidae; genus Sitta; species Sitta carolinensis. The sequence goes on along the minus strand of CM063300.1, from coordinate 12,025,420 downwards.
CTCTAGCACCGCTCTCCACTGAGCTGCACCAAGGCCAGAGGGAATGGGGCATCAGCAAGGGTGTGCAAAAGCAAATTCCCTGCCTTGGTGGCAATTCAGGACGTGGGGATGGGGAAGAAACAGACCCCGAGGCGAAAAGTAACATTAAATAGTAGTAATAATAATAATAACAATAACAACAACAATATAATAATAATTAAAAAAAAAAAAAAAAAGAACAGACCATTATTTCTAAACACCCATTCAGAACTTGGAGTTGATCTGGGCTCCAGATCTGGTATCTGCACTTGAAATACACAGTTGTCAGGACTGCAAAGAGGGGGATGGACAGAAGAAAGACAAAAAGAGAACAACTGAGCTCTGCTGAGGAGCTGCACCCACTGCCTGGGACCTGGGGCTCTCCCCACTGGAGCTGCAGCAGGCCAGGGAAAGGGGCAGCTTGGGGTTTGTGCACGGATGGGCTGAAAGGCATCGTTTACAAGAGAAATTTGGTGTTGATGAGCCACCCCATTTCACACTCATTAAGCTCCCCAAACTAGAGAAAGAGGTAAATGAAACTGGACCCAGGAACTCAACAAAACTGATCACTCAACTGCAGAACTTGGGGTGACGCCAGACAAATAAAAGCTCACACTGGGAGAGGATTGGGGAGGGGGAAAAGAGAATTGGTTGAAATTTTGAGGACTTTCAAGCATGAGAGCTGGGTTCAATTGCACTGCATCTTCAGACCCTTTCCCACTACCCCTCTGTGCCTCTCCAGCCCCTGCCCACTTCCCTGACTTTTCCACGGGGTTTGGTGGCCAGGTGACAGACACCCTGTGACAAGACAACCTCGTTCCTTAACAACCTCTGGTCCCCACACCACCTCTTCACTCACTGCTCAGTTTTAAACATGTGATGCATATTCCACCCAAAATCTGCTGAGGTAACCGTATTTTTTTTTTTTTTAATAGCAAACAAAACTAGTTCAGATCCCTGAACTACCTCCCCTCCCTCCCCCCCAAAAAACAGAACAAAAAACCCCAAAAAACAACAAACACCCAACCCCAACAACACTATTCACGCGTTTTGGCTCAAGAGGGCAGTAGATATTATATTTCGCTTTCTCTTTTGGTTGGTATCTCATTTACAATATCCACCACAGATTCCTACCTCCCCGGGTAGGATAATGTGCATAAAACGTGTTCAAGTTCCCTAAGAACAGTCGGAGCAGAGCAGCGGCCAAGGGAGCAGCAGGTGTGGCCAGGCACAGGGAGCTGCTCCGGAAAAAGGGACTGGAAAAGTGAATGCAAGGTCCAAAGGAGCAAGAGACCAGACGCTGGTTACTTGTAACTCTAACGATGATTTTGTGTCCCCCTCTCTAATACGGGAGGGGTACTGTTTCTTTAATAAGGCACTAAATAGACATGTTACATAAAGGAAAGATACATTTTAAAAACTCGTACAAATTCATCAGTTTTGTACCTTTCGTGACAAACTAGATTTATTCCTTCGTGTTACTTTTTTTTTGTTTTTTGTGGCTTTTTTTTTCTTTTTTTTTTTTTTTTTTTTTAGGTCATCAAAATTTAGGTTACATGACTGTAAAACTATGAAGATTTCAAGAGCTGTGGAAAAGCAGTTTGAAGTATTGAGAAGGTACAGGACTATTTCTAGGCAGAAATAAAAAAGCAAGAAGCAAAAGAAAAAAAAAAAAAAAGATCAAACTTCAAGTTCAGCTATTCATCATCTTCTTTAAAATATATATAAATATTGTTCAAATGGTCAGAACTTCAAAACCGTTCTCATGGTTACTTTTTCTTTTTTTCAAGTAATAAAAAAGTCGCTTAAAAACAATAGTTATTGCCTTTATATCTTTCATTTATGTCACTCTACTAGATAGCATCCTGCAGGAAATCAAATCACCCCCCCTTGCCATCCCTGGCTCTCTGTGGCTCCCACCGACCCTTCCTGGCTGCACCCACGGTGGGATTCTCCCGCCTGCCTTCTCCCCTGGCTCTCTCCGGTCTCCCACTCACTCCCTGGGCACGGATTCACCGAGAGGGTGAGGCCACTGCCAGACAGAGGTGACCAAAATGGGAACCAGAGCAAGAGCGAGACAAAACCGCTTGGGAAAGCGAGAGAAGGCAGCAGCGGGAGGCGGCGGGCTGGGGACGATGTCCCAGAAGAGGCAACGAGGGGTCGCTTCTAAAGCCTTAAGCATTATCTCTGTAGCCTTTAATTAATACAACACAGGAGCTGATTCATCGCCATCTACTGTACCTGGTGCCTCTTTAGCTGGATAACAAACGGGAAAGAAAATAGCGACAAACCACGGGACACGGCTGCGCCCGATCGTCCCAAAGTGAGCTTTGGGAGGCTGGAACAAAATGAAAATGATGTTCACCACCACCACCACGCTTTCCACCTTGTCCTTTCAAGGAGACATTTAAACCCAGCTGAAGGGCAGGTGTGTGACCAGTTCCTCACCTCGACTTGCACAACCACCGCTTTGGCTCCAACAGGGCCCTTCGGTTTGAACATGGAAAGAAATAAACCAAAAAACACTTTTTTGTTCCTTCAGACACAGAAGTTTATTCTCAACCCCCACCACCCTCCCCTCCAAAAAGTTAGAGGTTGTCCAAAAAAAAAAAAAAAAAAAAAAAAATCAAGTAATTTTTGCCTGCTTCAGTCATTCCTGACTGCGGGAAGCAGGGAGTTTTTTGTTTTTTACCTTGTTACTCCAATAATCCTACCGGATGACAAACAGACACACACCAACTCCTCTTGCTTTGTAGGGAATGTATAAAAGCCGTGGCTGTCGGCGGCCACACGCAGGGACTCTGGAAATTAAGGATTTGCATAAGCTGCAGTCTGGCTCACCGCTCCTCCCAGGGCTGGCATCTCCACTCCAGCGATCCTCCTCCCCTTCCAGCTACTTTGTTCTTCACTTCCACACAGATCCCTTAACAGCTTCATGGTAGACATGATAGAGGCTTTGACCAACACAAGCACTGACATATTTATATTAAAAAATAGTGCAAAATTTCAACATTTATATAAATAACTCTAAACCCCTGCTTTTGATTTTTTTTTTGTTTTTTGTTTTTTTACAATGTAATACATGCTTTTTGAGTTGGCACTCAAAAAATTGCCATTTTTCTTCTAGTTCAGAAAACAACTTTTTTTTTTTGAATAGGCCTCTTCTAATACAAAAATACTCCTGCTCCTTACACATACACTTTCTCTTATTTTTAATATATATTTATATATTTATATTGCAGATCTTTAAACAAAATGGTTTTTGTGCAAATATTTTGTTTTTAAAGATAAGTGAAATAATCAAAAAAAAAAAAAAAAAAAAAAAAGCATTCACACACAGCCCAACTAGAAACAAACAAACAAACAAACAAAAAAAAGACTACAGTTGATTTTTTTTTTTCCTTTTTAAACGTCTAGACACAGCTCAATAAAGAAATGTTTTTGCAAGCTTGGTAGGCTTGTGCATTCAGACCAGACATAACAAGTAAATATTTATACACGGAGAGATGGGGAAGGGCTTTTTTTTTATTATTATTTCTTTGCTCATCTTCCTCAACTCTCTCTCTCTCCTTTTTAACGAGAAGTGCAGAGTGTTTCATTGACTTTCTTGCCTTTTTTTTTTTTTCTCGTTTTTTTTTTTTTTTTTTTTAACTTTTTTTTGTTGTTGTTTTTTTAAAAGGGGTGCCCTTTCTGTTTCTCTTTCTCTTTGTTCCACGCCGTCGTGGTCGTTGTTGTGCTCTCAAGGCCATTGATGTGTGCGGGATGGAGTCTGCTGCCCTCCAGCACGGGGGGCACGCCGCTGTTGCTCTGCTGGTGCTGGTAGAAGGTGGAGCCGGGGTAGTGCCCGATCACCTCGCTGTAGGTGGGCGGCGGCCCCTCCATCCTGCCGCTGCTGCCGTAGCACGTGGCGCTGATGCCAGAGTTACTGCTGGGCGGGCAGGGCCCCCCGAACACGGAGTTCTCTATCAAGTCACTGTCGAAGATGGTTCTGTTGGGGGGCGCCCGCACCGACTCCCTGTTGAGCTCCATCTGCTGCTCGGGGTCGCGCAGCTGCAGCGTGCAGGGTCCCTGGTAGGGCGGCGGCTCCTCGCCGTCCGACAGCGAGATGGTGGGCGGCAGGTCGATCTCGTGCTGCAGGTACGGGTACGTGGGCTGGAAGCGGCTGAAGCGCTCCCGCTGCAGGAAGGAGGGCACGGCCAGGCGCTCGCTGGGCCGCGGGGTGTAGATCTGCTGCTGGAAGGGAGGGGAGAGCACACGGTGAGAGGGGGCAGAGGGGCGGGTGCGGTGGGACGGCGGCATGGGAGCCCGCGGAGGTCTCACCTCGGTTATGCCGGTCCCCGACACGGTGCTTTCCGAAGGCCACAGGCTTCCCTCCTGCGTGGGGAAGGACAAGAGAGGGCAGGGTCAGTGTGATGCCAGGCTCCTCGCGCCAGGCGTCACCGAGAGAAGGCACTGCCAACGCCAACCAGCATCGCCAACCAGGAGCGTGCGTGCCGGGCACCGTGCGGAGGCACCTGTGACCACATCACCACCGAAAACACCCCTTCGATGGAAACGGCCCTCCAGTGCACCTCCATCCCTCCCCCTGCACCTCCATCCCTGTTCTTGCACATCCATCCCTCCCCCTGCACCTCCATCCCTGTTATTGCACCTCTATCCCTCCCTGTGCACCTCCATCCCTCCCCCTGCACCTCCATCCCTGTTCTTGCACCTCCATCCCTCCCCCTGCACCTCCATCCCTTTATTGCACCTCTATCCCTCCCTGTGCACCCCTCCTACCCTCCCCCTGCACCTCCATCCCTCCCCTTGCTCCTCCATCTCCATTTAACGGATCGTTTGCAGAATGAATGGTGAGAGGCACCAGCAAACAGCCCTCTCCTCTTTGCAGGCTTCCACCAGCAAACAGCCCTCTCCCATTTTCAGGCTTCCAACAGCAAATCCTCTCCCATTTTCAGGCTTCCAACAGCAAACCCTCTCCCATTTTCAGGCTTCCCCCTCCCACCCCCAGCACGGTTCTTTCCTGGTTCAAACATGCCAGAGGAGTGTTTTTCAATTTGTAATCCATGAGCCGTGTGGGTGATTCACAAGACATCAAATAATGCTCCATGAAATAATGACAAGATTAAAAAAAAAACCAAAAAAAACCCCCAACAGATAAGCAACAAAAAAGCAACCAAAAAAAAACCCCAACAACTCACACCCACATTCCAATGCACACAACCACGGACATCATGGGAAAATAAAGATAACAAGTGAATAACCAAATGTTAAGACTAATTTTGATTTGGCTTTAAAAAAACAAAAAAAACCCAAAACTATAGCAACAGGATGCTTGCAGAGTATTTTTTCCCCAAAGAGTAAGTGGTCCTTGGCTTAAATAGACTGAGGGAATGAGGTGTAGAGGCTTCCTTACACTGCAAGCATCACCCTGATCCTGAGATCCAAACCTCAGTGCCAACAACCCCAGGCACGGTGAAACCACCATTTCCCCCAAACCCTGAGACTAGTTTACAATTCATGATCAAAACAAACAAACAAAGGTTCTTCCCATCTGCTGGTGATACTCTGAGCACGCACAGTTCACCCCAGACTTTTTTGCCTTAGGAACTGCAATATTTAAATATTGCTAATATTCTCATATAGCAACATCCCTCTGGCAGGCAGAGCTGGAGGAAAACAGCCAGAAGGCTTGTAATTATAATTTGGAACTTCCCAGTTCCTTGCAGGTGAATCTCCAGTTCTGGCACTAGTAAGCCAGGCACTGGCAGAAGTATTTAGCACCAGTGGTAAAAAATAATGCCAAGGGAAAAAGAAACCCCCTTTTTCCCTTTAAGTGTTGCACTGAGAGGCTGGTCTGAGCAAACCACACACCTTCCTCTTGTGAGAACTCCTATTTCTCTACCTGCCCCAAACACAGCACCATCACCACATTAAAATCTCCATAAAAAACACCCATTATATCCCCCACCCTCCTGTTTTCTCATTTTTCACCAATGCTGGAATATATTTTCTCCTTTGGCATAGAACATGGTATCAGGTACAAGGAGAATCCATCAGGTTCAGGATTCTGAAGCTCAGCCTCAAGGCAGGGCTGGTGCCAGTGCAAGGCAAACAGTGATTTAAATGGAAATGAGACAGCCCAGAGTCTTTCCCCTTCCCCATGGCTTTTCCAGGAGCATCTCCTGGGAGAAGTGCCACGAGGCCAGCACCTTCCCTGGCCACAGCTGAGGAATATGCTGGCTGAGCTGCAGCCCCATGGTCCTTCCTGAGCAAGCCAAGCCTGTTTCACTGCAGACCTGGACACTCCACCGCGCAACTGTTTACACAGGCATCGACTGTTTAGTCTGCTCCATTTCACGTGGATTTCTTGCCGCAGTCAAACTCCCCCGGCAGCCAAGAGATCCAAGAGGAGCTGCATCAACCACAGGACAAACCCTCACCTCCAACTCCGTGCTCAGGCACTGCCACCCCAGGGCCCGGGGAGGATTTCCAGCTCACCCCATCCCAGAGGAGCTGGAGCAGTGGGCAGGAGCGGGAAGCACTCCCAAAATTGTGTTTACTTTGCCGTGCCCCCGTGGCAGACTTCCTGAGCAGCGAGTACCCCGCTGCCTTCTGCTCGGTGGTTTATATTTAACTTGGCAGTGGGCAGTGCCATGGCAATATCCCATCTGCTCCCCCCGTTCCTGGCAGTGCTGCCAGCCAGCTCCCTCCAGGGGAGGGGTGCTCACCTGGCACAGGTGATGGGCAGGGCTGCTCCCCCCAAAACGTGCCCTACCCCCGAGTGCCTGCTCACCCCAAGATCCTGCCCTTGTGCTGGGAGTCACAGCCCTGGCACACGCACTGTTTGCACAGATGAGGGCCAGGAATGATGCCCTGGGCAATGTGGGGAGGCAAGAGCAGCAAACCAGCAGAAACAGCATTAAAATGGGATGTGCAGAGAGAGGAGGAGCAGAAAGGAGACCCATTTTCTGTAGGAGCTGGATCTCTGCAGCCATTATATTATCAGCCACCTCTCCCAGGACTCCTGTGCCCAGGGCTGAGCGACCACAGGCACCCAGTGCCCCCCAGCACTGACCCCTGCCTCACACACTGCCCCAAAACCCACCTGGGGAGCAGCTCAGCTCCCCCAGAACCCCACAGCAAGATTAAAACTGCTGGAAATCAGAAGTCAGAGGAGGGCAAAGCCTCAGGGACAGAAAACATCCCTGCTTTTAGCCTTCTCTTCAGCACTGGGATGGCTCCACGCCCCGCTGAGCCAAGGAAAACTGCAGGAGCAACATCACTGCAAACCCTCAGCCTCTCCTCACACACCTCTGATTTTCAGAATATTTATGACTCGAATTCATCTCAACAATGAACTGTCTAGAAAGCCACAGGTTTCTGAAATGAACGGTGAGATTCTGCTGCCTGGTGAGCAACACAGCTGTAAAAGCCTCCCCAAGTATTGCAGGACTTGCTGCAGAACTTAAAATTACATTTAAAATTTCTTTTTAGACATCAATCTTCAACTTTTTTAGAGCTACTTGTTTTAGTGATGTCAGAGAATTTTCTCGTAAAGCTGCATGGTACAGATTAAGTCACTGAGCCTTCAGGAAGACTCATTTTCTATTTTGGGGGACAAAGGTGTGCTTGGAAATAGCACTTACGCTACTTTTTCTTGGAGGAGTGGGATACCACTATTCCAAAGCTGCAGGGACAGTGCCATTTTTATAGCAAAAGAATTTATCAGTGCATTTCTTAAATATTCTTAGTTCTGGAAAATAAAAGGTACTTGTCATGAGGAGACAAGAGTTTAAGTACAGCAATAACAGTGATGGAGAAACGCATGAAGTAATACAAAAACTGCTTGCCAGCGAGAGCCGCATTAAAAAGCCCTTTAGGGAAATTAATTTCTCCTTCAGCTGTAATTTTTGAGCTGCAGCAACAAAAAAGGACAACTCCAGCAGACCCAGCAGCATCCTGACCATGGGATGAACTGCTTTAATATTTCAGCAGATGAAAAGCGTGAGTGCAGCTCCAGTGCCCGTCTGCGGTCACGACACCAAAATGAAGTTTGGGATTTAAAAAGCCCAACACCAGTTCAGTGCAAGTTTAATGGATTGCAGAGACCAGTATCCAGCCCAGTGTGGCCTCTGCCTGCCAGGCTCCAGCCCTCCTTCAGACTGGAGTTCTCCACTGACAGACACACTGTGCTGAGCCTGAAAGGTGCTGCCTTTAAAATCTTTATTCTGCTGGCTCTTGGCACACGAGGGGCTTCTCTGTCCCATCAGGAAGGTGCTGAGACCACAGGGAATCTCTGCTGCCGTTCCATCAGTGCTGCACACACACCATGACAGGGCAGGGAGAGGGGGAACAACCATAAAGATGGGAAAAAAATTTAAAATCCCCACAATTATACATTCCTATTTCTCTCCCTAGCTCCAAGAAAAGGTTTTGATGTCTCCACATCCTCACTGGGGTCGAGCAGAGACACAGATGTCAAACACTGCTGAAAAGCCATTTAATCACTGATGTGTCAGAAGGCTGAATAAGTAACAGAGCTGAGCCAAAAAATGCTGGAAATTTTGGCCTGGTAAAATTTAAAATAGAAAAAAATAATAAAGGGGAAAAAGGAATTGTTTTTTAAAGAGTCGATTTTTCATTCAACCTGAAATTTTTGGTCAATCTCCATGTGCTTTTCTCTTTTCTTCCAATGTCAGCCTTATTTTGAAAGAAAACAAAAAGCAGGCCACTTAAGAAAACAGACATTACTGTATTAAAATAAAGAGGGTTTGATCTGAACTGTGCTTTGAAAACGTAAAACAAATTCGGCATTGTGCAGGTGAAACATTCTGGACACGATGATACAGTGAAAGAATCTGAAAATGGGAAAACAATGTTTCTGCTATTTTAAATATCTCATGTGCTCGGATGCCCACACTCTGCTGCTGCTGGAAGTGGGAGCACGGGACCGTGAGAGGAACGTGAGATTAGGGGTGGAGCTGGGATCTGTGTGGGGAGCAGGGCTCTGATCCCCACAGCAGGGAGGTGCCTGAGCCATCTCCACCCTCACACCAGCTGCTTTAAGTGGGATCAGGCATCCCGTGGGATCAGGCATTCCCAGCACTCCGACCCCGAGCTGGGATCATGGAATGAGGGGGGGTTAATTTGGGATTTGCACTGCTCTCCTTCCCGTGACAAAACCAGCAGCTACAGGGACAGCCCTGGGCAGCCTGCAAGTTCTTTCACTGGCTCAGTGAAAGATCTTAGATACCCCTGTCAATTAAAAAAAAAAAAAAAAAAAAAAAAAAAAAAAAAAAAAAAAAAAAAAAAGAAGAGGAAAGAAAATGGAAAAATAGAAGAAAAAAACCCCGAGCAATCCCCATATTTGATCTTTTTCCTGCAGCAAGTAGGGATTTGAGTCAGGGGAGCACAGAGCACCCCACAGCCCCAGTGGTGTGTCCAGCCTGCCCTGGCAGCCTGCAGAGGGGCATGCAGCAGTGACCTTGAGGGGAGCCCTATTGAAAGGGCTCCAAGACCCTTCTGGGTTAATGCTAGAAGAGAGAAATATCAGTACAAGACATCCCTGCACTGAAGACAGAGCCACGGAGGCTGCAGTGAACAGTGCATGCTCACCCTCCAAGAAAATGTGATGCCTTTTCTCTATACATCCAAGTCTCTCTGAGCCACTACATCTGAGGAAACTGCATGAACCAACATCTGCCTGGAGGCTGGTGAGGCTTCCCCTCAAATCCCTGTCAGAGGTACAATTCACACGTTTCTCCTCGGGCTTTTATGGAGCTGGGAGCCTGGGTTACAGAGCCTCTTGCTCATCCCTTGGAGAGATCTCTGCTTGTCTGCCTGACAAGTGTTTTCTGCCCCTTCCACCGCAGCAATGGCAGCAGCACTGGTGAAAACTGGAGCACGTCAGTCAGGACTTCCTGCTCTCTGCAGGGCAGGCAGGAAGTTTTTATACAGTCACTCGAGACTCTAACTGAAGCCAAAGGACTGGATAGTATGGAACTGCTAAACCATGGCATATAAACCCCAGCCAGCTGGGGTGGTGGTATCAGGAACAGGGCACACCAAGAACAGCCTTGTGCAGTCACTTTACTGATGTAAAACCTGAACTGCAAAGCTCAGGGCAAAGGCAGAGGCTATGGCTGTCCATACACTAGCACACACAGCACCCTAGAGAGCCAGAGGCACCCTAAAACACCCCCCCACCCCCAATACCAGAGAGAGATGATGGCCAGGCTGAGCACAAGCTGGCCTGTGTGGCTGGCTGAGCAGGGAGTCACTTACTGAGGAGAGGTTCTCGTCTCGCCGCCTGCCCTGGCTGTGCCGGCTGATGAAGGAGCGTGCAGAGAGTTTGTAGTGGTTCAGCAGACACGTGATCACCACCACCATCACCATCATCACCACCACGATTATGATTATCTGTACAAACTCCAACTCCGCTGCAAGAGAGACAGACAGACAGACTTTGAGCCATCAGCAACAGCAGCAGGTAACAGCACAAGGACAAGGGGCTGAGACAACACTGACAACACTGCACCCCTCCTGTTACAGCTCTCCCCGTGGGCTCTGTGTGCCCTGAGCCCACAAAAACCTCATTCACTCATTTTTTAGTGTCACAGAGGAGTCTCCAGGAGGGATCTTTGCAGATAATCATAATCATAATCTATACTGCAGAGTGTTTCCCAGCTACAGCACAGACTGGACTTCCCAAAGACCTCCTGGGTGTCCCCAGCACTGGGTACAAAACCAGGAGCATCCCAGTGCCCCTCTTGAGGCTGCAGAGCCATGAACCAACATAATCAATCCTAATGAAACAGTTCAGCTAAATGCAAGCTAAATTTCTGCAGTTCTCTTCCCATCACCACCACTCCTTCCTCTGGAGAGGACAGGACTGAGCCCTCCTGGGCACATCCCTGCACAGGCACGTGTCCCCTCTGTCCCAGGGTCAGACAGTGGTGGCCCAGGGGACAGCAGAGCACAGCAGGGAGCAGCCCCCTGTCCCCCAGGCTGCCCACCCACCCACCCACCCACCCCAGGAAGCAGGAGGGGAGATCTCCTGCTTTTGGGTGAGACCCCAGGTGGGTGCAGTGCTCTGCCCAGACAGCCCTGGGCTCAGGGCTCGGCCAGCTGACTCTGGCAGCTTCAGTGGCTTGAACTGGCAGAGAGGAAACCTGCCAAAACCCCTCCAAACAAACAAGAACAAGCAAACAACAGGCTATACCCAGTTAACTCTGCAGACACTTGGCAGGAGGCAGTGAGAAGTCGCTCCTAAAATTTCCTAAGGAAATAATTCCTCACACCTCTCTGAGGCTTAGGAAAATTGAGCACTGGAGGCAAACATTGTGCTGGGTCATTATTTCCATGAATTTGCTGCCCAGGGAGTACATGCCATTCCCAAACTGCTCAGTCACTCCCCCCAGCTCCCTCCACGCCAGGGAAGTGCCCAGGACTGGGCAGCAACAACTCCAGTGCCCAGCATAAAGGAGGGGCCAGACAGCAAAATCCAATCATTCCAGGGATTTACACTTTGTTTGCTTCTCAGCAGCAACAGCTATAAAATCTAGTTTGGGAAAGCCATGCCCTAAGCTATCATGGATGCTGCCATCTGTATTTAATCTATATAGACACACATATATATCTGCAGACACCCAGCAAGGCCCAGCAGACCTCAAAGGGCACCACTCATACCAGCTGGGGTGGCTTCTGCTGAGTCAGGCAAATTTATTAGGTTTTTTATTGGCTTTTTTTGGTTTTGGGTTTTTTTTATGGAAAGTTTTCTCCTGACAGGTGGCATTTGAGTGCCAGTAAAAGCAAATAAATGTCAAGAAAACAGTCCAGGTGGTGAGTGCTGCCAGTTACCTTGGAGCTCTTTCTGCTAAACAGCAGCTATTTCTGCCACTGCCCAAAATGCTCCACCAGCTCTGCCCACTGCCTGCAGAAAGCAGAATTATGCCTTGAAAGCAGGAGCCTTCTCTGGCTCTTCAAGCTGGATGGATGAGGGACCTGGAGCCCGGATCCTTCCAGCACCCCTAAAACACAGCTGCCTCTACTCTGGAAGGTGGCACAGCAGGTGGAAAGAGAGGGATGAAAAGCCAAACACTGTACAGGAGTTTTGCCTTAAAAATGCTTTGTAGCTAGAATAAAAGACAAGCTCTGTTTTCTTCACATCAATCCCAACAAGCTGCCCACTGCCAGTGTGAGAGGAAGAGCATGGGAGAAACCACACTGCCATAAATCTGATCCAGTCCCAAGCAGCACAGCTCATCTGTGGGACTCCAAACTGCCCCTGGAACTGGCTGGAACAGGAGCTCCTTGCTCTGAGCAGAACCCAGACCAACCACAGGCACAACCACACCAAAACCTAAAGGGCTGGGAAAGGGGATGATGCAAAACCATTTAAAAAAAGGCACAGTGGCTCTTGCCATGTCACCCCCATTACATAGGGGTGTCCCTACACATCCCAAAGACATGTCCTGGTGCCAGCTGTAACTGAGCCCTGACAGCAGCCCCCCAGCCAGGCACAGGGCACCCCACAGCTCCCCTGGGTGCTCCCCTGGTCACCCATGAAGAGCCAGAGGTCAGAATCCCTGTGCCTGCCCTCCCCGTGGGCAGCAGAGCAGCCACCCAGCCTGGCTGCAGAGACCATCTTTTGCACAAATCATTATGGAGAAATAAAAACTAAGCAAGAAAACCCCAAATGTTTTTAAGAAGATGAGTCACTTCAGCCTCAAAATGCAGCATGTGCTTCGGCCATGGCAAGAAAACACAAGAAAAAATATAAATGAAGCAGGTGATGGAAAACTTCCTTTTCTGTTAAAAGGGGTTATATTTCTAAAGACAAACAAGGCCAAAGTAGTATTAAGGAAAAGTTCCCTTCCTAGCACAAGGGATCCTCTAAATGTCACTGTCCCTTCAGTGACACAGGTGAAGCTTTGGCCCTTGGGAAGAGCTGCTTCCCAGGAAGGAACACACAAGATGTGTCACTTACAGGTGACCTAAACCAGGCTTCCTGCACACACACACAGGAGCCTGGAGCAGAAGAAAAGGTGGGAATTCCATCAGCAGTGCCTCCTCCATCCCTCAGTGCTCCGGGACTGCTGTAATTGGGGATTACACGAGGCTCACAGGAAGGCACAGGATGATTGCCAGAACAGAGGATGCTGCTTTCCATCAGGGATGCTCCTCCTGCCCCATCTCTACCCCAGCCTTACCATGCCCAGGAGCAAACCCATCCCAAATGCAGAGATGAGCTTTAATCCCAAGAACACTCAGGTTGCCCAATGTGGCCTTTGGAAAAAAATAAAATAAAATCAAACAAAAAAACCCAACCCCACACACTCAATTTGTGCTTTTCATGTTTCAAGAGACTCATACCCACTCGAGGCACCAAAGTTTCTGCCAACTCTCCCTCTGTTTTAACTTGTCTTCATGGGCTTCTTTTCTACAGAAGGGAAAACAAACCCAACACACTGCAAAGCTGGATATACTCAGTAAGATTTTTATCCAAGCAGCTCAGTCTAACTAATGAAGAAAGATCATTAAAAACCCAAAGTTTGAGTTAATATGTTATTATACAAGTGCAATTCAGCTGCTATGCTAATAAAAAGCCTTTGGGGAATGAAAAACAAGCCAAACTGCAAAGCACATAATTTATAATTCTACTGGTATTCTTAAAAACACACACACAACAAAACAAGAAAAAAAAAAGATACTCAACACATTTTGTATTTGGCTTCCTAATCATTGTCACTTTTCAATTAGAAGAGACCTCATTCCATTTCTCTCTGTAATTTTCCCCAAGGGAAGTGTTATAAATGCACTAGGCTTTACAAGATGGGCATATTCCGCCTCCAAACGCAAGGCAAGGTCACACTAATTTAATTTTGCATAATTTTGATTCCAGAATACATTTCAAACTAACAGGTTCAGACATCACATTTCAGTGACACAACCTGCTTTTCCGTATTCTCCGTCTAGACGTGGCAGCTCCGGGAGCCGGGCACTGTGCGTGCCACTCTTTTGCAAGTAAGCATTTTCTTCCCCCCCTCCCCAGATTCTCACCACCCCAAAAAGGGATTTTCGTGACCAAGGAGAAGCTCTTGTCACATCCCATTCTTCACAATCACTGCTTGCCACTTCAAACCACGCGTGGCCTCGGACGAGGGCTTCCTTCGCAGGGGATTATGGAGATGGATTCAGCAGTGATAAAGATATTCTGCCTCCCAAAGCCTGGGGATGTAGGCTGGTTTCAGGCCTGAAGATTCTGATTCTCTAAAGTTCTAGAGTTCTGATGTGTGATTTTGTTGTCTCTGAAAATCAGCCTTCTGATTTGTTTTAGTATAGTGGAGTCAGTTCTCATGAATTGTAAGATAAACAAGGATCATGTTTGCATTCCTTGGTGAAAAGATCTCACCTGATGGACTCCTCAAGTGAGCAGTGGAGATGGAGAGGTGGGAACTGCTCTGTCCAATCTCTGATCACTGTCCAGAAACTGAGAGATACGAGGTCAACAATAAACTAGAGACTTTCTTTCTTCTTTACCTGAACACCTGTTAAGTGTGTTGCTGTGTGTTTCTATCTGCATCACAGTAACAGGGTTTCCTGAAATTCTTTTCCCAAGGAAAATGGGGAAATATCATGACTGTATTTGTAACAATATCTAAGTTGTTCATTCCTTCTGGGAAGAGGGATTTCTTCTTGATATCCTTCTGGTTTGACCAATGTGGGTGAAGAAGTTTGTCTTTTTCTCATCAATCACATTGGGCTGTGGAAAATTGTATATATGGGAGAACGATCCCTAAAAATAAATCATTCTTCACACAGCCTTTGAGAAAAAAATCGCAGAGTCTGTCGTGTGTTACCCTACAGTGACATGTGGACTCCTACAGGAGTGGACTGCACTCTCCTGTATCTAGAAGAAGCTCATGCCCTTGCTGCCCCCCCTGCTGTCCTGTCACCAGGTCCATAAAGCTCTAAAGTGTCTGAAATTCAGGGATTTATTGTGGGTCCCACACTGAGGAGCCAGCCACGCTCATCCCACTGCAGACCACGCTCATGGCTCCACGGAAGCTGCTGCAGGAAGGTGAACCTGGGAGCTTCCTTGAGTCCTTATAAACAAACTACTGGCACCCCCAGGTTCAAATTAATTAATGTATTTACAAGGAGGGAGAGTGATTTGAGTCAGTGGTGATGCTGGGAGCACCCTCACAGCCCTAGGGGAGGTGAGGCTGGGTTACACTTTAAATGCATTGCCTTGCCTTTTACAGCTACACTTCAGTTCATAAAATGCTTCCTATAAACTTTATTAACGCTTTTCCTTCCACACAGAGTATCTCTGCAGAAGACAAATTCTCCAAACCACCAAAAGTATAAAGGAGAAAAAAACCCCAAACCAAAACCTGCATTTTACTGCCATCATTCCAGACACTGCAGCTATCATTTACAGGTGGACAGAACAGCTTACAGGCAGGGTCTCAGCCAAGATGACCTGTGCCTTCATCCAGGTATAACACACATCTGCAGGTCAAACCAGTCATCCCTGAGCTTCAATTACAATTTCTATATGTACTGGAATTGTGTATCGGGGGAGAAGTGACGAGGAAGTGAAATTACTCAGGAGATAAGGGCTAAGGTGAAGAAATGTAACTGCACTAGCCATAACTGCTACGGAAAAAAGTTAAAAAACTTAACACACTCACACACTCTCTTACACACTAACACAGTTACACACTCTTAACACACTCACACACTCTCTTACACACTAACACAGTTACACACTCTTAACACACTCACACACTCTTACACACTAACACAGTTACACACTCTTAACACACTCACACACTCTCTTACACACTAACAGTTACACACTCTTAACACACTCACACACTCTCTTACACACTAACACAGTTACACACTCTTAACACACTCTCTTACACACTAACACAGTTACACACTCTTAACACACTCACACAGTTCCACATTCTTAACACACTTTCCCACACACACTCTTAGAAACACACACACACTTACACATTCTTACACACTCACACATGCTCCTACTCTTGTTAAAGAGTGTTCTCCCTCTCAGAGGCTGTGGACAGCACAGAAGAGATGAAAGAACAAAGAACTTCAGATGGCAGATTACTCACCCTCGCTCATCTGCTAGGTCATCTTAGAAACAATCAGAGCAGGCAAAGTCATTACTGCACTATTTCTGTATTAGCATCTGCTACATTTATCTTCTAATACCTCCATAAAACCAGATAGGAAGGGCCCATCAGACTGTCAACAACTGTGTTTGTTTACAAGACAGCACGGGAAGTACTGCAGAGATACAGAATATGATCTCAGTATTGATAGTGCTGCTGCTGGCACTGACTGGCAGCACCCTGAAGCTGCAGCAACACCGAGGCAGCAAAGGGACAAGGGGCTGTGACAAGAGGCAGGACAGCTGGGGAGAGATCATTTTGGGCCTGCTTCATGCCTCATCAGTACAGTTAACAGCTAAACTTCATTTCTGGATCCAGCACAGTCAATTCTGAGGCAGCAAGCCGGTGATGACAGGCTGAGATGGGGCAGGAGGGCAGGGAGCAAGTGAGACTCAGAAAAGGAGCCAGTTGAAAAAAAAAATATTGCTGGAAAACAGGGGATAGGGCCTCAAGAAGTCCTGATCATAGTGCCAAGCCTTGGGCCGTGACTGTGTTTAATACAGTTCTTCTTCTTCAGATGTCGCCCCAGGTATTCAAGCAGCACATCCTCTGAGTCACCGGCAAATGATGGCCTCATCCCCCTTGCCCGTTTTTGTTTGTTTTAAAGGAAACAGCCCCATTTCATGCTCAATAGTCACAGAAACATCAGACTGCTTGGGCCTTAGAACATTTTTAATGCTTAAAGAACACGGCAACTGTCCTGGCCACAGCACTGGGCTGTTTGCAGAAGGTGACCTTCCCCAGCTCGCCCGGCTCAGTGGCAGCTGCAGGGAGGGGGACACACATCCAAGGGCCAGAGAGGCAGGATCAGCACGGCAGAACTCAGCTTTTACAGGGGAAAATGGCAAATGTGAGAGCTGGGGTCAGCAGCTCTGCCAGCCAGGACACTCCAAGCAGAGACCTGTCAACAGGACACTTGTTTAGAGAAACTCCTGGAGACAGGAAACAGCTCCCTCCAAGCTGTGAGAAATAACAAGGGTCTCTGGGACACACAGAATGTCTGAAATCTTGCATATGCCAACCCCTTCTCTCTCTTCTGAGCCTATTTCTCTCATCCTCCCCTTTTCCAGGATTTTTAGACAAGATATTTCTCATACAGTCAGGCTGATCCCAGCCTACTGAGATGACTGGAAGGAGTATGTGGCTTTTGAAGTTACTCCCAAGGGTGAGAACTGGATTAAAAGAATAAAGTAATTTTGATTTTGCACTTAAAAGACAGGTAAATTTGCTTGCTCACTAGAAAATGTTGAGCAGGGCTCATGGCCTCCACCAAGCTGAGAACATCCAAAAGATCTCCTGCTTCCCAAGAGGAAGCACAATAGCATCAGGCCTGGATGATGTCTGGGCAGGGGTGAGGGCAGAACATGACCCACCCCTTTGAACAAGAGCTCCAAGAGAGATGGACACAAGAACAAGAGTTTACCATCTGCAATCATAAACAGCCTGAATCAGAAAAAAAATCTACCAAATAATGAGTGAAAAAACACAGCACACAATATCCGGATCAAACCCCACCAGCTGACCCTGAAAGACCAAACATGATTTGTTTGTCAGGGGTATTTCTAACAGCCAGTAAAAATAAACACATAAATAAATAAGTATTTTCGTATACCCTGGAAACACTCCTGATCAATATGTGGCTTGCTACTGTAGAGGGTTTTTTTTCCTTCCACCCTGCAGAAACTCATGACAAAGGAAAGCACATCTCATTTATGAACTTAGCTATAAATACTTTTGCTAACTGCCATTTAGGAATTTCATTTCCTGCTTGAGCAAGTCCTGTTGAAAGAGGCAATTACCAAATTTGTTTCTAGTTATAGAAATAGATGTTTGTCGCTGCCCACATCTGTTTCGACAGACAAATTGCCAGACGCGGACGCTCCAAGGAGAGCAAGTGCTCCATGCAGGGAGGGCTTTGCCCCTTCTCCACAAAGCTAAGGGCAATTACAGGGATTGATTCCTGATTCCAGCCCTGTCTGCCACTGCAAGGGAGCTGCCTGGGCTGACAGGGCACCTGCAGCCTGCCTGCTCCGCATCCACCTGCGCCGCAGTGCCGGAGCCTGCTCCCTCCTCCCACAGGGACACCAGGGAATACAGGATTCATCTGTCACCCAGCCCAGCACAGCAAGGTGCCCGAGCTCTGGAGGTCACGAGGAGCCAGCAGGCTGCACTGCTGTGCACCCAGGCAGGCAGCAGCAGCAGCAGGGCATGGCACAGGCTGGCCCGCTCCGTGGGGACAGCCCAGCGCACAGCAGCTGGCAGGGATGGCACGGGGTGGAGATGGGGCTTTGTGGATGTCACTGGCATCAACCACAGCCTCGCCCAGCTGAACAAGTGCTGAACACGCCAGGTTTCAGCTGTCTCTCCACCCTGGCTGTGCCCTAGAAAGTTTTCATTTGCACTGATTCTTGGGGAAATTATCCGCTGGTCAATCCCCTGGGTGCTCAGCCATGACCCTGCCAGAGCCCAGAGCAGCTCCAGGTGCCTCAGTGCCAGCACCCAACATCTGCCACGGTGCCCAGCAAGTCCTGTGGGACCAGTGCCCATGCAGGGGCACCTCGAGTGACACAGACAGCAGCAGTGCCTGTGCCTCCCTGCCACAAGCAGGACCCCCAGCAACCCACACCCAGCACCAGGGACACGACTGAGGGATGCAGCAAAGCCACAAAACACCCCGAATTGCAGCTGGGCAACCTGTGCTCCTCCAGCATTTCCTCTCTGACACCACCTCATTTATCGACCAGCACAGCCCCGAGGAGCCCCCTGATATTGGGGAAGGGTGCTGGGGACCCTGCTGTGCCCCTGTCCTGGGGCTGCAGCTCCCCCAGGGGCTGCAGGACACGCAGCCCCGGGCAGCAGCACCACAGGGGCTGCCCTGGCTCGCAGACGGGTGTTGAAACCCAGATTGAGCAAGCTGGCCAAAGCCACACAGGTCATGACAGGGCTGGAACTGCGACCGGATTTCCTCAGCTCGGTCCAGGCCAAAAAACGGGAAACACTCCCTGCTCTGCCTCTTCCCAAGCACCGTTATCATCTGTGCCACTCTGCTCGCCAGAGGAGTGACCTTTCACAAGGCAAGTCACTCCCAGGGAACAAGGACAATCTTAAGTTACAGGCAAAATTATGCATTGCAGGGAAAAAATATGCAAAATGCATGCAAATGCTCAGACAAGGCACACTGTGTCTGGTCACTGCAGGATTCAAGTTCAGTGCTTGAACTGGTCTGAACTGGTCGCTACCACCAGATGGGAGCGAATGCATGTGCACACTCTCACAGAGATGTGGAGAAAAAATTATATTTTATATATATATATATATATATACACACACACACACCAGAGTGATTGGGGGAGGTGAGTACAACCGCCCCAAATCTGACAAAATTAAAGGTAATAAATTTACTTCCACCTCAGCTGCAGCAACAGCCTGAGAAAGGTTTTAACTCCCACAGCGGATCTGCTGGGAAGTCTGTTCCGTTGGGGGGTTCTACATGTGCAGGTTTTAGGGCACGCACAAAGAGAAGGCCAGGCACAGATGGGGTTTGGGGACAAGAACAGGGCTTGGGGTCACCTGCCCTTCCTGAACATTCTCATCCTGGGCTTTCCTGAGCATCCTCATCCTGGGGTTCCCTGCCCTCCCCAAGCAATGCAATCCCCATCCTCATCCTGGAGTGCTCTGCTCCCTCCCCTGAGCATCCCTATCCCAGGGATCCTGCCCTCCCCGACCATCCCCATCCCGGGGTGCTCTGCCCCTTCCCCTGAGCATCCCCATCCTGGAGTGCTCTGCTCCCTCTCCCGACCATCCTCATCCCCATCCTGGGGTGCTCTGCCCCCTCCTCCGACCATCCCCATCCCGGGTGCTCTGCACCTTCCCCCGACCATCCCCAGCCCCATCCCCATCCCGGGGTGCTCTTCCCCCTCCCCATCTCACCCCCATCCCCACCCCGGGGTGCTCTGCCCCCTCCCCCGACCATCCCCATCCCGATCCCCACCCCGCTCCATCTGCGTCCCTCCTGCCGCCCCATTGTGCCGCTCTCCCGTCCCATCCCCAGACACCCGGGGCAGGGGGGGCTTACGGGAGCCGACCCCCGGGTCAGCCCCCACAATGGGCGCGGGGGGAGGCGCTGCAGCCCCGGCTGGCCGCCCCCGGCCCCGCCACCTGCCCGCCGGGATGCGGGATGCGGGCGCAGCTGCCCCGCACCGGGCGCAGGGCGCTCGGCGGGGCGGGAGAGGGCACAGCACCGACGGGAGGATTATCCACGGACGCAGCCTGTCCCCTTTTCACCGCATTTAACAATAAAGCAGTAGCTATAGCAACGGGGTTAATTAATGCATCGATTTGCATAACTAAAACTGCGCACCCCTTCGCAGCCCGCACGGGGACCCGCAGCGGGGCCAGCCCGGCAGCCCAGAGCATCCCCGGCCCGCACCTCCATCCCCGCACCGGCAGGGCAAACGAGCAGGAACACGGCGGCCGAAGGGTCCTCCCAAAAATAAAACCACGGGGAAAAGTGATTTTCAGGGATGGAGGGAGTAAAGCGCATTCCAAGGCAGAGGGGGTAAGGAGATAGGGAATGTAAAGGTTTCAGACTATCGTATAACCAGAGGGGGAAATGTCTTCTCACCACAAACATGCATCTGCATGATGTCTAGACAGTCATAAAAAGGGCAATTAAAGTACTGCAGGCTGCAGTAAGCCAATGTCTCCTCTCCCAGTCTAAACAGTTGAAACATACTGCACGAACTTCGGGGGAAAAAAAAAATATAGGATAGCGAGCGAAAAAAAGACAAGTTTGTAAGGAAAAATGTTTTGAAATTCAGCTTTAAATAAGCCAGTAAATTAATTCAACCTTGTCACATCTCTGCCTTATAACATATCAAATATTCCGCCTGCGTCCTGTCTAGACTGCGATAACAAAGGGCATTTAAAGCCCTGCAAGATGCGCTGACAGAGTAGCCATTTAAAGACGCAGTATTGCTTTCTCCATCTAAAACGATTTGTCAGATGGAGTTAAAATGAAAATGATAAGTAATCACTCTGGTTCACAACCATTTCAAAAGGAAAAAAAAAACCCACAAAACCCCCACAGCTCATAGATATAAATCCCACTAAAATCATTCCAATGTATCATTCCAGTGGGATTTGTCTGGCCTCTTTTTTTATGGCATTTGCTTTTTTTTTTTCTTTTTAATTTATTTTATTAATCTGAGGTGTCAGTAGCTTTCTGCAGCACATGCATTTCTAAATGGGAGTGTATTAAGTTCGAAAAAGCCAGCTCCAAGTTTTAACTGATTTATTGGCATAAAATGATGACTCGTGGAGAAACACTATTATAACCCTAAGGGTTAACAACACTGAAAGAGAATTTTTTGTTTTTATTTACTTAGAAACAAAAGACTAAACTGTATCACATGAGAAAAACTGGCCAGTCCCCATCACTGACACAGCTGAGCCTGCTCAGTCCCAGTCCTCAGGAATGCAAAGAGAGAAAAGAAAGTTTAAGCAAACTACATGGGTGTGCAGAGTGTTGGATCTTTTACTGAGAAAGGACAATTTTCTGGAAAAAGCAAAACAAAATATAATCTTGTCTAACACAAGAAACACTCTTCTTCCTCTCCGAGCTTTATCAACTGTTGAAGAACCAAAAAATCTCAAAATAAAAAACGCAGGCGAAATCGCTGATCTGAACAGGAGGGCAAACGCTGCCACCCCAGGGCACGACTGGCCTGAGAGACTGTTCTGTTGTGACATGGCACGGCCACATGGCCCTGGCATGACCCCAGGGCCAGTCTCTCTGCCCAGCCTCTCTGCCCAGCCTCTCTGCCTACCCTGACTACCCAGCCTCTCTGCCCACCCTCTCTGCCCAGCCTCTCTGCTCATCCTCACTGCCCACCCTCTCTGCCCAGCCTCACTGCCCAGCCTCTCTGCTCATCCTCTCTGCCCACCCTCTCTGCCCACCCTCTCTGCCCCACCTCTCTGCTCATCCTCACTGCCCAGCCTCACTGCCCAGCCTCTCTGCTCATCCTCTCTGCCCACCCTCTCTGCCCACCCTCTCTGCCCACCCTCTCTGCTCATCCTCACTGCCCAGCCTCACTGCCCACCCTCTCTGCCCAGCCTCACTGCCCAGCCTCTCTGCTCATCCTCACTGCCCAGCCTCTCTGCTCATCCTCACTGCCCACCCTCTCTGCTCAGCCTCACTGCCCAGTCCCTTCTACAGCAGAGGGTCACAGTGGGAGTCACCCCTGGAAGTCCAGAACCAGCCCAGATTCAGTTCTTCTCTGCTCCTCACCCTACAGCATCCCACCACCACCTCATCTGCACCTCCCTCTGTCTCCCAACCCTTGTTTCTTAATTATTATTTTAATAAGACTGTTTCCAACTTCATTGTTCATTCCGCAATAGCCCAAGGGCTACAACTGTTCATTAGACAGAATTTCTGCTTTAATTGCACTGACACAGATGTGTAGGTTATCTGGAAGAAATTACCAAAATGAGCAGTAAAGAATGGGGCTGGATGCTTCTCTTCCCTTACGGAAAGTTTAATTTAACCTTACTTCCCCCCACGCCCAGTGCAAGCAGCATCGTTCGCTGCACTGCGGGTTTGCAGAGGAATTAACCCCAAACTGTTCCCACTGCACACAGGTGCATGAGGATTCCCACAGGGGTGAGGGGCAGGTCTGGGAGCTCTGTGGTCTCCACCACTGCCAGTGGGATGTTCTGTGTCCCCCTCATGTCCCCCAGGCAGCACAAACCAGCGACACTCCCTTGAGAGTGGAAGCATCCGGGTCCACGGATAAAGCTTTGGAGAAGTTGGGCCAGCACTGCCCAACGTGCCCGTCCCTGCATGTGCCAGGACTGGGGTGGGAAATAGGCTCTCTTGGTCTGCCCTCACCCTCTGGAATGAAGAAACACCAAAAAATGTCATCACTTCTGCTTGACAGTGCCTGGGCTTCGAACCCACCCTGGCTGTGCAGCTGTCAAATCAGCCATGGAGTTCACATGAACTTCCTCTGCAATTCATGTTGGCAAGAGCCAGACACATAATAGCCCCGGATTCAGGGAGAAAGAGCTGCCACATTATTTCTATTTAAAACCTCTATTTGAGCTTCATAGACTCATTCTTCACACATGATACACATGCACACACACACACACAAAATGCAGAGGTGAGCCAGATCCAGAAGCATTTGACTTCACCAAGACCAGTGCCTAACAGCAATTTCAGGTTTTGGCTCTCTGTGACTATTTAATAGATTTTAATTCAATAATAAAAAGCATAAACCTGCCAATTTTTTGTTACGTCTTCTTGCCAGGAAGAAGAAAAAAGTTGTTCCTAACTTCTTTATCAAAGCATTCCCTCCCTCCTCCAGACAAGGGGCTGCAGCCCAGGGGCACCTCCGGGCCAGGGCAAGGCTGACAAGGGTGGGCTGGGGCAGGGGCAGCATCACAGGTTCAAGTCTCATCTCCAAACGTGTCTAAAAGCCACTAAAAATGTCTCCTTCGGCCAAACTTGTCTTTAAGGGGGGGGGGGGGGGGGGGAAGGAAAATTTCACAAACTCTTTATGTCAAAAAAGCCCGCATTGAGGGAAAAACCTTCCCTTTGTTGCTAGGGCACTTACTTGCTTTGTATCTGCTGAAAACCTTTAAAATGCCACCATTGTATTCAGAAAAAAAAAAAAAAAAACCAACCCCGAGACTGAAGCACCTCATGTGCTAAAAATCAAGAGACAGAACGCATCAGTTCCATCCCTCGTTTGCAAGTACTTTACTCAGGCCTGACTTCGTTTTGTGTCGGTCCTCGATGCTTTTTGGCAGTTTGCTCCAGACTTACTGGCAAGGGCTAAAAGGTTTCTATTTAGCTGGTGTCAGCTGAGCATCTGTGCCGGCAAGAACTGGAGTGGGGGTGATCCCGACTGCCTTTCAAAAGCACATTTCTTTCTGGGAGCTGCCACAATAATTTTGTCTGAGCGTGTTTGGGTAGCGGGGTGTCTCCCTCCGGAGGGGTGCAGCGCTCGATGCGGGGAGCGATCCCTGCTCGGCCGAGGCAAAAGGAGCTGGGAACGCTCCCTAACCTGTGACCCTGACAACAAAAGGCAGGGAGAGCGTCTAGACCTCCAGTCTGCCGGGGAGTGAAGGGAGCATTGTGCTCCGGCACGCCGGGGCTGCTCGCACAAGGCGGGCACAGAGGCGCTGCGGGACACAGCGGCAGCGGCCCCAGCTGCGGAGCCGGGGAGGGGGCACGCACAGCTCATCCTGCCCCCCAGCACAGCCCCCCCAGCACAGCCCCCCTGCCCCGAGCACAGCTTATCCTGCCCCCCAGCACAGCCCCCCCCCCAGCACAGCCCCCTGCCCCGAGCACAGCTATCCTGCCCCCCAGCACAGCCCCCCTGCCCGAGCACAGCCCCTGCACCGAGCACAGCCCCCCTGCCCGAGCACAGCTATCCTACCCCCCAGCACAGCCCCACCCAGCCACCAGCCCCCCCTGCCCCCAGCACACAGCCCCCCTGCACCGAGCACAGCTCATCCTAACCACCCCCCAGCACAGCCCCTCCCTACCTGCCCCCCAGCACACACAGCCCCCCAGCACACCGAGCACAGCCCCCCTGCACCGAGCACAGCCCCCCCCCCCAGCACAGCTCCTCCCCCGCATGCCCCCCCAGCACAGCCCCCCCCAGCACAGCTCCCCTGCCCCAGCACAGGCCCTGCAGGGGATGCGAGGCTTGCAGGGGCTGCGGATGCAGGGGCTGCAGGGGCTGCAGGGGCTGCGGGCTGCAGGGCTGAGGGGGTGCATGGGCTGCAGGGTGCAGGGGATGCAGGGGCTGAGGGGCTGCAGAGGTTGCAGGGATGCAGGGGCTGAGAGGGCTGCAGGGCTGCAGGGGTTGAGGGATGCAGGGGCTGCAGGGGCTGAGGGGGGGATGTGAGGGCTGCGGGGTTGCAGGGGATGCAGGGGCTGAGGGGGATGCAGGGGCTGCAGGGAGCTGAGGGATGCAGGGGCTGAGAGGGCTGCAGGAGCTGCAGGGGATGCAGGGCAGTTCCCGCTTCCCAGCGCAGCTGGAGCCCGTGGAGGTGAAGGAGCCCATCGGATTTCCAGCCCCTTTGCCTCCGTGTGTGTGGCACACAGCATCCTCACCGCTCCTGAAGGCAGCGATCCTGCCATTCCAGCCCCGTGCAGATTGCCAGCAGGAAAGAGCAAAGGAGAAATACATGCTTCCTTCCACGGAGCCTTTATTTTGTGCTTTCCCTGTCTGGCTCGGTTAAAAGGGGACAAAATAAGATGTTCCCTCTCTGCCAAGCCTAGAGGTCAGCTCGACATGAAGAACAAGCCGAAGTCCCAGCTTTAACACATATTTCTTGTGTGACCCTGGTCAAACCCCCTGGCCTCCCAGTGCTGAGGTCCCCACATATAAAAATACAAATACCCGAAATAAATGCTGGAGCTAATGGCAGGTTACTGCAAGGAATCTGCACGAAGAGAAAATAAAAGACCTATTAAAAGCACTCATTCTCTCTGCCAGAAAGAAAACACTATTAGCCAGTACTTAAAAAGATGCATTAAAGGAGAGAGAGCATCCGGGGGGCTAAGGACACCCCTGGCAGAGCAGTGAGGGGAAGCACTCCCGGCCAACCACCCCCATGTGCCCTGAGGATAAGGTTTTTGGGGTGATCCCACACCCTGGCCGTGCCCTGGCCATGCCAGCACAGACAGCAGGAGCAGCAGCTGCCCTGAGCACACCCAACACCGAGCAGGGCCACAGGCAAACCTGGGAACCCACAGAGCAGAACTCTGGGCAAAACAAAACCCTTTCACTGCTCCTGAAGGAAAGGTAAACAAATACCTGGAAGATGTGTGTTTTTACAGATGTAAAACCAGTGTGACCTGTGGTGGCACTGGTGTGGTGCCACCCTGGGCATCAGTGACACTGCTCCACATGGGACCTGCAACCCTGGGCACAGCCAGCAGCCACCTCAGGCAGGGAACCCCCTCCTTCTGCCAGCTCCAGGCTGGAGCTCTGGAGTAACAGCCTGAGACCAAGCTAAACCAGACACGGCAACTGAGATCGTTTAAACAGCTATTAAATCCCCACCTCCTCCTGATGAGAGGTGATTTATCAACAGCTGATGGTGAATACAGTGAATTCAGAGCAAGAGAGGAGTTTTAGTAGCCTGGTAGTCACCAGATGCCAATCCTTCACCAGCACACCTTGCCACATCTGTGAGAGACGAGAACTTTCTTCTCCCCTTGCCTCTGTTGCTTCTTACCCCATCTCCAAAACATCACCAGTCCTGTGGCAACTTCTTCCCCAGGTGCTCCAGGTCCCTGGGACTGCTGAGGCACCTACAGAGCCAGGAGCTGTGGCAGGACACTGGATGGTGGCACTGGGGCAAGATGCCACACACCTGCAGCCTCAGCAGGGTCCAGCCAGAAATTCCTCACAGCCTGGCACCTGCCATGGCAGCAGCTCATCTCCTGACAACTGCCTGGGATTTATTTTTGGTTGCACATGCACAGGGAGACTGAGAGATCCCACACTGGGATTTTAATCAGCAGTGCGCAGCTATGGAAACAAACGCATTTAAGACTAATATAACAAAATGTCCAAACCCACAACAATAAAATAAAGAATGGTGCACGTTGGCATTTTCACAGGGGAGCATTGCAGTGAATGCAGAGCATGACCCAGCTTCTCTCAGAATTCACCCAAACTTTTAAGAAATTACACGTTTTCATGTACTTACATGTTTAGCTACGTGAATTTTGCTTGGTGCAAACCCTCCACCCTGCCCTTTGATTTTACAGAGTTCAAGGAATGCATCTCCTCCTAAGTAAGATGAATAGTCATCTGTTGAAGGCATTCTCTCCTTCCCCCCTCTACCCATTTCCAATCCACCCTCTGGGAGAAGCAGGAGAGCTGACACAAAATCCGCCAGAAACTGCAGCACCTCCTCTTTTACTTCCCGTGGAAGGGACGCAGTGGTGCCTGACCATGCCCCAGTGCACAGATCTGGGCAGAGGCTGCAGCTCAGCCAAACTGCTCCCTCTCAGCAGGCACGAGAGGGATCCACAGGTCATGTACAGGAACCCGAGAGTCTGACATCCACACCACCAACACCCAGGAATTACCAGGGAGATGGTGAAATACCTGAAAGACCCAGGAAAAAAGCCCCGTGAAAGGCAAACCTCCCTTGCAGGAGGTAGTGCAGCTCCCTGCCCAGGTTTGGTGTTCTGACCCACCACGTGCAGGGCTTTATCCCAGGTGGCACAGGGATGGGCACGGATACCTCTCAGGGATAGGCACGGGCACCTCTCAGGGGTGGGCATCTCCAGGGATGGGCATGGGCATCTCCAGGGATGGGCATGGGCATCTCTCAGGGGTGGGCACAGACACCTCTCAGGGGTGGGCACAGACACCTCTCAGGGGTGGCAGGACACCTCTCAGGGATGGGCACAGACACCTCTCAGGGTGGCAGGGACATCTCTCAGGGGTGGCAGGGACACCTCTCAGGGGTGGCAGGGACACCTCTCAGGGGTGGCAGGCTCATCCCTCCCGGGCTCTGGCTCTGCAGGCAGCACCGGGGCGCTCCGGGAGGACGCGGGTGGTGGAGGTGGCGATGTCTGGGAATGCCGGCCCAGGCTGGAGCTGCAGACAAGGACCCAGACAACAAAGGCGAGGCAAAAAGCCGTCTGATAGAGGCAGCCCCGTCTGGCAGGCCGGGCTTTCAGAAGCCCGGGCATGCACTGATGTCTGCAAGCACAGCTCTTCGCTGGGCGCACAATTAACCCCGCAGCAAGATCACTGAAGTGTCCTGCAGCACACTCCAAATAGTACCCATCTGGTGAGATGAAAAAACCCCAAAGAGCACAGGAGTGCAGCAAAGGAGCAAACAACTGGAGACTGCAGGGAATGACTCGACAACAAACAAAAATTATACTTAATTTTCTGTTATTTATATTCTAAGAAAACCGCATGTTTTCACTTGCATCTCTGCCTCCCTCCCCGAGGCACAAACACACACACACACACACACAAAATGGGAAGACCAAGGAAAGCAGGAAGAGCAGCACAGCTCGAACACATCCCCGCTCACACGCTTCCCCAAATCACAGCACAAAAACACGGTGTGTGAGTTTTACAACCGGGGAGCGACAGCCAAACACCTTTAGCTGGAGCGAAACCGCCCCGAGCAGCCGCTCAGAGCACTGGGACACCGCGGCTCCCTCTGCCCGCCTGATCTGCTGAGATCTCCGGGCATTAATGTCAAATAAAGGTAAATAAAGCACGGACTGCTGCGGGACAGTTTCCCCCGGGCTGGTGTGAGTGTCCCAGCGCCGGGGCTGATCCCAGCCTCGGGCTCCCGCGGTTCCCCTGATGTCTGCACCACGAGAACGCTGCTGCCGGGGGACCGGTGGTGTCTCACAGCTTTTTTGCATAAGCAAGGACTATCCTGCTGTGCAACCAAATTGTGCCACCAGGCTCGAAATAAAGGAACTGAAATCATTCTTTTTTCCCCTCTTATTTTAGATTATGACTTTTACTAATTGATGCTGGATAACAGCCTAATGAATGATTTGTAGGCATTATAAGCATGTTAAGGATCTGAGTGTGGCTATAAGCCAAGGTCATAAGCTCTATCGACTTCACAGGTTCTATAGCAATTGATTTGCCATTTATTAAAATAATTTACTTACCACTTGTTAACACTATTTAGCTGGTTCTTCCCCAGCAGGCTTGGGACACCACATTTGAGCAAAGACACCTTAGTTTTGAGGTACTGTCATAAACTCAGTTCTAAACTGAGACAGACCCATAAACGTTATAACAGTGTCTTTTTAAAGGCTCTTTGGCAAACAGGTTCAGATCAAATCCAGGAGCCTGGTTTTGTCTGTGCTGAACATGGGCATCTCTGGCCATGCTCAGCAGAAGTCCCACATCCCATGCCTTAGAAAGGTTCAGAATGTCAACTACTTTCATAAAATAGAGTGAAATCCTCTTTCCTCAGTTTAACACCACTCATCAGTTTGCCAGAGTAGCGGCAAACAAAAGAGTACGGGTGCTGAAAATGACACTCAGCTTTTGACCATGTTTCTACACTGAACAGCAGAAGAAAAAAAAAAATCCCATCCAGGATTACCAAAGTGAAGCCAGATATGGATAGACAAAAACTGGCAGGTTAGCACAGTCAGCCTCTGAAGACACCACTGCATCCCCCTCTGCACCAGAGGAGCAGGTACCTGCTGCTCTCGGGCCAGGCAGGGTCCCACCCGTCCCGTGGAGCAGTAACCGGGCTGTTTACGGTACAGCAGCTGCAATCATGCAATCAGCCTTCGTAATTAGATCTTGGCAACTCTTGAAATACTTCACTTACCCAGTTTACCTGGAAAGGTGCGACCTAAACATTCAGTGCCTGGAGACATTTGAAAGAAAAACAGAAAGGATCCGTCAGTGATGGGAGCCTGCTCCGAGCGGCCGCACACACACCCCAGCTCCCCTCCTGGGGACTCGAGCTGGCAGAGCTGCCCCTGGCCAGCAGACACCTGCTCCCACCATCTCCACAGGGCCAGAGGTGCCACCACTCCTGGTTAGTGACCCCACGTGCTTTCCCCACACCAGACACTGCCACGCAAGGTCCCGTTCCTCTCTCCCCTGCTTCCCCGGGACTGCTCTCCTGATCTCGCCTGATGGCAATGCCAAAGCTTCACAGGGTTTGTGAAGTTTCTGGGATCACTCAGCCCACCCCAGAGAGCTCCCTGCCACATCCAACAGCGCCAGACTGCCTGTCCATGGCCCAGGGCAGCACTCAGCACTTCAAGGCACTGGTGGACTGTTTATCCTGTTCTGTCTCCTCTGCAAACACACAGAGCTGAGCCCCACATGCTGCTGAGCCTGGAGAAAGCTCAGGGTCTCCTGACACCCCATGCCCACAGTGGGGGCAATGACCTTGGAGTGCTGAAGGAGAAGAACCACAGCAAAATCTTGCACAACACCCCAGGAGCAATGCCCAGCAGACATATTTTCAAGTGAGGAGGACAAAGCCCCAAAAAGTCTGCAACAGAAGACAACTCATGACTTCTGTCTCACCCATCAGTGTGTGACTGCCCACAACACTGAAGGGATTACAGGACATGGATCCTCCCCAGTGCCTGGCAAGCTGGGACACTCGGGGCTGGGTGGGAGCTCTGCATCCTGCAGGAGGTTTGCCAGAGAAACACGCGTACACGGGACTCTTTTATGAAGCTTGTAAGAACTGTCTGTCACTGATAATGGTTAATTGGTACTAATTAGCACAGTCTGATCGGAAGGAGTCCTACTGGCCTATAAAAGTGGCCTTTAACCTGAGAGCAAGGCAGGCAGCATGCTGGTTCCATGGACACACCACCTGCTCCTCACACTGCTCCTGCCTCTGCAGCAAGAGAGCAGACTGGCAGGCTCAGGGAATATATCAGCACATCACTGCTCTCAAATAACGCTTTAAAAAGTTACTTTCCATGCACCCGGGAGGACAGAGAAAAGCAACTTTTTAATCCCAGGAAAAGATTAAGGATCAGAGAGTCGCTGTAAGTTACTGCAGCAGCGAAAGAACGAGGGGTCGCAGGCCGGGCTCACTGAGGTGAAGGCAGGCTGATTTAGATGCTTCACATGCAGGTGTTCAAAAATGGCCCTGCAAACATGAGGTGTCACCTGAATGAGGTGTGACAGGGGCAGCCCATGTGCACCACCACCACCCCACTGGAACAGGCACTGACACCGAGCGTGACAGGGAAGGGAAGACAGGAATTCTGCCGAGCCAAACACCAACGTGTGGCAACAAGCTTGGACCTCCTCCTCCTCCTGCTCAGCCAGCTCACTGCACAAAGCCTGAAAAGGGGTGGGAGGCTGGAAAGGAGTGAAAGGCCAAAAGAAGACTGGAGGCCAAAAAAGGGCGGGAGTCCCAAGAGTGAAATGTAGAGTCTGAGAAAAAGTGGTTGCCAAAATGGCTTGGGAGACCCAAAACGGTGGGAGTCCAAAGGAAATTTAAAGGTTGAGAAAAAAGAGACCCTGTGCATGCATCTGGCTGGATCAGGATCAGCTTTTCCCTGGCTATATTTCCATAAGGGTAGAAAGCAATGTCTCTCCCCACCCTGCTCACAGCCCAGGTGATGCAGCGTGACACCCCAAGCACGTGTGGGCATGTGTTCCCCATCATGTTTCATCCAAGATGTTTGGCCACGGTCTGGGATGTGTGGGAGAAGCCAGCATGAACCCTCTGAAGTCAGGCAAGATTTTGGGATGTTGCTTCCCCCCTCTTAGCACGCCTGCCTCTCCCATCCTCACATCTGCCCTTTAGGTTCAGCCACGAATTTGCCAGCTTTTTAAATGCAAATGAGAATTGGCACATAAAGTCGGTGCTTTAAACTTGACCAGAGCCACCCTCAGCTCTCCTCCCTCCCTCCTTATATGCATAAACTTTTTATGCAATCGGCAGCAGGGAAGAGATCCAGGGAGTGGCTGAGCCGTGCCCGGAGCCCTTCTGCAGCCGCAGTGCTGCCAGACAGCTCCTTGGGAAGGGTGGCTCAGGCTCTCTGCCCACCAGCAGAGCATGGAACCAGCAATTACCCTGGCTGGACCAACACCTGCTCGTGGTTTTGTCTTACACTGTTTGTGCAACCCAGCAGGCTGCCAACAAAGCAGGGACGTACTTTGCCTAAACAGGTGAAAACATGAAACAGGGAACGGAGCTGCCGTGTGGGTCCCACAACGCCTCTGTGCAACACAGGCTGGAAAATCACTGCTGCTTCAGCCTGCAAGGCTGCAGAGCAGGGACAGGCACTGAAAAGGCAAGAAAGGAGGGAAAAGGGCTGCCCATCTTCTGGATCCTCACTGGTGCAGGGCACATGGATGTTCTTGGCTGGGCTGCAACACCAGCACCAAAGAGCCTGGCTTGCCAGGACAGTCCCACTGAACCCAGCATCCCAGGTGGACAGCACGGAGGATGTGACACCCCACCCAGCCAGGGCTGCCTGCTGGGCAGAGCTGCTCCCAAAAATGCCCTGTGCCAGCTTAGAGCAGAAGGGCCCATTCCCATGGCAGGGATCCCACCCCTGAGCTCATGGAGCAGGGCTCAGCAGTGGGGTGGGAAGGGCAGCGTGAAGAATGTGAGTGACCGAGGGCAAAGACCCCAGAGGAGCACCTGGGCCAGCCTGAGCCCCTGGCAGAGTCAGCTCTAACCCCACCAGGTCACACCCAAGAGATGCTCTACCCCCACGGGCAGATGGGATTTGTTGTAGATGATTTGTCCTGGAATAAAAACACCAGCCCCACCTCTTGCAGCGTATTTACTGAAAGCCACTAAACATTAAACAGAGGCAAAAGTGTAACCCAGCAACATCTGGAATTTATCCCTTCTCCCTTCTGAAAAAAAAAATAAATCACGCTCTATTCTTTTAAAGAAAGAAAAGTGATTATATAGAATTATAATGCTGGAAGGAGATAGAGGAGAGCAGAGATTTTCTTTGAAACGTTGTTTAGACAATTAAAAAGGGATAGTTTCAAAGAAGCAGCAAATACTATCTCAGCTTTTTCCGCCCTGTCTCGCAGTACCAGGCTTTCTTCCCATGCCTTGGCTAAGAGACTCCAAGGAAATCAACAGTTTTTTTCTCATCCTTCCAAGACCTTAGTAAGCCAGAAAGGAAACCAGCTCTCAGGCCTAACTGGTTGAAGATAGACCAAATAAAAAAATATATTCTGCCAATTCCTGCCAACAGGATTTGAAGGCACTTTGATTTCCATGAAGAAAACCTGCTTTGGGACAAGCTTTCCAGAAGAGGATGTGTCAATCTTTACCCAGGAGAGCCAATACTCTGCCTCCCCAGACAGAAGAACGGAAAGGCTTTAAATATTAAAACAGGAAAACCCATCAGGATTAATATGAGGATGCAAGGTCAAAATGTGATATCCTCCACTTCCTCAGGCTCCTGATCCCAGACTGGCTGGACCACGACCCCACAGCATCACCTGTGCCCGGATGCAGCTGGGGAAGCCTGGGTTCACAGGGAAACCCTTCCCAGCCTTCCCGAGGGGGAAGTGAAGCAGTCGCTCTCACGCCAAGCCCACAGAAGTGCCTCCAGCTACTAAATTACCCAACGACTTAAACGAACTGCATTGATCTGGCTGGAAAACAAAGCTGCAGCTCTTGGCACGCACCCAGCTAGGAAGGTACAGCTGCATTTTTCACCTGCAAGCAGTTACAGCCACGGTTGGAGATGCCCCTTGCCCTGACACGGGGGAGAGACGGAAGGGCAAACCCAGGTGAGAGGGAACCTCACTGCAGACACCTCTCAGACACAGCAGCAAATGGCAGGTATGTCCAGTTTTGCAATCGAGGGCAAGGCTGTTCCTAGAACAAGTCCCATTACTCAGGCTCCTCAACCCCCATCTCCTCAGCTGCACGTGGACTGGATGCAGGATTTCATCGGGACATTAAACTCAGAAGCTGTAAAATCACTGTGCAAAAACCCAATTATACCTATTTTCGTAACAGCCAATTTAAGCTTGTATTTAGGTCCCCTCACATACCCCTATGTTACATAAAGCATTTCTTCCACTTGAAACATCGCTTTCTAAAGGCCATTTTGCTTAATTTAATGGATGCTTTATGTGGGTCTGCAAATCTCTAGAAACACAACCAAGGAAGACACATGGCAGGAAGACACAGCGTGATCCCTGCCCGAGCACGCAGCCAGAGCAGGAGAGGATGAAAGGCATCTCCAAACCCATGAACCTGCTGTGACTGGAGTGCACTTGTGCTCTGAAGAGCAGCAAAACCCCACGGTCAAGTCAAAAGAGGAATTCCTGAACATCTGCACGCGCTGTTAACCCCTTGCAGACCGGCTGGCACTCCGCAGG
Source organism: Sitta carolinensis (assembly GCA_032173965.1). Lineage (NCBI taxonomy): Eukaryota > Metazoa > Chordata > Aves > Passeriformes > Sittidae > Sitta > Sitta carolinensis. The sequence continues at coordinate 11,991,312 of CM063300.1, read as the reverse complement.
CTGTGCGGCAGGATGGATCCTTCCCTCCTGCCACAGCCACCAGCTGATCTGAGCCCACTCCAGCATGTTTCCCTTGGACTTCCAAGAGCTGCTTTCTGCACTTCAAGTAAATAAATGCAGTCATTTTTTTCCTCCTTTCTTTTAAAAAGCTGCACTAATAAAAAGCTCATAGCGAAATCTATTAAATTGAGTCTGTCCATTATGTTTATTGTTCCTTACAATTCAGGCCTGGATGGTGACTCAGTGGAGGTTGAGAAGTGTATTTATCAAAAAAGCCCATGAGGATGATGAGGATTAAAAGCTGTCAGCAGGACAGAACGTGTTTATAACCCTGTAGTTTGTTCTGCAGCTCACACAGGACCCCCATCAGAGACCTCTGCCCCCTCTCCTTGTTTTGAGCCCATCTCTGGCTCACCAGCTGACAAGACAGACAGCACCTGCATTCCCAGAAAAAGCTGAGGAAGGTGCAGTGTGTATATACTGCTATGAATAAGTCACACTAGAGAAACATAAACCCTGATTGCATTACACACCAGCGATCAGTATCATTAAGTGTTACACACCTTGAGTGTGTCTGAGCAGTTGGAGAGGGAAACATTGAATTCAAAAACACATCTTCCCATTCAAGCAAAGTCCCATTACAGTAATGTAAGTGTAACAACAAAAATGAGATGCCTGCTTATTACGTGGGAAATAATTGCAATTAAAGATCATTTTTCCCTGAATTGTGTGAAGCGAGTGCCCATCAGTCATGTTATTTCTTCAGTGTCTTAAAGAGAGCACTTAGCAGGACAAGGTACTTTCAGAGCTGAGTGAGGAACAGCCTAATCTGTATGTGCTATTCTGAGGTATTGAAGTCAGGAGACCACCCTTGATAAAATGGAATAATGGTGGAAATAATGAAAACAACACAGAAAGAGCAGGGCTTGCTCCTGCAGCAAAGACAGCTGCCCTCAGTGAGCCCTTGCAGCCAAGCCAGCGCAGGGGACACCGACAACCTCGAGGTCTCATTGCACAAACACCTGTGAAGAGCACCAGGAAATCCAGCCTGGTTTCAATCCCGGAGCAGACACCAAGGACAAGCCCAACCCTGGTCAGCTCAGCTGCTGAGCTGTGGGTTTCACCCCGTGAGCAGAGTGCAGGGCTCCAAGGGTGAGCCCCTGTGCCCTCAGCACCGCGGGAGGGTGCGGGGCTCTGCTCTGCTTTGGGGGCATCTTCTGCTTTTGTAAGAAATAACGCCACTAATCATAACATGAAACAGAAACCACTAAAGGGGAGAATTTCCAAGCTTGCTCAGCTCAGAGCCCAGCCTGCAGGGAGCTGCCAGCCCACGGCCACAGCCGGCAAATTCCCGGGGACTCGTCCTCAGCAGCCAAAGCCACGGGTGGAAGAGGCGACGAGCAGACTCAGGACTGTTGGAGCACTCGGGCTTGGAAATGTGAGTCTGAACACTCAGTGGTTAGATGTCTCTCGGGAATTCTTCCAAATGGCACTGCTCCTCTCCCACTTGCCCTGCAGGTAAATCTCGCATGTGGCTTACACAATCTGTTGACTTAAGTAAAGCAAGGGCAGGAGAAGAAAGCTGCTCAGACATCAGGAGAGGCTCATCAGTCCTCTGGGCAAAAGTCTGGGTCACTTCCCCCTGCACAGAGAACTCAGCATGTCAGCCAGGCCTTGTCTCCCTTCGTGGGAGCACGTGCAGGGAGGGTGCAGCAGAACACAGTGCTCAAAACATCAGTGAAAGGACAACAACAACGGAGTGCCAAATTCTTCCATATTTTTGGCCAGTGCTGATGCTGAAATTCAGTTTACAGAAATTAGAGTCCGTGAGCTCTGTGTTCTAGTCAAGTGCCCTGAAATCAAACTGAGAGTGACTGTACAGGTCTCCCAGGGCTCGGGGAGTGAGGCCATGGCCACTTCCAAACCTCACTGTGAGTAACACTCATCCACCCTGCAGACAAGGGATGCTCCTGACACACCTTGAGACCACTCCATGGGCAAGGGCAAGGTCTTGTTGGATGCACATATCTCAGAGGCAGCCCACCAGAGACACTCCACCATTGGCCTCTGCTGTGCTTCTTGCCCTGCTGTTTCCTACTGCTGGTCTCAAACTCCCTCTCCCTCACAACCACTCCAGCCCTGGGCCCAGCTCCTCCACCCCTGAGCTTCCCCCAAAGCAAAAGCCTAAAACCCGACCACAGCAATTCTGACACTGCTGCAGCCAGGGATGTTTTGTTATCAGGGTTAAGAAGTGAGAATTAATTCTCACAATTAGTGAAAAGGGACAGAAGTAGAGAAAGGCCACTTTTTAAGACGCTGGTCACCTTCCCTCAAGATTTTAAACCACTGAAGATGCATTTGGAAGGCAAACTGACCACCTGGCCAGCATGTGAGACGCTGCACAGCCATTCTGCCTGGTGTGCCAGGGACAAACCCTACCCAGATCATCAATACAAATTAAGTGTAAGGCCAAATTCTGTGTGTAAAGCTTACAATGACCAAGGTCTGCAACAGCAGAGAGGGACTATGCCACTACGAATATTCCCAGTGCAAGTCCCTGATCCCTGTCTGAATCTCAAGGAAGGCAGAAGAGCTGTGAGCATGGCAGCTCCTCAGGAGGCAGGCTAGACACTCAATCCATCTCTGGTATCAGACCTGTGTTAACATTTAAACAGGACCTGCTGTTGTGATCTTTAGCAAGGAGCAGATGTGGTTTTGAGTAATGGTGAGCGTTACTTAACCAGTTATAGTCACTAATGTAATTGACACCTATTCCATCATCCTTAATACACCCACTTCTTTCTCCGATACCATAAATAGATTAGAAAAGTTTCTGCAGATGGCCATGACCCCATTTGTTTGTGCACTTAGCCATGTATGAATCACTCTTGGCTTGTAGCAGCACTCTGGAATTACTGAAAGATAACTAGTCGGCACAGACACCAATAAATGAATCATGCTTTCCACAAGACCAAACCTTTGGGCTTTTACAGACTCCAATTACAAAGTAAGAAGAAAAGAACAAAGAAATTACTCAGTCTATTTGCACAAAGTCATGCAGAGTTGATTCACAGTTTTACAGAATTATTACTGACAATCATTTGTAGGGGGTTAGAGTAACAAACCAGCTACTTTACATATTGGACAGAATGAAGAGATGGAAAAAAATCCCCAAGCCGTGTCTTGCACATATTCTTTGAAAAGTAGCCTTGATTTTTGTGCCAGTAACTTTTTTCATCCTTGGTGCACTCCAAGCCTGGGGGTTAATCAGTTTTCACTCGCCAAGGCTAAATTCTGCTTTGCTGGGTTGCTTGGGCCAAGTTTGCAAATGTGGGAAATCCTGCTGCACCTGCTGAAGAGCACAAACCATCACAGGCACAATCCCTCAGCTCTGCAGGCTTCAGCAGGGTCTCAGGGATGGTTCTGAGAACTGCCATGTGCCTTTCTAACTGCATGCTTTTAAAAGTACACTGCAAGTGAAAAATTACCCAGTCTGAGGCATTTTATTAAAGAGATGTGCGAGACTGAATGCACCAAACACAAATGTGTGAACCACTTGAAAGCAGTGTGGACATCCACCAACACTGACAACTTGTGAGGCGAGTTTCCAAAGATGTGCAAGGTGTCTTTACGTAACTCACAGTCTGGGACACGCTAACACACACCACACACAGCCAGAAACACACCCTCTTCTAAATGGAGCATTAGCCCAGGCCTGCATCGGTGAGAAATGGCAAGTCTGACTACCTGGAGAAAAAGGGGACACCGATGGATTACAGCCTTTTTGTACACAGTGAAAAAGCAGCATTTGGTAAAAAAAAAAAACCTCCAAGTGAAGGTGGACTTGATGCCAACCTGAGCCTGAGCACAGACAGTGCCCTGGCTGTACCATCCCTGAGTGGGATGGATGATTGACATGTCCCAGGGCCACATGCTCCAAATCAGCACCCTGTACCAGAGAGATCCAAAACCAGGGATAACGCCCCACTGAGCACAGTCACTGACAGCTTGGGAGGGATGCAAGTCAAATGTACACACAGCACTATTTATGTAAGGCCTACCAGTACTCTTTGCATGGACTGGAGACCCGACTTCCTGAGTGAATTTACCTTGCAAATGAAATGTGTGTCCTGTTTCACACACCTGCTCCACAAGCAGAGAGCCTGGTACAGCTCATCAGGGCCACAGCTCAGGAGAGGCCAGAACCAGCACCAGAGGAGGTGCCACACAGCTCTGAACCAGTTTGGGAAAACCTGCTTATTTGTTCTCATGCTTGAGGCTGCTGATTTCCAACGAGAGGTATAAATCTGTCTCCAAACTGCATTCAAGATGCCATGGAAAATTTAAATTAAAACCTTAATAAACATTCCCAAATTCCTATCCCTCTCCATACTACATAAATTCATGCAACAGGCTCTCTTGTGTAAGAACATGCAGGCACCAACGACCTTCTCCCTCCAACAAGAGTTTATCTGAGGAAGTGCTGTAGATAGAAGGGAAGGAAAAAGGCTCCCAGGAGGGTTGTCTTTAGAAAGCTCGAGTCATTAGAGCCAAGGTTTCAGGTGCAATGCAAGACTAAAAGGTTGCATGTGCTAAACAGTAGCATGTCCTTGAGAAGGAAAAAAAAACTAAATCAGGAACCTGCATATAGGTGGATGCTTGGATAAACACTGTTCAACACACCACAGCAGAAATGCTAATGCAAGTTTAGTCTTCACACCGGAGAGATTTCAAAAGATTTGCAAAGCTTTGATAATATTTAACATCTTTACTAATTTCCTTTTTGGTGCAATCATAAATTTACCACGGTAGCCAAAAGATCTGGGATGAACTACAAGTTCTAGCTGGCTCCAAAGCCAACAAGAATAATGTGTGCTGTTACTATTTTCTCTCAAAACATACCTCTGCAAAACTGACTCAAAATGAGAAAAGAAATTGTGAAACTGTCATTACAAAGAAGCATTTAAAATGCAGATCAAAGTGCTGCCTTAGAAGCTGTATTCCTTGCCAAATCATCAAAGCTCTCTTTACTCTCAATAACTCCCCAAATCCTCTGATTTGAATGATAAATTCCTACAGCTGAAATTTATCTGCTTTAAGAAAAAAAAAAAACAAAACAGAAAAAAACCAATTAAAAAAGCCCAAACCCCACAACTCCTTTCTCTGGTTACCAACTACTCCATTAACCAGTTAATTTGGAGCCACTTTCCTGTATTACTAAATTAAGTTTCACGGATGTGTTTATGCCTGTGTGCACACACACAGAGTACCCTGAGATCTCTTCAATATCGAAAACTTGTCAGCCCTTGGTGGTGCATGTGTGCAGAGGGGTGAGTGTGCAGGGTCTCTGCAGCTCCCAGGTGAGTGTGCAGGGTCTCTGCAGCTCCAGGTGAGTGTGCAGGGTCTCTGCAGTTCACAGGTGAGTGTGCAGGGTCTCTGCAGCTCTCAGGTGAGTGTGCAGGGTCTCTGCAGCTCTCAGGTGAGTGTGCAGGGTCCCTGCAGCTCTCAGATGACTGTGCAGGGTCTCTGCAGCTCTCAGGTGAGTGTGCAGGGTCCTGCAGCTCTCAGGTGAGTGTGCAGGGTCTGCAGCTCACAGGTGAGTGTGCAGGGTCTTACAGCTCTCAGGTGAGTGTGCAGGGTCCCTGCAGCTCTCAGGTGAGTGTGCAGGGTCTGCAGCTCACAGGTGACTGTGCAGGGTCTGCAGCTCTCAGGTGAGTGTGCAGGGTCCCTACAGCTCTCAGGTGAGTGTGCAGGGTCCTGCAGCTCTCAGGTGAGTGTGCAGGGTCTCTACAGCTCTCAGGTGAGTGTGCAGGGTCCCTGCAGCTCTCAGGTGAGTGTGCAGGGTCTCTGCAGCTCTCACAGAGGTGAGTGTGCAGGGTTTTTCTCCAGCTCTCAGCCTGTGTCCAGGTCCCAGGTGCTGGCACTCTGGGAGCTGTTCCCATGCTCAGCACCGGGATCGTCCTTGCCCTGCTCCCCTATATCCCACACTCACCCTCACTCCTGGAAGAGCTCCCAGACCACTGCTGCATTCCCTGCAGCAAGGAAACAGCAACACAGCAGCCACTGATGAGTTCTGGAAGACGGAGCTGAGGGGTCAGACCGTGCTGGCCCAGAATTCCTCCCTGTGTCAGGTCTGGGATGCATTTCCTCAGCTGGGACCTGCCCGAGTGACCTTCCTCTGCCACCCACAACAGGCAGAAATCATCACCCAGCAATCCAGCCAGGAAGAACACTGCATTCAAACATCCCTGTCGACACCAAGGATTCCTGTGCTTTATGGATGTCTGGGAGTGTGCTCATGGCGTGCACCAAGTTCTCACTCCAGAGCAGAGTGTGGCCCCTGTACCTCTCCTCCACCAGCTCTCCAGCCAGGCTTTGTCACTCTGATGAGACCTGCCAGGAGCAGATGCACCGTGTACCACAGAACAGGGGGATCTGATAAGACAAACCACACACCAGCACAGGATCTCCCTCCAGGAAGCAAACTGGTGGGCAGTTTTCACATGAGACACCAGTGCAAATAAATTACCTTTTTTTTTCCACTGATTAGGCTTAGCAAATTCTGACAGCTGCTGCTACCTGAATGAAACAACACTGACAGACATGACTGTACACTGAGTTACTCAGGAAAGGAGCTGGATTGTAATTACCCCCTATTAGTGACACTATGTAGTTTGGTACTTCCCTTGGAAAGGTCTCCTCATGTCTTTCCACTTATAATTAAGGTTTATAAATTCATTCTAAAACAGGATTTATCAAACCACCAACTTCAGCCTGGGAAATCTAAAATTATTAGTATATTTGATGAGCAACAGCAAATAAAAGTAAGAACATGTGTTTGTGGGTGCTCTTCTCTCCATTTGCAAAGGAAGAAAGGGTAGCAGCTTCAATATCCCAAAAATTTAGAGGTAATCCCAGACCCTACCTTGGGAATTTCTGGCTTTACGGAAGAGAATATGGTTGCTGTTCCCACAAACCCTTCAGTTCTGGTGTTCTCACAGCCAGGATCTGAAAACACACTACGGAGACAAACACTCAGGGGGTGGAGGATGCCTCCATGCCAGAAGGTAGCAGGACTCACTGCAGCAAACACCCCCTCTGAAAACACCCTGACACTGACTGAAAAGGAAGAATGAACCATGTCTTGCCTCCACTTGGCATTATAAATGATCCCCTCCAATTACACAGGATCACCTCTGGTCCGCTGTGCAGCACGGCACAAGCCAGGTGTTCACCCACAGGAAAAAAACAAAGTTTGACTATTTTCCCTGCGTTTCTCCCTCTGCATCTTTTCATTCTCCCATCCGACATCAATTATAAAACACTAAGATTAAAATCACTACCTGAGGGCACAAAATGAACTGTCCCTGTGCTCTCCAGGCTCAGGGAGTCAGGCCTTTCCTTGGGTGTGAAAGGTGGGACCCCCAGGGCTGGGACTGCAGAGTGCCTGGGTCCCCTGGGATGGCCAGGGGCACACACAGACAGCTCTTGGGCCACCAAAAGCAAAAGCCACCCGTGCTCTGCTGCTCCAGGATCACACCTTGGGAAGCTGATCTCAGCAAAAAGCAGAGCTTGGCACAGACAGATGACCAGAGCCAGACACAGGGAACTCCCCGGTTTGGCTGAGGCCAAACTGAGATGCCACAAACTGCACATCCTCTGTGCAGGCCCTTTTGGGCTTGCTGAAACGCTGGGAGCAGCTCTGGCTTCCCTCCACGAGGAAAACTTTGGGGGGAATAAAGAAGCACGTGGTTCTTACCCACCGTGCCCTGGAATAAGCCACAACTGCCGATGACAGAGTGTCAGGAAAGAAAGGCATTCCTCAGAAAAGCAGTGTGAGAGCAGAAAGGAGCTGTGATCCCTGGTTGAGCCATATGCATCTGGTTTGTTATTAAACCAAAGAAGGCGAAAACCTGGAAGTCTGGCCTTGGACAGGAGTCTGCTCTCCCGGACACGGCGCTGCAGATGGGGGGGATCACCCTCGACGCCTCCCCCAAAAAAACCCCTCCAAACGCCTCGGATAACGCTCCCACACCAGCAAAGCTGTGCAGGAGCCCAGCCTGCGCCGAGGGATGCCCGGGTGCCCGCGGGATGCCCGCCCCGGCCCGCCGGGAGCCGCAGCGGGCAGGTGCCGCAGCCCGGTGGGGAGGCAGGCACGGCGCCTGGCTCCGCTCCCCGCACCAAATAATTAGTTATTTACAGCCTCTTCCGCCACGCCGGTCACCCCTGACCTGCTTCAGGCAGCCGAGGCGATTAGAGCCCGCTGCTGCAGACGGCTGGCTGCTCAGCGCCGCCCGGCACATTGGCACTGCGGCCGGCGGCGGGCGAGGCTCGCACCCCCGCCCCAAAAAAACCCTTTTCTAATCCTAATCTGGGAGCGCCACACACAGAACCCAGCTGCTGCCTCCAGCGCAGCGCCGCAGCCGCCATACGGAATAAAGCCTGCGAGGAAAAGGGGTTCGGGCATGGCTCGGACAGTTAACCTATTTAGAGGGTTGTAAATCGGAGGAGTTTGCGTGCTCCTCCCCGTGCCACTTTTCCTGAAGCGTTCCTGCCTGGTAGCTGAGAATTTTGGCTGAAAAATTAAGGAGCATCTGGTGGTAGGTGCTCTGAGATTCCCTCAAAGTCGTATCAGGAAGACACACAAAAATCGAGCGACTGGAGGAGGAAAAACGCTGTAGAATGAATTTATCTCGGGGAGGCTCAGCTCTGCCCTTTCCACTGGAGCCAGGTGGAGGAAGCGATCAGGTAACAGCCCCTGTAGTGCCACCAAAGCTCTCCTCTAGCACAGAGGTGAGCGAATGCCGCCCGCCAGCAGGAAATAAATAATAACACTGGTGATAAGAAACCTACTCCAACACGAAATAAGGAAGGGCAGCAATAAGGGAGCTCGGTCCAAGGCTCCCAGAGCTAATGGGAGCTCAGCACCTGAGTGTCAGGATCCCAGAGCTGACGGAGGGCAGGGGACGAGCCAGGGAAGGACCTCGGGAGCATCGAGGCTCCCACAACACCCATCCGAATCCAGGCAAGGTCTCCTCCAGCTTGCTGCCCCCTGATTCCCTAATTCACCGTTCCCTGTCTCTCACACCCCCCATCCATAAGCAGCACCTGCCTCTTACCAAGCCTTTCATACGCTGACAAAAATGGGGGGAAAAATTATAAACTACGCTATTTCTAAAAAGTCAAGGAGTGAAATTAAAAGCCTGAGTTGTTCCAAGAAAACCTCATGCCAAGAGTTAGACTGGAATAGAAGCTTTTTCTTCAAAAGACATTACACATTTTAATTCACAACTTTTATCATAACCATGAGCCTTGATCACACACAAAGTCTCATCCTTGGGATTCTGTGGGACATAGTTTATGTTCAGCAACTGGCTGACGCAAAAAAGAACTGTATCTTCATTATTTATACACTGCCATTGGTATGCACATCTAGCCCGGCCTGTTAAAGTCAGGGAAGAATAATGGTCTATTCAGTACCGGTAGTGTTAATAAAATCAGGCAAATCCAGCTTAGTTTTGTCTGAACACGAATGAGATTAAATCAAGATTAAAAGTGCATACAGTACAAAGGGTATGGTTTATGCTAAAATTCAGAATGAACACATTTTAGTACCCGGTATACAAATGCCTGCAGACCTTCTCCGGGACTCAGACACCTGAACTAAACAAGGATGAAGCTGGAGGAGAAGGCAGATGACACTGGACAAAAGCCATCCAAAATACCAAGGGACAGATGCTCTACAGCCCCGCTGGAGGTAACGGGGCAGACCCTGTGCTAGCAGAAACAGGCACAGCTCAGCTGGCTCTCCCTGCACGCACCGAGCGCCAGCCTGCCCCGTCGCAGTGCCAGGAATATATGCAAAATCCAGACTCTTTCCCAAGTTTTCCTTTTGGGCCATTTTGCATTAGTCTGTGCAGGGTTTGGATTTCACGGCTCTGAGCACGGTACTAAGCAGGGTACAATCCTGACAACCCTCCCGGTCTGGGATGCCTTGAAAACCTTCCCTTTACAGAAAATACCATTTGCTTAAAACTGCCAAAGAGCCCAACTCATTCCTCTCCCCTCAGCAGTAATATTCCTTCCCTCTCACCTCCGTGCACTTCATTTCCAAGAGGGAAAGAGCACACAGAGAAGTGACGGATATTTAGGTCAGGCACTGCGCTCACTGCTACTCTGCGAGGGTTGAAAAATATTAATGAAAAAACCCAAACCGCCCTTCGGAACAAAAAGCCCCGAGGGGCTGGAGACGGGGGGGACAGGATCCCAAACACGAACCCTACCGGGGTGCCCGGTTTGCTCGGGGGCAGCGCAGAGCCCCGGAGGGGGCTCGGGCCCCGCAGGCATCACCCCCGCAGCGGGGGCAGGCGCGGGGCAGCGGCCCCGGGCACGGCGGGGACAGGGCGAGCCCGGGCGGGGATGGAGCCGCGGCGGGCACCAGCGGGGCTCCCGGTGCCGGCGGGGAGCGGCCGGGGCAGGCTGATCCCGGGCAGCTCCGCCAGCCCGGCCCGCGCCGTGTCACACCCGCACCGACATCCCAGCGGCAACAGATGAGAGAGCGGGGCTGGCACGGAGCGGGCAGGAAAACCACTCCGGGAAAGCGCATCGCAGCCAAGGGTCCCGGGAGCCCCCGCGGGAACTTCCCCGCCCGCGGCGGGGCCGCCGGGCACTCCCGCACCCCGGGCACCTCCCGCACCCTCCCCGCGAGCAGCAGGACGGGTACTTACTGATCTCCATGCTCTGGAACAAAGACCTTTTGCAGTTGCATGTGCAGGACACATTGGGCTGAATAGCTACGGCCGTGCTGTTCAGCCCCATGAAGTTATACATTTAAACACACACACACACAAAAAAAAAAAAAAAAAAAAAAAAAAAAAAAAAAAAAAAAAAAAAAAAAGGAAGGCGACGGCGACACAAAGAACTTCCCGGCCGCCGAGCGCTCCCCGGGCAGCACCACATAAAGCCGGGGCTCCTCCTCGGCGCGGGGGGGCGGAGGGAGGGAAATGCAGCTGCGATCAGAAATTGGAAATAAAAAACCCGGCGCGGCGCAGCGCCCCCGGCAGCGGCTCCGCTCGGCCCCGCGGCTGCTCCGCGCCCCTCCGGCCCGGGAAGCGGCGGCGCTGGGCCCGGCCGCGGCAGCCCCGCACTTTTGTGGGGCGCGGCGCGGTGGGAGCGCGGTGGGAGCGCGGCCCGCCCGCTCCCGCTCCGCTCCGCTCCCGCCCCCCGCGCTCATTCACGGCCACGGGGACGCGGCCGCGCCGCCGCCGCCGCGGGCGGGACCGTGACGTCAGCGCCAGACGGGGACTGCCCTTCTCTCCTTCCCTTCCCTTCCCTTCCCTTCCCTTCCCTTCTTCCCTCCCCGCGCCGCCGCGGGACCGCGGCCGGGGGAGCCCCGGTGCGGACGCCGGGGGCGCGGGACCCCCGGAACCGCAGAGAGGGCCAGGCTGGAGGGACCCCCGTGTGTCACCTGGGGTCTCACCTCCCGGCTCAGGCAGGGTCGTCCCAGAGCACGGGGCACGGGATTGTGTCCAGACGGCTTCTGGAATATCTCCAGCGAGATTTTCCACACCCTGTTCGGTGTTCGTTCACCTGCACAGGAACAAAGTTCTTCCTCACGTTCTGGTGGAAATTCCTGGCCATCAGTTTTGTAGCGTCTTGTCCTGTTGCTCAGCACCACGGAGCAGAGCCTGGTCCATCTCCACGGCACCCTTCCTTCAAATATTTGATATTTAGATATTTAGACATTGATGAGGTTCCCTCTCAGTCAGCCCTTCTTGAGTCCTGCTCTCTCAGCCTTTCCTCAACAGAGATGCTCCAGTCATATTACTGCACAGTACCACCCGCACTGAGCCCACCCAGTTGAGTCCAGTGGCACCCCCAGCTCCCAGCCTCCAGCAGGACCTGGCAAAGCTTTTGAAGATCAGCTCCAAAAGCACCTGGATTTGTGTATCCTGCTGGAAAAGCACCCAAAAGTCAGGCTCACCCTGCAACACCCACCCAGCTGTGGGGACCCCTTCAGCCCCAGCCCCACAGCACTGAGCCACAGGGCTTCAGCCTCACTTCACACAGCCAGACCCCGTGCAGCATTTCAGTCAGGAAAATGGGAAAGATTGGAAAAGAAATGTGGGGGAACAAACCTGTAAGTGCCAGTCTGGCCACGGCTGAGCTCAGTGAAAATTCTACCATTAGCTCCCATGGTGGTGCCAGTGGTGCTGCTCAGAGCTCAGGAACCATTCCTGACACATTCCCACTTTTGTTTCAAACCACACACTGTAAAATGGAGTGACCCCATTCACTGCAAGACAGGTGAGAGGAAAAAACATCGCCTCTTCCCTGAGGGCTCAGTGTGCTAAGCTTCAGTCAAGACGGTTTGTTTTTTTGGTTTTTTCCTGGGAAATAAACCTGTGGAAACAAAGGTTTATAATGAAAATGCTGAAACAAGCTTAACTACAGTGGTGTGAAGTAGCTGCTATAATACTTGGTGAATCCTGCTACTGGGAGATAAAGGCAGCTACAGTTATCTTCTGAGAAAGCACATTTCCCCATAACTGTTGGTAGCTCTGATTTAGGATTTGGGAGTATCTGAGGTGTCCCCAGCTGGGCCTGAATTCCCCCAGAGATGCTGCTGGGAAGATGCACCGAGGTGGGGACAGGCCACCGACCAGCAGAAATCCTATTCCTACAAAGCTGAGGCAATCACAGAAGATGGATGGTCTCAAAATTTGTGTCAGAGACAGTGGCACTCACTGGTAAGGTTTAACCTTTATTTCCCTGCCCAGAAAAATGAATTTATTTCTACATGACTACTACAAACTAATGTTAAATACCCACCCGTACTTTACTCCTGCAGCCCCATCTAGTCCTGTGAAAATGCCTGCAGAGAAGGAACAAGGAATTGCCAGGTTGTTTAATCTTTTGCTCTTTGCCACTCAACAGATGGTAACTCCCAACAATTACCAATCCAAAGGAAACACGGAAGAGGATCGTGTGGCTGGGATAGAAAGGAGCTTTGAGAAGTTTGTGCTTCCCAGCACTGGGCAGATGTGAATTATCCGACAAGTGCCATTCCCAAAGGCAGGGGAAGGTTCTGGGGTGGCACCAGAGGTAGGAGTTGGTGTGCAGGGAGATTAGGGACAATTACCTGAAAAAAATCTGTGCTAGAACTGGAGATAAAGCATTTCCAATCATATTTTATATTTTGTTTCCTGCCTCTGTTTCCTCATCAGTAACTCAGGAGGGTAATCCTGATTCCTTCAGGTTATTTCTGGCAGCTCGATTTATTTTGTGGCAGTCAGATTTTTAGAAATGCTTTGTGAAAATGTGAAGAAACACTACCCCTGTTCCAGGGTCACTGTGCCCACCAGCCCCAGTGGAAGGATATCAACAAAGTTAAAGCCAGGCACACACGGTCAAAATTCTGAAGACAAATTCCAGTTCCGATATGCTTTATCAATCGACCCACTTTTACTAGCATTTATCTGGAAATATATCTTTATATTACGTTTAAAACACTTAGTAGTTGAATATTAGCAACACTTTTCCAAAGCACCTTGCTTGACTGGCCAGAAAAGGTGGCTGGAAGCTTATCTGAGCCTACCAGCTTGCAACCAACATCCTTTGCACTTCAAACACGTAGCACTGCCATAAATAAGCCAAGGTGAAGACTGCACGTGTGCCTGTGTCATGTGAGATCCCAGCTGGCAGCACCAGCCCTCTGAGCTCCTTGGCCATGAGGAGGTGGCCACAGCTCACATTTGGATCAGAATTCTTGGGGTTTAGGATGGTTGGGCCACCCTTCACCAGGCTAGAAGAGTGAGTGCAGCTCTAAGCAATGATTATCCTGCTGGGGCAGGTCAGTTCCTTGAGTGGAGGGTGCTCCTCTGCCACCTCTGCTGCAGCAGGCTCGGCTCTGCCCTCCAGGAGGCATCACCCCTGGGCACAGGGTGTAGTCTGGTTTGCAGGCCTGAAGTTTCTGAGTTTCTAAAGCTCTGTTCTTCTGATGTTTTTTGGTTTGCTGAAACTTGTTCCCAGGAAAGAACACAAACAACAGGACACTGTTTTTGTAACAGTATTCATGTTGTGAATTCCTTCTGGGAGGAGGGATTCTCTCTTGATGTCCCTCTGGTTTGAGTGTGGGTGAAGAGTTTTGTCTTTCATTCACCAATCACAATGGTCTGTGGAAAATTGTATATAAGGGAACGCTCTCTAGAAATAAAGCATTCTTTCTTCAGGAAGCCTTGAGAAAAAATCACAGGGGTCTGTGTCGTGTGTGTTCTCAGTGATACAGGGACAGGAGATGGGGTGGCTGAGCAATGGCACTGCCAGAGCCCTGCACGGGAGAGCTGCCTGCCCTCACCCCATGAATCAGCTTCTTCCAGGGGGAGTTTTTACAAGTTCACAAAGCCTCGGTGGATAAAGGCTCCCGTTTCAGGTGCAAGCTGCTGCAAGTTCACACATCTTCCCAACCTTCTTTAAAAATAAAGAAAAAATAACTGTTTGCAAGTCGATGCTGGTTTAAAAATGCTGTTTACCACCATCCCCATTTCATCTGAACGACTCATGTGGCTTTAAGAATAATCAGCATTTTTCCACCGTGATTTAAGAACAAATAATTAAAGTCATCCCAGATGGGCTTGTAAAAATTAAAAGTACATCAGTTAACTTAAATGCTTCACCCTGTTCTTTGTAATGAGACCATCCAGCCTCCAGCCCAATGCATTTGTCAGAGCTTCTGTCCCAGCAGCGACTGCTGCTCATCTGTGGGACATTTCCAGAACACACTCTTGTTGATTTTGGCTCTTGTATTCTGTCCCTGTTCAGCTTTTTTCCACTTCTTTTTATGTTTTCCCTGGAGACACCTCAGACGGCTCCAGGATGAGTCTGGAACTGAGAGATCTCCCTTCGCTTCCTGGCTTTGCTGTAAAACTGCAGGGAAAGCCAAGGCTGCTCCCTGGGCTCTGCAGCCATGGAAAGGGACACCAGGAGCTCTGGGATCATCTGGGATCCTTGGACAATCTGAAGGACCTGGGCACAGTCTGCTCGGGCCAGTCAGGGATTGAAACATAATTTTGCTCAGTGTCAGACCAGAAGTCAGACATTTGCCTGTGCAGACACATTTAAATCTTTCCTTTTATTCCCCACTGCAACACTCCAGCATCACTTAGATCATTATAGTGCAGCGCTATGGATAAATTCATGAAATGGAATGGAAAAGCAAGATCCATCTGAGACATAAGTAACCTTAAGAGTCAAATCGTGTTCAAGACAACCTAAGGTAAAACAAAACAAAAAAATACTCCACAACTCCCCAAAGCTTTTTTTAACTAAACAGTTGTCCATTAAAGAGTCCAAATATTTCACAGCATTAGTCTTTGGATTAATGTTAAATCAATACGCACTAACGCAATAGGGCAATAGTTACCATGGTGAATAATTCTATATTTATTTTCAAGCAAGCCGTATTTCTAACAATTCCAGACATGGTTTCCACTTTCTGGTGACTAACCTCTCAATTTTAGTTTATTTTTTTAACTGCTTGGTACCAGAAACTCAGGTTTTCTCCCCAGCAGAGAACAATGCCACGGGGACATGGATGCTCGGCAGCTTTAGTGAAAGGTCCCACTTAGGAGGTTTTGTCCCCAATCAGGAGGGATAAAAAAGTCAGTGAGTATTTGTTAGCGATGAAAATTTTTCACTGAAGCCACCAGAATGTAATTCCAACCCATTCCGTCTCACTTGGGGCCTGATATAACTCCGGCTGACATCACTGGAAAGTCTCCACCCTACCTTTACATTTTATTGAGGCACTGGTGGGAAATACATCACCCTCTGAATTCACAGCCCCCCGCCTGAGCACGCTTCATTCCCTTGTGCTAGAGACACCAGGATAGCACGTGTTAAATAAAACAGCGCCGAGGGAAGAGTTCTAACTGCACAAACATAGAATAATCCCTGACTTTTCTTAAGGGAACAACAGGCATTTTGGAATGGCGCTCTGGAAAGCGAACAAAGGTGACCCTGAGCTGTGCCACAGCCGAGCGAAGACTTGAGGCTCCTCCGAGTGATGCTGGCCCGCCCCGGGCAGAGCTGGGGAGCGGCTCACGGACGGAGCCGCTGCCCGTCCACACCCGGCACTGCCGCGCTGCTCGAACGCTGCACACGCTCCCGTTTGTCAAAACGCATTTGCTGCGCTTTGGTGCTTTTGTTCCTCGCATCAAAGGTGAGCTCAGGCAAGGCCGGGCTGTGCCCTGCGTTCCTCTGCCCGGGCACAGGCGGCGGGCCCCGCTCAGCCCCGGGTGCAGCTCGGCAGCGATGCCGGAGCCGCTCCGCGCCTGCTGCGGGGACGCTCCGGGAGCAGCGGGAGGCTCCGACATGCCCCTGCCTTAACTCGCCGGTCAGCGGCAGCACAGGGCGAGCACCGGCCCTCCTCCCGCCACCACCATCGCTCGCGGGGCACCACGAGGGCGTCCCCGGGAAGGCGCCCCGCTCTGGCACGGCCAAGCCCAGCGGGTCGGGGCGGCCAGAGCCGGCCCGGCCCGGGGCGCGGCCCCTTTAAGCGGCGCGGCGGCCGCGGGGCAGCCCCGGCTGGCCCCGGTGTCACGGGCGGGCGCGGCCCCGCCCCCCGGCACAGCCGCGAGAGCACAGCCAATCAGGAGTGACGGCGGCGGCCGCGGGGAGCGAGGCAGCCAATCAGCGCCGGGGGCGCGGCGCGCGGCCGCGCGGGCGGCGACGCCACGTGGGGCGGGGCCGTGACCGCGCCGTGACCCGGGGCCGTGACAAAGGCGCAGCGCGCGCCTGCCCGCGCCGCCGCCTTAAAGGGACAGCGCGGGCCCCGCGCCGCCGGCCCGGCCCCGGCACTGCCGCCGGCGCTGCCTGCCCGCGGTGTCCGCCCGGGGTGTCTGCCCCTGCCCGGGGTGTCCGCCCGGGGTACCGGCCCGGGTTACCTGCCCGGGGTGTCTGCCCCTGGCCGGGGTGTCTGCCCGGTGTACCGGGACGGGGTGTCTGCCCGGGTGTGTGCAGCAGCCGCGGCGCTGCCAGCTCTCCCTGCCCCGCTCACGAACCGGCTCGCTCGCCCGCCCGCAGGCACACAGGGCATCCCCTGCGCGGGGTGTCGAGCGGCGGGACAGCCGGCCGGGCAGGCGGGGCTGGGCCGTGCAGTGCCCATTGCCCGAGCAGGCCGAGCCCGCCCGGCCCGTGCCTTTAGACTCTGCTCTCCGTTAGGCTCTGCTCGCTCTCGGCCTCCCGTGGCTCTGCGGACAGCCGGCACTGCCGCGGCGGGCAGCGCTGGGTGCGCCGGGACCGCCGGGACCGCCGGTACCGCCGGGGCCGCCGCGCTCGCACGGCCACACCGCCGCCGCTGCCTTCGACACCAGCGAGACAGAAAAGCAAACAAACGGCACGGCTAGGAAAGAGGTTGGGTCCTGGAACACAAATGCTCCCATAAATGTCTTTTCCATAAGTCTGTTTACTCAGCTGCTGAAATGATTTCAACTGAGTGATTAGTCTTACATGCTAAAACCAAGCCATTCTCTTCTCTGATGGTCCAAAATCCTACATCTGGTACTTTATCTGCAGTCTATTTTCCCCCCTTTTGTTTCGAAGAGAGCGTTTCTGCAGTATTTGATCCCCAGATGCACTGTATCAGTTTGGGCTCAGCCGTGAATCACAGATATTAAAAGTGGTTGATTCAGTCCCACTCGGCTGCAGAGAGCCGAATCCTCCCTCAAAAAGAGACAAAACTGATAATTCGAGGACCTGCTTTTCAAAGAGATTGAAGAGAAACTGTTTTAACTTTAAATGAGAACACCCTTAAAATGTACATTTGACCTCCTGTACTGCCTTGGACTGTTACAGCCCCAAACCTGATGTGCTGTTTGTGGGGATCAGGTTCTCTGGAGGTTCTCTGGTTCCTAAAATATAAGCCAGGAAAAATAGAGGCCTTGAAGACTTTGTGTGAGGGCAGATCATCAACATCATCAGCCTCAGTGATTCCCTGAGCTTGAAACTGTCTGTGTGTTGTATATTGTACACCCAGGTGATATACAATAAAATAACTGAACACAGGATGTATTTAAAACATCACCCCCTATCCATTACCAATAATCTCTCCTGTTTTGCTGGAACATTTAAAAAAGCCAAATTTTTTGCACTTCTTTCTCAAATCACATGGAGTCTTGCCTGAGCCTGGTACTGTTTGGCACAAAGAGAACTTACAGGCACATCTAATTAAATCGTATGAATCAGGGATATTGAATTGTTGAAGGTTTTTTTTTTTTTCATGTTACTGCAGTTTTGGATTTCTAATGATTCCAATAATCCACGAAATTATAAATTCTAAGGTTTAAGAGAAAACACAAAAAAGACACCATTTGAGGACTCCAGGGAGCATGTGTGAATCTGATTTTTCAAATGAAAAGAGTTTTAACATCAGTTAAAACCTAAAGGCTTCACTTTCTCAAATCTTTTATGCTAGATTTTATACAGCTAATACATCGCCAATGTTTCCAAGGAAACCAATATGCCCTGTTCTCTCTGAAACAAATCTCACTATTAAAACAATTAAAAACTTAATCTGTGTTCTCCTCCCTCCCTCTCCCTCTCTGCTTTTAGTATTATCGCATGCATTTTAATTAAAACCATGATTGCAATAAATTTTTTACACATACGTAGGCTACAGAGTAAATTACCTGAAGGAACCTTGGCTCCAGAGTGTAATAATCGGGAACGAAATATATCATAACAATGGAGCAAAGCCCAATTAACAGGAACCCTGACGAATCAGTTAGAGCCCCTCTCATCTCTGAAGGCTGTAGATGATGGAGTTTAAATCTCAGCCTGGCTGTGGCAAACTCGGGTTCAGGTGTTGGGTGTGGGATACACAAATCCCTGATCCCAGCTGGTGGGACAGTCCTGGCTGGAGGAAGCTCTGGCAGCCAGGCAGGAGAGGCAGCTCCCACCCACAGGGCACCTCACTGGGATCTGGGGGAGGAATTTTCCCAACAATTCCGGGGAATGCTCCCGGATTTTCCGCTGGGTGAAAAGAGCAGTGCGGTTTATCCGGAGTGCATCTGCTCCCATCCAGAGCCTGCTCCAACTATGGGCATCATCACTTAACTACAGAGAGGGTGGATGCCAGGGCATGGAGCTGCCTGCAGGCTCCGAGGGCTCTCCTGCCTGGTGTGTAAATGTGCTGCTTAGGGACAGGGTTTAGCAATGGCCTTGGCAGCACTGGGGCAATGGTTGGACTTGATGACCTTGGAGGGCTTTTCCAACATAAACCACTGTGTGATTCTGTGAAATGAATCGAGTGAGAGCCCCAACAATTCCACCTGCACCCACTCACTGCAGTGCCTGGAGAAAGAGGGGGCTTAAAAATCCGTCGCTGAGAGTGAGCTTTGAAAATCCGACGGGGATTTAGAGCGGCTGTCAGAGCACCTCCCTCCCGAGCTGGCTTGGCATGCATGGGTCAATCGGCCCCCTTCTTTTGAGGAAGTTCTGTGTTCTGCCACGTTTCTTTGTGTGAGATTTGGGGTGTGCAGGCCTGAGGTGACAGCAGAGCCCAGTGCTGGAGGCATCCTCCATGGGCAGAGCACAGCCCAGGGCAGGGTTGGCAGCGCTTGGATAAGCTCTGCTGCGCTGCCTGAAGCCTCTCCTGGTTTGTTTGTATTGACTTCGAGAGCACCATTGCTGCCCCCAGGAGTTGGAAAACAAACGGGAACCCCCGGTGCCAGGGCAAGGGGCTTAAAGCCTGGCTGCAAACACACAGCTCGGGCTCTGTGTCCCGAGTGCTTTGCTGGTTTGATCTGAAGAGGCATTAGGATCCAGCCGCGGGGCTTTGGGGTCTGTCTGCTGAGCAGAGAGAGCTGCAGGTCAAGAGGCTCCTGAAAAGAGGAAACGTGCTCCGGGCAGGAGAAGTGAATGGCCCCAGAAGGCAGCAAACACAGCCCCGCTCTTTGTTTCCCCCGCATTGTGCTGCCGGCCCCGGGCTCGGCCCCTCTGTTCCCCCCGTGCGCCTCTTCCACCGCCGCGGCAGCAGCCCGAGCACGGAGCGGGGCAGCCTCGGCTCTGGGGTGTTTCAAGTGGAGCCAAGAGCTAAATCTGGCCCTGGCTGCTGTGCTCCCCTGGCTCCCCAGGGAGCAGAAGGGAAATGCAGCCAGAGCGCTTCTTCCACCATTGTCTGAGCGCTGGGACATCCTCATCAGCTCTGGGACATCCTCCTGAGCACTGGGACATCCTCATCAGCTCTGGGACATCCTCCTGAGCTCTGGGACATCCTCCTGAGCATTGGGACATCCTCCTGATCATTGGGACATCCTCCTGAGCACTGGGACATCCTCATCAGCTCTGGGACATCCTCCTGATCATTGGGACATCCTCCTGAGCATTGGGACATCCTCCTGATCATTGGGACATCCTCCTGAGCACTGGGACATCCTCCTGAGCCCTGGGACATCCTCCTGAGCACTGGGACATCCTCATCAGCACTGGGACATCCTCCTGAGCATTGGGACATCCTCCTGAGCCCTGGGACATCCTCCTGATCATTGGGACATCCTCCTGAGCACTGGGACATCCTCCTGAGCTCTGGGACATCCTCCTGAGCACTGGGACATCCTCCTGATCATTGGGACATCCTCCTGAGCACTGGGACATCCTCCTGAGCTCTGGGACATCCTCCTGAGCACTGGGACATCCTCCTGAGCACTGGGACATCCTCCTGATCATTGGGACATCCTCCTGAGGATTGGGACATCCTCCTGAGCCCTGGGACATCCTCCTGATCATTGGGACATCCTCATCAGCTCTGGGACATCCTCCTGAGCCCTGGGACATCCTCCTGAGCACTGGGACATCCTCCTGAGCCCTGGGACATCCTCCTGAGCCCTGGGACTTCCTCCTGATCATTGGCATATCCTCCTGAGCTCTGGGACACCCTCCTGAGCTCTGGCACATCCTCCTGAGCTCTGGGACATCCTCCTGAGCATTGGCACATCCTCCTGCCCGTGCTGGCCAAGGGCAGGCGCTGGGCTTGGGGTGTCTGGGAAGTTTCCAGTTTGCCTCACGCCTCTGCACAGGGCTGGACGGGGAAACTGGAGTGAGGCCCAGGCTCTGTCCTCCCTCCCTGGGATTCCCTCAGGCATTGGGTTGCCCAGAAGATTTAGGGAAATGAATCCTGCTCACTCCTTCACACACATCTTTTAGGGTACTGCGTGTTGCTGTGTGCTCTTTGCAAATGCAGTTTCCTGTGAAAAAAAATCCCAGCCTTGCTAACATCCCACATGTAATGTGATACATTCCCATTCATACACACTTCCCACCACTCCGACACGCTGCACTGTACAACCAGAGAGACAGAGAGTGTACAGCACGTCTGCACTCAGAAATAGCAAATTCTTCTGCCGTGCAGGGGGTGACTTGGGGTTATTTGGGTGTGTTCCCCCCCTCCCCCTTTTCCAGAAGAGTTTGGAAAATTACTTTCCACCATCTGCCCTGCCAGAGCTAGGAAATATTTGGAATACGTTCCATTCTCCTAATGAACATGCAGCAGCAGGGGTGCTGCAAATGAGAGAGACAAAATCTTTCTAATGAACAACAAATGAACTAGAAATCACATCTACATAGCTTCAGCTTTTGTTGCCTATAGCTTTAGGGTGATTCATGGAGACAAAAATCAATGAATGTGCTGTAGACTCAGGTCTAGCACGGCGTGCAGAAGTCTTGTCGTGACCCAAGCCATATTTGTTTTGGATACAAATACAGACTCTCACTAGCTTCCTTTTCCTTTAATTGACAAAAAAGTAGGGGAAGAATTTAAGTATGGTTCCTACAACTCTTGTTAACGCTCTTCAGAATGTGTTGAATTTATAGGATACCATCAAATGCATATTAGTATTCATGACACAAATCACATTGCTTCCAACTGGTGTATAGAGCTGTATCATGCTCTTTTGTTTAAAAAATAATGTGATCCAACTGAAGAAATTAGTGGTTCTTTCTCGGAGGAAAAGGGCCAAAAAGCTCTGCTTGACCCACATTCTTCAGAGACTGGGGGTGGGTGTTGCTGAGCATGGACAGGGGTGAATTTCCAGATCCACCACAGCAGAAATTAAGGGCTTTTCTCAAGTATGTGCCATTATGAATATGCAATTAGCTGTTCTTCCTTTAGGAGTTTTGCCTGCTGCCAACCAGCCAGACATAAGCAAGTTTCCACCCAAGGCTTTTGGTGTCAGAAACTTGGACATATCAAGTGGAAACCTCAGTTCAAGGCTCAGATGCTGCACAAGGGACAGTGTGACCCATCCCAGCTGTCCTTAGCACAGGAGAAGTGTGAGGAATAAGGCATTCCTAGAGCTGCAACTGATCCCATCCTTAATAGCAAAACCTCTGATCAGATACTGGGACTTTTCTTCAAGCCTCCTTCAAGAGGCGGATTTATTTTCTTACACCACACCACAAGCTCTAGCCCAGAATACTCAAGGAGTGACAAGTGCCAGCAGAGAACTGTCAGCTCCAAAGCAGAGGCACCTCTCAGCTCCTCCCTTAAAGGAAAAGCCATGGGAGCCCAGGGAATGCTTCCAGCCTGCACTCAGTCATCCCACTGGCCGTGGCAGGGCAGAAGCAGCACTGCCAAGGCAGCAGATGTGAGTGCTGGAACAGCTTCTGGGAGTGTGGGCAGAGCTGCACCCAGCACCCATGCCAGGGGTGGAGGTGATGGCCAGGTCCAGGGACTGCAATAGCTGCTGCTCTCTGCAGCCTCTGCATCTCCCAGGGCTGGGCAGTGCAGGGGGGAAGGCTCTGCACGGGCTCCCCTCTCTGCACCTGATGTGCTCACCTGGCTCTCTGCTGAGGTGCTGGTTTTTTGGTGTGTGCCCTCATTTTCTAGGAGCCTGACTCTGCAATTCCTTCAAGCATTTAACCTGCGAGAAAGTCAGCAGTTTCCCCAACAAGACCTTACATGACCAGGCCTCCTTATTTAATACCATCTTCCCTTCTCCTTCCTTGTCTCCCATTCCTTGCAGTTTTTACCCTCGGAAAGAGCACTTGGATTCAGCACTCCAGGCTCATTAAATAGCCACTTGCTTTCCCCTTATTCCTGGTCTCTCACATTAAAACACAAATTAAAAAGGGAAAAAAAAATTTTAGGAAAAAAGAGAGAAACAGAACGTTCCTCAAAAAAGCAATTTCTTGGCTGGCCATTTTTTTTTAAACTCCCCTCAATATGGCAGGAGATATTTATGTCTGAACAAATCCTTCTCCCTCCCAATCAATCCAGCTTCCCTTGCTTCTGCAGTGCAGTCACACTGTTTATATCAGTCTGTTACTGTGAAAATTAATGTGACAACACAAAACGCAACATAATGACTAAAGGTGTGTGAAATAGTCCTGGAGAAATACGAAGTGACTTCAAATGCAAGGTATTTCCTCCTTCCCTTTCTCCCATCCTACAAGCTGCTGCAGTTCTGAAAATGGGACAGTTTTCAAAGAGACTATATTTGCAGAGCAAAGATGGATGCTATTTTTATTGCAAATTAGCAGATTTTTTAGCAGATCCAACCTCATTTGCAAGTGAAAGTGACTCTACTTACCATGCAGATATAGGTCTTATGTTGGAAACTCATGGAAATTCATGTTTTGAACATACTTAGAGAAGAAAAAAATAGCCCCTGCCTTTATTTCTGGCTGTGACTTGCTCCAGTGAAGCAACACCAGGGGGCAGCACGTCTTGGCTGAACTACTACATTCTGTGAGCAAGTGGGAATGAACCTGAAACAGTTTTTAGCTGTGCTCTGTGAACTTCTGGGGGTTGGGGACTTCGAGGAGTCCACAGAGAAATGAGAAAAGGTATTCAGCTATTAAAGAGAGAAATTTGCTATCCAGGCATCCACAATACCCTTGGAAAGTTTTGAATAGTCTGCATATATATATATATATATACATGCCCAGCTGGGGTTGTCCATGGTCTGCACTGATGTGAGAAACTACAATTACAATATAGTAAACAGTAGCAGGAAAAAACAATCAGTTAATCCTGCAAAAAATCCCCTTTCAGAATGCCAGAACTTTTCAATAAATTAAAAAAAAAAAAATCTGGTGAGTCATTTAAGCCAAGAAAAACAGTTGAAAAAACATAGGGAAATAAAGCACTGTATTTAAGTGCACTGAATCCAAAGATTTTCAGTGGGGTTTGATTCTAAATGGGATTTTTCAACTAGAAGTCAACCTACAACTTGAGAAAGGTAAGCAAAAGATTAAACAACTCCCAAATAAACCAGGAGAAAAAGTCACCACATCCCAAATGACACCAATTGTGTCAGGTGCAAATCCACATCACAAAAATTACCAAGAACAAAAAAATTGGGGGAGTGAGAGAGAAAACTGCACACCTTTAAAACCCTTGTACAACACTGGGGCTGGTTTCCCAGAAGTGCCAGTTTGGATTTGGTTACAGCCCCACCATGAAAACGAATTAAAAAAAAAAAAAAAAAAGCTATAAAAATCTTCATTTTAATATGGGCATTGCAAGAACAAAGTGCAAAATAGACCAGCAGGCAGGGAAAAGCAGAGAGCTCGTGTTTTAAGGAGCGATTTGAAGGGAACAATTCCTACCTGCCAAATTTGCATTCCTTCGAGCCCGATCTCTGCAGCAGGTGTGAACCTGTTTGTAGCTCTCCACCAGCAGCACGGGGGGAAGCAGCAGGGCAGGAATTCAGGGGTGGAACAAATGCTCCTGGCAGCTGCCAGTTCTGCAGTGCTCTGCTGTACATGGCAAAGCAGAAGGTGAGTGTCAGCCCTGCTGCTGCTGGGCTCAGCTCCTGCTCCTCACCTCCCTGTGTGTTTGGGGGATGCAGCTCCCCTTTCCTGTCCTGGCCATTAAAACAGGCACACCACATTCCTCAGCGCTGTTCCTGTGGACTTCAGGGAGGTTATTTTCACCACAAGCCAGTTCAAAGTCAGAGGTAAAACGTGTTAAGACCACCTGAATTCATCTTACGAAAAGATGCAAATATTTAAAGGTGAAGTTGTAGAAAAGGACACAAAGGAAAAAGGCTCAGGGACAGCATCCCAAAGCTTCTCTGTGAATGCACATTTCACATCAGGTATTTTAATGCTCTATATGCCTGTCCCAGACACCAACTCATTCCCCTTGGATTGAGGACACCCTTGGGCTGGAATGGTGCTGGATGCACTTTTACCAACACAGGCTGCGCCGCTACAACTGAAATTACATTTTGAAAACTGAAAAAAGCACATTGCACAGTTCTTACAGTCCTTATTTTCCTTAAGATAGGTACAGGGGATATATTTCCTTATTCCTGACAAAAAGATCAGAGTATTCTTTTGTGAGCACGAGGCAGCTGAGCATTTGTAGCAGGCATGAATTATTGCAGTGTCTCCATCCAAACAAGTGAACATCTGTATCCCATTTTCACTGGCACCACGAGATACCTGGCGCAGCCCCAAAAGGGAATGTTTAGCTACAAGGGTTTAAAATATGCATTAATTTGCTGTTGTGTTATCTTCTGGTATTCGCAGCTTTTGAAAAAAACCCAAAGAACTTTATCAGTGAAGTCCTCCCACTGTCTATTTGCCTTGCTCTAGCCCAGAATGAAATTAATTAAGTAAAACAGTTTTGAAAGCCTCATTTGTTTTCCCTCCTGAGGAGCAATGCTTATGGAAGCCAGTTGGAGCAGGGCTCTGGGGAGGATGGGACATTTCATGTCCCTCCCTCTGCTGCTGCTTCTCTGCACAGGGGGACTGTTAGTTTATTCAACCCTCCCAAGGACAGCATCCCTGGGAGAGTGATTTTCAACAATCCAAGGGTGGTGGTGGGGGGGTCTATGGAAAGGAAGTCTGGAAGCTCTTTTGGTCCTGTGTTTCATTCTTGGCTTTTGAAAATATGTTTTTGTTGAAAGCAAGGTGTGTTTTCCCAGCAGATCATTATCTACAGCCACCAACCAATTCGTGTAAAACTCCAGGGCAGGGAAGCTTCCTTTCCTATGGCTTTCAGCTCAGCCATGACCTTATATCCAGAACCTGCTTGGGATGAAAATACCTTCTGCCAATGCAATTGTACTTTTCTCAGTAGCTTAAATTTACCTGGTCCCTCCTCTCTGCAATCCCAGCTGGGATCCCCCACCTCAGACAGAAGCTCTTTTGGGTGATCCTGTTTCACCATGACTGGCACTGGAGGCAAGTGGAGTGTCCTCAGCTGCTGGTTCCAGTCTGTCCAGCTCAGAAACCATCCTTCACCCTCCACCCTACCCGGGCTTCAAAGAAATCACAGACACCTCCTTTAAATCCCTTCTTAGCACTCCCCATTTCTAATGATTTCTGTTCAAAAGGGAAAAACACAGCCTCAGCACCAGTGTGTGCTGTGACTGCTGCCTGTGCAATATTCCTCACATTTTCACTCCTATTCCTTGGCTGTTTGCACCCATTTGTAGCTTCCCTTCAGGGCTCTGGGGAAGGGCATGCCCTTTTCCCCTGCATTTGTACAAGCACTGAACAGCAGGGCTTTACCCCGAGCTGCTGGGGCTCTTGGATGGTTACTACCAGTTGTGCTTTGGTCAGTCGTGGTGGCTGCACTTCTGACTGCCTTTCTGCAGCCTGCAAGGGTTCACTCCACCCCACTTGCCAGAGGGACTCCTGAAATCGAAGCCACTGTCACCTCAGTACTCAGTTTCATCCACACCTTCTCATGTGTGACTCCAGCTCCAGTTTAACCCCCTGGGACAGGTGAATTAGGCATATGGGGACATTTCCCATGGTAGATTAAAAACGTTTTGTGTCACTTCTCCAATATTTTGCTGCACATGGAAGTGGCTCAGTCCTTCAGCCACATTGAGAGTGACAAAATGTGCTTGGCAGGGGCTGCAGTGCAGGGGGAGCAGGGTCCCTGCTGAGGCAGCTGTTCCTGCACATTCCTGTTGGGCACCCCCTGTGCTGGCCACAGAGGAGGAGTCTGCAGCAAAAAAGGGGAAGATGAGAAAAGTCCTTGAGTAACAACTTGGCCTTTTTCCATAGCTGGGAAACTGAGGCACCCAAGGCAGATGACTGCATCTAACCACAGATGGCCAGAGGGTTTCAGGCAAAGCTGGGCACCAAGTTTGATCCAAGCTCTTTAGACCACACATCACATCTGATGATTAAAATGATGGCATTGATACTCTGCTTCAAACTCTGCTTGGCTCTAGAATAAGAGACAATTAAAATGGTAGGAAAATTCCTGTTATTAAATGTCCACGGGGAAGCTGAACTGACAAATAAGAAACAAATTCACAAATATCAGTAAACAGCATGTTGAGCTATAGAAATAAAGAGGAAAGAAGTAAACAAGGCCATGTTTCCATAGAAAAATAGAGTTACACCAGTACAGCTCTAACTGCCCTGGAAACCTCTCATCTCAGTGCAAGGAGGCCTTTTGGGCCATGGCTTCAGAAATCAGGTAGTCTGCAAACAGTCTTGCTTTTAAGTGTCTTCACTAAGGAAGATATTAAAAAAACCCAAAAAATCTGTTTCGATTTAGAGTCACCCCTCACCTAATACTATTTTCATAGACAAAGTGGAAGCCTTATCACAGCCCCTGTGCAAATAAACTCCCTCCACTTTGTGGAGGATGCTCCGTGCTGCTCCCCGAGTGTTTACTGGTTGTTAACTGTGCTCCCTCACAGCCTCCAATCTCGGAGAGCATCAAAGGGGAAGGAATGCCACTTGCCTAAACGTGATAGACTATTGCTGCAGGCAGGAGTAACTTGTGCTGTCAGTGTTCAATTAGCACCAAGTTAAACTAAATGTCTTGTGAATATTTCATAACGATCTGCCAGCATCGTATCTGAACTCTCTGGCTTTTACCAAGCCATTTCCCTTCCAAAGTGACATGATGTGGAATTAAAGAGGAATGATGAGCCAATCTCGCTTGTTTGAGTATCTGCTCAAGAATTACACTGTATAACTAAAAAGGAGTAATAATTTAAAAAAAGCACAAAGTACCCCAGCAACAACTGTCACCTAAAATTATCCTTTGATAATAAACTGTCTTTGAACAAAGTGAGAGTTTACACACAGATCTTTTTCTGACTGTAAATTTATTGCAGCTTCCCCATTCACTTTGCGAGTTGCAGGAGCTGATGTAAGCTTTTATATTTCCCATTTGCTTTTCACACAAAGCCGAAGAGTTAAATGGGTTGGAATAGACCTTAAAAGCCAGGGCTAACTTTAACTTGAACTGCTGAATCTGTGGCAAGCACCAGGTGAGCTGCAGGAGCGAGCCAGCCCGGGCTGTGCTGCGTGCGAGAGGCAGCAGCTCCGAGCAGAGCTCCTGGGGGATCTGGGGCAGAAAAAACCCCACACAAATGCAAATAACTCGGTGCTGCAAGCCAGCCACTATGCAGACACGCAAATCCCAGGCTGCAGAGTAGCTGTGGGATGTGCCTCACCTGCCTGGGGGTCCCGGGCACTGTCCCCAGGGAGCTGACTCAGCCTCACAGCAGGAATTGGAGAATCCTCTGAGCCCTGGCAGTGGAGGAAAGAGCTCCAGAAAGCAGAGGCAGCAAATCTCAGGGGTCACTGTGTTGACAGCTCACAGTCCCCTCTGAAGGACAGGGGCCTTCTCCAAAGAGGGAAAGGTGCCACAGGGCACCAAGCCTTTCCAGCCGAGGCTGCCAGCAAGGAGATCAGTTGGTTCCAACACTAATGGAGCAAAGCCTCCAATTCACATCACCTCATCCATCACAGCCCCAGATGATAAATGATCCTGGGTTTGCACCAGCCTGGGCTGATGATGCTCTGCAAAACGCAGCCAAACTGTCCAGCTCTGCTTGCTGAGGAGCTGGGCCCCTCAGCTGAGGAAGGGCAGGCTAAACCAGAAACTTCTGCTGGCCTGGCTGCACAGGCTGGGATGGATGTTCCAGGGCAGCTCCTAGGCACAAGCAGAACAAGTGCTGCGACAGGTTTCTAAGTTAACTCAGCAAGTAAGAGCAATGGTGAGTCTGAAATAACCACAGGGACTGAACCCATCACTCCCAGATTTTACAGGAAATTAGTTACCATTTTTTAGCTATCTTCCCATAAAGAAAAAAACCTCACACCTCTTTTGGTAGTGAAGACTTGGTAAGAAAAGCCACATGGGAGCTATTCTACAGCACAGAATGCAGTAGTTACCCGTTGCTGCAACTGTATTGATGTAACAGATAAAATTTCCTCCTATAGGCAGCAAATATAGGATCTGAGCTTTGCCATTTTCAGAATAGCGTCATATATCATAATACAGAAACGTGTAGCAGCTCTTCCCCTTGGTGCCCAGCCCTTGCCCAGTGTGGTCACTGGTTTTGCTGGCACAGCCCCTGCAGGAGCACTGGAGCCACGCTGCCCATGGCAGGGGGAGCTGCTGCTGGCCCTGCAGAGACCCTGCTGCCCCAGAGAGCACAGCTGGCACAGCAGCTGGGGCAGGGAGACCTCAGGCACAGAGCCAGCCACGGGCTCTTCTCCCCAGGGTCCTGCAGGGAGCACCCCATGGCCCAGGACCCGAGGACACAGCCTGCCTCCATCACCAGGGAGAGTGAAGGGTGCTGGAGCAGCCAAACACTCAAAAATACCCCTGGAAAGAGTGGGGAGAGGGAGGAGGGAGGGCCAGGGAACTTCATAGACACCTGGAGAGACAGACCCAGACCTGGGGGAGGAAACCAGGCCAGCTCTATCCTCAGGGCCAGGGCACTGCTGTTAAACCCTACACCAAGACGTGCTAATTAACCCCCTCATTCCCAGATAACGAGGGAGTTGGCTCTGCTGGAGAGGGGGATTGGCAGGAAGCCCCATTCCCTCCTCTCCACTCACACCTGAGTGATCTGCATGCTGGCTGTGGGGGATGAAGCCCAGTGCAATGATGTTTAAAGGCTCCCATAATTTGTTTAACAGACCTGAGGACCTACCAGCATTTAACTGCTGCAGACAGGGATGTATTACAAACAGCAAACCAAACCCAAGCGTGGCTGGGCTGGAATATTAATCCATCCTTTCAAGGGCAATGGAAACAGGGAAGATCCCACAGAGCCGGTAGGAAGGGGGGATTGGGCTGTGGACAGGCAGCTTCATCCACACCAAACACCCCAACCCTTCCCAGCTACAAACACTGACATTTACCCTCCCCAAAAGGCTGAATTAATATCCTGATAGTGCTGCTGGCACCCTTCCAGCAGATGGTTTTGTACATAGACCTGTTGGGGTTTTTGACACAGTCACTTGTCTGAGTGCCAACATCTGAAAAATAACTCAGGAGGCCTTTTATGGCTTTAATTTTGAGGCTTTGGGGACTTTTTCAATTTTTTTCCTTGTTAGACCATCAGAAAGAATGCAAATACTACTAAAGTGATGGAATAGATTTCCCTGATCGTGTGTTCAGCTGTGCAGCAGTTGCCAGGGTAAATTCAAGGATGTGCTTTAAAATGCCAAAATATATTAGTAACACTTGTCTATGAAAACAATGATTATAGGAAAGGGATTTATTTGTAAACCTTAGAGAGAAAACGCAATTCATCCCATATTTTGCTGTGAAAAAGTCCCACATGAATTGCACCTTCAGCTGGTGAGCTGAAAATTGGAGGAGCTGGAAACCCTCCAGGGGCTGGAACACTCCCAATGTCGCCGGAGCTTTTCCGACCCACCCAGTCCCACTGGTTGTTAGAAATAATCAGAAGGCTGTAAAAATAATATTTCTGCCTTGATTAACGTGATGTTCCAGTCTGCTGTTGGGTTTTGTCCTTGATGCTCAGAGGGCAGAGGCAGAGTGTGCAGTCACCAGCAGCAGTGTGTGTCAGCCCCCAGCACAGAGGGGAAGAGAGAAAGGGATCCAAGGAGGGAGGCACAGGAGAAATGATTGTACAACTTGAAGAGGGAACAGCACAGGTGTGACTGCTGTGACTGAGGGGCCCTGGCAGGACAGGGAGTGGAGAAGGGCTCTGCTGTCCCCTGCCCTCAGAGGTGCTCATCCATCAGCAGGCACAGGCAGCAGTGCTCAGAGCCTGAGCCTGTGCACGGACACAGCAAAGGGGACACCAGAGGATTCCCAGGACTCCAGTGCCCAGGCCAGATCCCTGAGCCTTGGCTGCACTTGGGCTGCAGAGAGGACTGGGTGAGGAGCAGCTCCTGCTCCTCTGCACGGGGAGGGCTCAGTGTCCCTCGTGTCCCTCACCCTCTGCAGAGGGTCCCACAGCAAACCCAGCTTTTCCTGCCAAACACAATCCCCTGGTTCCCTCTGGAGCAGGCACTGCCAGCAGGGTGAGTGGGCACCCCCGTGCCTCCCCTTGCATCTCTGTGGTGGGAGCCCATGAAAAATCCCATTTTTTTTTTAATTTATTTTTTTATAGTTCACCTGGTGCCTCCAGGTTTCTGCGAGATATTTTATTGCATTAGTGTTGTCAAATGGTGACATTTCTGAGTGTAAGTCATAGGGTTGTTGTTAATGCCAATTTAATGGTGCTAAAATGATTAAATATGGCAGGCTTTTAAATAATGAGGTACATAAAAGGTGTTAATAACCTCTTAAGTGCTTTAATAATATTCTGTGCTATCATAAAATGTTAGTAATTGGACCTCTTAACTTTCATCTGCCATAAAGTAATGAAAGAAAAAAATCTCAACAGAGGCGCTGAATGGCTGAAGATTTTGCTTAAATAAAAGAAAAAAAAATGAACAACGGTAAAACTGAGCCCTATTTGTTTAAAAAAAAAAAAAAAAGAAAGAAAAAAAAGAGAAAGAATTAACTGGAAAGCCCAGCGGAACATGCATTTTAATATCATGCAAATTCTCAGCATTCCCAAAAAATGTGTTTGGTGTCAGGTACTGCAAGAACAAAGGATCCCAGTGAAGGCACGATGGCCCTGTGCTAAACCCAGCACCGGGGAGCTGCTGAGTGGGACGGAGACAAAGCTGTGTGGCACTTGGGTGAGGCAGAAACAGCAGCTAAGGAGTACAGAGGATCCCAGGATTGCCTGGAAACAGAGCTCAGCCTGGGACAGAGCTTCTTACCCAGGTCAAACCCAGATCTGCTGCTGTGAAAGCTCTGCTGGGACAGGCAGGGCTGCAAACCCCAGGATTTCCGAGGAAGCCCAAGTGCTAAAGGCTGAAGGATCCTTCAGTGCCCCCACAGGTAATGAATTCTCAGTGTGAGCAGCACCCACTGAAGCACGAAACTGGATGGACGGCAGGCAGAATGTAATTAACATTCTGAACAGGGAGGCCAAATAGGAATATCTAAATAAAATTTGGACAGGATCCTGGGTAAGCAGCAGCTTCAACAGAAAAGGCCAGAGGTCTGTAAAATCCCCTCCAGGCTGCTGCTTGAATCCCATCCAGTGAGTAGCTAGAGGAGCTGCAGCAGTCCATAAAATGCGCTGACACGGGGCTGGTCCTGCCTTAAAAGGCTCCCCAGGATAATGTCCAGGGATGTTCCTTAGGTCCCCTCCTCCCAAACAACAATCCAACCCAATCAAATTATTGTGAGAAACCTTTGCATCAGCAAAATAACTTTCATTAATGGGTATTTGCAGGTTCCTGACTCAGTGGCTCTCAGAGAAGCCTTTTAAGGTCTCTTTAGCTGCTGCCTGATGTGCTTTGCTTTTCTTTATTGCCTGTTAACATGTGCACCCAGCTCTTTAAAAGAACAGGTGCTTTGAAGTGACTCTAAATAAAAGGGAATCAGAATTTTGGGGCTAACCATGCCAGGGTGGTGTAACAGAGCCCCTTTGAGCCATGAATCCCAGCCCTGTGAAACGCGGGGCGCTGTGATTTTCCCCAGCCTCTATTTATAACATTTCATCACACAGCAGGGAGGGGGCACAGGCCCACGTGAGCCAGGCAACCAATGCTCAGCAGGAACAACAACAGGGAACGGCAGAAGCCAAGAGTTTGCCCATAGGCATTGAAAAATTATAACAAGCAAATCGATTTTGAGTAGTCTAAATTTGCTTGGAGATAAATCAGGAGCCGAACAAATGCTCTATCTAACAGAGAAATGATTCACCAAGTACAGTAGTGTTCCTAGAGCCACACAGAATGCTCTTGGCTGCTCTGAATCCTGGCTTTTTTTTTTATTATTTATTTATTTCTTAGACAAGACCATTATTATTTTCTTGTTACAGGTCTAGTGCTGATCCCACTGCAGTCAGTGACAAATTCTCCATTAGTTTCGATGAAGGACTTGCTCTCCTAAAAGCAATTTTTCATCCATACCTAAAGTACTTCCTTGACTCTCATAGTTAAGAGTGAGAGTCTGCTCCCCACTCATCAGCACCTCTCCCCAGCACAGCTACAATTTGCAAAGTCCCTCCATGTCCCTCTACAGGCCCCAGCATCCCAGAATAGGATTGTATTTCTTCTTAGAGAGATGCTCTCTGCTTCATTTGATGTGCCCATTACTTGAGAACTGTCTCTCCTTTTGTCCATTAGCTAAATTCTGGATGAGCTTATTATTCTGCTTTGGTTTGTAACAATCCCACTGGATCCATCTCTATGCTTATTAGGATTTTAGAAATGCAATCTAATTTGTGCTAAAGCATACAAATTTGGCTCCCCTATGACCTGTGCTGTTCAACACCCCACTCCTCTGTCTGCAGAACAGCTCTGCCCTCTGCACATCAGTGGAAGGAGCAGTGGTGGGGTCCAGCCAAGCAGGGACCCCCACTCAGAGATACCTGAGCTCTGGTGAGCCTCGGGACCAGAAGTGAAACCAATTGGTTTAAAGGAAGCTCTATGAAATTCCTTTTCAGCTCCCCAGGAAATCCTCATTCCTTCAGCTTGACTGGAAGTCATTGAGCTCCTTTGGTGGCCCTGAGAGCAATCTATTTGAACAAAGTTCCTGGAATCAAAACATGGGCAAAGCCAAGGAGATGCTCATGTGTTTCTTCCACTCATTCTCTGTGGTTTTTTGTCTCACATCAGTTCAGACTGCAGCCAGTGCAAGTCCCTGCCTGCTCTGAGCACATCTTCACCAGCACAGAGAAACACAGCCAAACAGCTGGCAGGGGCTGGTTGATGCTGTTGATTGGGTAAGTTAATTAAGAGCAGAAGTTATTTTGAGCTAAGATAGGTTAAAAAAAATACACAGAGCAAGTGTTTCATTTTGTGATTTGGTTGCTTCGATTTCTGGAGAAACATCTCCAGATGTTACACTGAGCTTCAGACACTTCCAGTTTCCTCCTGGTTCCCCTGAGAAGTCCCTCATGCCAACCCAATACCTGAAAAGTCATCTCCTCTGGTGCTCTGCCTGAGCTTTGTCCCATTTTACCAGGGATCATTCTCACCCCACCAGGGAAGAGCCGGGACACGGTGCTGTCACCAAAGGAAAAAGCCTTTTCTCCTTCATGAGGTCTTCAAGGCTGAGTAACAAATACTTGGTTTCTCCAAACTCTCTACTGACTTCAACAAGCCTTGTCCTCCTAGAGACTCTCTGAGTACCATTTAGTGCTTAATAAATGCTCTTCCTCATGAAAAAGAAGCAGATAGAATCAATAAAGTGCCTGCAAAGTTGCTTTGTACCGTCTCACATGCATATTTAGAAACCCTCTCTTCCCTTCCACTCACCTCATGGATCTATTCTTGGAGACTAAAAACTGGGATATACTTTGCAGCCAAAAGTAAAGTCATAAAGAAGTTTGCTCACGTTCCTCGACACATGAGATATAGAGTTAATTAAAAATTGTTCTCTGTACAACAGGTTTGTTTCACTGGAAAATGTCACTGATGTAAGGCTGTTCTACTCTTGTTGCCAACTACATTGAATTGACTCCATTATAAGCTTACTCCTCCCCCCTCCCCATTACTTTTCTTCCAATAATAAACCAGAGAGGTCTTAGAGCCCACTTTTTTATTGGAAAAAGTGCATTAGGATTAGCTGGGTTGGAGCAGTCATTTTATGCCCCTCCAGTCCCTGTTTATCTGTGGCTCTACAGAAGCAGCAAATACTTGCTCCAGTCCTGCACAGTATAAATGAGATTTTTGATCCTACAGGCATGGTGCTGTTAAAAGATTTTTAATTAGATAAATACATTTTATAAAAAGATTTTGCAGAATAGTTGCCTCTAGCAACTGTAACAATCTTGAAGCTTCATCTTCTAAAAGGAAAGAAAACTCTTGCAGGAGGCTGGTTGTGTTATATAAAAATGAAAGATGGTATTACAGAATTAATAGGAAGGGGCCAATGGAAATGCAGTCCCACTCCTGGAAACGGGAGTTTGTTTCATTACTGACTTCAAACAGCACATGGATTTGTGCTCTAATTTCTCCAGCCAGATTGCCAAGTGTCAGCCCCGGGCTGGAGGAGTAGCTGGGCCGGGCTGGAGGGAGCTCGGTTTCCACAGCTGTGAGGGCTCCGTGGGAAGGGCTGGGCTCCCCCTGCCCTCCCCAGCTCTGGGGCATCCTCACCCAGAACCTGTCCCCATGGCCCGCTGGCAGCACAGCTTTCCCTGCCAGCCTGCCCCCCTGGAAGCGTGCTCAGGTGAGGGAAAGCCCTGGTGCTGTCCCTGCTGCCTGAGGATGGCGAGCAGGCAGCAGCCTGCAGGCAGCACATCCCAGCAGGCACAGACAGGAGGGGAGCCCAGCCCTCCTGAGCCCAGCAGCTGTCAGCCCCAGGCAAGAGCAAGGTGAAGTGCAGACCCAGCTCATCCCAGCGACAGGGAATGCTCCCATGCCCTTTTCCCATCCGTGCCCCAAAGGCCCTCGCTGCTGTGGGGCAGGGACTCTGCAGCACTTCCCCTCTTCCCCTTTCACATCCCAGGGAGTGAATATGCTGTGAATATGTGAATATCCCTCACAATCTGCTGTCAAGGTGGGGAGTTTTATCCCTGCAGCCTCGGTGCAGGATAGCAGCTGGAATGGGAACTTTTCCATGCTCACCCCCATAGTCAGTATATTTAGCCCTGACCTAGAAAGACCATCCTTTCTAGGGCTGAGTTGTGATTCAGACAGTCTGCTTGCTGAGCAGAGACTGCCAACTGTGCCGAATCATAGCTGATTAGAGGTGGGAGAGAGCCTGAAAAACAATACACCCAGGCAAATGCAGTGGGTTTGGAGCATTTCATGGAAATTATATTTAACACCATTCTGGTGACTTAAAGAAAAGTTAAAACAAACAACCCTCGCACCTTCCAAAATAACCCTACCTGTCTCTGGTGGGAGAGGAGAGACTGGCAAAGGGTTGCTATTTTAAATCACAGTGGAACAGGGTAAAGAAAAAAATACATGTAGGTAGAGCTGTACATAGGTATGGATACATACACACACATCTCCAGAAGAAGCAGGGGACTCGCTGTCTGAGAAAGGAAGGGTGGACAGAGAAGCAGATACTTTTTTTTTTTTTTTTTTTTTTTTTTTGCAATTTAGGGGAAATTCTACCTTGAAGCAAAACAAATTCAATTGTGTCTATGGGGAAACAAGAACAAAAGAAAAAAAAAAAAAACAAACAAAACCCATGAGAAGATGTCTGGAGACATCGTGCTCATACAGAAATGTCTGCTGGCAGGTCAAAAAGTGTCCCATCAGCCCAGCGTGGGACTGGAGCTTGGATCCCACAGGCAATTATCCTCTGCCTGCGGACACTCTCAGGCCATCCCCAGGATTTGAAGGAGAAATCTTATCTGCAGGCCTGTGAGAAAGCAGAAGGAGGCAAATGTCGTCCTTGCACACCAGGAAAACAACCAGGGAGTTAAACTGGAAACCACTGCACAGCCCAGCCTGGAGACAGCCGAACAGGAGACTAAACACAACAGTTTAACAAATAATTACAGGTTCTTTATATGGCCTAGAATTTGTAATCCACCTTCATCCACTTCTCTTTGCACAGTTTAGAATTACAATGCCAAAGGGATCACAGGGAATCATGAAATAATGTCCTGCATTTGAGTGCAGAGCAGACAGTCTCGGATGGTTTTAGATGCTCTTTTCATGAAACATTTACCATGTGGCACCCAAGTGTTCCCTCCATTGTACCTTGGCAAACACAGCAGACACATTGGGACGCACAGACAAGATGTTTGCAGACATTAAAAGTGATGAAGGAAGAAAAGAAAACCCTGACCTGGCTAAGTTCTCCTCGATTTAAATTCAGTAAAGTGTGGGCATTGAATATTATCTCCATAATAAATTTGCCATGCCATAAACCAGAGTGGGGAATCAAGAAGTGATATCTTGCATCTCAACAAACGCTCGGTCTCTGAGGACCCCCACCATCCCTTGGTATGTGGGAGTGCAATTTATCATCTGTATTTTTCATCTTAACTGCAAGAAGAAGAGGGTAATATGACAGCGGAGCTGGGCTGATATTTGGGGGACTGTGAATCCATTACCTGCCACAGACTCCCTGACTCCTCAGTAAGCCCCAGCTGCTTGGTTTCCCATCTGCAGTTCCATCTCAGAGAAACTTTAAATGAATGTCAAAAATATTTGAGGAGTCAAAAAGGAAACAGAAAGTATCCGAGGTCGAGTAAAATATACTGTTTGACTATAAATAAAAGGGGGGGGGGTGCATTTTAAGCGGGTTTTAAACACTTATAAATAATTCTGGGAGAAATTGCAAACTGGCAGCTTGATCGAAAACATTTCAGCTTTTTAATATTTTTTTTTCCTGACACAACTATTTTGTTAAATTCACACTGGTTTGGGAAATACTACTCTGCATTTTTTGCCCCCCATAAATGATCAACGCCATAGACTCAGATCTAATCATGAAAATCCTGTTAACAAAGTATGTAACAAAGGCTTTACTTTAAGCACAAGCTTAAATCGTTTGGTTTTAGCGAGTTAAGCACAATTAAGGAACTGCCAAGTGCTTTGCTGGGGGAGTCTGGAGTCAAGCACCGAGTGAGCACTCGGGGTGAGTGGGGGGAACGCCGTGAAAGTGAAAATAAAGCATGAATAAACAGAAAATAAGCATGGCACTTGGAGATTGTGCGCTTTGCTGGTAGACTATTTCTAAGGTGTGTTTTTGTATGTTTCAAAAAAAAAATCCTGTTATTCAGGAGCCTGGAATTGCTCTTCCATCCCCATTGCTGATGAATAGCAGAGGCACAGCATGCAGCCCTTTATTCCGAGGGAACCTTAATCACTCCCCTCCTGAAACTGCTGCTCCATCTGACTGACAGAATTAGAAGCAATCCACATATTGGAGGGGAAAAAAAAGAAAGGCAGACCCATTTGGTTGTCAGACTGTGGGTACATACACAAAGCTTTTAGCAAAAAAAAAAAAAAAAAAAAAAAAAAAAAAAAAAAAAAAAAAAGAAAAAAGAAGAGAAAGTTGTTGCCCTCCTAAGTGACATCTATATTAATGACATGAATGACAGGCTTAAGGGGAAAATTATAAATCTTTCTTTCCAGCTTTTCTTTTATTGCCCAACCATACATTTCATCTTTCCAGGGAGCAGGGCCATTAAAGCCAGAGCTGACAGACGTGAGAGCTGTGGAGAAGCTGCAGCCAGGCCCCTCTGGAGCAAGGAGCAGCACTCTGGCTCTCCAGAGTGAGACCTTGGAGCATCAGCAGCACCAAACTGACCCAGCATGGCCAAGGAGGGCTCAGGCACTCGGGAGGGGCTGGGCACTTGGATCCTGAGAACCCCAGAGCCCATGGGTTGGGAGTCCCTGCCCCTCCCTCCCCTGTGTCACAGGCAATTAGCACAGGGGATGTTCTGCCCCTGGTTTTATGGCAGCAGCCCCCGGGGTGACCCCAAAGCCCCCAAAGGATGCTCTCTGTGTTGGCAGCAGGAGCTTTTCTGTCTCTGGGAAGGACCTCTGGACTCCTGATGGAAAGGAGAATGTTGGCTCTCCTTTCCCAGGCCATACACGAGGCTGCCTCTGTCTCCAGAGTAGCCACAGATTTCTGCATTTCTGCTTTGTTCATTTTTCTACAGT
This sequence comes from Sitta carolinensis, assembly GCA_032173965.1. Taxonomy (NCBI): domain Eukaryota; kingdom Metazoa; phylum Chordata; class Aves; order Passeriformes; family Sittidae; genus Sitta; species Sitta carolinensis. Next base: position 11,952,420 of record CM063300.1, on the reverse strand, counting down.
CTCCAGGGAAAACAAGAGGAAGACAAAGAAACCCCAGAGTCTCGTGGGATCACAGACACAGATGTAATCACCTTCAGTTAAAAACAATTCCTTTAAATGTTCCCAGAGCAAGTTCCATTTTCCCTGGAGCTGATAAATTACTAATAAAACTGATAGACCCCCTCTGCAGTTGGGTGTTTGTGTGTATATTCATTTACACATACACAGATTAATTTTTCTTTTTCCACAGGAGACTCCTGTGAAAGATCATTATGGTCATGTGGAACTGCCTGTGCTCAGACACACTGCAAAGATACTTCCCTGGGTTTTATTGTCTGTGACCACTAGACTTATATTTTATAGCAGCCTAATTACTGACAATCCCCTTTAAATGCTGACATGCACTGCTAAGTTATGCTGCAGGTGAATGAGTAGATGTAACATTTCTCTGTGTTCTCTAAAATTGTGTAGTAGTATTAACTGGATTTGTCAACAGCAGGGCTATCTGGAGAAATTATTCCATTTTAAAAGGTCCTTGATTTCACATCACCAGTAGCACTGAATCCACAGTGTTTGGGGAATGGTTATGTCATGGAGGAAGTGGAGGATTAAAAAATTAAATGGGTTTGTTTGAAACCTCCACACTGCTTAGTTTATAACAATAAAAGGCAATAATGGTTCCTTTAAAATCAGTTGAGGGGATAGAATTAAGAAAAAAATAAAAATTAATAATCCAGGTGAGGCAAACTCTGGCTCTACCACTGCTACACAGCCTAAACACATACACTTCCAATATATTCCCTAAGACTGCTACCATAGATAATAAAACCAATTTAATTTTCTGTCACTCTTTTCATTTTAATGGACACCCAGAGATTTCACAGCTGTAGAACAGTGCACAAAACCACATCTTTTCTGGAACGAAGAGACATGGCAAAAGAAAAACCTTGTGTGGAAATGCCAGGAGAAACATGGTCATGAAAAAAACCCAGCCTTTAAATATTGAAAACACATAAAGGACAACATCCAGCACAGGAGAAACAGGCTGAATAAAACATGCTGCTATTAAAGCCCTGGAGGGATTTGCCATTTGTGATTTTGGGGATGCTGAGCGCCCCTGCAAGGCTGGGGCTGCAGAGACGCCGTGCCTGCAGAGCAGTCCCCGTGCTGTGACAGGTAGCGACTCCCTCCCAGGCTCAGTCTGGCACATTCCAACCCAACAGGAGCTTTTCTTTTTTCAGCTCCGTGCCTCGGAGGCTCTCACACGTTACCCTCACCCCCTGCTCGTCCCACCCCGGCGATGAGCGCAGTATAAATAGCTACCAGTAGATGACAGATAGAACATGGACATGACAACAGTGTCCTCCCCCTGCTCCCACAGTCGGCACAGCAATTTCTGTCGTGATCCACTCCTCCCTGGGACTGTGGGAGCACAGTGGTGCTGGCAGGAGTCGAGCTGACTCCAGGCAAATTCCTCACGCTGGCCCCGAAACCCCAACCGAGGTGAACGTTTATCTGAGCAAAGTAATGACTCCAGGGTTAATGAGGACTTGGCATAATTTAAGAGATGGTCATAACTAGGAATCTGTGTCATTTGTTCAGTGCTTCAGCAAGCTCCTGCTTTGGCTCTTTGTCCCCTAAACCCCTGCAGCACTGCTATCCAGCTCAGGGATAATGGAGAGGATTAAAAATCAGTTCCTCATCTCTTGCTAATTCTGCTTGCTTCACTGTCCTATATCTAAAGCAACAAACTAGGGGCAGGATGTCCAGCTTTGGGAACCATCATTTGGTTTGACTGGCAAGAGGCCAGGGAAGAGCAGAAAGGAGTGATAAGAGATGTGGAAAACATGACCTGTAAGGAAAGGTAGGGATTGGGTTTGTTTAGTCTAGAGAAGAAAAGAACAAGGAAAGATTTGATAAGAGGAAAGATATGACAAAAGTCTTGCAACATGCAGAAGTTTGTTATAAAGAGAACAATGCTCTTGTTCCTTCAGAAATCACCTTATTTGCAAAGACAGCTGGGGTTAAGGCATTAGGAAAATGCCTTTCCTACATGCAGGAGCAGGGAAATCCTGGACAGGCAGTCCTGGTGTCTCCTCTGCACTGAGAGCTTTCAGCACAGGTTCTTGAGGCAGAGGCCACGTTCCTGGGACAGTCTCCTCCTGGAGGCTCAGTCCAGGCTGTGCCTTTGGGGCTGGGACCATGTGCAGGTGCCACGTTTTGGGAAGTGCCTCCACGTGCACACGGACACCCCGAGCAGTGGCAGTGTCCTGCTAAGGAGATGAGCCCTGGCCTGAAGGCAGAAGAGAACTGCCTCACAGAAGTCAATCCCCAGTCCTGCAAAGCTGGTAAATATTTCACGAGGTTCACACAGCCTCAAACTCCACAGGCTTGGCAAAGCCTGCCCGGCCACTCTCCTCACGAGCTGTAAAGAGTCTGGATTCAGCTCCCAGCTGGCAGTGTGTCGAGGACACATGGGGCAGAAAAGAAACCAAACTTGCTCTGTTTAGACTGACATTGGCTCCCCACTGTTGACAGCAGTCCAGATTTGGGGTCTGGTCTTTCTCCCATTGAATTCCACAGGGAATTTTCCTGTTGGCATCAATGGGGGCAGTAATAAGCCATTGTATCTGTCAGTGCAGATTGCCAGTGGAAGACAAACTGGAACTGCTAAGTGCTGTCTGTAATGAGAGATCATTTTTTCCCTCCTCCTCTCTCTCAAGTCCATTTTCAGACCATAACCACATTTTAATGAATAAAAAGTTGTTGTTTCAAATCCTTGCAGAATTGCAGTCCCTGCCAAGCCTGTTTTTCTTCTGGAAAGACAGATGCATGTGCTCACATTATGGTAGTAGTATTTTGCATGCCATATATTTTCGGTGATGTTCTTGAAACTAGAATTAGTGACACTAATAATGACAAATCAGAGGGCTAATATTGTTTAACCCTGTTAAAGAGTGTTATTACATTTACATGTTCCCACAGAGTAAATGCTGTTCAACTCAGACATATGTCTTGCTATCTGTTTATTTTTATGAATCAGAAATGAATCAGCAGTCAGAGAGTGTCCTGTAGATTTACTTGTCTCATATACCATTTTAGAAGGGAACAAACCCTCTACTAGGGCTCACAGAATCATTTTGTATTCAGTAGAGGCATAATAGTACTATCAAACTAATTCTTATCAATAAGAGAGAATGTTGCAGCTCTGCACAGCTATCCCCAAAATGCTGGGCCCTTGAGGGGCCAGCCTGTGCTCCTGCTGGGGTAACACTCATTCCTGTGCCCAGGGTGAAGGCAAAACTGCACCTTCAGATCTGATCTCCTGTGTGTCTGCTTTCCACTGCTTGTGAGCAGATACAGAACTGCCTTTTCCTCACGCCAAAGAGTCTTTCAGATGCAAAGAGCAGAGGCACAGTGTAGTCTGCAGCACTTAGCTTCTATTTGTGGACAAGACCTACGGTGATTTCAGAGCTGAAAAGTGATTCTCTCTCTGCACTGTGCTCAGCAGATAAATGAAATGAAATGACAGTTGCTAATATGATGTTTCTGTCCTTATCTTTCTTCAATACTCAGGGACTTTTGAGAAAGTGTTAGGATCGTTGGATAAGACTTTGAGGAGAATACCCTGCTCTTTTTGAATTGTTAGTTCTCTAAGTGTCCAGCCCTTATTTGTAAGCACCTGATAACAGACTTGATAATCTCTGCCTTAAAAAAAATAAAATCAATACACTGCTTCAGAAATTTGACCAAAAAAAAGTTATGTAAGAGGTAAGAAAAACATCACACTTTCTTAAAGCATTAGATATTCCAAGAATTACAGAAGGTAATTTAAATTCAACTCAGCCACTACTGTTGCAATATTGAGGTTTTAAAGTCAGTTTATTTATATTTTAACTTTGCAGTTTCCCATAAGGCATGGTCAAAGTCTTTAACAGAATCACTGACATTAGGAATTCTCATCCTCCTTTTCCCTTGCTCCTTATCAAGTGTACTTTGTTTCCTGCGATGGTTTATTGGGACCATCTGCATCTCCTCCTGTTTTCTCTCAGGCATGGAGATAAGATTTCACCTTTGGATGTCTGGTTGAAGTCCAGCTGGCAGTGGGGATGTGTTTGGTGGCGGTGGCTCCGTGCCTGTTGCATGCACGCGCCAGTCTCACATGGTGGCGACAGAAAATCCCACGTGAGAGCCACCCTCCGTGCTCAGCACCAGCTTCATTTCCCTCCTCAAGGCCAGGGCCAAGGGCTGGGAATCCAACTACCTGAAAAAGAAACTGCCCCAAGTCCTCACCCAGTGATGAGACAAATGGCCGGGTGTTGCCGAGCCCTCGCTGAAGTGATGGCAAGGCCCGGTGGGATGACCAGAGCACCCTTTGTGATCAACACCCAGACTGCTCTCCACGCTTTTTAAACTGCTTTTGGGACAAATGATGTCCTTGCAGCTGCCTCCCACTCCTGGCATTGCTTTCCTCCTCTCTGATCCTGCTGCCCAGCCTGAGAGCAGCCGATGGTCTCTGCAGCCCCTCAGGATTTCCAGAGCACAAACCCAGAGCAGCCATCACCAGGAAAGGGCAAAAGCAACAGGGCACTTCCCAAAGCTGCCCAAGAAGAGGAAACTGCCACAGGAAGAGGTTCCATCTGTCCCACACAGCTCAGAGAGCTTCTGGATGTCTGGCCATCCTACCCTTCTCCCCTAGTATTGCTTTCTGCCTGTTCTGTACTTGAACATGAAGTGAAAAACCTTGATTTCAGCCTTTGGCAGGGGTGATTCTCTCACCAAGGCCAGCCCAGCTGGGAAATCTGGTTTCTTCGCAGCCAAGACCTGGTAAAACATGCCACAGCAAATGGTTGGAAAGTGAAATCAGCTCCAGCAGAAGGGGTGGAGGACAGCATGTCCTGGAGCAGGGGGAAGGATGGGAGAGCTCTCCTTCACTATTTATCCAGAAACCCTGCAGAAATGTTGCAGTCTTTGAAGACAATAGAAGCAAAGACAGTTCCTTTCTTCTCTCTTTTCTCCTCCTTTCCTCCCTTCGTTTTGGAGACACATTATCCACACAGAGGGTCAAGTACCCAGCAAATGAAACACTTTTCAAAAGCTCATTGTGAGCGTTTGCAATGCAGACAAACAATCTCGAGCTTTACTGCACATTCTCCCAGGAACGCCTTGTGCACTCTATCTTTTGTTTCTTTCCTTTGTTACTCTATAAATATTTTTATTCTTTTTTATTTAGTATTTCATGAAGTAGAAGAAACTCCTAATCTTCATTCTGCCTATTTGATGTTTAGAAAAGCCAAGGAGACAAATCTGTAAACAAGCTTTCTCTGTTTGTTAGATTTTTTTTTCCTTCTTAAATACAGTCTGCAAGTCTCAGAAAAAGTCAAGGACTCGAGTTTCTCTTTGTTTTGAGTGTCTGGCTGCATCTACTGTGCTAAAGTGTCAGCTCCAGATAAATAAGGGAATGAAAACAGAGAAGGTCTATTTAAGAAAAAATGTCTGTCCTTCAAAGTCTGGAGAGATAGAAGTGGATTTATTGTCCCCTGGGCAACATCCAGGGAATGTTTTGGAACCTTGAGGCAAATTGTGGACACTTGAGCCACAGTCTTTAGTGGTTTTGTGTGTCTTTAATATTGCACTGAGATCTGAACTGCTTCAGATCCAGAGAAGAGAAATAGTGGATTAAACTCATAAAGGAAGGGGGCACAAGGAGGTCCTTGCACTGTGGCATACCCCTTCCCTTTTCTGGGATGTACTGAGGAATGGATGCACAATTTCTGGACCTCGGGCAAAAGTTGGCTTTTCTAAAGCACCTCTGCAGGAATATCACAGCTTATATAATCATTTCAATTAGTGCAGTGCAGTCTTGCTTATTTCAACTCATGTGATTACCTGAGAACCAAGGCTGAATTAATTTAAAAGGAAAAAAAAAAAAAAAAAAAGAAAAAAGAAAAGTAGGTGCCTGTCTTAGAGCTGTGGAGAAAAGTTCAAGGTAAATGTGGACTTCTCCACTGATTTCCCACAGAAATAGTTCTGATGTGTTCTTTTCCTTCCCAGCTCTTTATTTTAACAACGTATGGTGAAGCAGCTCTGCCTCAGTGGGGATGTGCAGATCTCACTGAGCTGTGCTGGCTCCCTGGACTGGAGACAGCTCAGAGTATTTTAAAACAACAACATTCATAATTGCACTACATGAGGAATCAAGACTAATACAGAAGAGTTACCATAACGACAACACCTCGACGTGGTGCAAGCACAAATACTTTACACATCCCAGGGAATGATTCAGTACCATGTTGGGTGAAAAACATTCAGCCTTTGAAGAACAGACCACTGAAAATGGTGGTGCCTGAGTCATAATTTTGTAGCAGGGAATCTGTCTATGAGAAAAGGCTTCAGCCAATGAATTAGTAGAATTTTATTGCTATTTTACCTAACAGTGGCTTGTTAGCTACTGTAGAAACTGTCCTCCACTTGCTGGCTGATGAGTCCTACACTCAGCACATGTAGAAGTGTTCATCATACAAAGTATGGCAACAGAACTGAGCTTTGAGGGGCTCAGCACTGCACAAGCAAGAAAGTTTTAAAAAAAACATTTTCTAGAGTTAAAGCTAAAGGTGACCCTAACATACAGTAGGAAGGAAAGAAAACAGAAGTCATAGTGGCAAATTACAGATCATTTTCATGAATATGTGCTTTCTTTGAGGGAAAAGTGTAGCTATCAAAAATGATCCAACTGGAGAGAGATGTAGTGGGAACAAAGATTAGGGGCAAACAGGGCAGGAGAGAGGGCAGCAGGGATTTATGGAAAATGATGAGGGTGGACAAAGGGAGGTGTCTCCACCAGATGATCTAAGACAGACCTGTTCTTCCATTCTCACACCCAGCAGTGGCAGCTGCCTTCACAAACCCCTTCCTGACTTCCCTGTTGCAGTGCTCAGATAAAATACCACATTTCAAAAGACCATTTGGCCTTTTGAGGTGTTTGGGGGGTAGAAGTTCTTCATTTTTTTTATGTGAGACCTTTTGTTGGCGTTCAATGTTTGGCTGTCTTTAGAAAGCAGGCAGTCAAACACCACAAAGTTCCTTCTCCTTTCAAGTTTATCCTCCCACCTCCTGGGCTGTAACAAGGTGTGCTGCTCACCCCACTGAGCTGCCCCAAACATTGGCTTCCACTAAACAGGGCAAACTCCCCTCTCCAACCTCTGCATCTTCATCATTCCTCACCACTTTGCAAAGTCCTTAAGTTACCTCTAAGTTTCCTAAGTGTTTTTTAATGCAGATCCTGCTTTTTTATTTGTTCTCAGAAGAACAGCACTTCATCTTGCTTACAGTCCTTCACTGCTATCACAAAAAAGAGCTCAAGTGATTTCTGCTGTGCTTGCTTTGATAGTGATATTCAGCAACGAGATTCTTTGTGTGAAAGAAACCCAGGAAAAGCAGTTTTTCCTAGCATTATAATTTGTTATAGTTAGGTGTTAAAGTTTTCAGCTGAGCTGCTGGTGATAAACACTGCATATGCTCCGGGCTGTGTGGGTTCCCACCAGATTTTCTTTGTCCAGGTTAGAAACACAGGAGTTTTAGGTTCCCACTGCAGCTAATGGAGAGAAAAAGGGGGTTTAGGAGCTGTGATTTATCCCACTTAAGCTCTGAATCACTGTGAGGTGTCTCTCTTCACCAGGACTGTGAAGGGTTCACAGGGCAGGGGCTGTGCCAGCTGACACAGGTACATTTTAGGTGGTGCCTGCCCTAAGCTGCTCAACACCTCAACAGAGGAGGAAATAAGTGAACAGGAAAGAAAAACGAGAAAAACGAGCAGGCAAGGAGGCTTGGAGAGATGAGGCACTGCCTGGAAATCACACAAGGCATTGGGATGGAAAGAGAACCCAGATCTCTTTCTGAAACCCCTTTTTTGTGCCCTCTGTACCATGGGGCTCTTGGCTCTAGCAGACAAAAAGAGCATGACCCTGTATTTCCTTTTTCTCTTCCCTTCCAGTAGTTGCTTGTTAATTGAGCACTTACATTTTTCCAGAGCAACTGTAAGACCAAAAACCTCTTAAGTCAGATGGAAAGAACTAAACATTTCAGTCACTGTGAAGCAGCCAGAAAAACAAGCATGTGGGACAAGAAAAACCCAACGTTGTGCAAATAAAATTGCTGAGGGGAATACAAAAATCACATGAGAAGGGCAGATAGGGGCATTGTGTGAAGGATAAGGAAGGGGATTTAGGAGCACAGGAAGGCTTCTAATTTTACTTTGCAAGCACAGTTGGTGAACCTTTATCATTGCCACTCCTGCCCTGCTCCCCAAGTGCTGTGACACAAATATTTCATTTCCAGGGTCCCACCACCTCGGGCAGCCAGGCAGGGGGCAGCAGGGACGATGGGCTCGGGGTGGGAGCCTGGTCAAAAATGGAGCCAGCACAGACAGAGAGAGGAGCTCTCCTGCTCAGACCTGACCTACCTCAAGAAGTTTCTTGCCACTGTGTTCCTTTTGCTCTGGAGCTGGGAATTTCTGCCTAATTCATTGTGCCAAAGGCCAGATTATCTCTTTGTGTGGCTATGGAAGCAGAAACCTCTAAAAATTATAATCAAGGGCTAAAGTGATTATTTTATATGCCCTGATCTGATTTTGAAAATAGGCCTTTCCTAAGTAGACAGTCAGACTGGATGACCCCCACATGTCCCTTCCAGCCTAGTAAAAGCTGCAAAGATTCAGGAAAACAACTCTTTTATCCTGTGAACTACAAAAACAGTATGCAACAGTTTTTCTTTCATTGTGAGAAAAAGACCTAGACAACTCTCAGGGGCCCAACAACCCTGAAACAAAGAGAGGGTCTCTACAGACACAGCACCAAGCTCTTTGGAGCCAGCCCAGCCTTTCATTCCCTGCCCCTGCTGTGGGATGGCATCCCAGCTTCTCCTCAGAAGAAAAAAGCCAAAGCCAAGTGAAAGATGAGCTGTGAAGGTGCAGACCTGGCTGCTGCTGCTGCTCTCCCACAGCAGTCAAGGAGTTCTGATTGCAACACCAGACCAGTAGAGTTTCTTCACTTGTTTTGAAACTCTCAGCTGAGAACACAGCCCAGCCTGCTGCTGTGTCATTCCTTGGCTGGGTTTATAAACTGCTCCACTGGGACCTACAGGTGCTCAACACCTCCTCAGACAGAGCTGGGGCACAGCAGATCTGTGCCAGTTTGTGCACCTGAGGTTGCTTTCCCTTCCAGCTGCTTTGTCTTAAGCCCAACCAAGCTGGCAATGCCCCAACCCAGCCACAGTGGGGTAACATCGAGGTGCTCCCTAAAATGCTGTCTAGTGAGTTAAGTCCTTAATAACACCTGGAAAAGGATCTCTGCACCACAGAAGAACAAACTTTGCTCCAAAGGGGTTATCAGTGGGACCTCAGGAGACCAGTCACAGTGAAGCCTTACTTCATTCCAGAAATGTTTTGGAAGCAATTACTTCATCTTGTTCTTTATTCACAGGATTCACTTAACTGATGACATTATAGCTCAGTCCATTAAGTAAATGGGTTATATATTTTCTCCAGGTTTTGAGGAAGTAATGTTGCAGTGTGTGTCACTATCATTGTCAGCAGTTGACAGGGACTCTTCATTTGTTTAGTGAGGTTTACCTCTGCTGAGATCTTAAACATGAAATATCTGGCTCAGAGTCTTTCATAACGTTTGAGCAGGATTTGAAAAACATAAAAATAAAAAAATAAGAAAGCAAGTGTTATTTTCACAAAAATTCCTGGCAGCTGTACCGTTTATTATGAGAGGAAAACGGAGCAAGAAAAATTGGCATGTCATTTCTTAAATGAATTTATCTCCTCATTTCCTTTAGAAAATGAATCCCTGCTCCATCTAGCCGTTTTCCCTCCGTCTGCAGGGGCAAAGTTTGCAGAGCACAATTGAAATGCTCCCTTCTAGCACAGGCCAGGGTGCCATACATGCCTTTGGTAATCAGATCCTTCCCCACCACTGCTGCCGGTAGCACTTATAAAGGTTTTATTTTCCATCACAGTGGGTCTTAAAAGTCAGCAGCAGCTCAGAAAATAATCAGGGACACATGATCAAAATTCTGGTCACCAGGGCCCAAATGTCCTTCTGAGAGGGCTGCAGGAGCCCATCTGCTGAGAACTGACTCGAGCTGTGTTTGTGTCCCTGTGCCATGGGGGGAACGTGCCAGGTGTTCCCTTTTCCTCTTGTTGGTTTTTCACCAGTATCCCAAGGAGGAGAGGCAGCAGGATGGGGAGGGGATTTGCCAGAAGATAGGAGAATATGGGAGCCAGTAAAAAGCAGTGCTTTTGGGAACTGTCACAGAATGCTGTCACTCAAAAGAAATTTTGCACAAAAATCTCCAAAACAACCTCTTCCTCCTCCACACTCATCCGCCTCCTCTGAGGGGTGGTGGTTAATATACTAAATACAACATAACCACTTGGAAAGCACTTTTCATTTTGAGTCACCACCTTGCTATTTTTGCAGCCGAAAATACAGACTGGTGGAGCTGATGTCATTAATTTGGTACGCACAGGAACAACTTGGGGAGCCGGGGTTGGAATTCTGAGGAAAAGGAGGCTCCCGGGAAGTGTCTTCTGGGGAAGTCAGGATTGCAAGCAGTGCAAATGCATCACAGCCAAGGAAAGGAAGGAAAAAGAGGGTAATAGCAGTGTAACATCATTTCTGGTTGTCTCCAGTTTGTGTTTTAAACCAATATCAAATTAGGAAAAAGGAAAGAGGAGGAAGACAAAAAGGGGAAACATTTAATTTGCCCCCAACATAAGAGGTTTTGTTTGGGATACAGGCTTTTTATTCTTTTCGTCTGAAATTTTAAAAAATATCCAGGAAAGAAATTTAAACCCCCAGAGTTAATTCAAAATGAAAAATCAAAGGCTCCTGTTTCAGCAAAAAGCTCGCTGGGACTGGGTGGCAGACAGGGTGGGAACGCCAGACATCAGTGCCTGGAAGCCTGACAAACACAAGGGAGGGTCTGAACACAACAAAGCTGGGACACAAAACCCACAGAATCTCCTGATGATTTGGGTCAACATATGGCTCAACACAACATCTTTGGCCAGCCTCGATGTGTTTCAGTCTCCAGGGGAGCACGTGTGATTTTCTCACATCTTACTGATGGCACTGGGGAAGGAACACCTTCTCTCATGTACCTGATACGTGTTCTGGAGAAATGGGGTGCTAAAGTGCTGCTTACCCAAGCAACACCTGATCCACAGCTCCTTTGGATCTCGTAGAGCTCAGAGGGAGTGTCCTGCTGGGTGTTTCTGCTGCTGCAGGAGACAGCAGCCCCTCTGCTGGGTGTCAGGGTCCCACATTTCCCCTGCCAGGCTGCCGGCTCTGCACTGCTGCTGAGTGCAGCCTGCTGTCAATGGGACTATTATGATTTCACCCAGCCTCGCCGCCCTGGCTGCAGTTTCCCTGAGTCCCTGAACAGCAGGGAAGGTCTAGACTGGAGCTGCAAAGATTTCCACATACACAACACACAGACAAACACTTTTTTTTCCCCCTGCCCGCCAGTTTCACCAACCATGAGAGCAATCCACAAAGCACATGAAGGCTCTTTTCCCTGACCTGCTTGGCTGGCTTTTCTTAGCTGGTTTGAATGGCTCTGCAAACCTAACCATGAACACACAGAAAAAATGTTTGAGCCTCTTGTAGTAGAGTTAAACTCTGGGAGAGAAGAAATGTTGGTATCAAAGGAGCAGAGAAAAACAAATACATCCGTGCTAAGGGAAAAAGTAACTGTGGGGTGGAGAGGGACAGTTCAAGGCTGGGGCTAGATATGCAAGAAGAGAAACTTGCCCAAACACCAGTTGTTTTTTCTAAACAGGAGACGAATGTCTGCACTTGTATGTGAGCTCCCCTCCTGTCCCTCTCACGAGACAAGGGACAGACAAACACACCAGGGCCAAAGCCTCCAAACACAGGGCACTCCAGGGCACACAGCCCCACAGAGGCCCCAGAGCTCTGTGCTGCTGCCCCCTGCCATCCCTGGAGCACAGGAGGGGAAGGAGCTGCAGTCAGGGGCAATGTATCCAGCCAGAAGAGACTGCAGCTCTGACTCTGCTCTCTGCTGGGTTGGGATCCATCCATTTCACACTGTAGGAGCAGACAAAAATTATTCAAGCATTACAAGCCCTGCACAGTACTCCCTGTAGGCAGATGTTCTCCTGCTGTGTACTTTGTGTCTGCACTGGTGAACCAGAAGCATTTCAGAGCTCTCAGTTGTGCTCTCAGCTCCCTCCTCACCCAGGGTCAGGAGAAGCTCTGAGTCTGCACAGCAGCTGCTTCCCCCAGGGAGGGAACCACGGGAAGACAAGCCTCAGGGGAGAGTGGCCAGGTGAGAACAGAACTGCTGCACTCGGGTCCTTGAGCAAAGCCTCTCAGTCTGGTGAGCTTTAGCTGGGCTCAGCACCCCGAGTGCCCCGGTGCACAGAATGAGCACAGACAGACACCATAACCTGAGCCCTGCACTCTGCATGCTCAGGCACAACCATCACAGAATAACCAGGCTGGAAGAGACCTTCAAGATCATCGAGTCCAACCCATGCCCTAGCACCTCAACTAGACCCTGTCAGCCAGTGCCACATCCAGTCTTTTTTTAAACACACACCCAGGGATGTGACTCTACCACCTCCCCGGGCAGAACATTCCAGTACTTTATCACTCGTTCTGTGAAAACCTTTTTTGTAATATCCAACCTATACTTCCCTTGGGGCAGCTTGAGCCTGTGTCCTCTCATTCTCAATCAGGGTCCTGCTGAGGCTGCTCCAGCTCCAGAGAGCTCCCAGCATCCCAGCAAGAGGCCATGGAGCTGCTGGGCCAGAAGGCACAAGGGGACAGGAACCCTGCCTGGAGTGCCCGAGGTGTGTGACACAGCCCAGGCTGGGCTGCCTGGGACTGCTCCAGGCACTGCTCCAAAACCCCAAAAGACAACCAGAACAAGCAGCAAGGCCAGAGGCAGCCAAAGAATCCTGCAATGATTCCTGTACCCACAACCTATCTATGGAACACAGCCGTGACCTTTTTCAATAGATGATACCATGTCAGCAGACCTGGCTGCTTTTAAGATAATTTCCTTAGAAAGGGATGATTTTGGTGTAGGCAACAACATAAACAATTTGAAAATAATCTGCCTTTTATCAGCCTCAAGGTTTAAAAAGAAAATAAAACAAGGGAAAGGAACAAACACTCCGTGCACAGACAAGAGGACCTTCAGGAGGAAGGCAAACAACAGCTGCATTTGTTTGTGTTTGATTTTCAATTTTTCTTAAGAAAAAGTAGGCATGCAAGAGTGAATCTTATTAACAAAATATTGATTCAAAATACTAATACACTGTAATAGGAATAAACCATTTGATCTCCTGCTGCCCCTGCTTTTAATGAAGTATTTTTCTGTTTTCAGACTCTGAAGTACAAAAGCAGAAAGCAAAGATTTCTTCTCCCTGCCCTACTTGGTGTGCCATTCCAGTCCAGTGCAGTTGTTCCAGTTATTCTTAAAATATTATTCTTAAAATACCCTAAACAAATCAAAATCCCTTCAGGAAATGAAAGTTAAAAGAATACTTGTTTCTTTTAATGATCCTCCCTCTCTGATAGGCTCAGCATATTTGTGTCAGGTGTTACAGTTGGCATCAGCTGCCATTGTATTGGTGAGTATTTGCTTTTCTATTTCAGTTTGCACAATTCCTATCTCACAATGGGCCATGCCAACAATTTCCATGCTGGAAAACACAGAAATAAACACAGGAACAACTGTTCTGCATTACTGCATAGCGACCAGAGAAAATTATTTTTCCCCCCTCTTCTTTCCTAATGACTCACACCTTCCAAAATCACACAATCTAAAGTCCATGTAACCTGCTTTTTCTCTTGAAGTCACTTCACTCTTTTCCCCTCTCTAACTAACCAGTGTAGTAAGAAAAAAATTTGCATCTTGGTCCTTTTTATTCTCTTTGATAAAACTTATCTGATCTCCATGAGGTGCAATGGAGAAAACCTCAAAAGGATTAAATTCATTTATTTGAAGCTTAGCTGAACCTTTAAACATCCCACCCTTCTGCCTAATCCCTCAACAAGCTCACATTTCCCCTTTGCCCTCCCTGGGCTTGCCTGCAGGGAAATACCTTCCCTGAACAGCTGTACTAGAATAATTAATCCACTACAGATAGGCCAGTGAAATATCCTGCCTGGATGTTACTCTGGAATAAAATGGATATTCTGGAGGGATGTCTTTGTGCAGCCATGGCTTTTATTCCAGAATCTGTGGAGGGTTTTATCCAGGTGCAGGTGGCACAGGGCAGGGAAGGACAATGCACCCGGTGAGGGCTGAGAGAGAACTGCAGGAACATCCTGGGATTGGAACTGGGGCTGTTCTCTTCCTCCATCACCTCTACCTTTTGGCAAGTCCTTCTCACCCTCTCGCTTTGGTTTCCACTTTTTTTTTTTTTTTTTTCTCTTAGTAGAAATCTAATACTGCTTTGGGGATTAATTAATTGATGAATATAGAGAGCCTGAAAAGTGTAAAGCACTACACAAGAGTTAAGTGTTATAATTAGGAGCAATTCTGATCTTGATTACAATGAGGTAAAGCTGGAAGTCCTACACCACAGAAAGATTTAAACTGATAAAAAAAAAAAGATCAGAATCAGGGTCTTATGATTTTAAATGTAAACTTGGGCAGATTCCCTGCTGAGTTACATCTGCAACTGTAATAAGATCAAGGAACATGACAACTTGTCATTTCAGCAACAGATATAGGGAGAATGCCCTTTAAAAAAATTAAACAGGAAGGAAAATTTTAAAGTGTTTTCTTTGGCTCTGAAACATATGCCCAGGGAGAAACTGTTCTCAGCAATGCAGTGGATCTTGAAATATTTACTGGGTCTGGCATTTAACATAATCTTTCTTGTATAAACGATATAGAAAAAACACATATTATCTTAGACTGCAATCTAGTGTGAAGATGAGATGATATTTTAATAGAGCTGCATTCATCAACTGTAACAAGAGAGGAAATGTGCTCCAATCCCATATGCCCTGTGGGCAATGTAAATAAGAGTAAGTGACTTGGTCCATCAGATAAGTGCAGCAAGGGGAGGCAAAGAGAGGGACAGAGGCCTGCCAGGGATCTGGGCAGCATGGGCAGGGGGATCTGGGCAGCATGGGCAGGGGATCTGGGCAGTGTGTGCAGGGGGATCTGGGCAGTGTGTGCAGAGGGATCTGGGCAGCATGGGCAGGGGGATCTGGGAAGTGTGGGCAGGGGGATCTGGGCAGTGTGTGCAGGGGATCTGGGCAGCATGGGCAGAGGGATCTGGGCAGTGTGGGCAGGGGGATCTGGGCAGTGTGTGCAGAGGGAGCTGGGCAGTGTGTGCAGGGGGATGTGGGCAGTGTGGGCAGGGGGATCTGGGCAGTGTGTGCAGGGGGATCTGGGCAGTGTGTGCAGGGGATCTGGGCAGTGTGTGCAGGGGGAGCTGGGCAGTGTGTGCAGGGGGATCTGGGCAGTGTGGGCAGGGGGATCTGGGCAGTGTGTGCAGAGGGATCTGGGCAGTGTGTGCAGGGGGAGCTGGGCAGCGTGTGCAGAGGGATCTGGGCAGTGTGGGCAGGGGGATCTGGGCAGTGTGTGCAGGGGATCTGGGCAGTGTGTGCAGGGGGATCTGGGCAGCATGGGCAGGGGGATCTGGGCAGTGTGTGCAGAGGGATCTGGGCAGTGTGGGCAGGGGGATCTGGGCAGTGTGTGCAGAGGGAGCTGGGCAGTGTGTGCAGGGGGATCTGGGCAGTGTGTGCAGGGGGATCTGGGCAGTGTGTGCAGGGGGATCTGGGCAGCATGGGCAGGGGGATCTGGGCAGTGTGTGCAGGGGATCTGGGCAGCATGGGCAGGGGGATCTGGGCAGTGTGTGCAGGGGATCTGGGCAGTGTGTGCAGAGGGATCTGGGCAGTGTGGGCAGGGGGATCTGGGCAGTGTGTGCAGGGGGATCTGGGCAGTGTGTGCAGAGGGAGCTGGGCAGTGTGTGCAGGGGATCTGGGCAGTGTGGGCAGGGGATCTGGGCAGTGTGGGCAGGGGGATCTGGGCAGCATGGGCAGGGGGATCTGGGCAGTGTGGGCAGGGGGATCTGGGCAGTGTGTGCAGAGGGATCTGGGCAGTGTGGGCAGGGGGATCTGGGCAGTGTGTGCAGGGGGATCTGGGCAGCATGGGCAGGGGATCTGGGCAGTGTGTGCAGGGGATCTGGGCAGTGTGGGCAGGGGGGATCTGGGCAGTGTGGGCAGGGGGATCTGGGCAGCATGGGCAGGGGGATCTGGGCAGTGTGGGCAGGGGGATCTGGGCAGTGTGTGCAGGGGATCTGGGCAGCATGGGCAGGGGGATCTGGGCAGTGTGTGCAGGGGATCTGGGCAGCATGGGCAGGGGGGATCTGGGCATGTGTGTGCAGGGGATCTGGGCAGCATGGGCAGGGGGATCTGGGCAGTGTGTGCAGGGGATCTGGGCAGTGTGTGCAGAGGGATCTGGGCAGTGTGGGCAGGGGGATCTGGGCAGTGTGTGCAGGGGGATCTGGGCAGTGTGTGCAGGGGGATCTGGGCAGCATGGGCAGGGGGATCTGGGCAGTGTGGGCAGGGGGATCTGGGCAGTGTGGGCAGGGGGATCTGGGCAGTGTGTGCAGGGGGATCTGGGCAGTGTGGGCAGAGGGATCTGGGCAGCATGGGCAGGGGGATCTGGGCAGTGTGGGCAGGGGGATCTGGGCAGTGTGTGCAGAGGGATCTGGGCAGCGTGTGCAGGGGGATCTGGGCAGTGTGGGCAGAGGGATCTGGGCAGCATGGGCAGGAGGATCTGGGCAGTGTGGGCAGGGGGATCTGGGCAGTGTGTGCAGGGGGATCTTGATCTGGCCAGCTGTGGCAACCCCTGCCCCTCACACTACTCACTCCACTCTTCCCAAGGGTCCCCCTGGAAACCTGAATTTCTCACTTGGCTTGCAGTGGGATTTGCATGTCTAGCCAGTGACACCACTATTTTCAGAAGTAATTAAATTTTTAATTATGCTCCTTAATAGGCTGTAGCTACTGCTTTGCAGTTCTGTTTCTGTCCCTGTTGGATGCCCATGGAGCAGTGCCATGAAGTTCCAACTGCTCTTCCAAGGGGGTCAGGGTGTGCCCAGCTGAGCTCACAGCCACTGGAATCACACTGGGCAGTACCTTTCAGAGCCATAGGAACATCCCTTCAAGAGTTTTCCAACACAAGTTTGGAGAAAGAACAGTGAAGACTGAAAGGCTCAGATACTCCAGCATTTTCAAACTTGCAGACAGATTTATTCCTGGGAACAATATCCCAGCTTTCCTTCAAACCAGATCTTCAGGTACACTGGTAATTGTAGAGAAAAAAAAAGGGAAAGTCATCATATACAGGCAATAAAACTGCAATATACACTCTCCAGAGAGGACTTGTGCTGGAACACATGCTGTATGGAAAACCATCAGGGAAATACAGTGAATTATTTGTGACCTTGGGCAAGATGTTTAATGTCTTACTAGTTCAGACAGGCAGAGTGACACTCACACCAAAACCACAACAGCCTCCCCATTCCCCCTCTGTGCAGAAGGGGACAGGGCTGTGAAAGAATGACTGAGTGTACATGTCCAAAACAGATTCTAAGGAAGAAGGGGTCTAAAGAAAACATCAAGAAGTTAAAAGGCAGCTTGTTGTTTGACATCTTCTGACAGGACATCTGAACAGGATGCAGCTGGATCCCTCAAGCTTTTGGCACTTAAAGGACCCTGACCTTCCCAAAGCAGTCCCAAGACTCCCTTGCACCATTTGCAGAGAAAACAAAAGACCCTGAACACTGCTCATTGATTTGCTGTTCTTTTCCTGGAGCTTGCCTGCTCGTCTTCCCCTTGAGTGGGAAGACAGGCAAGGTTTTTCTTATTTTCCAGTCATTGCTTGGTGCACCTGCAGTAGGTGCCGTGGGCAGACGGTGGAGCACAAGCTGAGCTCGAGTGTCCCTCAGCAGTGCCAGGGTCTGTGTCTGTTCCCAGCCCCTGGAGTGTCATTCTCTCAGGGACAGCCTTCACTCAGCACATCCCAGATGTACAGCAAACACTGCACACCTACAGCAGGGCTGGCACTGCCCTCACTGAGCCCTTCAGCAACCTAAACTCCACCAGGCACCAAAACCCTGCCCTGAGAGTGGCTGCCACTGCAGCTGTGCTCTTCTGGCCCACTTCACAAGGGCTGGGAGAGTCAGCAGCCAGAGCACTGCCAAGCATGTTTAGCTTTAGTTTGAACATTAATCATGCAAAGCTCTGCCACCCTGTCCCAGGTCCTGCCATCCCCCAGCAGCTGGGACTGCTCAAGTCCCACCCCAGGACTTCTCCCTCGACCTGCATCACCAGCCAGGGACCAAAATGCAGCACTGAGGGGCTGTGATTGGTCTCCCAATGACCACCAGCAGCACTTCGATTCAGGTACCCATTTTCAGACTGACTGATACACAGCCAGGGGACTGAGGGCAATGCCTCCATTTCAGGTTCTAAATTTATCTCGTTTTTTAAAGCAAGGTCTGAACCTCCAAGGTTTTGACTTCTTCAGATTCCCTTGTTATGAAGTTATGAGAAAACATTTGTGGTTGGGTGATTTCCTTTTGCCCTAGACAGCTGTCAAGAGCAGCAGAATGGCCCAAGGCAAAATGTGATGTGGGTGTAAGAAGTGTCTTAAGCCAATAAGTTAAAGCGATGGGTTAGAAAGCCTGGGGAAAAAATGAGCCAATAATTGCTGAAAATCTTCCTATTCTACTACGTTTATTTAGTCAAATTCAGTGGCCCCTCTCCAGGCTTTCAGCCTTCTCTATGCCTTGGAAAAAGAACTTTATTAATCATTTTGCTTCTATTGTTTTATTATCTTGAGCATCAGCAGAACAGATTGATGCTTGGCTCTTGCACACAAATCCCAGCCCTCTCAGACTGCACCATCCCAGCAGCTCCCACTCTCCATGGATAGCAGAGGCCAAAGTACTGAAAGTATTTGCTGCCCTTATGTTGTTTGAGTAAAGAGGGATTAAAAATTACACCCTGCCAGGGCTGCTGGAAGACTCATTTGATGAGTAGTCTCCATCGAGAATGGATGAAAGCTCTCCACCAAATGTTAAAGGAAAAGGAGGTGGAAAAATGGATTAGCAATTCAGAGACAATCACCACAGATCGTGTTTGTTCTTTTTGAAAAAAATCAGTTTTAATGAACACACGCAATCTCATCTCCAAAAAAAAAAAAAAAAAATTACCAACAGAAGGAAAATCTGTCTGAACAGTCACTACTTTTAGTGGTATCGGGGTGGGGAGAGGGGTGTTGGCCAAACTGAAAAGTTGGGGGGCAAGAGGAAAGAAGGGCAGGGGTGTCCAGAACTCATCCAGTATTTTTGCCAGCAGTGCCAACAAAGAGTCCCTGGCTGTGGGCAGGGCTCCATCCCTTGCTGTGCACAAACAGGAACCCAAACATGTGTTTGGATTGACAGTGGCCCTGGTTCAGGGCTGCCCCTGCCCACATGAGATGGGGCTTCTGTTTACTATTATTATTATTATTATTATTATTATTATTATTATTATTATTATTATCATTATTATCATCATTATTATTTCCAACAAGAGCAGATTTTTTTTTTTTTTATATCTACATAAAGACTCTTAAAATTCAGCTGTTGCTTCCCCTGCTAAATGACTGTGCACTGACCTGTCTCTCTTTGGGGGCCTCAGTCTGAGTCTTTCATGAGGTTTCACTGAGTAAGGCTGCTTGGTTATCAGGTAATATTTTATACCAAGATTGAATCTTTATTTAATAGGCAGAGTTTTCTATTGATTCATGCAGCCAGCAATGGTGACTAAGAGAGAGCTGTGAATCATTGACACCTGTTGGGTTTGAGGTTTCTTTTCACTCTTTACAACCTCTTCCTTCTGCTTCCCTTAAACACACACTTTTTTTGAACCTTTTTTTTTCCTTTTTTTTTTTCCTTTTTTTTTTTTTTTTAATATAAAGAATAAAACAAGAAGGCTACTTTTTGGCAGTATCTCTACAATTGTAGTAAAATTGATATCTTAATACATGTCATACAAGCAACTATTTTGGACTGGTCTGCAAATCTCTAAAGCCATCCTATTTACCTTTATTTATTTATTTTTTTTTTTCATCAGAGAGGATATATGAGGTGAAGTCAAGCATATGGGCTACAAGGAAACAGTGTATGACTCATGACAGCCACTCAAAATTTAGCTATTCCTTGGCCACTTTATGAATATACCATACCCTGCCTAGGAAAGATTCATCTTTCCCTTTAGCAGGGTCTCCTCCTTTGATGACCCTTTAGGAGCTGTGCATGGCAGGCAGTGAAACCCCAGATCCCCTCCCCTGGGGAGCCTCCCTGGCCCTTCAAACCAGCTTTGCTGCTCTCACCTTCCCTAATCACCCTCCTGCCCAAGGAGATTATGAGCACCAGGCATGAAGCCCTGGCCTCCTTAAATCAAACCTGACTTTTACTGTTGGTGTCAGTGGGGCCAGGGGTTCATTATGGGCCCCATTTCCCAGGCCTGACTAACAACAGGCAGCTTCACCTGGGATAAAGCTGAGTGATTCCAGGATTTAATTCATTAGTGGGTCATGATTCCACACTGCTGACTGCTTCTGTGGAACTGTAAGACAAATAAAACCTAAATATTTGAAATTCAAGCTCTAAGGTCACTCAGACCAAAATCACTATTTTTTTTTTTCTCTTTATCCTTCACAATCCACCTTTAAAATCTTTTTTTCCCTTGGAGCCTGTCAAAGCTGCCTCCCCAGGGCTCTCCCCTATTGTGTCTGTCCTCATGCAGTCCCTTTGTAATAGCCAAGCTGTGCAGTTGATGCTCAGGCTGAATTAGAAAGCAGGTCTGTGTCTGATCTGCAAACATACCTCCAGCCTTATTTCCCTTCCCTTAATGTATTCCAGTCTATGCTTCATAGTTAAAATCTTCAATTCTACCATTCTCTCCTTTTTACATGTCTGTTTTATTTGCACAGTCATTTCACAGTCCAGTTGTTCTTTCTGGTCAGGTGGTCTATAAAATATTTCTATTACCAGTTTACTCTCTGAAACATCTCCAAGTGCAGCCCATAATGACACAGCAGCCCCATTCCAGTCTCTCTCAGATCCCCACTTTCAAAGGCTAATAAATCCTTTTCCTTCTCAAATAGCTCTCTCTCCTCTCATTCTTTTCTCTCGCTCCCCAAACAATCTAAACAATCTCTACTCTTTAATGTTAATACCTCTGTTATCTTCTAAGGAAAGTGCAGCTCCATCCATACCTATTTCCCAATGCCCACATGCACAGCCCAGCTCCTGGTATCCTATGATTCTCCTCCTCCTCCTCCCATTCCCTGCACAAATAAAACCTTTTCCTGACCCCATCTGGGAGTGACCTCGCTGTTCCTGAGCTGGGCAAGCAGGCCTGGTTCTTATTTCTGTCCATCACCCTGCAAGTCTCCCTTTCACCAACTGCTTCCAATTTGTCTGGAAGGGATGATCTGGTTAGAGGCAGGGATTTCTACGTTTTAAAGCATTTCTTCCACTGTATCCCATAAATACATTTAACTGACTTCCCCATATTGCATAGACTACCCTTCCATCTGCATCGTGCTGGGAAGATGAACCCAGTGCTCAGGGTTGAAACTGTCCTTGAGGTTTTCCCTCTGCACCTTGACCTCCAAAGCCTGAAATTCTTCCAGCTGCATTTCCTTAGCACACTTTTCTGCCTCCTGCTCCTCCCCCTGTGCAAGGACACTGCAGCAGTGCCCCTGAGCTGTGCTCTGCCCTCCTGTTTGGCCTGCCAGGAGCTCCACATGGGGTGTCCTCAGCAAGGTTTTCTGAGGCAGCCAAATGAGGCACAGAGCCTCCCAAAAGGAGCTCAGAATGTCCCTGGAAGCTGGAATGTCCATGTTCTTTTGTCATCACTGATATGTGAAACCATGGGAAACAGCAAATCCCCTCACACTGGGGAAAAAGAGGAGCCAGGAGTGGCTTAGGGTTTGCTCTCATGTGCCAAGGTGTTTTTAAGCATCAAGCCAAAATTTGAGGAAATTTACTCTACACTAAACTTAACTATGTTAAAAAGGAAATTTGGCCTCGAAATTATTTGGTCCTAAGGTGGCTGTAAAATGGGATTTAAATGTATTTAAATGATCTCAAGATGAGCTTGGGAAAGATGTAGAGGGATAGAGCCAGCACAGTTCACAGCACCCAGCAATCCACCCTGCTCCAACTTCTCATTTGCCAAAAAGGAAGAGAAAAGCAATTTCCTTCTTTTTCTCTTCTGCAGCTCTGTGACTGGAATCTCCAAAGAGCCCTGTGGGGCTCCTGCAGCCCAGGGAACCAGCTGCACTGGGCACCACAGGAAAGGTCTGATAATTCAATGATTGTTACTGATACAGGCACCCACAACCACCACTGTCCTACCACACACACCCAGCCAAGCAGCCAATGTCCCCTGTGAGCCTGGATGCTTCTAGAAGGCACAAAACCCAGGTGACACTCCAGGATCTCGAGGAGGTCTCTGTGACACCCTTGGCTGGAGCGGCTGTTCCCCAGTGCTGGGACTGGAATTACCAGCCTCTTGGCCCACTCGTGAGCAGTTGGGAACATCCAGAGCACATCTCTTCCTGTAAATCTTGGAAAAACTCCCGTTGTGGTTTCCCCATCCCTGGTGTTGACACATGGCCCTGGGCCTTAGAGCACTTGGACTTGGTCTTAACTGGGTCAGATGGATCCCACTTTTGCCCTAAGTCCATTAGCCTAACACTTTAGTCTCTCTTCTTGCAACTTCCAGTCGACATTCCTAAAATTCTGGGAATCTGTTTTCCTTGTAAGCCCCCCAACAAAAGGCTTGGAAGAAATTTAGAAGTTTTAGTAGAAGTTGTCTTAGATAAGGACTGATTTGTGCCTCCCACGGGTCCATAGGGGTCAAATACAAGACTGGGAGTTGAGAACTGTTAAGAGTTTGATCCTGACACTGATTTTATATGTGACCAAAACCAATTCATTTTACCTCTTTAGCTACAGCTTTTGTCACGTGGAAAATTGACTAAGTAAAGATAATCCAAACCCACACGTTTTCCGATATTGGATTTGCTGACAATCATGCAGTACTCTCAGGTAGAAGGGTGAGTTTATTAGCAATTATCACTACCCAATGAAGTAAAATTATTAAAATGTGTTTGTTCTGCCCCAAACAGAAGTTCTTGCTGTCATTTTACAAGACCAGAGGCAACACACCAGGAGAGGTCATGGAGCTCCAGTGCCCTGCAGCGTCCCCACAGCTTTGTGTGAGCTGAGGAGGTGAACTGGGGCTGTTCCTGGACACACCATCCCCTTTCCCAGCTCACTGCACAGCCTGTCTCCATTCCAGAGCACTGAACCACAGCTCAGCTGCTGGAAAAGTCACCCCGGGACACTGCCAGGAGGAGGTGCAGGGCTGAGCATCTCTGCCCGCTCCCTGCCCTGCTCTTTGCCCTTCTCTTGTGCAAGGGGTGCAGTGTGCTGAAAAGCACAGCACGCTCCTGCTGGGCAGTAATTCTGTGCAGGGACCCCAGCATTTATGGAACACATGATATAGACACAGCTTTACTAGGTAAATGAGCCAGTTAAACAAGGTAAATCAACAATGAGGGAGAGGATGAAAAATTATATTGACTGTAATGTTTACAAACACTCGTCACCTTCCAACTCAGTGATGAATTGGTAATAGTTTTGCTGGAAGAAAAGATCCCTTTTGCTTTAAAGACAGCTATTTGATGAGACACAAGGGAGACAATTAAACATTTAATTCGGTTTGACCTACTCTGTCATTACCGCTCTTTGTTCCCCATCTCTTTCTTTTCCTCTGACCTTTAGGATGTGGTACTTGGTGGCTTGTTTTTATTTTATTTTTTTTTTTTTTAATTTTTTTTTTTGACCAGGTCAAATCAAACAGATCCTGTTTCCCAAAGATAACATGAAGGCAGAATATTAATGCAGCCTCCCCCTATTGTGTCGCTGTGCCTGCCTTCCCCCTGTGCCCCCAGCCCACACCCCGCACACCCCCTGCCTCTCGCTCATTTGCACAAAAGCACACCGAGTCCCCTCTCAGCAGCCCACCTTGAACAAAACACTCCAGGACTCTCGAAACAGCAGAAGTGCTAATCAAGCAGGGCCCTGTGCTCTGTGCTTCTGCAGTGGTTGCCTGGCATAGAAATGGGCTGTCTGGCCGCAGCTATGAGGTAACGTCTGGCTTTTTTGCCAAGCTGCAGAACTAGTCAGACACTCCCTGGAACAACATTTCTTCAGGAAAAAAAAAAAAAAAGTTAGGCAAGAAATGATCTTCCAGAAACTTCCTTGCATCTTTCTGTGTGCGGGGATTTTTTTTTTTTTCTTTTTGGAAAAGTTATGTAACCAAATTACTTAGAATGCAACGGGTTTCATCAGCTGATTTTTGGACAGTAATCTTATGAAACTGATTTCTCACACTTAGTAGGCAAACTGGAATTTTGGAAAGGGGAAAGAACACACATACTCAAAATATATACACACACAGATGTACCCCACTCTTTTTCCTGCAACACTGTCTAGATCCACCAGCTATTTTTGGATGCAACCTGAAATAGAGCAATACACATTCAAGCAAGGCAGCTCTAACCTGCATCTGCAGCATCTTTTTTGCAGCGCCACTGATTAATCTAATTAACCACTTAGGGGAATTTTTTCACACTGCAGCAGCAGCAGCAGCAACACTTCGATTTCTTGTATAAATTCCTTGTTTACTGACGTTGCACAGTATTCTTGATTCTCCTTTTTATAACAGCACTGACAATTTGATTATTTTTTTTTCCCCCTGAAGGACAGAAAACACACAGTTCATTTTTCTGCAGTGAAGGCTGAGAAACAATCTGAACTGAAGAGACACGGCTGTTGCTTTGAGGGTTCAAGCTAACAACACCTCTTGCATTAAGCACTGTCTACGTGTATCAGTCAGAAATTTAGACTTGTCCCAAGGTGACACACTTGGAAGAGTTAATTCCCGAGAAGCAGCAGCTTTGGAAAGGTGCAGGAAGGAATGTCTTGTCCTCAGGGCAGGAGCAGCCAATGGAGCCGGGTGCCGGTGATGTAATGCCTCAAACCTGGAGCATCATTGGTTCCGCAGATATTAGACTTGATATGATTTTGGAGAGTTTGGCGAGAGGAATTTTTGCAGAGGAGCCTGTAAATTTCCCTGCACCAAGGACATTTCGATTCAATCTTCCAGTGTTCCTCGGCCGGGGAGAAGTTTGCTCTAACAGCACTTCTGTCCTGTGTCTTCCTGGTGCCGCTTAGCTGCTCTGTATCCTGCTATCTGGGAGGCATTTCTCTGAAGTCAGACTGTGCTGGAATTATTTCTCCAGCCTGCCCATGAAATTGAAATGAATTTTTAATAAAAAGCAGTTGTTTTTTCTCTGACTCACCTCTGAACTCTTAATTGTTTCAGGCACCAACTTCCATTCCCCCAGCTTCTATTACCTTCCTGGGGTTTTCATCTGCCCAGTCTTATTTCTTTAGCTGATTGCTGCATGAGGAGATGGCTGACGATGTTTTAAATGAGCCTCGCCAGTCTGGGCTTGCTCTGGAGGAATCTGCTCAAAGCTGCTCGGTGTCAGGGAGCTCAGAACACGCCGGGCTCCTGCTGCAGGACTCGCTGCAGCTGCAGCCCCCGGAGCTGCCAGACCACTGCAGCAGTTTGTTTGAACTTTAGCCATGATTCACAGAACCCTCGGAGAGTCTCATCGTTTCTCCTCACCCTCCCCTAAATGAAATAAAGATTCTCACACAACCTACAGGGGCGATGAAAGCCTCTGCCAAAGCAGGGAAGAGGAAGCAGGAGCTGCAGGAGACGTTCCCAGGCTGCGATGCTGAGGTCAAGCAGAGCTCTGGAATCCCTGGGCAGAGCAGCTTCCCCTCCTTCCCCCGGGCACCCCGAGGAGCCCTGCCAGCTGCCAGAGGCCAAAGATCACACCAGAGCTGGGGAGAGCAGAGCTGTTCCAAGATACAAACGACTTAACACTTCTGAGGTTTGCTCCTTGTCCTTAACATCCTGAAATTCCCCCAAAATTATGGATAATTATTTTTGGTCAGGTTTTTACATTATTTTCAGTAAACCCAAAATGTATGTTTTGAGGCAGATTTTTGAAAACATGTAGAAAAAACCCCAAAGTGATTTACTCTGGAGAAAATTAAAAGGGAAATAATTAATTCCAGAAATGAAACTTTTCCTATTGCCTCCCATTTCCGCCTGAAATAAAAGAAAACTTTCAATGAAACTGGGTCAGGTTAGTGGCTTGTTTGAATACACACCTTCCCTAGGCCAAATACCTCCATTTGTTTGGACAAGAAGAGCACGAGGATGGACTGAAACAAAATTTGCACCTCCTCTCCTTGTGCTCTGCAGTCTCAGTTACTTCTACACAGGAATTATCCCTCGTGTGCCACTGTCTCCTGTGTCTGTGGAACACAGCCTTAGAAACCTTCCAGAGAATGAGATCTAAAATGAACCTAGAGAGTCTCTTCCACCACCTAACTCTCCTAATAAACAGAAAGCTTTTCCAATCTAAATATTTTTTTTTTCTCCAGCAAATTAGGCTGATTTCTTCCTAAGCTGATGTCCCAGCTCCAGTGGAGAAGGGAAATAACTAACCCTTAAATCAACCTTCTCCATAGCACTAGCTGTTACCATGCCCACCCTTAATCTTTTGTCCCACAAAAAAACCAATCCACTGCTTTTTCAATCTTTTCTTCTTATTCACAGTATTTGATGCCATATAATTCCTGTTGTGCCTTCCTTGAGCTACCTAGTCACTTGTGCTGGCTCTTAAATGTTGATAAGATTGCTGTCATTGCATGGTAAAGAAGGGAGAGGTTTTGTACCAACCAGTGAAACCTGAGGAATGAAGAGCACAGCTGAGCACTGTTCCAGTGCACTGCACACTGTGGCTGGGTGAAATGCTACCAGGTAATTTCATTGTTCTGCCTGCACGGGATGCAGTCTGTCCCTGCTCATCTCAATCATCCTTCCCAGCTGAAACCTCTGTTTGCATCTGTATCAAGTTGCTGGGAATTTGCTGCCACCAGAGAACAATGATTTGTGATTACTTTCTTTGCTCGACTGAGCAAAAGGAGGTTTTGTTTTGCTACCTTGATGGAAACAGAGCTGCATCGTTTCACTGCTGCCTCAGCACAGGTGTAAGTGTGAAGCTGCTGTACAATCAGACAAGTTTGGATCTAAAAATGCCCCTAAAAAGCCCCACTGAGCAATTTGGTCTGACAGTATGCAGGGGGTGTTAGAATGCAATAGCAGTGACATCTCTGTTCTGTGAGCCAGTTAGCTCTCCAAGAGGCAGCAATTCCTCTTCTCTTCCAGCCCACTTTCCAGCCCTTTCCAGCTCTCAAAGAGACATTTTGTGCTGGCCTTGGAAAATCACTGTTGCCACAAAGCCTGAGCTGTTGGAGCTCCTGCTCTCCCTGCACACAGAACTCAGGGGTGGCTGTGCAGGGTGTTTGCTGGGTGGTTTACAGAAATGCATCTTGCTTGTGTCAGCTTCCCAAACCTCTGAAATAATAATGACAGCTCTGTTTGGAGGGGTCTCGTGCTGCTGTGCTGGAGAGAATCCTTCCATTTACTTGAGGAAGTTAGAGAGTGAGCTTTTGGTTTCGAAGATATCTTCTGCAGCAGCAGCCAGCAGAACACATGAATTATATAAACATGAATATACATGACCATGGGGAATAAAAGTGAATTTGCAATTTGGAAATGTGACTATTTCCAAATCCCCTTAAGATGAGGCACTGGAGGACAACTGATAGGCAACTTTGCCCACCAAGGACTTGCTCTTCCACAGGTTATTTGGAAATCCACACAAAGAAACCATGCAGAGCTGCCAGCCTGCTCCCAACCCTCCCCAGCCTCATCCCAAAGGTGCCTGAAGAGCATCTGCACCTGGCTGAGGGTGACACACAGACCCTTTCTGCAGCAGCCCCTGGAGCTGGCCAGCCCCATCCTAAAATCCATTCCTGCCCTTCTAGGAGTTGGCAGATCCAATCAGCCAGAAGGACACTCCAATTTCAGATGTTGAGATGTTCCACTGCCACCACCTTCCTTTACGAATTGCTCGTATTTGAGAATAGAAAAAATCCACTCCACAGGACATAAAGTGTCAATTTAAGTGTTAATTATATTTTCATATCAGAACATAAGCTCCAGTTTGTAAGAACATGGGTGTCCTTAAAGTATGTTGTAATAAAAAATTGAAAACAGCTAGCGTTCTTGAATCAATTTTCACATTTATAACTTTAAAGAATTGTTCCCTCTTCTATCTCATTTTGTCAGCTCTGTATGGCTTTGTGCTTGCCTTGTCATTTCATCAAAAATATGTCAGTCTGTAATTTGCAATGTTTCTTTCAATTAAAACCAAAATGCCTCAAAATAACAACAATGAAAAAACAACAACAAACCAGAAGCAAAGTCTCAATGATGCATTAAACTATGTGGGAATAGCAATTTCAAAAAATACATATAATTTATTTTATCAATGATAAAGAAAGCTGTAAAGATCCAAACTATAATTGTGAAGATAATATCCTACTGCTATTAATGGCTGCTGCTGGTGGCATATACATTACTTCTAATTTTCACAGCTCATTTGCATCATAAATGAAACACAGAGAATCCAGTGGAAGATACTGCAGAGAGCACATTTATCATAATATCTGAGGGGTTTCTCTGGAATCACAGAAATTGACCCTTACATATATATGATTTACTTGATTGGACTGCAAAATTTCGAATCTTTCCAAGGTCATTACGCTAATGGGAAGCACAAGGTTAAAGATGCTGACTACAGACTTTGCAGAACCTTTCCAATACCTTCTAAGCACTCATTTCTAATTCCTAAAATTACTGACTTCTTATTTTTAAGCTTCTCCAAACTCCCACAAATCCCAGGAGCCTGTAGCAGTCTTCCAAACCTCTAGCAGTACATTTACTTTCTTCTGAGTTAACTACTAGACCTAATTAAACAACACTGTCTCATCTGAGTGGATGATATTCTTACAGTCTGAATACAAATTAAAATTCCAGTTCTGTTAACATTCAGGTCAGTTAATCAGAATAAACCTCTTTAAAAACTGGAAGACTAAAGTGGTTTCAAAGTCAATCAGGCTCTTAACTCGATTTTAAGGATGTATTTTGTAATATTCTCTATTGGTTTCCTTTAAATAATAATAATAATAAAATAAAAGAGATCTCAGTTCTCAGGTAAGCTTAATTCAATGAAAGAAAAATAGAGAATTTTACACGAAGGGTTGCTAAAGAGCTTTGGTTTCCAAAGGGCAGGCACGCAGTCCTGCATGTTCAAAATTGCACAGACAGTTGCCAAAACAGCATGTGCAAATTAGACATCGTTCACATAATGAACTTGTTAGAAGACTAATTCAAGATTTGCATGTGGAAATCCAAATGTGGAGCTACAATATTCCTGGTGAATGCAGATGTATCTATTAGCCTGTGTATTTTAGCAGATGTTATTTTGAAAACAAGATCCTAGGTCCTCACAGTACAGAAATTAATAACCAGAGACTGCAATTTCGTGGAGGGCTTTTCTCTTACACAGGACATGATACCAGAGAACCAGAAATGTTGAGTGCTCCTCACACCCTCATAACAGATTTCCTGTGTGAGCTCAGGGAAATTATATTCCTTTTACCTTCCCTTGTTTACCTATCAGTGAAATAGCTTTAATATTCTTTATCTGCCATCGCAGGCACACTGTCAGACTCAATTAGTGTTTGTAATTCTCTTTAAGCTCTGCAAATGATCGTGTGTTTTGGAACAGAATTCAAACTTGAATTGTTTAACCCAACCATTTTCTTACGGCAAATGCAAATCACTTGGCAACATTATTCTAGTGTTAAAGAGGGGGGAAAGAGGCAGAAGGAAGCAGCCAGAGAGCCAGGTATCCTGGAAGGCTCCAAGGTAGGCTGGTTCTCCACAGCTGCAGCTGACACTTGGGTGAGTAAGGAGGCTTTAGGTGAGGGTGTGCAGGAGAATGCAGAAAGCAGAAGCTGCCCTTTCATCCACTCAGCAAGAAAATGCATTTGGTTTGCTGTGGTTGGGATCATATCCCTCCCACTAATCCTTAAACTGGTGAGATTCAGAGCAGGCATGCCATGGGTGCTGGCTTTGGGCAATGCAGGGCTCTGCTCAGCATTCTGTTTGCATATTGCTAAAATCCTTATACCTCACTGCCCAGGGTTCAGGGCCTGTAATCACTCCTTTGAAAGTACAGTGCTATTTTCAGCTTTATCTGCATTTCATTCTCATCAAAAATAATTGCTGTGATTTAGAGACTGTCTAATGCCCTGTTGTTATCTCCAAATCTCTAGTAGCATGCTGGCATCCAAGAGTGAACCTAAAAGCTGCAGATTTTCAAGTTGCAGCATGTTAATCTCTCTGAGTATGTAGAACGATCTCTCTAATTGAAAAGATTACTGCAGTCAGGTTTTATGTGTATGTTTGCATTTGAAATCCAGCAAATGCTGGGAAAGGGGAAAAAAGCCCCACCACACCACCAAAATAACCTCGGTGCAAGCATTGGTTTGAACTCAACAACCACACTGGATTTGGCCTGCCCCAGTGTGCTCTCTCCATAAAATCTGAAAGGGAACATTATTCAAAAAATCTTGTAGGGAAAGAAATTTGCATTCAGGGAGACTGGAGTGTAAAGCCAGTGAAATCTTGATTTTGTCTAAGACATTAGCAAGCATTTTGTTGGCTTCATTAAGACTAAGACACCACTGCTAGGTGGTTTGTGCCTTAACTTGCTACACTGACACAGCAAGATGCTAAGCCTGACTCAACTCTGACTGAAAATTAACACAGACCTTAATTTCTGATAGGGCAGAAATTAAGAGGCAAGAAAATTAAGAAATTAAGGCAAGAAAAGCAAGAGGAAAATGTACTTTACAATGAAAACCATAGGATGTCTTTGTGCCCATCAATAATTTGTTGCTCCTGTTTAGTCAGGCCTTCCTATGCTCTTTGTATTCTCCCCTTCCCAGAAGATGTCTCCTGGAGGATGTAGAGAAAGCCTAACCCTCGCTGAGAGAAGCAGCCCAGTGTCTTGCACAAGTAACCTGGCACAAAGCAGCCATTGGCAATAACTCCAGAGCACACTGAGCCTGCCTGGTGGGACACCTGGAGATGTCTCTGTGCATCCACTGACTTCTGCTCCTCACATCCAGCCAGGGAGGAGACCTTCCCAAGTCTAAGCAGTAAAAGAGAAACGCTGTAAAATGGTTTCAGAATGGGGCTACACATCACACATACATGTGTTTTCACTCACTCTGCTCCTTCTCTGCTTTCAGCTGGTTGGCAATACCCAAGGGTGTGGTTTACGTGTGAGATTAGACAGGTTGAGAGGCAGGCTTTTATCATTGTTCCTGCAGTGCATATGATTTTTTTTTAATGTGTTCCTACTTGTAATTTTATCACTTGGTTATTATTTCGCAGTGGGTTTTATAGCACGTTTTACTACAGGAGTCTTGTGGGTATTGGTGTTAGCAATTGGAGAGCAGGATCCTGCCACTGCAGCCTGCCTGTGATAAACAGGCACAGAGGTGGCCACTGGAAGTTGGGTATTTGCCATCTGTGGTGGTGAAATCTCAAAAGATGCCTGGTGTCATTTACTCAAGAGCCACCTGCACGACTGGGTCATGCATGAAGTCTCTAACAGCAGCCCAGGCAGACGGCGAGTGCTGCAAAGAGTTTACAGGCAGGTTCTCTCTATTATCCGAATTGGGTCACTCATTCCTAATTATTCATAACCTCTATCTGCAGTGGATAGCACAGCATGAGGAGTGCTCTGAAACAGGAAACTTGTTGGGCATCCAACTTGTGGTGTTTTGTCTCAGGAGGAGTCCCTCCGCAGAGTCCCCTCGGGCACGCAGGAACTGCCGCTCGACTGTGGGCGAGTCAGCATTGTGGCTGTGCTCCCTCCTGACCTCCAGCAGCCTCAAGAATAACATTGACAGGCTCCTTGTCTAGCTCCCGATAATGAGGGCTCCCTCATTACCAAGTCTAATTATCAGAGTGATTGCAGAGGACACAGCCTTAACATCCAGGCTTTCCTGACCCTTTTCTTTCCCTGGTTTCTCTGGATGCCTGTCCCGGTCGAACTGGCAGCGTGCAGTTAAACATCCTCACTGAGCATTCCCCTCCAGTCTCACACCAGCAGTCAGTTGAAATCAGTTTGATGAACCAGTGGGCCAGCAGGAGAGGAACACAGCACATCAGTCCTAAAGCTTTCCTGGATAAAATGTCCCAGCAAAACTCCTGCAAAAAGAAGAATCTGAGTGGGACCCGAAGTTAGGGAAGGGGAATTAATGGACATTTGCTGGGTTTACTTTAAGGAAATCAATGGACTTGCTGGAGACTGGGTGATGGAACACACAGCTGGTGGAATGGACAGCCAAAGATCACTATTTTTCTTTTAAGCAAATCAATGTGTTAATTGGTATTCTGGTGGGATTCTGAAGCTGATAATGGAGGTGGGGGCCAGTGGAGGATCATTAGTCTTTATTGTAAGCAGTACAGTTACTTAATTGGGGTGTGACAGGGTGCTGAAAGAGAGAACTCGAGAAGAATGAAAAGTGATTTTTAAAAGCTGTCACTTTAAACTTTCCCTAATGAAATGAGTTTATTAAAAAAGCTAAGGGGAGATACAAATTGTTATTCCTTCAGGTCTTTGAACTTGGGGAGATCTTCACTTTAACGAGCCAATTTTTTATAAGGCAGATTTTTCCAGCTTTCCAACCCATCTTAGGGAGAAATTAAGTCATGCTTGGAAAGTTACTATTTATCAGAGCCTTCTGACGTTGATGGCAAGATGAGCTTAGGTCTTCTCCATATGGACACAGCCACAGCTCCAGCCTTTATTCCAACTTGGAATTTTTATAGTTGCACAGTTTCATAGGGATATTAGGGCTGTGCCTCAGACTAGATTTCCTGCCTAATTGACAAATATCCCTTTGTCCCACACTATGGAAACCTCTAGGATAGATTGGGCAGTAAAATCAGGACAGCATATTTGTGCCCTAGTGTGGACCACAAGAGCTAGACCCAAACCTTTATGAAACTTTCATACTAATTATAATTTCATGCCGACCTTTCTGAAATTTTACTTTGCAAACAGAGAGTTTGTCTCATTTCTAAAAATCCAGTCCCAGTTTAAGGACAGCACAAACTTTTTCCTGTAACTTGTCCCCTGGCCTGACTGTGAGAAGCTCTAAGCCTGTCCATGCTCAGGAGCTCACTCAGGGAACTGAGCAGCACCAAGAGGAGCAGGTTCCTGCCAGCCTCAGCCTGCCCTCAATTCCAGCAGCTGGGGAAGAGCTGGTTTATTCTCACTGAAAGAGAGAAACTCTCCTTGGAGAGCAGGTGGAGGAATGGCTGTTTCTGTGGATGCATTAAAGGATTTCTCAAGAAGAGGATGGAGTTATGTGCAAAATTTTACTGCAAAATTGAGGAAGAAAACATTTTAGGGTAGATTCAAAATTGAATCCCCCTCCTCCCCTCCATTTTAATGAAATGAAAAGAATAATTTAGGCTGAGTAAAATCTGTCACTTAGTTTCAAGTAAAAAGTGTCATTTCACTTGTAAGCATTTAAAAACTAAACCCAGGTACATTTCCGAAAGGTGTACTGTTTCATGTTAAAATGTTGAAAGGGAACATTTTGACTTGCTTAAATTTTAAGAATGAAACAACTTGTTAAGCTGAACACAAATTCACAAAATGTTTCACTTGACCCAAATCTGTTTTCTTTAGAGTGGGATGTTTTATCAGAATGTATCTCCCAGCACTTGCAATAAATCCCAGCAGCACCTTGTTCACCACAGGGAATTAGACACAATTTTTTCTCCAGCCACCTCCCTGATCCCTGCTCAGAGGGTCTTTGCTTTATGTTACTGTACAATCCATCACTGGGCTTCTCATGGATTCCCAGTTTTTAGGCCAGCTTTTCTTTTTCTACTGAAGCATGTAGTATCCACGTTTACCACGATGTGATTCCCTAATCGTCTCGTTGAATGTTGAAAGGAAAGCCGGCAGACTTTCTGGTGTTGCTAAAAGCCCTCAGGCCAGGCTGGCAGATAACAGCTCTCTTATTTATTTGTCTAAATAAGCATACAGCATGATGGATAAGCTGTCAAGGAAAAATCACATCAGTGGGGACATAGCTTCAAGGGAATTACTCACTATCTCTGCCAGTTCTGCTGCACTTCTCTTAAAAAATACAAAAATTAACATAGTTGCTGGTAAGCGCCAGAAATTACATTTCAAGAATAACAGTGATATTTTCTATGGAATATTTCAGCTGGAAGAGTCCTGAACTACAGCACACAATAATCACACAGATAATTTTAGACACTTATTTAGCCCAGAAATAAAAGCAGAGTATGTGTGTGAAACTGCAAATGACTCCAAGTAGGTGATTGACAGGAGGTGAAAGCAATATAATTGTTCCAGATTATTATATACTCTTTATATATATTTGTGTGTGTGTGTTTGAGAAGAAAGTATGGGGGGTTTCCTGAGAACCTGAAAGCTTTTCACAGACTCATAAAACCAGACACTGTAGGAAATGAACTTGATCCAAAAAAGAAAAGCTACTTTTAGAAATATAGCTCCATGTCTGGCCACAAAGTAATTAAGGTTCTTACAGCTTTCCTGTCCAGATGAGTGGCTGGCACAAAAATAATAATAACTATACAGTAATAACAGCAGTGACTTGTCACTGAAGGGACCAGGCAGCAGTAAACAACTTCCAGTAGAAGGGTCACAGAAAGGAGTGGTGGGAGTGTGTGCTAGGGTAGGAAGTGCACGTGCCTCTGAGTGGGTGGGTGTTGCAGGAGATGTAAGGGAGAAGAACAGAGACTTCTTAACAAAACAATGCAAAACATCTTGCCTTAGCATTCAATTCATAAAAAGAATATAACTGAGTCATATTCTTTCCACTATTCAGTGTGTGTGTGTGTGTGACATAAGATGCAAATTCCATGTGTGATTCATAGAGTAAAATGTCAGTTTTACAAAAGTCTACATGAGCCTAAGAGCTGGTTCAGGTCAGAACTCAGCCACTGCAGGGGGGTGACTTTTCTCTTTATCTTGTCTCTCCAAAGGCAGAACCTGGGGCCTGGCACAGGCCAGGGTCACCCACCTCCTGCAGTTTGTTTAGCACTTTCCAGTCTTTCTGGCATGAACGGAAGAAACTCATCACATCACAGAACCGGATCTGCAAAACTCATCCAGCTCAACTGGAGTTTTCCATGAACACTGATGGGCATTGGACCAAGCCACAGAGGACAAAAAAACGGTTCAAATATGAGCGAAACTGCAGAACATCTTTTCCCAAACATCTGCCAAAATTCTGATGCCTCTGTTTAGTGAGTACGTGTGCCATGACTAAAGTTCAGAGAAACTGCAAGTTCAAGTAAGGTGGCATCTCCCGAAAATCCAAAGTGTGAGACTGAAAGTCCCTCAGTATAAATTATTTCTGGGCTGACATTCACCTCAAATTAGGTTGCAGTGCAGTTACCCTGTGAGTGAAAACACACGAGTGATGCCTGCTGCCCTTGGATGCAGCATTTGGTGGCATTTTTCATAAATTTTGGGTGATTTCTAACTCTGAAGCTGATTAGAAAATACTCCTTTTTCTCAAGAAAATATAAATGAAAAAGTCAATAATTTTTCTTATGGTCATATTTTCCATCCAAATATTCATCTTTAAGCGCATTCATTCATATGTATGTTTGCTGATTGAATATAGATTCTGTCTTCCCCTCATCATATTCTATACAATCCAGCCCTATCCTGGTGGCAGAGGGAACTACTTTATCAAAACAACCAGTAAACAGCTACAAATGATGTTAAGAGGAATTTATAAAGTCACACAGTCTCCCTGCTTTGGCAGTTTTGCCCTCGAAAGATCCTTTTTAGGAAAGCTGCTGCTAAGGCCAGATACATTCATTCAGTGCAGAGATTCTGAATGGGGAGATTCAGAAACCCACGAACACCCCAGTGCCAGCCAGGGGCTCAGGTTCTGCTGTGTGTTTGGATCTCTCTCTGAATGGTTGGAGGACATGGAGAGAGGCTTGGAGGAGCCTCTGAAGCCATGGAGAAAGCTTGGAGGAGCCTCTGAAGCCATGGAGAAAGGCTTGAAGGAGCCCCTGAAGCCATGGAGAAAGGCTTGGAGGAGCCCCTGAAGCCATGGAGAAAGGCTTGGAGGAGCCCTGAAGCCATGGAGAAAGGCTTGGAGGAGCCCCTGAAGCCATGGAGAAAGGCTTGGAGGAGCCTCTGAAGCCATGGAGAAAGGCTTGGAGGAGCCTCTGAAGCCATGGAGAAAGGCTTGGAGGAGCCCCTGAAGCCATGGAGAAAGGCTTGGAGGAGCCTCTGAAGCCATGGAGAAAGGCTTGGAGGAGCCTGAAGCCTGGAGAAAGGCTTGGAGGAGCCTCTGAAGCCATGGAGAAAGGCTTGGAGGAGCCTCTGAAGCCATGGAGCCCATCTGCTGCTGCTGTAGGTGAGGACAAAAGGCACATTCAAGCAGCAGCCAGGGCAGTGCTGGGAGGATGCTCTGCTGGGAAACCTCCAGTTCATCTCCCAGCAAACCTTCAAGGGTCACTTTATTTCAGCATTGAGAAGGAAACTATTTCAGGTTCAGCTCATGGGCTGCATTAGTAAAGGGCACCCTGAGGAACTCATACTGCCTGGAGAAGTTTATCCACAGCCTTATTTCTCTCTCCTTTTGTTTTTGCTCCTGCAGCCCTTGCTTGGTTATGATTCACCCTCAGAGGAGGAAATGAAAGTGCAGTAACTGTTGACTTTTCAGCCAGGGAGGCATACAGTTTATGGAGCAAGAACTCCAGCAGGAACAGGAGTGGGCTGAACTATAAACCGACTTCAGATGGAATAAACAAAGGAACAAAAATATCAGCAGCAAAGAGCAACAGCAAGGTTGAGCTCCAGTTGGTGTTTGGCCATCAGAGGGTTACAAGCCAAAGCAGTGTTTGTGTGAGGCTGCAGATGGGAATGCAGTAAAGGTACATCTAGGAAAATACCCTGATGGCAAAATCTCCTTCATTTGTCTTTGAGTCCAGCCATAATGGGAGTCCATCTGCAATCTGTGAAATATCAGTAAACTACCAGAAGTGAGGACAGCAAACTTTCAACGGGTGCAAGCACCCTGAAATATTTGCATGTCTCCACAGGCTTCTTTGTTCTATCAGCTTCAAATAGTGGCTAGAGAATCAAACACTTTTACTATGTATTTCCACTTTCCTAAACTTCCACCAAGTTCTGAATTGTTAACTCACTCTGTCCTCTCAGGTGTAAAGGGGGGCATGGCTCTGTCACTGGTTTGAGATGCTGAGGAGTGAGAGGGCTGGCAGGGCAGCTCTCTTCACGTGAGGGCTACCAGCTCCAAGTGAGCCCAGCAGAGATGAGAGGTGCTTCCTCCATGAGGAAGTTTGGCATCAAGCTATCTGTGTGCTAGACAGAAAGCTCTCAGGAACCTGAGCAGACAAAACAGCACAGGATGAATCAAACAAAATCACCTGCTGAGCTGAGATCAGCAGCTCTTGAACTGACTGCCTCTGAGCTTTGAGATAAGGGGGAAAATAACTTCTTGGGTGCCATCAATAGATATTTTATTTTTAAAAAGGATTGTAATGTACCTATCAAACTGAAAACTGCCTCACAGAATGGTTGGGAATATCCTGTACATGTTTAAATGCACCTAAAGCAAGAAGTGATGAGTCCACAGCTAATGCTGTGCACTATCAACACTGCCATCCAAGTGATACCCACCGTGTGGGACTGAACCAAGGACTCAGAGCAGAGTGACAGCAATCACTTGCTGTAATGCTTGAGAAGTGCAACCCTGTGCTCTGTAATGTGTAACCCAACAGCAGCTCCAGGCCCCAAACACATCCCACCTCCAGAGCCCACCATGAACACGAACACGTTGCTGGTCTCTGATCCCGCAGGCGCTGAAGGCAGTGTCTGCTGTAGCTGCTGGGGCTGTGTATAAACCAACCCATTCATCTGTCCCACGGAATTTAGGGGACATTGCAGTTCCTCGTGGCACCACAGAGAAGTATGAAATCACTGTTTGCCCTGGCTTAGAGACAGAGAACTGAAACACAAGAGGATAAAGTGTCTGGATGACAGTCAGGCGGGAAGTCCCTGGCAGGCCAAGGGACTGAACCAACTTCTTCCATCTCTTCCTCTGCTGCCTGACTTCTGGCTGCCTTCCCCATGCAGAGGGTGTCCCAAACCCACCACAGATCCCTGGCAGAACTGGGGCTGAGCTCAGGGGGCCAGCGTTCAGTTGGATGCCCCCAAAAGGGAACAGGGCTGAACCTCCCAGTCTCTGCCAAGACAACAGGAAAACACTGCCTGACTTTGGCTTGCTGCTGGCTAATTACAAATGGGAGAAGTGAAATACACTCCTTTGCCCTTAGCATCTGATTTAGAGAGAGGAAGGTCATTAAAATCCTGACTGCAGTAGATCAGCCCTGAGCACAGCGAGAGGTCTCTGACATGAACTCAGCCAGCAGCGCTGCCCAGGTGGCTCCCCCGGTAACGCTGAGCCGGGAGTCCTCGGCAGGCTCAGACAGTGCCAGAGGCACAGCTTGGCCTGGCAGTGAAGGGGAAGAGGAGGTTGAGATTTTTAATGCAGTCAGGAATAGGATTCTGGAAGATTCCTCAATCAAGAGACAGGTAAATGATACAGCAGAAGGTCAGAGATGTAGGTGGGTTGAAAAGATACTGGGACACTTAATATTCCTGAGCATCCCTCCCACCCCTACAATTTCATCTCCTTAAACTTCACTTCATTCCCTGCCTCACTGGGAGATACCACTCAGCTACAGAGCCCACAGCTCAGAATTTGCATGAGAAGCTTTGAAATCCTGGGAATAATAGCCTTATACCATCATCTGGAAGATATGGGCAGCTTTCTTTCTTGAGCCCACTCATTTAGAGTAAATAGGATAGTGGGAAAATCCTTTAGTTGTAGGACTACAGGTAAATCAGAGAAAGTACCTCCCTATTTAGTTTGTATTTTGGAAGGTGCTCCCATTAAAATCACCACAATGATTGCAGAAATTACAGAAAACCTATGCAAATTCTATGAAAAAATATATA
Organism: Sitta carolinensis; assembly: GCA_032173965.1. Classification (NCBI taxonomy): domain Eukaryota; kingdom Metazoa; phylum Chordata; class Aves; order Passeriformes; family Sittidae; genus Sitta; species Sitta carolinensis. The sequence goes on along the minus strand of CM063300.1, from coordinate 11,913,159 downwards.
TTGAGAAAAAGAAACTCTTTCTGGTCTAACTTAGCCTAAAATTTACGCTTTGTAGTAGTAAGCTTTAACAAGACTTTTATTTCCATGACATTTTGTTGTAAATTCCAATGGGGAGGGAGGAGAATATTTAGAACAAAGATTCTCTGTAGTCCTTGCTTTGTGAGAAGAGATGTGAAGCCTGAGAATCTCGCAGTGAGAGTGACTTCAAGCCAGCTGGGGCGGACGCTGTCGGGAATTTCTGCTCCTCCGGAGGGATGCTGCTCCCATTGCTCCCTGCAGCACCTTCCCTGCACAAGGCACTAATCACTGCCAGCAAGTAGAGGATAAAAGCCTGGAGCAACAGTTTCAGAGAGCTGGGTTCAAAGAGTTAATTGCTGGAGCCTGGGCACCCTTGCCTGAACTCTGGTCAGCCAGGGGCTGGGTGCTCTCCAAGTGGCCGAGAGCCAGGGCTCCAGCAGGACCTCGCTGAGGTCAGTCCAGTCTGTCCCAGCTCCACCTCGACTGGGAGCCTGCTCCAGGGTCAGGAGCTCGTGTCCAGGAAGAGAATGACCAGCAAAGAATTGCTCTGCAGCAGAGAGCTGGGGGGAGTTCACAGGTGGGAGAAAATTGAGAGCTGTCCTCCAAAAATCACCTGAAAATCTTGAGGGTTCCTCTTCAGCAACACCCTGCTCCCTCTGTGGGACTCATGGCAGAGTTAGGGACCTGTGGCAGAATTAGGGACATATGGCAGAATTTTGGCACCTCAGAAGGGATCTCCAGGCATAAAGAAAGCAGGCCTAGCCCATGTGCTCACCTGTAAACCACCTCCAGGGTGGGAGGGGTTTTTTCCCACAGTGAGGGTAGATTAGTTTTCCTCAAATTTTTTTCACATATCAGAAGTATTTATGCATAAATGTGAATGTATGGCACAAAAAGAGAAGAAAAATTCTAAGTATTTCTGCTGAACACACAGCAGCATACACACACAAAAGAAGGGACCCTAACACAGATGCCTATCCCAACTTTCCCTACAGATCCCCTAGCTGGGTGACCTCTCCTGTGCTCTGTGTTGGAGCAATAACAAGTGGTGAGTTCCATGTGGTGTGAGGAAACCATAATTCTTGGAAGATAAAGTCAGGCTGACTGATGCAATGAAATGGGAACAGGAAACATGGGACCTAAAGTTCCCACCACACAGTTCACCTTGTGTGAAACTGGGTTTGGGAGACTTCTTCAAAGATCAAAAAAAGATTCTCAAAGTCCTTGTAGTCCCTCCAAAAATTTTCAATTAATCCAAACCCCAGTTTTCTGTCCCAAAAAACCAGATTTTTCATTAAGCCCTAGATAGGACCATATTCTGACATTAGGAAATCAATGCTGATACTGAATACAGAATGTAGTACAACACTATTTTATAGTGAACAGGATTCTTGCCTTTACAAACCTTTGGTTATCCCCTACTGAATCAGACTGAGAACCTCATGACTACAACTTGGGTAAGAGAGCTGGAAGATTTTTTTCACATCCTTGCAGCTGAGTTCCCCAAAAGACAGCATCTCTAAAAGTGTTTCCAAGAAATACACGGACACTGAGGTATTCAGCAGTAGCTTTACTTAACTTGTAGTATGATTTTAAAAGTATTTTTTAATACTGATTTGGCTGCAAAGCAAGGGGTTCTGATAAGCACCGTGTCAGAACCACCCCAGCAAAGGCACAGCATGGGCCCCACACTGGCATTTAGTTTAGTCTGGGGTTGGACCATCCAAAACCTGCCTGAACCTCTTAAGAGAACATTTCAAGGACACTTTTAGGCAGATTTTTAATCACAAGGGGGGAAAAAAACCCTAAGTATTTGAATTATTTATCCCTGCCAGTGTATTTTTAGAGGGAAGAAGTTAAAATAAACTTTATCTGTAGGAAGCCTTAGCCTGATTGAAACCCTCTCCATCCATTTGGAGTCCTGTTAATAAGCCATCCAGACAGAGGGAGCATTCTTCTGGAAAGCCCGTTTGGCACAGCAGCCTGCAGCAAGAGCTGAGCAGGCAAATCCCACGGCAGGGGAGAGACAGCACTTTTTGACCCAAACAATGTCTAGACAGCCTGAAAACAGATAAATTAACAGGCAAGCAGCAGCAGCATCACCCAGCAGCAAAGCAGTGGATATTTGTCACCTCAGTGATGGGTTAAATGAAGACTCGAGGTCCCGGTATAGCCTTTATGAAACACAATGTGCTCCAGCTGTCTCCCTCCCTCCTCCTGAGCCATTTACCGTGTTAACAGCTCCATGCAGAAAGTTCACTGCCATAGGACACATTTCCCATCTTTTACAGACTGCCCTAATGAGGCAGCGGGATCAGAACAAATTAGTGGCAGAATTCCCCCGTCCCCTGGCTCCCAGAGAAGGGACAAACATCCTTCCCTCCTGCACGTGGAATCGGAGCCGGGAGCAGGACAGCCATCCAGGCAGAGCAGAGGAGCATGCTCAGCCTAATGGTGTAACAATATTTTTAAATGCAATTCCTGCTCAAGGATTCTTGGTGTAACAATATTTTTAAATGCAATTCCTGCTCGAGGATTCTTGGTGTAACAATATTTTTAAATGCGATTCCTGCTCGAGGATGCTGCGTTTGCTTTGCAGCCCAGCTCTCCCGTTGGAGAAAGCACATGGTTTGCTATATATAGTGGGGCTTGAAAAATCACTTCCGTTACTAAAGCAAGCACAAATAGTTTCAGATGACACTTTTGGTAGAGAAGATCCGTGATTTCCTGCACTGTGTTTACTGAAAATTATGCGCACACAAATTACCTTAATGAGATGCAAACCTTGTCATCTGCATTTAGTGCACCAGGAAAAAAAAAATCTGGTAGCTGAAATGATAGTATATTTAACGTACAGAAAATAAATAGTTTGTTACATCAATGCTGTCAAAATGAAACAAGCCAAACTGTGATTAAAGCAGTTATCATTAAACCAGAGGCTGACTTCCAGAGCTGTTGTGAAAACAGCAAAAGAGCAATTTTCCTAAGTGCATTTCAAGTGATTGAGTAAAAATTGAACTTATGGTAGACTATGTTATAGAATACTACTTAAAGTGTTTGGATAATGATACTTCATAACACAGAAGCCTTCATGCAGCACGGTTTTAATGCTTTTTTGTTGCTGAGCTTGAAAGCATATTAAAGATTGTGAGACTTTGTGTCTGTGAGGCTCAGCCCCACCATTCTCAAATACGACAGCAAAGAAGTTTTGTCCCTGTGAGGTTCCTTGTGTATATAAAGGGATGGAAGGGAGAGAGGCAGAACTTCTTATATCATACGAGATGCATGTCTTGGCTCCTGCCAAGCAATATTCTGTGCATCTTCAGTATGGCAGGAGCTGTAAACATGTTGTATAATCACATAACTGGGCTGTGACCCATTTGTTAGCAGCACAGGAAAAATACATCAAAGTCACAGAGGCTCTTCAGACAGGCCTCGACAGATACCCATCTGGTAATAACCCCAGACTGTGAAGGATGGATGATTTATAGAGGTGTTAAGGAACCCTTCTTTTTATGTATATATAAATCCCTGTTTAAACTCTGTACTGATTAACAAGGAAGTGCAAGGAAAATATAAGGAAAAACAATGCTTTTGAAACAGGAGAGAATTGAGCAATGTGAAAGAAATTGGGACCATATTAGAGCCACATGTAGTGCTGAGTGTTCCTGAAGATCATGGAATTCTAGAGTGGCCTGGTTGGAAGGGACTTTAAAAATCATCTTTTTCCACCCCTGCCATGGGCAGGGACACCTTCCACTATCCCAGGGTGCTCCAAGCCCTGCCCAGCCTGGCCTGGGGCACTGCCAGGGATCCAGGGGCAGCCCCAGCTGCTCTGGGCACCCTGTGCCAGGGCTCCCCATGCTCACAGTGGGTCATCCAGGACAGAATGTGTCATTATCAGCAAAGAAGCTCATTTCATGCTGGAGTATCCCATTTTTGTGCCAGGCACGTACACCCACAGGATGGTAACTCTTCTCTTAAAAAGTCTGCAATCTCAGTTTCTTCTTAGTAATTTAAACAAGGGTGAATAATGAAAGCTGAGTGCATGTAGATACCTTTTCTTGCCATGAGTCCAAACCCACAGCATGGATTTTCTTCATGGCACTATATTCAGTTTATATTAATTGTTTTGCTCGGGGCCCTTCCCTTTCCCAAAGCTCTTTTGGATTTGGGGAGGATACATTAGTGTTGGTGGGTATCTTCTGTAGTCTAGGCTTGTAGGTTTCTACTCTATTGTTACACTGCTCCACTGGAAGGTTTGTAAGTCACACTACTTGTCAAAGTTATGAGGATGCTGAATCATTTTTATTAAGCATCAAAGTCTCCCCCCCACCTTTCATTTCTTTAACTGAAAGCTTCATTAGATTGCAAAATGGCACCTCTGTGCTCAGACAGGGCTGTGGGCAAATCAGGTTCTTTCCTTTGTTAAATCTGATTGATTTATTGCACATATAAAATGAGCAGTAAATGCTCAAGTTCTAAAGTTATTTAACAAGTGTCTGAGTGGAATGAAAATAGCTTTCTAAAATAGTGCAAATACTTATCATAAGCATATTAAAGAGACTTTTCATTTTCAGGCGTTACCAAATGCCCATAAATTCTTAGATATTCAAGCAGTCAGGCATCTGAGGAAGCTTAGGATAACAATTAATTATGAGACATGCTGTTCAAGAAACTCTTTGTAACCCCGAGTTCTGCAGCACTTTAGGAAGAAGGAAGGCACCATTCTGCTTATTTAGTAGCAGGAAACAAGAGGCAGACAAGGTTTGACTAGTGTGAGATGGACTATTACCTCAGGTCTCCCTCCAGCCAAGTCAGGAGGACATCACTGGACCTCCAGATGGCTCCAGAAGGACTCTGGCCCCTCATTCAGGCACTTGCCAGTGATCACTGATTCAGGATTGTGTTCCCTCATTAAACCTCCTGGTGCTTCCATCAGCTCGCTGAGCTCGTGGGGAAGAGAGGACACTTGAGAGAGAATCCCATTCCTTACCTGCCTCTGCAGGGGGCTGCTCTCCTGGGACAAGCTCTGGGAGATCAGAATCAGAGTGTGTGCCCCTTAGCTGCATAGATCCTGGAGCAGGGAGCCCTTCCAGCAGGCAGGAGGATGGGTGTGCACTTGGGGCTCAGCTGAGACCTGGAGGGGAGAGAGGAGAGTCAGAGTCACAGCTTGGAAAGGAGCTGAATGTGCCTAACAGAGACTTAGGGAGGAAAGCAAACGAGAAGGTGCAGCTGAGCAAAGCTTAGTTCCTATTTCACATTAGTTTTGCTGCTGGTGTCTTGTCCAGCTTCAGAGTTATTGTGCTCACAACCAGTTTTTTCTCTAATTTCCACTGACTACATAATAGAAGAAGAGAAGCAAAACAAAAGGGAGAGAAGTGTGTCAGAGATGAGAAAGGATTGAAGAAAAGAGAAAAAATCAGTTGAGAGGTGGCAGAGGACATCTAGGGATTATGTTCTGCAAAAAAAAAAAAAAAAAAAAAAAAGCTAAGAACAGAGACTTTCATAGCAACTGAAGGGGAAAATAATAATAAAAAAAGGCACAACAAAAAACCCTGTCTCCTGTGGTGAAACTTCACTGAAATGCTATTAAGGATAAATCTTTTATTGTATTGTCCTGCAGGCAGTCTGGTAAAAACTGTATTCTCAGCAGAAATGAACTCTCCCATTATAAAAAAGGAAGAACTGTCTGCTTTCAGGACTGGCTCCATGCAATGGCTGCTGAGGTGCCCACAGGGGGATCTCAGGAGCTGTAGCAAGAAGTAGGTCCAGATATTTCCTGCTGAAATAAGGTCTTCTGACTGAGAAGAGACATCAGATGTGTTTGCCATCAGCTTCCCATGGGCTGTCAAAAGACTGCAGCTCACATAAAGGATTTAGCCCAGGGAGAGCATTCAGAGAGGAAATAACTCCCTTTGCAGTGATTTGTCAGGACCTCTTTTAATTGGGTCTTTGGCTGAGAGATAGGGAAAAACACTGGCCAAATTAGCTTTGGTGGAGTTACAGAAAGGAGAGATTTGACCCCCAAGCCATGGAAGGGAGAGGGAAGGTTTTCCAAAGGAAAGGAAACCACAAAGCTTTTAAAATGCTGGTCCAGAGAGGAAGTCTCTGTCCCAGTGGGAGATGATGTAGTGGGCTCCTGATTTAGCCCATCCTGCCCAGCAATGGCACCTGGAATAGCCAGCAACCACCCAGGCACCCTCTCCCACAGGGCAGCATAAACAGGACACGGGGAGGGAGCTCAGACAAACAGCACATGCAGCCAAAGTCAGAACCACAAAGCCATCAAACCCCAGAAGAGGATCCAGGAGGGGCTCTCATTTGCTCCAGTCGGGTTCCAGGCCAGCTCAGGGCTCTCTGCAGCTGAGTTTAGACAATCCTGAGGGGTGGAGATTTGCTGCCCCTCTGGGAAGCCTGGCTGGGTGCTGCCTCACTCCCAGTGTGTGCCATCCCCATCCTCCAGACTGCTGCTGAAGATATCCAACAGCACAGACCCACCACAGACAACCAGAGCAGAAAATCTCTTTTTCAGCTCAACAAGTTAAACTTTTAAGCCTCGGTGCTCCCACTGAAAAGCACATCTTACTGCCTTGTGGTCAAACACTTTTAACCGCTTCATTCTAATTTCAAGCCCTCAAGACTTTGTGACAAATATTCACCTGTTTGTACCAGTTTATGCCTGTGTCCTATAACAACCCTGATTTTCCCTGGGCAATGTGAATTCCAGGCCTACTGCTGTCAGAAAGTGGCACTTTCAGACTTCAAATAGCCCCTCTTAATCACCCATTCCAGGCTTTTTAAATACATTCTTCAAATTATAGGTTTTGCACTTGCAGACTTTGAACATGTGAGGAATTTACCTGAATCAGTTTTTATCCATTGCCTCATAGCTCCAAACCTTTCCATTATTTAGGTCAATGTAGCTTCACTCCCTCCTTCCATTTAGATAAAAGATCAATTTTCTCACTGTATTTTTTTTTAACATCTCATACCTGAGACACTTTTGCTATTGCTATACTGAGAAAAGAATTGCTTTATCTTTTCAAGGGAATAAAGACCACTTTTAAAATATTGTGTTCATTTGAAATTGCAAAACTGCTTTGTGTTTGTGTGCATTATTATTGCATTACAGAACGGGCTCAGATCATGACTGCAATCCCCCTGCAGTTGGAAGTGTTCAATCTCAAGTTTCCACAATTCTGTGAACTTATACATTTCTTTACATATGACATGATCCTAAAACCTCCTTTGCTGATTATAAAATGCTATTCTGATTGAATCTTTCCATGTAGGTTTTGGGTTGGGCTTTTTATTTTTTTTTTTAATTGGCTTTTCTCTCACCTTGGACAATAAAAGTCATTGTTACTTTTATAGCCTGTTTCATTTTTAGGGGTGCAGCAGGGATTGCAAAGCAGGATGTTGGGTAAACTAGAATTCATAGTTTATCCCAAAGTAGGTTCCCTGCTGGAGCTGGGTTTAAATGTATTTTTCTGTATTCAGTATGATTAATTCTGATGCCAAGGGATTCTTGGTACATTTCCTAAGGATAAATCCATGGGAATTGCAGTCACTTGCTTAAAGATTATTGTTCAAAGTGTAAAGCACTGGGAAAGAGGCCTAAAAGTAAAACATGATCAAAATTCTGCTGTAGTTGTAGCCTGCAGAGATTTAGGGGTCCTGGATGTTTTGGAAGCAGAGTTACAATAAAATGAAACCTGCCTCCTAACCCAAAATAAACTGGGACTGAGTAACACACAGTGGCAGGCACAGACTGGCAGTAATGTGCTATAATTATATACAATTTCCTGCACAGAGAGGGATATTTCCAGGTAATTTCTGACTAGCCTTTAAAAACTATATTTTGGGCATTAAAAAACCCTCAAATTTTATTTTAATGAACTTTAAAACTATGTGAGACACTAAAGGCAAACTAAGTCCCACTTGGCAAAACCTGTCAGGTGGAATGGAGGAGAGCACAGCAATGGTGCTGCTCCCAACCTGAGCCTGGGAGCAGGGAAGGGAATCTGTTGCTCCAGCCAAAACATGGCAGGAACAAAGCTCCTGCTCCCACGGGCTGCAAGGAGCCCCTGATCAGCAGCACCCACGGTGTGACAGCATCCTGATGCTCCACAAGGAGAAAGATGCCATAGGCAGAGCCAGCTGCTGCTCCCAGCCCTTTGGAACAGCTGGCTGCACAGCAGACACCGAATTCCCTGCTAAGGAAGAGCCTGTTAAAAGCCTGCAGAGGGGAGACAGCAGCAAGGAATAGTGCTGGCTATGTCTGTGTTAGCATTTTAGGCCGGGGCAGGAATGTGCTTTCAAAGCAAATCAAAGAGGAGGAAGGAATTGAAACCAAGAAACTTTTTCCAAACTTCTGCTGGAACAGCTCTGCTCAGTGGATGTGCACAGTGGGGCCTGAGAGGCTGCTCCTATGTTTTCTCACTCTCTCAGCACAGCATTCCAATTCCTAGCACTTGAGTTCTCTCTTCAAGGTATTCTGGAAGAGCCAGGTTAAGCCAAAGAAGCCTTTGACTAAATGCTGGAGCAAGACAATAACGTTGTTCAACCATTTCCTGAACATTTGCAGAATGACCTGAGTGTACAAAATTAGAGATGGCTCATCCTCTTACCTGAAGGCAAATTTAGTCCCTTGTAAGCAGTATTTATATCTTTTGCATGAGGCTTTAATAACCACCTAGACTTACTAACGTGTAAGTATGAGATGTAAACTCTGTAGGTGCATTTTTTAAAACCTGAGAGAATTCGAGACAAATGCATTGGTCTAAAAATGAATTGCCTAAAGCCCAGGCACTACAGGAAGCTTCAGAGTGGCCTGACAGAACTGCAGATTGCCCAGCTGAATTCTTCCTCAGTATGGGGTGCACAGACATTGGAAGGATGTGTGGCACCAAGCACTAAGGGACCATTTAATCCAAGCTCGAGCTATGCTGCAGTTAGTGGAGTTATCAGAATTTTACTGGTCATACAGGTGGGAGAAATTAAGCCCCATGGTGTTGGAATTATGACTGAGCAATCATAGTAAAGTAAATTTCACATCTGAAAGAACTTAAGGCACAGGAACCAAACTGGCAACTTTCCTCTTACTCGAAATGTTCTCAGAAAAAACTTTTAGATGCTTTCAAAGACACATTTGGTCCCTTCGTGCTAAAGTAGTGCCAGAGCACACATTACAGTCTTGGATTTACCCATAGCAACTGATGAATTCCCTATTAGGAAAAGAATCTTTTCAGTTCCATCAGAATTAATACATTAAAAAAAAAAAATCTGGGTTTAAATGGAGAACACAGGCTCAGAGAGGTAGAATATCCTCTGAAAGTTAAGCAAGGGTATTTTTTTTCTTTGCTTACAGCTAAGGTGGATTAACAGAGGCATATGGAGAAGATCAAATATACCTTGAAATAATGGATGTATAAATCTGCAGACTAAATCTCTCTTGAGTACTGGACGAGAGAGAATATAAAAATGTGGAGATCATTTACTGAGGGGATATAACACTGCAAAGCCAGAGGGGTTCTAGGATCTTCAATATTTTATAAGAGGAAGCTCAAAGCTATTTTAATAAACCATTGAGGCCAGTTTTTAAAAAATGTAAATGTACAACTGTGCACACAATCTGCATATGCAAATCACTACAATTGGACAAGCAAATCAGATAATTGCATGCAAATATGCCTACTCACTCCGGGCCTGTGTCTACAATGGTAGTAACTGTGCATGCAAATTAGGTACACATTTTGTACACATAAAGGTGCAGCTTAAGTGGCATATGGCATGGAAATATGGCATCCAATGTAACAAAAGAGGGAGAAGGAAATAGCAGGGGATAGAGTTAGCTGTAAATAATAACATGGAGCGAACACAAACACACACACATGGATCTATAAACACAACATTATCAAAAAGAAAATACATGGGTCTTTTAGTGCTTGAGGAACTGAAATGACACACGTTGTGTGGAGAAGGCATCTGTGCAAGCTAAAACAGCTTCCCAAGAGACCCAGGGCCCATTCACAGCACAGTCTAGGGTGGCTTTTCAAAGCCACACCAGCCTCTCCCTGCTTTGACCCAATGACCCTCTCCTTGAGGAGAAGATGGAGTTCAGTGTCCCTCAGACTGACACAGGCTGAAGACTCAGCTGCAAATGCTGCGAAACGAACATCAAAGGTGGTGGTGGTTTCTTGTGACACATGGACAGATGTATTCAAGGAAAAAGGCTTTGTAACTCTTTTGTCTTTCAGAAGTATTGATTTTGCTTCAACTCCCTTCCTTCCTGCTTTGAAGCTAACCCAGTGTTCCATCCTGGCTCTTGTGCATCAGGCTCATTGGGATTCAAACTGCACGAGAGTGAGATGAGTGGCAGACAGGATGGATGGATGGAGCAGAGGAAAGGATTCTAACCTCAACTGCATCCTTGAACTTAAAACCTATGTTACATTTTTAAACACACTTAGACCTTCAACTTAGTAGTTAGCAGATTAATGAGATGCACAGACTGACATTTTATTTGAAATTTTCCAGGCAGAGAAACACAAAGTGCTCAGCATGAAGAGCAGGCTGAGTTGCAATGACAGCAAGCCCCCTCAATCACTCCAGGCTTCGGCATGCTCAGATATAAAACAATGAGCACAAGTTGGAGAACAGAATAAAAGTGTTGATTAAATTTTGACCCAGTCCCTTTTATGTGTGTGATTCCACGCTTGTGCCACACTCACACAGCCTGAACAGCAAAGGTCACTGCCCAGCCAGTGCCATCAGCCCTGGCTCCTGACACTCAGGAGAGTGACACAGCTTTGAAGAGCTCTTTGGAGGCTCAACCCAAAAAATGTCTTCATGGTTCAGAGACAAGCTGCAGTGACAAGGATCAGCCTGGCCCATGATCATCTGAACCACATGGTTGCATAGGGAACTTAGAGAGAATGTGGACAGCTGTCCAAAATCTCCCATCTCCAGCTTTTTCCATGCTTTTGTTTTCTGGCTGTCCTTTGCACCTCAGAAGGTTTTGTTCTTGCCCACACAGCTCTGCAAATCCACTGCTCAGTCCCACCACGTGGATTCTTCTGGCCATGCTGTTTCCCTCACACACCCAACTGCCTGAGGAAGGTTCCAGAAGAGGGACCTTCTGGGGGAAACACAGGCACTGAAAACAAGGGAATGGCTTTGAAAACCCATTGGGCATCTTCTTCACACCAACACCAAGAAATAATTTTCCCCCCCAGATCTCATCCCTGTTTACCTCTCTTTCATTGTTCAATGCCCTAATCTTTTAAAAGCCTGAGGCAGAAACTGTGGAGGAGTTTGTGTCATGTGCACCACTTGGCTCAGTCCATCTTGTGACACACTGGAACGAGCAGCCCTGTCTCCATATGACTAATGTCCCAATTGTTTTATTTCAGAACAACTCAGAGTTTTAAAGTCTTTAGGTCAGCTTTGGCCTACGTTCAGAGCACATATTTTCCCTCCCAGTTCTGCAAAGCCTTACAAGCTACAGCAACAGAAACTTGGAGCTGCTTCTCACCCACTGAGCCTGGGTGCCCAGGCACACATTAAGAGACTATTCACCTTTCAGTACATATCTAGGCTAAACTGATTTCACTTTCGAGAAATAGGAAAACTTAGTGCTTAATGGGTTTTTACTAAACTCCAAGGCAGTTTGGAAGTACATTCTGACATGCAGCATTAAACACTACTGCAGCTGCACTCAGAGGAATGGGTAAATGCGTGTGAGCTCAAAAAGCAGAGCTTCTTCCTCACCTCAAATTGCTGCCTGAGCCTTTGGGGGCTTATCCCAGCACCCAGTGTGTTAATGAGAGAATAACCAAAGGATTTAGGAAGACTTGAGTGAATTTGTGCTATAGATTTGCTTATGGAAGCAGCTATGTTGGTAAAGATAGGTATTCCCAAGCTAGAACAGGTGAATTTTACACCACCACCCCAAAAAAAATGTGGCAAAACTTGGTGAACAAAGTGTTTTATTCTGATCAGATTTTGTGTCTCTTAGTAAAATCACAAATTTATACAAGGCCTGCTGGGTGACTGATATCCAGGTGGGACTTGGAAATACAGCTTAACAAACACATTGGGCATCTCTGTCACAGACTTTTATGTGTAGGAGCTTTGTCTTAGCTGGCAAAATACACTTCTTTTTCCCTGTCAAATGTCCGGTATTCAACTCATTTGAGCAACTGCAGGTAGTAAGAATTGCATTTTAAAAAATATTACAATAAAATCACATAAACCAAAGTCTATATACAGCTTGTTCATTTCTCCCTGTCCAGCAGTTTCCCACTTCTGTATTTTTTTTCCGCTCTTCTCTTTATAGATCCACACTCTTCAGAGCAACTATTGTCTCTTTACATATTCATAATCTCTAAAATAAGGGCATCCTGGTGTTTGTAGGCATAATCTTAAGGGAAATATTAAAACTCTGTTTTAGAGGCACAGCACAGTGGCACCCACCTCAACCTGTTTTGGGCAGCCAGCCCAGGAGCCAACACTGTCACAGCTGCCACAAGTGACAATGGAGGACAAGTTTTGATTTGGAAGTCGTTTTTTTTCTTTTTTCACAGGCTTTTCCACTCAGCTGGCTTTGATATCATTTACCCTCAGGTACTTTGGAAACAATCTCAGGAGTTTTTAGCAGTTGTTTTTGACGATTCCTAAGGGACAGGGAAGGGCCAGAGTTCTGGCGAAAGACCAGCACAGCACCCACTGGAAAGCAGGAGATGAAGAACTGGGAAATTACTGTCTGGCAAATAAATTTCAGCTTCTGCACAGGTACCAGAACAAAAGAATGGAATCACTTGTAAACCCACAGAAGATAACAAGAAAATCAGCAAGCACAAACATACAGCTACTGGGAACAGATGATGTCAAACCAAGCTCTATTCTTTCCATGACAGGATTACAGGCTCAGGGATGAAGGAGAAACAACAGTTGTCATGGCTTGTTTTAAGCAAGTCTTTTGACTCTGACTCATGAGACATTCTTATAGGCAAGCTCAGAAATTTGATCTTCAAGTAACTCAGCAGTGGATGCAAAAGGCTGAAAAACTATGCAAAACAGAATATTTAATAGGAAATCACTGTTAAATTGGAAGCATGTTTTGAGTGGATATCCTGAGGAGCTGTTCTAGGTCTAGTTGTGTTATTTCTGTTAATGTCTTGGAGTGTGGAATAGGAAAATTTGCAGAAGACAATGAAAATACTTAAGCAAGGTTGGGCAAAGATCTACCAAGAGTGATGTAAGTAAAGCTGATCTTGCCACAGGGCAGTGTTGGACTGGGCAACTCCTTTAGTGCTTGCTCCTATGCTGTTTGTGCATGTAGGTAAAAATCTTTGGTGCCAAGAGCAAAGAGGTGGGAAGTTAGTAGTTAACAACTTGCTTTTTGAATAAGGCAGCCACAGAAACTCTGAAAAATATTGTCAGCTACCCCTTCCCATAGTCCTTGTAAACTTACAAGATAATTAACAATAGCAGAAGGTCGCCCTAAAGCCAAGGACCAGGGGGCAGGTGATGATCTCAGTGCATTTCCTGCACAGCGTTGTTGCCCAGAGCCAGCAGAGGTTGAGGTCAACTAACTTGGATTATGCACCAGTGTCTTTTAATTCTGTCTGCAATGAAATATGGACGTGCAGAGACTCCAGAAGTGCCTGGCGTGTGACACCCAGTTATCACAGGCTTCATAAAGCCTGGGTTAAATCCTCTAAGAGATCAGAGAAGAGTGCCTTGTCATCACAAATCTTGAGCCTGCCAGCACAGAGTGAACGATGAAGTCCTTCAATGCTTTACAGCCCAAGTCCCTGTGGGATTCCTTAATTATCCTTTGCAATAATTAAGGCACAAACAATTGATATAAGAATCTCCATTTGTTTAGAGTGTGCTGATTCCCTTCCCCCAAGGCTGGAGAAAGCTCAAATACATTTATACTCCAAAGCTGCTCTTCTCCAAAGGGGGATTGTTCTGCTTGGCTGGGAATGAAAGCCATCTCGGCACGGTGGCAGGTAGGGCTGTATTAAGGCAGCAGCTGGGGGCCCACAGGAGCTACTTGATTACACGTTGGAACAGCTTCATTCTTCAAGGACTGGCATCAGGCCAATTAGTCCTGCAGGAAGACTGATGTTTTAACTAAGACACATCCATCTACACTGCAGCTTTATAAACACGCCGTTTGCTGAGTAGGGACTGCCTGTGCACTTCTATTTCGGATTTTCTAGAAAGGTCAAAGGACATCAGGCAGATGTACTGGGAACCTGAAAAGCACATCAGTGAAATTCGGACAAGATGTAAAATTATTCAGTACGGCCTTCACTTGATAATCTGCTATAGAATAAAACACTAGGAGCAAAACAGCTGCAGTTTGTAAGTATCTTTGAAGGTCCTCTCTACCTAGAAAATCCAGCAAGGAAGAAAGCAGCCCCTCAGGAACCTGCAGACACTCAGCAAGGAGGGAATAAATGTCCAGCAGGCAAAGCAACAAACCCAGCTACCTCCAAGAAAAGCACAGCCCTGAAGGCATGACCCTGGACACGTTCAGCTCCCGGTGGAGAGGGGGAGTCCCACAGCTGGCTCTGGGGGCTGCTGGGGGTTACAAACACATCCCTCACTGCAGCCCTGTGCCATGGCCCCTGCCAAGGTGCAGCTGATCCCACAGACCCAGGCTGGGGGTGGGAGCAGCAGGGAGAGCCCGTGGATGGATGCTCTTCCAAGGGGGCTGTCAGTGGCACCAGGCTGGAACTGCCACTCCTGCTGGTGGCTCTCCAGAGCTCCCAGGTCTGCCCACCCTTCCCTTTCACCTTCCCACCCTTTCTGTGACCTGATATGAGACGTGCACTGGGAAAGAAGGAACCTGAGAGGCTTTTTTCCAGTCGTTGATTTGACTCACAGGGTGTGTTCCAGCATGGAAACCAAAGGCCACTGCAGGTTCACTGGGAATGGGAGGTGCAGATTCTCAGTAGAACTTTGGCAAGAAAGCTGCTTTTGTCAGTCTGCCTTAGAGCCAGCAAATGGGAGGGAGCAGCCCTGAGATTCCAGATTGTTCCTAACACACAGAGTTGTAAATGAGAGCCTCTGTAGCTTCCAACATTATGCAATCAGTTACATTAGAAAAAATAAATTAATCATCACCAGTTTTAAGATCTACAGTAAATATAAAGAAGATAATTTTTAAATACCCTAATTATATTACAAAATGTAGTTCTCTTAATACCAAGCTATAAAAGTTGGTTGCAGACTGTAACTGGGCTTAGTTTTACAAGTATAAACTACAAATTTTGCTTCTTCAGAGAAGCATGAAGACAGGATGGGGAAGAAGTTCTTGTTCCTGCAATGCACCAAAGTTGATCTGTAGCCAGGAGAAGGTTTGGGCATGATGTATTTACAGCACCAGCACATAAACCAGGAGTCAGCCAGGGCAGCCCTGCCGGGCTCTGCAGAACAGCTCTGCTATTGCTCCCTCCAGGGACAAGCTCGACACGCAGATCCTAAGAGAGAAAATACTCCTGAAATTCACACCAGGCAGCTTTGAAGGTGTCAAACCTAGGTCTGTCCCAATGCAGCACCTGGGCCATTGTATCTCTGAGTATCACCCACTTGAATGAGCAATGCTGAATGAGAAAGGTCCTGCATGCACAGGCACCTAAGGAGGGTTAAGAAGACCCTAATTTCAAATATATCCATCTAAATTAATTGGCTGGACTTCCTTTATTGTCCATGGGCAATCACACTCACAGTGTGAGTCATCCAACCTTGTTTAGTAGCTAGCTGCAAGTCCAGGTATCACCTTTGAAATGTTTCTTTCTCTGCACTGAGTACCAAAGGAGTAGAAAGACTGTTTCATACGGGGTGCCACATTGTGGGCATCTTCCAGTAGGTGAGACGAATCCAGCCAGGCTGTATAAGAGCAAGGGGAAAATTGCAAAGCTGAAAACTGCTGCAAAGCATTCAGCAGCATCCTATGAGCTTAGTCTTCTAGTTTTGCACAAAGTCCTCAAAGATCCTGAAGTCAGATCTGATTTTTAAATTACTCAAATCTTCTCCCTCTGTTGGCAGCACTCTGTTAGGAGAATTGCAGAACCACAGTGCTTGTTTTCTGGACAAAATTTTCAAAAAAAATTACTCCCTAAGTGTAGTTCTCTATCATTCCTTTGGTAATTAATTTCCTCATTAAATGTTGACCATGGGTTTACAATAAAAAGTAATTAAGAGAGGCCACAAGCTGCAAAGGTTGGGTGAGCTTTCGAGCGTTCCCTAATTGAAGGCCTTGCTCTGTGCCAAAGGGTAGCTGGAGCATCTTTCCAAAGGTGAGATCAACAACTCCCAGAGAAATGACAGCTGTCAGGACAACAGCCTCGTTAACCTCAGCCCAGACAGGGCTGTCTGAGCTGTCCCAGCACTGCCAACCCATTTCCTGCTTGCCACATTTCAAGTGGCTCAAGTCCCTTGGTAGTCCCACATTCTAATTAGTCACTAGTTACACCGTCAGGTATTTTTTTCCTACAACTGTGTGAAGAAATGAGGATTAGCTCTTTAAATTCTCCAGAAAGGAATGGTTATCACTGATTCTGCCCACAGGAGTCCCTGTTCCAGCAGCATGAAAGCATTCTAGAAGGCACTGAACACCTTCCTGCACGTTTTCAGTAAAAAACATCATCTTTGTAGGGAAACATGCCTCAATTCAAGACTGTTCTCACACACATTCCCAATTATTTTCACTTTCTTTTAAAGCACCAACCTCTTGTTTACTCACTGATGTATCTCAACATGAGAATCTCCTAAGTTCAAAGCTTATCTGCTATTTTTTTTTTTTTTGCTGATACAAGTATTCCTCCCAGTGTTTACCCAGCTCATGCAAGCCCCTATAATTTTGTCAGTGTTATCTTTTCAAAGGTATTTTGTCTGTTCAAATACACTAAATGTAAAACAAAACCAAAGCCTGCATACAGTTTGAAAAGAAGAATGCAAAAGGCAGCAAAGCAAGAACAGCCCTGCCAGGGCATTTCCATGAGGGATCCAGCATAGCTGGGGCTTAATTCTGACAAAGGCAACACTGCAAGCAGTGGAACTAAAAACACCCCAGTGGGAAATATCTGTAAACAGCTTTGAAACTGCAGTACAATACACCACCTTTGATCTGAGGGCTTAGTTCAGACAGCACAAGACTGAGAAATAACACAATATTCCTCCAAATATGTAAATGGCTGCTGGAAAGGGAAAGGAATTATTTATCTGGTGGGAAGGATTGGTAGACTGGGCTATTAGGTGAGGTATGAGGGAAAAAGAAAAGATGGGGAGTTGGTAGAGTTTGAGTAACGGGAAAGGGTCAGAGAGACAGAGCTGGAATAGTGTGGACAGTCTTGGGACAGCTGATGGATAAGATGATAGTGTGACCTGCAAAATATCTTCTAATCACCATCTCTTCAGAAAGTCAGAGTTTGACATATTCAAAATGTGGAACCAGCATTAATATCCAAACAACTCGAACCCTACTGTGAACTGCAAGTCTCACGATAGTTCATGGGGTTGCTTTTTTAAAGCCCCAGCTGCCAGATTCATGCATTGCAAAGCGATCTCATCTTTCATTTTAAAAAGTTATATTTCCACTTCTCAAAGCTGTGGAAAGAAGCCTGAAAAGATGAAGTGCCAGTATCCTTAACAGCTCCAAAGAGAGAAGGCAAATAAAAGGAATTCAAAGTACATTGGTTTAAGCCAAACTCATAATTTTTTTTTCCCAGGCCTGGCTCATGATTTTTGAGAACTGGCATTTGGAAACGCTGGAAACACAAAACTCTTAATAAGGAACAGGGGGGAGTTACTAGGAAGCTTGAAGAAATCTGTAAGATTTGTTCACTACAGTAAAAACGTGAGCATTAAAGAACTGAAGAGGGAGACTTGTTAAAGGCTACCAAAATTCTGGTACTTTCTCACACAACAACGAGCTCCACAGTCCCTGGTGACTGAGCTGTGCCTCTCTTTGTTGCAGTGTTTTGCCTTTAATTGTCTCTCAGCCTGGTGGCTGGAACATGACAACCTCATTTTATTTCCTGGGGAAAGAGAGGGGCCCTTGGGGGCTATAGAGAGCCTGATACCTGTGACCAAACGAGTCAAAGAGATACAGAGACAAACTCAGCTTTTGTATGCAGTGCTCATGGCCTAGTTTATTTCACTCTTTGTGCTGAATTTTGCTATCAGAAAGCCTTTTTTACTCTAGGAAGTATATTTTTATGATAAAGGAACAATTATGGAATTAATTTGTTTTTTAAACAAGCTTTTCTTACAGGAGTTTTTCTTTTTTAATGAGCTTGGATAGCGAAAACATTTCATGAAGCTTCTGTTGATGTTCTTAAATATGTCCAAATAAATAGCATATTTTCAAGTTAAGTAAATACCCACATATCAAATCTGGATCCTATTTAAGCCCCAAGAAAAATAATATAATTGTCTATCCACGCTGATGAATATGCTATAATGTATTATATATGCTTTGAGACTGCTAGACCAAAACCTACATATGTAACAGAATATGACTGAAATTCAGTCCGACATGTTTTCCATTCCTTAGAAACTGAAAATCCACAGCAGATCTTCAGTTCTTCCACTAGGACAAAAATATTTCTTTATTGCCTCTTGCCCATCCACCAGCTGAAGGGAGCTAACTCCACATGCACACTCTTATCTCCACACAAGCTGTACACTTTGGGGAGCATATGCTGAATAGATTAAACGAGAAAACAAGTAGTTACAAATATTTTTTTGCCTTAAAACATCCCAGGCAGTTTTTGATTTAAGATAGCCTTGCATTTGAATAAAGGAAGCATAATTAAAAAGATTTATTAATTTTCATGAAAGAAATGTAGTATTTTGTGATCAATTTCAATTTTATTGTAGCAACAAAACACAACTTCCCTAAAATTGCAAAATGTCTCATTGATATTTCAGAGACAGAGACCGTTGATCAAATGATTCCTTTACTTAAGGCCTTTCTGTGCAGTGGTGGGTATTCATAATCCTAAAATTCCCTGCCTAGCCTTTGCAAACAGACGATGGAAAGTAAAGGAATGTGTAAAATGAAGGAGGACACTGCTCACATGGCTCGTGTGATCACCCTGTGTGTGTATGCACTGTCCCCTTCATAAGTGCTGCTGCACTGGTGCTGAAATACAACAAAATGCAAAACATTGAAATGCTTAAGAGGCTTTTAAAGAAAATCCTGTGACAACTTGGCCTGCACAGAGTGGTCCTGTGTTTGACTACCTGAATTAGATTTAATCTGGCTCCCCCAGCAGTAATAATAATATAATATGCTGTAAAAAGGAGTCTAAAAATCTTAAATTGAATCTGTATATTTACTATGAAAGCAGCTTTGTCGGCTGTACATTACAAAATTTTAATATTTTCAGAAGGCAAGCAATACATCTTGTCTAGACACTGGTGAAATTTTCAGACACAAAATTATTTTAAATTCTAAAACAAATAATGCAGACTTCATCCCCCCATCCCTAACAGATTGTGGAATGTCATTTACTTTAAATTTGCAGCCAGACATCACATAGCCAGAGAAATTGCCTGTAAGAAAAATAGGCTGACACTTATCACTGCATTCCAGGGGGACCAGGGGGTGATGTCAGCTCTCTCTGTTTCTCCCAGACAATTGAGCGTCCCACAAATCAATAAAAACAAGGTTTATTGGTATGTTTGCTTTATCACACTTGAGCCACTTTCATTGTCCTAGTGACAAAGTCTTCACAAATTGAATCATTAAACACAGTAATTGTGTTTCAAATACATTTTAGAGAGGAGGAAGGGAAGGGAGGGTGTAAAAGATTATTTGCTGCAGTATTTATGGCTGCGGAATTTAGGTTTGTAACAGTTTGCTGTACCTATATTTTATTTTTCAATATGGAAAAAGGAGCAGGGGGAGGGACCCCAGTAAGTGGAACAAACAGTCGCACTCAAATTTAGCCGACAAAGCTTTTAATATTTCGCTGAGCTAATGTTATATAAGGAATTTCTCAACAGCTCCTCGCGCAAAATGTCAAACTTATTTTAAAATTATTTTTGTAAAAATAGATGGTCTTGAAAAAAAAAAAATTAAAAGCTGCACCCTGGAGTCAGGATCTAAGGACTGTTACCATCCTGGTGGTTAAAATAATTCCTTCCTGGGTGTTGCTCAGTCCCTTACGCAAGCCTGTAAACTCATTTCGCCCCAGCACTCTTTAAATCTTTGTCGCTCTTTGCATATGTGGTTGTGATTTACATGCCGCCCACATTTAAAGAGGTATTGACATTTTCAAGGCGGCTATTTTAGCCCCTGGATTTTTAAATGGAATCGATCACACTTTATTTCTTCCCTCAGGAGCCCAGACCTGTGTTTGCCGCTCGCCCCCCTCTCTCTCCGCAGCCCCAGGGGCGTTCGCATCCCCGCAGCATCCCGGGGCTGCCGAGCGGGCCGGGCCGGGCCAGCGCTGCCCTTTCGGCCGGGCTGCGACCGCAGCCGCTCTGCCGGACAGGATGGTACCGCCTTTGTGGAGCAAAACGGGCTGTGGCTGGCCCTGGGAGCTCGGGTTCCACAACTGCTGGGGCTCAGTGGCGAGCCGAGACCGGGCACGGCTCCCATCGCCCCGGGCCGGGCACAGCTCAACGTGCCCCGGGCTAGTGCCGGTCACAGCTCCCATCGCCCCGGGCCAGTGCCGGTCACAGCTCCCATCGCCCCGGGCCGGGCACGGCTCCCATCGCCCCGGCCGGGCACAGCTCAACCTGCCTCGGGCTAGTGCTGGTCACAGCTCCATCGCCCCGGGCCAGTGCCGGTCACAGCTCCCATCGCCCCGGGCCGGGCACGGCTCCCATCGCCCCGGGCCGGGCACAGCTCAACCTGCCTCGGGCTAGTGCTGGTCACAGCTCCCATCGCCCCGGGCCAGTGCCGGTCACAGCTCCCATCGCCCCGGGCCAGTGCCGGTCACAGCTCCCATCGCCCCGGGCCAGTGCCGGTCACAGCTCCCATCGCCCCGGGCCAGTGCCGGTCACAGCTCCCATCGCCCCGGGCCAGTGCCGGTCACAGCTCCCATCGCCCCGGGCCGGGCACAGCTCCCATCGCCCCGGGCCAGTGCCGGTCACAGCTCCCATCGCCCGGGCCAGTGCCGGTCACAGCTCCCATCGCCCCGGGCCGGGCACAGCTCCCATCGCCCCGGGCCGGTCACAGCTCCCATCGCCCCGGGCCAGTGCCGGGCACAGCTCCCATCGCCCCGGGCCAGTGCCAGTCACAGCTCCCATCGCCCCGGGCCAGTGCCGGGCACAGCTCCCATCGCCCCGGGCCGGTCACAGCTCCCATCGCCCCGGGCCAGTGCCGGTCACAGCTCCCATCGCCCCGGGCCGGGCACAGCTCCCATCGCCCCGGGCCGGGCACAGCTCCCATTGCCCCGGGCCGGGCACAGCTCCCATCGCCCCGGGCCAGTGCCGGTCACAGCTCCCATCGCCCCGGGCCAGTGCCGGTCACAGCTCCCATCGCCCCGGGCCAGTGCCGGGCACAGCTCCCATCGCCCCGGGCCAGTGCCGGTCACAGCTCCCATCGCCCCGGGCCGGGCACAGCTCCCATTGCCCCGGGCCGGGCACAGCTCCCATCGCCCCGGGCCAGTGCCGGTCACAGCTCCCATCGCCCCGGGCCAGTGCCGGTCACAGCTCCCATCGCCCCGGGCCAGTGCCGGTCACAGCTCCCATCGCCCCGGGCCGGGCACAGCTCCCATCGCCCCGGGCCAGTGCCGGTCACAGCTCCCATCGCCCCGGGCCAGTGCCGGGCACAGCTCCCATCGCCCCGGGCCAGTGCCGGTCACAGCTCCCATCGCCCCGGGCCGGTCACAGCTCCCATCGCCCCGGGCCGGGCACAGCTCCCACCGCTCCAGGCTGCCTCAGCTCTGCAGCAGGAGTGCTCCCCACCATGGCTTTTGGGGTTCGTCTTAGCTCCCCTCTGGGAGCGGGGACAGCAGAGACTCTGTTGCTGGACAAGCCAGGCTTAGCTGTGTCGCCGTTTCAGATAACACACAGCATGAACTCTGTGATCAGAAGGCTAATAAAGTGACTCCTTTATTGGGGATGATTCTCTCTTATATATGTTATAAATACGTACTTTGGTGTTGGCTTTTTGCAAATATTGGAATGAATAAGTATGACGGGTTTTTTTCTGTAGTTTTTACTGTGTTTTAACTGCCCAAATAGATGTATAAGGTTTTTTCTTTGCTGTAGTGTGGAATTCAGGTGCAGTGTGTTTCAGCTGCCTGAATAGATGATAACTTCCAGAAGAGGCCCAAGTGACTCTCAGCATTCACCGCTTGTGTAAAAGAGACCAAAGCCCAAATCAAAAGATCATAAGAACTGAATAAAAGTAAAACTGCACTTGATGGACCCAAGGAGTGGCCATGCAGTTCCTAAAAAAATTTGAATGTGCACAAGTCCATGCATGAAGAACAGGAAAAAAAGGGGGGGTTCCAAGACACCAGCATGCTCTGGCCATATTAACCTTTGCCTTATTTTATTTCTCTTATTGTCTCTATTAAACATTTTTAAATTTTACCAGGAAAGTGAACCTCGTTTTTCACATATACAATTTTACACAGACCAAAGTGACTGGTGAAAGAAAGGCAAACCTCTTCAATCACATTGGTCAAACCAGAGGGACATCAAGAAGAAATCCCTCCTTTCAGAAGGAATGAATAACATAAATATTATTACAAAAACATTCCATCATGTTTATCACACTTTCCTGGGAAAGAATATCAGAAAACCAAAGCATCAGGCCTGAAACCAGACTGCATAGCTGTACCCACACAGCCACGAGTCTGCCTAAGGAGCCACCGTGCAGGTGACACAGGGAATGCTGTCCTTCCCCTTCCTGAATCAGGGATGATTCTCCCTCCTTTGATCTTGTCGCATTTTTCTTATTCAATTACCCTGAAATGGAACATGGTCATGCTTCCAGCTGCAGTTTCCTTTGAGCACAGTGATATCAGACCTTTCTACACATTATACAAATTGCACTTCATCGCTGAAAATCAAATCTAGGAGGCAATGCTATCCATGTAAAAATGCTGTAGGGATGTACAAGTGCTTCCTACCCTGCACTGTGCCCTAAGATGAATGGAGGAATGTCAGTCAGGAGCTCCTCCAGCAGCTCTCAGTTATTTGGGGCCCTTCCCCACATTTGCTGATGCTGTTGGGAGTGTCAGCAAGGCAGTGCTTTAGGGAAACCCAGCAAAGCACACTTGGGGCTCAGCACACATCACAGCACTGTGATTTGTGATTTGACAGGCAGAAACTCAATCCCATCTTGGCCAGCAGCAGAACTATAGCTGTGTCCTGATGTCTAGCAGGGATTTATTCAGGCTTCCTTCCTCTCACACAGAAACAATCTTGTATGGATCTGACAGAGATTTGTCTTAAAGACAGTTCATGGTTAGTGATCCACTTTGATCCTGCCAAGTTAGGGTGGACGGGATCAATGGACTTACTCGGTGACTCTTCTCCCTTTCCTTTTCTGAGGCAGTTGTTGAGGCAGGAAAAAGCTCCTGCTGTGTGTAGAGAAAATATTCTCCAGGAGTTCCCTGGTACCACATCAAATGTAAGGCAGAGCTTCCACCCAAACCTGCTGCTGCAGCCACCAACTGCAACCCAGGGGTGAGCCTGCAGCAAGTGATTCTGTTCCCCCTCTGCTACCCACAGCAATGCCACTCACGGGCACTGTGATGATGATGATAACAATGACAAAAGCCTTCTTGACACTTAGAGGGGAGGGTGTACATACATTGCTGGTGTGTGAAGCAAATCACCTGCACGTGGGGCATTCCTTCCATCGAACCATGCAAACCAAACCCAGCAAGCTCACATGGGCTCACTGACAGCTACACCTTACGTTTTAAAAAGATCCTTGTGCAAACTGGCTCCCTTGGCTGCATTGTACATCTTTTCTCTTGGAGAAGGTCTGCTCCAAAAGGAGAGTCTGGGTTTGGTGAGTCTGTCAGTGACGGCTCTGTTCCCCAGGATCTATTTACACTACCATCAGACTTGGTGAGTGGGTTTGCTGTCAAACTCGCCAAGCACAAACCTGACAGTTTGGTTTGAAGTTCCTTTCCCCACACTTGGGTCGCACGAGAACACTGAATAGATGCATTTGCTATAGGTTATAGCAATCCTGACAGTAGTGAATGAATGATTGCTCCTAAAAAGTACAGCTTGTTCTGACATTATCGTTCCATTGCGTTCTAAAAGTGGCTAAACCAGAGCCATCCTTCCCCACCCCACTGCCATTCAGCATCTCTTCTGGTTCAGCAGCCTGCAGCTCCACACTGATGTGCAGGGGCTATGGATTTACACCACTGGGACATGATGCCCAGTGGTAACATTTACAACATAACAACCATTTATTTTTCCAGTGAAGTGTTTAGCTTATTGATGAAAGAAGAAGTATTCTATCCTCTTGTGTGTCTAAGTAGTCAACATCCCCAGTGAAATGAATAAAATTCTCATAATCTGTTCCACTGGAGCCTATTTCTGTTATAATTGAAAGCAGGAAATGTTGCTGCAGACTTCCATGGGAGCAGCGTTTGCCTCATGAAGAAGAACTGGTTAAACATTGCATAATTTAGTAACTCCTGACTTAACAAAACTCTGAGACACTGTCCCCAAGAAAGGCACACTGTTTGTAGCTGGGAACAGCCTGGCTGGATCAGCAGCACTGGCAGCAATGAAAGGCTCTAAAACATAGATATGAAAAATGATTAACTGACTTCATATGACTATTTGTGCTTAAAATTAGGGCAGGCACTCGAGAACTCTGCTGAATCAGGGCCTTGATTATTGATACCAGTAATGAAGGCAGACATTTGGGAAGGTATGTTTCATTGCTGCCATCATGTTTTATTTTTGGAGATGTTAAAGAAAGATATCAAGAAGATATAAAACAAGTAATTAAATTCTTGTTTTGTGTAATGCAGAGCAAATATTTGCTTCAAGTTTTATGGGCATCTTGCAAATCAAAATCATAAAGGCAGATGAGCTTTTGTTTAAGAAAGGCACGCTGATGGCTCAGCAGAAAATAATAAGAGTGTTTTTGGAAGGAAAAAGAACCCCTGACATGAACCACAAACACATTTCATTAGGCGACACTAATAGGGGTTGTCAGGTGCCTTCAGTAACAGCAAACATCCTCTCATGTCTCAAGTTTGTGTGGAAGTCAAGAGCACAGACTTAGCTCAGATAAGATATTTGATTTGTGTTTGCTCAGGAAAATGCTCTGACAGCTTAGCTAAAAGGAATTCGTGTCGAATTGGAGTAAAACTTGGACTAGATAACAGCCGGGAGAATACCGGGGCTGGGCTGCACCCAGCATTAGACAATGGAAACAAGCTGGTGAACAAGTTACTGGGGAGGATTTACTGAAGCACATTCTTTCTTTCTTTCTCACATGGACCTTGAAGAAAGTGAAATTCAAAATGCCAAAACTGCCTGGTTTGGACACAGTAAAAAAAAAAAAAAAAATCAGTTTCCAAAATGTACAATCCTACCATTTTCTTTCTTTCTCTTTTATTTGTATTAACGCTTTCTTACCCCTCTAAAATCTGCCTTGAGTTTGACTTAATCAGAAATCAAAGGAATAAAAACCAGTTATTATGGTATAGTCTTGATACTATTTTTGTGTTTAAAGGAGGGAGTAAGGACAAATAAATCCTTGAGTATTGGAAAGGCAGAGTTTGAAGCTTTGTAGCTTTACCCTCCTCTCCCAGCTGAGCTCCCTGTCCAAACCAACTCTATGGTTGGGCCTTTCTGGCAGGAGAAGGGAGGGCAGCCTGTGCTGGTTAATGGGATTCCAGGTGCGTGGCAATCCAGGCACAGAGACTTCTAGAAGCACAAATTAAGAGCTTTCAAATTCCCACCAAGTGCTGCAGGCATTCCTGGATTTAAATATTTTCCCATTTTTGAGAAAATATTTCATTTAAATTGATCTGCTCCTATATCCATTAACTCCATAACATTTTATAAAATAAGGGAATTACTGCGAAAATTGTCCAAGATAGAATTTCTTTTGCTTGCTCTTTTTCAGATTATGCCCATATTGGATTTTCACCTCTCTATTGACATCCCCAAAGCAGAAACCAAGGTTGGTATTGACGTAATTTTGATACTTAACATACAGTTAGGTGCACAAGAAAGATCCCACAAGCAATAAATTCTTTTCCTCAGATAAATTAACCCTGTGGTGGAGTACAACACATCCCCTCTTTGCCTCTGAATTCAGCACTGTAGATGACAAAGAGAAAAGGTGAGGTCTGTTAGAAGAGCTTTTATCAGGGCAGCCAATGCAGATGAAAACAAAGAAATAAACCACTAATATATTTACTGCAGTTCTGTTCTCAGGCAGGGTTGAAACGATGAAGTGCCCTAGGTAATGCACAGAGCAGGTGTGGATTTAGAGCTGAAGCACCACCCTTTACCTGGCTGCAGGGGCTGCACTACAAACCCAGCCTGCTGCAGATCTCCTCTCACACATCACAGCCCCATGGAGTAACCAAGCTGGCCATTAAACATCCTCCCACGAGCACAGGAAATATCTGCTGTCCCCACGGAGTCGGTAACACAGACTCTCTGCCATAATGTCTTTTAGCATATGGTCAATGGACAGAATTTGGGAGAGTTCCAAGGAAATTTGTACTTTCCCAGCTTTTGCCATTTGTAACAGCGTAGTACTGTGCCCTGGGGGTAAATAACCAGCCCCATTTTCCTAATGAGGAAATTCATCCAAGGTCATATGCTAAGTCAGTGGCACTGCAAGCCACGAGATTCAGGTCACAGGCAGGAATTACCTCTGCTGTCTGTGCAGCTTAATTGCATTTCAGAAACTACTTTTATTTGGTATGATAACACACCAGCACCTGTTGTAATGAGACAGTACAGGAACAGCAGCCAAAAAGAGGCAGAAATATGTCAGAGAAATGTGGTAAACAGTAGTAACTAATAGGAACTATAATAAGCCTCAGGAATTAGTAGCTAAGAATATTTCTGGGAAAGAGTATTATGGCAAAATATTACTGATCAAAGCCTGTAGACTCTAATCCTGCCAGTGCTTTCTTATATGTAGAATCATCTCAGAGGAGTCTCAGCAAATTTGGTTTAGTCACAAATTACAAGGTTATAAATAGTCTTTCAAAACTCTTGCTTAACTACACCAGTTCCAAATGTGAAGCTACCAGAGGGGCAAGTGATCCTGAGTAAAGACAAGAACTGGTCTTGTGTAAAACCAGCCATTCCTTCTTCTTATTTGGACTTTTTTTTTTTTTTTTTTTTCACTTGTCACTGATTCTAAAACTTTATTGTGAATGTTATCTTATTAGTCTTAAATTATATAGTGCTTTTTCACAGTCTTTTCATTATGGATACCCAAATTCTGCTTTGCTCAGTGCTCACTTTGCCAAAGCATCTAAGACCAAGAATGAAATGCATAATAAATCCAGAAGCAAATTCACAGAAACGAGGTGGGAAATAGCACTATCAATATCAGCAAACCTCATGCACTCAAAAGGTGGAAGCTTTTTAAAGGAGGTATCTGGGTGGGTGTTTGCCCTCCAAATAAAAGGCAATTTGAGTTATGTCACAAAATCATATAAATATATACTAGGTTAATGATGCCTAAGTGAGTTACTGAAAAATACTGAAAAGCCAGTTCTGAAAGTTCTTTACCCTCCCAGATCAGGCATATTCAATATCACAGCTACTCACCAGTTTAAATGCCTTTTGCTGCTCTCACACAGTCTACTTACCTTGCAGAAGGCAATTTAGCTGAAAGTTTGTCTGGGAGTTGAATTTATTTTCTAAAATTACTCTTTTTGTATCCTAATGGGGAAACACCCCTTCTCAGCCAAAAAAAGAACCCAGCAACCCACATTTTTTGTGTCTAGCTGCAAGTAGGCCACGCTTCAGAGCTTCCCACCATGTCCTGCCTCTGCTGCCTGATCCTTTAGGCTGCAGGTACAGCTACATTTAGCTCCTGACCCCTCTGTACTCAGTCTTGGTTTATTAATACACCTATTCTTCTCTTTCCTGCTGGCCTTATTGATTTCCCTTTACTGTGAAATACTGAGGTTATTTTCAAACCTGTCTTACACCAAAACACTTAACTTTTCTCACTTGCACTGTACCGTGACAGACCTGTAAGTGTGAGATATGAATTAAAAAGCAAACCCAAAAGATGTACTGCACTAAAAAACAAAGTCAAATTCTCATTACACAATGTTTTTTCCTGAAGAAAAGTTTTAAAGTAGGATGCATGCTAAGTTCATTTTCCAGCTCTTCTTCTCTCTTGCTTGTGGCAACAGACTTTAGGTAGATGAATACTAAATTTGTTAGAAGCAGCACCCAGAACCAGAATAGTTTGATGGGAATAAATTTTTGTTTGTTACTGGAAAGGGATGAGAGGCAAACCACAGGAATAAAACCAGGCACCAGATGTTTGAACCTGGAGGTTCAGCTCATGATAACATCCTGTCCAACTGCAAAACTGGCTTTGAACAGAATTAAATCCTCCTCAGTCTGAAATGAAGACAAGAGACAACACCATGAAGGCACAGTTGATGCACCCAGCTCAAAACTTTCTGGACTTCTATGTGGATTTGATAAATTCCGAGCTCCCCTGAAAGTGATTACACTACCAAGTGTAATCACATCTAACTGATGTCCTTTTTGAAAGTGACCTTTTTCTCAGGAAAGAACGCTTGTCAGGCTTTTAGGACCAATGTGCACTCAGAAAATTGTTATCACAGTTGCATAGATGTCATTGTTCTTGAAATAACAGGTATATTCCGTGGAATTTCTCCTTGGTACTATAGATCACTGCTGCAGGAGGCCTCTAAGCTGAAATGCCATTGCTAGTTTTATTGCCTGTTTTAAGCAGAATTTCACAGAACTCTCTGTTCTGGATATATCCCACCTGCTGGTATATTTTTGTTCCTAATGATGGGAAGACTTGCAGCGCATTAACCTTCCAGAGGAAAAGTATTTCATCTTTCTGTACCACATCAGCAACGAGACTCGTGACTTACATAATTTCTCTATCAAAAAGAAGTAAAAGCAGTGGTATGGATTTTAAGAGGTGGAATAATTGCAATAGAGCCACTATTGTTACCATCACAAGGCATTTGTAGCAATAAACATCACTTAAACAGGGAATGTTAATGGATTAATTGCGATTAAAGTTGTTGCATTCCTTGGAATACTCACAATATCACACAGCTTTCTCTCCACCTGCATTAAAACTGTGCTCAAACCCCTGCTCCCAGCTCCCAGCCTGCTGCAGCCCAGCCAGGAGCATCAGGAGCACAGCTGGGCTCTGCTCCCGTGGCCCTGCAGGGCTGGGCTGGGCTCCCTGACTGCAGCATCCTCAGGGCCCAGCAAACTGCAGAGCCCACTCAGCAGCTTTTTAAATGCAGCCATTTATTTTACTTATTTTCGGGAGTTACCAGTTGTGGGTTTTTTTCTTTTCTGTTGTCATGTTTGTGTCTGCAGTTCTTCACTGTGGCTGCAGGAAGAGGCTGGAAGCTCGGACCCCTGGGCTCTCCCTGCTGTGCCTCTGTCTGGCTGCTATTTATAGCCCTTCTCTCACTAAATTGCAGAAGTGTTGAGAGTTTTGCAACTGCATTTTGGGGATGGAATCCTGACAGGCAAAATTTCAGTGAGTTAGAGACATTTTGTCTCAACAGGAGTATATATCAAAAGAAAATTTAAAAAAACCCTAAAATTATTTTTATCAAATTTTAAAGTGCCCTTCATTCTGTTAAGTAGTAAATTTTCAGAGGAAAAAGCTTGCTATTTTCCTGCTATATAAGAACAATCACTAAACCCATATCTACCAGTCCAGAGGACATAACCCACAGGGCTTGCAATACTTTCCATACTTCTGTGTAAGGAGAAAACTTAAATATAAGGGAAACTGAGGACACTCTGCAGTTAAAACTCTAATTCTGCTCCATCCCCACCACACCTCCCATTGTAACTACTGTATCCATAATCAGGGGGTTTATTTTCCTTAGCTCCACTTTGATATTATTCAAATCTAAAGAAATCTGAAGTTTTAAATAACAGGGAGGACAAATTGTGCTTTCAGAGAAAGGGAGTTGGGACTCCTGCTTGAACAGATGTTAAGAATGTTTCTGAGTGTGCTAGACTCATTTACGAGTCTCTTTCACACATTTGAATCTTGGGGACATCAGCAGTTTGTTCAATATTTTCAGCCTCCATCCTAAATGCCACACTGGGAAATGAGAGGAGGGAGAAAAAAAAAAAAAAAAAAAAAAAGAGAGAAAATGAAAAAAAAAAAAGAAAAGAAAAACAACAAAAAAAAGAAAAACACACACACACACACAGAGCCAATCTTCCATCAGTGTGACAAACTGCAAGCAAGAATCACGGCAAAATAGTCAAGCCAGACAGTTGGTAAGATAGAATCAGGCTGGAAAAATAGTGCAAGATGATTTTAACAGACAGATGAAAGTAGTCACCTTCTGGCCTGTGCTCCTGGGGCGAGTTCACAAACATAAGGTTCTCCCTTGCGAGGGAGGGTGGAAGTGTCACTGGCTCAGCACTGCTCAGGCTGTCTGTGGTCTCTGCAGACATGACGTAAAGAGCAGCCTGAGCAGCACCTCGAGCTCTGAGTCTCCTTTCTCCCAGCAGATTTCAGTCACCTTTAGCAATGCACTCAGGGTTCCTGGGCTGGAGATGCAGCAGGAAGAGAAAGAATCTTTTTATACCAAGCTAATAGAGGGCACAGAAGCAAGGGGGGCTCAGCTGCATTCAGAACAGAGAGTGATACAAAAAATAATTAATGACAGGGCACCAGTTTTGAATCAAAAGAATGATCAGCTTTGGCAGATGATAAAACTCAGCCACTTGAGTCTCTCCAAAGCCCACTGATGGGCACAACTCTAGGAATGGACTAGCCAAGCAATAAGAAGGTTTCCCTCTTGTTAAAAATACCAAAAGCAAGGAAGAGAGGTCTCAGTGGAAGCTATGGTTTTGCAAAACTTAGTGTCTTTCCTGCTCAGCTTTACTTCTGTCCTTTATCGATGCAAGCAGTTAGACTTGTAAAAGGTTTAATATTAGCACTTCCTATGGAATCCCTCATCAGATTACTATAGATCCCAAAAGACCAGCAGCACTCTGTTGTTTCCACTGAGCAGACCACAAGCCATCAGCACTACCTGAGTCTCTTTATGCTTTGCAGGGATCTGTGCCTCAGCAGAAAGAACAGAAAGATAATCAGAAAGCCCAAGTACCATTCTTGGTTCCAGGCAGCTACAGACCTGCCATATCCTTTGGAAAAAGTCACTGCCCTCATCCTTGCTTTGTTTCCGTTCTGGTATTCAGTGTGTTTTGTTTCTAGAATAAAGTTTCCTGGGGTTCCATGTTCCTCCAGAAATGACAGTTAAACTTTGCTTCTTGTACTGAGCTACTGAAGAATCATTTTTGTCAAGCATCCTTCTTTCCTCTCCTTCTGTTATAAAGCCTTCTGGTTTATATTAGACCACTAATAAAAGTCTCCTGCCGTTGCTAATTTCAGAAGGCTGAAGCTGGTGCACAGAAGGGACACTATCAGATAATTTGCTCTCCCTCCTACATTGACAAAATGTAACACCAGTTTTATTTGTGTGTGATTTCCTGTTTTCAGCTGGAAGCATTTCACCAAATTTAAAACACATACCAAAAGAACTTCAACAAATATTTTTGTTTGGGTAGAAGGTTTCTTGTCCCTGGTGATTTTCCATCCTACTTTGAGGGCCAGCCCTTGAGCAGTATATTATCAGTGACAAGGCACAGTGGTTGTGGATAATGGGGCCAATTTTGCTCTCAGGCAACCCCAGTGACTTCATTGTCTGGTCTATCTGATGAGAGGGTAGAGGCTGGTAGAATGACTCATCAAGAAAAAAAAAGAAATGGGAAAAAAAGCAAAGGCAGCCAAGTAAAGACACAAGACTGTCTCCTAAGCATAATTTAAATAGCAAGAGAGCTTCAAAATGCAGCAAAGAGCCAGAAATCTCTGCAGAATGGGGCTCAACAAAGAGCTGTGATGCTGTGATCCACAGTGTGGAGCCGAGGGTGATTTAGCTTTGGCTTTTTTGTTTGTTTGTTTTGGTGTGGGGGGTGTGTGCATCTCTGTTTGGCTTTTCTTTCCATAAAGGCAGTCTCTTCTTTCTCCTTCCCAAAGAGCCAGTTCCTGCTCTTTCCTCCGAGCAGCCAGGCCAAGCAGGGAGTTTCCCTCAGCCCCTTTTCCATGCATGTTAACTTGGGGCTACAGCAACTCCTCACAGTCACTGCCTTCCTTAGATACAAGCTTTTAAATTTCTGCTTCAGGACCAGCAGGGGAGGGGGGGATTCTGCCCCTCTGCCCTGCTCAGGTGAGACCCTGCTCAGGTGAGACCCCACCTGCAGAGCTGCCCCAGCCCTGGGGCCAGCACAGGCAGGATGTGGAGCTGCTGGAGAGGGTCCAGAGGGGGCACTGGGATGAGCAGAGGGTTGGAGCAGCTCTGCTGGGAGGAAAGGCTGGGAGAGCTGGGATTGTTCATCTGCAGAGGAGAATTTGGGGTGACCTCAGTGTGGCCTTCCAGTACCTGAAGGAGCTGCAGGAAAGATGGAGAGAGACAATTTTCAAGGGCCTGGAACAGCAGGATGATGGGGAACAGCTTCAAACTGAAAGTGAGGAGGTTTAGGTTTGATACTGGGGAGAAATCCTTCCCTGTGAGGGTGGGCAGGCCCTGGCACAGGGTGCCCAGAGAAGCTGTGGCTGCCCCAGCCAGTTGACCAGGGCTTGGAGCAGCCTGGGATAGTGGAAGGTGTCCCTGCCCAGGGCAAGTGGAACAAGATGTGCTTTAAGGTCCTTTTCAACCCAAACCATTCCATGATTCTATATAATCAGTCTATTCTATTATTACTTCATTCTCAGGAAACAGAAGGCCCCAAACAAGGTCAGGATCCCTCCTGCAATGCACTCCACAAACCCCTGCTGGGAGAGAGCCCCAGTTCTCCAAGCATTTAAATAGATACATCAATGAAAGAGGGAGGAATCAAATGGCTGACAGCCAAATTAGATGGGAAAAACATTTAAATTCTCAGTGCTCAAGTCTCCTGCCCGATGGACTTGGTTCCGGCTCCTTGTTCAGGGGTACAAGGCAATCTGATGGGAGAAGCAGCCCAGGATAAACTATTCTGCTTGTCTCTAAAAACATTTAAAAATATCTTTAGCCAGAGCTGGCTGGGAGTTGTCTGGTCACTAGGATCAGCAAAAAACTTAGGGAGAAAAGCTGCAATATTTTTCCCCTGAGACTGGGAAAAATTCTGCAAGCCTTTCGTTTTCTCAGCTCATCCCACTGCATCTATTTACTCAGCTCAGGAAGATTTGAAGGAACATGAGTAAAGGACTGGAAAATTACTCTGAAAAAGAATCAGAGTAATTAAGCATCAGGAGAGCCAACACCACAAGAAACAACAAAAAAAGGAAAAATACTTGTGGGTACTTAGACTGATTCTAATTAATGTTTCAGTTTCTGAAAAATATTCCCAAGTTAGAAGTTTGTAATGTTACCTCAGGCCCACTTAAAATTTTTACATCACCTTTATAAAATCCTGAAAATAAAGATTTTTAAAGGGTTTAGGAGTCAGAACAGAGACAACACTTCTGAAAAAGATCCACAGCAGAACATTCAGAGGCTCAAAGTATCTGAGGAGTCGTGCTCTAATGTACAAGATGCTTGAGAACATACTGCTGGTATTCTGGAGTTATTTAGATAATGTTCTGATTGTGGCTTGAAGTCAGTAATAACAAGCCATATGTTCACTTTTTCTGAAAAATTATTCTTTATTAATTCTATCAATAGTTACCCCATGAATTTTAAGGCAAAAAGCATCTAATTTGTGCCTATGGCATTTGAATAAATTCCAGTTTACTTTAAAGGTCAGATAATACTATAAGGTCTCTTCAGAAGATTTCTTACTACAAATCTATTGGCTACATCTCTAAACTTTATTCCATTTATTATTTTATGTACCAGTAATAGATACATAAATCTGCCTTGATTTAACTTGAACAGAAATTTCCCTCTACAAAATCCTCCTCAAATAGGAGAGAAAATACTACATGAAACCCACAGCTCCTGCCAACGCAAAACTTTATCCATTTGTTTTAGATGGAATATCTCAATTAATGAAACTGGAAGTCCAGTTGCCCATTACTTTGGCTTTCATATGCAGATTAAATCATTCTAAAGGGATGAAATCTATCCCAACACCCCAGCACCTGGACTGGGTTTGGCCATACTGCCAGCTTGGGGGCCTAAAATCACAATAGCCCATGCAGGGGATTTTTCTACATCTCCTTCCTCCCAATTTATGTTGAGAGAAGACCAGGTTAAGTGGTTTGACATATTTTATCTCATCCTCAAACCAGAATTCTACTTCAGATGACTACATTCAATTTGAAACTCGGTCTTTTCATTTAGAACAAAACTCAACAACAACAAAAAACCCCAAATAAAAATGCAGCACTTGGTGATAATCTCTCTCTAATCATCAAGGACACTTACTGTTTGAAAAATCTTGCATACCCAAAGTAATGATCCATGGAGGACAGAAACTCCCAATGTTTTCAGCACAGTAAAAGACAATGCTTAGCAAATAATAATAGTTATTACTAAGTCTTATGCACCACTGCACTTTCTAATGCTGCCTTGAAATGAAAAGGACACGATGATGTGATAAGAAAACCTGTTCCCAGGCTATTTCCCTCTCTAATGGAATCCCCAAAATCCAGAGATATTGGACAAAAACTTGTTTGGGGACATTTCCAATTTGTTTCTCACTAAGTTGATTTAAAGTTTATTTCAGAGATGTAACCCCTCACATTAATCTGACTCAGAGAGTACAATGTGCCAAGCAGGATTGACACACTGGAGATTCCCCTTCTTTCCAAATCTCCAAGGACAAGGGCAGTGAGGCAACACGGGGAAATCACAGCTTTGTTCATTACTGAACCAGGTGCCAGCACCCAGGACTTCCTTATTTACAGGACAGCAAAGAGATTTCGTTCAGCAGGAAAATGAAAATCCTCCCAAAGCATTCAGGATGCAGGAAACCCAGGTGCATCTGTTCTGCCAGCACAGACATTTGCTTATTGCACTGTTGGGAACCTTCTAACTGGGGGAGGGTTGCAAAATGTGTCTCAGCTCCCCTGGAAAGCAGCACCCGAACAGGGAGCACCCCTGGGCCTGGGAGGAGCGGGGGATGTGGTGAGGCTGCTCCACACTCAGCTGCTTCCTGACGGACACACAGACACGGCCGGACAGACAGCACAGGGGCGGAGACTGCCGGGCTCACAGTGCCACCGCCCAGGCACAGCGACAGCACCCGCACCCATGAGTGACAGGGGCACTGGGACAGTGACAGTGACAGGGGCACTGGGACAATGGCAGAGACACTGGGACAATGGCAGTGACAGTGACAGTGACGCTGCGACAATGACAGGGGCACTGGGACAATGGCAGAGACACTGGGACAATGGCAGTGACAGTGACAGTGACACTGCGACAATGACAGGGGCACTGGGACAATGGCAGAGACACTGGGACAGTGACAGTGACAGTGACACTGGGACAATGGCAGAGACACTGGGACAATGGCAGTGACAACGTGGGACAGTGACAGTGGCAGTGGGACAATGGCAGTGACACTGGGACAATGGCAGTGGCAGTGAGACAATGACAGTGGCAGTAACAGTGGCAGTGGCAGGGTGGAAGCCCAAGGAGCCACACACTCAGCAGCACACGGGAGCAGGGTGCAGATTAGCTGCAAGGTCAAAATAAACATCATAAAACATTGCCTAAGCCGTCAATTTAACAACAAACAAGCTCATCATAATTATACAAGATAATTGTTATCTGCTGGGTGTTAATTAGATACATTTTATCAGAGCTGTTGTCACAGAATGGAGAGTAAAACTGATCAAAGTTAGTTTTTTAATTGGAATTATTTCATAACTAGTTTTGTTTTTCCTTCAGATGAGACTAACATCTTGTTTTCCCTGGGTATGTTTTCTTAACTGTACTCCTAAGAAGCTTTAGATTTTCAAAATGAAATTACATTACTGTGTAACTAAGTTTAGCAAAGAAAAGTGTGTGCAAAGAAAGATATAAAAATAAAAATTCTACGCAGTATTCTCACTTCAAAATGGAAATAAAAATATTTTTCCCTATACAGTTTCAAAAAATAAAATATCCATTTAATTAATTTTAATTTAAATCGGCAATCACAACACACTCCAAATGATAAATAAAATGCCTGAGTGTGCAGGCACTGAGCAATGCAGGGTAGATGTGGCCCCGTGTCCAAGGCAAACTCTGGCCTGGGGGTTTCCTCCCTGCAGGAGACTTGGGAGAGAGCAGGAGAGGCACAGGATGGTCTGAGAGTGCTGCACACAAAGGCTCCCAGCACCCACTCCTTCCCCTGAGAGCACGGATGTGGAACCACCTCAGGGGCACAAATGCTGGGAAACACACACATGTGGAAGTTCTGATCAAAGTCTGATTAATAAAGTACCAGGTTGAAATAAAAGTAAAGGGAGAAAGAGAGGAAGAACCTGAGAGTGTCACACCCTGGCTTCCCCCATTACAGCAAGCCTCCCTCCATGCCTAATTCCTTTCCATCCTCAGAATTCACTGTTTATCTCTCCAGGAAACAGCTGTCCTAATGTATCACTTTCTGGTGAGAAAAGACAAATGTCCAATATTTATCCAATCAATAGAAATAACTAAACTTTCAGCCATCAGGGCAGGGCCCTTTTGTTCTCTATTTGTACATCACCAAATATAACAGGAACTTCCCGACACTATTGTGTGCAGCAGCAGCAATAAAAAGGAGGGTCAGTAGGCCAGCAGAAACACCAACCTGCTTCATTTCAGCATTGATCCATTATGAAGATAACCTTATTTCATAAGATAAAGAGCTTGATATAATTTGTATTGGTTTTAGTAAGAAAATACCAGAATTTTTGGAGGAGAACAGTGGCACAAAGGTCTACCACACACAGCCTAAAATAGTGTGAGAAAGGAACTGACTTCAGCTTGAATAATAGTCATTAACTCAAAACACTGGAAAATGCATTCCTTGTAAGAACAGAGCCACTGGAGCCTTGCCCAGTCCTAAACAAAGAGTAGCAGTTCACAGCTGTAGGGGACATACTGTGGGTATACACTAAGCTAAGGTTTAAAATATACTTGTGGTCTGCAGCAAACCTGGGCATTCCAGGGACTGTTGTGAAACAACATTTCAGGGTGCCTTCATGTCTCTCCTTGATAACAGCACTTCTCTGGAGTTCTTTTCTCATCTCTGCTTAAGTTACTGAGCAGTTGCATGGTTCAGCTTTATACTGAATAAATGAGGAATGAAGATCTTCCAGAGCTATATATGCATGGAAGAGAATGTGCACTCACGGATTGTTTCAAGCAACAGGGGGTGTTTTTGTGGCAAAGGTGTCGTGGGCAAGTTCCAAAAAGTGCTCCTCCAATGTAGTAACAAAGTTCAACGTGACTCATGTGTGCAGGTAATTGATATTATTAACACAAACAGAAAATTTGAGGTCACTGCTGGCAAGCAATATAAAAATCAGGTTTGTTTTCTATGAACACTAAAAAGGAATTGCAAGAAAGGAAAACTGAACAAAGATCAAGTTAAATATTTAATATATACATGTATATTTAATATTCATCTAACAATGCCTCATTCATAGCTTAAGCAACCCAAATGTATCACAGGTTGAAGACATTTCCTCTTGTTTCACAAGTTAAACATTATAATACAATGTCCTTTTTTCCTTCCTTCCTACACTAAATGTCTGTGTTATTGGTAGCAGCAGATACAGCTCATACTCAGGTGAAGAGCTGAGACCTTTCATATCTACAGAGTTAAATGAACTCAGAAAAACTGGATAAGAACTTGGAGTAGAGACTATAAATCCTTTGAACCGTGCAGAACCATACCCAAAGCTTAAGTGAAGCTAATGGCATGATCCAAAGATTATTGAAAGCAATGAGAACCTTTCTCCTGCTGGATATTGAGAGATTTTGCATCAGCAAGATGAGAAGCAGCCAGACATTCAGATTAAAAAACTAATCTGGAGAGCAGACAGCAGAGGAGGGGACAGAAATAACAGCCAGCAGAGCCTGTTACCTTTCCAGATTCTTTACAAGTTTGGTCTAAAACAGAATTGCTCCTTCACACTTGGGCTTCTTGCCAAAGGAAATTTTCAAAGCTATTTGAGATAAGAGGCAGCAGACATCTGTCACGGGGCACCTGGATCTGCCCTGGGCTGAGTCACTGCTAGGGAGGCTGAGTGGCACAAGAATGGAGGAAGCCAAAGCCATCACTGGTGACTCTGCCTCCCTTCCTTTCCCTTCCTGCTTCTGCTGGTCCAGTCTTCCCAAAGAGAGATACTGGAAAAGGTCCTTTCTCCAGAACAGCCACGTTTGGTACCAGGAAGATCTCAGGCACTTCTCTCACTGTCAGGCAACACTCTCCCCATGAAAGCTCTGCAAGAGGCAGCTGAAGGGTTTCTCCCTTCTCCACAGAGAAGGGCACATTCCAGGGACATGGGTGGACTCTCTCAGGAGAGTATTTTGTGAGTGAAAAACACTTTGAGAGCCAATCTGGAAGACACTCTATATTTTTATATCACAGTTGGAATAATGCAGGTAACTGAATGAAATTCTAAGGTGTTTTAGCAGCAGCAGTTTCTTCCCTTTTCCTCCTATTTAAACCCCTGACTTAAATGCCATATCTTTGACCCATTCAAGGAAAGATCAGTTGTTCTGCTGTCCTAAAAATACACCTATATACCAGATTTCTGGAAATTCTGCAGCTCTGTAATTTCAGACCAGAAACACAAGAACATGCAAAGATGGAAACAAGCACTTGAGCTCCAGAGCTCACATGGAGACCCTGACATTTACAGAAGAAGGAAGATGCAGCCCTAACCACCAGTTTTGAAGGCAGCATCAGGGAAATCAATAGCAGACATAAGATGCCACCTTAGCACTGCACATACTTCAACCATGAAAAATCACCTGTTTAGTGCTGGTGGAAACCTTTGCAACCTAAACAGTATAAATGTTGCTGGGTTTCTGCTAATTCAACAGCAGCAAATCTTTCACATGTCTGTGACACACACAGGATATCAAAGCCTTCCCAGAGATGCTGTGAGTGGAAATCTGAGTTATAATTTGGCTGCACTGGGCTTGGAGCACTGTCTTGCTGCTCCAGTTGAATTTCTCCTCTCTCAGCAGCTGCTGAGCTCCCAGGAGAGCAGCTCCAGTGCCTGTCTTTAGGGGGGACAAAGGCAGGGTTTTGGTGTCAAACAAGCAAGAGCACCTGGAGGAGAGCAGAGAGGAGATCTGGACAGTGTCACACCCAGCCTGTGCTCCCCTGGCTGGTGAATAAAACACAGAACTGGTTAAAAAATGATGTAAGGGTCATTCTTGTCTTCTGAAAGTGGGATTGTTGCAGGTTAAGTTCTGCATGTAACATTTCAGTCCACCTGTGCAGCGCTGTTGATTTTTTTCCATTGGATGTTTTAACATAACACCTACCTCATGCTCCACTAATTATGATTTCATTCACGCCATTGCCTTCCTATTCATCATCACTGGTGGTCATTAATGTAACCTTTAGCATGGCCATGCTGTAATTAGGTAATTGCTGTTATTTTGGAATGTTACTGGAAGGCTTCCCCATGCAGAACTTATTTTTGCTGCGGGACTGTGGCAGC
Organism: Sitta carolinensis; assembly: GCA_032173965.1. Taxonomy (NCBI): domain Eukaryota; kingdom Metazoa; phylum Chordata; class Aves; order Passeriformes; family Sittidae; genus Sitta; species Sitta carolinensis. Next base: position 11,873,285 of record CM063300.1, on the reverse strand, counting down.
GACCTGCAGAGGAGCTGGCTGATGATAAGGTGACCAAGCCTCTTTACAGTTTACAGACCAAGTTTATGGATTTAATTGAACATTTGTACAAAACAGAAGAATTCAGTGCATTGTACAATAGGTATTGTTTAGTCTAGTGCACTGATTTATGCTCAAGTGGGATAAAAATCTACATTTCGTCTTCTCCATTAGAGCTTCCGAAATACTGCCAAGAACTACTTCTCAGAATAAAAATGAACATTTGTTCTCATGTTTGAAATTTTTTTTTTTTATTCCTTTCACTAGCAAATCATCTGGCTATTTTATTTAATTCTTTGTTCTATTTTTAGGAATATTGACAGAAAATTCAAGTCATGTAAATATTTTCCCAACTCTTCTCCTCATTATATTTGCTTTTGGAATGATTTGTCTTATTGTCTTTATGACTCTTTCTCCATTTCTTCATAAAAGCTACAATTAAGCAGGCACAGAATAATAAAAAAGGCAAGAAACCAAACCAAAAGGCTCATATGGCTAAAACTGCAAACTGAATGCCACAAACCAGGCGAATGTGAAGAGCTCCCAACCAGAGCAGTGATTTCAGTACATTTGCATGAAGAATATGCCAAACAATCCAGCAGAGGAAAAACTAAGAAAATCCAGTCGTGGGAAATACAAAAGCAGAAAAGGGATAAAGCTTTTGAATAAAGAATTTAATACACCCAGTTCATCTAGTTCTGCTCCCTCTTCCTTATCCAGAACCAAAGCCCATTCAGATATTCTGAATACGAAATGGGCTTTGCAGGTATTTTGAACCAGTCTGCAGAATTTGAAGGACTGTGAAACATTTTATATATTGGGTATTTACTGTCTTCAGGGTTTCTCCTTTGCCTGATGAAAATATCATCAAGAAACTTTTCACTGATTGGCACACACAGGGCATGAGTCAGTGCAAAGGACATGCAGAAAAGAAGAAATTAAGTAATCAGAAAACTCCAGATTTCTCCCCTATCAGATCATAGTCCCATGAAAATAAATGTTCAGTGAACAGAATCTAGAGAGAATATTCATATACTAAATTGTGATGTTTTTCTCTTCTCTCCAAATCATAAAGTATCTGCCCCAAAACATTATGCAGAGCATATAGTTTATATAAATGTTTATAAGTATACATATTTCCTTTACAATGAAAAGGAAGAAGAAACAACAAGCCTGTGTGTGCTGCTACACGAGAGATTTAAAATAATTCATTTTCTAAATCTAGACCCCAAGAAAATATCTGAATAACCCAGAAACAGCTTTTGGATGATCCATTGCTCAAGAGATGGATTCAAGGTGCAAAATTGGTATTTGAGTCATCATGTCCAAAAAAAGCACATCTGAGGCATTTGGAGCTTTGAGCCTCATTTAGGGTTTCCCTGTTGGGAACAATCCCAAATTTCAGACAGCTACTCCACTGGCCTTTCTCCACCTCTGAAGTATCTTTATTGAGGCAGTTAATGTGTAAATAAGAGTGTTCCTCATTGTAACTGAGCATTTTTGAGACTCAGAGGTAGATTAAAACATTGTACAACTTCCTCACTTGAGTTTTGTCCTGAGTCAGTCAAAGTTGGTCCAAAAAAAAAAAAAAAAAGGGCTTTTTTCTGAGTCATAGCCAAACATCCTTCCCACAGGAGAGGTAAAAAAAGGGGTTTCTCATCATTTTCTGGGGTGAGTGACAAGAATTATGTGACTAAATGGGGATTTTCTTTCTGAACAAGACCCACTTTGTCCATTCCTCCTGAAGGAACAAAGACATGCAAGAGTCTATTTCTTTGTGCTCTTGCCAAATAGTGGAAATTTATCATAATAATTAAAGAAACAAATTGGCAAAAACAAATATTATTTTCAGATGCATTTTTCTATCTTCTGTGAAAATTCTCTTTTCACATTTCAAATGAGTGGAAAAATCAGATTATACATTTGAAAAAGCCCCAGGGCAACTATTAGGAGAGATAGTGAAGCTCTGAACTTTCTCCTGCAAAACACACCTGAAAGACTTTCTAATTTCTCAGCATGTTGACAGTATTTAAATTCCTGTCTTACTGAAATACAGGCAAAAGCTGATGTTCTAGCCTCTAGAAAATAAACTCCTGTTTAATAATGTGAGGGGTAAATGTATCCAGGAAATGTCACAAAATAAATCTGAGATAAATCAAACAAAACTCACTTCCTTTCTATGTCAGATGCATCTAATTTTGGCAGTTTGGGCTAACAAAGCAAAGCAAGCAAGTACTTAGAAATGAAAATGTCCGTTTAGCAACAGAGCTACAAAGAACAAGTAGCACATTTCCAAATCTGTTACAGAACCCAACAACACCCAACCTGATTCCTCTGGCTGCATCCCACACAAATCCCCTTGGTTTCTGACAGAAATACATTATTATTTGTCATTATTTACAGCATTCCTATTGCTCCTAACCGGGGGCAGGAGGGCTGTGCAGAGAACACCAGAGATTGCACTCACCCTTCCTGTCCCATGCCAGATTCTTGCCAACCCCTGGATTTTAGAGAAGTTTCCTACAAACCATCTGCTGAAAGAGCAGAATGTTGGGTAGAAGATAAACTGTCTCCAACACCAGATGTGTGGAGTTACAGATCACAGAACCATTAAAATCATGGTAGCCATGGTTCTTCATTAGCAGTGAACGCAGAGAATTGGCAACCAAGACTCAGGCTGCTGATAAACAGCCTTTTAAAATAATCAGATTAATATAATATATGGGGAAACAGAAGCATTTAACAGGAAGGGTAATTTGGGGTCAGAGCAAAATATGAAAAATTGAGACTGCACTCTTTATGTCTTTGCTAACCAAACTCGTGCTCCTAGTTTTCTGCTGAGGTTCCTGGCTCTCTCTGCTCAGCAGAGCTGCCCTCCCTTGGCCCAGTGCTCTTCACTCGGGGTCACACAGGCTTTGGCTGAGCAGGGCTGGGAGCCACCAGAGCTCCAGGGCTGGGACCTGCAGGCTGCTACCTGAGCCTGTCACCTTGTACAGATGAGCCTCCCAGATGGCTGAGCAGATGCTGCCTGAAAGAAGGAAACAATTATCTTTGCACCTGGCTGAGTCCTTTAGATCTTGCTAAGAGACAGATGACCAAGCAGGAAAATATGCCGAATAGTGGCCAAGAATATTTAAGGATTAAATATAAAATTTGCCTAAGTCCTGTGGGTAAAGATGATTTTTCCTTTTTTGCCAGATTCTCTCTGGATGCTGTAGGGATGTACCTACAGTACTACATGTACCACTCTGACCTTACTCATTCCTCTGGACTGGGGTTTCATTTCTTTGCAGCACCAGATGCTGCTCTCACCACAGTCACATGCCCTTTTGGGTATGCCACACTCAGCAATGTATTTTGGGTGAGGGTGGGGAAAAAAAAAATCTGACAAATGAAAAGATAAGTGAGAATTAAGCGAAAATACTTATCCATTGAAACAATGCAGGGTAAAAATAAAGAACTCTCAGCCAAGCTCTGCCCCTCTAGAGATTTGGAGAATGTGCTGTTTGTGTTTAGTTCACTGCAATTGCTCGTTTTCTAAAGAATAATGCAATTTCAAGCCTTTTCCCCACTCACTGCTTTCCTCTAGCATCTTTTTGAGTCTCCACTCTTACTGCTTCTCTGGGAGCATTGAGGTGATGCTGAATGCTAAAGAGATGAGAAGTACTGCAGCCCTGGACCAACAGGATGCAATTCCATCCCTTCAGCTGGCTGGTATCTCATCAGGCACTGGATGATTCCCTCAGTGAGCCATTCAGTGGGCAGCCTGGAGGGAATATTCCCACAGCTCTTATTTTAACCTGTGGGGCTGCTTCATCAGGACCTTAAACACAGCCATAGATGGGATGAGGAAGATACAAACACTAGAAAAACAACAGCAAATAAGAACAGCCTTTCTAGCAGATTACTTGGAGAGGGAGGGAAAAAAAAAAGGATCTCTAAAGTAGCATCAGCTTTCCCGTACAAATAAATCAATTACAGCAAGATGCTTTGCTCCCCCATAACATATGGTAGGGGATTTGAAAAAAACCCCTTCACAGTCACCCTCAAGAAAGGAAATATCACCTTCTTCACATGGATGAAGAAACAAAGGGGGCAAAGAATGATGTCCTCAGGATCACAGAGAATAGAACAAAGACTAAAGAAAAACACCCAGAGTGTGCTTGTTCAGCACTGGAGGAGTTCTTGGAAGCCTGAGATAGTTTCATGTGTTATGATCACAGAGCATCACATGGGGGAAAGGAGGGGATGGGAAAGTCTCAGTGCTTCCCACAAAAACCCCCACAGTAATAAGCCTGGGGAAGGAGTTTTCCCAGCAGACTTCTTCCCACATCACTTATTTGAGAGGGTGGGACATCAAACCTCAAAATATGCAGCTTGACCTGACATACTTGTTTTTGCACAGACAGACAAGGCAGCTGCCTGCTGAAGGCATCCTGTTACTGCCATGCAATTCCAGAAGTTTATTTGGAGGGTTTTCTTAGCCAGCTATCTCCATACCAATCTGCCAGTGTCTTGTTACGGGAGGAGAACTAGGGCAAGGGAGCTTTCCAAAGGGAGGAAAACCCCCTAAGGCCTGAGCAGGGGAAGACACCGCCTGCCCCATGTGGTTTCTTCCTCTGTGGGAAGAGAGGAATGCAGCTGCCTCATGCACCAAAAGTAGAGTCCTGAGGGCCAGGTAATCTGTGTTTATCCTGTGTTTGACACTGACACCTCTCCCAGGAAACAGATCCCTGATCCCCAGGACAGGGTCTGTTGGAACAGAGGATCCTTAAGGTTCTTTCCATTCCAAAGCATTCTCTGATTCTGTGACCCTCAGTTTTCTCTTTGTCACCTCCACGAGCTGCTTCACTGCTATGAAGAAATAGAAGAATTACAGTGGTAAAGCCCACTCAGAACAGGAAAGCATTAATCATTATTCTGAACTTTCTGTTCAGTTCTGCAGTTGCCCAAGGTAGGTCACAAAACGCCTGTTTCCCAAAGCAAATGAAATGAGGAAATTCCTCATCTCTTTCTTGAGTAATGATACCAATAAATGCTACACCATTATGTACTAAATCAGCATAAACCTTCACGGCTCATGTGTCTTGAAAGTGTTTATTGAACCTGGTTTGAACTGAAGAGGACTGCGGCATCCTCGTGAAAAAGAAGGGAGGGAGGAGAGGCAGAGAGGCCAAACAAATCCAACTTATATTAACAAATAACTCCTCTAATCTCACAATGATGGAAAATTTCAGGAGAAACCCTTCTTGCTCCCTATTTTGGCTCCAAATAAGAGCCAGAAACTTTGAGGGAGAAGGAGCTGTTTATATGAATGCATGATTTTTCGAAGCCCGGCCAAGTGCGTAAGAGAAGCAAGGCAACTTTAGCCTCCAGAGAAATAACCTTCAAATCGCAATTTGACAAACAATATCAAAAACTATCAGAGAAGCAAGAGATCTCGCTGACTGCAGTGTTTTCATTCCCTTCTCAGCAGTGTGACCTCATCACAGTCGCACTCGCACAGAATCCTATTACTGCTGCCTCAGCTGCAGAGCTGCAAGACAAAGGAAGGTTACAGACATCACTCCCCTCTGTGCCTTGCTAATCAATAGTTTTTATCTAATTTCTTTGCTTCAAGATACAGGAAAACAAGGTGCTGCATTTGAAATGGAAGGCTGGGAATAACTGAGCTTTGTGGAAATCGATACAAAATAGAATAGCTGACAATGTCATCCTGCTGAAACACTATGAAGACAGATTTGAAGTTCCTCTAATTATCTAGATGTTTGTATTTTTAAACACTGACTTAACGTCTGCAGGAAAAAAAAAATTGGCTTTATTTAATAACCGTTGTGGTTTCAGAACTTTTTGTGCTACTGGTAAGTCTGCTCAATTTCCTTATATTTCCAATCTGGATGGAAGTTTCCCTTTTGGTGTCAATTTAGGACTCAGCATGGAGCAGCTCTGTTAGCTTGCTGCATTTAGGGAGATAATTTACACATGGCAGCACAGTGGGCTGAACCCTGGCTGGCAGGGATCCACACAGCCCAGGTGATGGGCAGGAGTTACTGCAGTGGGCACACTTTTCTCCCATTCATCTAAATCCTGGGTAATTTTTAATAACCTTATATTACTCAATTCCCTCACATTAACTAATAAGAAACTTGAAAGCCCTGCACTATTTCAACCAGAGCCAGGAGGATTAAGAAATCCCCTAAAAGTCAAAGAAGGAGCCCACAGATCCTTAACTCCAAAGAGGGCAAGAAGCCAGAGTTAAGAGATGTAAAACCATCCCCATTGTGAAATGGAAGTGCCAATACTGAGCCTCCCCTGCCTCTTCCTGAACACTGAAAGGCCTCTCTAAGTTAAAGCACAGCAGAGAGAAGAGAAATGAGAACAGCTCAGCCCCTCCACCTGCTTCAGGGCTCCCCAGAATCTTCCACCCAACGCCACCAGAACTGCTCTCCTTTCCCCTCTCAAACTCTTCCAGTGCTCCCCTGGGAAGCCACCAGTTCCTCCCAGCCCTCACTCAGGAGAGGCAGCAGAAGGATCTTGGAGAGGAACCCAGGCTGAGCTCAGCTAAACCCGTCCAAAAACGCAGTGCAAGCAGCAACTCCTCCATGGCGCTGCTTCGCTGCAGATTCCCGTCGTATTCTGGAAGGTGGGAGTTTAGTCTGCAAGGGGTTGTTTTAATTTAAGAATTTAGCTATAGCAAACTCTAAAACTCATTCAGGGTTATGGACTTGCTTCTGTTTAACAGGTAAACCATTTTTTCTGTAATGAACTTCCACAAATCTGCCGCTAGACGGGATTTTGAATAAAAATACAATTTTAATGCAATGGGAAATCGCTCACTTGTTAAACAGCAATCTTTTCTCTCTCTCATATTTCTCTGTGTACCATGGGACTGCTAAGTTGAAAGCTGGACATTGTACAGTGCAAAAGTGAAGATAGATAGATCACTAAAAAGCCCAAATCTGAGCTGCAATAATGCAAGAACTGCTTCACAACCTGCTTGTACAGTTCCTTGGCTGATGTTTCATTGCTAACCTGGCAGGAAGATCCGCTGCTTTTCCAGGGAAAACTACCAACGCAAGCAGTTCTCATTTTCTAGACAAACAGTAAATTCAATTTAAATTTGGTGAAGTTTCAGATTGAAAAAAGGGAGACATTTTTCAAAGTGTCAAAACATTTCATGTTGTCATTTTTTATCTAAAATGTTTCTTTCAGAAATGCCAAAAAGTTTTCATTTTGACATTTTCCCAATTGAACTTTTTTTTTTCAAATTGGCATTTTTCATGTAAAACTTCAGGTAATGTTTAAAAAATTAACCTCCTTTAAGACAATCTAAAATGCTCAAAAATTCAGTTCAGGTCAAATAAAATATTTCCCATTGATCAAGTATAACTTTAGTGTTTCCTAGAAAAGATCATTTTTGTTTGAACTCACGACAGTTTTTCTCTAGGTTTTCATTCATAAAAGAAAGAGAAATTTTGCCTGAATTTATAAATGTCAAGTTGATTTTTAATGGATTCCTTTGGTTTTCATAAATATTATGGTCATGTCCAAAAATGGCTACTTGCATCTTAATAAATCACTGTGCATTGCAATTATTTTATACATCCAGGTACGACTTTTACCCCATCACAAGCATGAGATAAATCAGGTCATTTCAGTGTCTTTAGTGAATGTTTAGGCAAATTTATTTTGTATTTGCAGTGGGCTAAAATTTTTGCTAAAGATCATTCACCAGCAGAGGGTTCAATTCACACACATATCTGGGACTTGGTCTTGGCTGGGGAACAGCCATGATTTTTTATTTATGAAGCTTTATTAAAACTTAGGAAAGGATCCTAAATATTTTTCCTGAAAGAACATCAGCTAAACAAAATTTCTTGCTGGAGATCTGGAGATGGATTAGATCAATTAGGAGATGAGCTGGGACAATGCGCCGAATGTTGAGATTCTGCAGCTCCAGCAAGTTCAAGAGCAGTCAAATATTTCCTCTGCATTGTGTCTGATTTATTTTATATTAGGGTGTGTTATGAGCTGGCAAAGGCAACCTGAGAGCTCTTCGTGGGGCTCAGGGACACATTGCCCTCTGTGGAGAGGAGATCAAGTTACAGACGTTTGGAAAAGGTCGATCCCAACACTCAGTCTTTAAATGGGGGGTGGAAGGGTGAGGAGAGCCAGAAAATAGGAGGTCAAACATCTTGAATCACCAGAAAAATATTACAATAAACTCTCAAATATGCTTTTATAAGCATCTGAATGAAAAAAAAAAGAAGATGAGGGTGAAATTTAACATCATCCAGGGATTTGTCAGCATCTAAGAAGGAGCTCCAGCTATTTTCCTCCCTTCTCTGAATTCCTACTGCTTACTTTAGAGTTGGGCCTTTCTCTTATTGATGGATCAGCTCTGCTCCAGCTAAGGAAAAAGGTGCCAATTCCATATTTATTTATATTAATAACTTCAATATTTCATACGGTATCTCAAAAATAAATGAGGAAAACATAGTCAAGATCTATAAAATTAATTTATAACTGGTCATAAAATCTTCTGTAGGTAGTGATGATCAGTGGAACAATAAGTGTGGTGCAATTGTTCATCTGGCACTAAGTCAATGTTTTCCTCATTGATTTTGGTGATGCGAACACACCAAAAAATGCTGCAAAGACATGAGAATGTAATAGGATTTTGACAAACTGGTGAAGTGGAATGAACAAATATTCAATAAAGAGGGTGGAAGGCTCTACAGGTGCACACAAACACAGGTTCAACACTCAATGAGGCACCAAGCAAGCATCCAGGTGTTCCCAGAGTGCCCCAGCTGAGCAAGAAGCCGCAGCATAACATGAATTTTTGAAAAGGGGAATAATTTCTGGGACATGGGAGGCAATCCCTCAGATCTAGTGATTATTGGAAAGGCCTCACCTTGAGCCCTGCAGCCAGCACGGCACCTCCAGTGCTGTGGGCACTGGCAGAGAGCACAGAGGAGCCCATGGGAGAGCCACAATTCAGGTGTGAGGAAACCTGGATGGACTGTGCAGAGGGTGAGATGGAAGATGCAAAAGCAGTTTAATCAAAGGTAGATCACCAGAAGATAAACTGCTCCTCGTGTCCCTGTTTAGCCAGATGAGAAGTAAATTGCAGCAAGGAATGTGCCACATGAATGCAAACCATTATTAATTAATTCTCATTACTAATTTATTAGTACTATACAGCGTGGCTGCCAACATTCCATTAAACACTGCCAGGCTGTGGGTACTTATGGTTAGTTACCACTCCTAAAGTCCTCCCCAGGGACCAATTCTGGCCATCAGCCAGCTGGTGTAGTCTTTCTTTAATTTACAAGTTGTCCCACTTGTCCAGACCTATAAGGAAGGCGTTCTACATGTTTAATGTGGGACTAGGAGTTTTATGTCCCTTTGGCTGGCTATTTACTGAAGGAGAAGAAGAGACATGACAGCTGTAAATTGTTCAGTAGTTGGATGAAAATGTTTGGGTGCATCCTGGCCAAAGGAAGCAACACAAGTGGCTCAGGATTTGGACCCTGCTGGAGCAGTAGAGCAGTGGGAGCACTTTCAAACTGCAACTTGATTGATGGTAACTAACTGATATTCATTTTAATTAATGGGCAATCTCACCAGAGTTAACTTTTGTTTTCATAAAGAATGCCAGTTAAAAACTGGTTATAAATATTTGGCACAGTGCCTCCTCTGGTAAATGTTTGAAGCAGAGAAAGAGAGAAGCAAGAACCCTTTGGGCCTGAGCACAAATGAAGTTTTAGGACACAAAGTGTCAGAAACCTACCTATGTGTCAGTCTGATTCTATTGGTAGTTCTGAACCTCAGGAAGAAGAAAAGATAAAAATCAAAAATCCAAATCCAGGAATTGCATTTACACTCTGACATGTTCTATAATTAACTTGTGGCATTAATTAACTTAATTAAGTTAACTCTGACTCAAGGAGTCAAGGGGTTAAGAGCCTGTGCAGTGGAACAGAGAACCAGTTCTCTGGATAACACAAACATTAGTCAGGATCAACATCTGTAAGGAACATCTGTTCCAGACAATGATTATTTGCACCTTTCTCCCACACACCATCCTATCCAAAACAAGATACTCAAAGTGGGAAAATTTTTCATGTCCAACCTCTTTTCTGTGAAGAGGAAAAATCCAGCAGGAATGACACATTAATTTTTAATGACTGTTTCATCTTGAATAAAACTTCAGAGTTCAAAAAGGATCATTACAAATCTCTACAGGAAACAGTTTCCTTTTCTGTTTGAGGTCAGTTTTTGTTTCTAAGGTTTTAAATATTGGTTTAAAATGCACTTTTCAAAAAGCTCAAAGTAGAACATCAAAATTACACTCTCCAAAGAAATGAAAGCTTAAATATTTCATGCCAGTGAAAATTTGAAAAAACAATTTCAAAATACCACAGAATTTAATTTTATTAATTTCCCATTTAAGTACTGCCAGGAAACCAAAACCATCAGATTTCTACCATCTCTAAAAATATTGGAGAATTCTCTGTGGTTGTGATTCATTAAGGCAATACCCACATAGCTGTGGGCAGGACTTGTCTCACCTAGTCTGAGACACTGACAGTGTTGAAATCCCTGTCTGAGCGAGTCATCACAACTTCCTTTAATATCAGTGGTAAGAACCTTGGGTGATGCAACTCTGTTAGATGGTAGGCATCCAAAATAGGTCACAGCATTCAATTTCTCTCCATTGACAATAAAAGGAATCTAGATCAGATGGAGAACTGCTGCTTGTTGATGTCTTACACTGAGCATTCACGTTTTATAAATGAAGCAGTTTTCAGATTGGGAATCAGACTCAAAAGGGATCACACAGCATCTGTTAAGACAAGCACAAGGAAGAAGACAATGTCTACAAGAGACACTGCAGAATGGATTCTCTTCACCACCTACCGAGTGTGACCTGGAGGATCTTCTCCAGGGCACTTGCAAGGCCATCTGCTCTCTCTTCTGTTGTGTCTGCTTTTTATTTGTTGCTCAAGGCAAAGATGTGTAGGTGTCTTTGATAGCTTTGCTTTCTGTTTTTTAGCCCCAAAGACTTCGGCACAGAAATAAGATTTCACTTAGACATTGAAAAGAGAAAATGTGTGAAAGAGATTGCAATGATGTTCTCAAGGTTGTTGGATTAACTTCCTGTTGCTATCACTGACAATGATTTATCCTGGTTGTTGAAATTCTGCTGGTAAACACGGCGCACTGAGGTTGGCTGTGCCTCACTGTGCTGAGACAGAACTTCCCAAAGCCAAGCCTGAATCTCTTTCTTTCTCTCAGTGTTCTGTGGATCACGTTTTCAGTAACATGCCCAAGGAAAATAGCCCTTGCTACTTGAACAAATATGTGTAGGTCACTTATTGTTCCACCATACTTCTCTGGTGTAACTGTTTAAGTTCCTTAAACATCACAACTGGAAAAATTCAGCATCTCCACTTAATAGATGGGAATTAGTAACATGGACTCTTCTACCTCAGGGTCATTTACTTGACAGACCGTGCTTGGACTTCCCAAGAAACTAAGGATTCTTTCCTATGAATTTAGGAGCTGGTACCATGGAATAGGTGAAGTCATTACTTAGCATGTACAAACATTTCACATTTCTATGAAGAAAAGTTATTTATTTTCATGTGATGGGTGTCACTGGCTAAAGCAAAAGGAAGGAAAAGCTGTAGTGAACTGTGCTACAAAAAACACACCCTGAGGATGCAGCAAAGAAAAGAACCCAGTGAGTGATGGAGCGGTGAAAGGCAGGAGCTGGCAGTGGAGCAGGACACTGGTTCCATAAAGCACAATACAGTAAAATTGTGGTTATCCTGCAGCAGACATGAGCTGGCTCAGATGGAGGCAGGTTGGCCACAGCTCCTCCTGTGAAGCAGTCAATCCACCATCGTAATCAAGATTTATTTATCTGATGCCCAAATTCTATCATCAACATGAACAACAGCAACAGCAAGAAGTCAAAAAATCCTTCTAAAGCCTTTTGATGGTTTTATCATCCACAATATCAAAGGAGCTATTGACAAGGAAAGCCTTCAATTAAAGCATTGATGTGATACATGGGCAAATGATTAAACTCATCAAAATAATTCAAAACAGGTTTGGGTTTCTTTAAGTTTATGAACTAAATTTTTTTTAAACCTCTCATTCTCCCTATCATTGTAGTACTTCTCTCAGAAACTCAGGCAGAGGCAAATTGCCCTCTGCAGGAAACCAAAGCACGTTCTCCAGTGATCAGTGCTCAAATAACTCTGGCACTCAGTAGAGCCAAGGAATCTGAGGGGTGGATCAGAACTTGTGTCCTGTAAAGTCATACAGCAAACTAACAAAAGTGATCCAAAAAATCCTCGTCCTGGAAGGATTCTCTGCTGTAGGATTCACACTCAGTTGAAGTCAGATGGACTGTCCAGGTTTCAGGGACTATTTCTTTGGAAAGCACAAGTCCATTTCAGTCCAGTGGTGGTGATGGGAATTGGACCTGCAAGCCTTGGTTTGTCCAAGGTCACAAGAAAGGGAGAAGCTGCTTCTTAAATTATTCCAGCCAGAATCAAGGAGGGATCATTCTGTCTTTGGTGAATTATAAATTATGTTTGGCACCACTTCAAGAAGGACTGAGCCTAATACCCACAATCAGCCAAATCTGCCAGCAGACACATCACATGAATTTGCATTGAAGCTTAGTTGCCTGGGATTTTTTTAATGGAGAACATAATCAGGTCACTATACATTCTCCTTGTGTAACAATCTATCCATCATCTACAATATGCACAGCTATAAAAGCACAAACCAGATTTTCATTGTTATTTTTTGAGAAAACATTTCTTTGTTCAAGTGCAAAGCTTTGTCTCCTTCAGTTGTACTGGGTTTTAGTTATTCTAAAATCTGACTTTATAAAACCCTTCTGCAAAAGCAGATAAAATGAAGGCTCTCTCTGTGTAGGAGTGATTAGTATTCTGTAGTGTCACAGTACATTTTCATACTGATTTTTGTGTGTTTTTCCCCCATCAGAATAGTACAATTGTGGGCTATACATATCTTAATATAGATTTAAGATAACATTTTTCTAAATCTACACTTGGGGCTTTTAATTATCCAACTTTTTTTGCAACTTTTCAAGGAGCATTATTCATTTTAGGAAATAAAATATGAGTGGCTACACAAAATCAAACAGTATTTGACAGGGAAGCTGAAAATATTTTGTTCATATATACTTTCCTCATTGGTTTAATTCTTTCTGTACATTAGTGGAAAACAGATATTTCCTAATTATCCAAAATTAACATATTGACAAGGACAGAGCCCTCCTGAGCAGGGTGAGCACCCAGTGCCCCTCTCCCTGCAGTCCCTGGGAGCTGGGGTTCCTCAGCTCCATGGAGACCTGGGATTTAATTGCCTTGCAGAGCATAAAAGATCCCAGAAGATGTAAGAGGCTGTGCCAGAGCCTGGCCCTCCTGTACATCAGTGGAGCATTCCAGGGAGCACAGCATCAAGGCTGAGCAAACATTTAAACCAGAAACAACTTCAAGCAAGTGCACAAAAGGATGTTCAAGTTGGCCTGGGCCAAATGTCAGGGAAACAAATTTGAAAAGGAAAAAACCACAAAGGCAAAAAACCAATTTAATTTCTTCACTACCTTTCAAACTAGATGCCTCTAAAGCAAAAAATGAGATCTTTTTCTCTTCCTTCCTTGTGTGTTCAATTGCACGACTGAAAAGACTTGTATTTTAATTCTTGTTGTCCTTGAGCAGCGAGCTTCTTTCTTATTTTCTTTATGGATGTTATATACATAAGCAGCTGTGTTTCACCAATCCATTGACTCCAGCAGTATTACTAATATGCTTAGTGATGGGCACATGCTTAATTACCAAGGAGAAAAGAGACCTTAAATAGTTCCCTGATATGGGAAAGCTGGTTTAGGTTAACTACAAATGTGATTTGCCTTTTGGGAACCTTGGTCTCACTTCCATGATTGAGGGCAAACCATAATGGAGTAATGGACAGATAATGTACTTAACTCCATTTTTTAAAATAATATTTTATTGATTTACCTGAAAATCTCAAGTCAGTGGATTTGCTCTCTAAAATGCCAGCCAATAACTGTGAAAAAAAGAAAAGATGGGGGGGGTACAATACTAACACTTTACTCTGAAATTTTAACCCTTTCCGTTTTTTTTCTTTTCTAAACATCCTTTGTCTCAGAAGATGGCACAAAACAAAGCCAGAAGCATTTCCTTGGCAGACCAATGAGAAACAGAGAGAGAGAAGAAAGGCAAAACAGGGACAGCCCAATTTGTGTCACAGCTCACTACATTAGAGCATGTCTGAGCCCTGGATTTTCTCTCTGTTCATGCCAGTACTCCTTTGATGATTACTTTATCTGAAAAAGATAAGACATTATGAATTTGATTATGGCATCACTCCACGTGGTCTGACAGGGCCTCAAGCACATTGGTAAATTGCTGTCTGAGCACTTCCATTATTATTACATGGCATGGCTCGCAGTTAAGGACTAAGCTGGAATAAATATAGAATTTCAAAAAATGATAACAGTCACTCTTAGCCTTTAAAGAAATTACTCCTTTAGAGCTACAGTGTCTTCTCATTACTTTCAATGTCATTCAGTTAAACATTAATAATTGCTGGCCTGTGCATAACCTGCAAGCTCAAAGCACTCCCAGAGCCCAGCCAGCTCTACAATGTTGAAATGTCATTTTTGACCATCTTTGTAGAGTTTAATCAGTACTTAAACTGTACAGGACTGACAAGGAGAACTGTTGATGGCAGTTGCTTTGAGACTGCTCATATAATTTTCAATCTGAATTTTATGACTGCAATATTTTAAGCAGAACAGTACAGTAACTGTAATTTTAACAAGAGGAGAATTTTACTGTGTTTTTTTTCCTATGCATTAGTCTGGAATTCTACACACTTAATAGTCTCTTAGTTTAAAGACCTCAGTCTTGGTACAAAGAAAAATAATACATGCTACAGTTCAGAGTAGGTCATCTGAAGAGCAAGCAAATACATCACTTCATTGTCACTACGAGTTCAGAAACCCCATTATTATTACATTATGCACTAAAAACACAGGATTTCAGTCACAGGGTAGACTAGAATATTCTGAGGTGGGACTATTAAATTTCCTGCTGCCTGCTCAGAGACATCAGAACCGCAGGTGGGGGAGAAGGTTGGTGGAAGACCTTACAGGTGTCCCAGTGGAAGAGGGAGAACTTTGGAAGGCCAGCTGGAGTGAGTGAGAGCCCGAGGTGGGGCAGGAGCCCCCAGGCAGGGGCCAGCCGGGCTCAGCCTCCCTCCCTGGGGTCTCTCCCACCCAGGCAACTTTCCTGGGTCTGGGCTTGAGTCTCAGGGTCCCAGAGCTCGGGCCTGGGCTCGTTTCCTGCTCAGCTGACATGGTGTGCACTTAGCCAACGCAAAGAGGGGCCCCTGCTTTGATGTGCCTCCTTAGAATCCATGAGAAGTGTTCAGAGAGTCTTTTAATAATTAAGAGTTATGGATTTGAAAGCAAAGCTACCACCATTGCCAAGCTCGACCAAAGCCTTTGAAAAGAACTCTGTCAAAATGAGTTTCTAAGAAGAAATTATGTTATAAATTATTTTTATGGAATGTTCCAGTGTTAAATGAATATTTAGGTTGCAGTTCATGAAAACCTCCCTCTTCTGAAAAAAATGTTTTCATTTTTTAGATTTCTCTTTGTCAGCATTTCTAACAGTAAAAATGACAAACTTTCATGGGTAGGTGCCAATGGAGACAGCTGTATTTTATTATTGAATACTTCTGGTGCTTAGTTTGGCACCAGTCCTGTTTATATTGCTAGTAAGATTTCATGCAAGCCTTTGCAAGGTCTTGTGTTTAAACTTAAATGTCTGATATGGTTTGTAATTGATTCCACCCAGTTCCCTCCCTCCTACTTCTCAGTCCAGTTTGTAAAAGAGAATTTATAACTGTGTGGGGAACACAAACCTTCCAGTGCTGCAGATTCAAAGACAAAAATTCCATAGCAAGATCCTAGAAACCTCTGGTTCTATTATGATTGTCTTCAACTGCTAGGAAAATCTATTAATCCCTGCTGTTCCTGCCCTTGGATTTTATTTTTTTTTTTTGTGTGTGTGTGTGTGTTTTTGATTAATTGACTTTGCTCAGGTTTAAATTCAATCAATCCATGTGCTTCCCGTCTTGGAGTAAAAATTTATTTATTACCAGAACTTCCCTGTTTTTTCCTTATTAGCAGTACATCTTTTATTTCCCTGTTCATCTGTGCCTTTACCTGGGTACACCAGGCAGTTTGCTGAATGCTTGTCTGAGAGGGAATATCAAAAAGCAGTTTCAGAACAAAATCCCTAAACCAGGAAGGTGGATTTGCTTTGGTGCCTTTCTACAAAACACTAAATGGGTGAACTGCACTTCTGTCAGGGCTCAAATTACACCAACATGAAGTCACTAAGATCAGAGGATTTGTTTTATATGAGTGAACTTCAGAAGGCAGCAGAGGAAGAGAGGTTTTAAAACCTTTCCACTGGAGCTCCATAATGATAAACAAGGCAGGTTCGTCTGCCTTGGTCTGGTCTATGCAGAGCTAAATATAAACCAGGAACAAAATCCCCACTGGCCAAGTTAGCATGGAACGAGCTACTCCTAATGGAAATCAGTGAGCTGCAGTTGGCCTGGAGAATCACTTGTCATTGCCAAGGCCTCTGCCATGGCCAGGCTGCTCACACCTCTTTTATCACTGCCCTGTCTTGCTGCAGGTCCTGCTGGGCTGGAGATGCTCTTTTTGGGTTGGCCAGTACAGTCACAATTGCAACATCCGTGTCTTTGGCTGGGGTCTTCAGGGTTATTGCAGTACAAGAACTGACTGTGTGCTCCATTTTGCAGCATTCTGATCTTGCCCTTATCAGATCATGCACGGAGTTTCACACCATTTGAAATTCGGCCCTGCTTTTGCATTGTTTTATAGCAGAACAGCTTTCGCGCCTTCAAAACTCATTCTCTATGTGCTGCTGATAAACATTTTGCAGACAGATAGAACAGGTTGTTCACAATCCACTCAGGTTCCCATGTTCCTCTCTATTCTGTGGTGGGCCCCTGTTAAAACTGTAAATATTCTCCCTTACCTCATTACTTTAAATTTTGTTACAGAGAACTCCATGTGCAGCTTATCTCACCATAACAAATTTCTCTATAGCCATGGCTGGAAAGACAATGTGTTTCTGTAGAGGAAGAAAAACTATACAGGGCTTTAAAAGTCAATGTTTCTCTTCCACCCACCATAAAAAAAAAAAAAAAAAAAAATTGGGTCCAGAAACTTCCTGTAGCCATAAAACTATGAAGAGTGTTGCACAGGGTATGATTGTCCTTCAAGGGAAATGAAAGAATCCTCTGTAGATTTCAATATGGAAAGAAGGCTATAATTGCATGTTCTGCAGATATCATTCATGACAGAATTACAACAAATATCATATGCCAGTAACTCAGACGAAGAGCTGTCGTGTTTAGCTAATCCCTCTCTCAGGGGGTGAGCAGAAGATGGTGCATCAGTAAATTGGCACCAGAGTCTAATTAGTGCTCTCATTCAGCGTACTAAGTAGGAAGAGATGGCAGAAAAAGTAGATAATATTCAACAAGCAGAGGGGCAGGCAGGCAGATCTGGAGTAATAGAAATTGCAGACCCTAAGATCTCTAGAGAGTGCAAAAACACAAGCTAAAATTTTATCCAGCTTAATCACAGCAGAATGCAAAACAGAATTCTCCTAACTTCTTTTGCTGCAGCAGATACGCAGCCAAATGAACACAGGTTTCCTCTAACTGTTTATTTCACCTTCTGCTATGCAGGAAGGAGGGGAAGTGGGGCTGGGGCAATAACTTATCCTGAAACATTTTTGGAGCTAAAGGTCAGCTAGAGTTCCAGGAGCAGCAAGTTCCAGAGGAATGTAACTCTGAGTAAGAATTCCCATGTCCAGCTCCCACTCCCATCCTGATGGGGATGATTAGCTGAGGTTTCCTGATGGATGTAGGTGTATGTAACAAGTCAGAGGGAGAGAAGTGATAGATTAGGTCATTTAGCCCAGCCTAGCAGCACTATGCAGATAGGTCACCGCTGCAGATTTGACACAGGATTTGTAGGCAGCATGAGGCAAAATAACACCAGATAATGAAGTTCTCTTCCAGCTGGAAGGTGCTTTGCAGCAATTCAGCATTTGTCAAAGTGCTGGACAGGATTAAAACTCTCCCCTGGTACAAAAGCTTCGCTACGGGTCTGCCTAGAAGCTGATAAGGTTCTTGGTTTTAACAGCTGAGGAAAAGAAAAACGTGTCAATTTTTGACTAGGGGTAGATAAAATGACCATTTCGCTGGGCTGGGCTGGCATTTCAGACTCTGGGCTGAAGGTGCATTGAGTAGGACCTCGGCATGATGCCCATTTTGACAAGAGGCAGGTTTATTGATTGAACATGAGTCAGGTAAATGGAACTTGCTAAGAATTGACTCTGGTAAACAGAGCTTGCTCCAGTGCCAGGCAAGCTTGTGTTGGAATCAATTTGATATTATGATTATAATAATCCACATTAGATTTAGCATCCCTTTAAATTGAACTTTAACTAGGATTTAGAATTTTCTACACAAGGGAAAAAGTAAAAGAACTACAAAATCATAATGCATTGAGATAGAGAGAACCAGTTGGAGAAAATCTTGCAGAAATCAGTTTTCCCTGCCCACAGATAGTAAAGGCTTTTTCTTCATCTCCCTATTGATTGAACCCTATTGACAGGATCCTACAGGTTACATCTAAATCCCACTAACATGTCAGCAGGTGGACTTAGAAGAAAACAAATCTGGCTCAGCCCAAATTGAACCAGAGGCCTAAGAAGTTCAAGACACTTTTGCTCGTTCTTTCTTTTCTCACTTTCAAATTTTTTAGCTGTTTTTCATTCATATAAACAAAAAAAAACCCCAAGGAAAATAAGGAACAAATATCCACCACTAAATTGACCTTCCAGATGCTCAGTTCCAGTCTTGATCCAGTTTTTATGAAAAAGATTACAGAGCCTTGAAAAATCAGGTTTTTAATGAAAAGGCTTGTGCAATGACATCTTTAAGCCAGGCTCTGGAAAAAAATTCTGAGTTGCAACACATCTGTTTCACATTAAAAAATATAAGAGGTGCCATCCTTCTGCCTGCTTGTTTAAGAAAGGCAATGAAAGAAAAAAGACTCATCAACATTAATATCTCCCACAGGGAATGCTCAGTGTCCGGGAATGTGATAAGTCCAGCCTTTTTTTACCCCAATGGGGAACTAAACTAGAAAATCATATAAATTTTAAAAATCATTAGAGTAACACAGCTTCAGAAGCACAAGGAAAAAACTCTATTGGACTTGCTTTGGGGCTTTAGCAGTAGGAAAAGACTCTCAATTCATTCATGTTCATTCAATTATTTATCACTGACTTATACAATTGCCCACCAAAATGGTTTCTTTCAATTTTCACTTGGGCAAACGTGACAGCACCGCTCCCCATCCGTGCTCTTTTCCTCACTGCCTCCCCTGGCTTCCAAGAGATTTACTGCTCTACTGACACAAGTTTTTCAAAATCCACGCTACACAGCATGGAAGCTGTAAGGGCTCTTAATTCATTTGGCAAAACCCATTAAGATTTTGTGAGTGTTGTAGAAGTTTAAGAGCCCTCCCGAGGGAGTGATGGCTCGCGGGACGACGAACGGCCGCCCTTGCTGTCACCAGCGGAGGCTGCTCGTGCCTGCACTGAGGGAAAGTCTTAAAAGCAGGGTCACACTGGGTTGATTCTTGACTTTGCCACACACTTTGGGGGACCTTGAGCTTCTGAGGTTCCATGAGACTGAGGGAAGGTGGCACAGATCAGATTTACAGCTGCCAGCGGCCTCATGGTTCACAAATAAATATCGTGTGCTCTGCTCAGTTCCAAACCCCAAACCAAAGGCTGGTCCAGCTCCAATGCAGGGAATCTGCTCTCAGAGAAAAGCTCTGATCTGAATGCAAACCTTAGGATTATTTCAGCTACAACTCTCCATAACACGAGAACTCCTGCATCTGGGTCTGAAAAACAAGTAAAGATCATCCCAGTAGCAAGACTTTTCCAACCCTGCTGACAAGCAACCTTTATTCAGACCACTGGACAGGTATAGATGGTGGGTTCATCTGTTTCTCAAATCAATTGATTTTGGAAATCTTTTTAATTCCTATGAAGCATCCCTAAATCTTCTATGCACCCATCAGCAGAAATTCCTGACAACAATTTGCTTCAAATTGCAAAAAAATTAAATGGAGGTTTCAGAGAAACATGGGACAATCAGCATTTCCTCAGCTCCCTTCTCAGTTTAATCTGCCTGGATACTTTAAACTTTCTGGAGAGTGAGGAGCAGCACAAAATGGAACATTAATTCCAGTGCTTGCTGCAAGAACACACTTCAGTGTTAGTTGCATGCTGAAAGAACTCTGCATTTTAACTTGTTTGGTGCCTAAATGAGGCCCAGTAAAATACTCCTTGGTTTATGAAGTGGTATTAATTAACAAAGTGCCTGATTTCCTTTCCATGAGTAGGTTAAAGCCAACGGATTTTAAGAGCAATTTTCATCAGATTTTGGTCCTAAGTAGACACTGAAAACAAATAATGCAGCTCTCACATTGCCAACTAGAACAAGGATGTCCAGAGCTGGGACACCACTATGGAAAGGAATCATCAATGTTTCAATCACATGCAGTAGACTTAGAACACCAATGCTTTGGGTGCTGCCAAGGTTTCAGGCCCTGGTGACAGATGTGAAGTATTCAAAGATTTTATCGAAGTAGGTCTAAATACTGTCCAGAGAGAATGAAGAATTTAGTACAGATTTATAAAGAGATTGGTGACAGCCTATACATTTCTGAAAATTTTCCTGAATAAAGATTGTACTTTGAAGGATCTCTGACTTTCGTGTCCTCAAACACAAAAGTCTAATCTGAGTAAAGTGAAGAGTTTAAAGAGATGTTCACTACTGGTAAGGCTGCTTACGGGACAGTGTACAGAGAAATTTGAATATTCTAAAGCCTTGTACAAGTGAAACTGCAGTCCTCTCCCCTCTCCCATTTTTTCTGAAGCAGGAGAAATAGCCTCATCCAGATTTAGATGATATTTTTCCTCAAGACATCGGTGCCCTAAAGGTTTACAAAAGAATCACTAACTATCTCCTGGAAAGTCTGCCAGACAGAATCCTCAGTTAAATATATGATGTGGTTTCTACCTACTAGACAGAAAACCACATCACATCTCATTTTGGATAAACCTGCCATTAAAATGGCAATTCTTTGGACAGAGCAGGGATGGAGACCGTTCACCAGAGACACCTCCAAGTCCCCTGCAGGACACAGCAGGCGAGTGTGCTCTGAGGTTTTGTGAAAGGTACAGTCAGCTCTGAAAAGGAAAGCCCACAAGTCAACAGAAAATTTGGTTTCTCTCAGTTGCCAGTTCTTTGGACTCTGCAAACACAAATATTCCCTACAGAAAAGAAGTGCATGAAAGAAAGATACTGTGGGCTGCCTGGAGTTGTTGCTTCCATACCACCCACCATACAAACTCTCAAAAATAGGACTGCATTAAAGTAATCCCTACACATTTCCTTTACGTAATGGTGGTTGGGCACAGGTACCCAAATGTCCACTCCTCTTCCATGGCCTCCTGTTTTAAATTACACCCACCTGATGTTAATTTTCAGCCCTTGCAATTACTGAACAGTTTCTGTGTTTTATAGAAGTTGCAGCAGGAATATTCCTCTTGGGGTGAATCAATGTCAGTGTATGCCAAGAGAGAGATTATTTTACAGGAGATAGTTACTCTTTCTTTTTTTTTTTCCTGCCTCATAGAGAGTCATTAATTCCGTGGGTGATTCTAATATTAAGTGTATATGCATGTGGTAGGTGGGTGGCAAAGACAGTTATTGATTATTATATGGACATATCTGCCAGAGCTCATGCCCGTGTAATTAGAAATCCAAGGCAATGAATATTGAAGTATGCACAAAACTTAATAGCAGCTTTTGGAATGGCATAGCAGAGCAGATATCCATGGAGAGGGAAGATCTCAGCTCACAAGAGACAGGGTATGGAACAACCAGCAGCAGAGCAAGTCAGTGTAATTGGGTTGTTTTTTATAGCACACCTGTACTGCTTGTTTGCTGAGATAAAATTGATGCAAAACTTTGTAGGAGTTTGGATGTGTATCATCCCAAATCATCCCCCTGAGGAACAGTGTAAAAAGGTAATGGGGCAAATTAAACCTGTGAGAGTTCCTCACTGCTTTGACTCAAAAGAAATGAAGATCTATTGCCCTTAGAAGAAAGGGCTTTGATGCACTGGACACTAAAGTTTGGGCCAGAGATGATTTTCTGACAGTTCTGGGCTACATCTGGTTAGAAGGTCCTTGTTTGTAACAAATTTCCCAGTTTGGCAATCTCCTTTGCTATGGGGAATGATTTATACATTGCCTTGCTGTAATTGTGGAATTAGAGATGCCACCAACAAGCTCAGGAAGGAATTGTTTTGCCATTGCTACACCACATCAACATATGTTCCTCCTTGCCCTTTAAATGAAATTAAATTTCAGACACTGAGATGAGAACACACACATGGAAGAGTTGTGAGAAGGATAAACACCCTTGGACAGCAGCTTGGACTGTAACAGCTCTGGAATCTCTGCATTGGAGGGCAAAAGTGGGCCTTGAAAAAGGAACTCGAAGAGTTCTTTAGGGAACAGATCCTTCCTACTGAGGTTTCTCCTCTGCAGAAATTATATTGTACAGAAATCCTCAAAGTTACTAAATCCTTCTGAGAACCACTAACAAACTCCAGTATCCACTGCTTTTGGCAGATGTTCAGGGTACGAAGCATCTCACAAGGATTTTACCTTGAATCTCACTAGAATGGAGCATCTAAATTAAGCCAACCAAAATTAATTTACTGTGCTGCAGTCTGCAGCAGCCATCTCATGAGACAGAATCCAACCTCCCAAGGAAGAGCTGGGAATGCAGCATTTGGAAACCCTCAGGACACATCAGCAGGGCCCAGCAAAGAGCAAGATTTGCAAATTAAATTGTTTAAATTATTAGTAAATATCCAAGTACATGTAGTAGCCATGAACCTCGTAGTTGATATTCTAAGGAACTTGGAATTGGAAAATGAGCAATTGCCTCAATACTGGGGATGGAAAGCTAGAATAAAGAACAGAGTTGGCTGCAGTGAGATTTGCACTGGTTAAAAAACTCTGGCAAGCATGATATGGAATTCTATAATACTCAGCAGTGGAGAGCTATGTAAATCCAGGTGAAACTCTGTAGGCACAAGTTTTTAGCTCTGTTAAAACCACTTTCTAAAACTTCAGTATTCATATTTTAAAATAGTAAATTCTACTTGTCTCTGTCACTTGTAAAGTGCATACTATTACCCAGCAGAAAACATCACAAAACATCCATCTTTGGATGGAAAATTGCTTTTCCCCATTGTTTTTTCTTTTTGGGAAAACCTATCCACTGGGTTTTCATTTAAAAAAACAAATAGTGAAATGAGAGTGGCCAATGTTTTTGTTTTCAACTATAGGGAATTTAATGAAAAAAGGGAAAACTACATTTTTACAGCAAATATACATATATATTATCACTTCACTGAAGGCATGAAAGTTGTCTTGAAATTTGGTGCAGGAGAAAAAAAAAGGCACGACTAGCTCCTGCATTTGTAAAATGTTCTGAAATCAGAAGGCACATTCTGACAGCCTCCTTCCCACTCTGTGTCACGTAGAGGGCCCTGAGCACGAGCAAGGCCAGGAGTCTCTATCAGAAAATTACAAATGGCTACATGTGCAATTTTAATTAATGAACTGGTGACCTGGTGATGCGGATTTCAGGAAACACCAGCTGGTAAAACTCTGTACAACAAACTGAGGCCAAGCAACTGGAAAATCACTGACAGCACAGTGTCTTTTAGTGGCAGCTTCAGCAAAGCAATCCTTGTACTTTAAAAAGAAGCCCAAAAAGCAAGTGTTTAAATAAAAAGTATGAGAGAAACATCTTGGTTATCAGTCTTTCTCTCATAGGAAATATTCCTTTCTGCCATACTGAGTTTAATGCATTAGTATCAGTGTGAGAAATCTCTTCAAAGCAGTTAAGAACAAGAATGAATTAAGGCTGATCAGAGTCTTCACAGAGAGGAAAAGTGAGCCTGAAAACACCAGAGCTGGGGTTGTGACAACACTAACAGCATGGAGTTGCAGGACTGTTTAGGGTGGAGAAGACATTTCAGATGATTGAATCCAACCATTCCAGCCACCACTGCCCCATGTCCCCACATGCCACGGACATGGCTTTCAAATCCCTCCTGGGATGGCGACTCCACCGCTGCCCTGGGCAGCCTGTTACAGTTTCCTAGTCTTCCATTTTTAAACTCAAATACTGTTATTTCTGAGTAGATCAATTTTAAATGTGAGTGCGATGTATTAAACTTAAAAGTGGAGTTTAAATTATTAAAATGATTTCTATTAGCTTCAAGCACCCTGGCTCCATTTGAGCAAACGAATTAAGGACATGCTTAAGTACATTTCTATTGAGTTAAGCTGTTTAGCAAATGACTTCCCTGCAGGCCTACTGAAGCCAAAAGCATGGAATCATATGCAAAATTTGGGGCTAGACTTAACTCCTTGGTTTTGGTAGAGGTGCAACACTGAATTTGAGATTAATCTTGGGCCCAGGATTACATTTCGCATGAACAAGCAGGAACCTCCATGGCTTTGTTTTGGGTTGGCCCTTATCAGTGTAAAAATACTGCTGGTAAGGAAAAAGAAATTAAAAATCCTTTCCAAGTATTTACAGAAAGGTACATTCCAGGAATGATCAATGAGGTGGTTGCAGAGGCAAACAGACCCCAAAGCAGGGGAGAAGAGAAACCCCACAAACACTGGATCATTCCATTCTCTGTCAGAGCATAACGAACACCTTGGTCTTCCAGCCTGTAATTCACCAGATTCAAGATTAGGCATTTAAGAATCCCTGAGTGACACAAATAGAAAAAGAAGTTAGCAGCAAAAATGCAATGATTAGTTTTACACGTAGCAAAGAGATTTGCCTGTTCAGCTCCCCTTGACAGCAGATTTTTTATTTGTAATATTTTTCTTTTTTGTCTACAACTGATACAGTGTTGTTGCTGACTTGCAATGGGGTTGTCAGGGGAATGAGTATCACTTATGAGGAGGTTCCACTGCCCATGGGTACTAAACCAGCAGCAAAACTGTCCTGCAAAACCAAATCAAACAATCAGCTCCTTTTGCATCGGCGCA
Source organism: Sitta carolinensis (assembly GCA_032173965.1). Lineage (NCBI taxonomy): Eukaryota > Metazoa > Chordata > Aves > Passeriformes > Sittidae > Sitta > Sitta carolinensis. The sequence goes on along the minus strand of CM063300.1, from coordinate 11,847,897 downwards.
GGGCAATACTTAAAAATACACAGTAAAAGAATGAACTTAAATGATCATTTGCAGCAGCACCAAGTCTGCTCCAGTCCCAGCATCTGTATATTTATTTATTGGTTGCTGTGATATGGCTGAATGTGAGAATGTGAGGCAGATTCAGGGCACAGCTCAGGATCAAACCAAAATGGTGCTGTTTGTACCAGCTGGAAGGATGGCTCCATGGAACACAGATTGCTGTAAATAAGCAGTGATGATGCTCTTAGAAGCTGGAACAGTTGTGGAGTCATAGGACTAATAAGTGAAAGAATATGTTGCATAATTTAGGGAAATGCTTTATATAATCTCAGAATCCCAATGAATATTTGCAGGGAACAAGACCTAACCCTGTACCTGACCACAAAGATGGGAAAATCCCCACTAATAAAAGGTCAGCAGAAAAGGGAAGTTTTGTAGGCTGTGACACTCTACAGACTCCTATTTGTGAAAATTTCTCAGTATTGAAGACTTTTTCTTTGGCTTGATTAAACAATACAATCGTACAATTAACAATAATTACTAATACTACTGTCAATTGTGAGTAGATGTTGTGCTTACTCACAGGCAGCATGAGGCACATGAATATTCTTTCTCTTTGACTTAACATTCTCCCCATTTCTGTTCTGAAAATTCTTTCCCGAGATCAAATCAGATTTTCCTGAGATCAAACCAGATTCATTTTCCCTGTGATCAAATCAAATCATTCAGTTTTATAATGTTTATGAAGGAGGAGTCCTCGATTCCAAGTGAAGTTTGAGCTTGCTTTTCCAAGGGAGCCCCACATTCCCAGAAGCAGGCTTGCTTTAATTTGTAATCTTTATCCTGAGCTATAAAATAAATGCCAGGATGATGGAGAGCTGCTTTTCTAGGTCAAACAATTGCAGAAGAGTCAGGGAGAGGCTGGAGGGGAAATGCCTGTTCAATCAAGAAAGTACACTAATGATTTCTAAAATGTCTTAATTGCTTCAGCACAATCTACAGGCATCCCTTTCATGCCTCAGACAGGACAAGTAACTGAGTCTAATATTTCAGAATTAGCAACTTGCTGAAGTAACCAGACTATAATCTTCCTAGTCATGGGTTAGAATTTTTGAGGTCTCATCAGCACACCACAGCTTCTTTCTTTAAGTGTTTTGTGTAACTGCAGGCTTATCTTCAAAGAGCAGATGTATGAACTATCATTTTTGATTAAAGCCATCCAGTCAGAATTTAAAAAAAAAAAAATCATCTGTTCACTGCAGTTAGAATCATCTATTTTAAATACATTTACATATTCCCTTAGCTGTCCAACTATTTTTTTCCTCACTTTCCCTTCTTCTTGCGGCTTGGAATCCTGCCACATTTATATTTTGTACTAACTACTCAGGGTCCTAATTAGCAGAAATGGGATGTCAGCAGGGTACCAGCCAGCACGGGAGGGGTTTTGCTTCATTGGGAAGATGTGCAGCATGTGGCATGGATCAAAATCTTTGCATCCCATGCAGAGAACAGCATGACGTGAATTGCAGAGCAAGGTAAATGGGAGAATTTGGGTATCTTGGAAATCTGTGAATTGACAAAAGGTACCAACTCCCATGTTTTAGCTGTAGACAAAATGAAGGGGGGTTGCCAGCAATAAGGCAAATTATTCCAAAGTTTAGTATTTCAGCATGTAACAGACTAAAAAAATAATCTGCAGTTTCTGAGCTCACAGTGTTTGGCACAGCCCAGTCCCATCGACATCTAGGACTGGATAAAAATAAGAGATTTCGATGTAACAACAGAGATCACACATTTTTTAATACATATATAAATATATAAAAATTTGCTTATTATAGCTAGCCTTCTACTTTAAAGTCTGTTCTGTCCCCAGAATTTGTTTTATTTCCTCTTCTGCTAGTTTGTTATTCCTCACATCTGCTCAGCACATCCTGAGGGGAGCTCAGGAGGCCTCCTCTGGCTGATGTTGAAGGACAGAAGTGGCACAATCAGGGAGCCTGAGTGCATTGCACAAGCCACAGCATTTCACCAAGGGCTTTCTGCAGCCTTCTACTTAAGCTGTGCTTTCAGGACAGCATCTGGTCTTGCAGCAACAGCTCTAAGAGAGAGGTTGTGTCAGTGGTTAATTGCCTCCATAGTCTGTGAGTAGATGCTGATTTTCACAGTTGGTCATAGGCAGTAAAGAGCTGTTTTTTCACTAGTTTAAATGGATGATTTTTGTCAAAATATCCACACTCTGGAAAACTGAGTGAATTCTACCACTGGTCAGACTGATGGCTTTGGTGCAATTTGCTCATACACACTCTCAAAGGGAAATCTAACCCTTGGAATTACAGGTATGGTCCTTTGAAGTTAGAGATGTGGTGCTGTCAATGCCATTCTAAGGAACGCTGAGCATTGCTCACTAATGAAACAAGAGTTACAAAAATGGCTGGTCATGAAAATTCTTAATATGCCAGCTATATATCTAGTATTAAAATCTTATCTAAGCACTGGAAGGCACTAAAAGGTGTCAGACTGCAGGGTTGAGGCCTTAATCTGTGGTGAGGACTGGTTTTACTGTAGATACAAGAGGAAAAGGAAGAGAAAGCAGGATTCTGCTGACAATAAACAGTAAAAATAGGAATTTTTTTTTTCTTGCTTTTTAAAAGTTTTGGGTTTGGTTTAAATTCTCTCACCTTCATTTTTCCCTTTTTTGCTCTCTAACTGCAGAGTTTATGAAGTGACAGAGGTTAGAGTAGCACCACAAAGAGAAAAGGAACTACAAAAATACCTTACACTCACTCTTCCTCTGTGTCCAGGGGAAAAATATTCAGTGAGAGGGGAGAAGCAAAACTCAAACCAGAAAAAATACCAAAACCTTGAGAGTTCTGAATTTGAATAAACCCCTGAAAAATTAATGAATTAGAAGAGACTTCCCAGTTTTGAACATATGACCCTTTCTCCAGTGTTATTTGAGAAAGTGCCACAAATGCTATTCTGCCTTTGAGGCTGGAGTGTCCTTGGCTGCCAGAACACCAGGAGGAAGGTGTTACATCTGAGCAGGGCTCCCAGTTAGAGTGCACAAGGGTGGGGAGCAGTCATGTGGGTCACAGCTATGAAGGGAAGATATTAATGAACACTGGGAAGTCACAGGGTTTTAATTAAACATTCCAAATGACATGAAAGCCAAGATTTATCGACCTGAAGCACAGACATTACTCAGCAGAAAGGATTTATTCCACCCAGTTGGGCTGGGCTTGCTTCATCTCTTCTCCCTGGTACTGTGCTGGCAGGATATTGTTATCCCCAGCCACGGAATCCAGGTGAAGAGAGTGGGGATTAAACACTGCTCTGTATTTACATTCAGTAGCATCAGCCAGGGTGCTGCAAAATAACAATACAGGTACCTAAAAAGAACTGGTTCTGTGGTCTCTTTATTACTTTTTTCCTACTGACTCTGGACACAGTAAAAAAAAAAAAAAAAAAAAGTGGGGTATAAAGATTTCTCTAATTAGAAACACGAATATTCTGATCAGAGCTCCTGGGCAGTTGTTTTTATCTGCCCAGTGGAATGCAGCTCCCAGCACTGAATAATCTCAGGCCCCCACCCTGTTTCCTGAGCACTTCGTAGGAGGTCAGATACTATTTTGCTGTCATTGCTCTGCATTACAGCAAAGCTGAAATCTCTTTGGATTTTCTAATGGAAAAGTTAGTCTGTGGCAAGGGAAACCTGTCTTTGGCAGTGCAGACTAATCCTGTGAATGGCTAAATAGTTACAGAGAGTACAGACAAAGCCAAGTGAAGACAGTCTGCAGGTTGCCCTCTCCTCAGAGTTGGGGAGTGAAGGATTAAAGCTGACCACTGGAAAAGCACCACGGCCAGTGACAATTCTGGCAATGCCCCACAGGCTCTGCAGGGCCAGCTGAGGACTGGGTGGAGTGAAACTTCTCAGAGCAAGTGAAACATTGCAAAACGTGAGGCTTTGAGCAGAAGGTGGGCAAGAACGATTTGCTATGGATTAGCAACTCCAGCATAAACTTTTTAAAAATAATTCCTTGAAAATCACTGTTTTCCCAGGAAAAAGAAATCCCTGGGCTCTGGGAGGACACGATGAATCAAGAGCACAGGCACTTTATCCTGGCAGAGTCTGCCCAGTGCTTTTCCTGTGCAAGTGGAGTTATTTCAGTTAATGTCACACTGCAGGCAAACCACAGAGCTTAAGGGAGAGAACAGGTCATTGCACTTATTCTCTTTTTTATAGAAGTAAATCCCATCAAGCACAGTGCTGCAAGGTGCTCTGCACCCCTGATGCAAACCAGAACAAGTTAAGTGCACATCTTACAAGAAGTGTTGGTGTCTGCAGTGCTGATCTCATCCAGGGCTCTGTCTGCTGCCCCAGGCTTTGGATAACTCCTAGCAGCATCCCTGCACTTGCTCCTGCAGCAGGGAGACAGGGCCCTGCAGCACCACGAGCTCTGCTGTGTGCAGTGCTGGGACACAGCTATGGGACAAGGGCACCAAAGGCAAAGCTGACCCTGAAAGTTGTTGTTCCCCTTAAGCATTGCAAAAAATTGTTTTATCAATAGGTTGCATCCAGAATTATCCATATGCTTTAACTCTGTACCTTACGGATCTGTCTAATTAACACAATGTTAGCATATTAACCATGCTCCAGCAGACTGGGACCATTTATTACTGAGAGAACTCCTACCAGAAACCTTGGAATTTTTACAATACATTTTTGTCCATACTTTTTGGAGCAATAATAATGTAATACCATACTCCCTCCCCAAATAGCTGCAGGGTCCCTTTTAATGAATAGGAACAAACAAACTATCCAGCTAAGCCCAGAAACATGACCCCTATCAAAAGCAAAATCAAACAATACCCTGAAACAATCTACATATACAAAGAACAAACTTTTCTTGTTCTTCCAAAGATTAACTCAGCAGGTATTTGGCATTCAAAAAATTCTACGACAACAGAAATGATTCTGTGTTTGAAGAGGTTTTCTTTACAATTATTGTTGCAATTATTTGGAAAAAAAAAATTGAAAGAGAAAAGGTATTAGAAAACAATTTTGAAATATTAATCTAGGTAATGTTCTGTACAGGCAGTACTCCCATGCTCTCCCAATGACAGTTTGTAAAGTCTGTTATGTTTTTTTATGCAAAATTTTTTCAAATCTCTTGGCCATCTCTTACCAGCTCCTGCTCAACATTCGTTTCTCAGTCAACAATGGTGACATTTTCCATTTCTCCACAGAATAGTATCTGGTGACCCCTGCTCTGTTCTGGGCATGGAGGAAACTACATTTCTTTAGCCAATTTTATGGGAGATGGAATGGTGACAAAAATATTGAATAACCTGGTCATCCTTCTCAGACATGGATCTTCCAAGCAAATATCTGCAAATTTTCCAACTTTCTCTTAATGGAAACTTCAGCCTCCATGTCAGTAGTTTCCAACAGAAGGATTTTATTTGGCTTATTATTAATAATAATATTACGGATATTAATATTTTCACCAGGAAACCTGAAATGAATGCTCAGCTCAGCTCCAAATAAATGATCCTGGTACTTCCTCTGAGAGACCCTCTCTCTGTACATGGGCATCATCGCAGTCTGTCATGAGACAACTGCTCCCATTCGCCTCACCACTTTGATCCATCAAAACTCTGGATTTTTGATTCTTTTGTGAAGCCTGGACTGCTCATGGGTGCTCCTTAGTAACAGGATGAACGTGTCTTCAGCTTGAATTGGGGGGGCTCATTCTGTAGAGGATTTATTGATTTGAAGCCAGTCCAAACATGAGTCACTGCGCAGAAATGTCACATGAAGATCCTTACTCGCAATCTTACAAAGCGCTGAGGGCCCTGGAGCGCTGCAAATAACGCTGCAGCGAGTTCCTTGGGCGCAGTCCCGGTGAGGAACGGCCGGGGGTTCCAGCGGTGCAGGCAGAGGATCCCGGGCGGGGAGCGCGGCCCCGAGCCGCGGGCAGGGGAGGGCTGCCGCCTCCCGACAGCTCTGCTCCCTGCAGGGACAGGGACAGGGACAGGACAGGGACCGGGACAGGGACAGGGACAGGGACAGACTGGGATAGGGACAGCACGGGATAGGGATAGACTGGGATAGGGACAGCCTGGGATAGGGATAGACTGGGACAGGGATAGACTGGGATAGGGACAGACTGGGATAGGGACAGCCTGGGATAGAGATTGACTGGGATAGGGATAGACTGGGACAGGGATAGACTGGGATAGGGACAGACTGGGATAGGGACAGACTGGGACAGGGATAGACTGGGACAGGGATAGACTGGGACAGGGACAGCCTGGCATAGGGACAGCCTGGGATAGGGATAGACTGGGACAGGGATAGACTGGGACAGGGATAGACAGGGATAGGGACAGCCTGGGATAGGGACAGCCTGGCATAGGGATAGACGGGGATAGGGATAGACTGGGACAGGGATAGACTGGGATAGGGACAGACTGGGATAGGGACAGACTGGGATAGGGACAGACTGGGACAGGGATAGACTGGGACAGGGATAGACTGGGATAGGGAGAGCACGGGATAAGGGACAGCCCGGGATAGGGGACAGCCTGGTTCAGGGACAGCCTGGGATAGGGACAGCCTGGGATGGGGACAGCCTGGGATAGGGACAGCCTGGGATAGGGACAGCCTGGGATAGGGACAGCCTGGGATGGGGACAGCCTGGGCCGGCCTGGGACAGGGGACAGCCTGGGCCAAGAGGCTGCTGCAAGGACATCCTCAGCCTACATGGATAAATGAAGGGTGGTGAAAAGAGCTGATCACTTAGAGTAAGCGTTTGTATTTTGACCACTTGTTTGAAAAGAGAAGTGCACGGTCACAGAGTTCACAGTTTTCAATTTCCTCTGCACAGGAGCAACGTGCACGCTGCACCACCCCTGCACCACCCCTACATCCCCACACAGGAGCAGCAGGAGCATCCTCCCCTTCTAGAGCAAGCTGGCAGTGCAGGTTGGGCACCACAGGGAACAGGGCAATACATGATTCCTCATGGACAAGACACTTCAGTCACACAGGTAAATCCTGCTCTGACCCACAGCCACCAACCAGAGGTAGTTTAAAACTATTTTATACCAATTTTGAACCCAGCTTTGCCTTCTCTTCCTGTCATCAGCCTGGGCCATGCATTATTTAGCTCTGTGACTGACACACTGTTTGAACACTGCTGCAGGAGGGACGGAGCTGTTGCAGTTCCCTAGCTTGAAGCTGATTACTGAAACACAGAGGCCTGTAATTCCTGAACACTGAAGGTGAGAGAGTAACTAATCTTTCCTGGCTGATTTTCTTTCCATTCCTAGCCCCTAATTATTTCTCTTCTTTGGTTGCTTTGGCTGATTAGGCTGTTGGAAAGAGCAGCTATGGCAAAGAAACATGAGGTAGGATCCTCCTCAGAAATCTGCAGCTGATGCACTTTCTGATTGCATAGACTCATGTTACTTTACACACAGATGCAAAGACTGTTTTGGATACTGAAAATATTCAGCATCTGCTTCAGTTTTGGAAGGATAAAGTCTTTTTTTTCCTTAGTTACCAGAGCACGCTACTAAGCATATGTCTTTTTCTCATTAACGTGAGGAGCTTTTGTGTTGGTTCCAGTGCCCAACTGTCCGGTGTGATTAAAACTGCCAAAACCAGTAACCCAGGAAATTTCATTTTCCACAATATTTCAGCTCTGGCTGACTCGGTAGAATCTCAGCAGTGAGCTGTGAGCAATGATATATGAAGTGAAAAATGTTTGCCTTCCCTCCCAAGCCTCTCTGCACTCTGCATAAACCACTCACAGCCCGTGCTGAGGTCATGGGCTCTGCTGTCAGACCCAGCTCCAAAGGAGATGCTCCCTGCCTGTTTGCCAGGTGGTTTTGATACCACTGTGGCTTGATAGAAAGCAAATTTCCATCTCAGGAGAAGTTCTCCCTATTGCCAGTATTACTTTCAGATCAGGACTTCCCATGATAATACAAAAAGACTGGCTTGAGGCCCAGGGTTCAGCATAATTTGCCTTAAATTTGTGTTTGCTTAGTTCATGTTATAAGGAAATAGTTTTGTATCTAGTCATAGCATATTATGCAGAGCAGCCCTGAAAAGAGCCTCAAATGCCATACTCCAAGGGAAGTAGAAAGCCTATAACAGAGTTTGTCTGGCAGTTGGAAGGTCTGTGAGTAATGTGAAAGTGTGCCTGGCCCAGGAAACAGTGCAGTTCACTGAGTGGGGATCGGCACTCAGCGATCCTTCCGAAAGCTGCTCATGTGGAAAGAATGAAAAACTAGAGCAAGGCAGGCAGGTAGAGTTCATAACAAGCCATAACAGGCTTTCATCGATGGCTTTAGCAGCTTTTCACTGCTCAGATGCTATTTCTGCATCCAGAGGTTAGGATATAATGGGATGTGCAGATGCATAGATATTTGCCCTTCTTTTGATTTGAAGAATATGAACCACAAGCTCTGTGCCATAAATGGGAAAGGCAGTTATTCAAGCTTTCATGAGAAGTTGCTTAAATTATTAGATTCAGCAGCAAAATGTTGGCTATATTTATGTTTACAGAATAAAAAGTTGGGTAAAAACTTTCCAACAACTATACAGACTCTGAAAAGTTTTTCTGTTTCTTCCCTCTGGCATGGCTCTATTTGTTAAACACGCTGTAAGTTTATTTTTTACTCTTAAAATCACACAAGAAGGTCACCAATTAAACTACTCTTCCCATATGGAATTAAGCAGAAGCAGATTAGTAGTTAAAGCAGGGACTCTCTTGTGGGTCTTCTCTAGATCTTAATGGATTACTATTTTAATATTTGAAGTTTACTCTGAGCATCCAGTTTAGCTGGGAAAGAAGTCACAGACCTCACAGAGTTTTCAAATTTGTCTGTGCTTTTTATTTCTCTTCTTTTAGGACACCAAAATCCTGTTTATTCAAAGGTCACTGTGCTGAAAGCAATATCTGCAGATAACAAGAAATCCTGAAGACTGTCACAGAAGGTAGAAAAATATGAGTTCCATAACCCTTCACCTCTATTCCTTTTTTGGTCTGTCTATTGGTTTTGCAGATGAAAACAGAGGGAATTCTATTGTCTTGAGTTTGCCTGTGCAAAATAAATTAAATTTTATTCTTGGTTCCCTCCCCCTCTCAAAAGAACACACTAGATTCTTCAAGAAGGCTTCGGGTTTGTTAACCCTTCCATGGCTCCTGCATCCTCAGCAATCTCTGTTCTCTACTTTCCAGTCACATAAAAATTTCCACACATTTTAAATAAAAGCACTGTGAGTAGGAGGAAATATCTTCCAATGGTAAAGTAAATTTATACCCTCTCAAATGTTTTGATTAGATCATAATTCAAAATAAGATTTGAATCTCCCAAAACCACTGTTCTATTAAAAAACTCTTCCAAGATATATTCTTCCACGGCAAACATGGAGCGCTTGTGTGCATGACTGGAACAGGAAACTTGAGTCTCCAGAGTCCCAGCTTCTGCTGCTCAAGGCTGTTCCAGTGGTGACTGATGTCAAAAGCACATCACTACACAGGAATCAGCCAAGGGGTCAACTTGTTGGCATTGTTTCTTTTCCAAAGAAATATCCCCTGTGGCATGCCAGTGCCCTGAGGGCAGCCAGCAGCTCCCACCCTGCCTGGGACAGAGGTGCCACTGGAACCAGGCAGCTCAGCAGGACACGAGGAGACAACACCCAGCTGCCTTTTCCTGGATTCTTCGTTTCCACCCTTAGAAGGAGTTCCAGGAGCAGGCCAGGTGAGGTGGCCAGAGCAACCAAGCCAGACCTTGCTGTGAGGATTCTGTGACCTCCCTTGGGCTGTGCAGGTATAGGAACAGATGCATACGTTGTGCACATAAATGTGTATATAGGTACTTCTGCAACATCTTTTCTGGGATTGTTCTCTTCTCAAATTCTGAAAACGTTACGTAACACTCCTGGAACAGAACCCTACTGAAAATAAATGTTTCCTGTAAAGAAAACTGTCTATCCCTTCAGAAAGAATAGTGAAGATTTACAGACAGTGCACACTGGTAAACTTTTTCCATTCCTTAAACCAACAAAAATGTTTCAAGAGAAGTAAAATTTCAGCAAGCACTGAGCTTGGAAAGCAGAACGCAGGAAGCTGACATGTGCAGCCAATTCAGCGAGCGGAAACTAGACATTAATATCTTCAGACTGGCTCTGGGGCCCACAGCTGATAATGTACAATTCAACAGCCTTGGTAACCTGTAGATTGCCAATGGAAGCCAGAGTCTCATATATGGAATTTAAGCAGAACAAAAGCTGTTCTACTGACAAGAACCACGTGGAGATTGACTATAATCTCATCTTGAGGCACTCTCTTCTTTGGGTGTACTTGTCCCACAGCCTCCTTCGAGGGCTTTACACATGCCAGGATTTCCCTTGAGCCACAGAAGCAGGGCTGCAGACAGGCTCACATCCTCTCTAACCAAGGACTGGTTTTCTCCACTTCCTTGTGAAGGACAAGGTCCCAAGCAAATCCCTAGAGCAACCTGCATTTTTTCCCATTAAGCATTTGTCAAATGAGAACATTGATTTTCTAGGAAAGAGTCTGCTTTCGTAAAACATTTTTGTTATTTCATCACAAAGTAAACAAACATGGTCCAAAAAAGTGAATTATCTTGTGTTCCTTGGCGATTTTTCAGCCAAAACAATTCATAAGGTTTTCGGGGTTTGACCTTGCAAGGAAAGCCTCATTTTCCCATGTGAAGGAAACTCTTTTCCTGGGTGATGCTAAACTCATCAGTTAAGTTGCAAATAATTCAGCTGTAAGAGCATAAGCAGGAAAATGTGGGTCTGCTGCTGACTGGGGCAGGGGTCCTGCTGAGGGGGGCTGTGGAACACACCAAGGTCCTCAGTGCCTCTCCATCCTGGGATCAGCTCGCCTGGGGTTGTGATGAGAACACAATCCTTGTTTGGGCTGCAGCTGCTGAAGGCACTCTACACAAGGTGGGGCTGCCCTTTATCCCTGGGAAGGAAAGGTGCTCCCAGAGCCTTCGGGATCCCTGGGATCAGTGGGCTCTGGGCTGCCCCCACACCCCACCACAGCACAACCCTCCTGCCCCTTGGAACTGAGGCTTGTAACACAATGGGTTCTACACAGTTTCAGCTCTAACAGGTACAAAAATGACAAACACCTGTCTGCCTAATCACCAGAAATGCCAATTTACAGCACCTAGGAAAGCTCGTTCTTTTGCAAACATCTCCCGTTTTTAGCTTGAGACTTACAAGAAGCCTGCTGCAATTCTGTAACCCAGCCAAACCCCTGCCTCTTTCTTCCATTTGCTCTCTCTCCCGTGCCCTTCCTTCCTTTTCCCACCCACATATTATTTACTCAGAATACAACTTAATTACAGTTTGTGCTTATCTGAACGACCTGCACTCCACCATTTCGGCTAAGGGGGGATCTGAATGAGGATGGACAAAGGACCTTGAAGAGAGAGAGGGAAAGAGGGATTGTTAGACTTGGTGGAATAATGAGCAGAATCCCTGGGGAAAGGTACCAGAGGAAAGGCAGTGCCTCCTTGAGACTTGGCTCTAAGGCTCTCACTGCAGGTCTGGAGCACAGCTTATTGTTTCAGCCAAAGTCACTTTCTCCTCTGTGAAACTCAGTTGGGGTTTTTCCTGGCCTAATCTCACCCACACTGAAGTAAGTGGTGATTTTGCTGGAAGCGATGCCGTGTCCTTTGTTGCTAACCATAATGACAGTGCCTGCTGTGTTTCCAGCCAAGATGCTGAAGAAACTCCAGAGAATTTTTTTTTTCCTCCCTGTAGTCTCATAGAACTAGTTTTACTTTTCTCTTTTTTTAGGACAAATTGAAAGAAACAAGCAGAGCACAACACCGGAAAGTGGATGAAGAAACAAAGCCCTGCCTTTGAAAGAGATCTCTGTGAATCTCTGGCACAAAAAGCAGCAAAAGGGAGGAAATGGGAGGCTAAGAAGGACAGAGCATCTGCTCACATTGTGACTGTGCTCCCCTTCCAAACATCAGGCTCTGGAAGGCCAGAGCTCAAGTTCTGACTGTGAATATCTTGGCTCGAGTCAATGCTCTTCCTGCACCCACCTGACTTCAGCTGGATTTTTGCCACTGACTTCTTTGGGGGTAGCATCACACCAAAATCTGCATTGGTTTAGTCTTAATATCTAAGGATTAATAAAAATGATCCCTAGGACCCGCTGGAGCAAGTGAATTGAGTAAAACATGAGTTAATGTGCTGGCTAACCTGTTTTCCAGCAGCTGGCCTCCAGCAAGCAACTAAATGTCTTCACTTGGTAATCAAAGGTGCTGCTGTGCTGAGACATTCTGGCCACCACCAAATCCTACAGCAGCTTGGTCAGGAGCCCTCTGGGATTCCTGCCAGGTAGGGAAACACCTGCACTTGCACAAGGGTTTATTTGTCACACGGCTCAATCAGATACTCTGATGAATAACCAAGGAAGCCTGTCTGTGCTGCATCCATCTCGTTCATCACTCCCCTCACACAGACCCCTGCACAGCTGGGACAGGGTTATCCTTGCTTCTGAAATATTACTCAGTGCCAGAGTCCCAAGAGATTTTCACCCTATGGAAATTTAAGGACATGCGAACTGCTCAGAAAAAATTCAATCTGGAGCCCTATGGTGCCCCAGAAAGCTGACTGCACAGAGCTGGAAAAAGTTAAAAGAACAATTGAAGATGATACAACTGAAACTCAACCCAATGGGAAAAAGGACAAGAGGGGCCAATGGGAATAAGTGAGGATGTGAAGATTAGCACCAGCAAATGTAGAAGTCTTTCAAACACAGTCTGGGAAGGAGGCAGATTGGGAGAGCTTGTTTGAAAAAAAAACCCAAACCAGCTCAAGGCTGGAGCAAGTTGAAATAATAGAAGACAAAACCAGATATAGAACTGATAACAGCCCTGCATTGTGCAAAAGCTCTATTTTTGCAAGCTAAAGGTAAAAGAGAAGGGGTAAGAGCAGGAGAGCTTCATGCCTGGCCTGACCATCAGAGCTGTTCCAAAGAGATGGGAAACATCTGCGTGGTAGGGACGGTCATTTCCAGGGATATCTGCCCGGATGCAATTTGAGACATATTAAATGTTGTTTGTCAGGTTTAGTGTGACAGCCTAATCTATTATGTGAGTCAGTATGGCTTTATTGGTGAAGGATGACTTGGCTGTAGAAATCTTGGGAGTTTCCATCTACACAGCTGCCATGACAAAATGGGAGAAGTGCAGTGGACAGGAAATAATAAGGGCTCAATCCTGCCTTCACTGATATTTATGCAGCTGAGCTGAAATCCACAGGCCCTTTGTCTCTCATAAAATGTTTGGGGTCTTTCCCCCCATAATCCTTCAACAGGCTGACATGGAGTTACCTTCTCAGACCAATGAAGTGCAAGGAGAACTTTGTTCACTGATCTCTTAAGAACACATAAACAAGGGAAGAATTTGGCAGGTGGCATTTTGCATTACACTTTATTGGAAAGAGTCATGAGTTAAAGAGAAAAATGATGCTTTAGGGAATTTAGTATTTCAACACACAAGTGTTGTCCAAGAAACTGAAATTAGCTGCACCACAAAATCTTTATGGCCAGAATGGGCATCTCCCAACTTTCCTCTTCATCAGTCCCAGCATCTGTGGTGCTTTACAGGCTCTTGAAGTCTGTGGGAAGATTCACACTGGTGTCATTGTGCCTTGGATCACTTCCAACAGACATCTTTTACCTTTCCAGCACAGGTAAAATCAGAAGTTTTGCATTCCATGAATTCTCACAGACTTCATAAAGTAATACCACAAATCCTGAGATAACCTCATCTGTTATCAGGAATCCTGAATGGGTTAAATAAGAACATCAAATGAAGATGTTTATGTCTGCTGACAGCACTAACACTGCCAATATGAAGACAGAGAGAAAACACAGAATCAGAAATATTCTAGTCTTTTAGAAGAATGAGACAGGAAACTCAAAGTGCTGCTTTCCTGGGGCAATGATCTAAACTAGAAAGGGTTCATTAAATGAATCAGCTATTCAATTTATTCCTTCAAAGAAAGGAAGATTTAGAACTCTATAATATGAAAATCTTTGTCCGTCCAGTCTATGGCATTTGTCAAATCAAGAAATAAGAAGGATGTGATAAGAATGAGACAGAGAAGGAAACATGGGAATTATATTGTTGCCATATACAAGGCTGTGATTCATTCTTCTGGAGAAGGCTGAGCCAAATTCAGTTCCAAGTCACACTGGCACCATTTCTTTGTCCCCAAAAGCTTTCAGTACTATAAAAACTGTGGAATCTCTTTCATTGGGTAATTTTGGTGCTTTTTTTTTTTTTTTTTTAAGAAAGTTTATTCCAGTTGTGCAAAAGATGTCACATGAAGCTAATAAGAGAATTCTGTGAATTAGGAGTATTTGTTGTAAGGAAATGTTTGATCATACAGGCAAGAATTTTTCCAGCAGGTCAGAAACCGAGCTGAATCCGAAGTGATTTCTTGAGACAAAAAAATAATATGCTCACGAAGTTCCTTCTTCTGTTGGCTTATTTGAGACTGCATCCTAGAAAAGTGAAGAGCTTTGCAGTAAAACAGAAATGTGAAACTCACAGCAAGGTTTGCTAAAGTTTCCAATAGGTCTGCTAGCTTCCAGCACAGCAGGAATAAATACAGCAGCATTATCAGGAAAACCTGCAGGGCTGTGGGATGTGAGCACAGACACTCTGCCCTACACGACTCACTCAGGACCAAGCACTGCAAAACCTTCAGTTTCTGGCTGGCTTCTGCCAAGGGGTAACAAGCCAATATACAGCTTTTCCAGTCTGTAATGAATAACTTGCATTGTCTATTCCTTATTTATCAGCATTCAATTTGCAACAAATGGTTCTGATGACAATTACAGCACTTCTTTATTTACAGACACATACAGCATGGAGATAAAAGCCCAGCTCTGCATTGATAGTTAGATATATATGAAACTGGTAATTATCTTTGGACTTGTTGAAAATGCGCAAGCTGATCAGGAAAAATGGCACTATGTTGTTTGTTAAAGAAGAATATCTGTTCATCCTTCTATTATGCTGGATCCATTTAGAGTTAAGTTCTCTGACCTGGTGCTTGGAATGTGAAGCCATCCTTTGTCGAGGGAACATAGAGAAAGCCACAGAGCTTTACAGAAATCAGATGCACGAGTAAGGCAAGAAGTGGAGGAGATATGCACAAAGCCAAAACTTTGTGAGGAAATTTGCAAGGAAGGAGAAAGCACTGTGCCAGTCACACACAGGAATAGATGGAAGGCAGGAATGAAGGGGCAGGAATAAATCCAAATTCTTGCTGAGACTCTTGGAACACCGATTTCAGTGGCGAGGGTTTATTTGGAACGTGGGTGAGCCTCAACACCACATCTAGTGATTTATGTGCCCTCTTCACCCTCAAATCAGCACTAAAGAGGTACACAGGTTTTATGGAGACTTTCTGCAGCCTGTCTCTGTATCACAGTCCAGACTACAAGGCAAACATTCTTTTAAGCAGTAACATTTCTCTAGAGCAGGGTTGCTCCAGCAGCACTCATCTGGATCAAGCATGAGTCAGTTCAAGTTGAGATTTCTTGATTTTTCAAAAAGAAGAGTGTTTGTTCTCTACATTAAATATTCAGTGGCAGGATATTACCTCCTTGCACAGTGAGACAATCCAGTGAGATGCTCTCTGTGCTTTGTCATGTGCCATTTACAGACTACAGGAGGGGGTGGTTAAGCTCCCAGAAACGCTGGAACTTGGAATCACTTGTCATGAGCTGCACCATTGTCCTTCTTTTCTGCACCTTGGCTGGCAGCGGAGAAGTGTTGTAAACAGAAAAGAAAAGAGTGAACAGTGCGACTTTCCTCCGGCTGGGGAAAGCAGAAGGTGCTGAATTAAACAAACATCTGCCCTGGCGAACAGCAAACAATGTGTTTGTCTAGTAAACTGAGCAAAGAGGACTTGGAAGTCAGAGAGAGGGGAGGATGAGACAGAGGAAGCCAAGAGGACCATTTTGCCAAATTACTTTTTCCATGCTCCAGCAGTCTTTGTTGTAATTACAAGGATCTCTAGGGAACTGAGCAGTCTCGATCTTCAGTGCTTTAGAACATTGCCAATAAGATACAAAAATTGCTAACACAGTGAAAACATTCATATGCAATAGAGTTTGGGGTTTTGCTGGGTTTTTTTTAATTATTTTTTTTTTCTTTTTTAACTAGCAAAATATCTATTATGTGAAAGAAAAATCCACTGTAAGTTCTTTCATAACACAAAATTCATGCACATCAAAAGGGCCAATTAACAGTGGCAGGAACCAATGTCCAGTGTCCATTCAAAGGCACAGCCATTAACAGGGAATGTTTTCCTGCCAACACATCCCAGCCCTGCCAGGGGTGGCAGATCCAAGGTCAGGTCAGTGACTCTTCCTGGACAAGAAAACGCTTCCAGCCAAGGTCACAACTCAAGTAAGGGGATGAGCCAAGGAGCACAAGGCTGTGAGGAACACAGAGAACTTCTCAGCACAGCTGCCTTGGGTTATGTGCAATTTCTAGATTTATTGCAAGAAGCCTCGAGATCGGGAACACTCAACTGCACATTTTATGTTCATGTGGGACACCCAATTAATGAAATTTTACAGACAGATACACAAAACCTGAAAGCTCTGCCAAAGGCTGTGTCACTATGTGATATCTCCACCACGTGTGTGGATATCACAGGCAAAGCTGCATCTCTGTAGGATGAGGTGAGGGTGGAAAGAACAATCTCCCTCTCCTCGCACTGGAGAGGTTCCTTCTCCTGTGACCTTCGATGGACCCAGAGTGAACACATCATTCAGAGTAACCTTCAGGCCTCCACATCCACCAGCCTTGTCAGATCTTCCCACTGCAGCCCTTGGCTGGGGATCTGCATTCCCAGGGCAGGAGCTTGGCACTCACAGAAACCAAATTCCCCCAGCCTTGTTTTCTTCTTTTTTAAAACCACTTCTATGTTGGGTCACAGCTTTTTCTCTTCTGTCTTCAACTTTCGTGAGAATTTGTGCCTTATTTTGTACTTAGGAGCTCTAAATATGGATGTTTAAATCAGTTTTTAGCCCTGAACTCGGCTCTCAATAAATGATGGCAAGTGCTGAACATATGGCTCCCATGTGCCATGTTTCTGATCCCTCTAGAGCTCCATATAAGGTGCAGTTTGAGACACCACATTCATTCAGGGTGGCAAGAAGCAACCACTGACCCCACAGACACTGAAGGAAAGAAACTAAACTTGGAATTTCCTGCTTTTATTAAATGTTCCCCTCCCCATTTTTTTCTTTCCTGTCTCACAATTATTTTCCCACCACTTTTATATAAGAACATTTCTTTTTCTATGTTAAAAGCAAGGCTGGACCTTCAACCATTGATCTCGTCTTTCTTCAGGAGACAGGAATGCGTATTTTATGAAATCAGTTAACTCTCAAAATGTGTGTAAGGCTTTTCCTAACCCTGTAAATTCTGAGCACTGCTGTAACCTTCGGTGGTGCCTGGCAATAACTTAGCAACCACTTCCTTCAATTCTAATGACTACAATAGTTTTGTAATCATTTTGTTGCTATCCTTCAACGATTTAAATTTATGGCATGTAGGGGTGTATCTCCCTTGTTTCAGGAAAGCTCTGCAGGCACCAAGAGGACAACAAAATTTGCAACCTGGGGAAGGAGAGCCAGCACTAGAAGCTGATGGCTGATTTAAGATATTCCAGTCACACAGCCTTTGGTTGAGCAGACCCAGTGCATTGCAACAAAAGGAGAATTTCATTTTGTTTTTGAATTGCTGTTATTACATTCAGGAAATTTGCAAAGGCACCTTGACAGAAAATGATCAAATATCTGAACCTCCAGTGCAACAACATTTACTTAGTAAATGACATTTTAATGCAGAAAGTCAAATTCGCATACTAATTAAAATTTTCCTTTAAAACATTTAGACTTTTTGGCCTTCCCACCTACCCACAGTGACAGAGATTAAAAGATTTTTTTATTAAGTCCTGTCAAACAAAACACACTTTCATAAAGTGCTACAATACAAAATGGCACTTTTAACCTATTTTCTAGTCATTCAGAATTTAGGCAGTGGAAGCATTTCCAAATGCTCCCTGATCTCAGAAAGGCACTGATGGCAGAGCAATGGGGAAAATGGAGTTTTCTCCCTCACTAAATTTATACATTGTGGGAAGGCAGCTTCATGTACTGCATGCTGGGTAATAAAATAAAAAGTCATTACACTTGTAAAACTACCCTGGTGCTTTACAAGAGATTTATAGAGGTGCTGCAAGTTAGAGTAACACTTCAGCTGCCTTCTCCTTGTGTGACTGCCAGGCAGGGCTGGAGGGTGGCATGGGTAGAGCAGCAATAAAACGTGAGAGGTGGCACAGTGAGGATGACAACAGCAGAGTGGAGCTGGCGGAAGAGCTGAGCAGCTCCTTCCTCTGCTCTTCCCAAGCAGCCAGGGTCTCCCAGGCCAGCCTGGGGTTGATGTTGCTTCATTTTTTCTAAAAATTAAACACTGAGGTAAAATCCCTCCTCTACTAATTTCCTGGCCAAGCGGTTTCTTAACAGTGAAATGAGCATTTCTGTATCTTTTAATGGAAACAAAAATATTTCAAGAGGATCAAGAAAATCTTGTTGCACCATTTTTTCCAGTCTCCTCTTTGCATGTGCCTGTTACCAGCAATAACTTCCTAAGATGTGGCCTCCCCACAAACCACAAGGATCACTACAAACAGACAAGCAATTCTCCTCAGCTTCTGTTGTTTTTCACTCTTTTGTTAAGCCAGGAGCTGAAGGCTTTGCCCTTATTTTGCTTGACATGACAACTTTCAACACTCTTCAAAGGCTGTCATCTTGGAGAATTTATACATTTCTGTGTGTGATCAGAGTGGGCCATTCTGTGCTAGAGTGTGTCAGGAAAAGTGCATTTACACCAAGTTCACACCTTGACAGGATCATTTCAAAGACACCTGAGAGGCAGATCCTATGAGCACTGAAAGGCTGCAAATATTTAAGTCATTGACGTATCACCTGAACACCACCCAGGCCCCATTCACAGATTCCAGAACTGCACAGACTTATTTTCCCTGACCTTAAGGCTAAAATGAGGTTCCTGGTCTTTTCTCCCATGGATACTTAGGCCACCTTTTATTGCCCTGCCAGATGTCTTTAAGTGAAGCTAAATTGCATTTGGTTTAAGTGCCATCTGAGGGTTTCCCCACACAGTGGAACAAACAGGGCAGCTCCCATCACATGAAATTAATGTCAGTCTATTAATTAGTGTCTCATACAGGGATTATGTGCAGAAACAAGGGCCATTCTGGACCTGGAATGGGAGTAATTTCTGATCCTCACCCCCCCAATAGCCTGGCCTTTACATCACTGTCCTCTGAGAGCACGAATGCCACAAACAGGTGTTCTTGGAGAAAGGGAAAATTCTATACAACATCAGGCATTTTGTAACTTGTGTAAGGATTTACATAAAGGAGTTCCAGTGATACAAATAATTCAATGAAAATTATAATTCTGAAGGCAAATTATACCCACAAAATGCACTATCATAGTCCAGCCGTCAGCTCAAAACAAGAAACAATTGTCTGCTGAAAAACAAGCTCTCTTAACCAACAGTTTGGGGCTTGTTTCCCCGTAATGATGAACAACCAACTGCTTTCTTTCAAGTCTTTTTCTGCAAAGTTCTGAATATTCCATTTAAAGGTTCGAATAATCTTCATATCCCAAAAGACACTCAAATAGTTTCACTTGAAACCCTTACTCTGTCTAATTTTTTCCTTCTTTCTTCTTCCAATCGATTTGGAGCTCTGAAAGGATATTTCAAATACAAGCACCTGTTCTGCCTTTTTTCCCTTCCTCACAGTAGATCCCTTTCATCCTCCTTGCTTAATTTAACCCTTTCAAAAATAATGTTTGGACATGAAGTTCTGGCACATCAGCTGCAAGGAGAGAGGCACAATAATGGAATAGCACAGGGAAAACCAGACAAATCTAATTCTTGACAAAGAGCCTGGTTTGTCTTAAAAACAGAGGGAGAGAGGAGCTTTGCAAATGCTCCTAAAATGTCGATACGTTATTTCCACACAGGGGAATGTTCTTAACTTTGCTGTCTCTGGAGGGGACTTGAACATCAAGATCACAGAGTCTGATGTCAGTTGCAGCAAGGAATGTGCAACCCTTGGGCCTCAAATCTTAATTATATCTGCAACTGTTTACAGCTTATAATTATTGATGTTAATTTACTGAGGGAAGTTACACTTCTCGCCTCAAGTTATATTTTTGGCATGTTAATCCATTTGCACACAGACTATTGCATCTGATTGTTCAGACTGAAATTAAAGCATATTTTTCATTTTCATTTCATTGGGTTTTACCATGTTCTATATGATTTTAAAAAGCAAAAGTAATTTGACTGTTTCTAGTAATATTATTTATATTGTTTAAATAAAACTCAGCTTCCCACTGCCCACGAGCAGCAGGATGTCAGAGGCTGTGAAGGACAGCAGAGATGCTTACATTTTTCTAAGACCTTTGCAATCCCTAAAGCAGTGGAATTATGACCATCTGACAGCAAAACCAAATCATGAAGTCAGTATTACTGAGCTTTATTGCTCAAGAGCTATGTCCTACCAATACTTGCTGCTACACAAGGTTTAGCTCTCTCAGTGTAAACTGGAGCACTTACAGTTGTTTTAATGGGATCAGTATTAATTCTTTGTAGCCTTGTGATGCCTCAATTTGAGATATTCTGAACAACCACCATTGTTAAAGTCAGTGCTTTGGGACCAGAATTTTATTTGTTCCTGCTTCCTCATCAGCCTGGGCCAAACCCTTTTTCTGTTCCTGCCTCCAGGTAGCATAGCAGAGGAATTTGTACAACTATGACAAGAGGAAAAAATATTCTTCTAGAAGGAATTCTAATCCATCAAGTTCTCAGAGAGTGCATGACATGTCTGAGCTGCTTCAGCCCGTGCCACACGTCCATCCAGGGTGAAGAACAACATTCCTGTCAGTTCTTTCCTACCAAACCCTCACCAGGAGAAACCCTTCCTCACCCACCTCATCCTGGTCTGTCACAGCAATTCTCTGCAGTAAATGGGGCTCTCAGGAAGAATGATAATGTTCATAAACCAAGGTATTGAATACAAGTCAAAGGGAATATTCTTGCCATATAGAAGTACAAATTTATTGCACACTCCTACTTCTCTTATCAGGCAATTCTAAGCTGATGTGATAGAAACACAAGGTATAGGAGAGGGAAGACAACGATAGGGGGATGTTGGATTTTTTTTATCTTGTCTAGAGGATTAGAAAATCTGAGTGCTAAGAGGTTTTTATCTGGCAATACTCACATCTGAAGACATAAGATATCTCTAGAGTAGGCAAAGCAAAGCTATTCTTAAAAATATGGCACTGGGCATGTCCTACCTACTCTTGCAGCAGAGATATTTCACTGTGTGCTGACTGGGAGACAAGCCATTTAAAAACCACCTCACTTTGAATCACAGTTATTGGTAAGCAAATTAATTCTTTCTGTGCACCCTTTTTTTTGTTTTCATCATGACAAAGCCACTGGGAAAGTTTTATTAACATGAGATTCTTCTTATTAAATTTTTTAAACCCTGATTTTCCTTGCTAGGGAAATTCTGGTTGTTGCAGCCAGTGCATCCAGAATAACTGCCTAACATGGAGGCACAGATGGAGACATATGTCTACATTGCATCAGCTTCATCTACATTACATCTCTCAACACCACAGGAACAGTTTATCCCATAATATACCCTTGGCACTTGCTGAAGCAGCAGTTTTGTCATTCCCAGGTGTTGAGGCCCTCTGAGGTGGGGATTTTATGTGTCACTTAGGTGTAAATCGAGGCATGAAACAGTTCCATGATTTAACCTGTAGTCAATAGGAAGGACTGGAAGGGAATCCAAGACTTGTAGTTATCCTCCTTTTATCTTTCCTACTAGGAATCATTCCACATATGAACAGGCTTATGGAAGAGGAGAAGGAAGGGGAATGTGCAGGAGTGCAGCCTGAAAAAATGGTAACAAGTGTGGATTTCCATAACATTCAGCACTATCCAGAGTGTCCTAAGGCAAATGGGACTGCTACCACTGATTCCAGCAGAAAAACATTTGGCTCAGTGCTGAGTGATTTTGAAAATGCTGCTTTGACATTTTAGGCCTGAAACCAGACATTTTCCCTGACATTATGAAACACAGCGAGGTAATATTACAAATAAGTGTAAAAAATAAATCCAACTTGGAAAACATAAATGACCTTTCAAAGCCTGAAATCATGTAATAATAACTGGCCTGACCCATTCGGAGGTTTTATTGTTTGAGATTCACTTATGTTTCTGCCTTTCTCCCTTGGATAAAGTGAACAGTTGGGGACTGAAATCCCAGAACAAGTGCATGCCTATTTACCAACAAAATGAAAAATGTCTGGAAAGAGTTCCAAATATCTAATCTGCTGGGGGGATGGACAGCATACAAAGGAAAGAGCCCAAACTTTCTCACCCTGCTTCCTCCAGGGTTTGCCTGTATTGCTTGCTTCAGACAGCCCATTTCTAATGAATCCAATAATCAGCTGGAACTTGAACCTGCTCTGCCATCTCTCACTGTTCCTTCAGTTCCAGGAAAGCTGAAGCAAATGATATTTTTCTTGCCTAGCAATAAAAAAAGCCATAATAATAGTGATGTGTACATCTGGTTCCAAAACCAGTTTTGGGGCTTCAGTCAAAACAGAGATGAAATTTAATACACACAATGTTCAATATTTTGGGAACCCATAATGTTTTTTCTTGGTTGGTTTTTCAAATCTTTTCCTTCTAAGAGCTTTTCTGTCTTACCTTACTCTGTTATGTCTCTAACTTCTCGTCCTTGACAGTTTTTCCCCAGGCTGCTCCCACATTTTCCAGATGTTTGGATGGACCAGTAGGACCATCCTGCTTCAGACTGGTGGGACAGAGTACACTTGTTGAGGCCAACAGCTCTGACCTGCTCTCCAGTCTGGGGATGGCTGGCTACAGTTCCATCTCCTTCCCCCTCCAGGGAGACCCTCAGGGTCTCCTGCTGTCTTGGCTGCCAAGTTCTGTTAACTTTGTTGGAATTCCTATGTTTGAAAACTCTTCTCTTTGGTCATTTTTCCTTGATAATGGCAAACAGATGAATAAATTAATGGGAGAGGACAGATGCTGACAGACAGAAAGGCAGACAGGCAGACAGCCTCATTTCCTTAGGAAACAAGGCTGAAAAATGAACACACTCCCCAGAGGCTTCAGCAGCAGTGACTTAGGTACAGTTGCACAGAGCTACCTTTAATTGAATACTGTTGGATTATTATGTTCCATTTTTCCTCTTGTCCTGACCTGCTCGTTGGGTAAATAGAGCCATCTGCCAAAGCAATGGCTCCTGGATTAGAGGAGTGCACCTTCCCCTGGGACAGGAAAGTAGGCCAGCAATTCACCAGGGCTTTCTGCAGCTCAAATTATTATTCAGGTTTCCACACTGCAGGAGCAAGAGATCTGTATCAAGCTCAATAATCTGGCAGGAAATGTAGCTAAATCACAAAAACATACTGCCTGGGAACCATGGGTATCTTATAGAGAGAGTTAAAGTGACATTTTCAGATAAAAGTTTGTCATTCCCTTTCCCAGCCCCAAACTGGTTTTTTATTCACTGAATTCACTTCTCACCTTAGAACAAAGTGTTTGCAATGGATCCATGGCCAAACAGAGAAGTTAAAAGTCCTTAGCCATAGGCAAGCAAAGTGTACCCCGACTGTTGTTTGAACTGTAGATGAATAGGAAAGCAGTTGTTTATCATGGGAAAACATGGTTTGGGTTTTTTTCTCTTCATTTTTGTCAATAAAACCGAATTTTATTTTTACAAGAAGTCCTACAAGCAGAACAGTTTAGATTCCTCCAACTACTGTCTTTAATGAGGAGGGTTTGTGTTTCCAAGGACAAGCGTTTTTATAGCGAAACAGAAAGAATTTTCCTAGAAAATATCTTTTCATGGTTGGAAGTTTCTTGTTAAAAGTGTTTTTTTCTATAATCTCTGCTGGTAAATGTGGTTTGGCTTTTTGGCAAAGACAGGGGAGGACTGAAGTCTGTTCACAACCTCCAGGCATTCCTGTGATGATCTAGAGAGCTCAGAGCAAAAGGCAAAACCAGTCTGAATCCAGTTTGGGAGAGAAGAGGGTGTTGCACAATTAAGCAGCCACATCTCAGACAGCGTTGTGCCAATAGGAGAGATAAGGCAATGCCTCCCTGCCCAGGAAATCCACACCTCAAAGTGAAGACATTGCTGGAGAACCAACTTCCCAACACCATTTCACCTCTGAGATAAACCTACCAAAAATAACGGATTAAGGTTCAGGCTTAAATAAAGTTTTAAATAAAAATGCAGTCTGCCAACCCATCTCACTCTCCCCTTTTTCACTTTAAGAAGCTATTCATCAGTAAAAAGAAAGTGGAAAAAGTTTTGGGCTTTTTTTTTTTTTTTTTTTTTTTTTATTCCTCAGAGAAACAGTCCTTTGGCATCCTGAGCACCCTGTGTGCTCCTACATTCGTGTCAGACTGTGGGAGGCTGGCAGAGGAGAGCAAGGAGTTCTAATCCCCCAGCTCCCACACAAGCCAGCCCTGCAGACTCATCTCTGCCTCTTGAGAACAGCACATCCTTGACGGATGTTCCTGATGCCTCCCCAGGGACTGTCTGGGCACCTTCTCCCCACACAATGATCTTGCCACATTATTACAGGATGCTGTGGGAGCATCTGGGAAATGATCCCAGCTCCCTGCCTGGATGGACTCTGCCCACGGGCAGGGGAGGTTCATACCCGGAACACTCAGCCAGAGCTGGAGGTGTTTGCATCATTTGCTGCCTCTGGCTGCTGTGGCACCTGTGGGCAGCCAGGTGAACTCTCCAGCACAGAACCTTCCAGGGGCTGCAGCCTCACAGCAGTGCTGGAAGAGCTCAGTTACCCATCTCTGGAATCCAGAATTCAGGAGGACTTAAATGAGTCCATTCTGCTAAACCAGGACAAAAGAGCTAGAAGACACCATTAAATCAACATAAATTTTGATATCAATTTAAATGCAATTCATTGGGAACAAATCAAAGCCAGTCTAAAATAATCTTTTGCTAATGCACAGTAAGAGTGGCTTTCTTTAAACTCATTTAACTAAATCTACTTGAAAACTAATTTAAGGTATGGTTCTGACATGTGTAGGAAAAAACCTGCTGTGAACATCACAAACAGCTACTGAAGGCTCACATCAGGGTTCTGAAGAGAGATGCTTCTGGAAATTAGATGTTTTCAGAAAAACTTCACATTGTATGGGATTTTTTCAGCCCTGATGCAAAAAAGACCACTCTAAGATTTTCCAGATCAACTCCACCAGTTTCCAACTGTTTCTACAAAGTTTGCAAAAATTTTGTTCAGTGATTTTTTTCCAAGACTCCACAGGCATTTTGATTAAAACAAAATAATGTTTTTAAACAGTGAAGCAGCATTTTTCTGTTCAAGAGCAAAGCAAGGACATCAAGAAATGAGCCTCTCAAGCAGAACAAGACATGAGTCATCAAGCCACTATTTCAAAAGTGAGGGAGCTTCCCACCTCCATGCTCCCACCTGCCCTCAGGACACTCAGAGAAATGAGGAAAACTGTGGCAAAACCATCCAAAACCAAACCATTTAGGCAGCAAAGTCTGAAGCTGTAACGAACATAAATATGAAAAAGTTTCTTGAACATGAGGCACTTTTTGTCTTTCTTGTTTGAGTCGGCAAAGCACCTAATGGTGTGTGATAAAAGCAAAGCCAGGCAATTATTTTCCTCTGTTCTGCAATCTGTGAGAAAGGATGTGAGGAAACGTCATGTCTGCTTGTGAGTATGGTGCTGTAAGGTCTGGAAATCCACGTTCTGCCAGCCCAGACAGACAGGAATTGACAGGCACTGGCCATTCCCAGAGCAGCCGTCAGGTTGGGAGAGCCCTTTGTGCAGAGAAGTGCCCCAGATTCCCGGGCACACACGCAAAGCGCTCCCGAGCCCTGACAGCACAACAAGCGGGCACAGAAGGAACCTTGAAAGGCTGATTTTTCCTCTTTCTGACTGCTGGACTGGAAGGCCAGTTAAGAAAAGTCACAGGAAACGTTTAAGGAATTAGGTTCTCTGAATCACATAGTGGGATCTTTGGTTTCATGAGAAGTAAACCAAAAAAATCCCAGTCTACCAGAAAATCAGCCTTCAATAATATTGCTAAATCTTACAAGAACAACATACTAAAAAACCAGATTGACTTATGTGAGAGTGCCAATAGTCGCTCTGGATAATGTTTACTTGTTGAATTTGGTTTTAGTTTGGGATAAATTGTCAGACTTCATTCTTTATCAATCCAGAAATATAATCCAGTTCTCTAAGGTGCACACAGAGATACAGAAATAAAAAAGGAGCCCCCCATTATACAACAAGAATTAGAGAAAAATTCTTATTTCTGTTAAGCCCTTTAACCTATTCAGCTTAGATTAGGAAGTCCAAAATATTAATAATAATGAAATACAATGTCAATGTTTTTAAGTTAGTAAAGCTAAATTTAAATGTTGAGATTTTCAGCTAAGAAATTTTCAAGTAGTTTAACCTCCCAGTTTCCTCAGGATCTGTTTTCGTAGTACCCAGGACAACCTTATCTCTCTAGCCATATTCAGGGTATGTTATTTTACACTTACCTCATCTTAACCAGGTAATTATCTTGCACATCTTGTTTCTGGGAAATAATGAAATAAAAGATTTGCTTCCCACTAACCCACCCACTCAGAAGCAGTGTCTTCTCATGTTTTGCTTGATAGGGCACATGTGGTCCTTTCAAACAATCTGATTTGACATCTCGAAGAGATTAGAAGTCATATCAAAAAGCTATCTGTTGAGTGACAACATAAGTACTTATTTAATAAGTATATTAAATACATATGCATGGCGATATACTGTACATGCAAGGTTTTAAATATATACCCTAGTTAACTGCCATATGGATATGTTGTTGTGGAAAAAAATATTTATAAAATGTTTTTTCCAAATGTTTAATCTACAGCAGATGCGCCTTGCATTCATCTGTTTGGCTTGGCATTCACTACAGGGAGATCTTATTAATCATACAGACCTCCTGTAGTAGAGGAAACAGAGGCTATTATGGGATTCATCTGTTTATGACTAAACAGAAAAAAGGATCTTCATCAAATGAGAGATCCCTTTCTGAAATGTAGAAGGCTGTAAGGAAACCACATGCTGCCTCTCATCTCCCAGCCCTGAACCCTTACTCCTCCTCTTTGTGTTGCAACAACAAAGCAGGAGAGGCTCTGTGGGGCTGGGGCAGAGCAGAGCAGCAGCAGCTGCTCTGGGGATGCACCTGGAGATCTCCAGATCTCATTTGCTCCCTTTCCATATGAAGATTGTGGAAGTTTGTTCTCCTGACCTGTTTTGTCCCATTATGTTTGGAATAAGATGCAGGATTTATGGAAGGTGCTCCAAAGTCTCATCTTACTCCCCACACCTCCTGTACCTCTCCCCCCTCCCAGCACTGCTTCACCAGGCAGGTCAGTGCCAACGTCTACAACAAAAATCTTTTCTCAACAACAAAAAAAGCAGCTCATGATTTTATTACTCCTCAGATGTTGTGACAGAGGGAGTAGCTGCAGGTGACCTTTTGCACTGGGCAGGGAAGAAGCAGAGAAATCAGTGAGGAAAAAGAGTGAGTCAGGTTCTGCTCAGTGAGAAGGTGCAGCACCCCAAGCAGCTCGGCTGAACAGAGGCAGCAGCTCCCAGGCCCTTCAAGGGCCTCCTTGGAAACAGGAACATTTGTTCAGCCCACTTTCTACTGGCCATGCTTCATAAGTAAACCATGGGTCCTTACAACAAAGATTCATTCACAATTTCTTTTCCTTTTTCTTTTAAATTTTACTGCTTTGCTGACATGTTATTGGAATTAGATATCTTAATTATAACAGATCTCCCATCTATCAAAACGCCCTTCGTCCTTATTTTCCAGAGGCACACTGACAGATCACCATCTCAGCTTGTCTGCTCAGCCATTTGAAGACCAAGTTATTCCAGCTCACAAGTGTGTGCATACCTGGAACATCATCACAAAATTAGAAATAAAATGTATTCAGGGAGAAAACAGTTAATTGATTTCCAACAACAGTCTCCAAGTCAGTAAATGAACTGCAGTACTTTTCAGTATGATGAGCATTACCCCATTCTGAAACAAAGTACAACAGTTTTGTTCAGCATAGGATTTTTAAGAATTTGACTGCAATAGAAGTATTTTGAAAATTATGTTTCTTTCATTCTTAGTACAAGATTTCTTGCCCTATTTTGATAATTAACCATGAAAATCGTGTTAGGAATTTTGTTTCATCACTGGATAAAAATGTGGCCGTTAAGGATGATACATGCTCACATCAGTTCCTCAGAAGGAAAAAGCTTCAAAAGGAAAAGTGGGTCCTCATGAGCTTTGTTTGGACAGGAGGAGGGTTAGGCTCGATTTTGAAACTAAGCAAGCCCTTAACCTGTTCTGCAGATTCAGAAATAAAGAGGTTGGGCTTGCAAAGGCTTGGGAGCTGTAAGGGATCCAACACCTCTGGTGCACAGCTTAATATCTGCAGGTGATTAAAAACTAAATTTGGGGTCACAGCCAAATGACCAATCACCCATTTTCTTCCCTCATTTTCTTTATCATCAGGTGATTATCCTTTTAAATATCAGTCCAATAAAATGACTCTCCACTCAGCCCAGTTCCACATGCACCCTCTGAGCCCTGACTTACAGTGCCCATGGTTGTCACTGAGCAGCTCCTGTGTTTGGCCCCATTCACTCAGTGACTTCCACATGAACAAACTTTCTGACCACAAAGTGAAATTTGGCCTAAACACTGCCAATTTACAAGTCTACACCAGAGCATATCTCTAAAAAGAATAATCCTAAACCCCTTTTGATACAAAAAAGAGTTTTTAATCAGCAATCCTTGTACAGTAACGAAGCATGTCAAGTAACACACCAAGAGCAGGTAATTTGCCCTGTACAGACACTGACAGGTCAAAGTCAATTTAATATTGCAATGTGCACATCTCTTAGACTCATGTCAGAACAATTCTTTCCCAGAATCCTTTTGGATATGAGTGAAAACTCTAATGAGGCTCTTAGAAGATGGACTCATAAACAGAAACTGTCATGACATGCCAGCTGTCATTCCTAAGATGCTCAACCTGTTCAAGATGGAAATTAGAGCTTCCACAGTAGCATTAGCTTTTCCAGATATTTACCCTAGGCTCAGTTTGAACTGAACTTGGAATATTTTGACAGGAAGCATAAGAAGAAAGAACCCCACTAACCAAAGCCTTGGGTACTCGGGCAGGTCAGCCTCACATAACCCCCTCAATCTCAGACTCACACAACACCTCCACTATCAGGCAGATAATAAATGTTTATATCTGTTTTACACACAAGCATTCAAACAGAAAAGTTCTTTGCAATGCTGTAGGCTTCACAAGTGCTAGCATCAGAAACAGGAAAAAAACAAGGTTCTGATGTTACTTCCCACCTCCACGCTGTTCTTGTGGATATGTTTTTCTCCATATACATGAGATGCCATGAAGACACTGTCTGAACATGAGGCTTTTTTTCTTAACAGTTCATCAATCTTTGTGGGGAAAAAAATTGCCAAGGGAGGTTTAGAAGTCATTTTCTCAGTCACATTGGAGAGCACTGGATGAGAATTTAATGGTTCTTCTCCTGGCCTCCTGTAGTCATTGGCTCTTCCCCAATTTCAGTGACCAAGAGTTCAACCTATCTCCTGGTTCCCAGCCCAGTGCCCTAGAACTTAACACTCAGCTTGGAAAGGTTTAGAAAAGAACTTCTGTCAATTTGGATCCAAGGCAAAACAGTGTATGAGAAGTGGAATCTTATCCCGAAGCATGAGTGGTTTAAATCCGACTGTCCTACATAACATCCTGTAATACACAGCCCTCTGTTATCAAATGTGGAAGTCAGGAGTGGTTGAAGTCTTGAAAAACATTACATTACAAAGAAATAAATTAAAAACCTTTCCTTAATAATGACAGCATCTGCTGATGTCCAGAACATCCTGAGCACTTTTACAGACACAAATAAATGCAGAACTAGAGGCAAAGCATTCCCATGCCTTGGTATCTGACTCCAGATGAGGATTTGTACCATTCACGAGTTTAAACTGAAAGCACCCATGGAAGGACCCACGAAAGCAGCCACATGAAGGGAATGGATGTTGTATCCCCAAAGTCTTCACTCCTTCTGAAAGGATTTACTGGTTAATGCACTGTTGTCTGAATGCTAGGCCAAAACCAGCACAAGTTGTCATCTGCATTTCTGATTTATGGTTTGTTTTAAAATACATCATACATGGGCCAAATACCCTATAAATGCAGCTCAGTGCTTAAAACTGAGGTCAGTGAATTTGCACCAATTTATATTATCAGAGCAGCTGTCCCACTGAATCCTGATTTCCCTGCTCAATTTTCCTGCTTTAAACCTTAATCCGCCTCTCTCCCAATATTAACTAGATCAAATCAGCTTAATTTGCTGGTAATGTTAATTCAAGTTCATGCAGCATCTTCTTTTTAAAGTGGGTACAATATTTTACAGTATCTGAAAAGTGGCTCAGCTTAACCGAAGAAAAATACTTTAAAAATAATCAAGGGCCAATACTTGAATCCAGATTGTAGCATTACCCAAAGAACATCTGCACGAAAATCCTCCTTCAAGGCAAGTGCTTGCACGACAAGCAACTCACCAACAAAAGAATTCCAATAGTATTTGAAATCCCTTTCTGGCTTCTGCAGTGGAAATGTGCACTCTGCACACGAGAGCTCAGAGCCCAGTCAGTCGTGTTGCACTGGGCAAGCCCTGATGCCACTCCCTGCCCATTCCACATGTTCTGTCTCACTGGGGAGCATCTCTGTCTCCACGTGCCAGCCTGGGACCTGCCTGGAACACACAAATGCAGTTCCAGGGCATGAAGGAGCCTGGATACCCTTGGAAGCATGGCATCCTTTCAGGTTCATTTCCTGAAACATGTTAATAGCTTTTTTCAGACACTTGATATACACATTTCACTAAAGATGGTTAAAACCAACACCCATATTTAGACCACTCGTGTCTTTTCTAATTTGTTCACACTCATGTATTGTAACCCTATATACCATATACAGCATTTAATGCCACATTTTGAACTGCAGGAAGCAAATCAGCTTCAGCTCTGTTTTTCATGGTTCAGACATGTCTGAAATATAATGAGAGCAGGGATTTGTCTGCCCTGATTTAATTACTACAATCCAGATAACTCTGTCAATCAATTTTTCTCCTTGTGACTCCTGGCAGGGTGAAAAATGCCTTCATTATGAGGACTGATCATTAGTGGATGTGAAGTTGAGAAGATGATGAAGATGAGTTGTTGGCTCTGGCAGAGAATTGACCCATCAGTGTCATTAAGTGAACTCCAGCAAGCCCAGCAATTCCCATGGGGCAAATCATTGAATTCCTCAGGAGCAAAGGTCTGTGTCTGTCTACACTAAAGCACTCTGAAAAGTACACACATGCAGTTTGCAGCAAGCTGATGGATAACCAAACAATTACACAGGCAATAACGGATTCCTCCTTCCCTCTCCACCACAGAAACAACTTTTAAGGTACCATATTTTAGATTCCATTTTATGTGACAGTTAAAATAACACCCACTTACATCCATTGCCCTTTCAACTCCACAAACAAAAGTTCAGCTCAGAGCTGTGTCGACCTCCCAAAGCTCAAATGCTCTATTTCCTACATAAGTCACAAATCTAAGTCCATTTCCTTGTAGGTATTGAAGGACAAGACTGAGCCACTCCAAGCACTGTATGGTAGATTTTTAATCAGTGTTTTTCATCCAGCAGTAAAGACAGTACCAGAAACACCTCATATTTACAACAGCCCTGAGTTATAAGTAATTCAACGACAAATGAGCATTATCTGCTCAATGGTTTTTTCTAAATTATGTTTTAATTGCAAAAGCTAATTTCACATAATTGGCTAATTAATCATTAAAAAAATAAAAATAAGAGAGATGCAATGATCACAATGCCAAAAAAATTGCTAACAGAGCTACCCACACAGAGAAAATTCTGCTGGAATCAAGGACATACCCAAGAGACCTACAGACACGTCTGGTGAGCAAACCAGGGCCCAGTGTGGGTGTGAAGGTTACAGGCACAGTGCTGCTTGCAGAACAGGAGGGGAAGCACATCCTGGGGGCACCCAGGCCTGGCTGTGTGTTCAGACCCCAATGTACCTCGGTCCAGCTCTGCAGCTGCAGTTTGAGACTGCAGGGTTGTGTAGTCCTTCCACATCAGCTCCCCTGGCTGGTTAAACAAACTGATGCCCTCTGCAGCAGCATCTGTCTGATCCTGAAATTTATCCCAACCAAACACCCCTGGACTATGCTTCCTCTGGAGGACTACAAATATTAACAGAGCTGATTTGATTGCAAGGACTTGGATTTCTAGCACGGGCTCCAAATTCTGGTTTGAAGGGAATTTATACATGTAGGTGTGCAAGTAGGGCAAGGTGAAACATGCAAACAACCTTTGGGTACAGAAGGGAACACAGCTTTGGGTATTTTTGTTATTGACGTTATTGAATCAGATCTTAAAACTGAGCAAGAAGAGAAGGTGTTACTTTGATGGGAAAGGTGCTGGCTGAGCTAATTGATTCAGCAGCGAGACTGGAGCAGCTTTTTAGTGCTGTGAGTCAGAAGAGCTCGGCATTAACTTCACTAAATAGTTGGAACTTTTCCTCCAGCTTACAAAATCTCTGAAGTATTTTTCCGTGCTGATGCCTCAGATGTGTTTAACCACTGAGAAGGCTCTCAGGCACTGCTGTGACACCGACATGGCTCAGGGTCTCGTTCTTTCCTAGCCCACAGCTCTGAGAACAGAGCATTAGTTCCCAGACAGGCACTATTTAGAAAAAATTCTCTTTTCACTGCAGAGGGTCACAGCTGGAACCATGGAGGCTCTCTTCTGAATCACACAAAGGCTATCCAGGACACGCTGGCCACACTAATTATTGATAGTCTTTACTGAAAAGTGAGGAGTCTTGTATCAATGAGGCATCCAGGGCCTTAGTAAGTCACAATGTAAGAAAAAAGTGCTTTCCCAAATATTGTTAAAGCATAATAAAAATGAAGGAAGGGAGACAAAAAGCAGAGCCGTGGGCAAGTGACAGTTAAAACTTCATTTTGTCATTTTGTGTAAATCTTCAGTGTGACAGGAACTGGGATTTCCACAGCAGCACTGAACAAACAGTGCTCAGAGCTTTGCTGTGGCAAACACTTCTAACAGGGAATTCTTCTTTACTCCTGACCACTCCTGCCATGTAAGAGGGCAGGGTGGAAAATTACTTTAAAAAGTCAAATTTCATTTTTCTTCCAGCCTTCCTTAACTAATGTGGGTTCTTAACCAATTTTCTTCACACTTTCCAAACAAGTGGCATTTTGGTTGAAGATAGGTATAAAAGGCTTGGTCCCAAAATATTTTTTTTCAAGAAATCTAAAAGAGCATGGAAATGTTCCTTCCCTAGCTGAGCCTGATATTTGGCCTCATGACCTTCATCACTTCTAGCTGTCCACTCCGTGCCTTTCTGTAGGTAAAATATTAGAGAAAAAATAACCTGACATTGAAATGAAAAACAATCCAAAAAGTAAATTCCAGAGGGAACTAATCCAGAAACCTGAACATAGAGCTGTGACTCTTAGGCCCAGGCTCCATAAGCAGTTCCATGGAAATCACCAAGGCATTCAGGATCAGCACTGCAAGGGAGTTCCACAACAGAAAATTTGGGACTATGTTGACAAAATCAGGAACTCAGGAGTGGGAGATAACAACATGGCAGAGGTGTGATATTTTGTGGAATGGGTGAAAGGAAGAAAGATTGCCCAAATCTGACCATTCCTGGGATTCAAACAAGACAACAGGTGCCTTCCTTATTTCTGCCTGCTAAAATAGCTTGGATATCCAAATGTGTGGCTGCAATTTGAGATGCCATGTTTGAAAGCTGTTCCTTAAACCATTCATGAACTGGAAAGATCAGAACAAAGAGATCCTTAGAGCAAGCCAGTAATCATGAAAACTACATATAATTCAATATATTTACATTAAACAAGTGTACCAAGCTAGAGCCATTGAGCTCAGAGCTCAGGGTGACACTTCAGAAAGCAGTTGTGATGTGGCTCAGATTTACCCATGGTGTCATTCCACCCATTTCAGGGAAGTTACAGTGGGGATGAACACAGCCCATTTCTGAGGCACAAAGCCAGTAAGTAGTCTGCAGTGGGATTCTTATAAATGCTGCCATCTGCAAAACGTTATATCAAATGTAGGACAGAAACAGATGGAAAAGCTTTTCAATCCAGAGTACCAACTTAAAATAAACATCCTTAAATGTATCTGTTCCTTCAATGGGTATTGAAGAACAGGCAAAAATAAATGAATGAAATGAAAGAGGCTTATAAATTCTTTTTTTCACAGTGACCAAAGTAAAACCTCTTGAGCTCACATAAATTTTCCTCATGCAGGGATCAAAAGCTTCTTGCTTTCAGGACAAAATGAGCATGTAAGTCATAACGGTTCCTGACGATAAAAACCACATGTGAGCCCATTCTAGTTGGTTCTGATGAGAACCTCCATTTCCCACCCAGTCATCCTCACCTCAGCTCCTTCCAAGCACCCAAGTTGTTGCCATCCTCTTTACAGTGGCTGCAAAATCTCCCTCCTGAGCCATCACCAAGATCTCCTGGGTGGTCGAGGTTGGCCATTAAGCACTACAAGGTCTCTTCCCTTCCAATAGGACACCCTAAATATGCTGCTCCTATTTACCAGGAGTCCAGGTTTGAACAGCAGAGTTTCTGTTGGTCACTGCAGATATCAGCTCCTGAGCATGGGAAATTGCAGAAGGTCCAAGGCTCAGTCCAGCAGGCTCTTTGAACAAGAGCAAGGAGGAAATATGCTGCCAAATGAGAAATGGCTCTGCTTTTTTTTTTTTAATCAAATACTAAGGGAAGACTTTGTGTACATAGATTGGAGTCAGCCTTGAGCCCAGGAGAGCAAGCAAGCAAATATCAACTACCCCTGGTTTCCAAAACAAACTTTGAGTTTGGTTGCCCTTCATTATAAGACACCTTTTTGCCTATAAAGTCAGAATCATTTTGTTTAAGAGCTGCATGTCTCAGAATGCAAAATAAATGGCTACAGTCACAATGCTGAAAGGATTGACTTGGAAAATTGCAAATTGAATGAGGAGAATTACTTTGGCTAGACACACACGTCATTAAGAATTATTGGCACAGGGGTTTCAACAGTGCTGGATGCCTGAATGAGAGAATTTCAAGCTTAGAGGAGACAGATTTAAAAGGCTTTAAGATAGACTAAATACACTGCACATTGCTTTATCTGGCAAATCAGTGTGCCATGGAAACATGCAACACACAATGAAACATATGTAACCAAGCCTAATTTTATGGAAACATTTAGGAAGGTAGTTTGGACACGCTTTCAAAGAGGTGGAATTGAGCTGAAGAACAGATGTGGGTTTTTACCTAGCAAATTGTATCCTCAGGATTTAGGAGATAATGAACTGATGGTTGGTATTTGGGTCAGTAAGTCTTAAAGTCTCCCGAAAGAAAATAGGATGTTTTTCTCCTCAGCCCTCTCCAGCAACTTTCTCCCTGTGCCATTTGCAAAAAGAAATCTCAGGAAAAATCTTCATTCAGTATAAAATTGGTGTCTCTCCAGAGCAGTTATCTGTGCTGATTTGAACCAGCTGAGGGTCTGGTTCCTGCTTTTCTGAAATAACCTTGAGGCTTTTGTTATTACAGCTGTATTTCGGAGCTATCTCTGTGCTGGTGTTGTTCAGGCAGGGCAGTGGGAGAGCACAGAGAAACTGGGGTGTAATGGAACTGCAGTGAAATAAACTGGAAACTATTTTCAAATTATGACACAAAGGCATCCAGGCCAATCCCTGAGTCAATGGACTCACACCTGAGAAGCAGGAAAATAAAGCAGAGAGCGCCTCAGTGATTATCCCCCAGTGATTTTCACTTTTATGTTGTCTCTCCCCATGATCAGTACTTTTCCTTCTCTGCAAATTCTGGCATAAATAGGAGTGACTTCACAGAAACCAGTGGCAACATCTGCAGCTACATGAAATGTAAATCCAAGAGGCCAGGACAGAGAAGCAAAAGGAAGTGTGAGAGCTAAAGACAACAAGCAGGTTTGGGTAAGGAAGGTTCTTGGAAGCTTCTCCTTCAGTTTCCCTACAGATTCCCATCCCAGTGCATCCCCCACTGCAGACTATCAGATCTCCTTTTGAACTCATGATGGCACCAGTAACAGGCTGCAACTTTCTGAACCCTCTCAGCTCCTCTTCCTAAAATACTCAAAACCATCCCCTTTTTTGTTTTCCTGCATTCCTCCTCCTCCCTTTTGTTTCCTATTCCTCCCCTAATAAACATCTCCAGCTCTCTGTCTTTCTCTGCAGGGCTAAACTTTTGGTACACTGTTGCACATCAGAGATATTCTTCCTTGCTAGGAGTACTAATGGAAAAAGCTGTCCTCTTGGAGGAAACTAATGTAGACCAAATTTTGCTTTCTATTACACCACCATTACTCAAGCTTTTCCATTCTGAAACTGTTCCCTTCACCCTGGCATTTAGTATGCTGCTTCCTTTTAAAAAATGTCAGCTGAAGGTGAGAATGGCCCCTTGGACAAGTGCTCATGAAAATCCACGGCCGCCAAGCATCTGCTCAGACTGAGAACTGTTGTGTATCTGCATTGCAAATGCAGAAGAACACATTTATTCTGCTGTAACTGAAAAACGGAAGCTGGTTCTGCAGATTCCTCCCACTCCTCCTGGTGCTTGTTTCCATCCCTAACATTTTTTCCAGTAAGCACCTGCCTGACTCCTATTTAATACAGCCACAGCTGCAGTTTCCATAGCTGCCTTTTAACAGCACAGTCCAAAATGAATCATTCTCTCTGTGAGGAAATTTCTCCAAAATGCTTTTTCTTTCTCATCTCTTCCTTAATCATCTCTGGACTCCCACTATTTCTAGAAGCTATATGATTAAATTCCCATTAGAAGAGGACACCACCCACTCAGAGTCAAAGCAATTGTCATGGCACTAAGTTGTCTGGTCCTTGTTTTAGTAGCCAGGCTCTTACAACTCTCCACACTGCCAACTTCATGAGCCTTCACTGACAATTCTGCTACAGCTCCTTTCTGGATAAAGTATATTCTGTCAAAAAATGCTTTGGATGAAGCCATAGTTTAACCTCAACCAGCAAAAGCCCCACACAACCCCTCACACCAGCCTGAGCTGTGTTTTGTCAAGCTCCTTCAACTAGTGTAGAATATTAATCCTGACAAGTATTTTAAAACATTCTGCCAACAAACCCTGTTCTTTACAAGAGGAAAAAGCAGTGCATGGCAAGATTTCTTGTGTTGAAATTTATTTTTGCTATGTGAGATCATCAGCTCATCCTGAGCAGTTGGTATTTGTTCCCTATGTTTTTGAGAAAGCCAGCAATAAACATTGATCAGATACTCAGGTGGAGGAATTCCTCCCTGTTCCCTTCAATCTCATGTTGCACCTTTCCATTCTCAGCTGCTCAGGAAATTTCTACATCATTTAAATACGTACAAATCTACAGGGCTGGATGGGATGCACCCAAGGGAAGTGTGGAGCTGGCAGGAATGTTCACAGAGGCACTCACAATCATTTATCAGCAGTCCTGGCTAACTGAGGAGGTCCCAGTTGACTAGAACTGGTCAAGTGACCTTTACTGGAGGCATTTAAAAGTTCTGTAGATGTGGCACAAAATATGTAGATGGGGTAGAAAAATGGTTTAGTGGTGAACCTGGCAGTTATGGTTGGACTCTGTGATCTACAAGGTCTTTTCCAACTGAACCAAATCCATTCTATTCTGTAAGGAACCAACACAAGATCTCAGGTGCAGGCAGGAAAGCTCTCAGAACATGGTTTCACTTGGTTCTCTCTCCACATTAGTGAACAGCCTGTGTTGCTCTATGCAAAGGGAGAGATTTGGAGAAGAAACCAGGCAAAAGTGAATCAAAAATTAAGAGTTTAGCATGGAGCTTTCTCCCAAGCAGTCCATTTCTCACATGTGTCACACATTTCCTTGGGAATGTCTGAAATTTCAGTGATGTGAAGTGTTCACTAGGGACACATGTTTGCCCAGGAAGAAAATCAGTATCACCTCAATGGCAACATCCTCTTTTTTATAATAGTGCCCTGCACTGGAAATTAAGGAAAAGAAGGAGCATACCCAGGCAAAGAGTTTGTCCAGTAATTTAAAATCCAGTCAGTAACTACAGCAAGCTCATCACCATGGTAATAAATAATTCATATAGATTTGTATCCAGGTGCCACTGTGGGATTTTTTTCCGGTCTTAAAAAGCTCCTAAGGAGATTTGTCAAGGACAGAGACTTCTCTTAGCAGTTGTGCTTCCTGTGCAACCTTCTGGAGTGGCTGAACCAGGGGAGATGAACTGAGAGCCCCCCAAGAGCATTTGTTCTTGGCTTCCCTCATGGAGGGCCTGATGGCAATGGCAGGGATGGAAAGGTCATGGCTCTCACAGAGCTTCCACTAACACAGTTCTTAAGAGGGGAAAAAGGCATGTTGAACCAAATGATGCCTTCCTATAAAAAAAGTCCCAAAACAATAAGACTCCATTAAAAGACATATGACACAAATCCCACAAATTCTTTAGTTTCAGGGCTGAAAAATACTTATATATGTGATGGAAAAAGTGTTACAGTATTAACCTGAATTTTAAGTGCTCTATTCCAGCTGCAGTGGGTTTGATCCTTAAACATGGAGGTGAAAGGTCACCACTCAGGGCATTTTAATTTAAAAAACAATCACAGATCAGAAGTCAAAAATCAGAGGTACTGATACAACTACCTGCAACTGAAATTTCCTGTCCAGGGACAGGAAATCAGAAAGGTGATACTTGAAATCTCAGTCTCAACAGATGTAGATTCTAAAGGGCTCTTCCATAGTGAAACAGCTGAAGTTGGGAATGCAAACAAAACCATTCTAGTAAAAATATTTCACATACTTAAAAGGATTGTCATGTGAATTTACGGATCTTCACTTTCCAAATCATTTTCTTAGATATTTTCTTCCCCCAGCTGAAATAACAATGAGCTGCTCTCACTCATCCTCTCCTGTAGCCTTCCCACAATCAAAGCAAGTCAGCAGAAGAAACAATGTGGAAAGAACAAGGCCACGGTCCCTGGGATACTTTGAGGCTCCCTCTTGCTGAGACAAAGACCTCACCTGGCTGTGCTTTATTCCCAGTAGAGGAATAGCAGAAACGAGAGGGAAGTGGTGAGGGAGAGAAGTGCAAGATTGTGAACTCCTGTTAAATGGCACAATCTGTTCTCCTGCACTGGGAGAGTGTCCCAGACCTCCCTTGCACCAGACCTTGACACAACAGGAGCCCCCAGGACAGGCTGCCTCCCACGGCGCTCTGCCTTTTCAAAGCAAACACTGCTCAGAACATGCATGTTTTAAAAAGGGTGTGCTCCCTTCACAGAAATGTTTTGGCGCATGGATTTGGGCCAGAATCAACACAGATGAGTCTCCTGAGTTTTCTGCCTTAAGAATTGTCAGACACATGGCAAATACTGTCAATCTGCTCATGAACATCGCTCCCTGCTCTCCCCTTTGGTGCCATGGTTATGCCAGCATGTAAATACAGAACAGAGTGTCTTGAGTA
This sequence comes from Sitta carolinensis, assembly GCA_032173965.1. NCBI lineage: Eukaryota > Metazoa > Chordata > Aves > Passeriformes > Sittidae > Sitta > Sitta carolinensis. Next base: position 11,807,948 of record CM063300.1, on the reverse strand, counting down.
GGAAGGGACCCATAAAGATCCCTGTGTTCAACTCCCTGCTCCTCACAGAACCACCTACAACTAAACCACAGAGCAACCACCTGCTCAGCAGAGAACCTTTGCCTAATGTCCAACCTCAGCTTTCCTGATGTCATTTCAGTCCATTTTCATATGCCCATGATTTAGATTCAGCATCAAGCCCTGCTCTAGATTTGCCCAAAGTTTGAGGGAAAGGATTTTGTTTCATCACATCATCAAAGAGAGCAGAAAATGAACAAAGGGCAGAAAATGAAACTCTATTGGGAACAGACTGGAGCTACAGGAACCTTTTTGGAAAACAGCATTTTGGTTTCTTTGGGTCTGATATAAAATCAGCACTCCCAGAGCAGCAGATCCATTTCAGTGGCTAAGGAGAGATCTCCCCACATCACAAGTGGTCCCAAAAACACACACACACAGAGCAGTAGCTGTATTGGAGAAAACAAGAAGCAAATCAGGACAGCATAAAACACCTCCCCAGAAGATTGGTCCTGGCATGGTGACCATGTCTGTCTGTCAAAATACAAACACTTTAACAACTCATTTTCTAGGTGGATCAGTCCAGGGTAAAGCTGCTGACAGCTCAGCTCTTTGTTCCTTTTGGGAGCAAAATGTACCTTGCATCTTCATCAAATGAAGCCAGTGGATCCTGCAAGGACCAAGATCTATTGTGGACTGCAGCCTGTAACATTTTCTCCCTTAGGATAATGTCAGGTGCCAGTAGAGCTCCATGACAGTAATTCTGGAAATAGTGTGGCTCTTGCAGCCATGATGAGTAAACAGTGGCAGCCCAAGAGCTCCTGGTATTGATTTTTGTGATAAATCTGCCTTTGTGCAATGTGTGTCACCCTGACAAAGATGTCTGCCAGCTTTTGCCAAGTCTGGATAGTGATTTTTCTGGAAGCAGCCACCTCAGATGAGCATCACTGCCAAACCACAATTAGCCAGAGGCATTGTCAGATTCTCAGCAGCTTTCTCTTAATAGGGAGCATGTCAAAAGGAAACTGGCCAAAGAGGCAATCCCCACAACCATGGAAAAACGGTCCCAGGAAGAGAAGTTCCCTGGCTTCCTCTGCGAGTACATTGCTGAAGTAGCAATTATTTCTACTCACAATAAGTCCCTGCAGGCCGTTCTTCCAGATGAGGTATTACCATATCCTACTTTGCTTCCAACCACAGTGATGGCTGTCATGCCCAAGGAAACCAAAGGGGAGGATGCTGCTTTCAAACAGCTTTCCCAGAGCTGCAGTCTTTGCTCAGAACTGTCATGGAGCTCCTGGGGTAGAACACAAGCCCCTGCATTTATACAGAGCTTGGTGATTCAAAGCATTCCACACCTGCACAATGAAAATGAACTTTGCTTGTTATATCAACTTCTGTGGGCTTGTGGATGTCTATTCCTATTTCCTGTTCTTGGGTTCCACTGATGAACGTTAGGTACTGTGGAGCACAGAAGGAAAAGCAAATGCAAATAAAGGAAGAGCTTTGTATACATCCCCAAAAGAGCAGATAGAAAAGGTCAGATAACACATATTAAAAACAAATAGCTGGAAAAATAAACAGGATGCCTTGAAAATGAACCAGATGAGTCAAAAGGGACAGGAGTAATCTAAAAAGAAAAAAATTAAAAAAAGGGGGAATGAAAGGGAATGTAGGAGAACACAGCTAAGCAAGGTTGTTCAAAGAGGAAACTCAGCTCCAGCAAAAAGCAGTAACACACCTCTACAGAGGAAAAAACAATTGCACAGAAATAAGATAGGGAAAACAAATAAGGTCATAAAGTCACTCAGAGGTCCAAGATTCCTTAGAGGAACAGTAGAGAGACATTCTATAAACCAAAGATGCTGTTTTCACAAATCCTGATCCAGGGCTGGGGGACTCGGGGATTTCTGTTTCTCACCATTTCTGTTTGTCTCCTCCATGTCCCAAGCCATCTGCATTGCCATATTTGTTTGACAAGGTGTGTATGTACAGCAACCTCTCTGGGTCACTGAATACAAGGCAGAACTGGTTTCCCACAAAACCTTTTACAAGAACTAGAAGATTTTGAAGAAATATGACAGCTTGAACAGAAATGTTGCTTTTTGTCAGATCTGGAGATAACTGAAGAAGCTGCAATCCCAAAGCTGAAATAACACTCCGTGGCACTAAATCCCCCATTGTCCTGTCCCTGGTAAAACACACAGCCTGCTCTCTGCTCTGGGGCCTGTATCCATCGACCTGTCTCAGGGAATTTTAAAAAGCTTTGCTGTCATTTCCTATTGGAAAATAAATAGACTTCAAGACCTCAGAATCTTTTGCTAAACAGATTGGTTGTTTCCCAGTCCAAGAGCAATACTCTCCTCCCTGCTAAATTCTGTCCTGCTTTGGAACCCCACGGCTTGTTCTCTGGATGTTGATTTTAAACCAGCTTTCATGGGCAGCTGCAGTAAATAAAGCCCTCAGCTGGTTTCCCATTGCACAGGGGGTGGGAGGGACAGGTCAGGTCCCACGCTGCAGAGATCCTGCTCCAGCAGAGTCAGGCACTCCGAGCTGCCTGAGAGCCCCTCAGATCTCAGCTGAGCTGCACGCTGCACACCAGGGCTGAGAACTTCCATATGCCTGGGCTGGAGGCATTCCCTAAATTCATGACACCCCTTAGCCAGGCAGCTGATGAGAGTGTGATGAGGTGAAGAGGCACTGGGACAGGAGCAAGACATTCCCAGCACTGCTATAAACCAAAAATGAGTGGTAGGTACTGCAGTAAAGTCCAAGGAAGAGCAGGGAGTCTCTATTATCAACAGAAAGTTGGAGTTTAATAAATCAAACCTGTCAGAGGCTAACCATTCTATGGCCATGCTGGTAATCATCCTGAAGTGTATTTTAATGTTAACATCTGTATTGTTTGCAGGTCTTTAACATAAAACTATAGTTCAGCTACGTGTTTATGGCAGAATTGTTACTTTCTGATTGCTTTATTTAGTTTATTTGCAGACTGCAAAACATTAAAATTTTTCAAGAAAAAAAAACACGTTATGAGATTATGAAAAACCTCCATGCCTTTAAAAATGTATTTCATAAATGAATAAAAAGCCAAAACACAATATACCTAAGTCAAAGTCAAAGGTTAGTGCTGGATGAAAGGCAGTAATTTTGCTCCACATTGCACAGAGACTCACATAGAGTTTGGAACATCCCAGACATGAAGTTACTGAGCACATCCTTTTCTGCAAAAACCTGTTTTGTGGGGCAGTACCCAACAAGAATGCCCAGTTGTGAGAATTCCTGAGTTAACAGTCTAACAAGACTCTGAGCTGAAGGGTTTAAGTATTTAATATGAAGAAATACCCATGAGAAAGCTGAGGTAATAATTTTTAAGTGATCTAAACTAGATATTGCCCATATTGATACATGGTAAAGCGATATACAACAGAAATAGGAACATATTAACCTCAAAAATCTAATCAAAATTATATATTGCTTTTGGTGAGAAGTGGATTTAAGGGCTAACAATGACCAGGAAAATGCAGCAACAGAAATACAGAAACAGAATATTTTTCCTTTCCTATAAACTCACATGGAGCAAATTGAAAAACAGATCAGTCACAGCACACACAGAACCAATGGTCTGAATCATGCTCTGAAATAACACTGGAAAGTGCCCCAGTCCAGACCAGTTAGCCTAAAAGGAGAAAATCTCTAGTGATTTCAAGTAGTCAAACAAGTTATTTGAATTAGCTGAGATACCATTTATGAAGTGTCTGTCTTCATGCTATAAAAGCAACACCATTTCAAAATTCAGACAAGAACTGGAGATGTGAGCTCTACAAATTTCTTTCCAATCTGCTTTGCTTGTGGTCTTGGGGACTAACCCACATAAATATGAATATAATTAGATATTTAGAAATAGCAAAGAGAGTTCATTTGTTACAGAAATCTACAAAGAACAAGAAAGGGTTTTATAATCCAGTCTTGGATTTTAAATTGGATTCTTCATTGTCTGAAGTCTGTTAGTCATTATTCCCTGGGTGCAGTGCTTGAATTGACGTCTGCAAGGGTTTGTGTATGTATATGCCTCTAAGAAAACATTCTGAATAGTGAGATTCCCCAGGGAGTGCTGACACAAATAAAGGACACAACATATTTTATCTATTAGAAACACTTCAGGCTTTTAAGTAGTGCCAAAACCCACAATTAAATCAATATTAGACCCATAAGAAGAGATGATTCAGAAAAAGTTCTTCCCAGTAATGCACAGGTGGGTATTTGCATTGTGGGAACAAGACAAATGGAAATGATTTTAACTCTGAACATGCAGAATGTTTCCTGGGACTGACAATGAACCAAAGCCATTTTATTCCAAAATTACATTCCAGTTCCAGAAACTTAGGTGAAAGTAACTCTTTCCCAAAATAAGTATTTGTAATAGAGAAAAATGCAGTGAAACCATGTTCTGATCATGCATGTTCTAGGTGTTATTCAGAAGACAGATGTACAAGCATCTTAGCTCCAGAGAAATCAGGAATATACAAAAAGTACCTTGAGAATTCCACATTTTTTTAACAGAAGGGATTTTTTTTCTAAACATCTTTTTCCTTTTTTGTCTAATTTCCACATTTCACTTTTCAGCTTTTCACTTTGACTTGAGTTCTGATCACTTTGGAAACAATTTTCTTCTTCATTCTGGCCACGAAGGTGTCATAGGTTCAGTATTGTAGGAAAAGCCCCTGAGTGCTCCCTGTGTCCATAGTAAGACACCTTTGGGACAGCGTTTGGCATTCTATGGAACAATTATGCAATCTCAGTGATTTCTGAGAAAGGGAAAATGAAGAAATGATCTGTCATTATTATCTGAAATATAGCACCTACTACATTACTCAACACTGTCCCAACTCCCTCGCCAGCTTGAGATGTTGCAAATGTTAATCTGCAGCTCTCTGCAGCCAGGCTTGTCAGTGCTAAAAGGCAACTGTGCTCATTCTTTTGTTTAAAGAACAACAGATGTCACCAATAATCTCATATTTCTGCATCAGCTCCTGAAAGCAGGTGCATCTATTTTTTCCTGCACTTGCAATGATACGTGCAAACATGCAGGGACTGGAAAAAAGCATTTTGTAAATTTTACCGATTCAGACAAACCTTGCTCCTTGCAAAGAACCAAGGGATACAGCTCGTGCATAAAGACATCATGGAAGAAGCTGCTGAACAAATCCTGTCTCTAGCCAGGACAAGGCACAGATCAGTCTTGGCTTTGTTCTGAGAACAATTTGCATCATTGCTTGCTCTGAAATCGCGTGTGTCCCTTGGTACCGACATCTGCACACGTCCCTTATCTGTAACTTGTTCTCCCCTTCATCTGACACACAAATTTCCAACATGCTGGAAGATTTCTGCAGTGCCAAAGAGCCTCGCTTCTGATCCACATTTTCCAATCTGCCTAGCTGCAATTTTGGCTTATCCATTTTCTCCCACTCATGGAAAAAATGCCCAGTGGTTTCCTTGTTTTGCTGTGGAAGTGCAGAGTCCCAGGTATGAGCTGCTGCTGGCAGAGCATAGCCAGCAGGGACCACAGCAGCAGGGGAGAGCAGCTGACGTGAGGACAAGTCCCACTGTGGACCTTGAGCCTTCCACGGAACAGAAGAGACACACAAAAATTAAACAAGTCTTGTTTTATACCTCCACAATGGTATTTAACATGAACTGTTCACTGAAACTGTTTGTGTTTGTTCTTCAAACTGTTTTTAATCAGTATTTAGTTTGGAAATGTTTGCACAGAAGACATCTGGAAGAACGAGAAGGGCCAGTCCAGGGGTCTGTGCATGTCACGGCACTTGTCTATGGATTGGTCCATCAAATAAAGTTGTGAAATGGTAGTTTATGTTCCATTAAAAAGAGGTGGGGATAATTAAAAGTAAAGCAACATAAGAACAAACAGTGGAGACAGATGTTTCCCAGATTTCCTTGACAAATTAATGAAATATTTAAAGCCCTATAGTCTTCTTCACATCCCTGGCAAATATTTCACAAAGGCCAAGTTTCCCAGCATCCTGAGAAAACCAGGGTCTGTAAATATGAAAGCATTATTAGAGAGGGTGAAATATCTACAGCCAACTCACAAGCAGCCCCAAGGAGACTCAGAGAAGGCAAAAACACCACCAGAAACCCCATCTTTACTACATTTACTTTTCATCTTGTCCCAGCATACCTTATGCACCAAATTCCAAAATTAAATGGATATTATGGGCACACAAATATTTTACCAACTTAAAAATAAATTTGAAAGCAATCCTTTCATTTCTGTATCCTTCAAATGTAAAACAGCTTCTTGTTTCTGTGCATCTGAATTATTAATAAGATTAGGGGTTAGACTCCATGGGTTTCATTAATTAAATCAACTTTAAATATACATATACAAATAATAACATTCTTGTCATCAGTTTGGCATCCTCAAAGGAGAGACAGACAAGACTGCCTTGGAAAATTTACCTTCTCCCTTGCTTTAATTTAAAGTATTTCTTTGTATGGCAAATGGAGATTACAGTGGAAGAGAGGTTTAGAGGCTGCAGGTAGAAGTCCAAATTGCTAGATTTAGCTGAACAAGTTTATTTTAACATTCCTCTCCCTGTGCTGTATTTTCAGCTGGGTATGCTGGAAAATCTGGTGCTCAGATTCCACTGGCATCCAGATCGCACTTTGACTCAGTTGTGATCTTTACCATTCCTCCCTGTCTTGCTGCAAATGTTTCTGAATGGTACCAAAAATGCAGACAGATTGAAGGACTAAAAAACTGCAAAGGACCTATTCACAGAAGACAGAAAAGTCCAGAGGGAAAGACATGTAACCATATTCTAAATTGCCTCAGAATAAAGAATTCTATGTAAAGGAATATTGTCATCAGTCTCTATAACACTTTCTCATTGATTCCGATGGAGATGCAAAAGTGTGCCATGAAAACAGATTTGGGAATCATTCCCAGCCTTGGAACACAATTCACAACACAAAGCAGTTTCAAATTAAGGCACCAAATTAGGAAAATGTTCTTAATAGAAAAGAGAAAGAGAGAAAGACAGCAGAATTCCCCAAGGGACGAGACATCACCACAGCACAAACCAGAGACAGGACACACACAGAAATGATGTCAATAATCCACCAATACAGGGTTCCAGACCAACCTGGTCCAGATCTATCAGCTGCCTTTCACTCTTGGATAACAAATTCTAATATATAGGTACATACATGAGCCATAGCAAGCAACCCATCCAAAATAGTTCGGGGGGTTTGTGTCAAAATGACAGAGATCTTGGAAAACCAAATGGAACACATGGATGTGTAAGGCCAAGCAGCAGTGAAGGCAAGCTGACTGCCTCAAAAGAATCAGTGGTGTGGGACATGTGAAGAGATGATGAAAGGCAGGATGAACAATTGAGGCTGATTTATAACATGTGACAACCATAACTGGCTCTGCACTGGGCTAATCTAAAGCAGCAATGAGAAGAGATGACAGAGAAGACAGGCAGGAATGTGAGCAGTGCATGAAAAGCCATGGCTCCCATGGAGCCCAGCCTGTGCTGGGATGAGGACTCATTCGAAAGGCAGGGAAACAGGATACATAAACTAGAAATGCAGTTGTGTTTTGTTTGGGGTCTTGTTTATTTGTTTGTTTTGCATTTGAGAACAAATTGGGCTGCAAAAAGAGATTATGTGACTGTGGTTTGGTCCTAACTCCAAATAGAAATCAGCCACAAAATGGGTATAAACAAAACCTGCACGTTCATGAATCAAATTCTAGGATGCTTTGCCAACAGCAGCAGGGGCTTTTATTTAATTGACCTTCTCCTTCTCAGTATCTTCTTCTCCTCCTCAGCATCTTGGGGCACCTTTCCTCTCCAACACTGCTAAGAAGCAGGGAACCCTGTATCACCAGATGGGAATCTTAGAATCCCTCTAGGGAACCTTGCAGTGCAATTTTTCATTTGCAGGGCTCTCTACCTCACAGTCCTACAAGATTTTCCAGGTCAAGTTCATTCACCATTCTGTCACATGAAAACCTAAATCACCTCATCAATGTATCACACAGGTAATGCTTTAGGAATGTGCTGCCACAAGGGCACTGTGACTATCAAGGTGCTACATATATCATTTTCCATAAGTTCTAATTTTGGTATGTTAAAGAGCCTCTAAATACCCCATTTATTGCAGGAGGACATGTGCACAAACAGTGAGATGAGATGTTTAACAGCAAGGAGATTTCTGCACAAAGCCAATGCATTTTCCCTGCATGTCATCCATGCCTGGCACTGCCAACAGTGTCGCTGGAAATTCTAGAGAAAGGCCAGACTCTGTTCTACTGTTTATAGGAACTAGAAGAGAAGGATTAATCTTCTGATTGTGACTGGCAGAGAAATTTTACTTCTTTCTTTGTTAGGCTTCTTTTCCACTTGGAAATGATCTGGAAAAGTGCAGTGGATATAGCCAAGGGAGTGCCTGTGTTTACATTTGTAGCTGTTCTTGGGCACATACAGCAATGAATTACTCTAATTTAAAGAGCAGCCTTCTGACAACTCCAGAATTATGATTTAGCTCTACAAAGGAAACATATGAACATGATGCTTCCCATGGTAAATCAGCCAAAACTTCATCTCTTTTTACATGAGGATCCTGCCTGACATTGCTATGCACAGATCCTTATATGGCTTGAGAATGAAGAGGAATTTCAGTCTCTATTTTTAGCTGTGCCATAGTTATACCTTTTTGCCTTTTATTTTAATTTTGCAGTCATGTCACCAGAGCTCAGCTCCTTGCAGTGACGACCTTTCCTCAAACATCATCTGACTAAACCTTCCAGGGAAGCATTTTTCTGGGAGAGAAGAGAAATATTAGACAGGGTCTACAGAAGAGTAAAGAATGGTCAGAGAGAACAAGTGCTCATAGACACACACAGGCTTTAGGTTTGTTTGGAGCCAGGGTACATTTGTTTTAAAACCAGCACTAGTACAGGCTGAAACCCAGGACTTATATGACCCCAAATGACACACAGCTCATTTGCTAATACAAATAATTTTATAACTCTTCCTCATAATATTATGAATTTACACTAAATACCTAGATGAAGACAAAATTACCCAAGGAAAGGTGAAGAAGCAGCAGAATATGTAGAGGAAAGAAGTTTTTCCATACTTTGGTTTCCTTTCTTCAAGCCTCTTCAGTGATTTTAAAAATAACCCCAAACAGGCCACAAGCTATTGTAGCACCTGATTATACCATCTTAGAAACACATTTCCAGAGCAAAATCTACCTTGCAAGGAATTTTGTGTTTTGGCATTAAGAGAAGGAAAAGATCTGTTAGATATTAAACCTCCAGGCATGGAGTCATTCGAGAGGAGACCTTCAGAGAACCCTGTATTCCACCTCACCATAGATGCTTAATTCTTACTGGTGAATAGTCCCCCTTGGATGCTTTCTCACAGCTTTCTCACTACAATGAAAAACAGACGCTCATGAATTTACAGTGACACCCAAGATGTCTCTATTACTAATCAGTGAGAAATACTTCCAAATACACATTTGGTATAAATTCAATAATACAAATATTGTTAGATTTTTTTTTAAGCCTCTTATAAAAATACTGCATTACATTTTTAAGTGAGTCACAGTTTATATCTGAGTATACAGCCTGGGGTGACTTGAGGGTCTCTTCACAAATGCTCAGCTTCAATTTTCTGAAAATCAGGCCTGGATGTGCTGTGGGAAAATGAGCATTCACAAATGGAGGCATCCCAAAGCAACAGGAACTTCTGAACACTCTGGGCACTGCACAGTCCATATAATGATATATATGATATATGATCCATACCTGATCAGACTGATTGCTGGAACATGGCTCCCAAAAGTAAAAGGAAAAACTAATGCTCCTCTTCAGCCCAGGATCTTTGGGACTGCACAGAGAAGTGCACAACACAGGTTAGGGTGCAAGCACAGAGTTCACAAGCAGAAGTTTTGTGCCAGTTAGTCCCTGGCCAAGCCATTTTGCTCCTTTTTCCACGCTCTCTGCTCAGAGGCACGGAATGTCTCAGTGGAAGTGATGGAGAATCCCATCTGGGTATCTCATTCTGTTAGGAAGATCTCTGACCAAAGACAGTGCTTTAGAGTCAGCCTCTCCTAGCCCTTCTCTGGGATAAATTTGGGAGTGGCTGAGCAGTCAGGGTGCAAACAAGCCTCCATCAACACCCTCTAAACCAGTGGTGCATTAGTGCACAATTCTACTGGGCCTGTCTCTGTGTAACTACAATCAGCTCTTGGTTATTATCCAATTCCATTGACCATCCTGCTTCAGTTTCCCAGGAAGACTGGACAGCTGTGTCTGGATCCAGCCCTTAGTAAGACACCGCTTCCCAATTCTGAGCTCCATTTCCCAACCAAGATCTCTTTATGTCCCAGTATTGGCCTTGTTTTCTTCATTTCTTGCCTGGACCCAGTGTCACAGACCACCACTGAAACACACCCACCACTTGAAATCTGGTGTTCCATCAGACTGAGGGGAAGTTATCCAGCAAGTAACAGCAGCCTCTGATAACCACAGCAAAAGTGTGGCTTTCTGCACTATTCCCCCTTGTTTCTGTTCCTCCTAATGTGGGATCGGTGGCTTATTCAGCCTTTTATGTAATCCAACATTCAGTGTCTGTGTAGCCTCAGTTTTGTCTGCATTCAGCACAGCTCATTTTTCATCATTTCCTCACTGGAGATTAGGATGCTGAAGAATACATGTCAATCAAATGACCTACTTTTTTTAAGATAGAGACTCCTAAGGGTGAAGTGCAAAACTCCAGTTTAATTAGCAGGCTTGCATAGCTCTGTGATGAGGCTTCAAGGGGATGAGGGGAAAGGGAGCCCTTGTTTCTTGCCTCTGTCTAGACAGTGGCATTGAATCTTTTCCAAAAGCCTGATCCTCAGCAGCCTCTTCACCAACACTTAGTTGAATGAGCAGTTTGCCATGGCCCTGTCAGCGTTTCCCCTGAGATATAAGAATTATAAAAAAAGGTGTTTGCTCAACATGCTGCACAAGGCATATGGCTGAGATGCAGTTAAAGCTACAACAAACACAGAAAGCTGCTCCACAGAACAGAACTCATTTTACAGTTCTACCTGCACATTTACTGCACCTGGACACACACAGAGAGCCCCAAAACATGGAAGTAAACACCAGCCTGCTATTCCAGGTAACTTTAACAAGATGATCTTTCACCTTTCAATATTCATAAAGCCATTGGGAAAAGCCAGTTTCCTTCATATGCTTGTCTGACAGATTCAGGCATCGCCAGTGCTTGTGTGAGATGCAAACAGCCATGGGACATCCAAACACAGTCCCAGTGTGGAGCCAGGCTGAAGAATGCATTGCTGTTCTCTGCCATAATTAGCACAGCTGCAGTTCTTGTCACCCACATAGGTATATTATCAGCTAATGTGAAGCTAAAAAACCCTTACTGAATAATAGAAGCAGCCAAGGATAGAAGACCCAAAGCTGTTCTTGCTGATAGCAGTGAGTTTAGAATCTCAGATTCAAACTCCTTGGGTCTGTGTCAGGCTTTAATTTGTATAACACAGTCTCTCTTTGATTTGATATTCTCCTGATCTTTAAAGTCTTCATTCTTATAACTCATGCGGGCAAAATACTTATCAATACGAGCTGAAGCTTCATTTGCACAGAAAGAATGAGCTGGAGTTTGAAATACATGATCTCTCTAGCAGTAGTGTCAGTGAATGGGTTAATTTAATTCAATCACATCAATTTATATGTTTATTAGTTCCTGTTACCTCCTGGCTGTTGCTGGATAGTGGAGAGGATCAAACAGAGATGCTGAGCTAGGATTTAAGATTTCTTCATGTTGCATTTATATGTACTTCCCTCATGTCAGCTGAGGGTTTTAGCAGACTTCAGAGCCATACTTAAAATATGTCCCAAAGACTATAAATTAGGTAAAGAAAAATTGTAATATTATTGTTATCTTTGTATTACAGTGATATCCAGGGATGTGGGCCTCACTTTAGGCACAAAGCCCTAGAACATTTGGAGAGATTTACTACATGAAATATAATCAAGATGCTACATGAAAGAAAATTGTCAGAGTTTTTCACTGATACCAACATGCAACATTTAAATTGTGTAATTCAGTGGTTATTGTGTCTCTCAGGGTGGGCACTAGGTCTGACACTCTAGTGACAAAATTAGCCTTTTGTCAGTCCCTACAGGCCTGACCTTTGAGAGAAAACATTCATAAGCCAAATCAGTTATTGCAGCGGCATTAGAAAATAGTTTTCCATCTTACTAATTACAAAAAGTATTGTATCCATACCAGAGCAAACAAAAACCTCATCTGAACAGGCTGAGAATACTTATGTTGGTGCCTGTTCAGTTCCAGTGCTCTCAGCAGATGTAAAGCAGCTGTGCTTCTCTGCTAGTGCGCCAAGAACGTGACTGGAATGGTTTAACCAGAGAAGCCCTGCTTCCCTCCTCCATAGTTCCTCTTCCTCTTGGCACCGCCTTCTCATTCTTCTGCTCAATTGTTCCTTTAATCCATGACAGCAGAGCAATGACGAGGCTCTTTCATGTAGATCTCATTCACATTGGCAATGCCCTTCATCTCCTCACTCCCTTCCTGAGGCACATCAGAGTTTGTGGCTTTTGCTCTTTCACTATTGATCTTCAGTGTGGCGCAGGCTGTTGGGAAGGGGTTTGTGGCCTGTGGTGTGGTACACACAGAAAAGGCACTTTTCTGTCTGAGGACTTTTCCAGGCTCACTGAGACTGAGAGAACGACAGGGATGTACCCAGACTGCTGCCTTTCTGCAACCACAGCTTTAGATGTGCCTGGGGATATTTACAGAGCAAAGCCTGAAGCTGTAAGGGAGACTTTAACACGACCATGAATCTCTGACTGTGGTCCCTTATCACCCTGATCCATACCTGGCCTGTTCCTTGTAGAATAATGCACAAAATCATGGAATGGCTTGGGTTGCAAAGGACCTTAAAGCTCATCTCATCCCACCCCCTGCCCCGTCAAGGACACCTTCCACTATCCCAGGTTGCTCCAAGCCCTGTCCAACCTGGCCTGGGATCCAGGGGCAGCCACAGCTTCTCTGGGCAATCTGTGCCAGTGTCTCACCACAGTCTGAGTAAAGAATTTCATCCTAACACCTAAATGAAATCTCCCCTATTTTAGTTTAAAACCGACCCCTCCTGTCCTACTGTCACCTGCCCACATAAATTCAAGCTGAACTGCCCAGAGAGCAGGGTACTCAAGATCCTCTCAGAGCCGGTACTGTGTTCCACATAAACGTCCCTGCACAAGTCTGCCCTGTGGAACAGCCTTCCTCTCCAGGTCATCAGGGCAGGGAAAGGGGGAAGCAAGCAGGGGAGTTTCTTCTAACCCTCTAAGAGGTAAAAAAGATCCTGATCTGTAATACTTATGAATGGAAAGACACATGGAGCTCAGATTTTCATTTTGGTTATTTAGGCATATCTGTGTTCTCCCTAGTTTTTCTGTCCTGAGAGTCCATTTCCTATCATCTGTCTCTGATGTCTCATGTCTTGTGCTTCCACTGTCAGCCTAAAACACAGCAAACAGGTCAGGTTCATTCACCAGATCAAAGCCCCCTTCACAAAGGCATTCCACTCAGTCTGTGTGCACTGCTGGGAGAGCTTAAGGGAGCAGTTCCTGTGGTGTGGGGTAGCCAACATCAGTGCTGATGTCCACTGCTCCCACTATCCTCTGCTTTTCTCTTTCCTGTTCTCATTAATGCCATAACTTGCTTTGATTTTGGCCAATGTAAAATAATTAATTCTTTGAATCAGCACAATCAGCAGGGCTTTTGCAAAACACTTTGATGCTCAGCCAGGCCATCAGTTCAGTGTCAGTTCTCTCCCCTCCCAGATAAAACTGTGTGAGGGATGGACTGGGTTCCATGGAACAGCAGATGAGGATTTTATGGCTGACCCTGCTGACAAAAGATATTGAAAATAACATTCTTGATTCTGTCAGAGTATTTGCACATTTGCCATAATTATCCTGTCACTCTTCTCTTCACCAGCTTCCAGTTTGATTCTCTGTGTTTGTTCTTTAGACCACTGTGGGTATTGTACCTTGTGTACTGTTTTCAAAGCACAAGGCACTCAAATGCACTATTTGCATATGCAAATGTTATGTTTCCATGTGCAAATGACAACAAATCCAAGAACTATGAGCATAAATGATAGTGCAAGTAAAGTGATTCTCCCGTTAATCAGAGGCTAGATTTGATTCTTCATTGAAAACAAAGCTCTGTGATGTTTGCCAGAAATTTGCCATTTAATCTCCAGCACCACAGTTGAAGACTTTTGGCAGCTTGAAGAAGAAAGTAACATGAGAATCAGAGGCAAATATAAATACAATTTGAAATTGGGGGGGGGGGAGGAGAAAAAAAGAGGATAAAAAAAGGAAAAAAAGACCAAGCACAATCATTTCTCTGTGCTTTGAAGTTTTCCTTGTGTTATACTATAAGCAGTTGTAAAAAATCCACTATTTGCTTTCTTTTATTGGTAGGGGCACTAGTAAAGGAACCTCTGAGAAATTAAAAAGATTTTGAAGACACAGTCAAGATCTCAGCCATAAATCCATAGGGTTCTTCTGTGAAAGATTAAGTCAATCACAAAGGAGCTTGACAAGCTCTGAGTTTCAGAATTGTTGAAATCAAACCCACACTGAGGAAACAACTGTGAATATAGCTCATATATCTGTAGTGAACTGAGGCAACTGTCAAGCCACTGTCTTGGTAAATCTGAAATCAAGAGAAATCTTGATTCTGTTATGAGAATCTTTTGCTTTGTTATCTTTGTTACTGTTTTATGTGGGAATTGCTGAACAGAAGAGGCCAAACCTTAAGTAAGTGTAAATGAAATCATTCCCAGTGTTGTTCACCAGAGGAACAGCACTTAAGGTTCCTGATCACTGTACTTAGAATAAACCTCTCTGCACAGAAACCTCCAAATACCATTTATTCTTCTTAATTAATAGTCACGTAACTGGAATGAATGCTCTGATGTTACCTCATTTTTCCAGCTTTAGGTACTTTTTCCTCACAGGTTAAAGTTACAATAATCCTAATATTTGGATGCTGTGAAACACCCTATAAGAGGAGAGAGGTATTAAAAACAGACTGGTTTTTAAAAGGACTATGAAGACCTTTTCCCAAGGTATTTTACCCAGTTATGGTGTAGAGCCATCAATCTGCAACAGAAACATGCACCAAGTGTTTCAAATATTGGCAATTTCACTTTAAACTGTGCACCTGCAGAAGTCAAGCGTGATTAGACTCTTCATAGTGTAAACCAGCACTGGCTTTCCTTAAAAATGAACTTTTGTGCCTGAGTTTGTTTCTATCTGCTTAGAAGTGGCTCCATGGAAACACATAGAACCTCTAAGCTTTAAAGGAAAGTAGGGGGAGTTTAAAAAGTAAAGCTGTTTGAGACTATTGATTTTACAAGTAAGTACTGTGAAAAAGAAGGTGGAAAATGTACTGGGAAAAATGTGGAATTTAAATGAATCCTATAAATAACTTTTACAGCATACACATCTGTACAAAGGCAGAAAGAACAGGGAGAAGTAGATCTTTCAAATTCACTCCAGTTATGGTGTTAGGAAGTACAGTCCCCATTTGAGTGCAGTATAAAGGCCTGGATTTCTCTAGCCTTATTTCCAAATTATTATAGATTTTCTAGATTACATGGAAGACCAGGGCAATCAAGTCCCTGCAAATTTAAATGAAACCTAAACCTTTGTAAGTGCACTCTTCTCAGCTCGGTATTTCATGTAGTTCAGAAACCCCGAAGAAATATCATTCAAGATCCATGTAGCAAAGGTACACGTAGCCAAAAAACTTCTTTACAACCAGATGAAAAGGATGACACAAGCTCTGCTGAGTGAAGACCACACATACGAGAAAAGCAACTGGAAAAAAACATCCTAAAGAGGAAATAAACTGCAAAAGACTAATCCACAACATTAAACCCCAACCCACGGCTCCTGTCCCTGGATCAGATTCCTCCTTTTTTGCATATTCATTTTGGTGCCATCACTTCTCATCTTGTTCCCTCTTTCATTGTGACACAAAGGCAGAGCCCAACCACCCCTGCACACAAACAGAGTCCGTCTGACGCAGCCACATGGGTGCAGTTGTTTACAAATGGGATGGCAAGCTCCAGACTTCCCAGTGGAGTTTCTCATCCACAAATCTGCCTTTTGCTCCAGGATTTTATTTCTCCACATTTATTTGTTGTCATGTTGATGACAACAGTTTCAGAAGTACAGTATGTTTATCAGAAAGATGCATATTCAATTAATATTGCTTTAGGCAATCTTCACTAAAAATCAAGGCTTACAAATCTCTCCACAATTCTCACAGATCAGCCCCCTCCAGAAGGATGTTTCAGCAGGATTCCCAAGATAATGCTACCCTACCCTGTAAGACCCTGCCTTGCTCATTTGGAACTTGACTAGAACTTTATTTACAGTCAATCTAAACTAGATACACCAGGAATGGAAACCTAAAATGCTGATCCTTTGATCTGTCATCACAGTTTCACAGACATTCATTATCAAGCAGTTTGGTACCAATAACTGTTTGAGCCACCTTAAAATAGTCTGTCACAGCAAAAGCAGATATATATTTATAATTGATACATACACACAAGAGCACACACACAGCTCCTGCAATAGAAATACAAACCCAAAGCATTTACAAGTTCAGCTTCTCTCCATTATATCTCTCTACATTTACAATCAGGAGAAGAGATGAGGGTTTGTTTTTTGGTTTAATTCTCATTAAAATCTTTAATTCTCTACATTTTTAATTTTAGTCCTAAAGAGCAACCTGATGGGTCATGCCAGGAAAGCAAATACAAGCAGATGTGAATTCATCTCTTCCCAGATCTTCACTAATATTTCATTTTTCTAGCCATTATGTAGCAGAATAGCTTTGCTGGAACCAAATGCCATTGGGTTAATTAAGTGAGAACACAAATATCTTTATGGGGAGCCCTTATTTTGGAGGCCTCCTATCTGTGGCTGTTAATGTATCCAACTCACCACAACAATTTCCCTCTCAGAGGGGTGAACATTTCCAAATATTTATGTTGCAGTGAAGAATTTAAACACATCAAAATTATTTTCATTGGCATTTCAAAAAAAGTGTTAGTTTCTACCTAAATAATTTGGAGAAGAACCTCGCCACTGACTTACAGTCATCATTAAATACACATGGGGGAAATTAAGTTTTATTTCATGTTTTATGAGTTTCTTTTCAAGGTATTAGACTGGAGTTCTGCCATTTGTTTGATTCAGAATTGATTCATCTCTGTTGCCTCTGATTTTAAGAGAACGTGCCAGCACTCACACCTCAGACTGGATCAGTCCAAAACTACACCCTCCCTTACCACAAGAGAAATTGCTTAAAACCAAGTTTCCCCTCACCTGTTCTAAGTCATGCATTGCATTGTAACCCTTAATCTTGAATTAAGGAGAATATGTAACAGTTGCTATGAAGACTGATCTTGTACTAAAAGTTAAATATCAGTTCTGAACTAATGATCTACTGGGTTTGCCAAGGACGTGATTAAAATCCAGGACCCTGAGGTGTCAGGTAGGGAACCAATCCCTCAAGGCAAACAGCAGAACTGGTTTCATCAGTGCAGACAGAGGCTGATAAGCATTCTTAATTTAATGGAGCTCCTGCAAATAAACAAGCTTAATGAAGATTACTCGCTTCCTGGAATTCATTGTGCTGCTCCAATTTAATGCTATCACTTCCATAAGAGCTGTGACAAAGTCTCTGGAAAAAAAATAAAATATGCAAATTCAGACACTTCAAAGGCTTTTATTTTAATTGTGCAGAAGGCAGAACAGAACAAGAGCAACTCCACTAAAAATGGAAAAAGCATAAGAGAGGAAACTGATACATTCCCATCATTGCTTTCAGATCTTTAAGAATTACTCTCAAGCACACAAGTTCTCTGAACTACCAGTTCCCCTGAATCAGTGCAGTTCTCAGGATGGGTTTGCTGAACTGCAAGAAAAGTCCACAAAAAAAAAAAAATTTAGACCTCACAATACTCTCTCAATTTTGGTTTTATTGCAACCACTGAGTTCTGCCTCAGTTTGCTGAAGTTTCTAAATACTATGATTACATTTTGGACCACATTCAACAGAATCTGTGACCAGTTTTTATTCATTTTCAAATAAACCTGGGCTGAACTGTGGCTTGGCACTCCAGCCAAGGGAGTTTAGTGGTTTTGATAGAATTTTGCCCAGAATTTGGGGTTTCTTTTGAATCAGAAATGAACTCAACATGAAAAATTCAGATCTGGGCCAGGATTTGTGGGTATTTGGATCCACAGTTGTGGTTCTGGCCCAGTTCTAAACAGAGTTAAAACCACAACTCAAATCAAAACTGAAAAAAGTACATGTCAAGCCAGCCAAGTACAACAACCAGATTTTACACAATTCCCTTAGTTTAACAGTTTTACAGTGCATGGTTTAGGCCATTTTGCAGGTACTCATTTCTCTCAGTCTGCCACAGGACTGTGCAATGGCTTCGTATCAAATGAAAATTCTGCTAATGAGTGCAAAATAAGTTTTTAGAACTTCATTTTTTTTTCCTGTACTCCATCTGAATTGGTTGGGGATAGGAACCCTTTTGAAGTTGTTTTATTTACCAAGCCATTTCACCTCTGCAAACAAGTTTAGTTCCAGGAACAGGACTAAGAATAAGCTCCTCAATAATGCTGAAATAGCCAGGTGAGGAACTGTACTGTTAGATTTAGGGGGCTTGATAAAAGCTAGTGCAATAACATTAAAAGCAAATAAACTATTCCTTAGTTGCTATCCCTGGTTTCCTACATCATTTTGGACAAGTTATCTTGTGCACAACTGACACTGAAAATACCAGTGTGCTGTATAATCCACTCCAGTTCCAGCTGGAGGCATAACTTCTGACTCCTTTGAAACTACCCCTCTTTGTTCTGGAATATCTGTCCCCTGCACCCAACAGAGGAAATGCCTGTAAAAGCAGGTACGAAAGGCAGAAGGATTGTTTGGAAAAATGTAGATTGGAATATAGCAGTAATCACTGTTATGAACAATGAATTGGTCTCCTAATGGAGTCCCATCATTAAAAGATATAAAACCAAAGCAGACAGTGATTTCTTCCTGACATAGGAAGTTCCTAGGTCAGCAGAGTTCCCACCTCATCTTCAGATCCATTTTCTGATTTTTAAAGAGTACTTAAAACTTTAAGGGGGAGTGGGGAGGGTGTGTTTTCCCAAAAGTAAGACTTTTCTGGCAGCCAGTTTTTAAGCAGAATTTTTCTAATATCCTTTTAGCACCAGGGCACCAGAAACTTCTGAGACACCTGAAGGGAGTCCAGGGGTGAAATTTTCCCTGCCTACAACATTTCAGAAATGCAGCTGTTCTGCAGTGAATTTCTCAATGCACACTTTGTTTTTACTTAAGGCTTTAGTTTGCACTGAGTAACATCATGTCTAGGGAAAGGAAACTGATCTCCTTCCAGTATTCAAAAATATTTTCTTTTTAGGTTCTTAACTCCCTCAGTGGTTAAATACTTATAAAACAGCTCAGGAAAAAAAGAATCATCATAGAAAATGAGAGATTCTTTGCTGAAGGGCCTCAGACCCTGGGCTTTCTTGGTTTACAGTGCATGCTTGTATAAATATTTATCTAAAAGAAATGAAGTGCTGCTATTACTGAGCACCAAAAAAATAATTCCAAAACACATGTTTTTCCCAAACATTATTTTGCAAGATGATGATACTGTTTTGTTTGGTGTGTAAATTCAGCCATTGGATGTAAGATAATGAAAAGCAGCTCAAACTCCTTTGCTTTTAATTTATAGGTGCATTCATGAGGAAGAAGCCCCAGTTCTTCAAGCTATTCTGCACGGCTTGTCAGGCTGAATTAGAAACAAGAAGATGAAAGGCAATATCAGGATTCCTTAATTTTGTATAGTTAGTTCCCATATAGCATTTTTAAAACTCATTTGAAGAGAATCATTACAGAGTGGAAGAAATTTCAAGAAAAAAAATTAGGAGCAGGTATGAAAAGGATTCAGGAGTATGTATAATTAAAGTCCACATGCAGAACTAGAGCACAGTGTTCTTGTGCTTCCTTTCAATAATACTTCATAACCCTAAGGATATTATCCCAGTCAGGGGTCTGCTGAGCAGGACAAAAGAACATCCACATCCCAAACCTCTTTAAAGTTTGTGTTTGGCAGGATAAGACAAGGGAGTGATCTTCAACGCTATTTTGTGTCCAGGGTGTGGGCTTATAAAGACATGGAACTAAGAGCCAAGCCTTGTGCTTTCCTGAAGGGAGAATTAAGATCTGAAAAGAAGGACTCTGGGAAAAAATTAAAACCCAACAACCTACATCATAAAATGAAGAATTTGGAGCACTTTTTAACCAACACAAAGTTCTAGGAAGCTTGGCTGTATCTATGGTTTGTGGGTCTGCCTGAGCAATACACCTGCAAACCATGTAAAATCCAGCTTACACCCATCAGCTGCCCCGACCCTGTCCTTTTTAACTTCATGTGAAATACTTCGATAAATTCTGTGGCACTACCTGTGCACCCATTGACATTAACAAAACAAAGGGATACTCTCACCAGAGAGGATGGAAACAATATATGGGAAGAAGTATGGGAGAGGGAAAACTTTCTGGATAAGTGTTTCTGAGAGCAGATAGGTGTTCTGAGTGCAAAACTGAGATTCTGCTGAAAACTGTTTGGTGAGCCAAAAGAGATGCAAAAAGGGAAGAGAACAATCCTATCACTGTCAAATATGAAAAGATACAATAAAGAGACACAGGGCTGACAAAACAGATGAGGATTCAGGCTGCTTGGATATCGAAGATTAATATATCTCAGGAAAGATTCGATATTTACAGAGCATTTTTTAAACTGCCAGTTCACGGAGAGAGAAAAGAGAGGCGAGTTCAAGACCTCGAGAGGCTGATGCAGCTGCAGCAGCTGTGACAGGGTTGGGGAGCTGACAGCCAGCCCAAATGCCCCAAATGCCCCAAATGCCCCAAATATCCCAAATGTCCCAAATGTCCCAATTGTCCCAACTGTCCCCGCCCCAGCCGGAGCCTCGCACAGCGCGGGGCTCCCTCCTGAGCCGGGACTTCGGGAGCGGCAGCGTTCAGGCTCGGCGGGGGCAGCCAGGTGTGGAGGGAGCAGATCCCTTCTCGAGGCTTCAAACAAAAACAAAGCATGAACCAAACCTTGGTGTTATTATGTATTTGATCAGTCGTGTGTGCCAAAGGCTTTTTCCAAGGAATGTGTGTGTACACGTCTTTCAAAAAGGGATCAGCTCCCTTTCAAAAACCTGTGGAAAAGCTGAACTTAAAAAAAATGCTTCATATTATCTGACAAAGCCAGCATTTACTGACACGTACTCTTTTAAAAATCTGGACATCTATGTGGGTTCCTAAATGGAACACAAGTTCTTTATCTGAATTTTGGCCCTGGAAATCCCATATTTCCATGGTTCAGATACAGTGGGGGCAGCACAGCTACTCACTTCTGCATTCTAATCCTTGCTACAAGCAGTGTATGACTGATATCTCAGATATGGATTAAAAGAGATGCAATGTGACTGTCAGGAATTTCCTTTTGAAAGAGGATCATGTCACTGGAACTCCTAACACCATGTGTTTGTGTTAGCCCAGCCCTTCTTCTGTTATCAGCAGACAGACATGTGAACACGGAGCTGCATTAGCTTTCCATGCCTGATCTTACTACATATTATCTAGATATTTACTGGACAAGGACAAAAGATTCTTATTCACTCATCTGGCAAGCTCTAGAGTTTGAACTACAAACAAAGAGAAATACAGATCTGTACAACTGGAAAAGTTCCCTGGCTTCCATTCCATTTCTGAAACTCCTTTTGTTTCCTTATCTCTGCACTTTTGGTGTCGGAAGTTCATGACCTATCAATCAATGAAGTATTAAGAGTAACTATTAAGGACATATTTATGTGAGAACCATGTGTAGCTGTTGGCATGTGTATGGCCTCAGCCTCCCTTTGAGCCCACTCATTTCTCGGAGCATTTTACTCTTGGAAGAATGGCCTACTGTCAAATTAGTCATTTAACCATTGACAGAATGCCTGCTTCTCCCATTTTCAATTTGTGATCTGTGTAGGAATAACTGTTTGATTCAGGCCCTTCTGTGGGCAGACAGCTTTACCAAATGAATCATTAATGGAGAATGAGATTTAAGCACAAAAATCAGTAGACACACACCAGAATTTGGTCTGGTATTTGTTCCTAAAATGAGGGATAGAGCCTTTGGTTCTACAGCTGGTGCTGCCCATGGGATGAGGGGATCTTGCAGCTCCTGGATTCACTCAGTAACATTTCTCTTCTCCTAACCAAATCCTGAGATTACTGCTCTTCCCATAAAAAAAAAAAAAAAAAAAAAAAAAAAAAAAAAAAAAAACAAAACAAAAAAAAACCCAAAAAACAGTTAATTCCTGGAGCCAATGTAAGTTTGACCATAAATTTCAAAGAGCATAAATTTTCAAGACTGTTATCTAAATGTTTGATTCTTTAGCTCAGAAGAGAGCAGAAGTAGAAAAGGTTGACATAAAATCTGATATGCAAATAGAAGAGAAAAAGGTGACTGAGATACTAGAATGAGATTCAAAAGATCTAGTTTCAGATTTCCTAGCTCATCTAAAGAATTAGTCTTTATTATCTTCTTAATCTCTATTCTCCTCATTTTACCTATTTTGTCTGTTTTATTTCTGAAAGTTAATCAGATCCCAAAGGCAAGAACTGTTTTTACTCCACAGGAGCACAACACACCTATAGGCACTCTTTGCTCTAATACTAACGAAATAACAAAGATTCTAATAAAGATATAAAGCCAGATCACACTGTCCTCACATGTTTGAATATTCTGAACTTTGGCACACTTTAATTTTGGATTTACACTTCCAAATTCCAACACTGATTTTAAATACTGAAAGACTGGAGACAATTTTGGGGTTGCAAAATTTTCTGAGAAGAGCAGACAAGAAATGCAACAGCGACTGAAGCAAATGATGCCAATCACAATGGAAGTAATTAACATTTAGCTTTGTTTTCTTAGTCTTTCTCCCTGTGTTTTACCTCCATGACATCCCTCCTACCTCATACTCTGCAATTCACCCAGGCTGGAACCATCTGTTAGAAGGGCATGAGGAGAGAGAAGAGGGGGATATGGGGAACATGAAAGCAGCAACAAAGCCACATCTCCTCCTGTGATTACAAGAAGCAGAAGATCAAATATGAACTTTAATAGTTCCAAACTCAGGACCAGACTTAATAGTTGCAAATTGTTCCAAGTGCTCAGCACATCAATGTGCAGCAACACTCAGAAATTAATCTAAGGGAAAGCTGCTAAAGGTGGGGGGAACCCACCAGAGTGATAATGCATCATGGAGAGCTGTCACAAGAAATGAAAGTACAGCAGCAATTAGCAGACACAGTACTAAGCACTGTGCTACTTTCCCCATTTTAATTGTACTTCATCTTAGTCAGAAGCTAAACTCAAACTGAACTCTGTTGGTGATGGCAGAATTGACTCGTTTTGAAGAACACAATGGTCTAACAGTTAACTTCTACTTTTCTAACAAAATAAAGAGTAGGAGTGGGAGAAAAGAAATGCAGGAAGAACTGGGAGTAGTGATGGTTCGGAATTATCTGCTCAGAACAGTGTTCATGTTCTAAAGGAAATCCTCACAAAACTCTAATATACCTCCCATCGCTCTCTATTAAATGCTTTCTTTACATTTACACCTTAAACACTGTTGAGAACTCAGCTGTTCCTGGGGATCAGGGACTTTTTATTGGGTCCTTTCCCTGTTGGCTGGAGAGGCTCCATCCTCTTGTCTCTCCTGGAGAATCAGGCTCAGACCCCATGGCAACACCCCTGGGGCCAGACTGGCAACTCCATGAGTGCAAAGGGCACTTTGGGAAGGCAGCAGCACAAATAAATCCACTGGAGCTCGATGGGCAAAGCACTGGAGCCCTACCCCTACACTACAGTGGGGTGAGACTCAGCCCTCCCCCATTTCTACCCTCATTGTACTTGGCCTGACTTCAGAACTCACAAGGGCTTTTTTGGGAGGACAAACACACAGTTCTGTCTTCCCAGCCTGTTTTTCTCCTTGTTTTTGAGGTTGCAAATGTTGGGAGCCAGCTGTTTCCTGCATAGTACCTACCACTGGGTAGCCCAGCATTTTGTTCTGCCTGTGGGTTTCTTTGGATGAGTGGATGTGAATAGCAAACTACACTGGACAGCTCTGAGGAGTTCAGTTCCATATATTTAGAGGAGTCCCTCTACAAAGTGTGCTTCCCAACAGATACCATTTTGATGAAGAGATAGCTTTTCCTTTTGCAACGTGACACTGATCTGTTGAAGTTTTTAAATCCAAAAATTACCAATTATTCTTCTTGACATGACATTCTACTTTTTTTAGCTTTCAATGAGTTTTAATAACAGAGAAGAAAAGAGAAGAGAAAGAATCTTTGGCACACTCTGATTCCTGACACAAAACAATAACTGTTTTGGCATCCAGAGATGTCTGCTCCATACTGTAATATAATTTCAGTTACTTTTACACATTGCTGGAGGAATTACCATTAGCTCTAACAAGAGCAATAAAAACTAGTGCCAACATGAGAGCTCCCACTGAATAGAGAGCAAGCATGTAGATGATGTTCAATGTGCACATACACATCATCACATTGCTCAGGAACACATCAAACGAGTGCCCAAGAATGATGAGCCAGACCCTGGCACGTCTGCTGTGACAATGGGCCTACATCTTCTGCATATTAAACCCTCCTTGCTATCTTTTTCTTCTTATTTCTTTGTCATTAACAAAGACCTTAGGGTCTCTACATCTTCTATAGCAGAAGCACTAATAGCATGTAGCTCCTAAATCAAACCTGTTTTAATGTAGCGATGTGCTTCCAGGATTTATACACCTGACTAGTTTGATCAAAGAGCCATCTCTATGTAAATTCCAGCGGATTTTAAATCTAACACCTTGCCACTCCTAAAACCACACATAATCTAAGTTAGTGAATTCCAAAATGCAAATAGTAAGCACACAAACAACAGAATTTATTATTGATGCCAATGTTTAAAACAAGTCTTGACATTTGAATAGTTTCTTCGTTATGATTTCTGCTGTCCAGAGAATTCAGAATAAGACAACACAGATCAAAGCCATCCAAAGTCCATCATTCTCTCAATATTTAATATCCCACAACAACACCACAAAGAAGTACTAACTCTTCCTAGTAACTATTCAGAACCTAATTTGCCTGACACAATGTTTTAACCCTGAACTGTATGACTTTTACCATCATTATTTTCAAACTAGAACAAAATACCAGATATCAACAAAGCAAGGAAGGAACATTTCCAAGAACAGAATAAAGAATGATTCAGAGTGGAGGGGGTTTGAGACTGGCCCTGTTCAGAGCCTTGTGAGCAACCATTTAATGGCAATAACATGAAGAACCGGTAAAGGTCAGGCCGACCGTCAAATGTCAGTCACAGTCATTCCACTGGAGCAATTCCCAAGGTTCCTGACTCATTTTATTTGGGCAAAACCAAAGTCCTTTGAGGGGGGTAAAAGTGTGTTTCCAGTATAAATATTAGACTGAGACTGAAGAACTGGTTTCAACTCTCTCCTTCACAAAGAGAATTCCTCTCTTGTTTCAGCCGAATCACAACTAGAATCAGAGTCCTAATGATTATGAATGAAAAAAAACCTTTGACTTGTGTCCTTAACTGAGGTCCATAAGCAACTTGACTGAAGTGCAAAAAACCCACAGTATTTCGAGCTTTCTGGTTTAATTCTTCAATCAAGACTTAAAACAAGTCTGGGCAGGGTAAGAAATGTACACCAAAATCTGAGACACCACTACCTGCAGAAGAAAAGCACCCACTGTACAGTTAAGTAAACCCAAAATAGTGCCATCATTACTAACTGCTAGACAGCCTCCTTCAGTGAAATTATTGCTATTGTGTTTCCCATGGAGAATTCAAAGTAAGAACCAGATGTCTTTTACTTTTCTGTAAATTCAAACCTAAGTGAAGTGACAGCTGAATAACAGTAAAGGAGCTATTCTGAGATCTCCCATACAGAGTATGGAAACCACTTCCTTTGCCTGCAGGTGCTTGCATTGATTTCTCACATGGACTATGACCAGTAATTATGCCACTGTGAAAAGAAGGAACAAAAACACACAACCCTCAGCTACCCCAAAGTACAATTTCAAAGCTAAGAGAAACTCTTATTACAGATTTCTCCTGGAATTTTGTCACTCACACCAATAAAGTCAGCACAGAACTACCACCAATCCCTCCAGAACAGTAAATTTCTAGCAGGTGTCAACTGTAAGAAGATTAAATATGACCATGGTGTGCTGCAGCAGCAATTCTCCAAATTTCATCCAACTTGGCTTCTTTTTTTGGATTTTTTCTTATATTTGAGCTCTCACCATAAAGTGCAAACATGTTCCATGTCAGGTAGCAGGAACACTGATCATGGATATCAGGGACAAGTTGCTGATCCCAAAGTGAATTAGTCAGCCAAGGAAAAGACAGGTCGGGTTGGCCACCTTATCAAACTTGTTAAGAAAATGAGCAAGAGAAATAAGAATCAAGGAAGTAAAAAACTCTATATCCTTTTAGAACTTTCTCCCTTGTCAGAGTGAGGTTTTTAAAGAGAAACATGTAACCGGGGGCTCGAACGCCACGGTGGTTTTGCTGGTTTTGTAGAGATAAGTGCATATGATTAAGAGTTTGTTGTCCCCAAAATCCTTGTTTTTGTAGCAGATAAAAAGCATCCAGATGTCACCAAAAATAACTGCCCTGTTCCATGCGCTGCACTGTACGTCACTCTCACATGCTGCCGCGTTTGACATGGATTCAACAACCCAGCAACAGATGGTTCACTTCTCTGCTTCCAGGGTGCCAGTTTAATGCTTTTTTTAGGAGGTATTGGGGCAATTCTTCTCTGCCTTTTATTTAGGCAAGAAATTAAATTAATTCACTGCAGAAATACTTATATAAAGAGGATATCAGAGATTATTTTTTTTTAATTTCTTTTTTAATTCTGAGAATTTATTAGAGTTTTTCTTCTTTTTTATTTAATCCTAGAAGCCGGAATTCATTGTGGCACTACCCTTCCAGGGACTAGAATTTATTTCTGGAGTGTAAAGCAACCTGTAAATTTATGGGTGCTATATAACTAAATAATCCAGTATTATTTTTGTAACTCCAAAGCATGTTGGCTTTTTCAAGTTCACATGATGAATCTGGAGTTGGGCCCAGGATTTTTGGAACAACAACTTACATATTGTTACATTAGTGCAAGATAATTCTGTGGGTGCAAAGACATTGAAAACTTAAAAAAAATCCTTGAGAATGGTGGTGGCTGAGACACTTAGTATGGAAGGAAATACCTTTCCCTGAACAATGTGTTCTGGGGTTTAGGAGGTTTTTTCCCTCTGCTTGAGGTTTATTTTATTTCATTCCAATTGGCAAAGGGTTTTAGGATATCATAAGGTCACAGTTTATGGCAAATCATCCCTCTCTGTATAAGAGGTATAACTTACTTGGATTTAATTATTTTTTGGTTGATGTTTGTTTGTTGTTTTTTGGTTGGTTTCTTTGGGGCTTTTTGGGGTTTTTTTTATGCAGAGGTAAGAATTTAGATTGCCTCCCTCATTAATTTCCACAACAAAATGGCAAACCTTTCTTCACAGATATCATGGGGCTACATGAATTGATACCAGTGCCAAGTTGCCCTGGCAAATCCTAAGAAACTGATTCTTACATAATTCATAACAGTATAAAACAGATAAAGACAAGAGTTTCAGTGATGTAAAAGTCATCTTGGTACTTTTACAAAAACTATTACCTAAGCAACGAGATGCAAAAATGTAAATCTGAGAATTACCAGCACAGTAAGAGACCTTCTGAGTCCCTTTCCTTTTGTTGCAAATACAAAATGCTGAGTTTATTTTATTTATTTGCATATTTCCCTTCCAGAGTGCACAGCTGAGGGACCAAGAGTGCTTTCTGCTGAGCTATGAATATCTCAAATTAATATTCCCCTTAGCAACATTCACTGACCAAATTAGAAGGCTTGCCAAGTTTTCTCTGGCAGGTGATGTTGGTAAGTGCTGGAAGTTATATTTCTGTACAAGGTTGCTGTCATAGCATGCTCTTCTAAAATATTTGCCAGTACCTTGCTACAACTGTGCAGTTCCTTTAAGGAAAGACATACCAACATTTTTGTAAGCGTAAGAATCCAGACTCAACAGAAATTCAGGACTTAATCTTAGAGATTCGACTCACATTAATATTCTTACTGGCTTACTGGATTTTCTCTGTGACTAAAATACAGCTACACAAAGTACCGTGGTCTTTCAACAGGGAATTAGGGAATTTCTCTAAACTAGTCCCATCTAAACGTTAGCACCCACTGTGCAGATTCCTTCTAAGTCAACAGAATAAGAACATCTGGGCAAAGTCAGCACAGATAAGGTATTACTGACAGTAATCCAGGATACTTGAAAGCATCCCTATACCCAGGTCCCTGTCCCTGACCTTAAGAAACAACTCTGAAAGTAAGGACACCACCTCACCCTCCCCTGTTTAGTGTTAGCTCCCTGGTATGAGGTTTACCATTCATTACATCAGGATATTATACAGCCCATAAATCAAACAATACTGAACTGGTTGACATAACAAGTAATATAATTTTCTACTTCCTTACCACACAGAGTAGATCTAAAATATTTTAAGGAAGCCAACACAACACATCACCTGGAGACCTGCGGGTAAACCACTGTTTTAAAATAATTTCACTTTCTAGACAATGCATTTCACTACCTACAGGAACTCTCAGGCTGCATTCATCTGTTTCAGAAATTCTTGTACTCACTTTAAGTTTAAAGCTGAAACACCATTTTTTTCTGTTGTCAGTGTTGCCTCTGGCTCCATGTCATACTGTCTTACTCAAAAGCCAAATCAGATGTGAAAAACAACTCAGTAATTAACCAGCAATTTGTATATGAGATAAAATATCTTCATAGTAGGAGTATAATGGAATCATTATTGAAAGCTGTCTAAAAGCACTATATGAAAATAGAGAGCAAGATGTTTGACCTCAGCTATACTAATTTCACAAATAAAGCCTTAATAATAGGCTGCAATCACACTTGGCTGGGCATTATTTCCCAGACACGCAAGGTCTGCATTACAGGGCCAGAAGCAATGACTCACTGCCAGCTGCCGTGATGGCACAGGGCAGCTTGCTATCCTGTCATAAATTGTTTTGTGCACATCGTGAAAGCTTCTAGACATCTGATCCCTCAAGAAAACAGTCCCTGTCTATAAGCAAGAAGGTAGGGAGCTTTCCCCATTTCTGAGGCATTGTTTAAAGTTAATTTCTGAAGGTGAGCGAGCGAATCAAATTATCCTTTACTCAAAGATGCCTCAAAAGGTACCTTTTTAAAGACAACAAAGGAGGGTTGAATGCTGTCCACCCACAGGCCACAGAAAGGTGTGTTTGATGTTACGTGGACATTGGCATCGCTCAGCGCCGCAGGCTGCGCTCACCGGGCAGTGCAGGACTGCAAAACAAACCCACAGTGCTGAAAGGCTGCCCAGCTCCTCTGCCCCAGTCCCTGTCTAGCCCCTCAGCTGTCCAAATTCCCACCAGCTGCAAGGAAGAATTGGAGAGCAAGCTGAGCCTAGCAGTTCTAAGACAGCTGATGATCTGTGTCAGTAAAAGCCCTTATCATCACTGCCGTGGTTTAGAGACTTCCTTTTGTTTATGCCTTTTGGCCCTCATGGAGTAGCTGCTCTTTTCTCCTGTCTTATGGGCATGACAGTGGTCACAGTTTTAGCAAAAGGTACAGGTTTATGTGACTCTCCAAAAGTTTGGAAACGAATAATGGGAATTTAGCAACTGTCTAAAAGCTACAACTTGTCTAAACATCTTCATTTTTGCCAGTGTATCTGAGTTTCTCAGAGACTGGCTTACCTCATGAGATTTCTAGGATTCCTCATTTCTAAACTTCCTGGAGATAAGCTTTTCTCTTACCATGCTGACACTGCTGAGTCTGCTCCTGGATAGTGCCCAGACTTTTAGAGGAGCAGCCAATGTTGGACATATTTTGCAATAGCTTCTTAAACATTCAGAGGGAAATCAGCAATATTTCTTGTTCTAAAGTGATGAGGGTCTTCGTTTTTCTGACACGTATCATCTGGTTCTTCAGTCTGCTCTTTGCAATAAGCAAGCAAGACAGGAGACAAGCTTCAAACACACACTGCTGTTTTCAGTAGTTTTTACCATTTCTCATTTCCCTCTGACACTCTCTGCAGATCACATACGGCGTTCACACCTCTTCAATACCTTAGAAAAACCCAGGGAGCGAGACCAAGTTGAAAAGCTTGTACATAAATCTTTCTACAGAGGGAAAAATCACAGACAAAAGTTTCCTGCTTGAGGGTATAAGGTAGACTGTACATGCCTGAGGTTAGGAAGAATGCCTCTTTTGAGCATATAATAATTCCAGGATTGTCTGCTGTAGGGTTTCCTTGAACTTTTTCACATGGGACTGGCCCCTGCCAGAGGTATGGATTGGACTAGATGTCCACAGACAGGACAATATAACGGTACACTTCCTGTCTTGGTGTAATAATTAATCGCTAGTTTTATCTGATATGTTGTCTCCTCATGTTATAATAAACTTCAAACTTTTAGTTGTTACAACTGAAGTTTTTCTCTTCAGTCAGCAGCAGTGTTTGTCCAGTAACTAAAGTCTGGCATCATTTAACATCAGTTTCTCTACCACCACAGAAAGCAATTACACAATGGCTGAGTCATATCTGAGGTTTGAAGACTGAGTTTCTGCTTAAATTCTTAGAACTAGGGAACTTGAAGAATTAGTCCTGCAGTTTTCTGGAAAAGAACTGTGAGTGTTCTAGCCTGAAATTCTAGCTAAATAAAGGAATACTGCTTTACTTTTAGTGCATCTTTCAGCGTGTTCAGATTGAAGATGCAGAGGAAGCAAGTTGAGGAGGAAGGGTTCTCACAAAAAAGGACAATTGTATCACTGCAAAATTGCGTGTGACCCAATTCAGAGCACAGAGCACCAGGAAAGGCAAAGACCGCTGAGACAGCAAATTCTCAAAGTGAACACTTCAGAGATTTTCCTGAAGGTAAAAGAAAGAATAGGACACAATGAAGGAGAAAAATATAATGAATGAAATTACATAAATTGCTTGTTTGAATCCTAATAATGAAGGATTGAGATAGATCTTCACATAAACAAGGAACTCATGCTGAAGAATCCCATGTTAGCTGTTCACAGAAGCTGAGTGCCCCAAACTGTAAGTACAACCAAGTTTATATAACAGCATTTATCACACATTATTTAGTCAGTCAGATATCCCAGTCTCATTCTGGGATGATACCGACTAGTACAAATCACATTTCATTACAAACACTGCTAGAATATGGAAATCCAGTTACAATTATGTAAGTATAAATAAATATTGTGAATTGAACAATTAGAAGAGCAACAATCCCTAAGCTTCTCCACATCAAAAATATAGTAGGCATCCATCTGTTTGTATTTGAATACACACTGAAAGCAGCTCTTTAAATCCACAGATTTTGCAAGTATCTACATTAGTAGCTCTATAAACTTGCAGACTCTGAGATTTGCTGTGTTTAAAGCTGGTACTGATGCACCTAGAAACAATAATGAGAAAACTGAGGCACATACTGACCACTCACCTGCTTCTGACCTCAGGGGAGCTCAGCTGGAATAAGGTGAAGCATTTCAAGGTATGAGGCAGTTTGAGTCTGAAGGTGCCTTCATGTCACATAAGCACTCGGATAAGGTTTTCAAAGATTGTTACAGAATTTTAAAAAGCTTTGTAGAGTGAATCCATTGCCTACCTGATAGATATGACAGATGATTGCACCATCTTAGCATTTACTGTCTTTGAACTGATGTGCAGAGCCTAAAATAATAAAGTGATCTCCAGTAATGCTCCAGAAGCAGAACACACAAGAGCCTGTCAGAGGCTTAGTTCCCCTGCAATGCAGGGAGACACAGTCCAAGCAACAGGAGAACAAGAGGGAAACTCTTCCTTGCTCCCTTTGGTTTCTTAATAATCAAATCAGCCTAAGCAGAAGAAGAAGCCTAAGCTAAAAGCATCAGTAGAAAACATATAGGACTGATGATAACTCATAGTTAGAGTTGTGCTAATTTCTTCAATGAATATGTTAAAAGAATGATCATGATTTAATCTGCCTTTAAAAAAAAAAAGAACTTCAGCCAATCATTGCAGCTATACAGCTCTCATAGCTGGAAAAACACTGAAATGCAAAACATGTATTGATCAGTAACATTTTAGTTTTCAGAAACATTAACAGTAGTTTCAGCTTTAGAAGAAAGGGCTGTAGCCCACAGTGAATGTGAAATATTCTAGCATACATGAACTAGCAATGGCAAGGACGTGCCACAATTATCATTAGATGAATTTTTGTCTACATCCCTATGTCCCATTAACCTGCCCTGCCATTCCCTGTGGAATGCTGCTGGCTTACACCACAAAGGATATCTTTTTCCCTGTAAGGCCAGAGCTGTGTTTCTTTCTCCAAACTGTCCCATGCAAACATGCAGTATCTCTTAGGCAAGAGCACAAACTCGTCAGAATTTTGTCTTCAGACAGTTGATAGCTCTTGTTTCAGACAGGAGCAGCATCTCACTGCGAGAATTCACATTCTGATTCCTGATAAATGCCTCCCATGGTTGCTTGGCTGCTTCCAGCACTGTCAGCCTTTTTCTTCTTTTGTTTTGTCTCTCAAATGTATGTCCTTTGCCACAGTCATCATTGTTTTGTAATTTTAAGATTAATTCATGAAACTTAAAGTGATTCATAAGATCTCCTCAAGGTCAGAGCTAAAAGGACTCATGAACTGAGCATGATCCTCCAGGACCAACATGGCAGTGGGTGTCTCAGTGCTGTCAGAGGCAGGCAGGAATGGGAATTTTTATACTCCACAACAATACTGAAGGTTACTTCACAAGTTCCTAATTCAGATTTTCCAGCAAAAAGACTGCCAAGCGTAAAAAAAATATTTTTGCTTCGGCCTGGTATCTGGTGTGGTAAGTCAGTGTGGATGGTTCATTAGCCCCCGAGAAGTCCAGAGGAACGTGGTGGAACAAATCCCCCAGGCAGCACAGATGAGTGATGATGTTCCACTGCATCAGTGTGACCCAGGAGAGCTGGACAATGGGAGCTGTATTTCCTAAAGCCTGCAATTGCTCTCGATGATTTTTGACTCTTCTAGCAACAGGACTCTCTCAGTTTCCACTTCTCTTTGGAAAAAATACTGTATTTATTATGCTAGTGACCAGACTGATCACAACCCAGATAATTATATTAAATCAGTACAGATTTTACCATGACAAAGATGTATCAAATTATCTTGTGTGTTTATCTATTTCAAATAAAGCAGAAGCAAACTAGGTAGTTCAAAATTAGGCGAACATTACGATGAACTGATTTTCTGCATCATTTATGTAATGAATAAGTAGTAAATATTATTCTCAACTACTTTGAGAGGAAATGATAGTGGGAAGTAGAGGAGAAAAATGGAATTTAAAACTCCAAAATAACAATAAATTTTAATCCAATACACACTACAGCTAAATCTGATCAACTGCTGAAGACCTTGAAACAGAAGCAGCATCTTTATCCTGAAGATTATCCTCCTCTTCTTTCATATAGTTCTCTTCAAGACACCTTTTTTCCACACAAAAATGTCTTGATTGATAATGAAATTCAGTGACAAACCTGTGGGTTCTCCAAAGACAGATTGCAACTTTTGGAGAATTATTGTGTCTCCTAAAATGCGAACACAGACTGTTTTGCTCAACAATTCAAAGAGATGTCAGGAACATGGTAGGTTATGCATACTGTTTTCTTTTGCATAACACAGACTTTTGTAACATGCAGGAAATCTCATCTTAAAATTCATTTTTTAATTAATTTTTCCACAATTCAGCACCATATTCCAAGTAATACAAAAGACACAAGGCACTACAATCCCATAAGGAACTCCAATAATATACTACAATACCTTTTAATTTATGAGATTCATATGACACTCCTTGCACCGTGGAAACAATTTTACCAAGTTTGCATACGAAGTGTGATCCTTCAGTATGACAGTGTTCTAGTGTTCTCTGTCAGAAAGCAATGTTTGTTTGGGGATTTTTCCTCAGCATTAAAATAAAATTGACAGCATACAGTGACGCAAAGAATCAAAAAAATCATCCTTTTACCTTCAAAGAATCTTCAATTTAACCCCTAAGTCTACACTTCTGACAAGGAAAGGGAAAAGGTAGAACAGATCCTGGTGGTGACAATGAAAGGAAATGGATTGTTAATGTGAAATAGGTCACCTTTATGACCAGGTGTCAGCTGCGAGTGAGTGTGATGGATGCCTCGGAGAGACGTTTCAACCTACAGATGAGTGAGTGACACATGAAAATTTTCAAGCAGAAGCTGCTTGCATAAAAGACAGAGAACATAATGAAGAAGTGGTATCTGACCTTTAGAGGGGAGAAAAATGGAGAGGGATTGTGCAACTGACTGATACTTCTGCAGAAACAAAAGTTAAGAGTTCAAGCTGTACTACAGTCATACTGGGGCTTGTTCTTTCTCTTGGACAAATTACTGCTCTCCCCATGACCTGCAAGATAACATCACCTGAAGTAAGAGGTACAGAAAGAGGTACAGTATTCCCCTAGGACTCTGCAAGTATAAACAGTTCATTATTCCTTTTTTAATGAGCCGGTGCATCATATGCTGTTTGTATAAGCGAGAGACAAAGGTAATTCCAGTTCTTTCTTACACGTTGCTTACCTTGCCTAATTACATCCTGTGCCCTTTCTGACATGGATTTCTCCCTAAATTTCCATCCACAGTGCATTCACAACAGTTTTTTCCCATGGGGTGTTGAAGAGTGATGGATTGTGTCCCTGAAACTGGGAGATGCTCAAGGAAGGAAAGGCAGGGAGCACATAGGGCAAGTTCCTCTTGACCAGGTTCTCTATTGCCCTCAGATTTAAGGATGGTCCCTTCCTCCCCAGAACTCAATTTACACAATTTGTCAAGAACAAAGAATGTACAGATTAGTAGCTCAGTATTAATCAGCTGCAATCAGCCCCTGTCATTCAACTCCCACAAAATTGAAAGCCCTTTCAAAGAATCAGTGCCTCGGAGCTCTGGATTATCATCATTTAATATTTGAAACCACCACTCAGGAGGTACCTATCTATCAACATGTCACTTCACATACTAACAAAACAATTCTTCTCCCATTTAACCTGAGCTTAAGAATCTAAAGGTGTTTTGGAAGCAGTAAGCCTGAAAATTCTTATGGGATTCTTGTGATTCCCAGTGAAAAGGTTGAGTTGGGACCTCAATTTCTGGGAAGAATTCAGTTCAGACCAACGAAACTTAAATCTCTTTAAAAGCACGTTTAATTTAATGCTTAAAACTTGAAACACCAGAAATGGTCATTCACCTTTAATTTAAGCCATAGTCTGTCAGTAGTTACTAATGCTGCTGGATCTCCTACTAGATCAGAGCCAACACAGAACACAAAATCTATCACATGCAAACAATTTCTAAAATGTTTTATGCCACTTGATCATAACCTCAGAAAAGTATTGATTAAATTTAAGATATAAAGAAAAAAGTGCTAATGACAGATAGCAAGGCTGCTGACACATCAACATTTAAAAGCACTTGGCTGAGTTATTTCTTTTCATCTATCAAAATTACTGTTGCATATTTTTATATTCTAAAAATACAGGATTAACTGCATCTGTTAGATCAATAGCATAAAGTATCTATGCTGTCATCCATAAACACCCAGTCAGTTATATGAACCAGATTATTAGTAGTTAAATATTTAAAGCTGCTTGCCCTTTGGATCTCACTTTGATGCTTGTAGCCAGCACATACTATCTTCCAACACCACATCCAGGCTCCACAGTGTGGGAGGAAGATTTTGAACCAGATCAAGAGCAAAATTAATTTTCCATCCTTCCAGACATGAAAAGAAAACCAAGAATGGGTTCAAAACAATACTGCACATTTTGGCTCATTAGAGATTGTCTTCAAGGAATGATACAGCATGGGCCATATGAGAAAAGGCACAACAAATTTCAGGGGGCAGAGTTAGGAATAAAGGTTTGGTTATTGCTGTGAGTCCTGACCCACACAAAGCAACAGCCCAGGAAAGAGTGAATCATCCAGCCATGCTTGCTTTGTCTCCTTTTGTCTCATGACTTTCTCTTTACTCTGAAGTGTTTGTCAGCCTCAGTCCTTCTCTGTTCAAGCCCATATCATTCCCCATGATTTTCCCCCTCATCCCCTGCCCTGTTTGGCTTGAAAGCTTAAAAAGTGTATGTGCCAGAGACTATCTATTACAAGTAACTCCTTGAAATGGTATTGCAATTAAATCAAAATGACTGGATGTCCAAAAACTGGGAGGGCACAGGCAGCAGCAGAATTGGAAGTGTTTTTATCAAGAGTATTCCAGGAGCTGATTCAACAATCCCTGGCATGCCTGTGGGGGAGAAGCAGTGAGGGGTGGACAGGTAATGCTGTGACCTGGTCCTTTCATCTAAAATAGGGTCAAGGCAGCAGCAGCCACAGAACAACACATTTAACCTGGAAACAGGATTGTCTCCCTGGAATTGTGCCCATTTCCCCAGGGTACTCGCCAGGCTGTGCACTGAAATATAACAGTTGGTTTCAAACAAACCCACAGTTACATGACACTGAAATTTTAAGACTGAAATCCTGCCTGGTTTCCTTTCACGGTAACCAAGGAACAAACTTAGAGCTACAGAGTAAAAATCAAAGGAATGCAACACAAAAATATAGTATTTTGCTAATTCCTGGTGTCCAGTTGTATCTAAAATGATTCCTCTTTTGTCTTTTTCAGTTCCTCCAATTGCTTATTCTCTTTGTGGGCTGGCCAAGATGCTCTGAGCTGTCTGTGGCAGATGGGACAAGACTCATATTCTGTGGACAGACAGGGTCAAAGCTGAAAGGAGCACTTCAGCATCCAGGGCAAGGGGAGCAGGCACTGAGGTGTGGAAAGGATGCTCACAGAAATGTGTTTACGTGAAATTTGGGACATCTCTGCTAGACAACATCTGTGTACAAGCAACAAAACAGTGGAATGTGTGATTAGCCCAGATGTGCTGAAGGGTCTCTTGACTCTGAAGGAGATGCTCTGCTGGGACCTGACAGGAGATGGGACTCATGGAATACAGAGAGTGAGCAAAGCACAAACATTAATTACAACCAAACCAAGGCTGACTCCCAGAGTCACGAAGCACAGACCTGATTTCCAAAAATAAGGGATATATTTATCTGGCATGCTGTCCCCGTGATTGCTACTTACACATGATTGCATCACACAGTAAGCAATCCAATGTGTTCTTACATTTGTAGGAACTATACTGGTAAATTAAATAATAAATGTATTCCAAATAGATCCCATTGATTTAGAAAATGCACTGAATTGTTTTAAATAAAAATCTGGATGCTTACAGATTTCACAGTCAAAAAGGTAGTGTGACACAGCCAATTTGCTGGCTACTGCTAATAAGCTTGTCATCATAACAAATTAGCATATCAGTGTAAAAATATACATGTATTTGCATATATTCATCTGCAGACATTTCTGTTCCTGGTTTAAAAGTACGTTTATATATGTCATCTCAAACCCTGAAGTCAGTATTAGTATTTATATGAAGTCAGTTAAAGTTAAGATGCCAAAATAGTGCTTTTCTTTCCCTGAGACCTCTCTGTCAATTTATTTCAATTTAAATATAGCATATTAGTTTTCTCTAAAAAAGAGGAAAGAAACAGAACTGAGCTTTTTGTCACTTGGAATTACATTATCTCCTAAGTATAATTCACATAAAACAAATTATGAGGCTGATCAAATGCTCTGTTAACATAATTCTTTAATAATAATATCACTTAGATCTTAAACTGCTTAATTAGATTTCAGTCATTGCAATCAACAGCCTCATTGAAACTGTTCATCTCTAATTTATACTCTTTGCATTTTACTGTTCATTTTAAAAACAGCATTAACAATAAAAATACTTACAATAGTAAGTAGAAAAAATAGTAAAAATTAAAACCCTTTAGGTTTTGGGGTGAATTTAATTCCTGGTTCACTGAATATCGGTGAAGATATTTCAATTGGTTTGAATGGATTCATGATTTCCCTTTAGGAAAAATACATTTGGACTTCAACGACACATCTAGATCCAGCTGTGCTTTTATTGGGAAGCTGATAAATTAAATAGATCTTTCAGACACTTGAGGCCTAAACACCTTCAATTGAACTTTCAGTCATTAATTAGATTTTTCTAGATAATGAAGGTGTAAAGAACAAGCCTAGACAATGCAACGTTTGCTGAAGTCACGTTCTTTCCTTCAAGAGGATGTGTTCACTGAGAACAATGTAGAAGTGCTCTGGAAGGAAGTATTTGTGCATTTTTGAACATTAGAAAACAGCCATGTTCAAAATAATCTTCTTTTTTTTTGAGTGCAGATGGAAATAGGTCATGCAGGGGCAGACAACTTACTGTCTTGGAATAAATTACAATTATATCTCCAATGGTAAAGTACAACTTTTGGGTCTGCCTGCAGAAAACAGAACTCCCCATCTGATACCAGCCCCCTACACAGCACAAGTGGGATTTTACAGCTCCAGGACTTTAGATAAGACTTGAGGATTGTGATTCCTCTTTGAACAGAGAATACCTTCATGTTAAGAAGTCAGGAGTTTTGCTTTTATGCCTATTATTTTAATAGCCAGATGTTTATCTGTTATTATTGCAAGATAGTGTATTTATATACTTCCAAATTTATAAATATACTCCCTTTAAACACAGAGAGATTGGTTAACACCTTAGTGTTTCTTCAATAACTCTTTTAGCTGCTTACACTGAACACATTTCAGTAGCTCCTTCCTAGTAGTGCCCACAACAGACCCCAGCAGGATTTTAACACCCATCCCTCTAGAGCATTCTGCTGATATGCTCAAAATATAAGTGTAAACTAGCAGGCATCTGCTAAGCTACTAGGGAAGTATCCAGTAAGTAAATAAATGCATCTGGGTTGCAGCCACTGAGATTTATAGCACTTTTCCCCGATTTCCTTTTTCACACTACAGTAAATACAGTAATGGTGCTGGCTAATAAACAGCCATAAATCTGCCTTCCTGTGTTTATGATGTTTGCTGATTGAAAAGTAATGCTGTGAAACTGATGAAGTCAGGGACTACAAATGCAGGAAAGCTTTGGGTGCTGGGGGGGCACGTTTTTAGTACGTTTGAAACAGTCCATTTTGCAAGAGGTCTCCACTCCCACATCAATAAGTTGGGGTTTTCTCATAACCTTCACCCCCTCTATTTTCCACATGTTGTAAACTAGCTTTTTATTCCTAATAAATTCAACAGATCCAGTGCAGATGTAGAATAGAAGAGGAGGTCTGGAGTTTTGTGAACATGGCTTCTCACCAACAACTTAATTCAGTTCCCACGAAGCCGTCGGAAAAATTTCTGTAGACTTCCATGAGAATTGAATTGGGCTTCTGTTCCTTCCTTCCTTCCTTCCACACTGTTTCTTTTTTCCCCCCTCTTCCATCCTTGAGGGCAGTTTGGGAGCAGTGGTATAGAACACACAGCTGTTCTTACAATTCAGTTAACAGAGCCCTGCACCAAACTTCTCAAAGTGCAGCAAACGCTGGCTGCAGGATCTCTGCAGGCAGAGCATCCTCCCAGCAACATCCACACTGATTCTGTCAGCACCTCAGATTCTGCTGACCCTGATGGGGCTGTCCATGGCAGTCAGACATTTCTTTTCAAGTAATGGCACTAATGAGAAAAGTGATAGTGGGGGGTTTTTCTCAGATATTTGTAGGTGTTAGTTTGAGAACTAAATCAGAAGCAAACAGAAAAGGTGACTTAATTAGACAATTTTATCTTTAGAAACTCTGGAAACAACTTATTCTACCAGCTAAAGGCTTGGCACTTCTGTATGTTGGAAGTGCTATGCACTTGCGAAAGGTAGCCCAAATATTAATTAAATCAGTATGCAGATGTCAAATCTGTGAGATGTCAAGTGATAGCTACGGGGAATTAGCTGTGTTTATATCTAAAAAGAGAGGAAATATTTTCCCTTCTACTAAGGAGAAGATTGACGCTGCATGGAGCAACAGAAGTGGCAACTTCTTTGCAATTCATCTCCCCTTGCCCATGTATCCCTTTCCCTCCTGGCAGATGTGCTAATTTCAGTGAAGTTTAAAGTGAATTCCTTTAACGAAAACAGTTAAGACAGACCCATCTACACTGACCTGTAAAAGGTCTCTCAAGAGGAAGCATAATTTCATTTTGACAACCTTTATCCCCTCCAGCAGTTACAGCTACCAACGCTGCAGACTGATATAAAATCCCCAGGGCTACAGGAACCAAATACAAAGGAAGAGGTGAGACTTTATGACTGACTGAACAAGAAATCCCATTATTTTCCTTCCACAAGAGCCCATGCAAGTCTTCCTCATCCCCTCACAGTGAAACATGCCCTAATGCTAAAGGGAGAAAAGCTCAAATCCAGCAGGTTGCTACACAGGGAGAATTCCCACAGGAATTGCAATGGACACTCTCCTTCCCAGCTATTATTGACTCCTCAGAGCTGCACAAGCCAGGACAGGTGAACAGTCAGGAACTCATCAGCATGAGTTCACAGAATGGGGGCAACATCCATTTTTATTCCTTTTTATAAACACACACAAAATGTGCAGAGCAAACAATTTTGGGACTGATGCAGGTGAGGAAAAAAACTTCTGAACAGGAGAATATTTTACTTTCTGTAACCAAACCATATTTTTCTCAATAGTATTTGAAATGGGAGTTAAACTGTACACCAGGACTAGCATCGCTTTAATAGATATTTTGCAGTAGGAGAAGCTAAAATTCTAAATTTCAAATGCAAAGGAAAAACCATCCCTGTGCAGCTCTAACACTGAAAGGTCACTGCTTATCTTGCTTTATCCCTGCTATGCCCAGTTTATAATTTTTCTGCCATATATGAATCTCCAGACCCATTTTTATTAGTGCTAAAATAGACTGTTCTCCCACTGTCACACCATCTGTCTTTTCCTCCTGCCTGCCAGTATACAGAACATCTAGGAGTTGTTCTGAAAGGAGAAAAATGGGAAAGAAAGAAAGAAAACTGCATTGTTTTGGTCACACACTCTGCTGGTGACAGCCTGTTTCCAGCAGCGACTGTCTCCACAGAGGGACACATTCAGCCTTCGCCAGCCCGTGACACTCACTGAGTTAAAAAAACCCAACAAAACACAAAACAAAACCCTCACTGGTCTGAAATGAGGAGAAATGAGATTTGCTTTCTGCTCTCCCACTGTGTGATCCCAGAGAAGGGCAACTCCTACTGATATCAGCACTGCCCTGTTGGCATTTCAGGTTCTATCTCAGAAATTTCTCCTGACAAATTTCTGATTCAGACTGAGCCTGAATCAGCAGCAACAAGACCTGTTCACAGCACACACCAGGAATGGGATTTTCAGAAAGTGACAGCAAACACAATATGGGCTGTTGCTGCCTTTTTAGAATTTACTTTGACTTTAAATGTAAAAACTTTTGGGGGGACTTTTTAATACAGGTGTCAAATTCCATTTTCCCCCACATAACAGCTCTCTGTATGAGTGGCAATCCAGGAGAATGCAAGCTCCACTTTTACTCAAGACAAGACAGAAATGAAATAGTACTGATTGGCACAAGTGGGGCAACAGGCTGTTATTACAAGGAGTGTCCCCACAGATAATTTTATACCTGCCTAACACAGCAGTCACATCTCATGAAATGAGCTGGATCAGTCACATGTTAGAAATAGCTGCAGATATTTTTCTAAGAGGAGCACACAGAATCAATGGTCTGTCAGCAGGAAAAGAAAAGGTAGTGTGAGAATGCATCATTCAGAACAGATTATCAGGCTGACCATCACCTAAATCCTGCAAGGTTGTACCAGGAGAGTGAGAAGGACTGAGCAGCACAAGATTCCTGTCAGTGTTCAGTGTCTGTCTACTGCATTTAATACATGAAACTTGTGCCTCAAGAGAACAGTCAGACTTATTGAGTTCCTGGGTTGGAGAATGAACACTCACCTCTCCTGTTTTGACCACAGGATATTTCAAAAGCAATAGAAGAGCAGGTCATGACAAAGAATGAGGGATAAAATAGATTCAAAAATACAAAACCCCAGAAAGTTCTGGAAGCCATATTTTCCACTTGCTTGTGTGCATGAGCACTTCATAACAAAACTTAGTTTCACAGAAATAAATCCCAGCACTGTATGAACCTATTCCAGTATGTGACAGCACTTCAGAGCTCACATTGAGAGGCTGGTTGGACAAAACAGAGAGGGACACCTTTGGAACTGGGGAGCTTCCATTTGCTTTCCATCCACTACCAGAGCAACACAGCTTCATAGTCTAACAGTCCTTGCTACATCCTGGCTCTCTCCTTTGGGCTAAAAATGAATTGGCATTGAAGACATTTGATTTTTCAAACTTTTAAGATTTTTCATGGGAAAATAGCACCATCTGTAGGAATAAAAACGGACCAAATTTGAATAAAATGTATATCTGTTTTCAAGTCATTAAGCAAAAGTTAGGACTTTCTAACAATAAATACATTATTTTACTAAGTGGGCCCAGATTTTATCCTCAGAGGAACCCAAATGGACTTTTGCTGGTCTTGTGAAGGACAATGCCATCCCCATCCCATGGTAAAAAAGAATGAGCTAGGACAAAAATTGTCTCCATTAATCCCCTCTAAAACTGTTCAGAAGGACAGAAATCAATAGCCTACAAACCCCAAATTCTTCCCCAAATACCACCATGACAGCAAAGCTACATCAGACTATTGTTAGAACTGGATTTTTAGTTACTGATAAGGAAAAAGAATCAGCCTTTTCATAAAGTTCCCTGACTGATGGCCAAGTCTCTTTCTAACATATGCATCTTTTATCCTAAAGCCCACATATGCACTAGAGAATTTGGCTGCCTGGTGTGAGTGAGTAAAACATTCAACAAGAGAAGGAGCTCCATAAAGATATAACAGACTTCTAGTTGCATGTCCTTATTTAATGAGAAGATGAACATTATCTCAATTGGCAAGACACTAATAGTGGTAGTAACAATTCTGTAAGCCATTTGCTCTCTAAAGAGGATCACAGAATTCCCATTGCTAAATACTCCTTAGAAAAAAATAATTTCTCTGGGATAGAGTCCTACATCTACCCTCACCTTGCTGGGAAACACTGTAAAATCATTTTAAAACTCAGTTTAAAATACAAGGAAAGTCTACTGGCTTTGGAAACATTTACAGTTTCTCTCACAGTGCTTGAAATGTTTATATAGACTTATTTCCTAGCATGAATGTCACTTGATTCTTTGAAAGCCTTTAAGATGTATCATGACATTTGTTGCTTTTAAAGGTAGCATTTCAATTAGCCTAATGATGGTTTCCTAGGAGAACTGAAGATCCACTTAAAAACACTGCACAGATCAGAAAAG
The DNA here is from genome assembly GCA_032173965.1 of Sitta carolinensis. Taxonomy (NCBI): domain Eukaryota; kingdom Metazoa; phylum Chordata; class Aves; order Passeriformes; family Sittidae; genus Sitta; species Sitta carolinensis. The sequence continues at coordinate 11,764,098 of CM063300.1, read as the reverse complement.
CAAATGGGTGAGAGTAGACATGCTTATGTCTGTCCTCATCAGATGGTCAGAACAGTGCTGTTACTTGCCTGTGGACCTTTCTCTTCTTAATTTAGCCTTCACATTTCACTCCAGTTTCTATACTGATCTTTATTTCTTTAGTGGTAGTTGGACCATGCTTGAATGCAAAATTTAAGAGCCATCCTTGTCCACATTGCCTATGAAAGTCCTTAGGGATCTTTCATAATAGCTGCACCACAGCTGCACAAACTGATAATTCAAGAGATACTCCACTTGGCATGGAACTGTTAGCTGCATCAGATAACATTACTAATGCCATTTTATTTGTCCAGCCTTGAGGTGAGACGTGGAAGAGCACAGTTAACGAAACCCCAGCAGCAGCTTATTCCAGCAGCACAGCTGTTCCACAGGATAAGGGGTAAACATGGCCCTGCTGAACCCAGCAGCCCAGCCCAGCTCTAAGGAAGCAGCTACACGGGAAAAGGGTTCACAGGAACAAAGCACAGCTCTTTCCAGAACTGCATCAACTTCTCCCTGGGAAGTCTGAGGGGCATTAAAAAAAAAAAATTTAAAAATCAATCTCTCACCACTGCTGGTTTTGAAGCTACAGAACAAGATATGAAGAGTCAAGAGAAACCTCTAAGTTCAGCTCCTTCCAAGAGCCAACTGAGGGCTTGTCACACATGAAATGCCATCCTATTCCTTCTGGGAGCATTGCTTTCTGCAACTCGTAAAAAAAGTTTACAGAACGAGCTGAGGAGGGGGCACTCAAAACCTATCAGCAGCTGCAAAATCAAGTCTTGAATGAACTGAAGAAAAGCTTCAGGACAGCCCTGATGCCAGGTGGCATTAGCTTGCAGCGAGATCTGGGCATAAAAATAAGATACATGCTGTTCTCATCAATGAAGCACACCAAGCTTGCATTTAGTAAAAATTGCAAATTTGTTTGAACAGCCTAGGAGAGATTAATCAAAGACTGGTTTGTTGCAATCTGCCATTCCCTCACTTGTCTTACATATCTGGCTTTGAAGTTGGAGAGTGACTGAGTCTCTGAAGTTATTTTCCATTTTCTGACATAACACCACCAGCTGTTGCTGCCTCCAGGGATGAGACAGCCCAGGTAAAATTCACCCATGTGGAGAGAGCTGGCTAAAGGGAGCCTCCACTGCAGTTACACACTCACCCACAGACACATTCTACAGGGTATTCTACTCCAGGATAAACTTCATTTAAGCTCTGTCTGAATCTGAAAAACTTAAACAAAACAGTAAGATTTTCTTAAGGTCTTCCATGTATACAGTAGTAATGATGCTTAGGATACCCAGGTTTATTAAAATGTTTCAATAAAGCAACATTTGTTTATTTTACTCAATATGGTTTTAAGACCTGATTTGAATTTGCTTCACTCCATCACCACAAAGCAGATTTCATAAAATGAGAAAGTTTTTCTTGCTGTTTTCCATTCTTCTCATGCTTATTATTTGCAGCACCCTGAGATTTGAACAAATTGTGCTTCATCAGAAAATTTCCACTTTGGAGAGCAGCTTTTCTGCCCCCCTCAGTGAAAATTAATGTAAAATGTGTTTTCTCCAACTTTTTCCTGTGCAAAACAGTTAGATGTGAGCCTCCACACCAAAATGTGATGAGTAGGAATGGAATAAATGGGTCAGGTTTCAGGAGATATCTAGCTTGCAGTGATATTTGAAGCTCAGGAATGTAACCTGGCAGACAAGCTGTCATGGGAAAAACATAGAAGATCTCAGCATATTAAGCAAAATCTTACCACAACTCTTTCTGCAGCCTTCCCTTGCCTCACCTGCAGCTAAGGAAACATAGTGAATTATAAAAACCTCAGCAGTTTTATGAGTGTAATTAAACCTCCAAATTATGTGACAAACCCAGGGTAAAAAGACTTCACTAAATTCTGCAGAGCTTTGTACAGATATGTGACTTAAGCAAATTTCAAGGGTTTGTGCTGAATCTAAAATTCATGCACGCAAGTGTTTTGTGCAGAATCAGATGAAAACTTCACTTCTCCACTTGCACTTTCTTCTGAGCCTGGGTCCACTAGAAGCTACAAATGATAGCAAAATGTTTGGGGGGAGTGATACAAAAGGAATGAATTTATATAACACAGAAACCGAAGGCAACATTTGCACGAGCCCCTGCAAAGCCCAAATCCCAAACATCACAGAGCAAGAGTCAGCATGTGCTGAGAAACAAAATATGAATGTCACTATGACACAGCTCATACACTTCAGCTCAGGAACAGGCCTCCTACTGCTTATGTTTATATTTGATTTTTAAAAAGTAAGGAGCGTGCACCACAGATGTTGGGATTTCTGCAGCTCTGACTTGACTTGGAAAGCCATGATACAATCTGATGAGTGAATTTCCCAAGAGTGACTGTCCCGCAGAGATTTTTTCATCTTTCAAGACCTATCACAGTTCATGGGATTACACTGTGTAATGTAACAACACAATGTGTCTGAATACAAATCACTGCCTTCCTGCTGAACATGTAAAGGAATAAAAAACAGACTTTGCCTTCCTTTTTCTTTGGTACATATTCTGAGAGAAAATTATAAGACGGTGTCTGAAGTCAAAGCACCGACAAACAAAACTTCTCTGCAAGCATCCAAATCACCAAGGATACAAATGTTTCATTTGTCTCTCTGTTCAAACAACGAGGGCTGTTTTCATTTATTAACACCAGCATAGATCTCTTTCCCCACAACACTCTCACATGGCTCATCAGACGCATGCTCTACTTCAAAAACTCTCTTCTGATGTTTAATATTGATGTCTCTGCAGACAGCTCTCATTGCACCAATTAGGAAAGGAACAACAAAGCATCTCTCAAATTACAGTATAAGGAGTCTTAACTTATATTAAAGGTAGTCTTGTGTAATGAGCCAGTTTAAATGTAAACTGAGTCCCTGGAATAGCACAACACAGCAGACCAAAAGGAGAGAGCATAGAACTGGAGACAATTACAGGAATTACCAGCATGGTCCCATGCCAATGTGCCCAGGGAAGCAGAGTTGGAAGGCTGTGCAATCAACGTGCTTAACCTCCAGTACTCCCAGTTGCACAAAAAAAAAAGCTCAGCAATCTCTGAGAACTGAATGTCAGCGTGCCTCAGATCTGTTACTCTTGAATACTCAACTAGTGATTTATTTCATGCTCTTGATTATTATCTCCTGACAGCAGTGGACAACTCCCTGCTCTTCTATAAAATAGAACTGAAAAACAAACTTGTTTCAGCTGAATAAACTTTCCTTCAACTTCTGCAGTTACAGATGAGAGGACAAGCTTCTTTGAGTCCAGATAATCTTCCAAATTAAAAATATTAACAAAACTTCAATATATAATATTCTTCCTTCAGTCCACAATACCCTTGCTATCACTTACTCCCTATAGGAACACACCAAACAGCACTGTGGATAAGAAGCCAAATCTCTAATCGCTGCTCTCTTTCCAAGCCTCTCTTTGAAAGGTCATCAGCCTAAAATTTATTATATGGCTTCATCCCAGCCTCTTATGAAAGCTTAATCTCTTAACTGAGCTGCTTGGCTTCCCCCACCCCCCCTAAATTTTTCCTGTTTCAAACAAGGACAAGAAAATCACTTGATTCATGCTCACAAAAAGTCACCCAAGAGGCTTCTTATTGTCATGACAGGGACAAGCAACCAGCATGGAGGGTCTAGATGTAACTGGACAGCAGCTCCTGACTACTTCAAGAGAAAATACAACAAAGACTACATTTTCAAAAGCAATGTACAGTCAAACTGACTTTATTTTCTCTGGCCCAGTTTCTAAAGGCCACAACCAGCCTTTAGGAACACCAGTAATTATGCCAGTGATTTATTTTACACAGTGGGAACACGATTAAAGGCATTCAAACAAAATTACAAAAACAACTGACACAGAGAAAGTCTTTAAATTCTGATTTTTTATACCAACCACTGCTTTAAAAAACCACCACTCTTCACCATCTGATACCACATAGAACACTGAGATTCTGTTACTATTACTGTGCTAAGGCATTTTCTTCCAAGGAAAAAGATATTGGTTGCAGACACAATTTTTGGAAAAAACCCAAATCAGGAGGAGCAGAACATGCCACTTCCACGATCATCTATGATAGTTTTCCACTCCTATGACCTTCATTAAAACATTTCCCACCCAGTCAAGTGATTAAAGTGATGAAAGGTCATTTAGCACTTTCTAGTCCTTAAAGGCATTCAGTCACACTTTGTGCTGCAGTGTTTGTCTTCTCTCAGTGTCTACCACCATGGAGATGGCAACCAGCAGTGTCATGATGGAAGAGATGTTCATTTCTCTTACATCAGTTACACTTTAGTACCAAAAGCTTCTATTGGCTGACTCTCATCTTTTGCTACATGATCACAGTGAAAGACAAATCTTAATCAAATTACTCAGGAGAGACTTCACGGATTGGGTCAGTCTGACACTCCTATCTTCCATTTGGCACCTTGTCTAAGCTGCCTCAGGACACTTCCAGGCACACTACCTGTGTTTTCATATATTTTTTATAAATATTGATGCAAAAGTAAGTTTATCTTGCATTGGTGTTAGTTGTCAAAGTTATTCCCAACAATAGTTTTCTATTATAAATACCATGCTTTATAAAAGAGAACCACATTTCTTATTGCAGAAAGATCACAAGTGTTTTCCAAAACACTTGGTTCACTCAGCCAAATCAGTCCACAAAACTAAAACTAATCTTTGAACCAGAGTAAGCAGCTGAGCTTACCTGGATGCTGGAATAGAGAACTCCCAACATGGTGAGGGCTGGGAAATTGAAGGCCTGGTTTATTTGTTATTGATTTTTACTGTTATACAGTAACACCCAAATGTCCCCTCTGTCCCCTCACAATTCCTCATGGTTTAGATTTTATAAAACAGAGATCAACACAGAGTTCCTGTCCTGAATTCCTAAGGAGGTAGCAGATAAATGACACAAGTAAGGAAATATTGCTATACCCTCCCTCTGGAACAGAAATGAAGCCTTCAGTAATTTAAGCAGAATAACACAGCACTTCTGCTAAGCTCCAAGGAGATCTCAGGTTCCCCGAGGTTGATCCATGGGATCCAGACCCATAATCTGGGTGCAAGACAACTCTCCCACTCAAAACACAGATTAGTCATTATGTTCAGGTCAACTTAGATGGCAAACAGAGCCCTCCTCTCCGGACATGTCCTTCCCAGATTACAGAGAACTCCAGTTTTAGCCACGAAATGAAGCCTAATTCTATAATGAATTTGAAACCAGGGACAGGAAGAAAATTCGTCTAGGATGCTTTTTTTCTTGATCTTTCCTCTTTTAAGAATTTTGCTACTTTTTATATTTAAAATGTCGAATCACAGACTACTTTAAAGCTGATGTAGCTATTTTTTTTTTTTTAAATCCTGTCACTGTAGACTGTATGTGGGCCATTAACTTATATATTTTAAATTTGGCTTGGCCAAATTTGAATTGTTTGCAAAAAAAAAATAGAGGCTTATACGATCATGGAAGTTGGTAGTTACATTTGCATACTGACTAACCTTTTCTTTTTCCACACAAATTGTTCTATTCCTTGGAAAAAAATTAATCAACAGATTACTGGGAAAAAAAAAAATCTAAATCCATGCTTGAGTACAAACAGTTTCCTAACAACAACCGCTACCGACATATGCGCACATACACTGATACAAAATTGTGAGTTCCCAAAAGTTATTTAAAATTGGCAACACAGCCTCTCCTTATCCAGGACATGCTTATAAATTCCAAACCAGACAACTTAGGGTTAGGAGGCAGCACCTGTGTTCTAAGCAGTTTTTAATTTCATCTTTCTTAGACCAACATGAAATTTATATGATCTATACTCAGCCTGCATGATGTGTTTAATACTTCTACATAAGAACATCCTTCAAAAATAGAGAAATTCTTTTCTCTCAAAAATGGAATTTGTCTCAGTTACACAGTAGAAAACTACAGCTGAATGAATAAAGTACCCTACCTATCAGTGTCCAAAATAAAATAATAATTAATTAGAAGCTAATAAAAATTCCTGAACTGGCAACAGTCTTGCAATTTGGAATTTGTTAGAGAGGCAAAATGTACATGACATCCCAAAGATTCCTAAAATAATCACCCATAATTAACAGTGCTGTGACAAGCATACAAGGAAGAAACAGTCTGTAGGATACAAACAGTACCATGTTCATTCATAACAGGGTACAATGTGTTGAGAGAAGGTTTGGGGTTGAAATGAAGCCTCAGAGTGGATGTGTTCTCACATACAGCAAAGCACCCAGAAAATAAACTCTAGAATCATCCAGTTCCTTAACCAGCTAGAATCCTGCGGAATATGTCATTTCAATTGCTGCATTTCAAGGCAATTCCCCTTAACACTTCACCTTATAGTGTTTTATAAGATTATCTTAAAATGCAGAATTTTTAAAAGAAAAATAGCTACCAGAAAATTCAAAAGGAGGGAACAAACTCATAGAGAGTAGGGCATTTTCATGTTTTTAGATATTTCCATCCTTTTCTACTTGTTGGCTGATTTGAGCTGCACCATTAAACACGCTGGCTGAAGAGAACAGAGAGACATCACCTCTCTCATTATTGCTGCCACCCCATGGACCTCACCTCAGCAGCATGAAGAATCTCACCCAGATGAAGTTCTGTCACCAAGGCCAGTGACAAAGAAGCCACATCACTCTCACAAATTAAATTTGGCTGGAAGAGTAGCAAAGAAGAACAGAGTGCCAAGCATATTTTTGTTTTGCTAAATGAAAGGATGTTCTATCATTTCAGCTAGAACCCATATGTCACTCATACCAAGGGATATCAGTAAAACATTTCCTCCTGAAAAAAAAGAACACAATGAACCAATTAATCAAACCTTAAAATAAGGATGAAAATTATTACAGCCATTTGTTAAAATAAAAAGGGGCATTAAGAAAACAAACAGCATTAACTGCTGTGGTTAATGCAGTGATATTTTCAGTATCCCAGGCTTGCAGAAAATTGGCACCTCCTTTCTGGACTTGAGCACTTCTGAATGCAGGACTTTTTTAGCATTCTTCTCTGATTCACTAAAACTGAAGAGATTTATTCTGTCTCTTCCTAACATGAATCAGGAATAAGACTATTGAAATAAACATGTCTGATTCTGCACTGTCTCAAGTATTTTTCTAGAACTTTGTGAGGGCATTTTGAAACTCTCCTATTTATGTACTTACATGACAGACAGCAAAAGTAGGGTTGAGCCCACCTAACTACAACATGAAGCTATGAATTTATTTGAAGCTGCCAGCCTAAACCTTCATGAAATGAAAGAGGCACCTCCAAAGGGTTGTGAATCCTATGGTGGTTGATAGCCCAGAGCAAGTGCCTCATTATTAGACACACAAAAACAGCAACATAAGCTATGCAACATGCCACAAAATGGAGAAGCAGCCTCAATTAATAAGTTTTCCTAATGTGTTTCAATTATTTAAGAGTCTCAAAGAGGTCCATGACATCAGCACTGGAGTACTACAGAGGTGAAAGGAGATGAAAAAAGAAGACAACCCAGCTGTAGAACCACAAGGTCCACCTCCTTCCCCATTTTACCAGGAAGTGCAGGTGGAGCATCTGCATGGATGGAGTTTGAACAGATTTTTCTGAAAACTCCTAATCTAGTAACATTGGCCTGGCAAATTTCATAGACAGAGGTACCATCCCTCCTTTGACCAGTGAGTAAATCCTAGTGTGTTATGTGTGGAATCAAAGATAGATACACACACAGGTAAGTGAAGCACATCACTGCAGTCATTTCTGATGTACAGCTCTATCACTAGACCTTTTCCTTCAGCAAAAAATAAAACAAACTGCAGCAATTGTAAAAGATTTCTGCTCTTTTCACTGTCATTTTAAATTTTTTTTCAATGTCAGACAGAAAAGCTCTGCTAATTTCATTAACAATGAAATAGGTTTCTCTTGAAATCTTTTTTCTCAGCAGTAGTAAAGTAAAACTGAACCACAAAACATGGTGCTGTTCAAGAAAGTCCTGGAGAGTTCACAGCCAGAGGAGATAATTTCATTTTATCACAACACTTTTGCTGACAAACAGAATTATGGACCCTTCCACAAGCAAGAGCACTTTTGCCTGGTGTTAGTGCAAGCAGCTGGGCAGCTCACAGGAGTACTGGCCTGGCCCATGGACAAGACTTTCCCTGGAAGGGAGACTTTCTGCCAGAGACACCTGCAGATGTCCAAAGAGCCTGGAATTCAGCTCCCTCCTGTGAACTGCTGAGGCATTTCAGACTCACAGGATGGGTCAGGCTGGAAGGGACCACACTGGGTCACCTGGTCCTGCTTCCACAGTGTCATCCTTGAGCTCAGTGCAAAATAACTGAGACACCTCAGGATTTTAGCACAGAAATGCATTCCACTGGTTTCAGCAGAAAATCCAGGTGAGCACTAAGGATTCCAGTCCAAAAGAAACTCAAATTAAAGCCCTCATTCCAAACAGTTAAGCACTTGCATTGCCTGCTTGAATGAACAGTACAAGTGACTAAATGAGACTGCTAAATCTAAAGTTATACATGAGCAAAACCTTTTCAAGAACTAACCCCAAAAAACCTGAAATTACCAAATTGGAAAAGCACCACTCAATTTCAATTAGAAAGGACAAAACACTGGTGGCTATTGGACTCCTTATTTAAATGGTGTTTATTTAAAGTCATTAATTAACAGAACCCTGAGATCACACATAATGTAGCCTGGGTAGAATTTCTGTTTCCACACCATATACACATGAAATTCAAAGTGAAAGGCTTAAAAGCTTAATGCAGTGAAGACAGAAAATATTAAACTTTTCAAATCCTCATTTCTCTGGCCTTTTGCTCACCCCAGTCTCCTATCACTTTTTTTTCCTTAAAAGACATTATGTGTTAGGAGAGCAAAGCAGCCTGGGGAGGTGATATTTTACCATTGTCTGTGCCATTAATGCAGTTAAAAAATCCTCAGACTGGAAAAATCAGACAGATGCATCTTCCAGGTTCACATGTGCCAACTCCATCTGTTAAATCATTAAAACACAGGCTTGGCAGATTCTGGAGAAAAACACATTTGTTTTCACTATAAAGAGGAAGAGTAAACTTTCTTGCTGTTCTTACAACTCCCCCCTCCCCTATAATTACTTTACTGTGAAAGTGTGCATGAGTGGGTACTATTTAAGATGCTACTGAAAGAGGTTTTTGATTGAATTGGGATGTGTATGTCTCACATTACTTGTCATAATCCAGGTTAGTCAAAGCACTGATAAACCAAGGTCTATAAATACATTAAGGCACTTAATCATTTACCTTTTTAATGCATATATCATGTTATAGCACCTATTTAAACACTGATTTTCCTCACAGAAATGAACACGTTCAGGTCAATTTTAAAGGTGCAGTTTACATAAGGAGCAGCAAATCTGATCAAAGAAAGCTACCAAACCTTGAATGAAGAAATTAATAACAATAAATCTTTTTTCCAACTCTATAATGAAAAAAATACTTCCTACCTTTAGGATAAGGAAAAGCAACAAGACCCTAATCTAAATTTAATACTAACATCATATATTTTCCCAATATTAATACTACTGATATTGGGAAAATAGATTTATGCTTTTTACTACTACAGCACTGTAAAACAATTTTCACTATGGCAACATTACCTATAGTATATACATCTAAAACCTGAGCATTTTGAGTGCAACTAAGTATAAAATAGAATGAACCTAGACATGAGTATGACGGTGTGAATAATTTAAATCCCAAGACCTCCCATAGCTGCTATTAAAACAACAGATTGCTGCTGAATGCATATTTTTCTCTTTGTATTCTACAACAGAATGGAATTTCATTCTCCAGGCTTGTTACTTCAAGTAAAATGTATCCTATTTAAAGCAAATGTTTGGAAATTTGTCTTTTTTGTGTTTGCTTACAGTTTTGCAGCTATTTTCTATCATCATCTAAACAAATATTTTCTCTGTTCTGCTCTTAATGGCAGAGCTGAGAAATTAAAAGTTATTGGAGATCAAGATCTCTACTTTTGCAAATTAACTGATTTTTATAAAGGATATTCCACTGCAGTATCCTGAAGTTTCACTGAGTCACCATCCCTGCCATTCTGTGCATCAGGGCTCATGAAACAGACTTGAAACCGAGATCCCACTTTGTGTGCTACATAGCTGCAACCTTTCCTTCTAAGTACCCACTAAGTGGCTGCAGGAGCTGCTTCTTTCCCAAGAGGTTGAAACATTTCTTTGACTGGAACTGGCAATTCTCCTGATTTTGGTCATGGGTGAACGACACCCTCATGTTTCACCTTCCTCCTCTTCCAAACAGCTCCTGAAAAACCTGATGGGATTTATTCCAGCCAGCTCTCTCTGCCCAGAACTGATGGTGCACTCAGTACTCCACTCCCAACTATGATTCTTTTACTTACACGGCCCTAGAGGTGTTCTTAGAACCTGGGAAATTTGCAGAACCACCGCTTTGAGTCATCCAACACTTTCCCAAATGTCCTCTTTCACATTACCTACGCACCACTCCCATATGGCTGGGGTCTATCCAGGGAACTGGCTGCAGCTTCTCCACTGGAGAGCAACCTCAGTTAAGATTAAGTGGAACAGAAAATTTGTCCTCCAATATTGAGCAACATATTATTTATAATCTTTTCATTTTTATAGTACCAGCATAAATTCAGAGCTGTTCTCAGGCAAGACCAAGCAAGCAGAGTACAAAATGAGTGCACCAAACACAACAGGCATATCACAGAACACAAAACAGAAGAGTACTTAGAGCATTTTCCAACAAGAACTGTTATTCTGAGTATGCACTTTCTTTCTAGCAAGTATTTTAATTTATACACTCAGAGAATGCAGAGGAAAACGTATCCAAAGGAGACAGTAACTTCATCATGTGATGGCTACAAATAGAGAAATTTGAACTTATAACAAATACTCTCTTACATTAGAATACAATCAGATGCTGATATCCCATCATTGCCTGCAATCGCCCTCAAGGGAAACGGAATTGCACAAGATTAACAGAACATTCACTTGTTTTAAAATTTACAGGAGGTTCAAGAAGTTTCACATGCATTTTACCTCAGAAACAATGCACTACTTATTCTTCCTAGCAATAATTTTTTACATAGCATTCTGGGATCAAAATGTATTTTTCAACAATCACATATTTTCTGACATTCTCTAAGGAAAAATTACTGGTTTCTTCCCTCTAAAAGGATTTCGATGGAATAACATCTGTGTTGAGATTATTGTGAATATGTTAAACTGACAGCAAGTCTCTAAGGGGCACTGCTCATTAATGTTCTGTGCATAAAATTAAAACTTGAAATATATTTTTCAATCCTTTTTGAATCATTTAAGCAAAGAAACTATTGTGCAGCAATAACATATTTGCAGAGTAGGCTATGAAAGCTATTAAATTGTCCCAGACCCCCTGCCTTTCAGGCAAAAGGAAAAAAGGAGACTCTTTCTGATTTGAAACATGAGCTGTACTGAAACAAAATACTTTCAAAGACCATGAGGAGTTTGATTTCAGTTTATACAATGCAACAAAATTTAAAATTGTGTCTTTCTCCTTCATCTTTAATTCATGTGGTGCCTAGGTAGTTCTCATACCAGCAGGAGAGTTCTGTTAAGTGTTGCACATTGGCATTTACAAGAAATTTTTCCAGTGGCTACAAGTGGTGGCCGTATGCTTTGAAAGTGCAGCAGGGCAGCATTCTGCAAGCCCCCTGCAACCAGAACAGGGGAGCTGTGCTCTGAGACAATGCCTGGGCCTCAGGGATTTTAATGTAAGCACCTTCTCCAGTCTGAAAGTCACAAAGGTCTCCATGTCCATAGAACAAATAATTTTGTTTGGAGGACACGTGTATTCTTTCACCAAGTACAACAGAAACATAAGTGTATCCATCGGGTTTACTGTAAAGGAGTCTCTCATGTAAATCTTTAGTTTGAATAAAAAGGAATGAATCAGCTCAAAACCAAATAAAATTCCAGGAATTATTGAATTTTTCAAGCACAGAAATCTGCATAAAGCTGTAGCTGTAAGTGCCATTTTATGGATAAAAAAGGAACATATTATCATTGGGAAAACAAACATGCCCTCACTGTTTCAAAAGCTACAGGATAATTACAGCCACAATAAGATGAGAGTTCTAAATTTTGCCACAACATATAATGATTCTAACCAGGCTGTTGGATTACGTTCATAAATGGAAATTCAGGAACTCCAATTAACATGTTCTTGATGTGATAGACTTTAGCAGGGTTTGTTGGGTTTTTTTTAATGAAACCAGTCTGTGTCAATGGGACTTCATTACTTAAATCACAGTAATCATAACACGACAGTCTCGGGCTGCCTACAGCTGAAATATTATGTAAAAACATTACAAAAAGACATGAAGGTATGCTTAAATACTTCTCTTTTAGACTTCCACACCTCACATCGCAAACTGTGGAGCAGCAAACACAAAACTGCCAGTACCAACTAATTTTTTTTTGGTAAATATTATTTCAATGCAGAAGCCTAAGCACAGACCCAAATGGATATATAAATGGATATATAAACACCTCAGCAGAGAGCTTCACTTTCAGAGGTTCTGACATTGCTGATGTGGAGGGAAGACACGAGATGAGGGCAAGGAAAATAATGAAACTGCTCTTCAAAGTTTAGATGTGAAGATGGCACTTTGGGTATGAGGGCAGGCCTTGAGAAACACAGAGGACACAGACTGGGCAGGCCTTGAGAAACACAGAGGACACAGACTGGTGCACCCCACTTTCCTTAGGACACTTCATTCCCCCTTCCTCACTGCTGTTATCTGCCATCAGTGGAGGGCATTTTTTCCACTTCTCCAGCCAAACAGCCCAGACAGAGCACTGCCAGTTGCCCCTACAGAGCTGCCAGACATCCAGCAAAAGCCATAGCACCACAGGAATGTTTGGGACTTACTGGTCACTGGTTTAGCAACAGAGCTCTGGGGTGATTGCCCAGATTGAGAGCATGTGCTGCTCACAGCACACGTGTGACACTGCCCTGAATTTCCACTCAGAAAATAGCACTTACAAACATCTCTCCAGCAGGACCCTATGCTAGAGAAGCTGCACAGCCCCCTCCGTGCTCCCACGATGAAAGAACTCCTCTGTGTAACCATCATCTCCACAAGGAAACCAGTTTCTGTTATACCAGACCATTGCTAGTTTGCTTCACAAGGGTTCAGAAAACAGGTACATAATACATAGGCTGATTTAGCAACAATTCTTTAACACTTGAATCTGAGTATCACGTAGCTCAAATCTCAGCACATTCCATAGGAGCAGAGATGCTTGTAAACACCACTCACAAATCCTTACCTAGAGCTCAAAAGAGAACAGGTTTGTTTCCTTTAAGTAATTTCAGACTGTGACATAGAAAGCTTTTGAGTACTCATCTGGATACTTTTCTCCATAAACAAGCAATAAACAAAGCCTTACCATTTTTGTATCAGGGTAGACACATGAGATTTCCAGAAAACTAAAACTTAACTCAGATTTTCAAGAATGCAAACATTTATAAAGCCAAAATTGCATTACACAGAGTCTTCTACAGCAGTAGAGGTTTAAGATATCCACCTACCCTGAGCTGCTCATTTCAGCTCTCATCACCTTTTCCTGTCTCCATTCTGTCTGCTGCCTCCATGCAGAAGCACAACTGCCTGTGGAGCTGTTCTGTGAAAGAGATTAAAACAGTGAGCTGACTTTCTGCAGAGCCTATTTGGTTCCCTGACTTATTTCACAGAGCAATACCACTGTGTTTGTGTCAACACAACATTGGAAAAATCTGGACCTAGCACCCAGCACTGCCCTCCTCCAAGCCTCATGCTTTGCCCCATCATGTGCTGGTGAAGCATTTGTACACCTACACAGAAAACTGTATTTAGGTTAGAGCATCTCATTTTCCCTTGGCTTGGCTTTAATCCCTATCAGTCAGTGCCCAGACTACATCGGAACACAGCACCTCAAGCACTTCTTTTGACTGAGAAAAGGGAGTACAGGTGCTGTAAAAACCCCAAACTGCTTCCCCAGGGTGGAGCAATGCCTGCCATGGGTGAAACGTTTCTCAAACTCCAGATACTAATCTGCAACACTCAAGTTATGGACAATTGTAAATTCTTGAGGAAGAGATGTGAGTTCTTGTTCCACAGCAGCACTACTGAACGTTGAATAATTGGATAATTCCTAATCAGAAGGTGACAGGAAGAATTGGGATTTCAGCATTTATGGCCACATCCAGATAGAATTTACCCATGTTGAAAGCATCAAGTACTGACACTGGTTCTGTTTAAAGGTGATACACTGAGCACGTAGGCTCTACTTCAGCATTGACAAATGCTGCTGTATGCAGCTACAAGATCCAGACTTTCCACAGAAGCCTCTGGAATCTCAACAGACCTGCGTTCCTGTCATTCAGTATCATTATTAGCTCATTAAAACCCTCTTTCACTTTTGTCTCATAGTGTAATTCTAATATTGCCCTGTGCTCATTAGAGCCTAATAACCTACGACTAATTACTCATTTATTACATTCCCTCATCTGAGAAATAAGTGCAGAAGACTGGAACATGATAAAGTTCTATTTCCACAGTGTTAGTATAAGAAGTTTCATCTCTCTTGACAGATGCTGGTGCACTTTAAGCCCTGACACAGTAAACTACAAATTTCATTGTTTCATTAACAAATTATCTTTTTCACTGAAAGCATCAAAGCAATAAGAAGACTCCTGAGATAAATGTGACAAAGCAGCAGGAGTTAATTAAGTAGGACAATGAGTAAGCATTTATGGGTATGATAGGAGACCCAGCTGATTTAATTGCAAGCCTAATTATCAATTAGAGAATCAAGAAATGGCATATAAGTGAAATATTCCATTTGTTGACACTTTAATGATTTTCAGAGACCCAGAAGAACAGTATTAATTGCTATTTTAGAACTACAGAAGGCGTTTTTATTCTTCTCTTACTCGAACACAGGTTCTTAGTACTTCTAAAATGACTAATAAATGTATATAGTCTTCTCATACTCAAATATTTGGGGCTTTAGGTACTTTGGATTTTATTTTTTTTTTTAAGTCTAATAATTCAACATTCAAACACACTGCCTAAAAACCACTCAGCTGAAGTCAGAACCTTTCTGCGTTTATTTTCTAATAAGGATAATAAGTGCCCAGTGGTGTGAGAGTCCCATTAACTATTTCCAGGGTGTTTATACAAACCAATTTCCAGACAACACAAAGGAGGTCAGGGAACCATTTAAACCCACGAGGGCAAAGAGCCAGCTGGCTCCACTCATTGTTGAAATATTTTATCCAGCAACTGCAGGAAAATAAAATTACCAAAAAAATCCATGTAGAGCCAAAAAATATTAATGCATTGGAACACAACAAACCCTTCACAAGCTGTAAATATATTCTGGGTTCTCACATAGAAGCCATATAGTATGTTGAGGTCTTTCTCAGAACTTCTGTCATAGGCATGTAGCTTGTAAAGGACATTTATCACAAAAAGAAATGTGACAGACACTGTATCACAGGACTGCTGTTGTTTCCCACTGAAATTATCAAAAAACAATTTTGGTGTGTAGAAAGAGGAAAGCAGAACAGGGCAGCAGGTTAAGAAGCAGCTTTCCACCACCTTAACCTAAACGCCTTTTCCTTATTTAAAGACATACAAAAACCCCAAATTACTGAACGATTCCTCAGGCCTCAAGAAATGAGGGAGTGGGAAATTTTTGCTTTTTTTTTTTCCCTTGAGACATGACACCAAAGATCTTCCAAGGGACAGGAGAAGGACTCTCAGAAGGTGCTGGCACTTCCCAACATTTCATTATACACTTTATTATATATACACTTTATTATATATACACTTTATTATACATACACTTTATTATACATACACTGTCTTACCCGCCCATTACCTTGGGCCCGCCTTTCCGCCATCCTGGGCCCGCCCACACGAGCCCCGGCCGCCATCTTGTGCCCGCCTGAGGGGCCTCAAGAAAGCCGGGAATGGGAATTTCTTTTGCTTTTCTCCCCGGAGATATGGCCGTGGCACCACCGGAGAGCTTCCAAAGGACGAGAGAAGGGGATCCTTCCCCTCAGAGAACGGGTGGCCACTTCCCGACATTTTACCGAACGCCTTCTGGCGCTTCCCGCCATCTTGTGCCCGCCCCTCACGCCGCCGTTGCCCCGCAACGCCCGCGCGGCCGCGGCGGCTCCGCGGTGCCGGCGGGGCTGCGGCCCACGGAGCGCGCCCGCTTCATAGCGAGCGGCGGCTCCTGCTGAGAGCCCCGGGCAGCCCACGGAGCGCGCCCGCTTCATAGCGAGCGACAGCTCCTGCTAAGAGCCCCGGGCAGCCCACGGAGCGCGCCCGCTTCATAGCGGCCCACAGCTCCTGCTGAGAGCCCCGGGCAGCCCACGGAGCGCGCCCGCTTCATAGCGACCGACAGCTCCTGCTGAGAGCCCCGGGCAGCCCACGGAGCGCGCCCGCTTCATAGCGACCGACAGCTCCTGCTGAGAGCCCCGGGCAGCCCACGGAGCGCGCCCGCTTCATAGCGACCGACAGCTCCTGCTGAGAGCCCCGGGCAGCCCACGGAGCGCGCCCGCTTCATAGCGAGCGGCGGCTCCTGCTGAGAGCCCCGGGCCCGCGGTGCCGGCGGGGCTGCGGCCCATGGAGCGCACCAACTTCATAGCGAAGGACAACTCCTGGTAACGGCCCCGGGCCCGCAGCCGCCGCCGCTCTGCGGCCGCTCCCGTCCGCGCTCCCCGCAGCTCCGCGCTGAGGGAGTTCGCGTGTGCGTTTAAAGAACGCGTGCGCTGGGTAGAGTGCCTTGGTAGAAATAGAAACGGCGGGGTTAGAGCTGCCTTGGTGGAAATACAAACGGCGGGGTTCGAGCTGCCTTGGTGGAAATACAAACGTCGGGGCTCTCCGAGCTGGCTCCAGCGCAGCCCTCCCGAGTGTCCCCAAGGCTCAGACCGTGGTTCGCTCTCTCCTTTCCTCCCTGCAAAGTGCTGCTCAGGCAGACCTGCCAGCTGCCTGGGGTCAGAAGTGCTGCTCTTTTAGGGAGCTTCAAGTCACAACCTGTGCGGAGTTTGTTCTCCATTCAGATCTCGACCGCTCCTCTTTCCGCCTCTCTCTCAGAGCTCTGCAGGTTGTGCTAAATTCAATGGCAGATGTGCTCAGGGAGAAGGTCCTGCAGCTAAAGGGGTTTTTTCAGACTGGAAATTCCCATCAGGAGACTTTACTTAAGGGGAATCGTTAAGTAACTCCTTGACACTTTACACCCTCCTTCCCCGCCGGCTCTGGGGTCGGGGCATCCCCTCAATCCCCTCAATTGAAAGTGTGTTTGAAAGGACATTGGGACTTATTTTTCAACCTCCTCCACTTCTTAGCAAAATATAATTTAAAAGCAGTGCGTTCACGTGCAGTGTTTCAAACCTCTGGCAAGTATTTTCCCATTAGCTCTGAGTCAGACAATGGTAATTTGTACATAAACTTGCCGTTTTGAGATGGAAGTTTAAAGATTCCTGCTAAAGTGCTGTGCTGTGTGACATCAATAGTTGGGTTGGCGTGTTGGGGGGTTTTAAAAGAAAGTTTTCAAAGTAATCTTCAATATTTGTCTGTTGGTTTCAGGAAAAAACGTGTTGAAACGGAAAGAGATTGTGCAAAGAGATGGGCTGAAAAATGGGGATTTTTGACAACACCTCTTGAGGAGGTAAAATTGAATGGCATATAATATGGCTTGTAATATAACCAACACATTAAATCTACTTGTGCACAAATTTACCTGGACACAAAATTACGAGAGCACAGAAGACTAGAGATGTACTGAGTATGCTTTACTATGCTGGCATCAAAGGTAGCATCTGCACTACTTTTGAAACGGTTCAGAAATTCTGTTTTCTTCTGACTAAAATACATCAAATGGTAATTTATATGCTGTGCATATTCTGCTGTATTTCTCTTGAGAAGCATGACTCTTAATAGTGCTAACAAGTACTAGATGCACACTGACAGGAAAATATTTCCCCTTTGTCTCTCCATATGGTATTTTAAAAATCTAGGGGAAAAGGTTCCAGCTAATTAAATAGTATGGGGGGGGTGGGGATCTACAACAAATGAAAATATTTGGAGTGATGTTTCTTCTCAGTGATGTTTAGATATTAGAATACAGTAGCACATGATGTTACATTTGGAATCACAGTATTTCATTACTAAAGAACAGGATTGATACAGCCCCTGCATAGTTATAAATGTAGTTTGCATGTCTTGTGAAACAAAAAAATCCAGTCATTTCCAGAGCACTGAAATAAGAAATCCTTCTTGAGGTGGAAAGAACAGGAAGTTCATATGCACCAATGAGGGGAATGGTGTGGATATCAATATTATAGTATATTTCAAAAGATAAAGAGTCCGGTTTTTAAATATGATTTGGTTTTAGTTGATTGGAGCTGAAAAGAAGGAAGATGCAAAGCCCAAGCTACAACTTCCAGATCACCTGCAGGTTCGACCTGTGACACCTGTGGAAAAATACATTAAGGTTAGAAAATTAGATTTTAAAAGTGCAATACAGCAACATCTGTCTTAAGAAACCATATAGGCTCTGAAAAACCAGTTGTTTTATAGAGGGGGATCTTTAACTAAAGGTCAAAGTAAATTGCATTTGCAAGCCAAACTATGCTTTATAAGCATTTGTTTAAGACAAGGAATTGCCCTCTTTTTCTACCTTTATTTAAGAGTCTGCTTTCTGTCAGAGACAATACCACTATCCTCTTCAGTACCACAAATTAATAAGAAGCCAGTTCTAATAAGTCAAGTCATAATTGTTTTGTTTTATATGATTTATATGTACAGTCAGAGTCTTAAAGCTGTCAAACAGCTGTAGAGTAGGATGTGACTGATGGTTTAATTTATAAACACGATGTGTCAGGATCACCAGTGAATAGGGACAGGCAGCTAAAGCTGTGACATTGGGAGAGCAGTGTACTCACAAAAGGGGTAGCAGAATATGCTAATGAAAAGGAACATTAGTGCATTTAGAGGAGATTAGGGAAATAAAGGAAATTGGAAATTCTTACTTACTGAACTAGCTTTCAAAGGATTCATGGGGGGGGGGGGAGATAAGGTAAGGAAGTAGTAAAAGCTTTTACTGAGATTAAATTAAAGTCAAAATTAAGAGCTAGTGCTGAGCGTGGTAGAGAAATGAAATGGCATCATTTCTGCCTTTACTGCTCCTTGTTCTTCAGTTTTGTCCCAAACCTGCGATCTCAGTGCAGTTGCAGTTTCAGTCGAGTCTCAGCCCCCTGAGGCTCTTGGTGCATTAACAAATCCTGCAGCTATCAGCTGCTCCCCAAGCGTGCCCAGCCTGGTGCACATTGGAACAGAGTTTCCATTTCACCTCAGAACTGGGAGGATGAGCAGGGTTAGCTGTGATTTAGGTCACCCTTTACATATTCAGAGTGAAATTTCATACATCCTTTTCAGAACTGTCTGTCTGCACATTTACCTTGTGGTAACAGTCAAATCTGTTCTCTCTAGGTTAGACTAATAAAAGCTCCTGCATAGTCCCCTCCCCCAGACCAAAAGTGGGACATGATTTCCTTCATTATCCTGCTCAGTGGGTGGTACTTTTGGCCATAAAAATTATCTTTTCTGAGGAACTGCTCCACCTAAATATCATAAACATTTTCTAATCTTGGCCAAAGAACAAAGTGAAGCAACTCTGGCAAGAGAACTGAAACATTGTTCTCTTGCTGTGTATTTCTCTGCTAAGTCCCCAGATGCTGAAAGGATAGAACGTGCCCAATTGAGATGATTCAGCCAAAGTAAGCACAGCAGTCACTGAACAGAGTCTGTTGGCTTTTGTTTTGTTTCCTTTTTAGCTAGATTAGTTGCAGATTAGCTTGCTGCTCACCCATCTTTTAAAGCAAAAGGAAGGTAGAATGAATAAGTAGTTCTTGATGTAAAAGCCAGCTTGGTCAGTAATATCTTTGGCATTTGGATTTAAAATTATTATTTCATAGCTGTATTGCTACCAAATATATTATAGCAAGGAGAAAACTATTTCTCCTGTTTACAGTAGTTAATTAGTTTTAAAGATGATGATGGTTATCTTCAGCTTGAGCTTTTTCCATACATAATAATAATAATAAAAATAATCTAATAATATTAAGCAATTAAAGCCCTTAGTATTGAACCAAACTTTGAAAAAAAACTTCCAACATACACTACTAAACAATGCCTTGATTGTTGGGTCTAGAACACTACAGCACAAAAGACAATGCTGCATGACAGAAACCTCAACCAAAAACCTTTTCCTCATTCAGTTTTACATGTTACTTTGATTTTAGGTGCTTCCATCTCCTCCAGTACCTAAAACTACCCAGGGCTTCATTGGCTGGAGATCAGGTGTTCCAGCACTGTCACTTGAACACGATTATCAAGTCCAAAGCAGCAAAGGAAGTGTCTGTAGCATGAAGTGACCATGTGAGCCCTCTGAGTGACATCCTGGAATAAAGAGGCACAAAGATCCATCTGCATTCCTGAGGAAATAGCCTGTAGTGGACTGTTGCACTGTTGATCGTTTCTGCTATTTATGTAAAAATCCACAATCATTTTGGGGGAGTGTGAACATTTTCATTTTGCTTAATTGAATCTAGAGCATCCAAGCTGTTAACTCTGCTTCAGAGCTTCTGTTTGTGACTTTGAGATAACAATGAATAAACTCAGATAAAGATCACAGAGCACTAATAAGACTATAATTTTAAAGTATTCATTGGAAGTTGGAATGACAGTGCAGATTTTTATAATTGTTTCTCCATGAGAACCTCTACTCATAAAATACTCATATAATACACTGGCTTTTGTTTTGGGTGTGCTTTCCAGGTATTTTGTATAGTTACACACATAAGTGAGTAGTTCCCAGTAAAGAAATAAAGTACAAAAGGCCATAGTGATACAAAGTCACTTTGAAAGGTCAGTTTTAGTATCAAAACATGGGTTTTCTTATAGCTGATCAGTAAGCAAGTGGGTTCCAGAGGATTTCTATCCCTTCAGCAGTGATTGCACTGGAGTTACTGGGGGAGCTCCCTCAGTGCCCGGGGTTGAGTCTTGCCCTTCATTCTGCACCTGAAGATTTGCCAGGATTTCTGGAAACTCAGGAGGAAACTCATTGAGCTGCAGCAACCGTTTGCACAGTGTAATTCTAACTGGCCGAGGTGCTCAAACCAGAAGGTTGGTTAAACCAAAAAAAGCCTCCAAGAAATCAACACAGGCAGCTCCCTCTAACTCCTTATCACTTAAAGGGGAAAGGCTAAAGAGGAAACTCTTTAACCCTGCTGCAAGATCTCCTTTGTGTTCTGCAGCCGTCGATATCTGCTGCTTGAGTCAGCACTAAGCCTTGGCTTTCACAGCAGTAAGGCAGCAGCCAGTGTTTGTTCTTCCCTTCTTCCCAAGAAATGACTCACAGTGATCAACATCCCACCTTTTTTTTTTTTTTAACATCCATTTCCAAATGCCCACAAAATAACAATATTTTACTTTTTTCCATATTCTTTACAAATAATGGAGAAGTGAGTCATATCCTTTGGAAAGATTACCCAAGAAGGAGAACACATAGCAGAAGTAACTTCAGACACTTTACTTAAAAACCAGAATAAAGAATAACTTGGAAGCAGACTCTGGAAACTGAAGTTAAATTGTAGTTTAGCTACTAACCATAACCTGTGTACACTGTTCTTTAGACAACCAAGATAATTGTAAGAACAATATTTAAATTCAGTGTGCTTTCTTGTCATTGCCAGGTTTGTATCTCTTTCTTATTTTAATCATGTGGTATGTGGTTCTTCAGTTTATTTTAAGGCCATAAGATCTTATTCTTGTCTGAGTTATATAAACAGGTATAATAATGATTATCGTAGTCATTAAATTACATTAATTTAGGCCAAATAAAAGGGGAACTTCACTGGCTTTTAAAGAGTGGTATTAAACAATCAAAGCTGGCACCAAATACCCAGTGGATGTTTGTATGAAGTGAAATCCAAATCCAGATGAGCCATGGTTTGATTTTGAAAACCAAAATAAATTCTTTATCCAGCATCTACAGTTGGACATTCCTGACTCTTATTCCAATTCTGACTGTTAACTCTGTCCTGACAGTAAGGGGTTTGTATTGTTCATTCTGTCACTTCAGGAGAGACTTTGCTAGAGACTAATTTAGGATTACTG
Source organism: Sitta carolinensis (assembly GCA_032173965.1). Lineage (NCBI taxonomy): Eukaryota > Metazoa > Chordata > Aves > Passeriformes > Sittidae > Sitta > Sitta carolinensis. The sequence goes on along the minus strand of CM063300.1, from coordinate 11,741,756 downwards.
CAAGGAATATAATCTAAAATTTTAAGTAATTTCTTTATCGTAAATCTGTCAGTTGTTATTTGTCCCATGGATTCAGGGGTTTGGTGTTATGTGAAACTATAAACCTGGCTATTTTTTTTCCCCAACACTTCTAACATTTTACATGAAAAAAAATTGTATGGAAGTTGTAGATTTGCAGCTGACAAAGGACTGCCCAGTCATCTGCCCCAGCTGTGAATCCTAAAGGTCATGACAGAATTATTGTATCACCTTGTTATGTTTGAAACCTGGCCTTTAATTTGTGGAAATTAACCTATTTATTGGAGCCAGGTTGGGTACATAAATGCCACTGCACACTGAAAAATGTCACACGTCTCGGAGGTCAGGACAGCGTTAGTATCTGCACACACCAGAAAAAGCTTCAAAAGAAAAGGACTTCACAAGTACAACAAAAGTCTAAACAATTTTAATTCTGTATAAAAGTACAGAAGTTTCTGTGCAAGTCAGAGCAGACCCAAACCATGAGAACAAGATAAAAGTGTATTTACATGTCTCTGATGCTCCAACCAAAATTTCATTTGGTCTTTTATGAAGCTTCTGGTGAGCACAGGGAGCTGCAGAGCAACTCCTTGGTTGACAAAAACTTTTCAGGAAGCTGAAGTCTGTTGTTTTCAGGTGAACTTTGCTAACAGGCTCATTTTACAGAAGAGCTGTGCATGGTCTTTCTGAACTGCACACCCAGAAATGTTCCTGGAGCTGAGACCCAGAGCCAGAGGTGGAAACAGGTCAGCCCCACGTGGCCCCCAAGGATGTGTCCCTGCAGGTGCTCTCCTGGGTGTGTGATGAAAGAACAGCAAAGGCTTAAAGGGCAGCTGTAGTTAAGCTGAAGAACAATGAACTCAAAATTATCTTTTCCACAAGCACTCTTAACAAACAACAAAACTGGGGGACAAGAACCTGGTGTTTTGCTTCACAATGTGTTCTTTTCTGTGCTGTTAGAACTGGCACAGAACTGGCAGTTGCTATTTATAATTTCATTAATATAAGATGCTTTACCAGGAGCACAGAGTCAAAACATGGCTATTTATTTAAAATGCATTTTACAGAGAATAAAGATTTTTGATTAGATCACAGTTGCTGGTGATTCTAAGTAGCTCTGCTGAGGTTGCAGTCACCATACAAGAGTTGCTGTATGGAAAGAACCAAAATGAAAAGCAGCCACAGGCTGTGCACAGACAAGTGATCCAGTGCCTAAAGGGTGCTTGGAGAATAACCCTGAGGGCTCTGCAGTGATGCTGTGACAGCCCAGTGACACTCACTGCAGCCCTAAACCTGAGCAACAAACTCCTGCTTCCAGTTCATCCTGCTGGCTGCTCTGTCAGCCTGAGGTAACTTCAGTTCTGAGATTGTTTCCTTACAAAACAGCATGTAGATGTTATTTTTGTAATTTTCAGAGACATAACGCTCCCCATTCACACATCATTTCCTCCTTTAGTGAAGGATTCTTTTTGGTTCCTTCCTCACCGTACAAAGCAGCAGAGTGACAAACGTTGATCTAGCAGGGTCACTGGAAACGAGAGCAGAAAGCTCTGCCCTGCTGTGAAGCCCAGCCCAGGCCCTCCTTGCTGTAGGTTCCTCGATGTGTTTTGTTCCCCTTGAAGCCATGCCCTTACCGAGACAGATAAGGCCCACGCACAGACTATTACCTTCCTCCTGACTCCTGTGGTTTTCACATCCCATCAAATTGTCATTTAGCTGAAAGCACGTCAGACCATTGCACAGGACCACGCTGGAATAAATTTAACTGCACTGGAAATTGATACTGGTGTGCTGTGAAACCGATTGGGTTGGAAGGACCAAAACATCATTCCTCAGTCATACATGGAAAAGACTAATGGTATTGAGCAATAATTTAAAAACATACTAATTTTGTTGACCTCACGGGTCCTGTTTTAGGACACTGCACTCTGCAGTTACATATGAGATCTGGCCGAAATTTGGAAGTGAAGGGTCAATACAATGTGCTTTTATTAACAGAAATTACACCTTGTGGACACAGGTTGTGTATGTGGCCCAAGTGACTCTGAATTTAGCCCCTTCCCTCATACTTTCCCCCTCACTGCTTTATCTGCTTCACTAAAGAAGTGAAATAAACTTAACAATTCACTAAATATCGAAATAAACCTGCAGACTTCAATGCACAAAAAAGGATGCAACTATGAAGAAATAAACAGAACAAAGACTCAAGCACCATGCTTTCCGTTTGGTGGCTCCACTGACAGCAGCTTCCCTGGGTGCAAGATCAGATTTGCAGGTACCAGACTGGGATTAAATGTGGACACAACTTTTGTTAATCAAAGTTTTAAACAGCCCTAACACCAGCATCGTTTAGCGTTCCAATACAGGGCTGTAGAAGTGGCCATTTGCTCTGCTTCCTCGAGAAAGGGCTCTCTTTCTTCAGTCCATTCTCCCGCCTGCTTTCCCCCAGCCCAGAGCTGCGGGAGCAGCGCTGCAGCCGCAGGAGCCGCCAGCCCTGCACGCACGCTGCTGTCTGCGGCTTCCCCGGCGCTGCCTGCCGAGTGCCACCCGGCTAATCCGCGCTGCTCCAGCCTGACCCCAACCTGACAATGCCTTCTCACTTCCCGCAGCCCCTCCTCCTCCTCCTCGCGAAGTGAGAGACGGGCAAGGCTTTGATTCCTCACCGGGGAGCAAGACGAGCCCAGCTCTGCTCGTGAATCTCCTCTGCTCGCTGACACGCGTCAGACACAACATTCTCATCCTGAAAAGCTGCAGCAAAACAAAAACAAAGCAAGAGCCCAAAAACCCCAGTGAGCTCCAGTCCCTGTCTGGAAAAAATAAACAGCCATTATGCTCCTACTGCCAGCCCCAGCGATGTCCTTTGTTTCTGTGAAAGCTGTGTGATTTCTCTGCTCCCATCACGTGCATTGCAGCTCCCATCCTGGCACCACACTGGTTAACGAGCAAACCCCACACATTTATAGTCTCTCAGGAGAAGCCTGAGCAGCACGTGAGGAGGGACAAGGTTTATGGGTTCACTTGGACACGGAGATCTTCTCCCCCACCTCATCTCCTCCCTGGCTGTAGCCACAGGCAAAGCCGGGAGTTCTCTGTGGCAACAAAACAGCCCTTGCTGTTGAGCCCAAGGCCTGACAAGTCAGGCTGGCTGTGCTGCTTCTGCACAGGACAGCAGGGTGCTGCTGGGTCACAGAACTCTGCTCCAGGAGATGGGCCCGGAATATTTCAAGTAGGAAAATTCACTTAACCTACAATTTTTGGGAGAGTCTTGAGCCAGGTGCCAGGTAAAGGGAACACACTGCAGGGCAAACTGGACAATAAATAACCTGGTTCCCAAAGAGCACTGCTGATGCTTTTGCCCTCCCAGAAGCTTGTCCATAATAATTCCAGTTACTTATGTGCAAATGAGAAAAGCTCTTGTCAGAGATTTGACCAAACCAGGTTTTTCACTGTTTTTTACCCTTCTGGGTGTTTAAAGTAGCAGTGCTGAGCAAATCAGTATTTTACTGAGGAAGCCACAAGCAATGGACAGCTCGAGCCTTACTCCTTCACCTTGGGCCAGAGCTGTTGAACTTGGGAGGGAACCACCTTCTTCCTACTCAATTAAAATGTGCAGCATGCATAGATGCAGAATTCTACACTTAAAGGACTCACAAAGGAGAAAGAATTGCCTAAATCTGCTTTCCATTTCCCTTTCACTGTTGGAGTCCCTGCTCCACCCTTACCTGCCAGCAGTGACAGGCAGGACCCAGCTGGTTCTTCTGGGTTCTCCCTGTGCCCCTCTCAGCTCACTGGTCCTGCAGGGGTTAACCAGCAGTGGAGGGTTTCTGGAACACAAAAGACACCAAATTACATAAATACTGCAATTATTTGGAATGTATTTGACATTCATTTCATGTGTGTGTTTGGCAGTGTTGCTGGATTTGTTATGAAGCTGAATAAAGCACATGCAGAGTGGTCATGGATGTGTAAAAGCATCCAAATGAGAGAATGCCTCTCCAAACCTAGGGAGCCAAATCCTTCTCTTTTGAAGAAGGGCTCTATAATGATGATCTATACATTTTTACTGTGGAAAAGTAGGTAAGTAGAATTGTCTTATTAGTGTCCTGAACAGTCCCATAAGGACAGATTGCAGCTTATCCTATAACTCAGGTTCCAAAATGTTTTTTTCACCTGGTCTTGCCCAAACCCTGTGGGGTAATACAATGAGACATAAAAACACAAAGTCTTACAAGACTAGTCCCAGCTCAGGTCTCTCACAACACTGACAGAACAAACAAGCTTCACTTTCTTTCCTGATGACTACAGCCTTCCCTGAAAAATTACAGCTTTATTATGCATAATTCAATTTCATCAACTGTGTTTCTTTATTGTTCCTTCTAATTATGCACACATATACTTGTTATTTATTGCAATACATAAATTATGCCCCAAGCATAGTGCAGAAGTACACACACACTTCTTATGTAAGAAGAATGGAAAAATCAGTCAGGCCAATCAGGGATTTATTTACTCCCCTGTCCCATTCTGGATGTGTAGTTGTTTGTACAGATTCAGAAACCACATCTGAATTCTGTCTGAATTCTCCCTTTGGTCATCACAAGGGCATTAATTACCTGCATTCCATAATGTATCACGCCAACTTTAAATGCTTTTTATTTCTGAAAAACAAGGCCAGATGCACAGAAGTTTTTATGCTTCTGACAGCCTAATGATGACAGCACAGTAACTCAATTTGTTGCCTGATTTTGGCTGGGAGAGGCTCGGGTCAGCAGTGTTTGATGTGCCACATGCATTACTTTTAAACTCCGGTCATGATTCAGGAGTGCAGTCCAAATTCAGACTTTGAATGAAACACCCCAGGATCCTTGTTCTGCACAAAGCTACAGAGGGAGCTTGGGCAATGAGATCTTATCTTTAGACTTCAAAGGTATTGTCTGAAATGAGTCCCTGTGGATAAACCCTGCAGGGCAGGACGCCAGGGTCTTACAGGAAGGCAGCACACGGGGCTTGTTCCTCCCCAGCCCACTTGGACTGTGCTGACCACTTCTTCCCTGCAAGAACATCTGCATACAGCAAAACTAAGCCAAAAATGTCAGATTTTTTCCCAGCACATATTGAACCACCTATGGAACATAATTAATCTCAAGTGCACATTCCCTCTGCAAGGTGTCAGGATAGCACAGAGTCCAGAGACATTTGTGTCCAGTGAAGAATGGAATGGCTGCAGCTCTCCCTTCTCCCCCAGAGGGGAGAGAGTTGAGGGCCCTGTAATGGCTCTTTGTTTGTCTGTGGTATCAATTCATTAATTTGTTACACACTAATCATTAATCAGCATCTGGTGCTCAGTCAGTGCAAGGGGTCACACAGTCAGCCATGCACCCACTGCCCTGCCAGGAACCCACAGATGCTAAAACACCAAACAAGCACAAGGACCTTCATTTCATAAAGTAAATGCCAACACTGCTTTGCAGTCCTTGGATGAGCCCAGCCAAGGGAGCTCTCCCAGGCAGACCAGGGAGTGCTGCCCTCCTGTCCCTGAGGTCACAATTTGGCTAAACATATGCAGAACATGCTTGGCTCATTACACATGTGCATATCAAATCCACATTGAGCAGCAAGGGAACAGAAGACAATAAATGGTAAAATACTGGAACTGCACTTCAAAGATCAGGATGCAATTCCATGGATTCCCAGGGTGACTTTGGCCACAACAGTCACCTCCCCTGCTTCAGCTCCCATCTGTAAAAAGAAAAATAACCATCCTTCATTTTTACTTCATCCATCTTTGCAATTTAAACTCAGAGTTCTTTTCTTTGTAGTGGTGTCTCTTTCTCAAAATAAATCCAGCTCCCAGTACACAATGTCCTCCTCAGAACAGCCTTCTGGAAATGCATCCAAAAAATAAAATAAAAAGAACCATATAAAACATCCACTGATGAGATAAGACCACCAGTACAACAATGCAGTGAACAGCTGTAATCTGTGGGAGGATTATTTCTCTTTGCCATAAATGCCACCTATTTTTCAAGACAAGCTCTTCCCTCTCATAGAACTCAGGATCTGCAGACAACTTCCCTTCCCACCAGTATGGTTTTTAAAGGCTCACAGTAGTTTGTGACATTAATTAGAAGATGTCACATCTTAATGACAAATATTATTACTAGTCTGCTTGATTAACATAATTTATTTCTTCACTGGATGTTTTATTCCAGATGAGCTGCTTTTCATCCATCCATATTTGCTAGGGGAAAAAATGCATCCTGACATGCAATGTTAATGTGCCCTCTGTGCTGACCTCTTAACTCTTCATTCTCACCCCCTGTTCTCTGCAGTGCCTGAAATGAGCTCCAGCAGCAGCTCTTGGTCAAGACTCTCACACGTTGGACCCCTGCCAAGGCTTTTGGGGTGTTTAGCAATGACTAAAGGTCTATTCCTATGACACACACATTTAAATTTAGCACTAAACTGGTGGGGAAAAAAAGAGAAAAATATGTAAAATGCCACTTTCTGACAAGCAGAAAATTAGAATTCATTCCCCTGAGAATTAAATGGACTTTTCTGCTTCCAGTCACTAACTATGACAAGGTTAACATTTTTCAGTCTAATGACTAAGGACATTAAGTGTGCATGTGAATAAGAAATAAAATTACTGGAGGATATTAGCAAAGTGTGTGACAACAGCCCAAGCTGACAACAGAACTCAGAGGCTGCAGATTGTGGCCACCACTGATGCTCTGCAGTGGAGAACCAGAACATGGAGGGCATCCTTCTGTCCTTATTACTGCAACAACATCGAAATCACAGCAAGAGCCACGTCGGGGGGGGCAGAGCTCATCTCAGAGGGCATCCAGCACTTGCCAGGATCCCAGGCAGGGCACCACATCAATCACAGGCCACAACCCCCTGAAGATATTCCAAAAAGAAAAAATCCCAAGTGCATCTCTTACTTCCCCAAGGATTCCTTCACCACTCCTGATTGAATTCTGATATGACACAAGGATTAGGGTAGGAGATGAAGTTGTTATTTTACTTACCTTAGCTTCTGTCCTTCCCAGTCCAGTTTTCTCTGAAGCTCCTCACTGTCTTGTTCAGCTGTGGCTTCCAGACAATAAAGGATTTCATGGGATGCAGCATGGAGGGCTCAAAGGAAGAGAGAAGTCTCTGTGTTATTGATATAATGATAGGCATTAAGATACTGGAAATTATTAACTATTGGGAATCTTTCAGGATATATGGAAAACTAGGGCATTAAAAGGTAAGACAGGAAAATTATATTTTTAAATATCTAATTTCTTTGGGGAAAAATAAGAGTAAAAATGACATTTAGAGATATAGAGTTAGAGAAAGCCCTTTTAAACAGGGACAATTAATATGAATTCCATCAGAACAATAAAAGCTGAGAGGACATTGACAGAATTCAGCACAGAGCTCTCCTTTTACTGTTTCTGCCTTTGATTTGGTTTTAAAAGCTGCTTGGCCACAACTGAGAAAAATCCAAAGCTTACAATTTAGGGGATAAATGAAACATTAAAAAAATTAAAATAGACATTAGGACTAAAAAGAACGAAAGAAAACCAGAAGAAACCAAGCACTTTCAAAGCCACAGGATCTACCTCCAGATTGGCCAACTGGAAGGATTCACTGACTTCTCTTTGCTCTCCTGTGGCTGTCAGGGGCTCATCAATCCAGAACAATGCATTTTTGAATTTTTCTAACGTGATGAACTGTTAGGCAGTTCAGTAACAGATCATGTTTGCTGTAAGATCAACAGCTGGCTCCTCCTCTCTTCGTGTACAATCCACCAGAGCCATCTCAGCCTCTGGGAGGTTTGTGCTTTGCCAAGGGTGAGAGGATTCTGACACCCCTGGCAGGAGCTGCACCTGCCCTGAGCCACATTCCACACCACTCTCACTCTGATCATTTTTGGTCCCTGGCCTCATTACCTCACACTTCCCTACAATAAACTGCATAAGCCACTTACCTGCCTGTAATCCTGATAGATCCAAATCATTTGGAATGAGTTTGTTTTGTTCCTCTGCCTCTCCAACTTCCTCAGCCTTATTTTATGTCATCAGCATATTTCAGGCACTTTTGAAATTACATTCTGCTCGAGGTCACTGCACTCATTTTAATTTCAACCCACCCAGCACATCAGTGCTTTAACTCCCTTCTGATTTATTTATACTGTTTATTATCAGAGCCCAATTCAATCAATAAAAGCTGGAATTCAAACACATGCACGCGTTTGAATTATGCATACAAACACTCATCAGGGGACAGAAGACAACTGCTATGGTCTAGATGATTCCTCTAACATATGGCAGCTCATAGGTAAGGGAGCTCAGAGCCATGAATTTTTATACCTTGACTTCTGCTTGACCCCAGTGGTTGTTTGGCTACTGGAAACCAAAGGAATTGAAATAGCATCAGAAATTCCAGGAAGAGGCTTGGCCAAGGGATCTCTGCATTTCTTATCCCAAGCCACTAGAACCATATTTATGGGCTTTCTGAGCTGACAGTTCCTTTATTAGCTCCTGTACACACAGGAATTCCAGAAAAACACCAGCAACCCACACCAGACAGTCATGTCAAGCAAATGCTGCAAACAGAACAGTGGACAGGGAACTGGAACTTAAAGGGAAACCAAAGCACAAACCTCAATTGCAGCCTGGCTCAGGCATCAAACCAACCTAAACAGGCTGCTGGAAGCAGAGTAGGAAATTAATAACTTTTGGCTCCCCTCTGCAAACCACCAGCCTCCCTAAACCTTACTGGTCAGCAGATCCCCAGGCACAGCCTGCTGCTGGCTGCTGCTGCCTTTGAACACAGTTGGTGGTTACAACCCAACAACTCTGCAAATTCACAAAATGAAGGCAGGCAAAGTGTGGACGTGGGTTCTGCTGGAGCTGTGCTACAGCCAGAGCACCTTGGGAACTGTGTGCCCCAGCTCCTTCTCTCTCAGCCCTTTGCCACCTCCTCAGCACTCTTCCCTCTCCCTCTCATGGAGCCTTGGCCATCCCTCAGAAGGAAGCACTCTCCCTGCTAATCTGAAAAAGCTCTTTCTTTTCTTCCTTATTGCTCCAAGCTCTTGTGCCACCACAGAGCTGGTTTGCAGCACCTGGAGGCATGGGCTGAGTGCTGGGACTAAATCACAGCCCCTCTGCCCCTCCTCAGGAATGTCACAGGGAAAAAATCCCCTCCTGAATCTTCTCTGGCCCAGTTATGTGAATTCCAGGAGTCTCTTTGAAATCCTGTTTTAATATTTCACAATTTATACAGAGAATATTTTGGCTTTTCTATCAATACATTTCTGCTTGGTAATTCCCAGTTTGAATGCTGATTGTGTTTTGCATAAATTAACTAAATTGCAGCCCTTCTGTTTCATTGGTACTTTTTGTCTGCTTCCATCAGGAACAATGTCAGGGAGATTGCAAGCTGACTACAATTCTCTTTCCTAAGCAAGAGGAAAACATGTAAGAGCCCAATCAGCACCAGTTTCCTGATGTCTGTTGGGCTTTATAAGCTGCATTGTACTCTGGCATTTAATTTCTGTTCATTTGGTTCACTTTAAGAAGGAAATGTAACAATTACCACAGCGTTCTGAGCCTCTGGTGTCTATTGATAAATATGGAACAGGTGTAACAACAGCACCTCTTTCTTTCTCCTTAAAAATTCCCTGAGCTAAAAAGTTGTTTGTGCAATGCCAAAGCAAGGACAGGTCTCTGCTCCCAAGCTCCACCACTCAGCTTGCACAGGGAGATGTGCAGCAGGCTGGATTTCACAGGCAGGACAGGAGCAGGCGTGGGGTGAAGCTGCCAAGAACACAGAACTCTGCTCAGGTGCTGCTGAAGAGGCTTCCCTTGAACTTCCACATCCCCAGCTGGGGGAAGGTCCAGCAATTGCTGGCACAGTCTAAAGCTTCTTTTACTACACACCACACTCAGCCCTGGTCTGACAGCCAGCAGTGTTCACACCTGGAACAGGTCTCCTTAACCAAGGAATGCACTCACATCTCCCCCAGGACAAAACCAGTTACCACAAGTTGGTTTATCAAACAGTCACAGGATTTATTGAGATAAATACAAAGTTACATAGATTCTTTATTCTGACAAATGAATGACACTTCCAGAGTGTCCCCACTGACCTGGGCTCTAAAGAGCCCTGTGCACTGCCACAGCTGCCACGTGCTCATCCCAGCAGAGCCTCCAGGGAGGCTCCAGCCTGACCACCATCACCAACACGCTTGGGATTCCAAGTGCTGCATCACTCCCTACAGCATCCCAGCAATATTGCACCAACTACTGTTATTGTCACCTTCCTTAGCTGGAAATGCTGCCAAGTGATATTCTTACTGCTGCTGTGAAAGTGGATGGACTACCTAACTTTGCTCCACCTGGCTTTTTAAATACATATTTTTGCATAATTTAAACAACCCAGAGAACTGCACGTGAACACTCATTGCATACATTTGCCTAGGACAAGACATAAAGTGCAGCCTTAAATCATGCTGAAATCAGTTCTGGTTTAAAACTAAACCAAAGAGACAAACTTGCAGAGGGTAAATCTGGGTCACAGACCTGCACATTGCCTACAAAACCCCACCCCAGAAGGATGCTGGCCCCCATGCAGCTGTGGGGTTGTAACAGGAGGTTTTAAATGCTCCACTGAAATTGCCTGAATTTGGGAGCCAGAGAGGTACCAGAATATTGTTCAAATCCAACTTGCTTCAGCCTTGTAGTGAACTTGTATAGCTGGTGGCTTACCCTTTACACACATCCTAGTAAAAACTGCTACTGAACACTCACCAAACATGCTAAAACCGATGGAAGCTTGTGTTTTCCAGTGGATTATTGCAAGTCAAGGAACTATTCAAGGTGAGCTGACAAAGAGCAACCTGGGTTGGGTTAACGGTCAAGGGATTTAATTTATATACAGTATATTTCAAATATACTTACATATACACACACTTAAAAATTCTGTTCAGTGCTGAGAAATTTCATGAACTGATAATAAAAAACAGAAGTGAAACCTTGTCAGAAAGGCCTTAGAAAATCTGAACTGTTAGAAAATATCAGTTTAATGCCAGCATTAGAAAAAGATATTAGAACTAGAAAAAATTAACTCGAGGGATCTTTTTTGTTAAGAAATTGCAATCATAAAAAGTCTGTACTGAAGAAGCATTTGTTTTAAATTATAAAAAAAACTGTAAAAAATTAAATGTAGAATGTTGCAGAGTTTACACTGTTTGCTGCAGTGGCAGTGATCTATTTCTGCCTGCAACTTCCAAAGAGCATTTTGTGATCTTACAAGAAAACAATTTGTTACAAATACTGTACATATTATAATACACAACTGGTTAACTCATACAAAAGTGAGCCCTCCCAAAACACAGAACCCAGCTGAGGAACCTACTCACTGTATTGCAGACAAGCCACATTCAAACAAAACCAAACCAGGTATTTTGTGAACACCTTCCCCCCTGTGAACTACTCACTGTGGAACATGAAATAAGGACAAGTATTTACACAGGCCTGCTGAGGAGAAAGGACTCTGCTCTCAGAGAGAAAGTAACTGTTAGCACAGGAGATCATTTCTTTAGTGTTTAAGCATTAGTTTTTGAGCAGGACAAAGTTTCGATCCACAATAAAAAAAAAAATAAAAAAATATCACTTTTATTTTTTTTTTCAGGACCCACATTACTGCAGATTTGGGATCCAAGAGAAGAGTCCAGCAGAAGTATAAACTCTATAATTTTTCTGAGGCCACTCAATTTGACTAACACAATTCTGCTCTTTTCTCCAAGCCCCAGTTCCAACAGACAGACTTCACCTTCCCTGTCTCACTTGGTGTTTGCCCCAGCCCTTGCCCTACAGCCCACAGAGGCTGCAGAGCAAACTGTGGCCCCACCTTTCCCCAGAACATTTCTGCCCTGGGGTTTTGCAGAATTTGGAGCTCCTTTGTTTCTTAGGGAAAGGTGTTTGGGGTTTCAGCAGTGGGCAGGTTAAAGGTGTTTGTTAAATGAGGTGTGCATGTCAAACAGACTCAGCAGTGCCTGTAACTCTCTGTACAGCTCCTGTGGCACCACTGATCCTCTCAACTCAGGTGACCTTTGCTGGGGCAGAACGAGGAATTTTCCACTTAGGAAATCTCCAGTCTACCTGCTCCTGGGAGAGGCAGCAGCAACAAAAGCTGACCTGTGAACACCTCTAAGGGCAGTCAGAAATGTTGCTATTATGACTTGTTATAAGGGCATAGCTCAGAAAGAACAAATTAATAGAAACCTCACAATATACAAAGAATCTGGAGCTCTCTGTGCTTTGAAAAATATCACACATAAAAATGACCCATGCTTAATTCTAGCAGTGTAACTACTTTAGAATATGAAATGATTTTTGAGCTTTTCCCACTGATACAGAATTAGAGTTCTTCATAATTTTTGTTACAATTCAAAACTATTCACATATATACACTTGTTTTTTCAAATAAATGCAATAGGTGGAACAGTACAAAGATTATAATTAAAGTGAGGAAAATATCTTCAGGAAAGTTTGCTATAATCAGGTTTTAGGATCTAGCAACCTTTTTAAGCTTATAGCAAACTTACAGTAACGGAAATACTGTGTTAAAAAATGAAATGTAAATTCCAATTATGCTGAGACAGTGAGTGTAGTGTAAGACTTGACAGACAATCCTGAAGTGCAGGTGAGGTCAGAGTTATCACCTCCATACACAAAGGGAAAACCAAAAGGAAGGAATTACTCACAGGAATCAAACACACCACCGTAGATGAAACAAGGTCATGAAATGAAGACTAACATTTCTCAACACCCCCTTTCCTGCTCAGACAGGTAACAAAACCCACCTGATCTGTCTCATTACCACTAACAGATACAAGGTGAAAAACCATCCTGCTGTTCAGCCTTCACTGCAGTACAACCCCTTAGTTTTGTTTTTCAATGGTGATATTGTTCATGTTATCCTGCCTCAGTTTTATGGTGGCAAAGAAAGACACATCTTGATCTCTGTCAGATTGCAGGGCTAGAATGGTCTCTTCTGCAGCTTCGAGATGAGGATTGCCAACACTTTTAAAATAAGCTGGAATAAGGAGAGAAAAGAGACAATTTTAATAAAATCCAAAGGAACAAACCCTAGGGCATAAGTAGTGCAGAAATACAGAGAATGCCAAAACCATCTGGGGCAGTTTATCCATCTTATAGTCTCCCTACAGAAATTACAGGAAACTAAGGAAGCTGACAAGAAAGAGAAAGATGCTGCTTCTACCTCATCTTATGAGGTACTTAAACACCCCTAAGATAAACTCCTTTTGCCGAGCCCTAAACAGAAACCTACCAATGAGCAACAAGCAGTTCAGGAAGCTGCTCCTGTACAAGGCCCTGCAAAGCCTTTTCCACGCTTTCCTGCGGACAGCGGAGATTCCCGGGGTTCTGGCCCGCGGCAGGGCTGCACTGCCCCCGCGTGGGTCCGCGCGGCACAGCAGCCGCGGGCCGGCAGAGCCCCGCCAGCACTCTCCAGACCCGATTCCAACACTGCAGGCTTTCCCAGCCTGCACCGACTGGGCTGCAGGAGCAGGAAATGCAGGACCACGCCTGTAGCTGGGGGGCCGGAGGGAGCCCGGCTGCCCCTGGCCAAGCAGCCAGGGGCAACCATTCCCCAGCTGAGCACAGTCCAGGAATGATGGAGTGTAGTGTGAGGCTCCTGGGCCTGAAGTTTCTGAGTTTCTAGACTCAGTTTCTTCATGATGTTTTGGTTCAGGAAGACTGGTTCTCACAGGCTTGACATAAACATTGCAAGTGTTATTGTAACAAGAGTGATGTTTGGAATTCCTCTCTGTGGGAAGGATGTTCTCTCTGTCTTTCAGTTTTGGCCAGTGGGATGAAGAGTTCTGGCACTCTTCTGACCAGTGAGAAGGCCTGCTCGAGAAGATATATAAAGGGGATCAGGTTTTGACTAAAGATTGGAGTCAGATGAAGTTTTCATAAACGAGGTTCGTGTCGTTTGTCACTCGCCCACAGTGACAATAGAGAGCAGAAGGCTCTCTCTGCTTCCCACAGGTCTGATTCCCTTGTGCTGAGGTTGGAAGGAAAGATCAGAGAAGGCACTTTTGCATGGAAGTTTATTCTTTTCTGAAGGGGGTGCAAAAGAGGAAGCAGGACCCCAAAGGCCAAGCCTTTACACCTGCTGGGGGTGTTCCCATCAGGGACAGGTGCAATGGGACAGGGCATGGCCAGCCAGGGATAAACTGAGCCCATTGTGGGGAGTAACAGGGAGATCCTGCTAGAGGGTACACAGCTTCACCAACTCAATATTCCTTACCACACACCCCCTACCTTTCTCCAGCAAGGTCTGCCTGAGAGCCTTGGCAAGCAGGACCCTGACGTTTGGCACAGGATCTGATGCAAGGCTTAGAAGGCTGGGGAGCAAATGTTCAACAAACTGGTCCACAGGCATGCACTCCTCTTCTACTACAGCCTACGAGACAAGCACACAACAGAAAAAGCAAGATTTATGTTAAAAACACTATTTGTCATTCCTTTCATTTCTTTCCACCTTGTCCTTAATTTGGCCTGTTAAAAAAAGCTCTGAACAAGAACACCCCACCCTGTGTCTCATCATTTTGAATTTCAGCCAAAGATTGGCCAGGAAGAGCAGATGAATTTCCTTCAAAAATGTTTTAGGAAATGCTGCTTTCTTGCCTTTCATCACCCTTTTCCCTTTTAATGTTCAACCCTTGCTCCTCACAGCTACTCAAGTCAGTATTTTTGGTTTAGAGGGGGTGAGTGGTGGCAATTAAGAGGGCAATAGTTGCTGGCATCCAGCACCCATTGGTGATGTGAAGAGCACTTGTGACCCTTTAGCCCAGCACAGCCAAGAACTAAACAAATGGATCTCTATTTGGGATTTAATTCTTGGCTTTGCCACTGGAATACCAGCTAGTCCAAGGATCAGCTGGAAGCACAGACCCTGGGACAGCCAGGTGCCAGCACTGAGACCACACTGACCCTAACCAAACAAAAAAAATGGAAAGTCCAAATTTCACTTTTGCCCACATTGCTACAAAAGCCCCCCATTTAATGTACACCCAGAGAGAGAGAGAGCACACTCCAAACCTGACAGATGAAGGCAAAGGCTTGTCTGCCAACCCACTTGGAGCAGTGGCGAAACCGCACCACGAGCTCATTGATGAAATTTAATCCCAGGGCATTGGCACTGTTTGCATAGAACTTCTGTAGTATTGCTACAACCTGTGAGCCAAAAGAGTGGGAAAAGGAGGGGAACAAAAAGAAGAAATGAAACTTCAGCTGCAGTGCTTAGAGACATAATTCAATTTGCATTCTACAAGGGACATTGTATTCAATGTAGTCAGCTGTGCTTGTAGGCTTCGTAACAAATTAAGTCAACTTTGAGGAAAGATCAGTAGTTAGTTGTTCTGTGTTTTGTTGTGGGTTTTTTCCCCAGAACTGGGGAAGGGTTTTCCAAGTAACATATACTGCCTTTCTTGCACTTTAAAGGATTTCTCTTTTACATACAATCACAGAAAAAAACTTCAATATCTGTGACAGTCTGACAATTCAAAATATTTTATCAACTTTCCACTTTACTTTTTTCCATATTGATTCCTGTGTCTATCAAAGCATCCCTATTCACCCTACTTGTCTGAATAAACAGATTTCAGGTACCCTCTCCAGAACCATTCTCCTGCTCTCCTGCCAGGAAGTGAACTGAACCCCCTACCAGTTTGAAGGAGATCCACCGAACTTCTGAAACTTTATCAGAGCACAGAGTGAGTGCAATGTGCCTTAAGTAGTCATAGACATCATTGGGATTGTAGAGCTCCAGGATCAGGATCAGCTGCCTGGAACACAAAGGAAATCATTAACTGTACCAATGCAACACCAGCCTGCTGCCATTCACCAGCTCTTACAGGTGGGGAAGGAGCACAAAGCCCCAGGGTTACTACAGAGCCCTTGAGCAGTTTGTTTTTATTTTCACTTGGCTTAAATCCATCAGGGAGGCCAAGAGAAATTCTAATCCAAACTACATGTACCAGTGTATCAACATTATCCAAAAGAATAACCAAAAGCTAAAACAGAAGCACGAGAAGCTTTTTCAGCTTTCAACCAATACCCTGTACATTCTTGCAAAGCAAAAAGTGAATATTTACCTCAGTGCAGAAATTTACATTTCAGAGAAAAACTCCTATGTCAGAACAACACAGAACTCACTCCAGCCACAAAACCAGCACAGAACAAGCACAGAACCAGAAAGCACACAGAACCCAGGCAGTGGCAGCTCCCACCAGGGCTCAGGGAGCTGCTGTGTAACTTCTGTACCACTGAGTTTGTTGTGCCAAAGTACGAAGGGAGAGCAAATCCTCAACAGCCCAAACACAGCAACACCATGAACACCAAGGTCAAGCTTGATCTGCAAACTGTGGCTACAGTGGTGCTTCAAATATCAACAGGGCTTGTAGAAAAAAAAAAAAACTATGGGATGTTAATCTTCTTTTGTTATATACCAAGTCTTATAGAAGTACCCAAAAAAACCCTTATTTTTTAAGAACTGTTTTTTCTTTCCTACACTTTAAAAAAATTACTTTTTACATGTGTTTCACTAATTTTTGTAAGGGAGTCTTGAACTAATAAATTCTCTCTGAATAGTATCTGTCAAGATTGTCACGTTTCATCAGCTGCAAGTGAACCAGATCTCCACTTGAGTAAAATCACAGGCATTTCCATTTTAGTCACACATTACAGCACAACTTGTGAAAAATAAAAACCCCAAAAACCCCAAACACCCTCAAGTCCCCCCCAAACAACCCTAACAGCCAGTGGCTTTTTCCTTCCTAAAGAATGGTTGTAAACTTTTAGCTTCTAATCAGGATGTGCTAACTTCTGAATGTAATTACTTCTTTCCAAGTTAGTAATACAGGTTAAAAATCAGAAGTTAACGAAGTTACATACTCTGCCAGCTCGTAACGAAACCTCCAGTTCCTGCTGTTATCAGTCACCACAAATTCTTGCAGCTGGTAAAGATACTCTCGCCTTTTTTCTGCATGAAGTAGCTAAAGGAAAAACATTACTGGTATAAAACTGATAAAACTTCAAACTTGCAGTTCTCTGGTGTGTCACTATTCACACCTACGTGCATTTTCCTACTGGAAAGGAAGTGACCAATGACAAGGTGCTTCCTAAAAACTGTGCACAATCAGCTGAGTGCCTGGACACCCACAGGGGACATCCAAAGTACAAGAAGTGATTCCTTTAGCAACACCCAGCACCATCTCTGGGCATGAGAGTGAATAACCAAAAGCTGAGGATCTTTGTGTATTCCACAAGATCTGCTCTCTTCTCTCCCAGCCCCAAACTCAAATTGCTACTGGGCTAACTTTCACAGTTTACAACAGCCAGCAGCACTACAACACTTACAAAGGGTTTGCAGCTTGGTGTTTTGTTGGGATAGGAGAGAAAAGAGAAGTGAGGCACACTAAAAGAAGGAATAGAGGCACACACACCAAATGGCAGCATTGCAAAAAACTAAACATGAATTAGATACTGAGACATGCACAGCTCATTCCAAAACTCGTCATATAATGGAGACAGAAAAAAATGACATTGAGAAATGTATTACATTTGCCTACCTTCAGGAAGTCATAGAGATGTTTGAGGACACCAATCCGTACTTCATCCAGGTCTTTCAAGAAGCCATTGAAGATGGGCACCAGGTCAGCAGCTGTGAGCTGATCCCCCAGGATCACAGCCAGCTCGTGGATGGAGAAGGCCAGAGTGCGCCGCACCTTCCACTGGAACAGCAAGGGAACCACGTGGGGCACCACTACACCAAGCGAGCTGCTGAACCACCCCAGCTGAGGGCTGAGACAGCAGGACAGCCAGGGCTGGTAGAAGGTGTCAATCATATTTATGAAGTCTGATTTAAATCTGGAATTTTCTATTTTTAGTGCACGTTTATTCCACTATGTGAAGTTATGTGCTCTTATAACTACAGTACAAACTGAAAAAAAAACCCTCCTCCTCAAAATTCTGATTTTTTTGTAACAAAGCTTTCTTTTCTTACCTGTACATCTGAAGCCAGTGTCTCATAGGTGTCCTTGAGGCAGTGCCAGTTCTGCCTGCCCAGAGTCAGGGCCACCCCAGGCAGGCTGTAGGCACAGTGCTTGGCAATCTCAGTGTCAACAGTCTGGGCCCGAGCAGGGTCAGTCATGGACAGGTACTGGTCCAGTAAAGGCTGAGGGATGATGTCCTACAGACAGACACACTTCAGTTTAAGAGCAGAAAGAAAATACAGCTGCTGTGCTACAGTTCTACCAACCAGCACCAAAACACAAGAGACAAGACACCCCTTGTGTGTGCTACCCTCACCAAGGTACATGACTCCAATGGTTATTTGTCCTCTTGCTAGGATAGAGCAGTCAGCAACAAACAGCCATCATGGCTTTATCAACACCTTATACCAACCAAGCTGGAAATGCCTTCTTTGCTGATGCCAAACAGTAAATCAGGACAGAGCAGGACAGTCAGTGCCTACCTTGGTTGCAAAGGCTGCCTTTAAAGCACCAAAAGGGCAATAGAATGTTTCTAACGTTCTCATTTAAAAGAGGGTTCTCCTTGAATTCTGGAGCATTCCTTCACATTTCACAACTGATCCATTGCAGAAGGTATCACTGCATTAAGGGTAAGATGAACTGTATTCAGTACTCCACTAAATCCGTTAGATGTCATTTTAATCACCTGTAATTTTGACTTGTCATCTTCAAATGATGGATTATTTTCTTGCTCTTTCCTCAAAAATACACTGGTTCCTCTGTGTTGTTCCTCTGAGTCCTGTAAAGGGAGGTACCAGGTAGAGAAATGAAGGAGACTTGGTGCAGTTTGGGCTATTTCAAAGCATCGCAGTGCAGAACAATGGAGCTCAGATTCAGAACAGCCCTGCACAGGCAGAGCCTTGTTCAGGGTGTTTATGCAAGTACAAAAAGACAACAGTTGTTCACTGAGGCAAACAGCGTAGCAGCAACAAGGGCAGCAGTAGTTAAGATTTACTTTTAAGAAAGCAAACCCAACATTCATACATGTTTTGGATGGTTACTTTTAACTAGTTTTTATTCTTGAAGTTAAATTATATCCAACAGAATTTCATCAGAAAAAAAAACCTACAAGACTACTGCAAAACTTTTAAGTCCTGGGTCATTTGGGTGCAAACAGAAATTATAACCCTTAATGGCTTTTTTTTTTTTTTAGAGTAAGTAGAATATGATAACTGTGGTCTAGAAATGTTCAAAGGCTTTGGATCACAAGTGGGTCAGTTATGCCAGGGACTACACAACCCCACACAGCTCAGACATGGAGCACAACGTGTACTTACTGTGCTTTTCAGCACACTGGTGCTTGACTGGTCACTGATGTCATCCTGGGAGGCAGGGGATGAAAGAGTGCCCCCCTGCACCTGGCTGCAGGCAGCATCTGGAACAGCTGTTTCATCCAAAATCATTTTGTTCTGAAGATTGTCACCACTTTCTTCCATTTTTTTAGTCTCACAGTCACCAACAGAATCAAACTGAGCAGCTCTGAGAGCAGCAGACAACACCTGGACCTGAGCTGTATAAAGAAGATTGTTATTTAGTCTCCTTTCTGCATTTAAAGGCATTAAACCTGTAATTAACTCATCTGAAAAGATAAAAGGTAGCCCAGTATGAGCTGCACAGAAATGCTGTATTAGCAAACATTTGCTCTTGGAAAGAAGAGGCCTCTTACTGCAGAGCACTCAAGAGACTTGAAACAAGAAACTGAGCTGACTGTGGATAACAAGAGGGCTTTGGTCCATGAACCATAGATCCCACCATCAGGCCAATGTCCTCCCAATGCCTTTAACAAAGGGCTTGTTTCAGGTGGTTAAGGAGAGAACTGAAATTAGAGCCATTCTCAGCCAGCCAGTATGAGGTGAATTCAGCTTGTAACAGGTAGCACAATCAAAACCCACAGTACCTACAAGACTCCAAACCTGTTAAAACTGTCTTTAACGAGCTGTTTTCTCTTTTGTAAATTTTAAATCAATTTATCTTTCATGCAAACAGAAGCCAGGAACATTTCCCCAGCTGCTCTAGAAGTAACTCAGGTCTTATGAAAAAAGCTATTACATAACCTTCTCCTATAATTTACTACTCAAGGTAGGTTCATCCCCCTATAAACACCAAGCCAATTAAAATGAAGTATTTTGTAAAGAAAATGTGCTCAGAGAACACACGATTTTACTGTCACAGTCTCACCTTGAACATCTGGATCATCTATGTGCTCCTGTAAGCTTTCTAGAACCTTCTTTATTTCACTGCTAGCAACACAGTTGTTACACGGCCCAGAGCAGGCATCGCTGTGCTTCTCAGCCTTGAAGTGCAGCAGCTCCAGCTCCTGGCTGATGTCGGGCAGGGGAGGGCGCCAGTACAGGAACGTGCTGAACACATCCTCGGCAGGCGGCAGCGCCGAGCTCAGCCCCGCACGGCTGCTCTCCTGCCTGCCTCCAGCAGCTTTGTCACCCTGACCCAAGCCACACACAGCTCCTGCAAGGCTGGCACAACAATCTGAGCTTTCTTCCCGTGGATTTTTATTTAGGTCCTCAGAGAGCTTGGGATGAACTTCTGCTGACGTTTCTTCAGTCGATGATTCTGGTTTGATTTCCATGGGTTGTTCTGAGCTGGAAACAAAGTCATTGAAAGTAAACTTGAAGTACTCTGTCACAAGAGGTTTTCAGTGAAATACTTCATAAATGACAGCAGCAACAAGAGAAGCTTTTCTCTCCAGAAAAACAAAATTTGGTTTACTACTTTGCTTTACTTTACCCTCCTGTGAAGCCAAAGTGAATTTTTCAATAATGTGGTTACACTCAAATGTGTGATCTCACTCTTCAGACCTTTTCTGGAACTGCATTCTCAAATTGAAATTTTTACCCTTGATGAGCAACAAAACCCCTTTTTCTTAACCCCTTCCATTACATCACACCTTTCCCAGGATTTACCTGGACAATGCAGCATTTGCACTGGAAGACATCACAGTGATGCTGTTGCTTGGCTGACAGGAATTGGAATTCACATCTTGTGCTGATGGTCGGATACTCAGTGTGCCATCTTCTCGAATGTAAAGACCAGCACTGGAGGGGTTTGCAAAGGTGGAAATAAATGGGCCAAGGGACTGAAAAGCAGCCTGACGAACCTGTGGTGGTGTAAGAGCAACAGTCGGGCTTCATGCAACTCACAGAGTTAAAAAACTCTAGATTTGGTGCAATTTTCAGTAAAAACAAACTGGTTCTTGATGTAACG